>OY998252.1:72720164-73979664 GCA_963922045.1 Persicaria maculosa | reverse complement strand
CGAAGTCGCGAAAAACTCATCTCGGTGAGCTCCGAATTTATCCTCGTTTCGATTCGTTTTGAGTCTTTTCGATGCTTTGACTAGTCGGGAGTGAGCGTGGGCTGAGTGCGGGTCGATCGGGTGAGGTCGAGAGCTCCGACGATCGTCGGAGCTCGGTCGGCGATCGTCGAGTGCGAGCACGAGGCGAGCTAGGGGCGACGCGTAGAGCCAAGGCCGAGGTCGAACCGCAGGGCGAGGAGGCGAGAGCGCGGGGAGCTGGCCGGACTAGCTGGGCGGGGCTCCGGCGCGGCGAGGTGCGGGCGACGGCCGGCGAGCACCTTGGCGGGAGGCGGGAGCTGTGCGGTTTCGAATTGGGGAAGGCGAAGAAGATGAAGGCTTGTGGGCCCCCCTGCCTACGTGTACTTATATATATATATATATATATATATATATATATATATATATATATATATATATATATATTATATTGTTATATGATTATATTAAATCGGTTTGGTTCGGTTGGGTTCGGATCGGTTGGGTTCGGATCGGTCGGGTTTATCGGGTTATTTATTTAATTGGTTACGGTATTTAAAATACTATAATATTATTCGAGGATTTAAAAATAAAATATTATTTTGGGGATTTTATAAAAGGAGGGTTTATTAAATATTAAAGGGTAATTAAAATATCATATTAGATTATTTGGGATTTAAAATATATTATTTGGATTTGAATAATTGAAAAAGGATTTTAGCAAGTATTTCCAAGGTCGGAATTCTGAGCTGTTTGAATCGGAATTCTTAACTATTAATTCGGATTTGGAACGGTTTTGGGACTAACCTGAAAATTTGGAATTATTTAATGACTAACTAGCATGATGATTGATCGGTTGATTAACGGTGTGATTGAATTGACTAATAGCATGACATTGTGGTGATTATTAGACAAGATTAAATATTAGACTTTGATGAGGTTATATTATATATATATTATATGGTAAGAGATGATTATTATAATGAAAATATACAATTATATACTAAGTAAGAGTATGAGGTGATAGCATGCAAATTGGCTAAGTGAGAATTGGAAATTGTTTTAAGCTGATGAATTGGAGAATTATATGGAATATGGTATGAGTTGTGAGATGTTGGATTACGGGATAAAGTTAAGATGATGAACATGATGATGTGACGATTATTGTGTTAAGTTGTGTAGTTATGTGTGTATGAGATTTTCATGTTTGTGTGCCTTAGAAATAGACTCATTCATACGTTTATACTATTAGGTGACCATCTGTGACGTGTTGGATTCATACTGCCTGGTTGAGTACTTTGCTGTTCTGCTATACCAGGTAAGTCTCTTCGGAGCTTACTCAGTTTGATAGAGAGATATTCCCTGCTTTATGTGCATGATATACTAGGTGTTTGCATTCATGATCAGCATGCCATGTAGTATCATGCTAGGTTGCATTGACCGTTGAGCATTCTAATTCTTTATGCGTCTGTAAACAGAACGGCCGTTATCTGTGAAGTAATTAGTGTCTTTGCTAGGGTCATAGGATGGCCCAGTCCATTGGGTTCCGTCCTGAGTCGATCGAGTCATGGAACTTCCTTTGTTTGTATTATGAGCTGCATGCGGGCTTTATTTATTGTGGTTACGGGTTGGGTCTGCGGACCGCCCGATGATAAAGGAATGCATTCATGAACTGGCCAGTCTCCGCCCTATCGGAAGGGGGTGGAGGTAGGAGAGGGACATACCATTTGGTATTCTTTGCTGGGGCCCTATCTATTATTAAACACTTGATCTTAGGGACATGCTAGTGTGTTAATATTATGCCTTGCATCTAGAAGCATCTTTATAAGGAATAGCGTATATGTGTGCTTAGAGCTGGGATGCAGCAGGTGGGCATCATTCTGATCCCGCTCACCATTAACATTTTTAGGTATTATTTAAGTTCATCCCATCGGTGCTGTTTGCCTGGCGCGGGTCATTGTTTGGCGGAGAGTGAGGCTGGAGTGATAGACTTCACCAAAACTATGATTCACTATTTTGGATTTACATTTAGACTTTGTTTTGACCCGGCTCTGCCGTGGCATTCTCTTGTGTTTCAATTGATTTTGCTATTTGTATGACAACTGTTTTCCACGCATAGACTTACGACAGGTACAGGGGACTTCCCCGGGGATTCCAACGATCCCTTCGAATTTGGGTATGAAATCCCACCTTGAAAACTTTAGATTAGGCTTTCAAACCTTCAACCCATACTCGGGGCGCACGATCCCATCGAGGGTTTTCATCCCTCGAAACGTAACCCAGGAATCATAATCCCGGGCCGTTACATTGAGAAGGTTGTTGAGAAAGATTTGGACAAGGTTGTGGCCGACGTGATTGAGAAGGCTGAGAAAGATTTGGACAAGGACGGTGACAAGGTTGAGGAAAAGGCGGAAGACAAGGAAGAGATAAATGCTGATGACAAGGGGTCGGGAAAGCAGGTACAGAACGTTGAGGATAACACGGCGGAGAAAGAAGAGCTGAACTCTGATCTGAAGGGGCAGGGCATGTGCACTGGTGAGGACGTTAAGGACAAGGTTGAGGAGGAGGCAAAGGAGGGTGACGAGGGCAAGGACAATGGAGAGAATGTGGTGCAGGCTGAGGAACAGATTAAGAAGGGAGACATGGGTGGGGACGTGAAGGGCAAGGAGCATGTAAAAGAAGCTGTAGGGGAGGGTTCCAAGGGTGAGTCTGATGCAGACGATGTGGAAGAAAAGGTAAACCTTACTTGTTGGTAGGATGGTATGACCCTGTTGGTAAGATAAAAGGTGCGTTTTGGTATGATATAAAAGGCAGTTGATTTTGGTCGGATATAATAACCCAGTTGGTAGGATATATTTACCCTTTTGGTACAATATTGAATCTGTTTTGGTAGGATATTGACAGCTGTTTGAAAATAACTCGGGTGTGTTTGATTGTTAGGAGACGAAGCTGGAGCCGAGGAGAGGCAAGCGTGATAGGAAGATCATAGCGAAGCTAGGGGATTGCGTGGTGACTCAACCCGCTAACCGGGCCAAGAAGGGTGCAAAGGCATCGTGTCCAACCACCGACGCAGCTACGGAGGGGATGGTAACTGATAAACAGAGAGATGACTTCTTGGCTTGGCTCCTGAAGTTCCCCGTGCAAGTGAAGGGCCCAGACGGGACCCAAATTAACAAGGAGTTCTTCAACAACCTTATCTCACCCGGCGGATGGCTTTCCACCGAGGTACGCAAACTTTAGTCCTGTACCTCATGTTTCCTTATTCACTTCCGTCATGGGACAAGCCCTCACGGGAATTTGGAACGTACCTCTTAACACAGGACATCCAGCAGTCCCTGGTCCTGATCCGGAAGGCATTGGACGCCCGGGAGGGTGACAAGAAGTCGGGTGTCATCGTGGTCGACCCATACTGGCAGGAAGCCGTGGTGAAGCAATTGGATGCTGTTTCGGGCGATGTGAACCGCATTAACCAGCGCAATGTGTCCAAGGTGCTGCTGAGGTACTTCTCGGGGACACTGCCGGATCACCACGGGAGGACATGGTCGGTGGCGAACGCGAAGATATTAGCTCCTTGGTTGTACAAGGCGAAGCACTGGTTTGGGCTCGTCATCGACCTCGTGAACCACGCCATCCCCTACGTGGTCTCCGCCGCCTGCCTCCTTGGCGTTCTCTCTCTCATCCTCACCACCTGCACAATCCTCCTCCGCCACCGCTTCTTTCGCTCCCGGACGTCCTCTAGCCCCCCTCGCGATCCCCGCTCCTCGTCGGTCAGCCAAGACCGCTCCCCGATTGACCACCCCATTTGGCACATCGTCACCGTCGGCCTCCCTCAATCGATCATCGATTCGATCGCCTCCGTCAAGTATAAGAGCTCCGAGGGGTTGATTGAGGAGTCAGATTGTTCTGTTTGCTTGACGGGTTTCGAAGACGGCGATGATCTCTGGCTTTTGCCCAAGTGCAACCACGCGTTTCATCTCCCCTGTCGATACTTGGCTGAGGTCTCATAAGAACTGCCCTCTTTGCAGATCCTCTATGGTCAGTGATTATCCTCCTCCTCCTCCTGTGAGTGTAAATCTCAGTGATTCGAGCCCCAATTCGACTAGTCCGAGCCCCTCTGAAACCGCGCTCGTCGACAACCCTGGCTCATTAGACGATCATGACATTGACAGTTGGCATGTACAAGGTGCCGAGGTTTGGAAGAGTGATCCGGAGAAGGGGGTTTTGATGGATGATTTTAAAGCTGTAAGGGGGGCGATTTCGTTGGATAATGTTGTTGGTACACAGACAGGTGAAGGGAGTTCTCAACAAGAGAAGGGGACTGATGGCGAGGAAGCTGATAAAGAAGGGCATGGCATATCCAGATTGATCAAGAGCTCATCTTCAATTGGACATTCGAGTACGAAGATACTCTCTTCATTTAGAGGGGGTAAAAGCCAGTCATCATCAACCCTCCCCCACTTGTGAAGTCATTTTCCATGCTTTTTGTCTCAGTTCTGATCAGTTGAATCAATTTTTGTGATTCAGTCCATCTAAGCTAATAATACTGGGGGAACCACGCTATATTACTCTACCTTGGTAAGGTTGATAACGAAAATGGCTCTATCTTCCCCTGGTAAAGTTATTGTAGATGATCATTGCTTATTTCCCGAGGCAAATTTGTTATGGAATCCAAATCTGATGTCTGCTCTGAGTTGATCTTTGATTTTACACTTTTGAACTCTTTAGACCTGGTACTAAATTAAGAAACTCTAGAAACTCATATGGATGTGGACGAAAAAGTAAGTTAGGGTTTTTAAGGAGAGAGAAAGTGATAAAGTGGTATTAAGAAACTCTAGAAACCCGCATGGATGCGGATGGTCTTAACAAGCTAAACCAGCTCCTCATTCTATCATTGTCTTGTACGAATCCGTTGCCTCCGTAGATAGTCATGCTTATTTGAGGATGATGTAAGAAAATGCAAGTAACCTTTCTGCAAGGAATCCTTTGACATCACACTTCAAATTGATACAACTTGTAGCTTATTTTTAAATGGAGGATGATACGTTTAGGTGGTGTAAACTAAAATTTTTACACCACAAATATAAATCAAACACATGTCATCGCCTGCATTCTCTTTTTCTTGAGAAGTGGAAGAGTTGTGCACGTACATCAAGATTTTAGCCCAATGTCTCCCTCACAGCTGCTCTCCCTTAGGACCCTCACAGTTGCTCGACTCTCTCCCTCATCGGCGGGCCGGCGGCGGCGATTGGGGACGACGACAGTGTGACAGTTGTGTTCATGGCGGAGCATAACCTTGATCGACGAAACCCGATGCCAATCCATCTGCTACATCCGCCCGACCTCTGCTCGCTTCCTCTCTCCCTCCCCTTCTGATCTCTCCGTCATCTCCCCTTTCCAGTGAGGATCAAAAAAAAAATCTCCCCTTTCCAGTCAATTCCAATCCCGATAGGTCTCACCCCAACATCAATGAAAACCCCTTTCGTACCATCCCGACACCTTCAACACCCAAAACCTAATTCTAATTTAGGGGTTTTGCTAATAAACACCCAAATCATTAGTTTGGCAGTTGATTATGCTCTTAAATAAGAACAAGAAGGGGTAGAGACCAAATTGGGAGATCTGATGAAAGTTTGGATCTTGAGTTAATTATAAGGGTATTGAATTAATTAGGAGAGTATTGGGTAGTTTGATGAAGCTTGTGCTTTTGTGTTGTCCATGTGGATGAGGTGATTAATGGTTTTGAGGTTTCAGTTTGTGATTGTCTTATGGAAGAGAGTTTGAGGTTTGAATTTGGGCATACAGATGGAACGGTGGAACAAAACCAGAGGAGAGAGAAGAGTGGAACAAAACTAGAGGAGAGATAATTTGAAGGGTCTAATTAATACTCCATCCGTTCTAAAATACATGGTCTTTTAGCATTTTGCACAAGTTTTAATAAAACACCTTACTTTTAAAAAAACATCATCATTACACTAACTTTTTTCATAAATTTTATTATTTTTTAACACCCACTACATATTTTAACCAATCAAATTATTTTAAAAAGTCAACAACACACAAACCAATACAAATCATTACAACTTTTTACCTAGAAAACCTAAAAGCCCATCTATTGTTGGACAAAAATTTACCTCTAAAAACTCATGTATTGTTGGACGGAGGGAGTAATTACCTACACGTGTACTTGTATAATTGGAGGTGTAAAACTCAAGTTTTAAACCAAATGTAAACATACATTTTTCATTGTTAAATCAGATGAATACACAAAAAGTTGATGCCATTGCCTGAACAGATTCAAAACCTGATGAAAAAGTTAAAATATGTTACATTCAGAAAACTGGAATTGGAGACGAAATGCTAGTTAAATTTATGCATGAAACTGCGCCATGGTAGCCAGAGGTTTTAACACCATCCATGTACCAGAATGTATTCCTAATTGTAACAAAATTTGATCCATGACAAACTGAAAAAATTGTTTTCGTGCTGAGAATATTCTGGGAAAAAAATTACACTCAAGTCCTATAAAAAATTATGGGGAATGAAATCTGAAAATATACAAAAAGAAAAAGAAAGAGCCCTATAATCTGTTGTTTTTCCTATAGGAAGTTCAAGAAGTGTACACATCCTCCTCCCAATAATGTGTTATGAGAATTTAAAGCCATTGTTTGTAAAGATAAATGTAAAGCCTCTTGGCAGCTTGGCCAAGACTGAAGTATCCTACAAAAAGCACCACCAAGAATCCATAATATGTAACAGGCAGCATCGTAAGCCCCATCACTTTCCCAATTGCAGTGAATGGTAGCAAGATACCCATGGTAGAGATTATTATGGTGGACAAAATCACAGGCCATGATGCAACCTCCTGCACGAAAGGAATTTTCTCGGTCCTGATCAAATGGATTATCAAAGTTTGCATAAGCAGCCCTTCAACAAACAGGGCAGATCTGAAGAACTCAATGTCTGCAACTGACTTCTCCTCATAGTAGTACCAGAGGAAGAGCAGGTTGGCCACATCACACATAGAGCACACAGGTGCATTCCACAATATGAACCTAGGCAAGCCTTTCCTTGACCATCTCTGCGGAGTTTTCACGTAATCCTCTTCCATGTTGTCCCACGGGATAGCAATCTGACCTATACTGTACAAAAAGTTCTGTACCAGGAGTTGTCTTGGAGTTAGGGGCTCGTCTTTGAGGAAAATGGTGGCTATAAGCAGGGAAAGGACGCCACCAATGTTTGCAACAACTGACATCTTAATGTACTTCATGGTGTTGCCAAAAGTGATCCGTCCTTCTTCCACTCCATTGACGAGCACGTTTAAATCTTTCTCAAGTAGGATAATATCAGCAAAGTGCTTGGCAACCGGCACTCCCGAGTCTACTGATATTCCCACATTGGCAGCTTCTAGTGCCAAGGAGTCATTGATTCCATCACCCAAGAACCCAACCACATTATCCCCACCAGACTGCAAAGATTTTACGATACGCAGCTTCTGGATTGGGGTAAGGCGAGCAAGTACAGTTGCTCTTCTGACAGTTTCATGGAAGGCCTCTTCTGTGAGTGACTCTAGATCAGGTCCGGTGGCCACATGGGTGGTATTGATGCCTACCTCATCACAAATTCTTATAGCCAGAGGAAGGGAATCCCCTGTTAAGACTTTTGCCTTCACTGCCTTCCTGGCAAGCCGCCACAAAGCTTCCTTTGCTGTTTCTTTGGCTGGGTCTGCAAATGTCACTAAACCAAGGAATACCATATCTTCTTCGACATGCAGGTTCTTGGTCGGTTCCCCATGGCTTGTTGGCTGCATCATAATAAATAAAGAACCATTATGCGTGAGGGACGAGGGCAATTTGATTGAAGAATGAAGGATGCGAAAGGGATGACTGAAGATAAGTTCTCAATTTTGATGGGTAAAAATCCCCAACGAAGAAATCCCTAAAAGAGTCCTCAATTTTTGTTGGTTCAAATAGTCATAAAGGAAGAAATCCCTCAAGAAATATTATACGCCTTTGCTACTGTGAAAAATCAAATAGCTAATTGTTCAAATAGTCTAACCTGAAAAGGCAGGGTCTTCATTGCAACTCCAAGAACCCGTAATCCCTCATTGCTAAGATTTTCACCCAGGCTTAGAATCCTTTGATAGTCCTCAGTACGAAGTGGTATGACGGTATCACCATGTTTAATGGCACTACAGATTGTGATCACTTCTTCTAGAGCACCTTTTGCCATTATGTAACACCCTCTTCCCAGTGTGGCTGATTCTGGTTCCAGAATAACAGATGCCCTCCTCCGTGTGAAATCAAAAGGGATCTCATCTATCTTTTTCCATTTCGATGGGTAGAACTTGAACCCATTTGTGTATACATGAGACAAGATTGCATCATCCAGAGGGTTCTTTTGTTCTTTCTTGAAAAAGGAATTCAAAAAAGCAACACGCAAAACCTCTTCGTTTGTTTCGTTCCGTGTGTCAACACAGGAAAACATTAGCACCTGGTTCCTGGTCAGGGTACCAGTTTTGTCTATGCAGAGAGTGTCCCTACAGAAAGAAATTGGATATTCAAGAACTTAGTATTGCTGCTTATTCTAATAGAACTTTCTGATTCTTTGCTAGCTTTCTCATAATATCATAAGAAACTGGCATGCTAAGTAGTTATTGCTATACTTACATGGAACCCATATTCCGGATAGCTGTTACACTTTTAACTATGCATTGCTTTCTGGCCATAGAAAGTGCTCCTTTAGCCAAGCTGGTGTTTATGACTAGGGGAAGCATCTGAGGAGTCAATGCACATGCAACTGAGATTGCAAACAGAAAGCTTTCACTGGCATCACGAGAAGTGAGGTAATCAGTGACGCCAATGATGGTGGCGATAACTACCATAACAGCTATCAGGATGTAAGATATGTGGCGTATCCCTCTCTCGAAGTCATCAGATGGTTTAAGCTTTCCTATTGTCAAAAACATGGTGCTCATATAGGTCTTGGAGCCAGTGGAAACAACTAGGCCAGTTCCACTACCTGACACCACATTGGTTCCCTGAGAGAAATTAAATCAACCAACCATCATTAAATTGCTGAAGGTAATCCCGAGGAAGTTGTATTCCTCCTACACTCACACAAGTAGATTGTGAACCTAATCAGTAATCGTCTTACTGTAAGACTTCAGAGTTGCATCAAACAAGGATACCCAAGATATATTAGCCCTCCTACAAAGTACATACTTATCAATCCAGTTTAATCCCGTTTAAAGGGTGTAACAAGCACACACCCTTACCCCAGCTATGAAGTATTACCAAAAAAAAAAATACTAATAATAATAATAATTGGAGGACGGACAACCTACCATGAAGCAGATATTTTTCAATTCTAGCAAAGGGGTTGATAAATCTTCTCTTACATCGGCTGTTTTCTCAACTACTCCGGCCTCCCCAGTTAATGACGACTGGCTGTTTAAGAAGAAGATAAAAAGGATAAACCGGAATGATAGAACATGGTAATGCTCAAACAATTGGAAAGACGCTGCTTCACGTACCATACCTTACAATCAAGTCTTTCGAAGACAATAGCCTCACATCTCCAGGGAAAAGATCCCCAGGCTCAAAATGTACAATGTCACCGGGTACGATATCACTTTGATCAACAGGTACTATAAGTTCGTTTTGATAAACTCTACCTTCGCACCTCTGGACTTTTACAGGGTATCTCATATATTCCGAAAGCCTCAAGGCTGCTTTTGAACTGCTATACTCCTGCATGGTTATTACTAGCTAAAATTTATGAAGATATCAAGCAAGTAATACAAGGAGAGTAGATAGAGAAGAGCAAATAAATTACCTGATAGAACCGAAGGGACACACTTATAAGAACAAGCACAAGCATGATGCATCCATTTGGATTATCAGAAGTTACGTAAGAGAGTGAAGATAAGACAATAAGAATGATGTTGAAAGGATGAAAGAAGGCACTCCAAAGAAGGAGCCACCAGCTCGTTGACGTATACTCTACAGGTGTGTTTGGACCATTTTCTTCCAATCTTTTTGCAGCCTCCTGAAAGCTCAATCCTGTAAAAAGGCTAAATGGTTGGTTCAGATTTTATTATATTTTTCGATAACCAGATCAGAACAAAGATATATCCTCGATATGAGCTGCAATGGCATTGGAATGAACTCAAAATGGATAGGAAACCTAAAAACTCGAGACTATTGACCTGAAATGTCAAGTCATAAATGCAGAATGATGTATAACAAGGAATACCTATCGAACAGTTAAAGATTATAGATTTTGATGCTTATGTCATTCGAAAATGGAAACACTGATCTAGCAACTTCAGTTTAATTTTAGTAGGCTCAAGAATTGAACATGCGATACTTGTAAACAGATCTTTTATAGTTTGATGCAAGCGCATTGTTAAGTCCATCAAGTTAGAATCTCAATAAATAACAACGAAACAGTCTACAATTGTCAAGAATGTAACTTACCTAAAATGGCAAGGTGGACTATATTAAAGTTTGCAATTTAATTTTGGAATCCAATTCTAATAATCCGTTGTGGTGCCAATGTTGTAAAGAATATTGTTTCTCAATCTAAAATGGCCACAATTCAGTAATGCAAAACAGAACAGGCACTAAAGCAGGTGCAACCACCGGCAACCATTTCATCAAACAGCTTGTCTTCAATTATGCCCAACCAATCAAAATAAAGGTCGAAATGACAAAGAGAAGGAACCTCACTCACCACGCTCCGTCGACTTAACATACTCGTAAACAATGTTCCTATCAGAACGGGCAATCGCATACAGCCAATTGTAGACCTTCTCTTCTTCCTCAGTTCGCACCCCAGCGTCCTTTTTCTCTGCACACGACCACAACCCCAACATTATCAGAAACCAAGAACCATAAGAAAATGACGGAATCGGGATTCAATCAGGAACGAAATTCGTACTTCTGAAGAAGAGTTTGTCAAGAAAAGCGAAAGGGGAAGTGAGGGATCCATTGGCGGCAGGAGCGGCGGTGGAGGAGCCGTTGGCGCTATCGACAAGCGGTTGGCGGACGGAGGTGTCCAAATTGAGGCTGAAGAGGCGGGGAAGCTTCAATCCGCCCATCTATGGAGGGGGAGGAGGAAGAAGAAAAGGAGAAATGAGAGGAGGAGAGGAGGAAGATTAGACATAGGACGGAGGAGAGAGAGAAGAGGAGTTGGATCCACGAAGCAAGAAAATTAGTATTGGAGGGTTGAAGGTTTGAACAGAAGGTAAGAGTAAGACGAAGAGAATCCATATTTAGGGTTGAATTTGGTCTTCGATTTCTGTCTCTGATATTGGTGGGAGTCATAACTACCAGGCTATGGGGGAGACGGTTAGGTGCTCTATGAGTCTATTCTGTTTTCTCTGTGGAGGATGGGAACTTGAGCGGGTGAACTAGGATCCTCTCCTAATATGGAATTTACTAGACCTGAGCATGGCCGGACTGGGAGGGTTTGGAGCGTGCCTTAACCAAATTTTTAGTCCATTACATCGGACTGGGCTTGGGCCAGGTTCGATTTTTGGGCCTAGTGTCTTGCCCAAACCCGCCTTCACACTACTAGAATACTGCAATTAGACATCACGCGATTTAAGTCTGTAAAAACTGCAACAGATGTTAAATTAATCTATTACTTCAATAATTTTTTTTGTGATGTTTAAAACTGTTTAGACATCGGTCAAATATTTAGACAGATGTGAAACTATTGAATCTGAAAATTATACAAACGCGCGTGTTTAGAGAAATAGGGCGGGATCAAAATACTTAGAAAAAAAATTGGAGGGTTTTCAAATTTGGAGGAAATTTGAAAATGCTTTGGGAAAATTTATAACACTTGAAAACATTTCTGTCTCCTCTCCCCCATCCCATTCAATTACCCTAAACCCTCCAAATCCCCAAAATCACCGACTCTTCGGTCTTCATCGCTGCCTTCTTCCACCAGCGGCCGTCCTCCTCCGTTCACTGTTGGTCTGTTGCCTTCTTCTCTGGCGACCATCCTTCTCCGTTCACTGCTCCCTTCTTCCTCCCGTCATCTCTCTAAACCCCATCCCGACCACGACCCCGCTGTGACAGTGGATGAGAGTTGAAACCCTAAATCGTCGACTCTCATCTTTGTCCTCCTTTCTTTTCTCCGTTCACTATTGCCTTCTCCTCCGGCGACCTTCCTCCTCCGTTCACTGATGTCTTCTTCCTCCCGTCATCTCTCTAAACCCCATCCGACACGACCCCGCTGTGACAATGGATGAGAGGTGAAACCCTAAATCGTCGACTCTCATCTTCGTCTTCCTTTCTTTTCTCTTTGTGTGACTTTATTTGTTTTCCCATCTTCGACCTCCTTTTTTTTCTCTTTTCTGATCCTAAATCCCTAACCCAGCTCTATTGTCGCAGAAGACTCTCAATTCTGTCAGTCATTGGAATCATCGGCTCTCTTAGGTATCTGAATTGGTGCTGCACTCGTTCTCTGGTGCTTGTTCTCTGCACTCGTTCTTTGGTACTTGTCTCTTCTGTTTTCTGTTTTCTGTTTTCTTGTTTATTTCCAGGATCAATTCCTAACCTATATGTGTTGTCTCAAAAAATCTCTAAACTGGTGCTGCACACGTTCTCTGGTACTTGTCTATTTTGTTTTCTTGTTTAATTTCATGAATCCCTAACCCTATATGTCATAAAGACCCTTTCGTTGTTTGAGAAAATCTTACCTGTTTAATTCCTCTTGACATTGTAACCATATACTCATAGATGCGAGATTTAAGAACTTTTCTAATCAATGGACCACAAATGGGTTTTACTAGAACTTCATGCCTAAGCATTTGTAGCATACTATGCAGATTGAACTTGTTTTACCCCCCTTAGATGGATTCACAGTGTATTAATCTTGGGTCTTACCTGAATACTTTTAAATGTTGTTATCATATTCCAGTTATTGAAGGATCCCATTCCCCTAATGATCCAAGGACTGAAAGGAGAGACAAGGCTTCCCTCTTGTTAGAGGTGAGTCCTCAACTCTATATTCATTTGCTTTTCTTTCCTATTGGTTTGCTCAACCCTTGGGTTCATGAGTATAGAGGTTTTTGAAATGATGAAATAGTACAATATATACAGGTCATTGAATATGTTCGGTTTCTACAAGAAAAGATTCAAATGTATGAGGGTTCATTTCAAGGATGGAGTGAAGAACCAACGACGTTGACACCATGGGTAAGAAAGTGAATAGATTTCTCTTGATCTCATACCTGCACAATATGCAATGTCTGTAATTGCTTTTGGTTTAAAATATCATTCTGATGTTTTCTTGTGCTCTTTCTTTTTACTATATTCATCATTGTGGAATTTCCAAACCATTTACACAAATATGAATAGCCCATATCTTGGATGTTTTCTTGTGCTCTTAGGTTCTGGCGGTTGTTTATTTGTAGATGATCGAGAGGCATATACTTAATTTTTTTGGATGGCTTTTGCTTTCAAAGTTTACATTCTTTTTCACTTTTTAGGATTAAATTGTGCCGAGGCAGTCAACTTTGCACCTGATGACTGGTTGCCTCATGGAGTTGTATCTGGTGGGGGATTCTTTCCATAAAATATATGAATTTGTCATTTAATATGGCCATCATTTCCTCATCCATCTAATTTAAATATTTGATCTTGGTATGATATGGTGCAAGTATTTCTAGCTGTACATAGATGTTGGAAACTTGTCTACATATAGGGTCTTAAGGTTACTTATGTTTGACAGTGGAATTTCTCCCTTACAGTATTACATACCTTTCTCTTAGTAGTAAAATATGCTTTATGTAGTTGCAAAAGCTATCTTCAAAATATTTGATCTTGGTATGATCTGGAACAAGTATTTCTAGCTGTACATAAATGCTGGAAAATTGTCTACTCATGTGAAAAAAAGGTCTTAAGGCTACTTGTGTTTGGTAGTGGAATTTCTTCTTTACAGAATTTAGGATTTATAAATTGCCTTACCTCCCCATTTTGCCGTTGTGGAAATGTTTTCTTGTGCTCTTAGGGTCTGCCGTTGGTTTATTTGTCAAAAATTCAGTATCTTGACTATTTGTGCTTTTTTATTCTCATTTCTATCACTTTATTTGATTAATTTTACTTGTTTTTCTAGACCTTAATTGATTTAGCTGGATGAGAGAGCTCCAAAACTGAGGCAACTCGATTGAGGAGAAAGGAAGGATCTTACATCAACTAAAGTCTTCTCACTCTTCGAACTGTAGGTGCCTTCTAAAACCTTTCAAATACTCCTTGGAACTTTGCCCAGCCGTGTGAATCAATTTATATATGAAGTCCATTATAATCAAACTATTACTGTATCTATTTGGCAATTGCAAATAATTTTATTTCTATTCTACTTGTAATCTTTGTTCAGCTGTTAAAGGATTTCAGCCTCTGCAATACCCTTGTTTCCATTGATATAACATAGCATTTCAGAAAGTGGGTCTTTTTCGCTTTTTTTTTGGAAATTATTTGGATCATGTCATATTATAGTATGGTCCAACCTACATCCGAGTATATGTGAGCTTACTGGGATGTTTAAAGGAAGAAATAGTTGAATATATCCTTGCTTTAATTGATGACATGCTGATGGGTAACCTTGAAGATCCTCAGCCTTCTGTTACAGCTATTTTTCGATCTGAACTCGTTGAACCAAATGTATTTTATTTTGAGATGAGTTTATATTACTTTATCAATAAAAAAGGCCTATGACCAAGTAATTTTATGTTGTTTTTTACCTTAATTCCATACCTCATTCATTCATCTCCTCAAGCCTCTAGGTAGGAAGATATATGGTAAATACATCTTGTTGTGCTTATACATTTACTAAACCTCATCACAAGAATGAACAATTTATATAGTTAAACACTTCATTATGTTTCATTTGATGCCTATTATAACTCCTGCATATCCTTTGATGAACTCTAGAGATGCGAATTTAATTACAAAGAAATTGAAAACCCCTCAAAAAGAAAACCAATTGCTTAGAACTACTAAACCTCATCAAAGCCGATTTTTTTTATAGTGATAATATGAAATCTGTAATTTTGTAAAAATTGAAACAATTAAGTGGATTGTGGACTGAGTTTCTTTGATTGAATCTCCTGAAATTCAGTTGCTGAATTGTGGATTGTTGGTTGAATTTGTTTTTTTTTTTTATTATTTTAGGAAAGAGTTGGACTGAATTTCAAGCTTGTGAAGTTTTGAACTAATGTCCTTTATCGACGAGGTAAGTGTTTCAATTAGTCCTTATGGATTCGTTGTTTTCCTTGATCATTTTCTTAATCTAACATTTCATCTGCTACCCTGCTAGGAATTCTGGAAGTCTTAGATGAATCAATATATATAATATGCTGATTTTTGAATGAAAGGATTATTTTTAGACCACATATATATGCTGAATTTTTACGCGAATTACTATATATATGCTAAATTTTTAGATGAATCAATATATCATGATAGGAATTCTGGAAGTATAAGATGTAGGGGTTTTTAAGGCACACTATATATGCTGAATTTTTAAGTGGTGGGAATTTTAAGTGGTAGGAACTGAAGTCAAGATGAAAATATTGTTTTTCTTAATTTGATTTTTAAGGGATAGGAAGAAAAACTATATAAAATATTATTTTGAGATGGTATAAAAGAGATGGTATGAATATATGAAATTAGGCTTCTTAGATCATTTTTAAAGGATAGGAATGAAGTGATAAATATGATTTGGTTTCATACATATTTATTATCTTCAATTTCTTAGAGATGAGAGAGATAATTCATTTCATTTGCCCATTCTTATCTTTCTGTTTCATATTGTTATCTTTCTGTTCTGTCGTGCTGCCCAACCTAGTGACATGCTATGTCCTGGTGTGATTCTTAAAATCTGTTTAAACTTATTACATTTGCCCATTGCGGAATTTTTTGGCCAATGGATTCTAAGAAGAAGAACAAGACGGTAAGGTCTCCAGTGGCAAAAAGGAAACTAGAATGGAGCAATCAAATGGTTCTGATTGAGGACTCACAAGGTCCTGCTGAGCCGAACAACATCAAGGATGGAAGTGAGCCAATTTTGGAGCTATGAATAATGGTGTCGTATTTTGTAAATGTTGTATTATGATGCTAGTATTTATGTACATGTTTTCATTAAACGACCTAGCATTTCGAAGAACAAACAAAATGCGATATTCTATCGACAAAAGCGTGTTGTGTATCCAAATAAAAGACATCGGATTATATATGAAAATAGTAGTGCGTTCATACTTTTAACATCATATCAGTGTATGGATACAGATGCCAGTATAGTTATACACATCAGTTTGTTCATTTAATTCAATGTGCAACACTAGTTTAAACATTAAAATGATACATGAATTGATATGTATTTGTCAAAATAACATCGTTATCTGCTAAATAAATTGATGTGTCATTGTAGCAATAACATCATTTTATTTTGAAAAAACTGATATAAATGTGGGAAATGACATCAGTTATGCCTATATTTCATGTTGTCGGTTAAATTAAAACAATATAAAAACATAAATTATATATCGAACATGATTATAAACGTGATCACTAAAACAAAAATTGTTGTCTATTATGTCTTAAGACATTACTTATTTTATAAATAAAGATGTAAATGTCCCTTTTTTGCTTTAGGAGGACATCTTCACATGTTTTTAAATGACAAATCATGGATATTTATCAACAAGTGAATATGTAATAACTAAAATTTAGGGGTTCTAATTAAGAAAAGACATCTGCTTAAGACCGATGTAAAAAGTTTGGATCTTTTACTACACGCACAAAGATATTGGAAATTTTTTTGAAAGACATCTGTTGACAACAGATGTCTAATTGAAGTTTTCTAGTAGTGTCATTGTCGGGTCGGGCCGCCCAGCGGGCCAAACGGGTCTATCATCTCAAATTCATTTTTTATCCGAAATCGAATTAAATTTTTTTAAAAAAAGAGGCAAATCACAAATTATACCAATATTTTCAAAATTGAGGCAAATATGAACACAATATTAGCTTACTAACAAATACAATACAAAGTTATATCTATGTATATATATCTATATACACACGAAGAATATATAATGTAATACAAAGTTATATATATACTGTATAGAAAGTTATACATACAAATATACAAAATATTGTAAACATTGTAAACGTATATATATATATATATATATATATATATATATATATATATATATATAAATATAATTAGGTACATACACAACACTGTAAATACATTGTACATATACAACACTGTAAATATATATATATATAATATTATATATAACTTATATAATTATATATATATAACCGGGTCGGGCCTGTCGGCCCGCTTGGGCTTTACCCTCTGCCTAAGTCCGGCCCTCTGGCCCTACCGGGCCGGGCTCGTCGGCCCGCTTGGGCCAACTATTCTGTCCAAGCCCGCATATTTTCCCGGACGGGTTGGGCGGGCCAAGCGGGTTGGCCCATGTTTGCTCAGGTCTAGAATTTACCTAATAACTTCGTAATAAACTAAGAGAAAATTTCTAATTTAAGGAGTGTCCTAGTTTTTGTAAAAATTGGTAGAGGATCTATTAGTGTTAACCTGATTTATTTTCTCTTTTTTAAATTAAAATAAACTAACGTCCTAAGCCTCCGTTAGTTTCTCTGTTCGTGCTCAAACCTAAGTCTTAATTCGTTGCTCTCACCCTGTCACTGGCCGCCTCCCTCACCACACCTCCATCGGCGCCGGCGCCGAAGCCACTGCTGCCACCTCTTTCTTCATCGACTACCTCAGACCTGATCCTCTTGCGCGATCGCCTGTCACCACCAACGAGCAGATTACCTTCCTTAGGTGGTCTCTCCGTCTCCTCGACCACTACAGATTCAAATATGACAATCCCAGTTTGTATTAACCGGTGACCCTTAAGCGAAAATACCATGTGAAATAACAACCAATTTACCTCCCCCTCCTGTCCTTCTGGTGGTGGCTGGTCATCCACTTTAGGTGGTCTCTCCGTCTCCTCGATCTTAAATTTTTCCCCCTCATCCTCTCCACAAACATCTCTCATTTGTGGTTGGACACCTCCTGGACCCCTCTTGCTCTTTTTGCCTTGAACGGCCTCGACTTTTGCAGCCTCTGAGATCTAACAAATGGTTAGGATGTTTGGACTATCATTCCCAGAATTTTTTAATCTCGTGTCACCCAAAAAAGTAATATGTGTCGCTTAACATAACTAACATTGTCACTTGACTACAATATATTCAAATATGACAATCCTAGTTTTTATATATTAACCCTTGAGAGAAAATATCATGTGAATTAACAACCAATTTACCTCCTCTTCATGTCCTTTTGGTGGCTGGTCATCCACCTTAGTTGGTCCCTCTGTCCCCCCCCCCCCCCCCGGCCTTTTGGTGGTTCTCCTCAACCTCCTCAAGTTTCCCCTCATCCTCTCGATGGACATCTCTCATTGGTGTCTGCACACCTCCTGCATTCCAATGGGCATCTCGCATTCCATTCACAACACCTTTCATGGCCTTCATCTGAACCACACAGTAAATAAATGAGGGGTGGTTCGCCAATGTTATTCGTAATTGGGGGAAATTTTACCCGTGTCACTTACTAAATATACCATGTCGCTAGTCTATTTCCTCTTGTCGTCAATGGTGTTCATAATTGGGGCAAAAAATTTTTTAGGCGAAACACGTACCTTGTCATCCGTGCTCCGCATCCATGTTGACATAGTTTTCAGCCTCTCCAACATCAATTCAAGTGTCTTTCCTACCTTATCTTCCTAGGCTTCCCTGGTCCCATCACGTTTTCCCAAACTCAGTCCGGCCTTGCCTCACTCACACCCATGTCCCCTGCCCCTTTATCTTTCAATCGCTCAGCCACACGGCTCCAATCCCCAAAACCACCCTCGCCATTGCCATAAACCACCATCACAAGGCCAAGAGCATAAAACATAAATTGACACCCTTGTCACCCAATTTGAAACCACTGTCACTCGATTCGAAACCCATGTCACCCAATTTCACTTTCAAACAATCAAATACCAAATCAAACACGGCCCAAACCTTAATCAATCGTCTTCTACCTCTCCCATATCCCAGTTTCCAGTCCAAACATTGTCACCCTCGTCGTTCATCCTAAACCCTAACCGACGATTTCACATTCCACACTCGCACAAGGCCAAGAGCATAAAACATAAATCGACACCCTTGTCACCCAATTCGAAATCACTATCACTCAAGAAACCCCTATCACCCAATTTCTCTTTCAAACAACCAAATACCAAATCAAACACAGCTCAAACCTCAACCAATCATCTTTTACCTCTCCCATATCGCAATTTCCAGTCCAACCATTGTCACCCTCGTCGTTCATCCCAAACCCTAACCGACAATTTCACATTCCATGCTCGTAGAAAAGGGAGAAAAGGAACGAGGGTTTGAAGGAGATGAAAAGGGGGGCTTACCTCTTCACTTAGACGTTGGCGTGGCCTTATTCTCTCCTCTCCGGCGACAACTTCGTCCCCAACCTCCTGCGTTTTCCGATTCGCCGGACTCTCCTTCTTCTCTGCACAAACCGTCGCTTCTCCTCCCTTGAAAACTGCTTACTTTTTTGTCCATAAAGCCTCCCCTCCCATCCTTTTATTTTCCGTGTAAATAAGGTTAAAATCAGGTTCGGGGGGAGTTTTTGACCTGCACTTTTGTGCAAATCTAGGACTAAATGTGCTAGTTGTGCAAATTTTCAAGGCCATGTGTTAGTTTTACAAGTTTTTTTTTTGTGTTATGCACTACCATTTCCTCCTATATTAATGCTCCAACAAAATACAAGAACTAAATTTGAAAATAACGGAGAAATTAACATAGTATATATAGATGCATCACCGCACATTTGAAAATAATAATCATTCAGTAGCATATAGAAGAAACATAACAAACAATTAACTGAATATGAATGCTTAGGAAGATGTAGGGATTATTTTCAGGATCGAGAAGTCTCACCACAACGGAAATCAACCACATGTGACGTAATTCAGGAAAAAAATTATGGAACAAAGGTAATTCCAATTCAATTACACAAATGCAGAACAAAGGTACTTCTATTCAATTTCTCAGTGACAAATTCAGGGGGATTTGAATCGAACCAAAACCCAATCACAAAATAAAACCAACATGGTTAAGAATTTGAGGTTTATATGTGACAGTAATAGGTTTAATATATAATTGATGAAAAGAAGAAGAAAACTGTACTTGTGCTCAAGCCTTCAATATCCATTTCGAACTCATCCCACATTAAAAAAACTAATATGAATATCTGATCCGATTGAGAATTTTTTTCTCTCAACTGCAGGGGGTGGTGGCAGCTGACAAGCAACCGATGGACCGAGGAAGGATGGTAATAGGCCACCCATGGGCTATGGGAGGACGAAAATGGAAGGCCTTCAATGTAGTGGACATCGACAGTGGGGGAGGACGTCCGAGTATCTGAATGAGAATATGAGACAGAAAACATAGGGAGAGAGTACCGAGAGAAGCTGTAAAAAACAGATGGAATGCAGACATTAGGAGTTAAATTTGGGGTTAATTAATATAAATTAGATCTTCACCATTGATCTATTTCAATGGTCGGGATCAACTTATGAGGAAGATATTAGGAATTCGTTCCGGATCCAGTAATCCAATCTATTTGTACAAAGTTCAAAGAGAACCAATGTCCATGTAATATTACTTTTGTCCATTAGAAAAAAAATGTCCAAAAAGGATTACTTTAGAACTTATGAAAAATTAAGATAATTTTGGATAAAACCATATGCATTATTACTTTATCTAAGAAAGTATGATTTGTGTAATTAGTGGGTGCTCAAGCCTTGATTGGCTTGGGTGAGCTTGTCTGGTGGCTTGCCGCCTGGCTTAACCGGTTCGCGTCCTTTGCAGGCTAGGGCTCGGACCCGTGGGGGACTAGCCGATAACCTCGGAATCCCCACATGTTGTAGGAGGAAATCGAGTATGAAATATAAATCAAACCAGATTATGCCCACGCAAATGATTACAAGACCTCCTCCCTATGCAGTAGAGGGAAGTCAGGATCGATCCACGAGGAAGCGTGTCAGCGAATCCTAGGTAGTTGTAAATCTCATAGAAAAGCAAACAGAAAGACAGAAAGAAAGAAACAAAGACAGAAATAACAAAGCGAAGACAGAAACAAAAGCAAAGACAGAAACTTGTCGATCTCGACTACAACTACTCGAGATCGACTAAAGACAGCGACGACAGAAACTTCAGAATCACACACAGAAACTCGATCTTGCCTAACAGCCAACTCGATCTCGACTAACAGCCAACTCGAGATCGACAAGACTTCTTCGAGATCGACAACAAAACAGAAACTTGTAAACGCAGCTTTCGAACACAGAATTCAGATTCTCAACGAAATAAATCAATATATAAAAAGACTTCCAAAGCCAGGGTATCAACACCACAACGATAACCATGCAAAGTAACACATAAAGGCATAAAAGATCATGCTTTCCATCAAATAACTTTCCTTATTAACAAATAGGAAGATATAGGCTTTCGCATAAACCCTAATTATTACTAACCCTTTCCACATAATTAATCCAAGTTGCATTAAGATCACTTTCACTTGAATAACACAAACAAGGATCACCTTCAACTCTCACAAAAGAATCATGCTTATAGGGATAGAAGACGAATTGCATCAAAAGATTAAACCTTTACCGCATCACTTCACATGGCCATCGCCGGGCTCACCCCGACCCTAGAAGTGGGTGGACTACTCGCTCTTCATCATCAAGAAACTCATCAAATAACAAAAGAAACTAACTTGCATTAAAATAAACCAAAGAGAGCTTACAACCGAACAAGCCAAATCCGCTTTCGCCTTTCCACCTTGCTCGCCACAAACTCTCTCTCTCTACTACTACTCACTTCTTCTCTCTGAATTGAATTGGAATAAGATGCCTAATGCTTAGCCCCTAAGGCTTTATTTATAGCCTTCATTCCCTAGCTATTCTAGGTAAGAAAGTCTATCTAGATCTAAATCTAATTATCTAAAGGCTTTAAGATAAATAAATTGAATAAAGGAATTAAATCTATAAAGGAAATTATATTTAAAGTAGCAAAATATCTTCTTGTGTTGGTAGGTCTTCTCTCCATAGATAGAACTTGATAGTTGTGGATAGATCTCGGCATTCTTCGGCTCCAAGTAATCCCAATCCGAGTAGGACAGCAAACCGCGTAACGCGGCTCCTGGACAGCGTTCCTCGATCTCGACCAAACCTACTCGAGATCGAGTAAGAGTGATGTCGACTTCGGCTTGGCTGGGCGTCTCTGGTAGCTGGTGCTCGATCAATCTCGGACAGGCGCTGCTGGGGTCCTCGAGATCGGGTAACTCCCTCGAGATCGAGTAGATTGGTGCTCGGCGTCTTCAGTCCTCGGCTTCTCGACTTGGCACAGCTCCTCGACTCCAGACATGGCATCAGGGTATTAGTCGATCTCGACTAGTTTACCCGAGATCCAGTAGGGCTCCGGAGTCGGGTTGCTTCGTCTTCAGTTTCCTCGATCATGCTTTGCTCGACCAGGCGTGCTCGGACAACTTTTGTCGAGATCGAGTAAAGGAACTCGAGATCGAGTACTTTTGGGTTTCCAGCTTGATTCGTCTGGTTCCGCTGCTTCTTGACATTGGACTTCTGTAGTTGATTTCCGAGCTTTTCCAACCTTTCTTAGAACTGCTGTAATTTGCCTCGAATTCTGCAAAATTAAACAGAAACTGGTGTAGATTCCATAATTCGGCAAATAAGCATAAACTACATAGATTCTGTATTATCTTAGCCCAAATGCATGAAATGTATGCAGAAAATGATATAAAAGCAACTGTAAAACATGGCAGATTCAGCTCACAACAAACACCCCATACTTAAGCTTGCTTGTCCTCAAGCAATACTTTTATTTGTCATTCAGGGGAAGAAATCAAAACTCTCAACATATTGGATTCATTCTTATATGTCCCTGCAATCAATTACCATCCTCGAAAAGGTACTAGTGCCACAAATCCATACATGTGCAATTAAAAAGCAACATCTACTCACAAAAGGAGGGTTATGCAAAACATTCATTTGGTGACAAAGCATTAATAATCAAGAGGACTTCAATTTAAGCTCAATAAGGAGTAGATTGGTAAAAGGCTAAAGGTGGGCAATTTTTGGCAATGTGGTGCTAATGATCCGGGGAAATGGAGTACTTTCCAACTTTTATACCACATTCCTTCTCTATAAGATTCATCACCTTTCATATTGCTTTTATCAATAATAATGCTTTTACCTCTCTAACCTCAGCATTGCCTTCTCGCGAGTCGCAAACATGGGTGTCATGAATGGCCCCGGATACTTAGTGCTTTGGACTCCTCACCTGTGTGTCCCATCTCGCCAAACTATTATCTCAGCGAGCAGGGTCGATCTTTGATCGGATTTTCTTTCACTCATTAAATTTTCCATATATTTCAAACAATTCCGCCAAACTCTAGTAATAATGATAGTAACACAACAACCATATAACATCTCCATAATGTAACATCATTCTCAACATAATCCCCGGATGGAAATAAGGTAAAGAATGGAAAATATTTAGAATATATGGAGCAATATATGAAATAAGGCATAATATGGCTTTTGTGTGACGCATTATATGGAAATATAAAGTCCTCCATCATCTTATCATGCAACATGTCAAAAGCAACTTCAAATTTTACCTCCTTCCATGGTTTTCATAAAAATATGCACTTCATTATGACTTCCCTTTACTAGGCAATTTTATGCTATATCTCTAATGAATCCAATTTGCATCGTCGAGTTCAATAAAGCTTCCATGACACTTATCAAAATTTTCAATGGGGGTCATTTTTCTAAATTTTGGAAATCATGCATATAAGCACATAAATTAATAATGAATTCCAAAATAGCCATGTATAAGCAATTCAAGGAATAAACCTTAAAAATGCACACATAATGTCAAATAAAACCAAATATGCATAAAGTAAGTCCTTCCCCACCCCATACTTAAACATTACAGTGTTCTCACTGTATAAAAAACAAGGGTAAAGAAAGAAACTCACTAGACAGGTGTGCAGGGCTTCTTAATATCGAATGAAAGAATGCCTGGGCCGAGTCTGAATATAGCTTGCTTCTATCCACGGACCTGAAAAGTGTAGAAGGCATATACCCACAATAGAAAAACTAAAGGTTCCAAAAACAAAAACAAACAAAAACAACAAAGTCTCAAAAGTCCCAAAATAAATGTCTATTTACAAGCTCTAGATTTTATAGTCGCTAGGCCGACTTCTTCATTAAGCTCAAGGTGGCATTTGCAGGGCCCATGTAGCTTGGGCTTCAAATAGGACTCCATTCTTGTCCATCAGCTGTAATCCTCCAGAATGGATCTTGTTCACCACGAAAGGTCCCATCCTTTTCTTGTTGAATTTGTTAGGGAACCAATGATCTTTTGATTTAGAGAATAGAGCTTGTCTCCAACTTCATACTCCTTAGGTTCATCATTGGATATCCTACATAAGCGCACATACCAAGGCAAACCTCTCCCATGTATAGATAAATCTTTAATGGAAATAGGAGAAGAAAGATCCATACCTTGGCTTACCTTCGCAGAAACGGAATCGGGGACCACGGTGTTTGGTCGATCTCGAGTAACTGTACTCGATCTCGACGAGTCTTCAGCTTCTGGTGGTGGACTGCTCGAAGATGCAGGAGCTGGGGAGGGTGAGGCTTGGTCGATCTCGAGGAGTCTTGCCCGTCTGGTGGAATCAGCGTCGAGGAAGGTGAAGTCGATGCAGCGGAGGGTTGGTCGATCTCGAGTAGTTTACTCGATCTCGAGGAGTGCTGAGCTTCAGGTTGGCTGCTTGACGACGCTGGTGCTGGTGGAGGCTTCTGGTTTTGGTCGAGATCGACCACAGTCTTCGATATCGAGGAATTCTGGTCGACTACGACCCCATACTTGCATCATGTCAAGGCATCCGAAAAATAGTTAGTCCAAATCGACGTACCTTGGTTTGTGTCGAGTGGATTCTTTGTTTCCTCGTTCAGGATGGCCATGATCTTCTCCACCTGGGCCTCCATATCCCTCTTTTCCAGCTCTTTAGGAGTCATATTCCTTACTTTAGGTTCCCCGCAAGTAATGTAACCAGCTGATATAGATTTGACCTCTTCCATTGGACCTGTGTGCCTTTCAGTTTTATTAAAAGAATACTCAATTACCTCATCGCTGATGTTGAAAGTGAGCACTCCCTTCCTTACGCTTATGTTGGCATCCACTGTCGCCAAGAAAGGCCTTCCTAGAATAATTGGACAAGCAGGGTCTTTCGCCATATCAATAACTAAGAAATCAGCGGGAACGAAAAACTTACGTAGTTGCACTGGCACATTGTCCACCATGCCTGTTGGAATGACCACAGCGTTGTTGGCCATATACAGCTTAGCATCCACAGGCTTTAGGGCACCTATCTTAATCTTGGACCAAATTGTTAAAGGCATTATACTCACAGTAGCTCCAAGATCACATAAAGTATTAATTTTATATGGACCAAATCCAATGGTTATAGCAAACTTACCTGGATCTGGCCTCTTTTCAAGTATGTCCAAATGGCTGCACTCCTCTGTAATTTCATCCATTTACCTCTTTTTGCTTAAAATCTCCTTGAGGAATTTGACATAGGATGGCATCTCATTAAGAGCTTCTGTGAAGGGTGTGGTAACATTGAGCTTCTGAAGCATCTTGATGAAGCGCTGAAATTTCTTCTCTGCTGGGTCCTTTGGAGATTTTGTTGGGAAGGGTAGCTTCTTTTTCTGATTCGGAGCCAGAACAGATGTCGGAGGTGTAGCAGCTTTCTCGATCTCGATTTGATCTTCCTCGATCTCGACCAGATTTCTCGATGTCGAGTTGCTGTGCTGTGCAGACGAAGGTTGCTCCACTTGTTCCTCGATATCGACTTGTCCTTGCTCGAGATCGACTAAGTGCTGGTCGATATCGACTTGCTGCTGGTCGATATCGACTTGCTGCTGGTCGATATCGAGTTGTTTCTCAGCTTCTCCACCATGCTGCTTTCCGACCTCTGGCTCTTGCAGTTGATGGCCGCTTCTGAGTTTTACAGCAGCGATGTGACTAGTCTTCCCCTTGGGATTTGGTTCTGAAGATCCTGGGAGGGTTCCTGACTGTCGGGGGATTCCTGCTACTAGCTGGCTCATCTGTGTTTCCATTGACTTTCTCCAAACATCGATTTCCCCAAGCCTAGAGTTGACACCTTGTATCTGAGTGTAAACTGAGTTGAAGGACTGCTTGGTGTCTGAATGGTTCCTCCGCATCTCGTCAAGGATTTTCTGCAGATCATCCCTTTTCTGGTCCCTTTCCGGATGTCCTAGAGCTATGTAGGGTGGAGGGTTCCTAGTGGCACCTTGGTTCCATTGTGGTTGCTGAAACCTTTGGTCCCCCATATAGTGATTGGGACCCCCTGCGTAAGCTGCCTCTTCGTGGTATTCTGCCAGCCTGAACTGCTCTGTGTGGGCACTCAGTAGTGGTGTGCCTATGCGATCCGCATTCGATGCAAGGCCGGTTGACAGAGAGATAACTTACTTGTTTGAGGAGCTTCTTATTCTGATCTTTGTAGTACTGCTCCCTTACATCAGGATCAATCTCTTTAGGGGGCTCATAGAGGGGCATGGATGGTCCTGGCCTGGCATAGGGGTTCTCCTCATAGTTGACTGGAGTCCCATACTTGTTGTCATAGTTGGTTAGCTTGTCGAGAGCAGCCCATCCGTCAACAGGCGACATTGTCAGATACTCATAGTGGGTGTATGTGTTGATTCTGTCCTTTGCAGCCAAGTCCAGAGAATTGAAGAAGATCTCTTGAACTACGCAGGGTTACTGTCCATGTGTAGGGCATGATCGCAGTAGATCCTTATAGCGTTCCCATGCCTTTGCTAGTGTCTCTCCAGGCTGCTGTTTGAAAGATGTGATCTTTTGACGAAGGAGTGCAGTCTTGGCAGGAGGAAAGAACTTATTCAGAAATTCCTGCTTCACTTGATCCCATGTCGTGAGAGATCGTGGTTTCAGCCCTTCCAGCCATTTCAATGCAGGACCAGCGAGAGACCAGCGGAAAGCCTTCATCAGGATGTACTCCAAGGTAGTACCTTCAGCAAGAGTACGACACATGTCAGTAAAATTGGTAATGTGCTGAAGAGGGCATTCATTAAATCTACCATGAAACGCATTATGTTTAATTTCTATTAAGAAAGGAGTGCGAATTTCATAGTTATTTTGAGGGATAAGAATAGCCGATTCAGGCACGACGAGTGTCGGGTGCATATAGTCTTCTGCCGTGGTTGGATATTGGGCAAGCCCAGCTTCTGCTTGTTCCCGTCCCGCTTTCTCAGCGGCGATAGTAGCATCTTTAGCGGCTAGTTCCCTGGTTAGCCTCGCAATTAGCTGTTCTTGTGTTTCTGCGGCCGCCATGGCTCTTTGCAGTTTAGCTCGGATGTGTAGGAGGCGTTCCAGTTCGTCTAAGCCGTCAAACTCAAGTAGTAAGTATTCCCGCCTGTCACGCGGGTGACCCGGGTTCATTCCCCGGCAACGGCGCCAATTTGTTGTAGGAGGAAATGGAGTATGAAATATAATGAAATATAAATCAAACCAGATTATGCCCACGCAAATGATTACAAGACCTCCTCCCCATGCAGTAGTGGGAAGTCAGGATCGATCCACGAGGAAGCATGTCAGCGGGTCCTAGGTAGCTGTAAATCTCACAGAAAAGCAAACAGAAAGACAGAAAGAAAGAAACAAAGACAAAAATAACAAAGCGAAGACAGAAACAAAAGCAAAGACAGAAACTTGTCGATCTCGACTACAGCTACTCGAGATCGACTAAAGACAGCGATGACAGAAACTTCAGAATCACACACAGAAACTCGATCTCGCCTAACAGCCAACTCGAGATCGACAAGACTTCTTCGAGATCGACAACAAAACAGAAAGTTGTAACCGCGACTTTCGAACATAGAATTCAGATTCTCAACGAAATAAATCAATATATAAAAAGACTTCCAAAGCCAGGGTATCAACACCACAACGATAACCATGCAAAGTAACACATAAAGGCATAAAAGATCATGCTTTCCATCAAATAACTTTCCTTATTAACAAATAGGAAGATATAGGCTTTCGCATAAACCCTAATTATTACTAACCCTTTCCACATAATTAAACCAAGTTGCATTAAGATCACTTTCACTTGAATAACACAAACAAGGATCACCTTCAACTCTCACAAAAGAATCATGCTTATAGGGATAGAAGACGAATTGCATCAAAAGATTAAACCTTTACCGCATCACTTCACATGGCCATCGCCGGGCTCACCCCGACCCTAGAAGTGGGTGGACTACTCACTCTTCATCATCAAGAAACTCATCAAATAACAAAAGAAACTAACTTGCATTAAAATAAACCAAAGAGAGCTTACAACCGAATAAGCCAAATCCGCTTTCGCCTTTCCACCTTGCTCGCCACAAACTCTCTCTCTCTACTACTACTCACTTCTTCTCTCTGAATTGAATTGGAATAAGATGCCTAATGCTCAACCCCTAAGGCTTTATTTATAGCCTTCATTCCCTAGCTATTCTAGGTAAGAAAGTCTATCTAAATCTAAATCTAATTATCTAAAGGCTTTAAGATAAATAAATTGAATAAAGGAATTAAATCTATACAGGAAATTATATTTAAAGTAGCAAAATATCTTCTTGTGTTGGTAGGTCTTCTCTCCATAGATAGAACTTGATAGTTGTGGATAGATCTCGGCATTCTTCGGCTCCAAGCAATCCCAATCCGAGTAGGACAGCAAACCGTGTAACGCGGCTCCTGGACAGCGTTCCTCGATCTCGACCAAACCTACTCGAGATTGAGTAAGAGTGATGTCGACTTCGGCTTGGCTGGGTGTCTCTGGTAGCTGGTGCTCGATCAAGCTCGGACAGGCGCTGCTGGGGTCCTCGAGATCGGGTAACTCCCTCGAGATCGAGTAGATTGGTGCTCGACGTCTTCAGTCCTCGGCTTCTCGACTTGGCACAGCTCCTCGACTCCGGACATGGCATCAGGGTGTTGGTCGATCTCCACTAGTTTACCCGAGATCGAGTAGGGCTCCGGAGTCGGGTTGCTTCGTCTTCAGTTTCCTCGATCATGCTTTGCTCGACCAGGCGTGCTCGGATAACTTTTGTCGAGATCGAGTAAAGGAACTCGAGATCGAGTACTTCTGGGTTTCCAGCTTGATTCCTCTGGTTCCGCTGCTTCTTGACCTTGGACTTCTGTAGTTGATATCCGAGCTTTTCCAACCTTTCTTAGAACTGCTGTAATTTGCCTCGAATTCTGCGAAATTAAACATAAACTGGTGTAGATTCCATAATTTGGCAAATAAGCATAAACTACATAGATTCTGTATTATCTTAGCCCGAATGCATGAAATGTATGCAGAAAACAATATAAAAGCAACTGTAAAACATGGCAGATTCAGCTCACAACACCACGTCACAAAAAAAGAGTATGATTTAGCCGTTTTTTTATTTATGTTATTTCTTTAGAGAGGATGTATTGGGGTTCATATATTGCTCTATGTAATGGAAAGAGGGTTCGCGCGTTGTGAAGAAGAACAAGGTGATCTTGTGTGTGCTCATATGCTTGGTTTGTTGTATGCTCGTGAGGTTTGAGTAAGTTTACTTTGAGTTTCTTATTTGTAAGGACTAGGTGCTTAACCGCGCACATATGCGCACGGTGTTGTCCTATCGTGTAACTCATGCTCACAACTTCTAGTATATATGTTACCGATTGCACTTTTAACCAATAAAACAATTATGAAAGTTTATTAGATATAAGTCTCATTTACTATCATCAGTAATAATAATAAAAAAAATACATCAATTTAATATACTTGCTACTCTAGCTATATTGAAATATCCATATAGAAGCTTAGACAGTAAACAAAAGATAGTCTTGAATGCAATATGGAAATTATATAGAGCAGTAAGGATTGTTTAAACAACGCTATGTTTTGATTTTAATTTGTCGAAGAATTGTGCCTCTTGCAGAAGCATGGTGATCATAGCCATATCTTATTGACATGGATGAATACTGAGAGAAAAAAAACATGGATTAGTTTGAATTGGACTTATGGTAATGGATAATTTTTTAACATATGAATGTTTCCTGTTAGAATTTATGTACTATTAAAGAGCCGTGTAGCCTATGTGGTATGTATTCAGTTAGTTATTCTTTGCTTTGTTCTGTTTGTTGCTGTTGTTCTCTATCCATAAACATGGACACTTCATTTAAGTTTTGTTAGCATAGTGCAATCTCGTTGAAGTGCTTGACTTTCTGTCTCTGTTTTACAAGGAGTCATTTCACTTGGATGAGATATGGCAATTCATGGCAACAGAATAATATGTAGAAATCCATTTTAGATCATTGTTCCAAAAATACCTATTTGTGAAATTAAAAATTAAGTGCTTTATTATTGAAGATAATTGTACAAGATCCTATGCAATTCTGTTTTGCACATGAATACTATTGGTTGATAGCTTTTCTGATTAAAATGTCTTTTCTAGTGCTTCCATCTCTATCTACTAATATAATTAGCTGACATGCCAATTGACAGATGAGATTAATACAGAAGAAACGAGGTAAAACAGAAAAGTCCCTCCATGACTTTCGAATAAAAATTAAAAAATGTACATCCTTCACCAAATATAGCTTATAACTACCAAAGATTCAAGATCACATAAAATACAGATTCCAGGTAACTCATGAAATTTACCCTCATAACCAAAAAAACAAATAAGAAGCAGGCTTTAGATAGAGCATGCATTAATGTGGATACATCTTAAAATTTCAGCAACAAATAGACGCACCTACTTGGCTGTGGTTTTTAAATAACACTATGTATAGAGCTTCTGCACAAGGCCTAAGTTTTTCTATCCCTTGGAGCATATCCTGTTCATGGTGGAAGGTCTCAGTATTCTGGTTCCACTCTTCCAAGTCGGCTGTTGATAAAACAAAGTACCTATACACATGATACAACTTCAACAAGCTACCCACATATCTAAAGAATTTAGAACTTAATGTTTATACAAATTCCAAAGGAATTATCAGTACATAATTAATAGCATTATCACATTTTCTATTGGACATGCAAACTTTAGCCATCCACATAGAAAAAACAAGGCAGCGAATATAAATGTAGAATTGCTGATGAAAGAGCACTACCAAGGCATAGATTGGATTAATGGTGAGAGTTGGAGAGGGAGATTAACCTGTGGTTTCTTAGCAAGAAGGTCCACCTTCAACTTAAGTTTGGCATATTCATAGGTACAATGTCCCTATAAACCAAATAAATATAAATAAATAAATGTTATTAATAAAAAAAATAATTGTTTTAATTCTCTTAATTCAAGGCAAAAATTACGTTGATTGCAGATTGGAAAATTCAAGATATGAGAAACTGTGCATAATTAAAAAGAACCATTAAAAGAACCATATACCTTAAAGGACCATAAAAAAATGCCCAATGTGCATAATTAAAGAGTAAAATGCTAATCAGTAGATCATCTATAGAAAACTACCTAAAGAACACTCCTAAGAAAACCGCCTAAAATGCTAATTATTATATCCAAAACAACTTTTTCATGCAATATTTAATTGGAAATTTCAATAACTTGTGTTGCTGCAAGGTTTAGGTACTTGTTTGTTTAAAAAAAAAAGCAGTATTCACTAATAGATCAATTTTATTTTAGTACTTGAAAAATGTTGAAGCTGATTCAATAGCAAGTAGCAACAATTTTGACCAAGTATGACTTCCAAGTTCCTGTGTCCACACAAGAGAGAAGTCCTCCATTCTCATCCCTTACTTGTATTCAATAGTGATGGAAATTTAGATTATTTTCCTTCAATTATTCATCAGAATTTCAGGAAAAGATAACATTTAGGCTTTGTAATTTATGAATAGAAAGATGAAAGGATTGACTTAACTACCCACTACTTTTTCTACACTTTCAAATACAAGCTTAGCTTTACTTGCATTGTAAATTACAAAGGATGTTAGCTTAGCTTTACCCTCTGAATTTCTGCCTTAAGTGCATCATGATCACCACCTTGAGAATTCTCATCTCTGATGTACCAGTTCAAATCTTTCCATGTACGAGAATGTTAGTGACCTTTTTCTTAGTATGTCATTACCATCAAACATTAAAAATATATTGCAATAAAAAGTGACCATTAGAACCAAAAAATTAAAGTGAATACGTTATGTAATAGAAAAACCAACAATAATTATTAAATATATTAAAAACATGAGTAAGCCAACTTTTAAGTTCAGCTTCAAGGCGTAGATGACAGCCACAATGCTATTAGTGCATCAGAGATAGGCCATAAGATTAGGTTTATTTTTAACTAATGCGCATGAAGTTGGTTGAGATTGATGTTGCTTGAGTTTCCCCTAAGATGGCTTGGCTGCTGATCCTGATGCAAATACCAAATGAAGGTAAGGAATGACCAACATTTTCAATGAGTGCTACCACTGACATCAAGATTCCCATAACCAGCATTTGCTTATTGATCTTGTCATGCACCAATTCCATCTGCAACCATCTTCTTGCCTTCAATCTTCACCTTTGTGTTCATAGGAGCTTACCTCCTAGAACTCCAAGGGTTCTATCACAAAATGATCATTATCCTTAACACAGTTTTTACTTTCATTAATTTCCCATGGAACCATGATTAGAAATAGCTAGCAAATTCCTTTTAGCAGATCCCATTTTCCGAGATTTGTTGTATATTAGAACACCAACATCTCTAAGGTAGATTTATCACACTATGCATATGAGTAAGAAGAGGGGTGTCAAAGCCTTGAGAAGTTTAGTAAGCTACGGTGTATAAGTAGGTGCAACAAACTTCATCATCAATTTTAACATGTCCTTGAGTATATCTTAACCCGGTGTTATATGAGTCTGACATAACAATAATTTGTAGTGTGCACCTGGTTAGTTCATTCATATCCACATAGTAAGAAACAATAAATACTAAAAATTACTTGTATACTTAACTCTCAAGTTTTTGTGTTATCCTTGCTGCCTCGATTGACAACAAAGGCTTGACTCGGGTTTTGAAAATGCAAAATTTTCCTACACTTACTAACACATTTTTTGCCTGGTTTCCTAGAGACATATAGATTGGTTAGACATTTATAACTAATAATCTAAACAAGAGGAAAAAAAGTAACAAGGTGTTACACTACTAAAAACGCAGGAAATAGCTACGGAAAATAGCCACGGCATTGGCCACGAATGACTGTGGCTAACCGGTTTAGCCACGAAAATAGCCACGGGTGGGCCGTCCGTAGCCATATGCCTCGTGACTAATAGCGACGGCTGTTTAGCAATGGATTTAGCAACGAATTGTCAGGTCATGGCTAAGCCCGTGGCTGGTGATGGACATTTGAATCTCGTGGCTGAGGCAACAAAATTAGCTTCGGAATTAGGCCATTGCTGAATTTGTGGCTACGGTCGTGGCTGATTTCATTGCTGCAAATAAGGCATGGGTGTAGCTAAAATCGTGGCTAAGTTCGTGTCATTTCTATTTTTGAGGCTAAAGTCGTAGCTAATGCCGATTTTCATTTGTTTCATGATTTTGTAGCAAATTTCGTATCCTCGTATTTTGGAAACATTGTATATATACATATGATATGGAAAATATATAAATACATAAAATGAATTTCATACATTATAAGTAGGTCAAAAAAATATTAATGGAAACACAAACCAAACTCATTGAGTACAGACCAACCTTGCAAAAAAAAAAAAATTGCAATAATCTAATTTAAGAGAGCTGATTTTATCTAAATGTGAAATCCTCCAAAATGCATATCAAATTCAACAAACCAAATCAACACACCAAAAAATCAGAAAAGCCCCAAACTTATAATACACAAATAGACCAAAATCTCCGGTGGTTGCTCTGGCGCGGAAACAAGGCTAATTTGGTGCAGCAACAGTAGTTTTGGTCCCTTTGGATCTTTAGCGCCGACAAGGGTGAAGGACGACGGACCTCAGGCGCGAAGGTACATTGGCGGCGCGGTGCTGCTCTGTTCGAAACCCCAATAACCCTACATCGGGCCGTCAGTTCGTCCCACCATTGGCGGTGCTGCTGTGTTCGAAACCCCAATAGTTTATTCAGCCAAATAAAAAAAATAGACAAAAACCAAAGAACACAAATTGGGTGCTGGTCTGTTCATCCCAACAGCCCATTGTGGCTTTCTCTCTCAGGCAAAAGAAGGGGAGAAAAAACAACTTACAAACGTCAAATTTGGAACCCCAACTCGACGGTACATCGGCGGTTGCTCCGATTGGGAGGAGGAAATGGTGAAGTTCTCCATCTGCTAAATTCGGAACCCCAACTCGGATTTCCTGGCAATCTCGTTTCCAGGTCGTTGTGAGATTTGAAACCCCAACAACCCTACATTGGGCCGTCAGTGTTGCCCCCCCATCCCGGCGTTGATCAGTGTTCCCGCTGCACTTCGATGATAGGCGACAGAAGACACGAGAGGGCGAGGTAGAGGACAACCATGGGAGAGGCGGAGTAAAAGGGCGGGTAAGCGGGATACATAGGGTGGAGTTTCATACTTGAAGAGGGAGAAATTTAGCCATGGGAGGTCGGAGGTCGAGGGTAGAGAGAAGAGAAGTTTTCATATCTGAGAAATGGAGGAGAGGCGGTGGAAACGGAAAAAGAGGGATTAGGGTTAGAAAGTGTAAAAGTTCCCTTTTATACCCACCTTGGGCCACCCATCTAAAATTCTAAATTTTCAAACTGCGGGAAGTTTCCCCCCAAATTTATGTTATACCGCCTAAAAATTTTTACTCAGCGCCAATTCCACAAAAATTTCGATAGAAAATTTTTCAACATATAATCACTTTTTCTATATATATGATTTTTCTATTTTGAAACAAACTAGCTAGTACAATATAAAATATTAATATTATAAAATACTAATAAAAGTTCAAATATCCATTAAAATAAGAACAATGTCAAATACTCTTCAAAATTTTATTGGAAATTGTAAGAATAAAATTACTTGTATATTATTCTCATAAAAATTAATTAATTAATTAACATAAAAATTTTATATGAATTTTCCTCAAAACTTACTCTTATAATATTCTCATATAAATTTATTAGTTAATATATGGTTTTATTAAACATTTATTCGTTCATTATGTGAGTTTTATCAAAATATACTCTTATAGTATTCTAATAAGAATTTATTAGATAATATAAGGTCTCATTAAACATTTATTAGTTACTTATAAGAGTTTTCCTCAAAATATATCCTTATAGTATTCCAATAAGAATTTATTACTTAATATAATGTTATATTAAACATTTATAGGCACTTATATGAGTTTTCCTCAAAAACATACCCTAGCTTATATTATTCTAATAAGAATTTATTAGATAATATAATGTTTTATTAAACATTTATTAGATACTTATATGAGTTTTCCTCAAAACATACCCTTATAGAATTCTAATAAGAATTTATTAGATAATATAAGGTCTTATTAAACATTTATTAGTTACTTATATGAGTTTTCCTCAAAACATATATCCTTATAATATTCTAATAAGAATTTATTACTTAATATAATGTTTTATTAAACATTTATTAGACACTTATATGAGTTTTCCTCAAAAACATACCCTTATAGTATTATAATAAGAATTTATTACTTAATATAAGGTTTTATTAGCTACTTATATGAGTTTTACTCAAAACAAACTCTTATAGTATCATAATAAGAATTTAGTACTTAATATAAGGTTTTATTAGCTACTTATGTGAGTTTTACTCAAAACATACTCTTAGAGTATTCTAATAAGAATTTATTAGTTAATATAACGTTTTATTAGTTACTTATATAAGTTTTCTTCAAAACATAACCTTATAGTATTATAATAAAAATTTGTTACTTAATATAGTATTTTATTAGCTACTTATATGAGTTTTACTCAAAAAATATTCTTATAGTATTATAATAAGAATTTATTACTTCATATAAGGTTTTATTAGCTACTTATATGAGTTTTACTCAAAACATACTCTTATAGTAATCTAATAAGAATTTATTAGATAATATAAGGTCTTATTAAAGATTTATTAGTTACTTATAAGAGTTTTCCTCAAAATATATCCTTATAGTATTCCAATAAGAATTTATTTCTTAATATAATGTTATATCAAACATTTATTAGACACTTATATGAGTTTTCCTCAAAAACATACCCTAGCTTATAGTATTCTAATAAGAATTTATTAGATAATATAATGTTTTATTAAACATTTATTAGATACTTATATGAGTTTTCCTCAAAACATACCCTTATAGTATTCTAATAAGAATTTATTAGATAATATAAGGTCTTATTAAACATTTATTAGTTACTTATATGAGTTTTCCTCAAAACATATATCCTTATAATATTATAATAAGAATTTATTACTTAATATAATGTTTTATTAAACATTTATTAGACACTTATATGAGTTTTCCTCAAAAAATACCCTTATAGTATTACAATAAGAATTTATTACTAAATATAAGGTTTTATTAGCTACTTCTATGAGTTTTACTCAAAACATACTCTTATAGTATTATAATAAGAAGTTATTACTTAATATAAGGTTTTATTAGCTACTTATACGAGTTTTACTCAAAACGTACTCTTATAGTATTATAATAAGAATTTATTACTTAATATAAGGTTTTCTTAGCGACTTATATGGGTTTTACTCAAAACATACTTTTAGAGTATTCTAATAAGAATTTATTAGTCAATATAAGGTTTTATTAAGTACTTATATGAGTTTTACTCAAAATATACTCTTAGAGTAGTCTAATAAGAATTTATAAGTCAATATAAGGTTTTATTAGCTACTTATATGAGTTTTACTCAAAACATACTCTTAGAGCATTCTAATAAGAATTTATTAGTTAATATAAGGTTTTATTAGTTACTTATATGAGTTTTCTTCAAAACTTAACCTTATAGTATTATAATAAGAATTTTTTACTTAATATAGGGTTTTATTAGCTACTTATACGAGTTTTACTCAAAACATACTGTTATAGTATCATAATAAGAATTTATTACTTTTCTTAGCGACTTATATGGGTTTTACTCAAAACATACTTTTAGAGTATTCCAATAAGAATTTATTAGTCAATATAAGGTTTTATTAAGTACTTATATGAGTTTTACTCAAAAAATACTCTTAGAGTATTCTAATAAGAATTTATAAGTCAATATAAGGGTTTATTATTTACTTATATGAGTTTTACTCAAAACACAATCAAAACACTCTTAGAGTATTGTAATAAGAATTTATTACTTAGTATAAGGTTTTATTAGTTACTTATATGAGTTTTACTCAAAACATACTCTTAGAGTATTCTAATAAGAATTTATTACTCAATATAAGGTTTTATTAGTTACTTATATGAGTTTTCGTCAAAACTCATAGATCTATGGGTCCTCATAACACACCCTTATAATATTCTAATAAGAATTTATTGGTTAATATAAGATCTTACTCCGTATTAAACTTTTATTAGTTACTTATATGAGTTTTCCTCAAAACATACCTTTATAGTATTTTAATAAGAATTTATTACTTACTATAATGTTTTATTAAACATTTATTAGACACTTACATGAGTTTTTCTCAAAACACCCTCATAATATTCTAATAAGAATTTATTAGTCAATATAAGGTTTTATTAAACATTTATTAGTAACTTATATCAATTTTCCTCAAAACATACTCTTATAGTGTTCTAATAAGAATTTATTACTTAATATAAGGTTTTATTAAACATTTATTAGTCACTTATATGAATTTTCCTCAAAACATATCCTTATAATATTCTCATAAGAATTTATTAATTTATTAATATATTTTTTTTTTGCAACACTTGTCAATTTATATAAAAAAAATTTCATTGGCATATTTGGGCCCGTCAATGGGCCAATAGGGGAAAACAGTCATATTTGGGCTTATTTAGCCACGGATTTAGCGACGGATTCAATTGTCGCTAAATCACCGCTTCATCAAATGGGATGAGATAAGATAATTGGGCTTTCACTATCTTCTATTGGGCCGAGCCCAAAAACTTTGGGAGAGTTTGTATCCGGATTTAGCCACGGATTGAGTGTCATCTGATAGCCCATTCATGATATATATCCGGCCCACCTACAATTAGTGTCCCAAGGCCCACTCACCACATATGTTAATTCATTTGATTTCCGATGATTAATAGCCACGAATTTAGCGACAGATATCGTGTTGTGGCTATATCAGCGTCGAAAACAGCCATGACAATCCTATTCGTGGCTATTTACCGACATTGACGCATATCAAGCCACGAAATCAGCTACGGACATCTGAGTCGTTGCTAATAGCCACGAATGTTTTGGCATGTCATACCAGGATGAGTATTAGCCACGAATATAGCCACGGTCAGGAACAGTCGTTGCCAATGTCATCGCTAATGGCCACGAATACAAGGTCGCCTATAATCCGTGGCTAACCATCTCTAGCTATTTCCTGTTTTTTTAGTAGTGTTACAATGGTGACATTAGTATGTTTACAACTTCTGGACAAGCAAATAAAATTCAGTGAAAGCAACGAGATACAAAAAGTAAATTCGAGTCTACATTATATGATGTAACATTATTATCCATGTGGTAGGAACCATCAAAGATCCATAAAGAGAGTAAAGCTCACCCTAATATGCAGATTATAGTGAAGCAAAGAAATGCCAAATACAAGTGAGTTTGAGAATAATAAAAAGTTGAAAATTCAAGAACAATAACTTGACAAATTCCCACTTCCCAACTCATTCGTATTTGGCATTTCAATTGAAAAGTGTAGGTCTTGACTATCACTCGCGAGTGATAGTCAATCACTGGTGACTTTATATCTAGCAATAAAGCATGCTCTTAAATTCACACTCACAATTTCCTCTACATCTACATGTTTCTAAAAAATCCCTTCAATTTTGATTCCTACTCCATTATAGCCAATGTAGTCCGGTTTTGATTTATCCAATCTTTTCTTTGAGAAAATTAAACTACTGGCCTCTTCATCAAAACCTACACTTTTCATATTTTCATATTTTTTTAGTTTCTGCATTATTTTTTTAGATTTTCTGTATACATAGTTTCTAGTATTCCGTATTCAGATTTTAAGATTTTCTGTATTCACATTTTTAGTCTTTAACTTCCTGCATTCATTTTCATTTTCAATTTGAGTATTCTGTATTTTATTTTTTTTCTGCCTTTCAGTTTCTATATTAAATTTCCAGATTTTTAGATTTTCTATATGCACATTTTCAGATATTCTGTATTCAGATTTTAAGATTTTATGTATTCTGATTTTTAGTCTTTCACTTTCTGCATTCATTTTCATTTTCAGTTTATGTATTCTATATTTCTGATTTTCTGTATTATTTATTTCAAAATTTTCAATTTCAGTTTATGCATTATGTTTTTCTAGTTTTTGTATGCTGCTTTAGTTTTATTTTCACATTAAGTGTTTTTTTTTTGCATTCATAATCAGTTTTCATTTTTTCTAGATTCGATCCATTTATGTTTTCTTGTGTTCAAATTTTCAGTTTTGCAACCTGATTTTCAATTTCATTTTGATGTCACTGCATTCAGTTTTATCAGTAACCGATGATATTCGGGAGTAAACAACTTTCTAATACATAAAAAAAAACTTGGATGTTTAATTAAGGAATTAGATTATTGATTTAAGAACAAATAAGATTTATATGTAGCCATGTGATTGTGTAAGCTTTATCCTAAATTTCCTAGAAACTTAAACTATCCAAAATTTATGTTTTCATATTAACACGTATAATATGAGAATAGGGAAAAATTTATAAGTAAAAAAATCCACCAAAAATAATGATTAAAGACCTGGATAGGAAAAAACCCAAGAACCAACCGCAATTACAATATTGATCAGGACATATTTAAATGTAATAAGAAATGACAAACCTTTGTAACCAAAATTAAGGCAATGTTATATCCTTTTTCTTGAGTTTGATGCATAGTTTAATTATCCAAGTAAATACTTTATGGTTTTAGCATAACAATTTCATAAATATATATAAAAAAATGCAATTATGTACATCAATCCATATTCCATACCAACAAAGGAAGCAAAAGAGGAAGAACAACAAATAGATACTCGCTTCTCTCTAAATAAATTTAACTCTAGAGAGCTCATAATTTCTCACTGTGAGTGGCTCTCTCTCTCTCTCTCTCTCTCTCTCTCTCTCTCTCTCTCTACGCTCTACGCTCGCTCACGCTCGCTGCTCTAACTCCGGATCCGGCCCTCCGACAGTACCTTCCACCAGTTCCGGCGACCTCTAGTCGCCTGTCTGGTCCTCCCCCCGCCCTGCCCGGTGCCAACCTCCGGCCCAGCACCCAATCCCAACCCCTTCTTCCCGATTTACCCATACCCCGGATGCTCCCGATCTAGCCCTAGTCACCGGCGCCACCTGCTTCGCCATCCCCACCCTCCCTCCGGCACAGCCAACCGGAGCCGGACGTTCCCCCTCCTCCGTCCCTCCCCTTCCGCGCGCCCCCTTTCCCTCCTAGCCCTCTATCCCTTGTGTCCACCCTCCCCCTGTCCATCCCTTTCTCTCTCCCTCGTGTCTCCTCTTCCTCCAGCCCCCTCGCCCCCTGCCCTCCTATCCCCGACCCCTCTCTTCCTCCTGTCCTCACCCCGGCTTCCTCCAGCCTCCCAGCCCCGGTGGTGGCCCAGCCGTCGACCACACACACCCCCACACCCCCTACCCTATAATCCGTCCCTAACTCTAGTTCCGGCCGAAAATCTGACCCCATCCCCATAGGTCATCCCTAAACCCTAGGCAAGCAGCCCGAGCCCGCCCAAAGTTGTTGGTGGAGTTACTAGAGACTCAATCGGCGGATTGACGGACCCGATTGCCCCTTAACGGGGCCAGTAAGCCTTAGTCTTTCCATTTTCCCATTTCAGTCTAGTTCTCCTTTGAGTTTATTGGTTATTGGTTTGGTTGGTTCTGATCCTTGGTTACTTGATCACTTTGATTCTTGTGAGTTGAGTCTATTGGTTTTAGGTTTGTTTGGTGGATTTGGTGGACATGCTTGTGTTTCGTTTAGCTTGATCTTGAGTTCCTTTGTGATTTTATTTGTTTGGGTGTTACTGCTTATTCTATTTGTCTATATTATTGATTTCGGTGTTTTGATTGCCTGACTCTTTTCATTTCATTTATATTTGTGCGTGATTCATATTTCATTTAGATTCCTTAGCTTTCCCGCATCATATTATTCGTAATTCTCTTCCCCGTTTTCTATATTGTATCTTTTCCGAGGTGCGAACCGTTGTGTGGTCTATTTTTTGTGCCTCTCTGCATTGGCTTGCATAGTTAGATTGTTTACCTGTGCTCTCTTGCTTGTTTGCTCTTCTTGGTTTTAGTGTTGTACGGTGGGTTGCTTTTATTAGCTTTCTTTCTGCCCTTACTTTGTATTTGTGTAGCTCCTTATGTGCCTTGGCCGAGTACTGGGCTAGTGTGTTGCTTCCTCTCTTTGTCTTAAGTCATTCTCGTGTGATTTTCCTTTCCAGGTCCTTTATCTGCTTGTTGGGTACGTATGCCTCGTCCAGTGGTCTCTTTGCCCATTCAGGGGGTTTCGCAGCCTCGTGGTTCGCATCATAGTCAGGCAGGGCGCTCGCAGCCTAAGGCTTCCTCTTTACGGTTTGGTTCCTGGAACATTGGGACCCTCACGGGTAAGTCAATTGAGCTAGTGAAGATTTTGAAGGCTAGAAGGATAGACATAGTGTGTATTCAGAAGACTAAGTAGGTGGGGAGTAAGGCTTGCCTCATCGACGGGTGGAAGTTGTGGTACTCGGGACTGGATAGGAAAAGAAATGGGGTTGGCATTTTGGTCGAGGAGCTCTGGAAGGATCGAGTGGTTAAAGTTGAAAGGGTGAATGACCGTCTGATGGCACTTAAGCTTGTGTTGGAGGACTCCTTTCTTCTTGTGATTTGTGCATATGCTCCTCAAGTAGGGCGCGGTGCTGAGGAGAAGATGTTATTTTGGGAAGCTGTGGATGCTTTGGTTGGGACTATCCCTGAGGCGGAATAGTTTGTGATTGGTGGCAAATTCAATGCTCACATTGGCAGGGGAAATGACGGGTACGATGAGGTTCATGGAGGTTTTGGCTTCGGCGAGAAAAATGATGGTGGGACGACGTTGTTAGAGTTTGCTGGGGCGTCTGGGAGTGTTATATACAACTCTTGGTTTCTGAAAAGTGATGCTCACTTGGTTACGTTTGTCAACACGGTGGGGAGTTCACAGATTGACTTCTTTCTGGTGCGTAAGGTTGATCTTCGCCGGTGTAGGGATTGTAAGGTGATCCCCTATGGTGGGCTTTCTTCGCCCCATCACCTCCTTGTTCTAGACTTTGAGGTAAGGGGTCGTGTTCGTAAAAGGAATCATCTTTCGGCTAAGAAAATTAGGTGGTGACACCTGTCGGGATCTACTGGGCCTAAGCTAAAAGAGAAGGTTTGGCAAGTGGCAGTTCAGGAGGGGTTGGAGGAGTTGCATGGGGATGTAGAAGCGATGTGGAACTGCTTAGCAGGTTGTATTCGCAGAGTTGGCAGAGAGGTATTGGGGGTTTCTAGAGGGGGTCTTGGACCCTTCAAAGGGGCTAATTGGTGGAGCTCAGACTCAATTACAATGTCGCCAAGATGGTTGCCAAGAGAGCAATTGCTAAGGCTAAAGACGAAGCCTTTGAGAGTTTGTACAAGGCTTTGGATGAGAAGGGAGGGGAGCGGGTGCTCTATCGACTTGCTAGGCATAGAGAGAGATCGAACAGAGACATCGACACCATCAGATGCATCAAGGATGAGAGCGATCAAGTGTTGGTTAACGAGGAGTAGATCAAGGGTAGATGGAAGAGGTATTTCTCTGAACTGCTCAATGAGGTACCCAACTTCTTAGGAGGGAGCTACGGTCATTCATGCCCTATCGAGCTCGGCTTCCATCGGCGCATTACTAGTGAGTAAGTTAAGGGAGCGATTTGCAAAATAAAGAACAACAGAGCAGCTGGGCCAGATGATATTCCGGGAGACGTGTGGAAATGGTTAGGGGCAAAGGGTCTTGTCTGGCTGACTTCTCTTTTCAATGCTATCTTTCGATTAGCTAAGATGCCATCTGAATGGAGAGTTAGTAAATTGGTGCCGGTCTACAAGAACAAGGGGGATGTCCAGTGTTGCGGTAACTACAGGGGTATCAAGCTGCTCAGTCACACGATGAAGATGTGGGAGAGAGTTGTTGAGGTTAGACTCCGGAGTCTGGTGCAGATTTCTGAGAACCAGTTTGGTTTCATGTCTTGTAGATCTGCTATGGAAGCTATTCATTTGCTGAGACATTTGATTGAGTCGCACAGAGATAGAAAGAAGAATCTGCATATGACCTTCATTGATTTAGAAAAAGCGTACGACAAGGTTTCGAGAGAGCTGCTTTTGAGATGCTTGATGGAGAAAGGAGTGCATGAGTCTTATATTAGAGTTATCAGAGATACGTACGATGGAGCCATGACTAGTGTCAGAACTCCGTGTGGGGATTCAGACTACTTCCAGATTCGTGTGGGGCTCTACCAGGGTTCTGCTCTCAGCCCGTTTCTGTTCACGTTGGTTATGGATACCCTTTCGGCTCCGCTTCAAGAAGAGGTTCCTTGGAGCATGCTGTTTGCTGACGACATTGTGCTTGTGGACAACTCCAGACCGGGATTGGCTCGCAGGCTGAAATCCCGGAGAGAGGTGTTGGAGTGAAAGGGTTTTAGACTGAGTAGGACCAAGACCGAATACGTCCTATTTCGCTTCGGAGAGGGCAGGGATCCTGATTCGTCTGAGGTTCTGGGGAAGATCTTTTTCCTAGGAAGGAGGTTTTCAAGTACCTGGGATCGTACGTTCAAAGTGACGGTGGATTGGATAGGGATATCGATCATCGGGTTCATGCAGGGTGGTTGAGATGGAGAGGGGCTTCAGGGGTGCTTTGTGACAAGAAAGTCCCATTAAAACCGAAAGGAAAATTCTACAAGGTGGTTGTTAGACCGGCCCTTCTTTACGGCTCAGAGTGCTAGCCAGTCACTAAAGTTGAAGAACAGAAATTGTCAGTGGCAGAGATGAGAATGTTATGTTGGATGTGCAGGCTTACGAGACTTCACAGAATCAGGAATGCCGACATTAGAAGGAGAGTTGGAGTGGCGAGCATTGTTGACAAATTGCGAGAAGTCAGATTGCGTTGGTTCAGACATGTGCAAAGAAGACCTAGATCGGCCCCGGTTCGAAGGTGCGAGATTCTGGATCTTGGAGCTTTTCGTAGGGGGAGAGGCAGACCGAAGAAAAGCTGACTGGAGACTATCCGTTAGGACCTCAATTTACTACAGCTGTCAGAGGATATGGCATTGGATAGAGACAACTGGAGGAGACGCATACGGGTGGCAGACGTTTAGTGCTGTGGGGGTGGTGTTGTGTGTGCTTGTCTTGCTTTCGCTCTGTTTTTCTTTTGCTTGCTCTGTTGCTTGATTTGTGCTCATGATTTACTAGGGCTCTTGTTTCATTTCGTTCTAGGTCTTTTGGAAACACTCTCTCGGGCTCCCCAAGGTAAGAGTGCGTACATCCCGACCCTCTAGACCCTGCTTAAGTGCGGGATTCACTGGGATGTTGTTGTTGTTGTTGTAAATGGCCTTTGACAGTGAAAATAAAATTCAGGGAGTTTAGAATTTCTATCAGCACCCGCCTATATAAATATTTATGAGAAACTCGAAGCTAACATGTACTCCGTAGGTTTTATGTTTAAGAAAATTTAAGTATTTGCTCAAGTTCTTCAAATGAACTATTCAACTTGCTAGTAATGATTTCTCAAGGAAGATTTTCTATATAGGAGTATTCATTTTCAAACGTAATTAGATTTCTAAACCATTTACTTCCAAGTGTATGGGCTCTAAAGAGTAAAATTAACTCAACTTTGATCATATCTTTTCATTGTTTTGTCAAGATCTTTGAAAATATCTTACTTGTTTACTTATTCAGCCCCATTTTTTTGTCATCTTAGCTTATTTTTTCCCTTTTTTTTTCATCAAATCCTTCCCAACCTATACCAAAAGGAATAAAAAAATAGACCTTGCTAAACCTATAAAGCTTCCACATTTCAATCACATTAAAATTAAACTTAGTTAGAGATGACATGCTATAGATTGATAAATAAAAAGGTAGAAAAGACTTACTAAAGCACCGTTAGAATGGTAGATTAATTAGTGGAAGTAGAGTTGAAAGCTTCCATCTCTCCATGGGTGAATAATCTTATGATTCTACCACTGTAGGCCTTCAAAATTAAGGGAAAAAAAACATTAGGAATAACTTCCACATTGAAAATGAGCTCTAAAAGTTTAAAATGCCTCTTATTATATCCTTGGTAAGAGTTTCAAAGTTTTTTCAAAGGATTGGAATATTTTAAGTCTAAAATTTTCATATTCATTTCTAAACATCCAAGTTCTAAAATTAAAACATTTAAATGAAACGAAGACAATTACTAAAATAAGTTTCTAGCAATGCTTCAATCACATGGGTATAATAGGAAATGCAATACTACAATTCAAATGATAAAGGGAATATGAACTTAGCAACTATTCTATATGCATGAAGAGAGTTGACATTAGGAACTCTGCTAGTTTTTTTTTATAACTTAATCATAGTTCAAGATCCTCTATATCATGGTCATAACCTCAATCGTATTAGCATATTGACCGATGAAAAGTCCTCTTCCTTTAATGCTTATGAACTTGATGAGTTCCCAATGATCAATAAATCATGACCTTTCCAATGCATAACCGAGAAGATAGGAAATGATAATAATTTATCCTTACATATCTTTAGTCGGTTCAAACTCCTAATTTAGGCCTTTTGTAAGAATTTTTTAACTCAAAATCAGATCAAAGTACTGAAATTTCAGTCATCTAATCTATGGAAAAGAAAACACAACTAATGGGAGATTCATTTGGCCTGAGATGAATTCAAGATCAATACAAAGCTAAAATTGTGATATTTTAATAGTTTAATTGAGATTTATCCATTTCACATATCAAGAATGAACTTGATTCTCTAGCCGTACGAATCAAATAAGAGTTAAAAAAATATGATTCGGCTAATTGTTCCAACCTGAAAGATTAAGATTTTGAAATATTTGTGTATGAAAAGTATAAATTTAACATGCTGATGAAATTGGGGCCTTTCAATGTCTTGATGGTTCATGGTGAAATTTGTGAGGTTAAATAGAGGTATATTTCACTTTGTTTATATGTTTATTTGATTTAATATTTTTTTTGTCAATTTAGTAAGTGCGCTCTCAATTTTTCTCAAAAAAAGAAACACTCAATTACAAACTCAAAACCAACTACTAAATTGAAAGTTAAGGAGAAACTTTGAAAGTTAAAAAGGAAACTTCAAATACATAAAGTATTCATGCTTTAGATCTACAACATACCTTGCCAGATTAAAAGAAGACATGTTTTTTCTTTCTTCTCTTTACCAGTCTAATTAGCTCTCGCAATATTCAAAACATTGTTCTTAGAGAACAATAAATTGTGATAGAAGCCTAGATGGAAATACCAGCAACATAGAATGTCTTTTAGAGTTGACATCAGTTGTCTAATTATATCTTAATTATGGAAATATGGAATCCAATTTATCTTTTCTTTTTTTATCTATGTCATCATTTATCCTATTTAGATATAGAATACAATGGTCTTGCTTTTTTACCTTGGTGAAGTAAATTGAAAGTCCTGGAGAAATTATAGCGCAAACAAAAGCTTTCACTTAGGAGATAACCTGATGAGTAAAAAAATAAATTAGATTGTTAGTTGTAAGAGAAAGACTAAATTAAGACAAAAATAAAGGCTACTGGTTGAGATACATCAGTGAAATCCCTTTAAGTGATATCTATTCTAAACATTTCATCACTACAAACAAAAGATTTCACATAGGGAATAAACCCATTTCAATCGAATTTCAAAAGACCTATGGCCGGGCTAAAACGCTCTCTTTTATAAAAAAAAAACCCTAAACCAACCCTAAAAAACAACTACCCTTGAATTGGTAAATAAAGAGCGGCCATTCCAGAAAAAAAAAAACAACTACCCTTTTTCAACACAACCGCCGCCATGGCTGCTTCTATCCTCCATCGGCCGGTAGTGGCAGCTTCTGCGCCCCAACTACGTTCACCCTAATCGACGATTTCACACTCCACACCCTCAACGAAGTCTCCCTGTCGCCTGGCTCCTGACCGGACACCCCTCCACATTTTTGGGCTCCTGCATGCGGCTCCGTCGAGTCGATCCTCCTCGCTCTCCTGCCACTCGAGCTTTCCTCATCCGCCGGCGCACCCATCCTCATCTCCTCCCCTATCGACTCTGTCAGCGGCTTCGCCCTCCTAGGCCTCGGCTTCTCCGGTGAGTCGATCTTCCCCGTCCTCCCAGCCGCTCGAGCACCCTCACTTCGACGCACTCATCCTCATCTCCTCCCCGATTGCCTCCGGCCACGCCCTCGCCCTTCTGGGCCGTAGCTTCTCCGGCTTCGGCATGGTTCCTTCGGCTGAATTCATCCGTCTTACCGAATTTCGGTTCAGGCTCCCCTTTCAAACCCTCAAAATCCCCAAAAACAAAAACAAAAAAAAAAAGGAAAGAAAAAAATAGATGGAGGTCGAGCTTTGCCCCTCCTAAATCCACCAACCCCTCCTCAAACCCCTCTCCGGCGAGCCTTTGGCCACCGACCTCCAAATCTGGAACATGCCGACCATCCATTCAACCCCCTTCCCCTAGCCAGTTCTCTCCATTGAGCCGCCACTTGGGGACTCCAAACGCCCCTCCCCTTAATCGGACCGTTCACCGGATCTGAAATCTCAAAAAAAAAAAAAAATCAATAACCTTGATCCAACCGGCATGTTCAACATGCAAACTCAAATCTCTCTCCCTTCCTAGTTAAAAAACAACAACCGATAAAAACTCAACTAAAAAACAAACCCAACCCCTCTCATGTCCACAAATCTCTAGAATTTTTTCTCCCAAACTAAATAGTGAGCCCAAAATTGCATGTTTTCCTTGACGTCAGTGACGACTAAGTCAAGGCGTTCCCGCTCAACCTACCAGGTGCTTTGATGGGCAACGAAATCAGATCTGCAACCATCACCACTTCCAACTTTGTCAGCGTCAACTTTAATTTTCCTCAATCTGCATGCAACTAGTGAACAATAATTTTAATTTTTTTTAAATTTAAAGTTATCTTATTATAATTTTAGGTTTAAGCAAATTTTTTTTATTGGCGACCCTCTGCGTAGGGTTCATCAAACCATTTTTCGATGGCTTCAAGATCGCTTAGTCGATCTAATGTAAAAAAAAATCGAATTTCAAAAGACCTGATAGAAGAAGACAATCCGGGATCAAATTATAGGAAATGCAGAGAAAGAAATAAAAAATATATTTGGTTCGCACAAAAATGACGGGCTTCGGTGCCTTGCGCCTTCGCAGTGACGGGCTCGAAGGCAGGGGATGGTGGCTCTCTCGCCCTCTCTTCCGACTACCTAGGCTGAGGATCACGCAGTCACCGACCGACTCCTTGCGTTCGTGCTGTCGCCGCCTGCGTGTGTGAAGGGGTGGAATTGGTACATTACCAATTTATTTTTTCGTTTACCATGTACCGACCAATTTGAATTGGTAATTGTAAAACTCCTACCATTACCAACCACCGAAGGGGTTGTAGCAATTTAATTGGTTACCAATTAAGTTGGTTGGTACATGTTGGTAATGGTAATTTGCCATGTTTTGTGTGTTGAGAAAAAAAACATACAAATACAATACAACTTAATTAAAATTTAAAAGTTATTGCAGAGCTTAGGTTTTTGTCTAAACCGACAATACTTAAACACTAAAGTAACATTAAGCTTATAAGTGATTACAACGTATTTAAGCACTAAAGCAACCTAAAATACAAATAGGCATGTCAATATGAAAGATGTCCACATGAAAACTTCCTACGAACGCTTAGATTTTCATCCGAACCAAGGTCGAGTTAGTATTTCTGCTTTGATTGCATTTTATGTAAAAAAATTATAAAAGAATTAAAAAATTAATTTAAAAATATGAATAAAAAAACTAAATATATATTGGTAGGAATTGGTTGGTATTACCGCTACTAACCAATTTCAAATCGGTTGGTAATGGTAATACCAACTTTTTAGTTTTAATTATCGTTACCATACCATGTTTCGGTTGGTATGTGTTGGTTTGTTTTGTCGTGATACGGTTTCCCCAACCCTACGTGTGTGTGTGTTCGAGCTGCCTCTCGAAAATGTCGAACAATATAATTGAACAGCAAGAAAAGCTTCGTTAAAAAAAAAAGGAGGAGGATTGGGAGCATGTTCAAGTCATCTGTAAAACAAATGGGCTTGCTAGCTTGGACTCAATTAAAGCAAGAAAAAAATTGAACTGGACTCTCGTTAAACAAAAGAGGTTCTAATCGGGTTAGAAACTCAAAATGAGTTTTTAAATTACTTGAATGCCTCATAAATTCAAAGATTTGTTTAGGAGAATTTTTGTTTAATTGCGAAATCAGCCCACTGAAATATAAAAATTATAATTGGCATAGATTGAAATTGGGTTTAATAAAAATTATAAGGTTAAACTCGATATTAAATCCTAAAATATATATCGGGTATATTCGTCAACCTCTCAATTCATTTTTAAATGAATACGATGTCAAAGTCCAACCAAATTTAATCATTTGTTCCCAAAGGAACTATATAAGTCAAATTAGTTCTAAAAAAAAATCTGTTCTCAAAAGAAAGTCTGGTTCAATCATCAAATAAAAAAAAAAAGTCTGGTTCCCAAAGGAACTATATAAGTCAAAGTCCAACCAAATTCAATCATCTGTTCTCAAAAAAGTCTGGTTCAATCATCAAATAAAAAAATCAAATTAGTTCTAAAAAGAACTACGTTAAGACTTGATACTCTTTTATGAGTTACGTAGGAAATCCGATGTAAAAAATTCAACATATATCGGATTCAGTCGCCCATCCCCTCTCAAATTAAATTTGTTCTCAAAAGAACTATATAAGATTTGATCCCTGACACAAAGCTAAAACTCGCCAGGCTCAATAGCCAAATTCAAATCAAATTGGTTCGGTTAGAATTACGGGTGATTTGATTCTCTTCTAAGAGATACGTAGGACACTCGCTGCCAAGCCTAAGCCCATCGAGTTAAATCACCACCCTCACACGATCTCACGATCAAACCCAAATACAAAACCCATTTTTGTTTCGAACGACAGTGACTTGATTCCACCAGATAGGTGGATATGTAGGGAACTCAGTGTAAATCAAATCTCACAGAGTCCAGTCACTCCCAAATATTTCATCAAATCTCCTCAAATTCATTTATCGACTCTAGTCGTCCCGAATACCAAAATTTCATCAAAGGCAAACGGTCTACTCTAGCTCGATATAAAGCTTTCGCTCATTGAGTTTAGTCACGGCTAAAAATAAAAAAATTCAAATTCCACAATCCTCAAATTGACCTCTAAGCCAAATCTCAAGTCAAAACAAGTCAAATCCCAAATTCAACTCCACCTCAAAGTCAAACCGTTTTCTATGCAAATGATGGACGGGTTACTTGAGTTACCCTTCCGAGAAGGTGGACTCAGGTTACTCGGGTGGAGTGTTGTTCAAGCTACCCTTCCTAGAAGGTGGGTTTGTACTTCAACCTCTGATGCATATAAGAAAACAAAATGAAAGCCAAATTCAAATCGGTCCAAACAAAACCAAATCCAAACCAAACCAAACATAAGTTCCGAAACTCCAAACACTCTAAACTACGTAAGGCTTGATATTCTCTTCCAAGAGATACGTAGACAACCCTTTAAAATTCGAGTGAAGCCCAAATCACCGAAACCACTCAAGTCTTGGTGTCAATATGACTTTGAATCAAGAGGATAACCAAAAGGGGTCGAACTCAAATTCTAAAAATCAAATAAAATATGTTTTACAATTATTCGCACATTTTTGTTCAACAATATGTAAAAAGCTTCTAAGGTTTAGGGATTACCACAACAATAGACATGCATGTAAACACAACGAATACACAAATATCGCACCTTATCTATAAAAGTGTTGACTTCCACCAACCAAGCAAAACAATCGATCAAAATTTTTTAAATCAATTAAGTTTCCTACCTTTTCCTAACTAGATTAATCAAGCTCTCATTTCAAACCCCTAATTACTATCCAATTAACAATGATCTATTTCAATCTAATTACAAACAGGGAATTTTTCTCACTTTCATTAGGTATTAGGCACAAAGTATAAGAATAGATAAAAACACTCAATTCATAAATTCATCCCATTTCAACACACAAGACTATTGTTGGGCTCACCCCAACCCTACAAAAAGAAACTACTCACGCATTGTCATGGCAAGCAAATTAGAAAAAGACATAAAATTCGGGGGGGGGGGGGGGGGGGAACTAAAATTAATACGTAAAATTCTAAAAAATAGCGTCTCAAAATCATCCACAATGTCACACAAAACCTCGAGAAACACGCTCGAGCTGTCGCCCACACACGCCCTCCAAACACTCCAAAGCGGCTATCCAAACTCCCCAAAATGTTTCCCCTAAATTTGAATAATCTAAAGGCTGGCCCAATGGTCTTATTTATTCTAAAAACCCTAAATCTATTAGGAAAATAGTATGAAGAAAGATCTGTCTAAGTCTATCTAATTTCAGGATAAAATCTACTTAAAAACAGCCCAAAACTGTGCGCAGAAAATCGTATCGACAATAATACCGATAGGCGTAAGTGTTGATATGACGGCGATTTCTTCTTCATCTCCGATTCTGTAGAATAGGAATATTGATATTGATACTAAGGGTTTCGACATAGATACTCTCATTAAATAGGAACACAAATCTAGTAGTGATAATATGATACAAAGTGGGAGTCGACATAGATACTCTCATTACATAGGAACACAAAGCAGTGATAATATCGGTATCGGACACCCTACTTATCGGTATCGATACAAAGTAGTGATAATATGATAAAGAAGCACTTCACCTGTAATTCTTGGCAATGGTTGGGGTTCATGGTCCTTGAGTTGATTTCAATATTATTTATAAGGTTATGTCGATTACCTAATAACATTAACGAATTGAGTACTTAGGACCAATTGGTTAAGGTTTAATGTGGCATCACTACAGAATAACATTAACGAATCGAGTACTTAAGACCAATTGGCCCATCAACTCATTGCAATTAGGAATTAAAAGGAACAACTCAATTAACCCTAAAATCATCTACTCGACATAGATCAATTGTTATCATCCACTGCAAAGGCAATTGAAACATCAATGAATCAATGACTTTTTTTGCTATTGTGAAACCAACAACGGATTCATAGCATAGTTGCAATTCCTAACATGGTGATCAAGCATAAAAATGAACAAAAATATATATCAATAAGAACAAGATGATAAATAAATTCAGAAATCACTAATTGAAATCAAATCCACACAATTCATCCAACTATGTCTTCGAATCATAGGTGCAACTATGAGTTTAGCAACTCATAACCAAAGTAACGCTTATCTGTATATTATCTCTCAAACGACACATCTCTCACCCCCCTCCTACGCACATGACTGGAAATAACCTAAATAGAGTCGTGAAAAACCCTAGAGAAATAAAAATAATAATAATACAATAATAGAAATAGAATCTTTGGAATTCAATCGGTATCGCTGAACACGGGGCACCGGCGAGCGCCGGTGGAAAAGCGACGGGCGCCGCTATTCACGCTCCATGATTCTTCCTTTTGCTTCGATGTTGTGACTTATTGCTACTTTGATGCTTCTTCCTTGACCTTCCTTATGCTCCAAAATCAGTCATTAAGATCTCCCAAGACCCCCTTCAAGCTCGAATCATAAAACTGCAGATTAAACACTAAAAAGGTGTAGATTCAGAACTCGAATACTTCACATCAACGATAATGAAAACAGAATCAAACATATGCAATATAACTACTTAAATGCAATAAGACCTACCTATAATACCTATCTAAAATATGCATTATCAGTATCAATAAGCAAATTGTTTTGCACCTTTCTCCTTTGATTCGATTCATTCTTACTCCATTCTTTTTGTGCTCTCCTTTGGTCTTTTTCCACTCCTCATTAAGCTCTAATTTTTCTCCTTCTTGGCACCAAAATCCTACGAAAAACCACCAATTCTTGTGTAGACATCCGTATCTTGAAGAGGAAATTGCACAAAATAGGCTACAAATTGGGCCTATTTGCACAAATAGCCAAGAGGGTGAAAAAATGGGCCAAAATGGCCGGGCTATTTCTTGCAAATAAAACAGCCGGTTATTTTTAACTGTTTGTAACCGGTTGTAGGGGGTTACCAAATTAAAACGAGGGAGGGAGAGAGACGGTTCCATTTAAATTCAAAGCGATACACAGAGAGAGACGGAAGGCCATCAGAGAAAGGAGAAGCGATAGACAGAATCGGAGAAAGGAGAAGCGAGAGGAGGACGAACTCATCGAAGAAAAAGGCCATCAGTCACCGCCTGGGAGGAAGAAGAAGGTTGAAGACGAAGAGAAAGGTAAGCAACTGTGGAGATTTTGTTTGAGTTGCGAAATTGGTGTAATGGGGGTGCGGTTACATGCAGTTATTGTGAAGGATTTGAGACGATTTTGGGGTAGATGCCTAGCAGTAGAGGAGGAATGAAGTAGGAGGGGGTTAGGGGTCACATTGTGAGTGGATTTTGCGGAGGTGGGTGCGATTAGGGTTTGTGGGTGTCGGGAAAAGGATGGGTAAGGGTTAGGTGATGTTGGGTAAGAAATTGGGGACAAAAGGGCAAGGAGGGGGTCGGATGGGTAGGGAATCCAGATGATTGGGGGTAATCGGTAGGGTTTATGTGCACATGTGGTAGGACAGATTATCGAAGGTTGTGTTTGAATTTGTGGTAGCAGATTTCGTAGGACCGGGTAACGAAATTGGCAGGATAAAATTGAACATCTGGTATGCCGAGTGGGGTGAAGGAATTTTTGGTTGATTGGGTTTTTAGTGTTTGTTGATTGGTTTTTTAGTGTTGAAACCATAAGTGCCCACCAAGTGTTTGATGAAATGCCTAAAAATATGATGAATAAATGGTGATTTTGTTTTGGTTAATCTCCTTGCCTATATGATGTGTTGTGAAAGAGGTAAAATGAACCAAACGTGTGAAATGCGAAATTGGTAGGACAGAAGAGGATATCAACAATGGTAGGATAGGAAAATGAAGTTGGTAGAATAAATTGACACTGTTGGCATGTATGACAGAATATGTGACCTGAATTTCTGATTTGATGTTTGGTGATTGTGTAGCAGGTACCCCCGCTTTAAACATCATATTAAATGCCGAAGTCAGGGAACAAGAAAGGCCGTGCAGGACCAAGCGGCCAGGGGGTAAGGAAACTGAGATAATTACATGGTTGTGGTTGTAAAGGTTGGGAAAAAATGTCAAAACCTAAGATTCTTACATGTTTGTGCAGGCTATCCTTGCTGCTCCAGAGAAACACTACTTCTCAGGGAGGGCGCTGTCCCATGCAAATTTCGAGTTGTTGGAAGGAATCGACCTCACCATTGACCGGGATGATTACAAAGCACTGAGCAAGAGCCAGTTTGGTGGCGTTATGAAGATGGGGTCGAGAAACAAATTCTCTGCGTCGATGGTGCACTACTGCCTTCTCCACCAACTGAAGACTCGGAAGACACATGAGACGTGGTACTCCCTCCAGGGGCATCACGTTTGATTCTCTCTTCATGAGTTCGCGATCATCACGGGCCTTAACCGCTCACCACCCCCAGTGATGTCATGGAGGGGGACCACAAGGAGTTCATTTACCAGTTATTTAAGAAGGAGAGAGTGACGTTGAAGGATGTGGAAAGTGCTTGGGCCCACGAAAAACCGTTTTCTAGAGTTCCCTTGGGGAAGGCACATGTACGATAGGCTACATGAAAGCCTCGACGACACGTTGAAGGACATGGTGGCTGCAAAGAGTCACCTTAAAGACAGGCCGACCTACGCGTTGTACGGGTTCCCCATGGCCTTCCAGGTTAGTGAAGTTTTACAAAATGTTATAATCCTTTGCCAATTGTGAAAATGTGTTGGTGTGTCATGCGAAAGGGATATTTGTATCCTACCAATGGGGTATAAATATCCTACCAAATGGATATTTATATCTTACCAATGGGGAATGAATATCCTACCAAAGGGAAAATTGATCTTACCAAATAGCTTAATTTGTCATGCAAACTGCGTTCTAATATCTGACCATATTGTATTTGCAGTTGTGGGTGTACGAGACCTTCCCTGAGATTGGGAATCATTTCGGGCGCAACATCGACGACCCCATCATCCCGAGGTGTCTGAGATGGGAAACACCAAACTCCCACATCCGATACGAGAATGTGAAGTCCTTCCTCAACCTGGACACCCCCGCCGACGACCCAATAGATGAACACGTTCTGCTGGCGAAGCCAGAGCCGATCTTGTACCCTACCCACAAGGAGAAAGATGCGTACCCCCACTCATCGTACAAGAAAGACGCTCCAGACGTCTTCTTTGATCAAATTGTGGGCGACCACATGAGGGCCCGCAGAGAGAAGCGACGACAGGAGGATGCCAGTGCTGGACCCAGTCAGGGAACCAACCAGTCCGGGTCAGACGCATTGAGCGTCGGTTTGGAGGCCCGGATTGTGGCAAAGGTTGAGGCTCTCTTCAAGGGCATGATGGTCGAGATGGGGTCCAAGTTCAGGGAGTTCGAGGAGAAGGTGACTGAAGTTTCAAAAGAATGCAAGAAGGCGTTATCAGAGAGGACCGGCAAGGGAAAGGTATGTGCTTCATTGTCCATCATATGTGCAATTGGTAAGATAAAGTTTGTGTGTTGGTAAACCATTTTAAGTCATATGGTATGACATACATGTGCAATTGGTATGACATACATGTGCAATTGGTAGGATCCTGTTGATGTATTTGATGGCGATGTTGTTGAGAAGGTTGTTGAGAAAGATTTGGACAAGGTTGTGGCCGACGTGGTTGACAAGGCTGAGAAAGATTTGGAAAAGGACGGTGACAAGGTTGAGGAAAAGGCGAAAGAGAACGAAGAGATGAATGCTAATGACCAGGGGTCGGGAAAGCAGGGACAGATCGTTGAGGATAACACGGCGGAGAAAGAAGAGCTGAAATCTGATCTTAAGGGGCAGGGCATATGCACTGGTGACGACGTCAAGGACAAGGTTGAGGAGGAGGCAAAGGAGGGTGATGAGGACAAGGACGATGGAGAGAAGGTGGTGCAGGCTGAGGAACAGATTAAGAAGGAAGACATGGGTGGGGACGTGAAGGGCAAGGAGCCTGTAAAACAAGCTGCAGGGGAGGGTTCCAAGGGTGAGTCTAATACAGACGAAGCGGAGGAAAAGGTAAACCTTACTTGTTGGTAGGATAGTCTGACCTGTTGGTAAGATAAAAGTTTCTTTTTGGTATGATATAAAAGGCAGTTGATTTTGGTCCGACATAATAACCCAGTTGGTAGGATATATTTACCCTTTTGGTACAATATTGAATCTGTTTTGGTAGGATAATGACAGCTGTTTGAAAAAAACTCGGGTGTGTTTGATTGTTAGGAGACGAAGCTGGAGCCGAGGAGAGGCAAGCGTGATAGGAAGATCACAGCGAAACTAGGGGACTGCGTGGTAACTCAACCCGCTAAGCGGGCCAAGAAGGGTGCGAAGGCATCGTGTCCAACCACCGACGCAGCTGCGGAGGGGATGGTAACTGATAAACAGAGAGACAACTCCTTGGCGTGGCTCCTGATGTTCCCCGCGCAGGTGAAGGGCCCAGACAGGACCCAATTGAACAAGGAGTTCTTCAACAACCTCATCTCACCCGGCGTATGGCTTTCCACCGAGGTACGCAAACTTTTGTCCTGTACCGCATTTTTCCTTATTCACTTATGTCATGGGACAAGCCCTCACGGGAATTTGGAACGTACCTCTTAACGCAGCACATCCAGCAGTCCCTGGTCCTGGTCCGGAAGGCATTGGACGCCCGGGAGGGTGACAAGAAGTCGGGTGTCGTCGTGGTTGACCCATACTGGCAGGAAGCCGTGGTGAAGCAGTTGGACGCTGTTTCGGGCGATGTGAACCGTATTAACCAGCGCAATGTGCCCAAGGTGCTGCTGAGGTACTTCTCGGGGACACTGCCGGACCACCACAGGAAGACATGTTCGGTGGCGAACGCGAAGATATTAGCGCCTTGGAATTACAAGGCCAAGCACTGGATTGGGCTCGTCATCGACCTCGTGAAGTGGAACATAGAAGTCCTCGACCGTGACTGGTACCAGATAAAGGACAAGGATCTTCAAGCCCACCTCGAGCCTGTTGCTAAGCTCATACCGGTGGTGATGCAATTTTCTGTGGAGCTCCGTGCCAGGCACACAGTCGATGTCCCCAACCCCTTCACCATAACCCGAACCGCCAAGATCCCTAAGAACAAAACCTCATATGTTTATCTTAACTATAGGGTTATGTACGTCTACTAATATTGGTAAGATATAAGAGGACTGTTGGTAGGATATATTACAACCATTAGTATGATAAAATGACGGAAGTGGTAAGACGTAAATAACTTATGCTGGTTGTTAAATCCTTCACGTGCAGCGGTGACTGTGGGGCATACGTGATCAGGACTATCCAGCTGGTGGCAGAGGGTGTTGAGACATTCGAGAGCGTCAACGACAATTATATTGCTCCCTACCGCCAGTACTTGGGCCTCTCCATACAACGCCACGATTTGTAGGTCTCTCCTGTTTGTGAAGACATTCTCTCCTGTTTGTTAAGACATTCTCTCTTGGTTTGGAAACTTCTGTTCTGTTTTTTGTACACTTTGGTGGTTTGGACACTTGTGTTAGTTTCAAAACTTATGTTGTTTGTAGTGTCTTTTGTTCACGGTTGGTAGGATGTTTTGTGATTGTAATGGTTAAAACTGGTATTTATGGTTCACGTTAATTAGTTCCTGCTAACACCCAAGGTTAATTCTTGTATTTTATTGTGGGTAAGTTTACGTTTGCATGAATGTTATAAGTGGTAAGATTATACGAAACTATTGGCAAGATAAGACAACACTTTTGGCATGATATAACTTAATATTGTTGAGGATGTCAATTGCAGTTAAGTTGAGAAGGAATTGGTAAGATAAACAAAATGTAATGGTCGGATATGTTTAAACTATTGGGTAGACAAAGAGAAGATAGTGGTAGGATTACATGAGAAATACTTAACAGATCCGATAATTCATGTGACTGTGCCCAAAACATGCGAAATCCCCAAGATTGCATCACAATTAGCCCCGTAGGAACACGAAAATACGAGACACGTGCAAAAAACATACTGGCAGAATCCACACTCAAGTCAACGGCGGTCGATGCCCAAAATAACTCCGTCAGCTGACTAGAGCGTCCACCAAGCAACACTACGATTGACGGCGCTTTGGCCCCTTGTATTCGCCCTTTGACGGATAGCGCTTCGTCTTCGGCCTTCCCGGTGCACGCTTCACAACCGGAGGCAAGCATTTCGTCGCAGCTATTTATGGAGGCACCACCCATGTCTCACGAGGTGCCACTGGGTAGACGACATTGACGTAGCACGCGCGCCAAGCCTCAGCCCTGTACAGAGGATGAACGAGGGAATATGGATCGATCCGACGTACCTTGGCCGCGGCGAGGGCATGTGCACATGGAATATGGTCAATTTGAAAGTGCTTACATGTGCAACTCCGAGCAGAAAGGTTGACCAGCCAGGCGGACAACCCTTTACGGATGTCATACTCGTGTTCGCTCAAGGGCTTCAACTCAAGACAAATAGCCTGCATGGCGTTTTTCCTCAAAACGGTATCCACAGGGAGGTGACGGGCAGGTCCCGAGGCTCAAGGAATACCGAGTTCAAGCACTCGGCATGGTTTGTGGTGGTCACGTTGAACCGATTGGCGGGATAGAAAGCCCGGGCCCAATTGGAGAAGCCGACCATCTTAATGTAGTCAGCACCAGTGGGCGACTTGTATTTGAATGCTTCGAAGTGGCCATTGAACTCTGCAACGGTGTACGCGTTTGCCATCAGGAAGAACAGTTTTTGAAGGCCATCCGCCTTGTGATATGCCTTCACATTCTGAAATAGATGGTAAGTGCAGCGGCCATGCTTTGCCAAGTCGTAATTCGCTCGGATCCCCTTCGTGATACTCATGTGCCTGTCGCTTACCCACACCACATGGGTCTCATCCGGGACCACGCGTTTCATTTGACGGAAGAAAAAACTCCAGGACGCATCATTCTCCCCATCGACAACGACAAATGCAATGGGTCTTGGGCAGTCGCAAACATCAAGCAACCACGATACTTCCCCTTCAAGAAACTTCCATCCACCGAGAATACCTGCCAATGTCAATCAGCTTAATAAGGTCAGATGGAATTATGACAATGGTAAGATAATAGGACACATTAAGTAGGATAAACGTACACAGTTGGTAGGACTATAAACGGTGGGATGAACTGGCACTATTGGTAAAACAGGTATTGGAAGAACAATTGTCTACAATTGGTAAGATGAAATATAACCGTTGGTATGTTAATAACGTGTTATTGGCGTACCTGTCGGAGGTGTGGGATGGCTGCCTGCCAAACACCCAAGCTAACGAACGCATACTTGAATTGCTGGTTATCATCACGGACTAATGTGGTTATGGTCCCGGGGTTTGCTCGCTCAAGCATGTAAAGGTATGAGGCCATCCGCTCGTAGCTTTCTTCGTAGGTCCCGTACAGGCCGTCTCGTGCGGCTCCCTGCGCCCTGCGTGCCTTCCAGTAGCTGCAGTCCACGCCCAACCGAGACTTCATCATCTTCCTGATTTGACGGGGACGAAGCTCCTTCCCTGACCCAGCGAAACTGCAAAGATGGGATCAACGAGTTACACCAACAACATTTCCACCAACACATTTACACCGGTTTAGGAACTTAGTCGGACACCAAACTCTGCCCCATCAGCTTGTAATTGGCGTTGCGGTGGTAGTTGCTGACGACACTAACCTTGCAAGTGTGTGTGGCCACGAACTTACGAACCACCCACCTCTTAGTTTCCCGATAGGTTGACGCCCGAAAGCACCATGAACAGTTCGGTTCGGGGTACACAACTAGGTACCTGTCTGTTGTGGATCGCTTCACTTGAATCTCAAAGCACCCGCGCAAAGCTTCTCACTTTACCCTGGACTGAATGGCAGCCTTGGTATCGAACATGTCCCCCTCACGTAACTCCTTCACACTCTCCCGAGGGTCTCTGACTAGAGGAATGGACCGATCCACGTCCTCTTCCACTTGCTCCAATGTCGGCAAAGGCTGTTTGTGTCCTTGGTACGATCGCTCTATGTCTCTCAGCGCTGCCTCAACCTCCTCATCCCATGATTCAGATGTCTCGTTCGGACTCCCTCCCTCCACTTTAACGGGGAAACCACCCACGATCATGTCATCGTCGGAGCTTCCTACGTTTATGCTGTCCTCCAACCCGTGGGGGGGGGGGGGGGGGGGGGGGTAGGACGTCCACATCGTCGTCGCTATCGACGATCACCACTTGCTTTCCGCGTCGGATGGCATCAGACCTGCTCACATCACCACCCCCCTCCTTGTCAAGCTGTTCCACTTCCTCGCCCTGTCCTACCATTATGTTGTCATCCATCCTACCAACTTCGTCAGACTGGCCGACCATTACGTTGTACTCCGTCCTACCGTTACCAGATTCTTTACCACTCCCAACAAGACCCCCCCTGCTTCCCACTCACGCTGTCCTTTGCAGGCCTAGAACACTCTCCCTCCCCCGCTACACACTCAACACACAAGCAGGCCCCTCCAGTGTCACTGCTAAGGTCGTCCAACATCCCTTTCTCAACGACGAAGCCTTGAACCTTCTCCTCCGGCCCTCCGCCTCCATCAACACCAACTTCCAAGTCTTTCTGCGTGCTGGGAGGCCCGGTTAGGAGCAACTCCCCTGGGGTGGGAGTGGAGACCTCGTCAGCCCCGTCCGAGTCTTCCGACTGATGTTCACCGGAGGCTGTGGAAGGGCTTGTCGTTTTCATCCGTAAGGTGACGTGCAGTGCTATTGGCCATGCTCGTGTGCCGGATTTAGTGTTGTAGAACTTGTAGGCTTCAATGTCATCGTCGTTCCGGACCCGAATTGGAGTTGCCCGACCCATGGTAGGAGGGAGGTAGGTGAGCTCAATGTCGTACAACACCATGTCAACGTCGAATTTGGAGACTATCTTCCCCTTCAGTTGGTCGTAGGAAATATTCTGTGGCACCACCATTGCTGCAGTACGTGCCTCTCCCTTGAAGACCAAGCTCCCACCTACGGGAGCCCACCAACCGCCGAACACGACATTGATGCATACCCTATCACCTGGGGTACATCAGGGGAAAAGAGTATCAGCCTGGGGGATAGTTTTGATATAGTAAAGGAGAACACCTACAAAGGAAAGGTACAAGATGACTTACCCATCGCTGCCACTCCCACCAACAAACTTGTTGCACTTTTCCTGGAATGGTAAGACAGGACAACACTGTTGGCAGGCCAGAACTGTACTATTGGTAGGATGACAACTGTATCGTTTCCTCGGATGCACGGTTGGGTTTCCCCCGTCCTTTCCACCTCTCTCCTGCTCTGCCTCACTTTTTGCAGGTCATGTTGGGGTGTTTGACATCCTCCTCTCAAGCTTATATACGTGCTTGGGGAACACCCATCAATGCAATGATTGCATTTTCCACTCATAAATGCTCCCCCCTTCCCCCCAATGAAGAACTCCGTTTTGGCGGCAAAATTACACTGACAACCCGCCAAATAAGCTACTGACAATCCACTCCAAATTTCTCAAAAATTTCAGGTATGGTAGGACATGGTAAGATAACTATAAGCTATTGGTAAGATAAATATCCAATATTGGTCAAACAGATGCCATCCCTCTTCCCCCAATGAAGAACATTGTTTTGGCGCCAAAATTACACGGACATCCCGCCCAAACCGCTACGGACAATCCCCTCCATATTATCTCCAAAATTCCAACTATGGTAGGACATGGTTGGCCTATTGGTAATACTAATGTCTTCTTTTGGTAAGCCAAACGTGCCCAGTTCCCAGATATGAAGGTGATGCTTTGCCCTCACCATGCCACTCGTTTCCTATGTTGGCTCTGATTTCGCAGAGCATTTACTAAGGAATGACAGCCATCAATCAAGATTTTATAAGGGTTGATTGACACCCTTAATTACAATCATTTACATTTCCCCTTATAAATGCCCCCCCTTATTTCCCTACTTTATTGGAGCCACACCCCAATTCCCTGACATGTGCAGCACCTCCCCCTCCTCATTTCTCTCAGCAAAAAGATGGAGCTACAGTGGCCGGTCTCAGCTTCACCTGCAACTTCCTCTCTCGGTTACCTTTTTTATTTGCAAAAAATGGCCACTTTCTACATGCAAATAATCAAGGCACATGGCTAGTTGTGCAAAGTTTTTTTTTTTTTTGGTCTAGTTATGCAAAATGCCCTATCTTGAATGACACGAAAACTAACATAAACGACACACTTTCCCAACACAAAAGCTATAAAAAGGACTCAATTGGAATGGAAATATGAAATAAAAAAAGTCTTAAAATGCGGACATCACATTGTGTGTATGTGTGCACGCGCTACACAAATAATCAAAGCTTGGAAATCAAGAATCTCTATTAAGTGTAAGTGCAAATAACCAATTCATCGACACATAAAGGAGTCAAAGACTACTTAACTTATAGGGGAAGTGCTTTGTAAAGCATGCATGGCTTAGCGCATGGGATGTTTTGTTAATTTTAAAATTCATTTCTTATTAAGGGTGCGTTGAATCTTATTGACTATTATGTATGGTTGTTTTTATTCTTTGTTATTGCTCATTTTTATCGGTTAAATGCCTAATTTTTTTATACATTAAATGACTTTATAGACAAGTCTACAAAATTCGAGATATTATATGGTTATATGTTATTTAGAACTGCATGTATGATTGCTTTTCTTCTTTATTCTTGTGTCAATATTTGGGGTCTCCGAAGATCTCTCATTTAGGTGAGGGGAACTGGTGCGGGACGAACGTCGTTGGCACTTTCTCCCTTTGTCAAATAGTAATAAAATCCTATTTCAAAGCTGAAAACCAATAGATTAGCAAATCAATGAATTGATAAACTAAACAACTACTAGTATAGCGATGAAGTCTGGAGTTGAACCCATAGAGAGAAGCGATTCACTATCAAAATCCCTAACAAAGACTCTTATGACAAAAGCAATGACTTGTGACAAATTGATATGAAAGTAAAGTAACCAACTTTATGGTTGCAAAGTAATTGATAATAAAATAGAGAAGATATTTCACCTGTAATTCTCCGACAATGGTTGAGATTCATAGTCCTAGGATTGATTCATTAATTATTCATAAACATATGTCTACTTGACTAAAGTTGAAGGATCCGTAGGGATACAATCACCTTATTTAATATAACTAAAGAATAGCATTAAAGACACAAGTAATTAGACCAATTAGCATATCGATTCAATGCTATTAGAGACAAATGGCGCAAACCATATGGCATTGGTTGTCGAAAATCATTTGTTGTTGGTCCTAAATAGGACGGAAGAAACCCTCAAAATAGACTTGAGAAGGAAACTCAGCGTCGAATCCTCCATGAGATGAACTCGCACCAGCATAATAGGTCTCTCCCGGGTAGGTAGTCTTCTCATGAGGTGGGTACTCATAATCCATGTCATCTCCCTGCTTCTCCTGGTGAGGCATTTCCTGCTGTAGCGGCTGATGCAGAACTATAGGCAACTGAGCTCCTGGATTCTCACTAGGAAGCAGCAAATGCGCAGTGGTGGGACTATTAGGTAGGTCCTGGTGAGGAAGATAAATCATGTGAGCTCTGTCTCTGCCAGATAACCAGTGGTAACCATCACCAATTATAGTCATCAACCTCCCATGTTTCAGGAGGTTGATATCAATCCGGTGACCTCCTCTCAGCGCATCATACTCATCCGAAACAATCCCCAGCTCAATAGCAAGCAAAGTGATCAGGCCACCAAATCCAATCGTAGTAGAATCCTTCCTAACATTCGTGGCCAAGGTAAGAGAATGACAAGCCATGAAGAATACCTCCAACCAATCAGGAATCGTGTCAGGCTCAAGCAACAAATATATAAAGCAACTCCAAGTAGATCACATGACCTTGTTGCCCTCAGCTTGGCCAAAGAAAGTGTTGTTTAAAACCTTATGACATAGCCTCACCGCCGGATGAGCTATGCTGGTATTCAGATCGTACCCTGGGTTCATCACTAACCCTGTCAATCTATGCCAATATTGCTCGGGCATCTCAGTAGCCTGAATATCAGCCCAGTTTGGCATCAGCTCTCTAGAAATACGAAACACTCTCCTAATGGTCTCAAAAGACAACCTCCGACTATGGCCACCCAATCGAAACTTGAAAGAACTACTACCCTTCTTATATTTAGCAAATAATTCTCAAACCAAGTCAGGGTAAGTAGGCACACATTTATCAACTAAACCAGCAACACCGCATTTATCCATAAACACTCTAACATTATCCTTCAAACCCAAAGATCGAAGAGTCAAAAGATCCAAAAACTTAGTGCAAGCATATTTTCGACCCTCTAGCTTATTCCATTTATCTCTAGCATTGCTTCTAAGTCCATTTGGCAACTCCATGTCAACATGAGCCAGGAAATTCAAGGAGAAAGTGAGAAAATTACCAAAACAGTAGCTTCTGCAGTTAGTCACAACGATGATAGGGGTGTCACGGCGGCGAGAAGTGGTACTCGCTGGAGCTTTCACTAGGCACTGGTTGGATGAACAACAACAATGCAATTATTCGCTATGGCGATCGGAACTCGACTTCACCTCCCTCTTTTTCATTCCCGACGTTGGATTCACAACAAGTCTTCACCAAAACTCAACCCAAACACTCAGATCTATGGATGGATGTTGAAGGAGTTGGTTTTGGGTGGGTGTGGAAGATGGAAGGTGGATTAGATGTAGGTGAGGAATATGTGTTCGGATTTGGGATTTGGAGAGGGATGGTGAGGAATAGGTAGATATGGGTGTTGAGGAGAGCTTGGGGCGGCTATGGTGGATATGAGTTTTGTGTTTTGGGTTTCGGATGGAGGTAGGGGATGATATGGGGAAAAAGAACAACGGGAAACGGGAAACGGTTATTGGGTGTGGGGCCCACATGGGCCAGTTATTATTTTCTGAAACTGACCAGGTCGCGACGGCGAGATAGGAGTCGCGCCCGCGAGATGAGTGGCGTCGCTGGGGTTTTGGCTCTGGAACTTACAATGGCGAATCATGATGAGTCGCGGCCATGACAGGTTGTTTCGCGGCGGTGACTTGAGTGAAAAATTGTTGACTCGGTACTTCCGAATTCCGAGTCGATATTTGGCTACTGTAAAGAAATAGGCCATTTCACGACCACGAGATATGGGTTTCGTGGCGGTGACTTCGCTGGGCGAGCCAAGGTTATTCGTTTTTCCATTCATCCTCCATCAACTGAGAATAATTCTCAACAAAAACTCACAAAAACATTAGAACACCTAATCTACTATCCTAAGAAGCGCCATTGTTTTCCGTCCTAGGCTTGACATCCTCAAAGCTCAAGTAGAAATAGGCTCATGTAGAGCCATGTCCTCCACAATCTCATCCGAAAAACCATCAAAGTAGCGCTTGAGTCTATGTCCGTTCACCTTAAACACATGAGCACTCTTTTCATCTTTAATCTCCACCGACCCACTCCATGTGGATAGATATGAACTATCTTGTAACGACCTTTCAATCTAGAGCGAAGCTTTCCCGGAAAGAGAGTGAGGCGTGATTGATAGAGGAGGACTTTGTCACCCTTGCCACCTTATTTCACTAAAAAAATCACAAGCAACTAATGCCAAATATAGCATAAAAGCACGAAATCTGCAAGCAACAAACATGTGAGTCGGCTATGACAATAGCTAATGAAGTCAATATCAAGAGGTAGAAATATAGGAGAGTAAATCACACAATTAAGCACAAAGATTATAGATGAATCCAATAAGGCTAAAACAATCTCACAAGGGTCATGTTTTGTAGGATTTCTATCATACTTTAGCTTAATCATACATGCTCAATTACATCACCAACCATGCTCCATATGAAAACAATTAAGAACAATAAGGCTAAGCATATATATGCATTGAGTACATCCAAGTCGAATAAAAACATATATATGCATGATATTTTTGGGATTTTTGACATTTTCTATTTTTTTTCTTTTGTTTTTTCTTTTGTTTTTTCATAAAACAAAAATAAAGACACAATTGAAATTGAAACATGTCCTAACTAGACACACTGACCTAACTAGACACATTAAATCCCTTCCCCACACTTAAATCTTTCATTGTCCTCAATGAAACATAAAAGACAAAAAAAATCAACAAATAAACTCGAGGTGAGGGAAAAGGAAATTGACATGCTCTTATGGTGGTGGTTATAATCCTGGCACTGACTGACTCGCGGTCGCGGAATATGAGCTCGCGGCGCTGAGTGGAGTGGTTACGCTGGTGCTCGGGTGTGGGAGTTGTCGCGGTCGCGAGAGATGAAGTCTTGACGGTGAGGAGAGTTTTATCGATGTGGCTCGGATGTGGGAGTTTGCTGTGGCGAGAGGGATGTCACGGCCGCAAAATGTGATCTCGCGGCAGCGAGATGTGGGCAGTCGCCAGGGCTTGGTCAGCAACGGCATGGCAGCAGCATAGGATGAGTGCGACCGCGACACAGGATCTCGCGGCGGCGACTTGACTTGAAAAACTCTCGACTCGGTATGTCCAAGTACCGAGTCGGTATATGGCCTCTGCATAACCGGCGTCCGTTGTAGTGAATCAAGGCCGACCACCTCACGACGACGACTTACCTGGGCGAGCCTTGGTTGCTTCTTTTTCGTACATAACCGATCTAGGCATATGAATAACACCAGTTGGCATGCATAAAGGAAGATATAAAGAAAATCTACATGACTTATTATCATATCTCTGCCGCTTCAATGGTTTATTTGGTTGTGCATCTCCACCACAGCAGAACGGTGGAGCGGAAAGAGATATTTCCTCCTCATCATGTGGAGCTTCATGCAACTTTGCTAGGACCCCATACTTGAATATGAACATCGGTTGCTCAAAATCATCGGGGATAGCCTTCACCTTATAAGGCAAAAGTGACTTTGAAACAAAATGGGGAACGACGTCCGACTTTTTCTTTTCTAACTCTTCTTCTTCTTGGGGTCCTTCAAATGGTTTTTCAAAGACAGATAGCAAAGTTGGAATTGAGATCGCGGAAGGACATAGCTGGGTATCGACTGTAGATGGGTCGACATCGACTAGGTGTTGGTCGAGGTCGACCTCAATTTCAGATCCTCCTTCTAGCGGGATTGGGGCTTCTGGAGGGGAATTTGACGAATCTTGTAGCTTCCTAAATGCGTGTACTCCCTCAAGCCATGCCTCCTCATCAACCATGCATAGCCATCTCAAATATTCCAATTCTTTTGCATACTGTCTCTCTTTGTCCCTTTCGGCCCATGTTTCGTAACATTCGAAGGTGTCCTACATATACCTGTAGAAGAAAACTCAAAGAAAAACGTGAAATAAAGCTATCTAAGGTGCGAATGATTGCTTCCCTGGCAACGGTACCAATTTTTTGTAGGAGGAAATCGAGTTTAATAAATATAACTATAAACCAAACCAGATTGTGCACACACAAATAAAGTTCAAGACTTCCTCCCGTTGTAGCAAAAGGAAGTCAGGTTTGATCCTCGAGGAATCGTGTCAGCGGATCTTAGATAGCGGATGAATATCACCAATGGTAATCGACTACAGAGTACTCGACCTCGACTAGGTGATAGTCAACAGGGGTAAGTATAGTCGAATTCGAGCAAGCAAAGGGCACTGGAGTAGTCGACGTCGACTAGGAGTCCTCGACGTTGAGTAGGTGGTCGTGGTCGAGTACCTGCAGAAACACAAACGCTAACGATCTCGCTTGATAGAGTAATTAGTAGTCGACATCGACCAGTTTGGTCGAAGTTGAGTAGATTCGCAAAAACGTAATGAAAGATAGGGGTTGCAGATTTCGAAATAAACAAATATGAAATAAAACTTCCAAGACTGGGGTTTGCAACAACGATAACCAAATATGCATAAGACAAGATAAAGAGAAAGAATCATGCAATCATATCAAAGAATCAAGCTTTCGCCTTTTCCAACAATTAGACACTCTTTCAAGAAACCCTAATTGTATCTACCAAATTTATGTTAATAATCCAAGTGGTCAACCTGAATCTCTATTAATTAGGTAATAAACATAATAAAGATAGTGGATGATCAAAACATAATAAAAGTCGAATATTTACCTTAGACATGGATGACTATTGTTGGGCTCACCCCGAACCTAGAAGTAGTTGGACTACTCGCTCTTCATCATCGGAAAACTTATCAATAATAAAAGGGAAATAACTTGCATTAATGAACTAAAACAAAGCTTACAACCGATCGAAGCCAAATTCCGCTCTCGCCAAACTTCTCTCCTCTCGGCCTAGCTCTCTCTCTACTCTCTAACTATGGTGTTCTCTCTGAGTTGGAACTAATGAAAATCAGCCCCTAGGGCCTTATTTATAGTAGTCAATCCTCGCTATCCAAGGAAAGAATACTCTATCTATATCTAATTCTATCTATCTAAAGCTTAGGATAAAACTTGATAAATAAGGGAAACAAATCTCTATGGAAATAAGACTATTGTGGATAAATCCCTCTTCTCTTGATAGATCTTCATGTGAATTGATAAAATTCCTCATATCTTCTCTTGCAAGTAACCCACAAGGCTCGCACTCCACTCGATCTCGACTTGGATTGACGTATGGGAGTACTCGCTTTCGAGTAATTTACTCGACGTCAAGTAGAAATTTTCTCCTCGGATTTGCACTCGAGATCGGGTACTCTCTGGACTCGATATGTGTACTCGATGTCGACTAGAACTCCTCGACGTCGAGTGAAATTTGCCTTCTCGAGTGGATGCTCTGCCTGTGCTTGACTTGATGATTTCGACTTGGATGTACTCGACGTAGACTAAAGTACTCGACGTCGAGTAGAATTGTCAGCATTCTGCTCCGTTCTTGAAACGCACTTTCTTGAGTCCTCGTTCGTTCGATTGATGCATATGAGTATGCGTTGGAAAGATCTTTTCAAGGGCTACAACTCTCATGATGACATAAGAACTTGGTTTGAAATGATGAATGGTGAAAAGTGGGCTTTTTTCCAGATGCACCATTCTTAGCTTCTTCATGACTTTCCTTTAAGCTCTAAAGTGCGTCCGATTTCTGCGAAATTAAACAAGAACTAGTGTAGATCTCTATAACTGGCAAATAAGCATAAACTACAGAGATTATATACTATTCTATCCCAAAGGTAGGAAATGCATATAGAAATCGATATAAAAGTCAATGTAAAATATGGCAAATTAGGCTCACATCAAACACCCCATACTTAAGCTTGCTTGTCGTCAAGCAATACTTTAAATGGTCATTCAGGGGAAGAATCAAAACTCTCAACATATTAGATCCATTGCCATATATTCTTGCAATCAATTACCATCATCGAAAAGGTAATTGTGCCACAAATCCATGCATGTGTAATAAAAGCAACTTTACACATAAAAGGAGGGTTATGCAAAACAATTTCATACGTGACAAAGCATTTGATAATCAAGAGGACTTTAATTTAAGCTCATGGTGAAGAAAAGGTAAAAGATAAAGTGGTGGGCTATATTGGGCAATGTGCTGCTAAATCCGGGGAGAATTCTTCAAACTTGTTTTCTTGCTTTGATGCACTTTCTCCCTTCAATAATTTCCACATCACTCATACTCTCATAATTCACTCCTTACTTTTTTTCACTTATTTGCTTTTACCTCTCTAACCTCAGCACTGCCTTCTCGTGAGTCACAAACATGGGTTTCATGAATGGCCCCGGAGACTTAGTGCTTCGGACTCCTCCCCTTGGTGTCCCGTCTTGCGGAACTATTATCTCAACGCAGGCAGGGTTGATCTACCTTTATCTCCTGAGGTGATCGGATTTTCTTTTACTCATTAAATTTTCCATAATATGATTCTTCTGTCAAACTACAAATATGATAATAACAACAACACAAACACCATTTAATAATCTCCATAATGTAACTTCCATTTTCAACATAATCCCCGGATAGGAAATAAGGTAGAAAATAGGCAATATTTGGATCATGTGGAGCATATTGTGAAATAAGGCTCAATATGGCTTTGAGATGCATACGCAGAGGTAAGGCTATGATATAAACAATATGAGCTTTGTATGGAAAATATAAAGTCCTCCCTCCTCTTATTATGCAACATATCAAAAGCAATTTCAATTTTTACATCTTTTCATGGTTTTCATAAAAATATGCACTTCATTGTGACATCCCTTTACTACGCAATTTCATGCTATATCTCTAATGAATCCAATTTTCCATCGTCAAGTTCTATAAAAGCCATGTATAAGCAATTCCATGACACTAATAAAAAATTTACTAATCAAAATTTTAATGCAGATGAATTTTCAAATTTTGGAAAACATCATATAAGAACATAGACATCAATGATAATTCCAATGTAGCCATGTATAAGCAATTCGAGAATAAGCTTTAAATATGCACACGTATGTCAAATAAAGTCACATATGCATGAAGTAAGCCCTTCCCCCACCCAATACTTAAACATCACAATGTCCTCACTGTATAAAAAAAAGGGTAAAGAAAGAAACTCACTAGACAGGTGTGCAGAATGTCAGAATCGAGTGCTGAAGTTGCTGCAGAAGTGGTCGATCTCGAGTAGAGTAGTCGATGTCGACTACGACTACTCGACATCGAGTACAGTGAAAGCCTCCAGGGTGATCCTCGTCGATCATAGGCTTTCCTGATTGTTCAGGGTAGTCGACGTCGAGTACTTTCTGCAGCTCCTTGTAACTACAATCTGTGTTAGAAAGACAAAATCCAGAATAACAAATCCAAAATAATATTTAAAATAAAAACCAACAGTATCTAAAACCCTAAGAAGTAAGAAGGAGCGGGTTGCCTCCCGTAAGCGCTAAATTTTAAGTCTTTATCTTCATCTACTTCCCGTTAAGCATTAGTCGGACTCATCTTTGTTCGGAGGTATAGGTGGATCTAGTGGTTCCTCTCGTGTAGGGAAGCGTGGGATGTCATCCGAGGGCATCCTGTGGAGACGTTTAAATCTCCCCAAGTGAACGTTCCATGGCTTCACCCATTCGTCTTCCTGGGCCCTAGTTGGCATGCATAAAGGAAGATATAAAGAAAGTCTATATACCTCATTATCATATCTCTGCCGCTTCATTGGTTGATTTGGTTGTACATCTCCACCACAATTGAACGGTGGAGCGGAAAGGGATATTTCCTCCTCATCATGTGGAGCTTCATGCCACTTTGCTAGGACCACATACTTGAATATGAACATTGGTTCCTCTTCTTCTTTTCTAGCTCAAAATCATCGGGGATAGCCTTCACCTTATAAGGCAAAAGTGACTTTGAAACAAAATGGGCAACGACGTCCGACTTCTTCTTTTCTAGCTCTTCTTCTTCTTGCGGTCCTTCAAATGGTTTTTCAAAGACAGATAACAAAGTTGGAATTGAGATCACAGAAGGACATACCTGGGTATCGACTGTAGATAGGTCAATATCGACTGGAGATGGGTCAACATCGGCTAGGTGTTCGTCGAGGTCGACCTTAGGTTCGGATCATCCTTCTAGCGGGATTAGGTCTGCTGGCGGTGATTTTGACGAATCTTGTAGCTTCCTAAATGCGTGTACTCCCTCAAGCCATGCCCGCTCATCAACCATGTATAGCACTAGTACAGAATAAGCATCTTTCAAGGGTTTTTCTACAAAGCATACGGGAGTTTTCAACCTCCTGTTATTCGCTTCGCTGAGAAATGTATCTCGGGTGTTTTATAATAACTCCTGAGAAACGATTCTCGGTCAGGGGTTTTTTAAAAAACTCCCGAGAGATAGTGGAATCGAATATGGTATTTTTACCTTTAACTCTCTCAGGAGTTTTTTAAAAAAAAACACCCGAGAAAGGGAAAACTTTTTTTTTAAAAAAATCATTTATAAATACAAATCTGTACCCAAAATTGTTTCTACCTTGTTTTGAACTGGTAACATCATTACAAGCTCTGTTTCAAGCATTAAACACATACAAGTACATACTTTGTATCCCATGGAATCTCTGATGCACCAATGCATGGGAAATCTTTTTACAAGAGAAAGCAACTCTCCTATTCCACGTATAGTACTATGCTATCTAAAAAGTCAGCTAGCCTAATTGTAATTACATAAAGGACACCATTAGAGTCTATAGCAAGGACTAAAGGAGTGGATTTAGAGTCTATATAGATTCTTGTAGTGCTTACAATGATGGCAGACCCTTGACTTGATTCTTACGGTATGACTCCGACCAAAAATGTTGCATTGGAAAATGTTGTAGTGTTGCGCCGAATAAGTCTTAAAAGTATCATTGTCCCTCCTGATCCTGCAAGTTTATAAACAATCAACGATATGATTACAAGTGACATTCTTTCCAAAAGGTGCAAGTAATATTGAAATGATCTTCTTTTTACCCGGCCATCTACAAATCAAAGCCTTTCATTCCTTTAAAGAGTGTAACAGAACCTCATAATCACACTATGATTAAGCATGCTCCGTAATGAACATAGTAACATGTTACAATCTCTTACATAAGTTTAGTGAAATAAAATAGGACTCTATCCATGAGATAACATGGTTAGTTTATCTTAAGTTATTGGGTAGTGACTGTGGTGTAATATAACGTGTGGTACTCACTAAATTTTCTATGCATCTGCATGTTAAAAATAATGCTAACAATACTATTATATTTCACCCAAAACAAATTTTCTAGTAAGATAACATGACAAATAAGATTTTAAGGCAAGTAAATGGACAAGGTTGGTGGAATAATATAAGTTTTAAGGGGGTGAGAGAGTAGGATGAAAATGAGAGTAAACAAGCATGGTTGCCACCATTTAGAATTGTAAGTGATAGAGCTCTTCTTTTGCAGCAAAAAAATATCTAGCAATAGAAATACACTTTATAAAAAGATGCTTCAAACCTGAGGCAGTAAGTAATAAAAGGATTCAAATAAAGGGTAGGTATTCTCTTCTCTCAACATACTTCTTCAGTTGATTTTACAAAGACATAACTTATTTAAGTTTCTTCACACTCAATGTAGAGGTAGTAGTACCATATACCGTTTAAATAGCAAATCAAAGGGCAGCATTGGGGTGATTTTCTATACTAATTAACAACCCAAAAAGCAACGAATGTTATTAATTGCATCCAAAAATGAAAAAGAAACAGTTTGCCAAAGCATAGCACACCAATTATCAGAGAGATTAAGCCAAAAAATCTCAAAAAATTATTATTAAACAACATTCTACCAACATTTCATCATTAATTCTTGTACATGGCAGCACTCCAATTCTACAATAAGAGAGCTTCCATGACTCAATATTTTTGCAACTCATTCCTTGGATTTCAAATTAGCAATGTGGATAAAAGAATGTATACCATGAATTCCCTTCAAGACCATATTCCGAGGGAATCAAAACGCAACTTCGGTCAATGTCTTCAATCATAATACAAATGCCTTAAAACCTAAGATTAACACAGAAATCCATGGAAGCCCATATCATCATTTCAACTAACCAAACAAGCTCATGCTTTTACAGCATAAAAGGGGATCTATGAAATTGACAAACTTACCAAATTTCAGAGATAATGGAAATAGCTATTGCAAATTCAAGCCTAAAACTTCAATTTTGATGGAAGGGTTAGGGTTAGATACCAACCGAGAAGTGCATGGATTGACACTTTGACCGGAGAATCCTCTCAAAATCCATCCGCAAACACGTTCCAATACTATAGGCAGCGAGCACAATAAGATCACATGTCCCAGATCTGGTCTTTCCCATCATCAAGTTCCTCAGATCTGGTCTTTCCCATCATCAAGTTCTTCAGATCTGGTCTTTCCCAGATCTGGTCTTTCCCATCGCAAACACGTTACAAGGGAGGTGGACAGAGAGAGCGTAGTGCGCTGGAACACAAGCATCTCCCAGATCTGGTCTTTCCCATCATCTTCTCTGTTTGCGTCAGAAGCTTCATTTGGTCGACGTCCCTCGAATTGCCAAGGCTCCCTATAAGGAAGAAGAAAGAGAAGTTTAGAGATAGAACAACTGAAAGAGAAACTGGTAGTCTCGATAGGAGCCACAGCCGCAGGCGTGTGTGTGCTTGGCGGCGGCAAGAGACGGGTTTGGCGTTCACAATAAAACCTATAGTAGTAGTCTCGATATCGGCATTTTTTTAAAATAACTCCCGAAGAAGTATTCTGAAATTAAAAAAATAAAGCTAAATACTCATTTCATGGGAGTTTTTAAAATAACCCCTGACCGAATATAGTTTTACGGGTGTTTTTTAAAACCGCCGGTAATTTGATCCTGAGAAAGCTACTTTTTGTACTAGTGTAGCCATCTCAAATATTCCAATTCTTTTGCTTACTATCTCGCTTTTTCCCTTCCGGACCATGTTTCGTAACACTCGAAGGTGTCCTGCATATACCTGTAGAAGAAAACTCAAAGAAAAACGTGAAATAAAGCTATATAAGGCGCGAATGATTGCTTCCCCGGCAACGGCGCCAATTTGTTGTAGGAGGAAATCTAGTTCAATAAATATAACTATAAATCAAAACAGATTGTGCCCACGCAAATGAAGTTCAAGACTTCCTCCCGTTGTAGCAAAAGGAAGTCAGGTTCGGTCCTCGAGGAAGCGTTTCAACAGATCTTAGATAGCGGATAAATATCACAAACAACAATCGACTACAGCGTAATTGACCTCGACTAGGTGATAGTCAACAGGGGTCAGTACAGTCGAATTCGAGCAGGAAAGGGCACTGGAGTAGTTGACGTCGACTAGGAGTCCTTGACGTCGAGTAGGTGGTTGTAGTCGAGTACCTGTAGAAACACAAACGGCAACGATCTCGCTTGATCGAGTAATTAGTAGTCGACGTCGAGTAGTTTGGTCGAAGTCGAGTAGATTCGCAGAAACGTAATGAAAGCTATGGTTTGCAGATTTTGAAATAAACAAATATGAAAGAAAACTTCCAAGACCAGGGTTTGCAACAACTATAACCAAACATGCATAAGACAAGATAAAGAGAAATAATCATGCAATCACATCAAAGTATCAAGCTTTCGCCTTTTCCAACAATTAGACACTCTTTCAAGAAACCCTAATTGTATCTACCAATTTTATGTTTATAATCCAAGTGGTTAACCTGAATCTCTATTAATTAGGTAATAAACATAATAAAGATAGTGGATAATCAAAACATAATAAAAGTCGAATCTTTACCTTAGATATGCATGGATATCGTTGGGCTTACCCCTACCCTAGAAGTACGTGGACTACTCACTCTTCATCATCGGAAAACTCATCAATAATAAAAGGGAAATAACTTGCATAAAAGAACTAAAACAAAGCTTACAACCGATCGAAGCCAAATTCCGCTCTCACCAAACTTCTCTCCTCTCGGCCTAGCTCTCTCTCTCTACTCTCTAACTATTGTGTTCTCTCTGAGTTGGAATTAATGAAAATCAACCCCTAGGGCCTTATTTATAGTTGTCAATCCACGCTATCCAAGGAATGAATACTCTATCTATATCTAAATCTATCTATCTAAAGCTTAGGATAACACTTGATAAATAAGGGAAACAAATCTCTAAGGAAATAAGACTATTGTGGATAAATCCCTCGTCTCTTGATATATCTTGATGTGAATTGATAGAATTCCACACATCTTCCCTTGCAAGTAACCCACAAGGCTCGGACTCCACTCGATCTCGACTCGGATTGACGTCTGGGAGTACTGGACTTCGAGTAGTTTACTCGACGTCGAGTGGAACTTTTCTACTCAAATTTGCACTCGAGCTTGGGTACTCTCTGGACTCGATATGTGTACTCGACGTCGACTAGAACTCCTCGACGTCGAGTGAAATTTGCCTTCTCGAGTGGATGCTCTGCTCGTGCTCGACTTGCTGATTTCGACTTGGATGTACTCGACGTAGACTAAAGTACTCGACGTCGAGTAGAATTGTCAGCTTTCAGCATTCTACCCCGTTCTTGAAACGCATTTTTCCGAGTCTTCTTTTGTCCGATTGACGCATATGAGTATGCGTTTGAAGGATCTTTTTGAGGGCTACAACTCTCATCACTACATCATAACTTGATTTGGAATGATGAATGGTGAAAAGTGGGCTTTTCTCCAGATGCACCATCCTTAGCTTCTTCATGACTTTCCTTTAAGCTCTAAACTGCGTTCCATTTCTACGAAATTAAACAAGAACTAGTGCAGATCTCCCTAATTGGAAAATAAGCATAAACTATACTGACTCTATACTATTCTAACCCGAATGTATGAAATGCATTCAGAAATCGATATAAAAGTCAATGTAAAACATGGCGAATTAGGCTCACATCATTTATCTCTATCCAAGGGATATCCTCTATTGTGGGGTCGAAAGAGAATTCCAAAACTTCGTTCCCTATTGTGAAAGTGAGAAGCCTCTTGATCTGAGCCTATTGTGTCATGTTTTATATTGACTTTTATATCGATTTCTACATGCATTTCATGCATTTGGGCAATCTAACACTCTTAGGTCAGCAAGAATATAAGGATCGCAAAAGGTGGAAAGAAGAAGTCCCTGAAAAACAGTCAGAATCGACGAAGGCCAAGTCGACGACGACAAGGAGGAGCAGCCCAGACGAAGCTACTCGAGATCGAGTAGACGTACTCGACCTCGACAAGCCAACGAACACTCCTCGACTTCAGAATCCACTAGACGCAGACGAGCCTCCTCGAGATCGAGTACACCGTACTCGAGATCGACGAGCAACCTACTCGACATGCCCAGTTTCACCTTCCTCGATGCATTATCCTGTGAGTTCCTTCCTTTACTCTTATTTTTATTTGATTTTTTACAGTGAGGACACTGTAAATTTTAAAGTATGGGGTGAGGGAAGGGCTTACCTTGTGCATATTTGATCATATTTGACATATATGTGCATTATTTCTTTGAATTGCTACATGGCTATTTTGGAATTTATTATTGATTTATGTGCTTACATGCATGATTTCCAAAATTTGAAAAAATGACCCCCGTTGAAATTTTTGGATAATGTCATGGAAGCTTAAATTGAACTCAACGATGCAAAATTAGATTCATTAGAGATATAGCATGAAATTGCCTAGTAAAGGGAAGTCACAATGAAGTGCATTATTTTATTGAAAACCATGAAAGGAGGTAAAATTTGAAATTGCTTTTGACATGTTGCATGATAAAATGATGGAGGACTTTATATTTCCCTATAATGCTCATATGTTTATAATCCTAGCCATACCTATGCTTATGCATCACAAAAGCCATAATATGCCTCATTTCATATATTGTTCCACATGATCTAAATATTGCCCATTATTTACCTTATTTCCTATCCGGGGATTATATTGAGAATGATGTTACATTATGGAGATGTTATATGGTGTTTGTGATGTGTTGTTGTTATTATAATGGAGTTTGGCGGAAATTGTTTGAAATATATGGAAAATTTAATGAGTGAAAGAAAATCCGATCAAAGATCGACCCTGCTCGCTGAGATAATAGTTTGGCGAGATGGGACACCAGGTGAGGAGTCCCACGCACTAAGTATCCGGGGCCATTCATGACGCCCATGTTTGCGACTCGCGAGAAGGCAGTGCTGAGGTTAGAGAGGTAAAAGCATTATTATGGATAAAAACATTATGAAAGGTGATGAATCTCAAAGAGAAGGAATGTGGAAATTCAGTTTGGAAGTACTCCATTTCCCCGGATTATTAGCACCACATTGCCAGAAATTGCCCACCTTTAGCCCTTTACCAATCTACTCCTTATTGAGCTTAAATTAAAGTCCTCTTGATTATTGTTGCTTTGTCACATAAAAATTATTTGTGCATGACCCTCCTTTTGTGAGTAGATATTGCTCTTATATATTTGCACATGCATGGATCTGTGACACTAGTACCTTTTCGAGGATGGTAATTGATTGCAGGGTTATATGAGAATGAATCTGAGATGTTGAGAGTTTAAATTCTTCCCCTGAATGACAATTAAAAGTATTGCTTGAGGACAGGCAAGCTTAAGTATGGGGTGTTTGTTGTGAGCTGAATCTGCCATGTTTTACATTTACTTTTACATCGATTTCTGCATACATTGCATTCATTTGGGCTTAGATAGTACAGAACCTATGTAGTTTATGTTTATTTGCCAAATTTTGGAATCTACACCAGTTTTTGTTTAAATCGCAGAATTCGAGACGTTTTACAGCAATTCTACAGAAGGTCAGAAAAGCTCGGAAAACAGCTACAGAAGTCCAAGGTCGAAGCAGCAACAGAACCAGTCAAATCGAGTCAAGAACCAAGGTTACTCGACCTCGAGTAAACCCTACTCGATCTAGACACGTATAGCCGAGCACAGCCTTGTCGACAAAGCCTGATCGAGAGCCAGATCAGCCCAGCTCCGGAAGTCTACTCGATCTCGACAAGCCCTGGTCGAGATCGACGACGCCTCAGCACCACACCCGGAGTCGACAAGGAGAAGAGCTGACTGAGAAGCCGAGGACGAGAAGCCGAGCACATCCCAACTCGATCTCGACTAGACCCAGTCGAGGTCGACAAGCCACCCCGAGCCAGTCCGAGGAGGAGTCCTCGACACTACCACAGAGAGCCATCCTCGACCAATCCTAGTCGATCTCGAGGACTCTTAGTCGAGATCGACGAAGGCCGGAGACCAGATCCAGGCCTGTCGAGGAGAGCCACCCGAGAAGACCCAGTCGACATAGCCCAGTCTACTCGACCTCAACAAAGGTTGGTCGAGATCGACTAGACCCGTGAGCCAGATTCCGAGCCTGTCGAGCAGAGAAGCCAGCCAACCAAGTCGAGAACTCATCCCTACTGGAGATCGACAAGAGTCTTGTCGAGATCGACCACGCTTCCAAAGGCTGTGCGACGCGGTTTGATCAACTCTACTCGGTGCAGAATCCTTGGAGCCGAAGTTTTCCAAGGTCTATCCGATTTATCCACATCTATCATGAAGAGAAGGAGTTCTATCCATTGAAGACCTTTAGATATATTTTCCTATTTTGGATTTAATTATGTTATAGCTTTTATTTATCTTTTTAAGTTTTAGATAAAGTTTTAGATATAGATAGATATCTTCTTTCCTAGAATAGCTAGGGAATGAAGCCTATAAATAAAGCCCATGGGGCTCAGTTTTATTCAATTCAAATTTTCAGAGCAAGACAAGTAGTTCCACAGAGACAGTTTAGGAGTTCGAAGGTTTTAGGGTTTTGGCGTTCAACGAGAGTTGGATCGCCGGGATTGTAAAGTCTTTGAATTTAGTTTAATGCAAGTTATTTCCTTTCAATCAATGATGTCTGAGTTTGCAATGAAGCACGAGTAGTCAACCCACTTCTAGAGTTGGGGCGAGCCCGACGATAGCCATGCATATTTGAGGTAAAGATCCGACCTTTATCATGTTTTGAGCATTTTCCTACTTGTTTATGTGTTTATTGCCCATCTAATCGAGATCCATGTTAACCACTTGGATTATAAACATAAAATCGATAGAGACAATTAGGGTTTCTTGAGAGAGTTGTCTAATTGTTGGAAAAGGCGAAAGCTTAATCCTTTAATGTGATTCACATGATTATCTGTTTGGTTCTACCTTATGCATGCTTGGTTATTGTCGTTGCAAATCCCAATCTTGGAAGTCCTTTTACATTCAGTTTAGTTCGAACCCAAAGCAATTGTTTTTACTTTCTTTTATTTCGTTTTACTCCCTGCCCTCGTCGATCTCGACCAAACCCTGGTCGACCTCGACTACTGATCTTCGACCTAGAGTCGCCGTAGCTTAAGTGTGCAGAAATCGACGAAGACCAACTCGACTTCGACAGACCGTACTCGATCTCGAGTAGCATCTGGTCGAGATCGACCACCTTTTGCCGAGCTGCTGCGCTGTGTTCGACTGTCCGATCTTCTGTCGACTAACCCTTAGTCGAGATCGAGGACCCTGTTGTCGACTTCTGTCCGTGAGATTTCTCCGCTACCTAGGATCCGCTGACACGCTTCCTCGTGGATCGATCCTGACTTCCCGCTGCTACATCAGGAGGAGGTCTTGTAATTATTTGCGTGGGCAGAATCTGGTTTGATTTATTTTGTTATATTTCATACTCGATTTCCTCCTACCAACAATCACATGGAGCAATAATTGAAATAAGGCATAAATATGACTTTTGTGATGCATAAGCATAGGTAAAGGCTAGGATATAACAATATGAGCATATATGGAAATTATAAAGTCCTTCATCCTCTTATCATGCAACATGTCAAAAGCAACTTCAAATTTACCTCCTTTCGTGGTTTTCAAGAAAATAATACACTTTATTGTGACTTTCCTTTACTAGGTAAATTCATGCTATATCTCTAATGAATCTAATTTTGCATCATCGAGTTCAATATAACTTCCATGACACTAATCAAAATTTTTCAGTGGGGGTGATTTTTATAACTTTGGATGAAAACAATAAGCATATAGATAAATAATCAAATCCAAATTAACCATGTAAATGCAATTCGAAAAATAAACTTCAAATATGCACACATATTGTCAAATATAATCAAATATGCACAAAGTAAGCCCTTCCCCAACCCCATACTTAAAAATTACAGTGTTCTCACTGTATTAAAACAAGGGTAAGAAAGAAACTCACTAGACAGGTGTGTGCAGATCGTCGGAATCGAGTGTGAATGTTACTGCAGAGGTAGTCGATGTCCAGGAAGGGTACTCGATATCGAGGAGTTTGGTCGACTTCGACCAGTACTACTCGACATCGAGTAGTGTCGAACCCCAGGGTGGCCTTCTCCTCGACCACATGTTTTCTCCTCGAGATGGGTGGTCGATTTCGAGTACCTTACTCGACGTAGAGTAAGTCTATAGCTTCTTATTCCTGCAAGATTCGTTAGACGGAAAATATCCACAATAGAAAAAACTTAAAAACAATGTCCAAAACCAAAAACTAAAAGCAACAATGTCCAAAAAACTCAAAAACTAATTGTCTATTTACAAGCTCTAGACTTTATAGTCGTTAGGCCGACTTTCTCCGTTTAGTTCAAGGTGGCATTCGCAGTGCCCATGTATCTTGGGCTTCAAATAACACTCCATTTTTGTCCATCAGCTGCAGTCCTCCTGAATGGATCTTGTTCACCGTGAAGGACCCCATCTTCTTCTTGTTGAATTTGTTAGGAAACCAATGATCCTTTGATTTGGCGACATAGACTGTCTCCAACTTCATATTCCTTAGGCTCATCATTGGAAACCTTGCATAATCGCACATAACAAGGCAAACCTCTCCCATGTATAGATAAATCATTAATGGAAATAGGAGAAGAGATGTCCGTACCTTGGCTTACCTTTGCAGAATCGGATTTCGGGACCTCGGTGTCTGGTCGACATCGAGTACAGGTACTCGACGTCGAGGACTTACCTTCATCGGGTGGACTGCTGGCCGAGAAATGAGAAGTCAAGGAAGATAGGTTTTTGTCGACATCGAGTAGTTTGGTCGACGTCGAGGAAATCTCGGCTTCGGGTGGGTTTCTCGATGCTGCTGCTACAGGTGGAGGGCTCGGGTTTTGGTCGACGTCGACTAGTGTACTCGACGTCGAGTAACTTTGGTCGACTTCGACCCCATACTTGAATCCTGGCAAGGCATCTGAAAAATAGTTGGTCGATATCGACTTACCTTGGTCGATGTCGAGTAGATCCTCTGTGTCGTCGTTCAGGATGGCCATGATCTCCTCCACTTAGGCTTCCATGTCCCTCTTTTCCAGCTCCTCGGGAGTCATATTTCTTACCTTAGGCTCTCTGCAAGTGATGTACCTAGCTGATATAGACTTGACCTCTTCCATGGGACCTATATGCCTTTCCGTTTTATTGAAGGAATACTCAATTACCTCATCGCTGATGTTGAAAGTGAGCACCCCCTTCCTCACGCTTATGTTGGCATCCACCGTCGCCAAGAAGGGCCTTCCTAGAATGATTGGACAAGCAGGGTCCTCTGTCATATCGATAACTAAAAAATTAACAGGGACAAAGAACTTACCTACTTGCACTGGTACGTTGTCCACCATGCCTATTGAGATGACCACCGTGTTGTTCGCCATGTATAATTTTGCATCCACAGGCCCTAGAGCACCTATCTTAATCTTGGACGAGATTGATAAAGGCATTATACTCACACTGGCTCCTATATCACATAAAGCATTGAATTTATATTGATCAAATCTAATGGTTATAGCAAACTTACCTGGATTTGGCCTTTTCTCAAGAACGTCCATCTGGCTGCACTCCTCTGCGATCTCACCCATTGATCGCTTTTTGCTCAGAATCTCCTTGAGGAACTTTACATAGGATGGCATCTCATTAAGAGCTTATGTGAAGGGTATTGTGACGTTGAGCCTTTGAAGCATCTTTATGAAACGCTGAAACTTCTTCTCTACTGGATCCATTGGAGATTTTATTGGGAAAGGCAGCTTCTTCTTCGTCAGAGCTGCTGAAGGATGGTCGACAGGGGCAGAAGGGTGGTCGACGTTGACTAAGGTTTCCTCGACGTCGAGGACAATGTTCGACTTCGGGGCAGGTGCAGCTTTCTCCTTCGTGCTTTGATCGGGCGTCTATGTTTGTCGCCCACTCCTTAGGTTCATGGCAGCCACCTGTCTTGTAGATTTAGGCCTAGGATCGGGCGTCTATGTTTGGGCCTAGGACCTTGTCGAGTGGGCCTAGGACCTTGTCGAGTGGATGGGTCGAGTTGCTCTTGTGCTTGGGCCGGTTTTTAGCTACTTAATTAATTAATTGTTATTTTATGCAATTAGATTAATAATGTACAAGATATATCACCTCTAGATATTTCTTTTCCTTAGAATTATATCTTCTTAGGTTTACTTTATCTTTAGGATTAAATTTCTATCTTTAAGAAACCAAAACTCTATCTTGCATGATAGAATTGGTTCATAGTTTTTCTATTTAAACAAACCTATGAACTTTGACTTTTCTTAGATTGAATTAGAATTGAGAAACCCCTTTATAGGATTAAAGGGTTCTCGATTATCAATCCCAAAGGCTCGTATGTTCTTCGGCATTCATCCAAACACCATCACCCTCACCATTCTTGTTACAGTCGGCAAAACACACACAACACAATTTCTAAACCCAAGGAAGCCGTCACAAGAGAGAACTCAGGACCTGGTGACGGCCGCATGCTAGCTCGCTCCCTGCGAGTGTGGCTCCATCGTCGCCGTACGCGCGGCAGCCCCTGCGCTCGCTAGTCTTCGCTCCCGCAACCCCAGTGCCTTGCTCCGCGGCTTCGCGCTCTCGATTGCGCTCGCGTCTGCCCTCGCCACCAACGATAGTTGCCGAGGGTTGGCTTCCGTACACCCTGAGGAGACCTGCTCCTGGGTGCTTGGCTCTACTTCCAGCGAAGACCCAGTCCGCGCATCCACAGGCGAAGGATCGGGTATCCCAAACGTATCAAGTGGTATCGGATTTAAGCTGTATGCAAGCTCTTTAATCTTTTGATTCTTTAACTGGGTGATTTATTTTCATACCTTTTTTTTCACCATCCCGCTGCATAAAAGTTAAATCTTTATTATTCACCCATAAAATTGGCACTTTATTTTAGTTATTTCTTGTTTGGATCTTTAATTGGAAGATATTGAGTTCTTGATTGCAAGTTTTAATCTTTTATTCCATGTTGCTACATATCATGCCTATGAAGGTGATTCTTGGATTTAAGCATTATATGGACTTTCACCACTAAAGAACCCTACTTATTCCAGTTTCTAGCCTATTTCCCTACTTTTCTTTATTTTTGCTTACTTTTAGATCATCGTAGCTTTGTTATTTTATTTTATTTTATTTTTCTTTTGCTCTTACGTTCAATTACTATACAACTGTTACAGCAACTAATTTTTAGTTAAAAAAAAGGAAAGGCCGAGAGCTTAAAAAAAAGCATCATTTCATCTTACATTGCATTTTTGAGTTAGTAACTCATAGCATCTTGTTCTTTCTTTTATTTGCTACTTGTTAGATGATATATTTGGTTTCAAGCATTTACAAAAGAACCCTACTTTGTGTGATTTTGTGCTTTGCCGACACAGGAGCCTTGGTCACACCCCTCTTTTTCTGAACCGTGTTGCAACCGTCAGATAATAGTTGACGGAGTGTGTGCACTTGTTTGCCCTTGTGATTGCTATTGTCGATTACTATACAGTCTTATTTCGAGCATCACATTTTTCTTCTATACACATTAGCCGCTTGTTTATACTTGCTTTCCTTGATATCCGACTTGTGGCTGATTTAATTTGCAACTTTGATTCTTACTTGCTCTCTTCAATATCGCAAATTCTGTGTCCAGGGGAATTGCTTGAATTTAATGCCTTGTTTTCTCGCCTCTTTGATTTCTAAAACTGAATCACTCTTAGGAATCAATAGGGCTTGCATTACTTGGTTTCTGGTTTTTGCTCCGTTTACTTATTTCTCTTCTGATATTGTAGGAACATGACGAATGATAGCGACCCCATCCCTTCCCCTACCCCACCTGCTGGCATTACTGCTTCTGAAATGCAGTTTATTATTGACTCTGCTGTCCAAGCCTTTACCTTGGCTATGCGCAAGGATCTGGCAGAGGCTCGCCTTTATTACTCCGACATGATCAAACAGGCTGTTACACGACAAATAGAGGAGTCAAAACAGGCGGAGGCTTCTGGATCTACACCTCCCTTTGGAGGTAAGCCGCCTCCACCACCACTACATACCACACCTCTTTTAGGTAATGTACAACCTACATGTACTACTCACCCTATATGTAACTCTTCTTATGTTGGTCAACCACCCCCTTCTGGTCAATTGCATTTTAAACTTAAGTCTGCAACTCCTAACCCTTTCACTAGAGAGAATGATGATGATCATCTAGCGAGCTTCAATGGCAACAAAGATCGCCAGGAGCATTCCTCCCCTCGGCATCACCAGCAGGGCCGGCCACCCTAGCATCATCAACAGCACACGAATCCATTGTTCATCAGATCTAACTGGGATGACAGCCGCAACAACACTGATCTGCGCGACACCCCCATTTGGAGGACGCTTTCCATGAGGTAGATCCTAACTTTGATGATTTACCTCCTCCTAATTTTGCTCATCCTATATTTGATAATGCACAAGCTATGCAATGCAGTGATGTTAAGCTTAAATTAGAAACTCTTGATGGAACCACTGATCCTGAATCTTATCTTGTTTGGGAAATCCATACTGACTATTTGCTTGAACATCTGTGTTATGAGGAAACAGAGAAGTTGGAAGTTGTTATATTGCATTTGATAGGTAAAGCTCGTATCTGGAGGTTCCGCACTCATGAGATGTGCCGTCGTCAGGACAAGCAACCTGTTGAGACTTGGCCACAACTTCGCTATCTTTTGAAGAAAAGACATGTGCCTGAGGAGTACACGGAGACCATGAGGATGTAACTGGCTTCCTGCCGCCAAGGAGCTCGCTCACCCATGGATTACAGAGATGAGCTCGAATGGCTCTCTCGTCCGGCTAATGTTTATCGTACTGAACGTACTTTATGTACCCAATTTCTTGCTCGTCTTAATGTCTCTATTAAAAATCCTTTGGCTATTCATTTTATTAGAGATATTAACACTTTATGTCATAAAGCAAAACTTCTGTATGACCAGCAGCAGTAGCAACATCAACAGCAGCTACGCTAGAGGACAATATTCGACCAAACTTCCCAAGGTCGCAGGTTTGTCCCTTTTAATTCTTCTGGTCAATCTAGATCTACTACTAACCCTCCTCTGCAGTAAAAGGGAGTTTTCGACTCACCTAAATAGGGTTATTAGGTTGAAACCAGAAGGGTTGCTGCACCATCTAAGGAGCGCACAAAAGACATTCGCTGCTTCACTGGTAGTTATGGACATCTCTCTCGCGAATGTCCTCAAAAAGGAAGGTCTTTCTCAATGATTTGGGAGACCATTACTATGAGGAGGAGACTGTCGAGGACCATGTAATTTCAAGCGAAGTGGAGGAGGACTAGCTGTTGGAGCCTAATAAGGATATCGATCCTACAGAGTTCCCCGCCGTTCTCTACTTTGTCAATCGGCGGGTCCTACACATTCAAGAGTCTCCCATGGCTGATCAAAGGGAGAACATCTTCTACACCATGTGTGTGGTTCGCGAGGCTACCTTAAGCGTCATCATCGACGGTGGGAGTTGCTGCATTCTCATCAATGAAAAGGTAGTGGATTTCCTCCATTTAACTACTACTCATAGAGCTACTCACTATGGTTTAAATGGCATAACTGATGATGGATCTGATATAATGGTCACCAAACAATGTTTAGTTTCTTTTTCTATTGGATCATATCATGATAAAGTGTTATGTGATATTGCTCGCATGGATTGTAGTCAGATCTTGTTAGGCCGTCCTTGGTTATATGATCGTTCTGATGGGAGGAGAGTTACTCTCCTACCCCTTTCGCCTCAATCTGTTTTGAAGGACCAGGTTCGCAAGAGACAACAGTAGGACGCTCAGAAGGAGCCCCAGAGGAAGGAGAAGCTCCTAGGAGGCTGGGCACAGCAAGCCGCCCCCGTGGTCCCACATACCGCGCCCGTGGCCACCCCACCCGCGCCCGCGGCCTCCTCGACGCCAACCTCTCTCCATTCGGCATCACCCCAGCCCTCTTCCTCGACGCTCAAGGGCTCTTTGGAATTCCGCTCTTTGGTCTCTCAACCTCAAAAGGAGACCATCACCTAGAATGCACGTCGACCTCACATCCTATTGGTAATGAAAGAAGTATTGCTTAATGTTGTGGATTTGAGTCATATTCCTGCACCTATTTCTGCTCTGTTGCAGGATTATCTAGATGTCCTTCCAGCTGATCTACCACAAGGTTTGCCGCCTATTCGTGGGATTGAATATCAGATTGACTTCGTCCTTGTCGCAATCTTGCCTAATCGCGCCGCCTATAGAGCTAGTCCTGAGCAGACAAAGGAGCTTCAATGCCAAGTCACGGAGCTGCTGGATAAAGGATTTGTGCGAGAAAGCCTCTCCCCCTGCGCAGTCCCTATCATCTTGGTCCCAAAGAAGGATGGCTCTTGGCGCATGTATGTTGATTATCGTGCAATCAACCAAATAACGGTTAAGTATCGCCACCCTATTCCTCGTTTAGATGATATGCTTGATGAACTTCATGGTGCTTGTATTTTCTCTAAAATTGACCTTAGAAGTGGATATCATCAAATTAGGATGAAAAAGGGTGATGAATGGAAAACGGCTTTTAAAACTAAGTATGGCTTATATGAATGGTTAGTAATGCCTTTTGGTCTAACAAATGCTCCTTCTACTTTTATGAGGCTTATGAACCTTGTGCTTAGACGTTACTTAGGAAAATTTGTCGTTGTCTATTTTGATGATATTTTAATCTATAGCAAGAACCTGCAAGATCACCTTAGTCATTTAAAATTGGTTTTTGATTGTCTTAGAAAATAGAAATTATATGCCAATTTGAAGAAAGGTTCTTTTGCATCTGAGTCTACCATTTTCCTTAGTTTTGTAGTGTCTGCATTTGGATTAAAGGTGGATGAGGAGAAGGTTCGCGCTATTCAGGAGTGGTCCTAGCCCCAGACTCCTACACATGTCCGCTCATTTCTGGGTCTTGCTGGCTTCTATCGACACTTCGTCAAGGATTTCAACACAGTAGCCGCCCCCCTCCATGAGCTGACCAAGAAGGATGTGACGTTTCGCTAGACTGACGCACATCAGAGGGCATTCGACGCTCTCAAGGATCGCCTCACCCATGCTCTAGTGCTGCAACTACCCGACTTTCAACAACCTTTTGAACTCGAGTGTGATGCTTCTAGCACTGGCGTTGGTGAAGTTCTTCTACAGAATAGGCGCCCTATTGCCTATTTCAGCGAGAAGTTGGGCTCCACTGAGCTCAACTATTCTACCTACGACAAGGAGCTCTTCGCACTTATCAGATGCTTATAGACATGGTAGCACTACCTTTAGCCTAAGGAGTTTGTGATTCATTCGGATCATGAAGCTCTGAAGTATCTCAAAGGACAGGCAGTCCTTAGCAGACGACTTTCTCGATGGGTGGAGTTTTTGGAGACCTTATCCTATGTGGTTCACCACAAGAAGGGAAAGGATAATATGGTAGATGACGCGCTATCACGCAGGTATGTCCTCCTAAACCATATGGATGCTCATGTGTATGCTTCTGATGGTTTCTTTAAAACTATATATGCGCAATGTGTGTCCAAAGGTAAAGTTGATTAATATTTTCTTGATAACAGTTATTTGTTTAAGATGGGCAAGCTTTGTATCCCATCTTCTTCTATTCGCCGATTGTTAACTCAAGAAATTCATGAGTCTAGGGGACATGGTGGTTTCGACCAAACACTAGCAGGACTTAAGGAACATTACTTTTGGCCGAAAATGTCTAATTATGTGCTAAGATTTGTCAAAAGTTGTGTCACTTGTGCTAAGGCTAAGTCGAAAGCCAATTCTACTGGTCTATATCAACCTTTACCTATTGCTAATGCACCCTGGGAAGATGTGTCTATGGATTTTATTGTAGGATTACCTAGAACTTCTAAGGGTCATGATTCTATCTTTATTGTTGCAGACAGATTTTCCAAAATGGCACATTTCATTCCATGTCACAAAACTGATGATGCTATTCATGTTGCACACTTATTCTTTAAAGATGTTGTTCGCTTACATGGATTGCCCTTGTCTATAGTTTCTGATCGCGACTCTACATTCTTAAGCACTTTTTGGAAAACTTTATGGTCTAAATTGGGTACAAAATTGCTATTTTCTACTTCTTGTCACCCACAAACCGATGGCCAAACTGAGGTCACAAATAGAACTCTTGGGGCTCTCCTTAGAGTCATGTTGCGAACTAACCTCTGGAGGTGGGAAGAATGCCTACAATTTGTAGAATTTGCATATAACAGGTCTAGGCACTCAACAACAACGCAAACCCCCTTCGAAGTAGTCTATGTCCGAAACCCACTCACTCTTGTGGACATGATGCCTCGACCACTTAAGGAGATGGAGAGCATGGATGCAGCTAAGCAAGTGGACTTCATCAAGCGCTTGCATGAGCGTACCAAGACGCAATTAGAGAGAAATACTGCACAATACAAAGCCGCGAAGGACAAGCATCGCAAGGATGTGCAACTCAAAGTTGGTGATTTGGTATGGCTGCATCTTAGGAAGGAAAGGTTTCTGCAACAACGGAAGTCTAAGCTGGACCCCCGGGGAGATGGACCATTCAGAGTGGTTCAGAAGATGGGTCCTATTGCATACAAGCTGGATCTCCCTGCCGATAAGTACAACGTATATTCTACATTCAACGTCGCCGATCTATCCTTGTTCGTGCCTGACAATGACTCTGACGATGATTTGAGGACAAATCGAAGTCATGTGGAGGACAATATGAAGGTTCCGTTCGATGGTCCTATCACTCGTGCAAGGGCCAAGAGAATTCAAGATGCAACCAAAGCCCTTCTTGTCCGTTACCAAGGAACATTGGAGCACGGGTTCAGGCCACCCTGGATCACTTGGCTTAGGACTACACCACCGGCACAAGAAGTGAACTTGCGTCCAAACACGGAGCTCATGAAGACTCGTCAGCACCCGCCATGAATCAACCTTACTCGGCATCTCCAAGGATCACTCGAGATCACCTCTAGTCGAGTGGGCCTAGGACCTTGTCGAGTGGATGGGCCGAGTTGCTCTTGTTCTTGTGTCGGTTTTTAGCTACTTAATTAATTAATTGTTATTTTATGCAATTAGATTAATAATGCACAAGATATATCTCCTCTAGATATTTCTTGTCCTTAGAATTATATCTTCTTAGGTTTACTTTATCTTTAGGATTAAATTTCTATCTTTAAGAAACCAAAGGTCTATCTTGCATGATAGAATTGGTTCATAGTTTTTCTATTTAAACAAACCTATGTACTTTGATTTTTGTTAGATTGAATTAGAATGGAGAAAACCCTTTATAGGATTAAAGGGTTCTCGATTATCAATCCCAAAGGCTCATATGTTCTTCGGCATTCATCCAAACACCATCACCCTCACCATTCTTGTTACAGTCGGCAAAACACACACAACACAATTTCTAAACCAAAGGAAGTCGTCGCAAGAGAAAACTCGGGACCTGGTGACGCCCGCATACCGGCTCGCTCCCTGCGAGCGCAGCTCCATCGTCGCCACGCGTGCGCCAGCCCCTTCGCTCGCTAGTCTTCGCTCCCGCAACCCCAGCGCCTTGCTCCACCGCTTCGCGCTCTCGATCGCGCTCGCGTCTTCCCTTACCACCAGCGATCATTGCCGAGGCTTGGCTTCCGCACACCCTGAGGAGACCTGCTCCTGGGTGCTCGGCTCTGCTTCCAGCGAAGACCCAGTCCGCGCATCCAGTTCCACGAACCCCGGTTCCCGCTCGCACGCGCTAGCACCAGCTCTCACTCTCTCGCTGTCTCACCTCTCGCGCGCATCGTCTCCTGCGCTTCCGTCTTGCATCCAGCTTTCCGGATCCGCCTCACGCGCTACCAGACCCTCGCTCCTTTCTCTCATTTGCTTTCTTTGTTGCCTTTTTGCTGTTGCTTTATTAATTTATTTCCATTGGATTTAGTTGTTAGAATTCTTAAGTTAAGAACTTTTGGTTTTAATTAGTTTAATAATTAGTTAGTTAATTTTTGTTAATTAGGAGATATTGGAAGAGCATTGCAAGATCGGGCAAATATACGGCGTGGTTCTTGATCTTGAGCCCACAGGCGAAGGATCGGGTATCCCAAGCCTTTAGTTTTAGATATTCTAAATTACGATCATCTGCAATAGCTTCACATAAGTCTATAAAAGTGGTGACATGCTCTAAAGGACATTCATTGATTCTTCCCCTAAATTGACTCCTCCTAATTTCAGTAATAAAAGAAGGATGAATTTCAAAATTAATAGCGGGAAGAACGATCGGCGATTCTGGAACTGCCAGAGTAGGATGCAGATATTCCTTTGCGTTGGCTAGGACATGCCCAATCTGCTCCTCTAGTTCCCTTCTCGCGTTGACCTCACGATCTACCTTTGCCTCCCACCGTTGCTTATTCTGTGTATATTCCGCCTCTCGTCGGGCGTGTTCTACTTCTCTGGTGGTGAATTCCTCTATCCGTAGGCAAAGTTGCTCAAGTTCCTGTGTTGGTGTGAGTTGGCCCTCATTCTCATTGTTGGATGTCGATATGAGTCTCCTCCTAAGCCTTTGATGAAGATGGAAAAATCGCTCAGGCTCAAGAATTGGGTCTAGGGGTGTGCGATCAGTTCTTCGCATGCACCTGAAAAACAAAAACAAAAAGAAACAAGTAAAAAGAAACTAAAAAGCAAAAAGAAGAGTAAAAAGAACTAAAAAGGGCGCGATTGATTGCTTCCCCGGCAACGGCGCCAATTTGTTGTTGCAGGAGGATGGCCAAGTATGAAATATAAATAAAATATAAAGCAAACTGACTCTCTGTCTCAGCAAATAAATACAAGACTCCCTCTCGTTGTAGTAGAAGTCAGTTAGGATCGATCCACGAGGTAGTGTGTCAGCGCCCGCCTTTTCAGTTCCAAAACTCAGCACGATTTCGACCAGAAGAGTCCTCGACTTCGAGTAAAGTACTCGACTTTGACTACCCTGTCAACTAAAACAGAAAGCAGTAATGAACAGAAAACAAAAACCAAAAGCAGACTGGTCGATCTCAACTAATTAACTCGACGTCAACCAACTTTCCTCGACGTCGACCAATAGTGCTCAAAATCGACTAAAACAAAACCGAAGATCAAAACTTTAAATTGCATAAAAATGAACGTAAACACGAAATTTGTGAATGAAATCAATAAACTAAAACACTTCCAAGATCAGTGTTTCAACACCACAATGATAACCATGCAAAGTAACACATAAAGGCATAAAAGATCACGCTTTTCATCAAATAACTCTCGATATTAACCAATAAGAAAATGGAGGCTTTCGCATAAACCCTAATTGTTACTAACCCTTTTTTACATAATTAATCCGAGTTGCATTAAGATCACTTTCGCTTCAATAACACAAACAAGGATCACCTTCAACTTTCGCAAAAGAATCATGCTCGTAGGGATAGAAGATGAAATCACATCAAAAGATTATACCTTTACCATATCATCTTACATGGCTACCGTTGGGCTCACCCTGACCCTAGAAGTTGGGTGACTACTTGCTCTTCATCATCAAGAAAGAAATTAATAATAAAAGGGAACTAAATTGCATTAATAAAATAAGTCCACACCGTTATTAATAAATAATGCTAAAAATAGAAATAAGTCTTTATAATAAGTAGTTTATGTGAACGACGTCAGAAAGGTATCCGACGGAGGCTAAGACGCATCACACGGAGTGTCGGCGACAGATACTAATAAGCTCAATGATGGTGGTTGCTCCGGTTTAGAAGCGAAGCCTCGAGTGATAATGGACGCAGTAGCTCTTGCGATCGCCTTGGCTCTCGCTCTAGTCATTGGTCCGTCAGAACGGACATTCATGGCCTCCTTCTCTTCTTGTACAGTCAATGAGGGAGGTTGGGATGTATCACGTCCTCCCCCACTTGAGAGGAAAGCGTCCCCGCTTCCTCATCCAAGTACTCAAGATCCTCATATGGCGACAAGTCGGAGACGTTGAAGGTAGCATGAACTTCGTAAGAATCTGGCAACTCCAGCTTGTAGGCATTGTCACCAATGGCCCGAATAACTGTAAATGGGTCGTTGCCTCTATTGGACAGCTTTGACTTCCTCTTCGATGGGAAACGATCCTTCCTCAAGTGTAACCACACAAGATCACCCGGCTTGAACAACATCTTTCTGCGGCCTTTACTCCGCTGAGTCTCAATCTGTGTAGGACGGTGTTCCGGCTGTAACCGTGTCTTCTCATGGAGTTCCTTGATCATCTGAGTGTGATTTCCAGCTTGCAAGTGGTCATCCTTCAATGGCTTAGGTGTTAAGTCCAATGATGTCAATGGATTCATGTCGTAGACGACCTCAAAATGAGACAAATTGGTCGCTGAGTGCCTGCACCTGTTATAACAAAACTCTACGATAGAAAGTAAGTCCTCCCAACGCTTGGGGTTGGCGTTGAGCATGGTCCGAAGTAATGCTCCCAATGTCCTATTGGTCACTTCTGTTTGTCCATCCGTTTGGGGATGATAGCTGGTTGAAAACAAGAGTTTTGTACCAAGCTTTCCCCATAGAGTCCTCCAAAATTGTCCAACAAATTTAAAGTCTCTATCAGAGACGATGGTATGCGGTATCCCATGGAGACGAACGACATTGTCAAAGAATAGAGTCGCAATCTCATAGGAACTATTGGTGGTCTTACAAGCCACAAAGTGGGCCATCTTTGAAAACCTATCAACAATGACAAATATGGCATCTCGTCCCCTGCAAGACATCGATAAACCAATGACAAAGTCCATAGACAAGTCCTCCCACGGGCCTGATGGAATAGACAATGGCTGGTAAAGGCCATGTGGCTGAGAACTTGCCTTGTCACATGATGGAATGCATAACTTACCAGCCTTAAACAAAAAACCATCATGCAAATAGAAACTAGCATGCTCCCTATTACTCAAACAAATGTCTAGAATGGGCTTAAAAATTCATCAGAAGCATATAAATCACGAATTAAGCCAAATCCTAACACACGTGACTGAACAGATGTAATGAGAACATACCTCCTAGACAACGCATCAGCAATAACATTGTCTTTACCTTTCTTGTGTTGGACGACATAAGGAAAGGTCTCTAGAAATTCCACCCAGCGAGCATGTCTCTTACTCAGCAGCGCCTGACTCTTCAGGCAACGTAAGGCGGCATGGTCGCTTTGGATCGCAAACTCATATGGCCAGAGGTATTGTTGCCACGTTTTCAGCACTCGGATCAGGGCATACAACTCCTTGTCATATGTGGAGTAATTCAGCTGTGCACATGTCAACTTCTCAGGAAAATATGCAATAGGTTGTCGGCCTTGGTGAAAAACACCTCCAATGCCTAGGTTAGAAGCATCAACCTCTATCTCAAAAGTCCTAGAAAAATCAAGACATTGTAGCAATGGTGCATGACACAAAGCATCTTTCAACCTGTTAAAAGCATTATCTAATTTTGGGTTCCATTCAACAACAACATTACGTTTTGTTAAAGCATGCAAAAGGGTTGCAATAGTAGAAAAATCCGTAACAAAACGCCTATAAAAAACAGCTAACCCAAGGAAAGATCGAACCTGTGTGGCTGTAGTAGATTGAGGCCACTCACGAATAGCAGCAACCTTCGACAGGTCCATGTATAAACCCTCTTTGGAGACTACAAACCCCAAGAAGATGGTGAACGGAGCACAGAAGCTACATTTGGCCAGATTGCCATATAGCTGCTCTTGTCGAACTCTCTCTAACACAAGCCTGAGATGCTCAGAATGATCTGCAAGATTGGGTGAGTACACAAGAATATCATCAAAATAAACCACAAGAAACTTACCCAAATAGTCTCTGAAGACGTGATTCATCAGTCTCATAAGGGTCGAGGGGGCATTGGTGAGACCAAATGGCATAACAAGCCACTCATAGAGCCCATACTTGGTCTTGAATGCCGTCTTCCACTCGTCACCTTCCTGCATCCTGATCTGATGGTATCCGCTTCGCAGATCAATCTTATTGAAGAAGCAGGCACCATGTAGCTCATCCAGCATGTCATCTAATCTCGGAATGGGATGCCTATACTTCATTGTAATCTGATTGATGGCTCTGCAGTCAACGCAAATGCGCAAAGAACCATCCTTCTTAGGAACTAGGATGAAGACGTGATTCATCAGTCTCATAAAGGTCGAGGGGGCATTGATGAGATCAAATGGCATAACAAGCCACTCATAGAGCCCATACTTGGTCTTGAATGCCGTCTTCCACTCGTCACCTTCCTGCATCCTGATCTGATGGTATCCGCTTCGCAGATCAATCTTAGTGAAGAAGCAGGCACCATGTAGCTCATCCAGCATGTCATCTAATCTCGGAATGGGATGCCTGTACTTCATTGTAATCTGATTGATGGCTCTGCAGTCAACGCAAATGCGCAAAGAACCATCCTTCTTAGGAACTAGGATGACGGGAATTGCGCAAGGGCTTAGGGATTTCCTCACATAGCCAAGATCCAGCAAATCCTGAACCTGTCGCTGAAGCTCCTTAGTTTCCTCGGGACCAGCCTTGTGTTGTTGCAAGAGGATGGTCAAGTATGAAATATAAATAAAATATAAAGCAAACTGACTCCTTGTCTCAGCAAATAAATACAAGACTTCCTCCCATTGTAGTAGAAGGCAGTCAGGATCGTATCAATGAGGAAGCGTGTCAGCGCCCGCCCTTTCAATTACAAAACTCAGTACGATCTCGACCAGAAGCGTACTAGACATCGACCAGGTGTCCTCGACGTCGACCAGATGTCCTCGACGTCGATCAAAAGTCCTCGATGTCGACCAACAATGCCTGATGTCGAGTAGAAACAGAAACCAAAATCACAACTTTTCGAACAGAAACGAATGTAAACACGAAATTTGTAAATAAAATCAATAAACTAAAAACTTCCAAGATCAGGGTTTCAACACCACAATGATAACCATGTAAAATAACACATATAGGCATAAAATATCATGCTTCTCATCAAAAACCTCTCGTTATTAACAAATAGGAAGATAGAGGCTTTCACATAAACCCTAATGGTACCTTTAACACATATAGGCATTATTAATCCAGGTTGTATTAAGATCACTTTCGCTTAAATAACACAAACAAAGATCACCTTCAACTTTCGCAAAAGAATCATGCTCGTAGGGATAGAAGAGAAAATCGCACCAAAAGATTGTACCTTTAGCGCATCACCTTACATGGCTACTTCCGGGCTCACCCCGACCCTAGAAGTTGGGTGGCTACTCGCTCTTCATCATCAAGAAAGAAATTAATAATGAAAGGGAACTAAATTGTATTAATAAAATAAAAGAAAGCTTACAACCAATCGAATCCAAATTGTATCTCAACTCTCTTGCTCCACTCGCCACAACCTCTCTCTCTCTATTTGTGTGTAATTGGAACTAGAATTGAATGAATAAAATCAAGCCCCTAGGGCTTTATTTATAGGCTTCATTCCCTAGCTAATCTAGGAAAGAAATATCCATCTTTATCTAAATTTATCTATCTAATACTTAATGATTAAATTTGGAAATAAAACAAATATATCTAAAAGGAAACTAAGAATAGTGTGGATAGATCTTCCTTCTCTTGATAGAACTTGACGTGACTTGATAGAATATCTCGAATCTTGGCTTGCAAGTAACTCTATCTTCTCGGCAAACTCGATCTCGGACTGGACTCGACTGGAATTTCCTCAAGGTCGACCAAGTTTCCTCGACGTCGAGTAGGATTTTTCCTCCCGGGTTGCACTTGAGCTCAGCTAGGATCTGGGCTCATCGACTTTACTCGACATCGACCAAGTTTGGTCGACGTCGACCAAGACTGTGTTGCTCGAGTAGCTCTGCTCGACTCCGTGTAACTTTCTGGCTCCTGGTGTACTCGATCTCGACCAAGTTTGGTCGACGTCGAGTAGAACTGGTTCGCTCTTAGCATTCTGCTATGTTCTTGAAACACACTTTCCCGAGTCCTCGTTTGTCGGATTGACGCACATGAGTATGCGTTGGAAAGCTCTCTTCGAGGGATACAACTCTCATGAAGACATCAGAACTTGATCCAGAATGATAAATGGCAAAAGTGGGCTTTCCTTCAGTTGCACCATTCTTAGCTTCTTCATGACTTTCCTTTAAACTTTTGTAGATTCCATAAGTTGGCAAATAAGTGTAAACTACATAGAATCTGTACTTTTCTAACCCAAATGCATGAAATGTTTACAGAAATCGATATAAAAGTAACTGTAAAACATGACAATTTAGACTCACAACAAACACCCTATACTTAAGCTTGCTTGTCTTGAAGCACTACTTTTAATTGTCATACAGGGGAAGAAATCAAGTTCTCAACATATTAGATTCATTCTCATATGTCCCTGCAATCAATTAACATCCTCGAAAAGGTACTTCTATCACAAATCCATGCATTTGCAATAAAAAGCAACATCTACTCACAAAGGAGGGTTATGCAAAACATTCATTCATGACAAAGCATTAATAATCAAGAGCACTTTAATTTAAGCTCAATAAGGAGTAGATTGGTAAATGTTGTGAGCGGAATCTGCCATGTTATATAGTAACTTTTATATCGATTTCTGCATACATTTCATTCATTTGGGCTAAGATAGTACAGAATCTATGTGATTTATGTTTATTTGCCAAATTATGGAATCTACACCAGTTTCTGTTTAATTTCGCAGAATTCGAGGCATTTTACAGCAACTCTAAGGAAGGTCGGAAAAGCTCGCAAAGCAACTACAGAAGCCCAGAATCCGAGAGTACAGAACCAAGACAAACCGAGCTGAAACCAGAGCTACTCTATGTCGAGTACACCTTACTCGATCTCGAGTAGATAGTCCGAGCAGACTTGGTCGACAAAGCCTGATCAAGGAAACCAAGTCCAAGGCAACCTGACTCCGAAAGTCAACTCGATCTCGACAAGACCTGGTCGAGATCGACGACACCTCAGCGCCAGACCCGGAGTCGATGAGAAGAGGAGCTAATCGAGAAGCCGAGGACGAAGATGCCGAGCAGCTCTACTCGATCTCGAGGAGATCTTGTCGAGATTGACGACGCCCAGGAGCCTTGTCCGAGCTTGTCGAGCAGAGCCACCCGAGGAGCCCAGCCAGGCCAAGTCGACGACCACCGTACTCGATCTCGAGTAGACCCTGGTCGAAGATCGATGAGCAATGTCCGAAAACGCGTTACGCGGTTAAGCAGTCCGAGTCGAGCTGGGATTCCTTGGGCATGAAGGAAGTCGAGTAGGCCGAAATCTATCATCATCTATCTATGGAAGGAAGATCTATCAACATGAAGACATATTACCTAGTTTAGATATAGTTTTCCTTTAAAGATTTATTTCCCTTAAGCATTTTATTTATCTTTAAGCTTTTAGTAGATATAGATAGAAGATTCTATCCTTGATTAGCAAGGATTAGAAGGCTATAAATAAAGCCCTAGGGGCTGGTTTTTCATTCATTCAGAAACACAATCAATTCCATTCAAGTAAGTAGGAGTAGAGAGAGAGAGAGTTTGTAGCAAGCAAGGTGGAAAGGCGAAAGCGGATATGTCTTGTGGGTTGTAAGCTTTCTTTATTTAAATTTCAATGCAAGTTAATTTCTTTTGTTATTTGATGTCTTACTTGATAATGAAGAGCGAGTAGTCCACCCACTTCTGGGGCTGTGGTGAGCCCGACGGTTGCCATGTAAGGTGACGCGGTAAAGGTCAGATCTTGTTATGCAATTCGTCTTCTATCCCTATGAGCATGATTCTTTTGCGATAGTTGAAGGTGATCCTTGTTTGTGTTATTGAAGCGAAAGTGATCTTAATGCAACTTGGGTTAATTATGTGAAAAGGGTTAGTAACAATTAGGGTTTATGCGAAAGCCTCTATATGCCTATTTGTTAATAACGAAAGTTATTTTGATGGAAAGCATGATCTTTTATGCCTTTATGTGTTACTTTGCATGGTTATCGTTGTGGTGTTGATACCCTAGCTTTGGAAGTTCTTTATTACATTGATTTATTTCGTCGGAAATCTGAGTTTTGGGTTCGAAATTTGCAATTTAAGTTTTCTGTCTTTCTAGTCGATACAGAGGAGGAGCTCGTCGAGATCGAGTAGGCCTTAGTCGATCTCAAGTACGGTCTTGTCTAGGTCGAGTAGAGTTTCTGCTTTTGTTTTCGATTTTTCAGTTTCTGTCGATTTGCTGTCGTCGATCTCGAGTAGGCTTTAGTCGAGATCGAGTACGTCTGTTGCTTTGTTTTATTTTCTGCTTTTCTTTGTCTTTTCTACTTTTATTTCTGTCTTTCTGTTCATATCTCTTCTGCTACTTGTTTGTGAGATCTGTTGCTACCTAAGAACTGCTGACGTGCTTCCTCGTGGATTCGATCTTGAAAACCTTCTACTACAACGGGAGGAAGTCTTGTATTTATTTGCTGAGACAGAGAAGTCAGTCTGATCTATACTTTATATTTATTTCATACTTGACCATCCTCCTGCAACAACAAAATTGGCGCCGTTGCCGGGGAAGCTATCATTCGCGCCTTAGGTAGTCAGTTCTCACGTTCTCTTTGAGTTACTTCGCAGGTATATGCGCCGTTCTGGTCAAACACCTGAGTTTGACGCCTTAGACGAACCGGAACGCCTTCTACACATCAGAGCTAGACTGCAAAGAGCCATGTCAGCCGCTGAAACACAAGAACAGCTGATCGCAAGGCTCACAAGGGAACTAGCCGCTAAAGATGCTGCTATCGCCACTGAGAAAGCAGCAAGGGAGCAAGCAGAAGCTGAGCTTGCCCAGTTCCCAACCACTGCAGAGGATTATATGCATCCAACGCTCGTCGTGCCTGAATCGGCGATTCTAATCCCTGACAACTCTTTAGAAATTCGCACTCAATTTCTTATAGAGCTTAAAAATAATGCCTTTTATGGTAGATTTAATGAGTGTCCTCTTGAACATATTACAAACTTTTCTGACATGTGTCGTACTCTTGCTGAAGGTACAACCCTGGAATATGTCAAGATGAAAGCTTTTCGCTGGTCTCTCGCTGGTCCTGCACTGAAATGGCTTGAAGGGCTGAAAGCAAGATCACTCACAATCTGGGCCCAAGTAGAGCAAGACTTTCTGAATAAATTCTTCCCACCCGCCAAAACAGCACATCTCCGCCAGAAAATCACCGCCTTCAAACAGAAGCAAGGGGAACCGCTGGCAAAGGCATGGGAGCGCTACAAAGAACTGCTGCGATCTTGCCCTACTCATGGACAGCCACCCTACATCATTCAGGAGATCTTCTTCAACTCTCTTGATCAAGTCACTAAGGACAGAATCAACCATTATACTCGCTATGAGTATCTGACAATGCCGCCAAGTGACGCATGGGGTGTGCTGGAGAAGCTCACTAACTATGACAACAAGTATGGGTCTACTGAAACTTATGAAGAGAACCCATATGCCAGGCCAGCACCATCCATGCCCCTATATGAGGCCCCCAAGGAGATCGATCCAGATGTTAGGGAGCAGTACTACAGAGATCAGAATAAGAAGCTCCTCAAGCAAGTGATGTATCTCTCTGTCCACCATCCTTGTATTGAATGCGGATCGCAAAGGCACACCACTCCTGAGTGCCCACACACAGAGCAAGTCAGGATGGCAGAGCACCATGAGGAGGTAGCTTAGGCAGGGGGTCCCAATCGCTACATGGGGGACCAAAGGTTTCAGCAACTGCAATGGAACCAAGGTGTCCCTAGGAACCCCCCGCCCTACAGAGCTCCAGGACATCCGGAAAGGGACCAGAAAAAGGATGATATACAGACAGTCCTGGACGAAATACGGAGGAATCACTCAGAAACTAAGCAGTCCTTCAACTCCGTCTACACTCAGATGCAAGATGTCAACTCTAGGCTTGGGGAAATTGATATATGGAAAAAATCAGTTGATACACATATTGGTCAACTAGCAGCAGGAATCCCCAGATAATCAGGGTCACTCCCAGGATCTTCAGAACCAAATCCTATGGGAAAGACTGGACACATCACTGCTGTAAAACTCAGAAGCGGGCATCAACTGCAAGAGCCAGAGGTCGGAAAGCAGCAAAACAACGAAGAACAGCAAGTCGACATCGACCAGACCCTGGTCGATCTCGAGGAGGGACTCGTCGATCTCGAGGAGAAACTTCAGAAACCTTCGTCTACACTGCACAGCAACTCGGCATCACCCAACCTAGTCGAGATCGACAAGAGCGTGGTCGATATCGAGGAGCCCCAAGTCGACAAAGCTGCAGCACCTCCGACATCTGTTCTGGCTCTAAATCAGAAAAAGAAGCTGCCTTTTCCCACAAAATCTCTAAAGGACCCGGCAGAGAAAAATTTTCAGCGCTTCATCAAGATGCTTAAGAAACTCAACGTCAAGTTCTTGAAGGAGATACTGAGCAAAAAGCGATCGATGGCTGAAATTACAGAGGAGTGCAACCATTTGGACATACTGGAGAAGAGGCCAGATCCAGGTAAGTTTGCTATAACCATTGGATTTGGTCCATACAAAATTAATGCCTTATGTGACCTTGGAGCTAGTGTAAGTATAATGCCTTTAACAATTTGGTCTAAGATTATGATAGGTGCCCTAGAGCCTGTGGATGCTAGACTTTACATGGCCAACAACACAGTGGTCATTCCAACAGGCATGGTGGACAATGTGCCAGTACAAGTAGGTAAATTCTTTGTCCCTGCTGATTTCCTAGTTGTTGATATGCAAGAAGATCCTGCTTGTCCAATTATTTTAGGAAGACCCTTCTTGGCGACGGTGGATGCCAACATAAGTGTAAGGAAAGGAGTGCTCACCTTCAACATCAGCGATGAGGTAATTGAGTATTCCTTTAATAAAACTGAAAGGCATACAGGTCCAATGGAAGAAGTCAAATCTATCTCAGCTGGCTACATCACCTGTGGGGAGCCCAAGGTCAGAAATATGACCCCTGAGGAGCTGGAAAAGAGGGACATGGAGGCCCAGGTGGAGGAGATCATGGCAATCCTAAAGGAGGACGCAGAAAATCCAATCGACACAAACCAAGGTACGTCGTTATGATTTAATTATTTTTCGGATGCCTTGACAGGAACCAAGTATGGGGTCAAGATCGACTAAGGCTCCTCGATATCGAGGACCCTAGTCGACCTCGACCAAAACCAGAAACCTCCATCAGCACCAGCATCGTCGAGCAGCCAGGCAGAAGGAGGGTCCTACTCGAGATCGAGTACGCTACTCGACATCGACTACCAGAGCCCTACCTCGACCTCGCCTTCTTCGACGCTGACTCCACCAGACGAACCAGGCTCCTCGATCTCGACCAGGCTTGTCGAGATCGACAACCCCCCAGCTCCACCAGCCCCTGTTTCCTCGACGCTGAAGCCACCAGAGGAAGAACCCTACTCGAGATCGAGTAGGCCACTCGAGGTCGACAAGCCCTCCTCTTCGTCGACTCCTGCATCCTCGAACAGCCCACCACCAGAACCTGCAGCCTTGTCGAGATCGACTAGCCCTAGTCGAGATCGACCAAACACAGTGGTTCCCGATTCCGTCTCTGCGAAGGTAAGCCAAGGTATGGATCTTTCTTCTCCTATTTCCATTAAAGATTTATCTATACATGGGAGAGGTTTGCCTTGGTATGTGCGATTATGCAGAATTTCCAATGATGAGCCTAAGGAGTATGAAGTTGGAGATAAGCTCTATGTCTCTAAATCAAAAGATCATTGGTTCCCTAATAAATTCAACAAGAAGCGGATGGGACCTTTCGTGGTGAACAAGATCCATTCTGGAGGATTACAACTGATGGACAAGAATGGAGTTCTATTTGAGGCCCACGCTACATGGGCCCTGCAGATGCCACCTTGAGCATAAATGGAAAGTCGGCCTAACGACTATAAAATCTAGAGCTTGTACATAGACTTTTTTAAGACTTTTTGAGACATTGTTGCATTTGTTTTTGGTTTGGAACCTTTTAGTTTTTCTATTGTGCGTATATGTCTTCCATATTTTTCAGGTCCATGGATAGAACCAAGCAATATTCATACTCGGCCCAGGAGGTGCTTCCATTCGAAATTTAGAAGCCCTGCACACCAGTCTAGTGAGTTTCTTTCTTTACCCTTGTTTTTATACAGTGAGGACACTGTAATGTTTAACTATGGGGTAGGGGAAGGGCTTACTTCATGCAGATTGATCATATTTGACATATATGCGCATTATTTCTTTGAATTGCTACATGGCTATTTTGGAATGCATTATTGATTTATATGCTTATATGCATGTTTTCCAAAATTTGAGAAAAATGACCCCCCACTGAAAAATTTTGATTAATGTCATGGAAGCTTATATTGAACTCGACGATGCAAAATTGGATTCATTAGAGATATAGCATGAAATTGCCTAGTAAAGGGAAGTCACAATGAAATGCATATTTTCTTGAAAACCATGAAAGGAGGTAAAATTTGATGTTGCTTTTGACATGTTGCATGATAAAAGGATGGAGGACTTTATATTTCCATATAATGCTCACATTGTTTATAATCCTAGCCTTACCTATGCTTATGCATCACAAAAGCCATATTATGCCTTATTTCATATATTGCTCCACATGATCTAAATATTGCCATTCTTTACCTTATCCGGGGATTATGTTGAGAATGATGTTACATTATGGAGATGTTATATGGTTGTGTTGTTGTTATCATTATTTGAGTTTGGCGGAATTGTTTGAAATATATGGAAAATTTAATGAGTGAAAGAAAATCCGATCAAAGATCGACCCTGCTCTCTTGGATAATAGTTTGGAGAGATGGGACACCAGGTGAGGAGTCCAAAGCACTAAGTATCCGGGGCCATTCATGACACCCATGTTTGCGACTCGCGAGAAGGCAGTGCTGAGGTTAGAGAGGTAAAAGCATTATTATTGAAAAAAAGCATTATGGAAGGTGATGAATCAAAGGAAGAAGGGATGTGGATAAGAAAGTTTGGAAATAATCCATTTCCCCGGATCGTTAGCACCACATGGCCAAAAAATGCCCACCTTTAGCCTTTTACCAATCTACTCCTTATTTGAGCTTAAATTAAAGTCCTCTTGATTATTAATGCTTTGTCACATATGAAATGTTTTGCATCACCCTCCTTTTGTGAGTAGATGTTGCTTTTGTATATTTGCACATGCATGGATCTGTGACACAAGTACATTTTCGAGGATGGTAATTGATTGCAGGGACATATAACAATGAATCTAAAATGTTGAGAGTTTTGATTTCTTCCCCTGAATGACAAATAAAAGTATTGCTTGAGGACAAGCAAGCTTAAGTATGGGGTGTTTGTTTTGAGCGAAATCTGCCATGTTATATAGTAACTTTTATATCGATTTCTGCATACATTTCATTCATTTGGGCTAAGATAGTACAGAATCTATGTGATTTATGTTTATTTGCCAAATTATGGAATCTACACCAGTTTCTGTTTAATTTCGCAAAATTCGAGGCATTTTACAGCAACTCTAAGGAAGGTCAGAAAAGCTCGCAAAGAAACTACAGAAGTCTAGAATCCGAGAGTACAGAACTAGGACAAACCGAGCTGAAGCCAGAGCTACTCTATGTCGAGTACACCTTACTCGATCTCGAGTAGATAGTCCGAGCAGACTTGGTCGACAAAGCCTGATCAAGGAAACCAAGTCCAAGGCAACCTGACTCCGGAAGTCAACTCGATCTCGACAAGACCTGGTCGAGATCGACGACACCTCAGCGCCACACCCGGAGTCGATGAGAAGAGGAGCTAATCGAGAAGCCGAGGACGAAGATGTCGAGCAGCTCTACTCGATCTCGAGGAGATCTTGTCGAGATCGACGACGCCCAGGAGCCTTGTCCGAGCTTGTCGAGCATAGCCACCCGAGGAGCCCAGCCAGGCCAAGTCGACGACCACCGTACTCGATCTCGAGTAGACCCTGGTCGAAGATCGACGAGCAAAGTCCGAAAACGCGTTACGCGGTTAAGCAGTCCGAGTCGAGCTGGGATTCCTTGGGCATGAAGGAAGTCGAGTAGGCCGAAATCTATCATCATCTATCTATGGAAGGAAGATCTATCAACATGAAGACATATTACCTAGTTTAGATATAGTTTTCCTTTAAAGATTTATTTCCCTTAAGCATTTTATTCATCTTTAAGCTTTTAGTAGATATAGATAGAAGATTCTATCCTTGATTAGCAAGGATTACAAGGCTATAAATAAAGCCCTAGGGGCTGGTTTTTCATTCATTCAGAAACACAATCAATTCCATTCAAGTAAGTAGGAGTAGAGAGAGAGAGAGAGTTTGTAGCAAGCAAGGTGGAAAGGCGAAAGCGGATTTGTCTTGTGGGTTGTAAGCTTTCTTTATTTAATTCAATGCAAGTTAATTTCTTTTGTTATTTGATGTCTTACTTGATAATGAAGAGCGAGTAGTCCACCCACTTCTGGGGCTGGGGTGAGCCCGACGGTGGCCATGTAAGGTGACGCGGTAAAGGTCAGATCTTGTTATGCAATTCGTCTTCTATCCCTATGAGCATGATTCTTTTGCGAGAGTTGAAGGTGATCCTTGTTTGTGTTATTGAAGCGAAAGTGATCTTAATGCAACTTGGGTTAATTATGTGAAAAGGGTTAGTAACAATTAGGGTTTATGCGAAAGCCTCTATATGCCTATTTGTTAATAACGAAAGTTATTTTGATGGAAAGCATGATCTTTTATGCCTTTATGTGTGACTTTGCATGGTTATCGTTGTGGTGTTGATACCCTAGCTTTGGAAGTTCTTTATTACATTGATTTATTTCGCCGGAAATCTGAGTTTTGGGTTCGAAATTTGCAATTTAAGTTTTTTGTCTTTCTAGTCGACACAGAGGGGGAGCTCGTCGAGATCGAGTAGGCCTTAGTCGATCTCGAGTACGGTCTTGTCTAGGTCGAGTAGAGTTTCTGCTTTTGTTGTCGATTTTTCAGTTTCTGTCGATTTGCTGTCGTCGATCTCGAGTAGGCTTTAGTCGAGATCGAGTACGTCTGTTGCTTTGTTTTATTTTCTGCTTTGCTTTGTCTTTTCTGCTTTTATTTCTGTCTTTCTGTTCCTGTCTCTTCTGCTGCTTGCTTGTGAGATCTGTTGCTACCTGAGAACTGCTGACGTGCTTCCTCGTGGATTCGATCCTGACAACCTTCTACTACAACGGGAGGAAGTCTTGTATTTATTTGTTGAGACAGGGAAGTCAGTCTGATCTATACTTTATATTTATTTCATACTTGACCATCCTCCTGCAACAACAGTAAAAGGCCAAAGATAGGATATATTTGGCAATGTGGTGCTAATGATCCGGGGAAACTGAGTACTTTCCAAACTTTCATACCACATTCCTCTTCTTTTGATTTCTCACCTTTTGCTCATTAGCTCAATGCTTTTTTTTCAATATTATGCTTTTACCTCTCTAACCTCAGCACTGCCTTCTCGCGAGTCGCAAACATGAGTGTCATGAATGGCCCCCGATACTTAGTGCTTTGGACTCCTCACCTGCGTGTCCCATCTCGCTGAATTATTATCTCAGCCAACAGGGTCGATCTGCCTTTATCTCCTAAGGTGATCGGATTTTCTTTCACTCATTAAAATTTCCATATATTTCAATTTCATGCCAAACTCCAAATATGATAATAACAACAACACAACAACCATATAATAATCTCCATAATGTGACATCATTCTCAACATAATTCCCGGAGTGGAAATAAGGTAAAGAATGGACAATATTGAAATCATGTGGAGCAATAATTGAAATAAGGCTCAATATGGCTTTTGTGATGCATAAGCATAGGTAAAGGCTAAGATATAACAATATGAGCATTATATGGAAATATAAAGTCCTCCATCCTCTTATCATAAAACATGTCAAAAGCAACCTCAAATTTTATCTCCTTTTATGGTTTTCAATAAAAATATGCACTTCATTGTGACTTCACTTTATTAGGCAATTTCATGCTATATCTCTAATGAATCAAATTTTGCATCATCGAGTTCAATATTAAAATTCCATGACACTAATCAAAATTTTCAGTGGGGGTGGTTTTAATAAAGGTTTGAAAACATGCATATAAGCACATAAATAAAAGATGAATTCCAAAGTAGCCATGTATATGCAATTCAAGAAATAAACTTTAAATATGCACACCATACTTAAACATTACAGTGTCCTCACTGTATAAAAACAAGGGTAAAGAAAGAAACTTACTAGACAGGTGTGATGATCGTCAAAAATTGAGTGCAATGTTGCTGCAGAAGTGGTCGACATCGTGGAGGGCTGGTTGATATCGAGGTGGTTGGTCGACGTAGACCAAGACTACTTGAGATCGAGTAAGGTGTTGCCTCCGGGGCGGCCTTCTCGACCACAGGCTCCTTTCTGCTTGACATGTGTGGTCGATGTCGAGGAGGTACTCGACGTCGAGTAAGTCTGCAACTTCTTTACCTGCAAGATTCTGTTAGACAGAAAATATCCACAAATAGAAAAACATAAAAATAAGGTCAAAAAACCAAAAATCAACAATGTCCAAAAATCCCTGAAACTAATTGTTTATTTACAAGCTTTAGACTTTATAGTCGGTAGGCCGACTTTCTCCATTTAGCTCAAGGTGGCATTTGCAGGGCCCATGTAGCTTGGGCTTCAAACATGACTCCATTCTTGTCCATCAGCTACATTCCTCATGAATGGATCTTGTTCACCATGAAGGGCCCCATCTTCTTCTTGTTGAATTTGTTGGGAAACCAATGATCCTTAGATTTGGCGACATAGACTTTGTCTCCAACTTCATATTCCTTAGGCTCATAATTGGAAACCCTGCATAATCACACATACCAAGGAAAACTTCTTCCATGTATAGATAAATAATTAATTGAAATAGGAGAAGAGATGTCAGTACCTTGGCTTACTTTCGCAGAATCGGATTTCGTGACCTCGGGGTCTAGTCGACATCGAGTAAGGCTACTCGACTTCGAGGAATTACCTTCGTCAGGTGGACTGCTGGGCGAGGAATGAGGAATCGAGGAGGAAGGTTTTTGGTTGATGTCGTCCAAGTTGGTCGATGTTGAGGAGAACTCGGCTTCGGGTGGGTTGCTCGACGAAGCTGCTGTTGGTGGAGGGTTCGGGTTTCGGTCGACGTCGACCAAGTTACTCGACGTCGAGTAACTCTGGTCGACTTCGACCCCATACTTGAATCCTGGCAAGGCATCCGAAAAATAATTAGTCAACGTCGACTTACCTTGGTCGATGTCGAGTAGATCCTTTGTATCGTCGCTCAGAATGGCCATGATCTCCTCTACCTGGGCTTCCATATCCCTTTTTTCCAGCTCCTCGGGAGTCATAATTCTTACCTTAGGCTCCCCACAAGTGATATACCTAGCTGATATAGACTTGACCTCTTCCATGGGACATGTGTGCCTTTCAGTTTTATTAAAGGAGTACTCAATTACCTCATAGGTGATGCTGAAAGTGAGCACTCCCTTCCTTACGCTTATGTTGGCATCCACCATCGCCAAGAAGGGCCTTCCTAGAATGATTGGACAAGCAGGGTCTTCTACCATATCAATAACTAAGAAATTAGCAAGGACAAAGAACTTACCTACTTGCACTAGTACATTGTCCACCATGCTTTTTGGGATGGACACCATGTTGTTCAACATGTATAACTTTGCATCCACAGGCTCTAGAGCACCTATCTTAATCTTTGACCAGATTAATAAAGGCATTATACTCACACTGGCTTCCAAGTCACATAAAGCATTGAATTTATATTGACCAAATCCAATGGTTATAGCAAACTTACCTGGATCTGGCCTTTTCTCTAGAACGTCCATCTGGCTGCACTCCTCTGCGATCTCAGTCATTGATCGCTTTTTGCTCAGAATCTCCTTGAGGAACTTTACATAGGATGGCATCTCATTAAGAGCTTACATGAAGGGTATTGTGACGTTGAGCCTTTGAAGCATCTTTATGAAACGCCGGAACTTCTTCTCTGCTGGATCCTTTGGAGATTTTGATGGGAAAGGCAGCCTTTTCTTCATCGGAGGTGCAGAAGGGTGGTCGACATGGGCAGAAGGCTAGTCGATGTCGACTAAGGTTTCCTCGATGTCGAGGACAGTGGTCGATTTCGGGTCGGGCGCAGTGTTGTGGTCGATATCGACCAAGGGCTCCTCGATATCGACCATATTTTGATCGACGTCGACTGGTCTGGTGGATGTCGAGGAGTCCTCTGCATCCCTCTTCTCCGTTTTGTGCTCGGGCGTCTGTGTTTGTCACCCACTCTTTAGGTTCATGGCAGCCACCTGTCCTGTAGATTTACCCTTAGGGTTAGGTTCAGAGGTTCCAGGGAGCATACCTGATTGTTTGGGGATGGATGTAGCTAGTTGACCAATCTGGGTATCAATTGATTTTCGCTAGATATCGATTTCCCCAAGTCTAGAGTTGACACCACGCAGTTGAGTGTGGATGGAATTGATAGATTGCATGGTGTCTAAATGATTTCTCCACATATCCTCAAGAATGGTCTGCAGGTCATCTTTCTTACCTTCTCTGTTAGGGTGACCAGGAGCTCTGTAGGGAGGGGGATTCTGATGCTGGGGTGGCGATACTAGCACTAGTTCTGGTTCTGATGTGGCTCTGAGTAATGTCCCCCCGCATACCTTACCTCTTCGTGGTTTTCTCCTTGATGTACTTGATCGACGTGTGCGCACGAAGTAGTGTTGTGCCTCACAGACCCACATTCTAAGCAAGGTTTATCTTTAGACAGAAACTTAACCTGCTTGGTGAGATGGCGTACCTGATCGTTGTTGAACTGGTCCCTGGCGTCTGGATCAACTTCTTTAGGTGGCAAATACAATAGCATAGATGGGGTAGGCTTTTCATACCTTTCGTCAGAAGTGGCCGTAGAAGTCCGATATGTGTTTTCATAGTTAGCCAGTGTCTCAAATACCTCCCAAGCACGACGTGAAGTGTATTCGAGATATCCATAGGTGGTGTAGTTGTTGATCCTATCCTTAATAGGCGCATCCAGACAATTGAAGATGATCTCCTGGATGACGTAGGGCGGCTGTCCATGCATAGGACAGGATTTCAGAAGCCTTTTGTAGCGCTCCTAAACCTCTGCAAGTGTTTCCCCTGCCTTTTGTCTGAAAGTCGTGATCTGTTGTCTGAGAGCAGCTGTCATTGCAGGAGGAAAGAACTTGTTGAGGAACAGGTCCTGTAGTTCGTTCCAAGTGCGAATTGATTGTGTGCAGGGAATCCTTCCAGCCACTGTTGTGCTATTCCTGCAAGGGACCAATGGAAAGCCTTTAGTTTTAAATATTCTAGATTAGCACCATCAACAATTGCTTCACATAAATCTAGAAAAGTAGTAACATGCTCTAAAGGACATTCATTGATTCTTCCCCTAAATTGACTCCTTATAATTTCAGTAATAAAAGAAGGACGAATTTCAAAATTAAAAGCGGGAAGAACGATCGGTGATTCTGGAACTTCCAGAGTAGGATGCAGATACTCCTTTGCGTTGGCTGGGACATGCCCAATCCGCTCCTCAAGTTCCCTTCTCGCGTTGATCTCGCGATCTACCCTTGCCTCCCACAGTTGCTGATTCTATGCATATTCCGCCTCTCGTCGAGCTTGTTCTGCTTCTCTGGTGGTGAATTCCTCTATCCGTAGGCGGAGTTTCTCAAGCTCTTGTGCTGGTGTGAGCGGGACCGCATTCTCGTCGTTGTTGTTGATTTGCGACATCCTTCTTAGCCTTTGTCGAAGATGGAAGTATCGCTCAGGTTCAAGAATATGGTCGATAGGTATGCAATCAGTTCTTCGCATGCACCTGAATAACAAAAACAAAAAAAAAACAAGTAAAAAGGAACTAAAAAGCAAAAACAAATATAAAGAAGAGAAAAAGAACTATAAAGGGCGCGATTGATTGCTTCCCCGACAACGTCGCCAATTTGTCGTTGCAGGAGGATGGTCAAGTATGAAATATAAATAAAATATAAAGCAAGCTGACTCCCTGTCTCAGAAAATAAATACAAGACTTCCTCCCGTTGTAGTAGAAGGCAGTTAGGATCGTATCCACGAGGAAGCGTGTCAGCGCCTGCCTTTTCAGTTCCAAAACTCAGCACGATCTCGACCAGAAGCGTACTCGACGTCGACCAGGTGTCCTCGACGTCGACCAGAAGTCCTCGACATTGACCAAAAGTCCTCGACGTCAATCAACAGTGCTCGATGTCGAGTAGAAATAGAAACCAAAATCACAACTTTTCGAATAGAAACGAATGTAAACACGAAATTTGTAAATAAAATCAATAAACTAAAAACTTCCAAGATCAGGGTTTCAACGCCACAACGATAACCATGTAAAATAACACATATAGGCATAAAAGATCATGCTTTTCATCAAATAACTCTCGTTATTAATAAATAGGAAGATAGAGGCTTTCGCATAAAACCTAATTGTTACTAACCCTTTTTCACATAATTAATCCCGGTTGTATTAAGATCACTTTTGCCTCAATAACACAAACAAGGATCACCTTCAACTTTCACAAAAGAATCATGCTCGCAGGGATAGAAGACGAAATCGCACCAAAAGATTGTACCTTTAGTGCATCACCTTACATGGCTACCGTCGGGCTCACCCCGACCCTAGAAGTTGGGTGACTACTCGCTCTTCATCATCAAGAAAGACATTAATAATAAAAGGGAACTAAATTGCATTAATAAAATAAAAGAACAGTGTCCTTGGAAGGACACATCTGCTTCCCGTGGTAATTGAACACATAAGTATTCAGGAAACCATCGTGAAGAATACATCTGTCGAACTGCCATAGATGTCCTAACAACAAGTGGGTGGCGTCCATAACAGCGACATCACAAACAACAGTGTCCTTGGAAGGACCAATAGCAAAAGAAATAGAACACTGTTCAGCAATAGGGGTACCTTGTTGAGATGATAACCACTGAAGATCATATGGCTGAGGGTGCTTAGTTGTAGGGATCTTCAGGTGATCAACAACTTTTCTACTGATAAGGTTGCTGCAGCTACCACTATCAATAATCATAGACAACACTAGATACTCAACCAAGCTTCTCGTGTGGAATAAGTTTTCCCTTTGAGACTCAGGATTGGCCTCTTTCACTGTAAGCACCTTTCGATTTACCAATGCATGGCAGCATGGTGCCTTCATGAGTAGCTGGAGCATAACAAGCTTCTCAACATGATCTTGGTTATCATCCGCAAAGAGCTCAGGTTGCTTGTCATCATTCAAAGAAGCATAACCTACCTAGTCTATAAACATTACCCTTTTAGCAATAGGGCAATCTCTCTTCTAGTGTCCCTTGCTTCCACATCTAAAACATTCCGCATGTTTAGACCTGTCAGACGCGGAGGGAGCTACACTAGCTTTCCGAGGAGTCGATCTAGTGTTGGAGCCGACTCCTGCACCCGGCTGACGCGCATTAGAACTAATAAATTGTTTAGAGTTAGAAGCATACCTTGCAGCTGTTGCTGCTTTTCGTTTCACCTGGTTGTAAATCTGCATGGCTGTGTGGGTTAAGGTATTCATGTCATAAATTGGAAGGATTTCCAGTGGATCACGAATATTAGCATTTAACCCAGTCAAGAACCTCGTTCTCAAGGTAGAAGGACTCACTGAAATGTTAGCTTTGTAATACATATCCTCAAGCTTATAAAAGAACTCTAAAGGAGTAAGGTTACCTTGAGAAGCCGTAGCTATCTGAAATCTCATGTGGTCTCTGTAGTTCTGAGGAACATACTTCTGCGTCATCACATAAGCTAGCTGATTCCATGAAGTAACTGGTGGCTTGTTCCTCCGTAAGCGGTCATCAACAAAGCGATGCCACCATACTCTCGCTGCTCCTCGAAAGTGCAAAGTAGCAGCTTGCACTTTCTCATTGTCAGGTATCCGACAGTGAAAGAGGCCAATCCTGTGCTTGTAACTACTCTAGAAAAACAGCTGGATCATATTCACCCAAAAATTCATCAATTTTAACCTTTACCTTATGGCGAGCACGAGGTGCTTCGCCTGCGTGATGGCGATGCCCGTCGAAATTGGGTGATTGAGAACGCTGATGTTGTGCACGATGACGACGTCGTGGGTGATGACGATGTTGGCGGTGAGGAGGCGTGGCATCATGCATAGGCGGACGACGATCGTCCTTGCGGTTAGGATGATGGTCCCTGGGGTGATGGTCAACTCCGTGGCCATGGAAGCAATCATCATCATGAAATGGTTCCGCATTTGGAATCCAATCAGTAGGGTTGTCCTGCAACTCATAAGGGTCACCCAAAGGATGAAATTGATGAGGATTAATCATACCTTAGTGAGGGAGCTCCTCGGCCTCATACTCCCAAAAGTCATCGTAGTAGGGTGTCTGGGAGTAGTAACCAGCTTGGCCTGGCCTTGGAGTACGAGATAATGGATGATCTCGGCGCGTATCATACTCTGAAGGCAGGTCGTCATAGTGAGCAGGGCGCCTGGTACGGCGATGGAGAATATCTCTAGGCGAGGAATGTCGGTTTTGGCCACCAGTGTATGACGTTCGTGGCTCATAGCGATCCGAAAAATGGATGAGACGCTGCTGACGTCGTCCTGAGTGATACTCATCGTCATCGGATGGATCATCAAAGGCATGATTGTCTGTTTGAGTGTAACTAGGGATAGCTAAATGCAGACTCTGGTGACTCTCAATGGTGCTGTGCATACGCTGAAACTGAGCCTTGGATGTTGAAGGAAGAACTGTACCCTTACCCTTGTCAATGACAAGGTTAGTGCCACCCTGTCCACCTGGCTGCTGAGAAGTGCCATGAGAGGCATCTAATTTGGCTTGCAACTCAGTGACAAGCTGTCACAGGGTTTGGATCTCACTTTGCTTCTGGATCAACTGAGTCTCCTGAGTGACAGATTACATAGGTATTATATTGTATAGTGGGCCCAAAGGCCCAATAGCTTTGTAACCTATATATATATATATATATATATATATATATATATATGTTTATCAATAAATGAAAACCCTTAAGGAGGACATTACAATCAATCTTGTGATCTTACATAGTATCACAGCTTTTTCTTCCTCACGGAACCCTAAATTGATCATTTCGTCTCACCGGTCATCGTCTTCCTCCGACCTTACTCATCGCCTCATCGCCGCCGCCTCTCCAGCCCCTGCTCTCGGCAACGCCGCCTTCTCCCTCTCCAAGGCCACCGTCGCCGGATCCGCCCTCCTCGGATCTATCGCCGCCGCCTATCTGAGCCCCTACACCACCATCCTCTTCCTCGCTACTCCTTCCTCGACATGGAAAACTGCCGCCGCCTCTTCTTCTTCCTCGATCCTCTCGCCCTCGCATTCACCACGCTACACCACCGTCGCTCCCCAGATCCGCCCTCGCCGACCACCTGAACACCGGCACATCCCGGATTCACCATCTCCGAGCACCTTAACCGCCATGCGGATCCCAATTCCCAGATCCGGCCACACCTTCGCAGCTCGTCTCGCCGACATCTTCCCAGATCCGGCCACACCTTCCCAGATCCGATCCCAAATCCGGCCCTTTCCCTTCGATCCCTCCCCCGCCGACACTCCCTGCAGCCGCCGACCTTCCTTTCGATCTAGACCTAGAAGATCCTCAGCCTCTTCCTCTCGTTCTGTTCGTTCTTGAAAGAAAAAAAAAAAGAAAAGATGAAACTGTACTTCGGATATCCTGCCCCTGGACATGCCGGTCCTCAGGCCTATCTGACATCGTCCGATCCAGGCTATGTTCCACCTGCTATGCAGCCAACATCTCCCGACTCTTCTTAGTACATGGACATTGGTGCCACCTCCCACATGACGAAATCATCAGGTAACCTCTCCTCTATTTCCTTTAAAGGCCCTGCACACTCTATTATCGTCGGAAATGGTGGTCGTCTTGCTACTTCGGGGATCGGCCACACCAAATTACAGACCGCAACCCACCCCCTACACCTAGACAATTTCCTCATTGCCCCAAAGATTGTCAAAAACCTTATCTCTGTCCGTCGGTTCATTACTGACAACAACGTTTCCCTTGCGTTTGATCCCTATGGTTTGTCAGTGAATGATCTTACTATGGGGGTTACTCGCATGAGATGTAACAGCACTGGGGAGCTCTACCCTGTCACACCACCTCCTACGTCCAGTCAGTCGTGCCCGGTCGCCCTCTCGGCATCGTCGTCCAGCCTGTGGCATGCACACCTGGGCCATCCCAGTGATGCCGTTCTAAATGTTCTTCGTTCCCAGAGTCTTGTCACCTGTACTAAAGACCCACGCTCTGGTTTATGCTATTCCTGCCAACTAGGCAAACATGCCAGACTGTCGTTCCAACGGTCTTTGATCTCTACCCTTGCTCCCTTTGATATCATTCATAGTGACATTTGGACCTCTCCTATGCCTAACAAGTACAACCTCTTGTTTCTTGATGATTACATTCATTTCTTATGGGTCTTCCCTTTGCATTTCAAGTCCCAAGTGTTTCATGTCTTTGCCAAATTCCATGCCTACATCAAAACACAGTTTCACACATCCATCAAATGTTTCCAATGTGACAATGGCCGTGAATTTGACAACAAAAACATTCACTCTTTCTTTGCCACAAATTGGATCTCACATCGCTTGTCTTGCCCCTATACTTCTCAACAGAATGGCAAGGCTGAATGAATCATGCATGTGGCAAGCACGCCTAGGCCATCCCAGTGCTGCCGTTCTAGATGTCCTCCGTTCCCAGAGTCTTGTCACCTGTACTGATAGCATGCATTCATATAGGTGTTATAGGACTTATTTAGCATAATTTAGGTGTAATTAATGTCCTCATTATTATTAATTTGTGAATTAGATTGTTATGGTTATCGAGGCGGAATGTACAAATATTTGTGGTTAATTTCAGGTATGATGAACTTGGATGGGAGAGGCATGAAATGTAAAAGTGGGATCAAAAGAGTCGACCAAAGAGCTAAGGAGAAGATTGCTGTGTATAGTGAGCCGCGCCCGCGGCGAAGTAGCCGAGCCCGAGGCCAATGCCGAGAGCAAAAGTTGACTGATCCATTATGCCGCGCCCGCGGCCTCTGTCAGCGTTGAAACCCTATTTTGCCGAATTCCTTATTTTAATTAGGTTATTTTGTAACCCTTTTGGACGCCTATTTAAGGGGTTTTTAGGAGACTTATTATAGGCCGTTTTAGCAATTGAAGAAACCCTATAGGAGAGCTTTTGTGCTATGGAGAACTAAACTCCTCTTCCGTTTGATTGATTAGTTTGAAGCTTTCGATTTGATATTCCGTTAGATATTCTCCACTCTATTTACTTTTGAGTAATCTTTATCTTCCATTGTCATTGCTTATGACTGAGTTTGTGTTTTATTAGATTGGCCACCTAATATTACTTGAATTCAATCTATCGCTAGATCTATAGGGACGCTAGTTGAAGAACTTAGATTGTAGTAGTAACTTGTGATCATCTAAGGCTAGTTGACTTGGTTGATTGCATGAAGATAAAGATACAATTGGTTTATTGCTAGTTGCTTTATTTAAATTGTTCCTATTGAATTTCCTTGGTGTGCATTGCTATTGTTGAATTGAATCTGGATAGTTTCTAGGATATTCATCAATAAGGGTGTTTGGAGTCTAGTTGACATTTTCACTAATTGTAGGGAAGGAATTGAAAGTAATTGTCAAGGTACTATTGATTTTCATAATAGGTTGCTTAAGAATAATAGGTTTAGGGAATTTCAAGGATCGGAATTCAAATTGAGAGTGGATACTAATTAATCAAGCTTTTTTCTCACATATTGTTATCAATCACCATCAATGCATCCTTTGCTTATTTTTGTGTTACTTTGCATACTTTCAAAACCCCCTATTCATATCATTTTCATCTTAGCATACAAATTGAGCATACGAATTGCACAAGTCTCTTTGGGTTCGACCTGTACTTGCCAAGCTATACTAGTTAGGTTAGTTCAAAACTATTTGATAGGATTTAACGACTGCGAAAATATCTCTATCATGTACTAAAGACCCACGCTCTGGTTTATGCTATTCCTGCCAACTAGGCAAACATGCCAGATTGTCGTTCCAACGGTCTTTGACCTCTACCCTTGCTCCCTTTGATATCATTCATAGTGACATTTGGACCTCTCCTATGACTAGCAAGGAGGGCCACAAGTACTACCTCTTGTTTCTTGATGATTACACTCATTTCTTATGGGTCTTCCCGTTGCATTTCAAGTCCCAAGTGTTTCCTGTCTTTGCCAAATTCCATGCCTACATCAAAACACAGTTTCACACATCCATCAAATGTTTCCAATGTGACAATGGTCGTGAATTTGACAACAAAGACTTTCACTTTTTCTTTGCCACAAATGGGATCTCATATCGCTTATCTTGCCCCTATACTTCTCAGCAGAATGGCAAGGCTAAACGAATCATCAGAACCATTATCGACATGATGCGATCTCTCCTCTTCCATGCATCTATTCCTCTTCCCTATTGGCCTCACGCCTTATCCAAAACATGCTATCTCCTAAACATTCTCCCATCCACTACCCTACACCCTCGCTCGCTAAGTCAGGCACTTTATTACACCATGCCTAGGTATGATGACCTTCGCACTTTCGGGTGCTTGTGTTTCCCAAACCAGTCCTCCACAGGCCCACACAAGCTTCACCCGCGCTCCACTCCATGTGTCTTCCTAGGCTATCCGTCTAATCATCGCGGTTACCTTTGCCTCGATGTCAAGACCCATAAGCTTATTGTGTCACGTTATGTCACGTTTGATGAGTCTCGCTTTCCCTTTTCTCCTCCTTCTCTCCCCTATTCCACACCTCCTGTGTCTCAGTCTGAGTCAGAGTCTTCCTTCCCTCACTTTCTTCTTCCCCAGAGCTCTCCCGGTGCTCCTGCCTCTCCACCACCACCACCCCTTGCCTCCAGACCACACACCCGCAGCGTCTCCGGTGTCTTCCGACCCCGTCAGATCGTCTCCATGAACACCACACATCGCCCCGCCTTTCATTACCCTGCATCCTCCCCGCCATCCATCCTCCAAGACGTGATGTCGCGCCCGCAGCAAGATGCTGTGGCAGTAGCCAATCAATTTCCCCAAACCCACCCCCTACCCTCGCTACTAGCGGCGGCCGCAACACCATGCCTGGGCCACAGCCAATCAACCCGCTGCGGGCTTGCAGCGCCCGCAACCTTCCCCGCCGCATCCACCTCTCATTCCGTCCTTCCCGACTCCCAATCCCCCCCTGTCTCCAACCCGACCTCCCTTTCAACCATTCCCACCTCCCACAAAACAGCCCTCCTCGACCCGAATTGGCAGGCGGCTATGCTCGAAGAATACAGGGCCCTTACACGGAATGGTACTTGGGTTCTGGTCCCTTGCCCTCCTGAGGTGAACGTCATTCGCTGTATGTGGCTCTTCCGTTACAAGTTCTGCTCTGATGGGACGTTGGAGCGCTACAAAGCCCATCTTGTGGTCAACGGTCGATCTCAGCAGGCAGGTATTGATTGTGATGAGACGTTCATCCCCGTGGTCAAGCCTGCCACTATTCGAGTGGTGTTGAGTTTAGCTTTGTCGCACAACTGGGACATCCATCAGTTAGATGACAAGAAAACTTTTCTGCATGGTCATCTGAATAAGACAGTCTACCTGTTTCAGCCACCGGGGTTTGCTGATGCTGATCGTCCCAAGCACGTCTGTCTCCTGAAGCGCTCTTTATATGGTCGGAAACAGGCTCCGCAGGCTTGGTTCCAGCGCTTTGCTTCTCATCTGCTACGCTTGGGCTTCATTGGCAGCCGCTCGGATACATCTCTGTTTATCTATCGCAGAGGCTCAGACATGGCCTTTCTGTTACTATATGTCAACGACATCATTCTCACCGCCTCTTCTGATGCTCTTCGGACGTCTATTTTTTTGCAGTTGAGTGTTGAGTTCGCCATGTCTGATCTGGGTCTGTTGTCTTACTTCTTGGGAGTTGTTGTTCAGCATTATGCGTCTGGGTTGTTTCTCTCTCAGAGTAAGTATGCTGCTGAGATTGTTGCTCGGGCCAAGATGAGTAAATGTAAGCCAGTCGTCTCCCCTGTCGATACATCCAACAAGCTCAGTGCTCATTCTGGTCCTTTGGTTGATGATCCGACGTTGTACAGGAGCCTCGCTGATGCACTGCAATATCTTACCTTCACCAGGCCTGATATCAATTAAGCCGTTCAACAGATATGCTTGTTCATGCACGCACCCAGGAACCCCACTTTGAGGCCTTGAAGCGGACCATTCGGTACATCAGCGGCACCCTCGAGCTAGGCACCACGATCACTCCTTCCTCTAAGCTTGAACTTGTTGCTTACACTGATGCAGATTGGGGTGGTTGTCCTGACACACGTCGCTCCACGTCTGGTTACTGTGTTTTCCTGAACGACACCCTTGTGTCGTGGTTAGCAAAGCGTCAGTCTATCGTGTATCGCTCCAGCGCTGAGGCAGAGTATAGAGGTGTTGCCAACGTTGTCTCCGAGTGCTCTTGGCTCCGCAATCTTCTTCTTGAGCTCTGTTGCCCTCTTCAGAAGGCCACTCTGGTCTATACTGACAACGTCTCCACCGTCTATCTGGCTAGCAACCCAGTCCAGCATCAACGCACGAAACAAGGTTGTCATTAGACATGTCCGCGTTCTACATGTCCTGTCCTCCTATCAGTACGCTGATATATTCACCAAGGGGTTACCTCGACAATTGTTCCTTGATTTTCGGTCCAGTCTCACTGTACGGGACCCTCCACTTTCGACTGCGGGGTTTTGATAGATTACATAGATCTTATATTGTATAGTGGGCCCAAATGCCCAAAGGCTCAATATCTTTGTAACATATATATATGTATATATATATGTATATATATGTATATGTATATATATGTATATGTATATATATGTATATGTATATATATGTATATGTATATATATATATATATATATATATATATATATATATATATATATATATATATATATATATATATATATATATATATGTATGTATATATATCAATGAATGGAAACCCTTAAGGAGGACATTACAATCAATATTGTGAACTTACACTGAGGTGTGCAATCGGTGACTCTAGGGATAGCAGTGTTGTTCCTTTGGCTATTGTCACCTCCATAGCCATCTCCCACTGGGTGTTGATATCACCTATGAAAATATCGGACATGGCGAGTAAAATGCACAAAAGAAAGCAACAAGTACAAATATGCCAACGAACTTAATTGTTCAACACCAAAAATCGCCTATTAGGCTAGGTCGTAAGGGCGGCTTAAGGCTGTAGGCGAAGATGGTGTTTATAGCAACTAGTCCGAAAACACTAACAGGAGCAAATTCCAAATCAAGCACAAATAGTGGCAATGAGAAGATGAAATGTGAAGTAGAGATAAGAGACAGCAGAAGTGAACACGGTCCTGGGTTACCTTATTTTGGCTATGCCGAACCAAAGGTCCTAGGTTACCTTATTTTGGCTATGCCGAACCAAAAAGGTGAACGATTACCTTATTTTGGCTATGCGTCACTAAAATGCAATTTTTTTAAGGTGTTTTTCGAATCACCAAATTTGAGTTTTTTTTTTGTTTTTTTTTTTATATTTTTTTTTTGTCAATGAGGTGTTCTTCGAATCACCAAACTTAGCACTGCAAGAAAGCAAATAATGGACAAGAACTAATAGAATGCAATGGTGTATAGAAAAGATTCAATGCATGTTCAGAACAAGCAACAAGCTAATGCAACAAAACTAATCACTTCACACCACACAAATCGCAGGGTAAAAAAAAAATTCGGCCAAGTTGATGAACTTGTACAAACCGATTAAGGACAATTTTTGCAAAACAAATAAGGATTAAGGGGATGATGAACAATTGAAGATCGAAGGACTTACAAAACCGGCTTGGCTCTGATGTCAGCTGATACGTACTCGACTCGGGTTGAGCGAGTACAACTCCCAATCGTCCGGTGCAGGGGCGGATCTACGGGGGGGCTTGAGGTGGCTGAAGCCCCCCTATCCATCTGGTATTATGTAATATTTATAATGGAAGTAGGCTATAAACATAAAGACCACTTGGCCCAGCGGATAATAACATAGGCAAGCATAAGGGGTAAGGTGGAGTACGCAGGTTCGAATCCCCTTCTTTGCATGTTTTGTCCTGTTTTTTTTTTTTTACTTTTTTTGTCTTTTTTTTTTTTTTTACTACGTAACATCAAAAACCTCTCTTTTGGTTCTTCTTCCATCTAGAGCTTGAAGGTTAGTAGTTTTGTTCCTTTACCTTTTAATTTGATTATTTTAAGTTGAATTGGTTGATATGAAAATCAAATTTGATTGTTTTTAAGTTGAATTGCTTGATATGAAAATCCATTTAGATTAGAATTTGTGGATGTGAGAATCAATTAGGGAAAATTTCGATTAGGGTTTATAATTAGAATTTGTGGTTTTGATAAATAAATTTATGAATTTGTGCTTTGGGCTTTGAAATTGTGGTTTATAGTGCAATTGACAATGATATATATAACCGGCTAAATGACTCTGTTGCTGTCAATTGATCATTTATTTAATAAATCTTCCTATTTGCTAAAATTTTGTTATTTGCTTGTGGGTTGTGTATTCTTATGAAATTATGCATTCTTATGGATTGTGTACTTAAGCAAAGTCGTTTTTCTCGAAAAAAAATTTAGCCCCCCCTAAACAAAATTCTGGATCCGCCACTGGTCCGTGTCCAGGTAAATTTATCAACCCTCGTGTCGTGAAATAGGACTCGATCTAGGTAGAGCTCACGGAATATCGCAGTAGGCCAAATTTCAACAAATAATTCAAAGTGATCGGTTGACTTTGTAATCAAAGTGCGGCGCGCGATTGACCTCGATTTCAATTGAGAATTGGCGGACGTACGTGATTACAGAAATAGCCAAATTAATTAGCAAAAGCTAATTAATTAACTATGTATTCGATGTCCAAGTTGCTGTCCGATAGCCTCAGAATGTTCTCCACGCATGCAGGACTACAACGACAGTGGATCTCGATCGACGGCGGAGCGATGGTTGGTGGGGGCCAGGCAGCCAGCAGTGGTGTGGTGATGGAATAAGATGAATCAGGATGAGATTCCGATTTTCAATCAATTTCAGCGAGAATCTTTGATTAAAGATCCAGTTCAATTAAGCCGTAATCAGTAGCAAATTGAAAGATAGGGTTTGTGATGTAAGGGAGAAAAAGGGGAGTTTCAACTCAACGTACTACAATTCCTCTAAATTTGATGTAAAAATAACAATTAACCCTAATAGAGTATTTATAGAAAAATGCTAATAACCCTAATTAACTAATGGACCTAATTAACTAATGAGCTGGACTTACTATGTAAAGTAAGTCCCCACCATTATTAATAAATAATGCTAAAAATAGAAATAAGTCTATATAATAAATAGTTTATGTGAATGACGTCGGAAAGGTATCCGACAGAGGCTAAGACGCATCACAAGGAGTCTCGGCGACAGATACTAATAAGCTCAATGATGGTGGTTGCTCCGGTTTAAAAGCGAAGCCTCGAGTGATAATGGACGCGGTAGCTCTTGCGATCGCCTTGGCTCTCGCTCTAGTCATTGGTCCGTCAGAACGGAAACTCATGGCCTCCTCCTCTTCTTGTACGGTCAATGAGGGAGGTTGGGACATATCACTTGTTCACTCACATGAACCTTCTATTTCCCTTTCAACTTGTTCTTTCTCTTGATGGTGCAGAGCACTTTCAAGAACTTATGATATCGAGGAACCGTTTTGATGAGGTTGAGAAGCAGAATATTGACTTCACACTAAGCAAATGTCTCATACAACTGCTTATCATTCTCCGGCTTTCTTGTGTCCTTTAAGGCTTCCGGAAATGGGGCTATGGCCTTGTACGGATCAAGGTCATGATGCGGAATAGGCTTCGGAACAACAGCATCATCGGACACAACAATCTCGTCTTTTAGTGACGGTTTCGCGGCGGCGAGTGGAGCCTCTCGCCGCGGCGAGTTAGTATTCAGCATGGGTTTGAGGAGGGGTTCTGTCGCGGCCGCGACATCAGTGTCTCGCGGCAGCGACTCAGGACAGTCAAGGTTTGACGATGTCATAGAAAATAGGCCTATTAAATAATAAAAGGATAATGTCATAAATAGGGTACCCAACCCAAAAAGACACCTGGTCCCATTACAGGGTTCGTCGCGAAGTAAGACACTCAACCAAACCCCGGCCGAAGCCCCATTCGAGACCTAAATAGGAAAGTCAACTCGCGTAAGAAACTAGAGTGGGTCCTCCACAGGACCTCGTGGCTCTCTAGAGCCCTAGCAAGTAAGTATAACGTCATAAATAGGTCACCCAACGCAAAAAGACATCTGGTCCCACTACAGGGTTCGTCGCGAAGTAAGACACTCAACCAAACCCCGGCCGAAGCCCCATTCGAGACCTAAATAGGGATGTCAACTTGCGTAGAAAACCAGAGTGGGTCCTCCACGGGACCTCGTGGCTCTCGAGAGCCCTAGCAAGTAGCTCGCTGGCTCAAGCACCTCATTTCTCATAACGTCCCGTGTACGGCCTATACCCCTAAGCGCGAGGGCATGCCTTACACGTGTCTTATGTAAAACCACGAGGTCGCCAACCAACTACTCACTTAGGTTTCCTTATAAATACCCCCCCTCCGACCTCAAAGGAAAGGATTCGATTTCATGATAGAAAAGCATAAGAGCTCTGATTATCCCCCGGACTTAAAGCCCTCGGAGTTGAGTTCTAAAGATCTTTGATCGGAGAAGAATGTTATTTGGGATAACCACCCCGCCTAGCTCCCTCTACGAACGACGGCCGAATAGTAACTTAATTCATCGCGAGCCAAACTCATAATCCCCATCGCTTGGACTAATAAGTATATAATCTGATTATCACTCCACACATCCAGGGCTTACAGGTATTTTAAGACATTTTGTCGTCATAGTGAGGTAATAAGTATAATTAAAATCCCTTAAACGCGTCATTGGCGCCGTCTGTGGGAACCTTTCGCGACGAGAGATTCTGCGTAGCAATACGCTTCTTTGCATCACTTGCTTTCTGTCTTTTTTATCTCGTTATTCTTTTTTTACTCTACATAAATTCTATCTAAAATAAATTAATAATAGCGTTTATTTCCCTTATAAACACTAATGTTTTTTGCAGGAATCATGAATTTTACCCTATTTGGGGAGGAATTTGGAAACCAACACCATGATACCGAGGAAACAAACGCCTCAACCTCAGCGCTCCCCCCAACAAGGCAGCCCAGCACACTGGTAACGAGGATGTCCGCTAACAACCGACATGGGACAGTGCGCAACTGATGAAACCCGTTTTTTCAGAATCCCGTGTTGGCGGGTTCCGGGATCAAGTTGAAAGCGGGCGAGCTCAAACGATCGGGCTTACCTGAGACGCACGACGAGATTACCGTCGGCGTACCCAAACCTGTGCCGATCCGATCTCAAGCCACTCGCGGACAACTGTCCTCCCTGCAAGGCTCCATCAAGTGTCGGTCTAGCCGAGACTAATCCCGCTTGAGAAGGGGGGCTCATGGCCAGGGAATCCGGCCTAAGCCTTATGCGATTCCAGTTTCCGACCCCTGCCAATGATGCCACGCCTTCTTATTTATAGTACAAGCACTCCTTCATGCAAGCTCACTCGTCGCCAAGTGTCACATGCCTCGTGACATGTGGCAGGGAGGCATGGATGCCAAGTGTCACATGCCTCGTGACATGTGGGAAGGAGGCATGGAAACCAAGTGTCCCGGCATGTATGTGAGAGTCGTGGACGGTTTATCGTCCGCGTACGTCCTGAGTTTCTATACTGACTTGCTTTCGCCCATTTTTCATGTTTATAAGGTTCTATTTATATAGCGGGGGACCTTATTTATTTATGATATTTGTTAATATCATTATTTATATTTCGGGCATCATCACAGCTCCTCGAATTTCAGTTAAGTCATGACTAAACTGGGGTTCGATAATGATGCATCATATGCACATGTTTCTTATTCGTATTCCTTGTAATAGAGGGGCTTAGTTTTATCTCTGTGAGCTAATAAAGCTAGTAGCGGAGGCCCTCTGTCACTTGAGAGGGACTTAGTTTATACTCGTTTAAGAGTTATCTCCGCGAACTTCATCAAGCTACAAGTGGAGGCCCTCCGTTACTCGAGAGGGACTTAGATTATACTCACTTAAGAGTTATCTCCGCGAGCTTATAAAGCTACAAGCGGAGGCCCTCCATCACTCGACAGGGACTTAGTTTATACTCATTTAAGAGTTATCTCCGCGAGCTTATAAAGCTACAATCGGAGGCCCTCCGTCACTCGAGAGGGACTTAGTTTATACTCATTTAAGAGTTATCTCCACGAGCTCATCAAGCTACAAGCGGAGGCCCTCTGTCACTCGAGAGGGACTTAGTTTATACTCATTTAAGAGTTATCTCCGCGAGCTCATAAAGCTACAAGCGGAGACCCTCCGTCACTCGAGAGGGACTTAGCTTATACTCATTTAAGAGTTATCTCCGCGAGCTTATAAAGCTACAAGCGGAGGCCCTCTGTCACCCGACAGGGACTTAGTTTATACTCCTTTAAGAGTTATCTCCGTGAGCTTATAAAGCAACAAGCGGAGGCCCTGTGTCACCCGAGAGGGACTTAGTTTATACTCCTTTAAGAGTTATCTCCGCGAGCTTATAAAGCTACCAGTGGAGGCCCTCTGTCACTCGAGAGGGACTTAGTTTATACTCCTTTAAGAGTTATCTCCGCGAGCTAAGAAAGCTACCAGCGTAGGCCCTCCGTCATCCGAGAGGGACTTAGTTTATACTCCTATAAGAGTTATCTCCGCGAGCTAATCAGGCTACAAGCGGAGGCCCTCCGTTACCCGAGAGCGACTTAGATTAAACTCACTTAAGAGTTATCTCCGCGAGCTAATCAAGCTACAAGCGGAGGCCCTCCGTCACTCGAGAGGGACTTAGATTATACTCACTTAAGAGATATCTCCGCGAGCTAATCAAGCTACAAGCGGAGGCCCTCCGTCACCCGAGAGGGACTTAGTTTATACTCATTTAAGAGTTATCTCCGCGAGCTCATAAAGCTACAAGCGGAGGCCCTCCGTCACTCGAGAGGGACTTAGCTTATACTCATTTAAGAGTTATCTCCGCGAGCTTATCAAGCTACAAGCGGAGGCCCTCCGTCACTCGAGAGGGACTTAGTTTATACTTATTTAAGAGTTATCTCAGCGAGCTTATAAAGCTACAAGCGGAGGCCCTCCGTCACTCGAGAGGGACTTAGTTTATACACCTTTAAGAGTGATCTCCGCGAGCTAAGAATGCTACCAGCGGAGGTCCTCCGTCACTCGAGAGGGACTTAGTTTATACTCCTTTAAGAGTTATCTCCGCGAGCTAAGAAAGCTACCAGCGGAGGCCCTCCGTCATCCGAGAGGGACTTAGTTTATACTCCTTTAAGAGTTATCTCCGCGAGCTAATCAAGCTACCAGCGGAGGCCCTCCGTCATCCGAGAGGGACTTAGATTATACTCACTTAAGAGTTATCTCCGCGAGCTAATCAAGCTACAAGCGGAGGCCCTCTGTCACCCGAGAGGGACTTAGTTTCTACTCATTTAAGAGTTATCTCCGCGAGCTCATAAAGCTACAAGCGGAGGCCCTCCGTCACTCGAGAGGGACTTAGTTTATACTCATTTAAGAGTTATCTCCGCGGGCTTATAAAGCTACAAGAGGAGGCCCTCCGTCACTCGAGAGGGACTTAGCTTATACTCATTTAAGAGTTATCTCCGCGGGCTTATAAAGCTACCAGCGGAGGCCCTCCGTCATCCGAGAGTGACTTAGTTTATACTCATTTAAGAGTTATCTCCGCGAGCTTATAAAGCTACAAGCAGAGGCCCTCCGTCACTCGAGAGGGACTTAGTTTATACTCATTTAAGAGTTATCTCCGCGAGCTTATAAAGCTACAAGCGGAGGCCCTCTGTCACTCGAGAGGGACTTAGTTTATACTCCTTTAAGAGTTATCTCCGCGATCTAATCAAGCTACCAGCGGAGGCCCTCCGTCATCCGAGAGGGACTTAGTTTATACTCACTTAAGAGTTATCTCCGCGAGCTAATTAAGCTACAAGCGGAGGCCCTCCGACACTCGAGAGCGATTTAGTTTATACTCCTTTAAGAGTGATCTCCGCGAGCTAAGAATGCTACCAGCGGAGGCCCTCCGTCACTCGAGAGGGACTTATTTTATACTCCTTTAAGAGTTATCTCCGCGAGCTAAGAAAGCTACCAGCGGAGGCCCTCCGTCATCCGAGAGGGACTTAGTTTATACTCCTTTAAGAGTTATCTCCGCGAGCTAATCAAGCTACCAGCGGAGGCCCTCCGTCATCCGAGAGGGACTTAATTTATACTCACTTAAGAGTTATCTCCGCGAGCTAATTAAGCTACAAGCGGAGGCCCTCCGACACTCGAGAGGGACTTAGTTTATACTCCTTTAAGAGTGATCTCCGCGAGCTAAGAATGCTACCAGCGGAGGCCCTCCGTCACTCGAGAGGGACTTAGTTTATACTCCTTTAAGAGTTATCTCCGCGAGCTAAGAAAGCTACCAGCGGAGGCCCTCCGTCATCTGAGAGGGACTTAGTTTATACTCCTTTAAGAGTTATCTCCGCGAGCTAATCAGACTACAAGTGGAGGCCCTCCGTTACCCGAGAGGGACTTAGATTATACTCACTTAAGAGTTATCTCCGCGAGCTAATCAAGCTACAAGCGGAGGTCCTCCGTCACCCGAGAGGGACTTAGTTTATACTCATTTAAGAGTTATCTCCGCGAGCTCATAAAGCTACAAGCGGAGGTTCTCCGTCACTCGAGAGGGACTTAGTTTATACTCATTTAAGAGTTATCTCCGCGGGCTTATAAAGCTACAAGCGGAGGCCCTCCGTCACTCGAGAGGGACTTAGTTTATACTCATTTAAGAGTTATCTCCGCGGGCTTATAAAGCAACCAGTGGAGGCCCTCCGTCATCCGAGAGGGACTTAATTTATACTCATTTAAGAGTTATCTCCGCGAGCTTATAAAGCTACAAGCGGAGGCCCTCCGTCACTCGAGAGGGACTTAGTTTATACTCATTTAAGAGTTATCTCCGCGAGCTTATAAAGTTACAAGTGGAGGCCCTCTGTCACTCGAGAGGGACTTAGTTTATACTCATTTAAGAGTTATCTCCGCGGGCTTATAAAGCTACAAGCGGAGGCCCTCCGTCACTCGAGAGGGACTTAGTTTATACTCCTTTAAGAGTGATCTCCGCGAGCTAAGAATGCTACCAGCGGAGGTCCTCCGTCACTCGAGAGGGACTTAGTTTATACTCCTTTAAGAGTTATCTCCGCGAGCTAAAAAAGCTACCAGCGGAGGCCCTCCGTCACTCGAGAGGGACTTAGTTTATACTCCTTTAAGATTTATCTACGCGAGCTAATCAAGCTACCAGCGATGGCCCTCCTTCATCCGAGAGGGACTTAGTTTATACTCACTTAAGAGTTATCTCCGCGAGCTAATAAAGCTACAAGCGGAGGCCCTCCGACACTCGAGGGGGACTTAGTTTATACTCCTTTAAGAGTGATCTCCGCGAGCTAAGAATGCTACCAGCGGAGGCCCTCCGTCACTTGAGAGGGACTTATTTTATACTCCTATAAGAGTTATCTCCGCGAGATAAGAAAGCTACCAGCGGAGGCCCTCCGTCATCCGAGAGGGACTTAGTTTATACTCTTTTAAGAGTTATCTCCGCGAGCTCATCAGGCTACAAGCGGAGGCCCTCCGTTACTCGAGAGGGACTTAGATTATACTCACTTAAGAGTTATCTCCGCGAGCTAATCAAGCTACAAGCGGAGGCCCTCTGTCACCCGAGAGGGACTTAGTTTCTACTCATTTAAGAGTTATCTCCGCGAGCTCATAAAGCTACAAGCGGAGGCCCTCCGTCACTCGAGAGGGACTTAGTTTATACTCATTTAAGAGTTATCTCCGCGGGCTTATAAAGCTACAAGAGGAGGCCCTCCGTCACTCGAGAGGGACTTAGCTTATACTCATTTAAGAGTTATCTCCGCGGGCTTATAAAGCTACCAGCGGAGGCCCTCCGTCATCCGAGAGTGACTTAGTTTATACTCATTTAAGAGTTATCTCCGCGAGCTTATAAAGCTACAAGCAGAGGCCCTCCGTCACTCGAGAGGGACTTAGTTTATACTCATTTAAGAGTTATCTCCGCGAGCTTATAAAGCTACAAGCGGAGGCCCTCTGTCACTCGAGAGGGACTTAGTTTATACTCCTTTAAGAGTTATCTCCGCGATCTAATCAAGCTACCAGCGGAGGCCCTCCGTCATCCGAGAGGGACTTAGTTTATACTCACTTAAGAGTTATCTCCGCGAGCTAATTAAGCTACAAGCGGAGGCCCTCCGACACTCGAGAGCGATTTAGTTTATACTCCTTTAAGAGTGATCTCCGCGAGCTAAGAATGCTACCAGCGGAGGCCCTCCGTCACTCGAGAGGGACTTATTTTATACTCCTTTAAGAGTTATCTCCGCGAGCTAAGAAAGCTACCAGCGGAGGCCCTCCGTCATCCGAGAGGGACTTAGTTTATACTCCTTTAAGAGTTATCTCCGCGAGCTAATCAAGCTACCAGCGGAGGCCCTCCGTCATCCGAGAGGGACTTAATTTATACTCACTTAAGAGTTATCTCCGCGAGCTAATTAAGCTACAAGCGGAGGCCCTCCGACACTCGAGAGGGACTTAGTTTATACTCCTTTAAGAGTGATCTCCGCGAGCTAAGAATGCTACCAGCGGAGGCCCTCCGTCACTCGAGAGGGACTTAGTTTATACTCCTTTAAGAGTTATCTCCGCGAGCTAAGAAAGCTACCAGCGGAGGCCCTCCGTCATCCGAGAGGGACTTAGTTTATACTCCTTTAAGAGTTATCTCCGCGAGCTAATCAGACTACAAGTGGAGGCCCTCCGTTACCCGAGAGGGACTTAGATTATACTCACTTAAGAGTTATCTCCGCGAGCTAATCAAGCTACAAGCGGAGGTCCTCCGTCACCCGAGAGGGACTTAGTTTATACTCATTTAAGAGTTATCTCCGCGAGCTCATAAAGCTACAAGCGGAGGTTCTCCGTCACTCGAGAGGGACTTAGTTTATACTCATTTAAGAGTTATCTCCGCGGGCTTATAAAGCTACAAGCGGAGGCCCTCCGTCACTCGAGAGGGACTTAGTTTATACTCATTTAAGAGTTATCTCCGCGGGCTTATAAAGCAACCAGTGGAGGCCCTCCGTCATCCGAGAGGGACTTAATTTATACTCATTTAAGAGTTATCTCCGCGAGCTTATAAAGCTACAAGCGGAGGCCCTCCGTCACTCGAGAGGGACTTAGTTTATACTCATTTAAGAGTTATCTCCGCGAGCTTATAAAGTTACAAGTGGAGGCCCTCTGTCACTCGAGAGGGACTTAGTTTATACTCATTTAAGAGTTATCTCCGCGGGCTTATAAAGCTACAAGCGGAGGCCCTCCGTCACTCGAGAGGGACTTAGTTTATACTCCTTTAAGAGTGATCTCCGCGAGCTAAGAATGCTACCAGCGGAGGTCCTCCGTCACTCGAGAGGGACTTAGTTTATACTCCTTTAAGAGTTATCTCCGCGAGCTAAAAAAGCTACCAGCGGAGGCCCTCCGTCACTCGAGAGGGACTTAGTTTATACTCCTTTAAGATTTATCTACGCGAGCTAATCAAGCTACCAGCGATGGCCCTCCTTCATCCGAGAGGGACTTAGTTTATACTCACTTAAGAGTTATCTCCGCGAGCTAATAAAGCTACAAGCGGAGGCCCTCCGACACTCGAGGGGGACTTAGTTTATACTCCTTTAAGAGTGATCTCCGCGAGCTAAGAATGCTACCAGCGGAGGCCCTCCGTCACTTGAGAGGGACTTAGTTTATACTCCTATAAGAGTTATCTCCGCGAGATAAGAAAGCTACCAGCGGAGGCCCTCCGTCATCCGAGAGGGACTTAGTTTATACTCTTTTAAGAGTTATCTCCGCGAGCTCATCAGGCTACAAGCGGAGGCCCTCCGTTACTCGAGAGGGACTTAGATTATTCTCACTTAAGAGTTATCTCCGCGAGCTAATCAAGCTACAAGCGGAGGCCCTCTGTCACCCGAGAGGGACTTAGTTTCTACTCATTTAAGAGTTATCTCCGCGAGCTCATAAAGCTACAAGCGGAGGCCCTCCGTCACTCGAGAGGGACTTAGTTTATACTCATTTAAGAGTTATCTCCGCGGGCTTATAAAGCTACAAGAGGAGGCCCTCCGTCACTCGAGAGGGACTTAGCTTATACTCATTTAAGAGTTATCTCCGCGGGCTTATAAAGCTACCAGCGGAGGCCCTCCGTCATCCGAGAGTGACTTAGTTTATACTCATTTAAGAGTTATCTCCGCGAGCTTATAAAGCTACAAGCAGAGGCCCTCCGTCACTCGAGAGGGACTTAGTTTATACTCATTTAAGAGTTATCTCCGCGAGCTTATAAAGCTACAAGCGGAGGCCCTCTGTCACTCGAGAGGGACTTAGTTTATACTCCTTTAAGAGTTATCTCCGCGATCTAATCAAGCTACCAGCGGAGGCCCTCCGTCATCCGAGAGGGACTTAGTTTATACTCACTTAAGAGTTATCTCCGCGAGCTAATTAAGCTACAAGCGGAGGCCCTCCGACACTCGAGAGCGATTTAGTTTATACTCCTTTAAGAGTGATCTCCGCGAGCTAAGAATGCTACCAGCGGAGGCCCTCCGTCACTCGAGAGGGACTTATTTTATACTCCTTTAAGAGTTATCTCCGCGAGCTAAGAAAGCTACCAGCGGAGGCCCTCCGTCATCCGAGAGGGACTTAGTTTATACTCCTTTAAGAGTTATCTCCGCGAGGTAATCAAGCTACCAGCGGAGGCCCTCCGTCATCCGAGAGGGACTTAGTTTATACTCCTTTAAGAGTGATCTCCGCGAGCTAAGAATACTACCAGCGGAGGCCCTCCGTCACTCGAGAGGGACTTATTTTATACTCCTTTAAAAGTTATCTCCGCGAGCTAAGAAAGCTACCAGCGGAGGCCCTCCGTCATCCGAGAGAGACTTAGTTTATACTCCTTTAAGAGTTATCTCCGCGAGCTAATCAAGCTACCAGCGGAGGCCCTCCGTCATCCGAGAGGGACTTAGTTTATACTCCTTTAAGAGTGATCTCCGCGAGCTAAGAATGCTACCAGCGGAGGCCCTCCGTCACTCGAGAGGGACTTAGTTTATACTCCTTTAAGAGTTATCTCCAGGAGCTAAGAAAGCTACCAGCGGAGGCCCTCCGTCACTCGAGAGGGACTTAGTTTATACTCCTTGAAGAGTTATCTCCGCGAGCTAATCAAGCTACCAGCGGAGGCCCTCCGTCATCCGAGAGGGACTTAGTTTCTACTCACTTAACAGTTATCTCCGCGAGCTAATCAAGCTACAAGCGGAGGCCCTCCGTCACTCGAGAGGGACTTAGTTTATATTTCCGATCTGGGAGACAAGTTCTATGGCCAGATGCCCGACGCTGATGATGCTCAAGCGTCCTAGGACTTAATATTCGATCCGGGAGGCAAGCTCTACGATCAGATGTCCGACGCGGAGAAAGTTACCAGCGTCTTGGGACTTAGAGTATTCCGGGAGCTCAATGCGTCCACCGGATGTCCGATACGGAGCGAGCTCCAGCGTCACAGGACTCCAAGTATAGTCCGGGAGCTCAATGCGTCCACCGGATGTCCGACGCGGAGCAAGCTCCAACGTCATAGGACTCCAAGTATAGTCCGGGAGCTCAATGCGTCCACCGGATGTCCGACGCGGAGCAAGCTCCAGCGTCATAGGACTCCAAGTATAGTCCGGGAGCTCAATGCGTCCACCGGATGTCCGACGCGGAGCAAGCCCCGGCGTCATAGGACTCCAAGTATAGTCCGGGAGCTCAATGCGTCCACCGGATGTCCGACGCGGAGCAAGCTCCAGCGTCATAGGACTCCAAGTATAGTCCGGGAGCTCAATGCGTCCACCGGATGTCCGACGCGGAGCAAGCTCCAGCGTCATAAGACTCCAAATATAGTCCGGGAGCTCAATGCGTCCACCGGATGTCCGACGCGGAGCAAGCTCCAGCGTCATAGGACTTTAAGTATAGTCCGGGAGCTCAATGCGTCCACCGGATGTCCGACGCGGAGCAAGCTGCTACGTCATAGGACTCCAAGTATAGTCCGGGAGCTCAATGCGTCCACCGGATGTCCGACTCGGAGCAAGCTCCAGCGTCATAGGACTCCAAGTATAGTCCAGGAGCTCAATGCGTCCACCGGATGTCCGACGCGGAGCAAGCTCCAACGTCATAGGACTCCAAGTATAGTCCGGGAGCTCAATGCGTCCACCGGATGTCCGACGCGGAGCAAGCTCCAGCGTCATAGGACTCCAACTATAGTCCGGGAGCTCAATGCGTCCACCGGATGTCCGACGCGGAGCAAGATCACACGTCCTTTGTCTTGGTAGGATATGTGTGGAGGGGCCCAATTTTTCATGACCGCGGATAGTGCGGGTTGCACGGCTTTTTGTGCAACTGCCCGACATTATTACGTGCAGATCCGTGCAGTCACTCGAGGGCTCTTTCTCTTGTTATGTATGAATGGTTGATCCATATACCCCCTGCATTGGTTAGCTACTCCCTCTCTATGTTCACAAATCGGTGAATCTACCGGCTCTCAAGGCTAAACGTCTTTTTAACGCAAGGCGGTATATTAATTTTTTTCCTTATGATAGCCATGTGATATATGTGTCTTTGGAGTAAATATTCATGGAGGATAAATAAATCTTCCTTTACACCCTATGACCTTGAACTCATATTAGCACACATGCATCCAACCATTTTAATAGTAATGGGGCACATCATTAAAATAAATATTTTAATAACAACCCACAAACCACAAGCAATTAATAATGCATGCATCCTTCAACCTAACTAACATATACTAGGTTGATTATTCGATCAAGATGGTGGACGAATTCAATCCGATCGAAATAAAAGTAGGCGAAATATTTGAACACAAATTACCTCTTAGCGTGAGGAGTTCCCACAGACGGCGCCAGTGATGAAACCCGTTTTTTCAAAATCCCGTGTCGGTGGGTTCCGGGATCAAGTTGAACGCGGGCGAGCTCAGACGATCGGGCTTACCTGAGACACACGACGAGATTACCGTCGGCGTACCCAAACCTGTGCCGATCCGAGCTCAAGCCACTCGCGGACAACTGTCCTCCCTGCAAGGCTCCATCAAGTGTCGGTCTAGCCGAGACTAATCCCGCTTGAGAAGGGGGGCTCATGGCCAGGGAATCCGGCCTAAGCCTTATGCGATTCCAGTTTCCGACCCCTGCCAATGATGCCACGCCTTCTTCTTTATAGTATAAGCACTCCTTCATGCAAGCTCACTCGTCGCCAAGTGTCACATGCCTCGTGACATGTGGGAGGGAGGCATGGATGCCAAGTGTCACATGCCTCGTGACATGTAGGAAGGAGGCATGGAAACCAAGTGTCCCGACATGCATGTGAGAGTCGTGGACGGTTTATCGTCCGCGTACGTCCTGAGTTTCTATACTGACTTGCTTTCGCCCATTTTTCATGTTTATAAGGTTCTATTTATATAGCGGGGGACCTTATTTATTTATGATATTTGTTAATATCATTATTTATATTTCGGGCATCATCAGCAACCACCTCCGTTCGCTCCCTACTGAATGTGGGGTGGTTACCTCCCGTACCAATTCTTCACGGGGAAATACCCGCAAAGTCCGTATTTCAACCAACAAGCGAAAGGGGTGCCATTCCAGCACGACCCCCGTGCCTACTATCAAGAGCAAGGTCCGGTGCCCATAACAGTAAACCATTTCCCCAACCCCACCGGTTGCCCTCTCAACCCCGTTCCGGAACTCGACGAAAACGTCAACAAGATCGACCATATTGTCAATGCCCGAGACGTATCTTCGCGTTCGAATTCCCCCGAGGCACCCGAGCAAACTCGCAAAGGTGAACCAACTTTTCCATCTGCTTTTTGCACACAAATACGCGAGGCGCCCGTCCCCAAGAGATGGAGGGACGTCTCCATCGCCAAGTATAAAGGAGACACTGATCCCAATGATCACCTCAACCAATTCACCACGGCAATGGGAATGAACGAGGACAATGATGTTATGTATTGCCGCTCATTTCCATCTACGCTGAGTGGGGTAGCTCTAACATGGTTCACCAATTTGTCCCGGTAATCTATCAACAACTTCGCACAGCTGTCAGGCACATTCGTCGCTCATTTCGACAGCGCTCGCACAAGAAAAAGAACCATGTTGGACCTCAACTCCCTCAAGCAAAGGGCAACCGAGTCCTTGGGAAACTTCTTCAGCAGATTCACTAATATGGTGGTACAAATCCCAAGATTAAATCAAGAATCCGCAAGCACAATACTAATGGGTAATCTGGCTGAAGGAGATTTTAAAATTTGCCTATTCCAAAAGGAACCGGCAAACTACGATGTTCTGAGAGAAATCGTAACCAAGCAGATCCACGCCATGGAAGCTGCAAGCTCTAGCTCGGGACTTGTCGAGTATAAGCAATTGTTTCATCAACCGTCTTACCACTGGATCCCCAACTAACGTGATAACTCCCTCCCTTGATGAAAATCGGAATTAATTTCAAAGGCTTTGACAGACAGTTTGTGTCAAAGGTCTTGAAGCTACAACTGTGTTGATGAAACACAAAACCTGTTCTCTATGTTATTATGCTCGAATATTATTTTATATTATTATATGCTTCCAGATAGTATATTCTAACATTTCAGGAAGCTTTTCGAATATTATCTCTTTCCTTAAAGCTTGAAGATGAGAAGGACACAATCGGAGATCATGGCTCCAAAGTTTCCAAGTATAGAAGATCTCGAAGATAGTCATTATCAGCCTAGCCGTTGAATAGAAGATTCTTCTTTGGAGGCGCTGATTTGTTCTCTATAAAGGGAACGAATAAGAGAAGACAACAACACATTCGTTGAACACAAGCTCTCATTCGCACTCAAGCCTTCAAGTGAAATCTGTCTTCTCCGTGTGCTCTCTACTAGTTCTTAAGAGTCTATTATTTCATTTCAAAGCACTTGAGAGTTACACAGTGATCTTACAGGATATATTTCGAGAGAGTGTTATACTCGAGAGTTTGGTAACTCAGGAAGTGAACACTAGGTGATTGATTCACTAAGTGTAAGAGGATTGTACTAGATAGCTAAGAGAGGTGGGGCTCTTCTAGATTGGTCTAGGCCTTCAAGGGAACGTGAGTTGACTAGATTGCAATTGTATAGGAGAGAGGCTTCTCGGCGACCTATTAGGATCCTAAGTCTTGTGAATCAATAAAGCCGGTTGAATCCTAGGGTTGTGGAAGAACCCTAGGCGGGGACGTAGGCCAAGTTCGTGCCGAACCCCGTAAACAACTCATTGCGTCCTTTACTTACTGCTTTACCTTATTTCCGCACTTGGTTTGAATTGTTTAACTTTGTTATTCAGGTTTTCAGAGAAAAGACTAAGTCTAATCTCAAAGGGTTTTGCACGAGCTTCAAAAGTCTTGAGACTTTCTGCGAAAAGCCGGCATACTCTATTCAACCCCCCTTCTAGAGTATCTTTATATTACTTTGTTTTACATTATCGAACCTTCAATTGGTAACAGAGCTTTACTCACTGCTTTCGATCTAACAATCTTGTGAGTTTTTTATCATGTCTGGTGAAGCAAGCGGAGGATTTGCACAGGGAAGGTCTACCAGTAGACCACCACTCTTTGTTGGAAATAACTTTGTCCAATGGAGATCGTTGATTAAGATGTTCATTATAGATCAAGATCTAGAAATTTGGAACATTATAGAGAATGGTCTGAAGGTTCCAGAAAAAGACGGACCAAATGGAACCAAAATTGCAAAGGAGTCTGAATACATCCAAGCGGATCTTGAACTCGTCTCCAAAAACTAGAGGGATATCAACTTACTTTATTGTGGTCTTAGCACTGATGAGTTTAGCCATATTTCATCTTGTAGGTCAACTAAAGAGATTTGGGACAAGCCGGTCATCACCTATGAAGGTACCAGCCCAGTAAAGGACACCAAGATCATTTCTGACCCTACATCTAGTGTTCAAACTCGTTCTAAACATCAAGATCTTTGTGCTTTTCATGCGTGTGTTTCTCTTATAGAACCAAATAAGGTAGATGAGGCTCTTCCAGAGTCAGATTGGATCATTGCTATGCAAAGTGAGCTCAACGAATTTGAAAGCAACAAAGTCTGGACCTTGAAGCTCAGGCCAAAGCATCAATCAGTCATTGGCACACGATGGGTATTTCGAAACAAGCTAGATGAGAATGGTAAGATCGTGAGGAACAAAGCAAGGCTTGTTGCTCAAGGTTTCAATCAAGAGGAAGGTATTGACTACGAGGAGACCTTTGCTCCCGTAGCCAGGCTTGAAGCCATTCGCATATTATTAGCATTTGCATCTTTCATGGGCATAAAGTTATATCAAATGGATGTCAAGTGTGCTTTTCTTAATGGTTTCTTAGAGGAAGAAGTATATGTGGCTCAACCCCTAGGTTTTGAAAGTACGGAATTTCCTAATCATGTTTATAAACTAGACAAAGCGCTTTATGGTTTGAAACAAGCCCCATGAGCTTGGTATGAACACTTGTCAAAATATCTTTCCGAAAATGATTTTAAAAGGGGGTTGATGGACAAGACTCTTTTTATCAAGACCAAAGGAAATGACATTTTGGTTATTCAAATATATGTTGATGATATATTGTTTGGTGCTACTAACACATCTTTGTGCAAGGAATTTTCTGACATCATGTGCAGTGAATTTGAAATGAGCTTGATGGGTGAAGTCAACTTCTTTTTGGGATTAAAAGTTCATCAATCCAAGAAAGGGATCTTTGTCAACCAAAGTAAGTACACTAAGGATCTCTTGAAGAAGTTCAAGATGGATCAATCCAAAGCAGCCAAGACACCCATGAGCTCAACATTATCTCTAGATCAAGACAAGACTAGGACGACTGTCAATCAAAATGAGTATCGAGGAATGATTGGATCTTTACTATATCATACAGCCAGTAGACCTGACATCATGTTTAGTGTTTGCATGTGTGCTAGGTTTCAAGCTGATCCTAAATAATCTCACCTCGTAGCTGTGAAGAGGATCTTTCGATATCTCAATGACACTAAGGAGCTTGGTTTGTGGTACCCAAAGCAAAAAGATTTTACATTAATCGGGTATTCTGATGCAGATTATGCAGGCTATAAGGTGGATAGAAAGAGCACGTCAGGATGTTGCCAATTCTTAGGAGCATCCTTGATCAGTTGTCATTCAAAGAAACAAAACTCAGTTGCGCGCTCTATCCACTGCTGAAGCCGAATACATAGCAGCTGGAGCATGTTGCTCCCAAATCCTTTGGATAGCTCAACAAATGAGAGATCTTGGCATCAATCTCAAAGGCATTCCCATTAAGTGTGACAATACAAGTGCCATCTCCATTACAAAGAATCCTGTTCAGCATTCAAGGACCAAGCATATTAATGTAAGACATCATTTCATTAGAGACCATGTCGAAAAAGGTGATGTGTCCATATCTTTCATTTCAATTGATTATCAATGGGTTGACATTTTTACTAAGCCTTTGGTAGAGGACAGGTTCACCTTCATTAGGCGTGAGATTGGAATGCTTAACAAGGATGCACTTTCGTAGGGGGAGCTTTCCCTTTACGAAAGATATATTCTACTCAGTGTCAAGACCTTTGAGAATTATGTCAAGGTTTGTGATCGGAATGGTAGAGAACAGATATCGGATCATATATTTGGTTAATATCTTTTTAGATATTTGATCAAATATAGTTTTTAATGGATTTTAAACTTCTTTATATATATCACATATTTTATTTCTCTATCCGAGTATGTGTTTTAATTTTGGGAAAGATATTTTCGGATTTATTCCCTCCTATTTTAAATTACGAGAAGAAGGTTTGAATTTTGAATTGAAATATTTTCAAAATGGCAACGTTATGATTACCCACATTGGAACCATAAACCCGTCCCATCAACTTCATTATCTCATTCTATTAAACCCCAAACTGTGCACGTTTCTCTCACCACTTCAGACTTATCTAAACCCTTTCCAATTCGTCTTCTTGATCAACCTCTCAACCTGTTCTGAAACCCTAGCCGAATATCTCCATTGCTCTCAAATCAAAGAAAGCCTCCACACCCAAACGTCTTGGCGCCACCCCCAAGGGACGCCAGGCCACTACTACTTCTCCTCAACCAGAACCCACTCCAAAAGCAATCGTCCCAGCTACTGTCCAGAGCACCATCGTTGAAAGCACGACTAAAGTAACCAAGAGTTCTCTGAATTGCTCAGCGAAGAAACCTCTCAGTGCTAAGCAAAAAGGGAAAAAGAAAATCATTGCTGAGGAGGTGGACGAAGAGGAGGAAGAGGAGGATCTAGACGCGATTTTGGAATGAGATGCAGCCAAGGAAGCTGAGGAAGAAGCTCTGAGAAAGAGAAAGGCCGAGGAAGAGGTCGAGCTGGAAAGGAAATCGGCCGAGGAGGAGGCCGAGAGAGTTCAAAAAGAGGCTGAGAAGGAGGTTCCCACTAAGGAGGAACCAGAGGAGGACGACGAGACCGGAGATGACGAGGATGCTGAAGGAGACAACGTTGAAGGGTCCGCTGAGGACTCCTGGTCTGAGGACGAGGAGGATGAGGAGCCAGAACCTGTTCCCTCTCCTTCTCCTTCTCCTCCTCCCCCGTCTCCAAAGAAGCGGAAAGCCCCAGCAGCCAAGCCTCCATCTCATAAGCGTACTAGGAAGGGCACTCTCAGAAGCCTTGAGGCGCCTGTCAAGAGGACTGCTCCCACACAGGCTCACAGGAAGAACGCTGATCCACCTGCCCTCATCCAGGTAAACCAATCCTTGCCCTCTTCTTGGTTTGAAAATGCTGAAATGGCTGGAAAGTGGGTAGATGAGTTTCGAACTCGTAAGATTTGTTGTTCTGATTTTTTAGATCTTGTGTTCTTTGAAGCTTTGAATTTACCATGCATCTCTCTACTCAAACAATCCCCTGCCTGGACCCTTCTCAACCTTGAAGCTGTCCATTATCCCCAACTTACCCGCCTGTTCTACATAAACCTAAAAGCCAAACACAGTGTCGATGGTTAGTCTTTGGAATCCGTCGTCAAGGGAGTTAGAATCTCTTTCAACTCCATTGATTTCGCTGATTTCCTTGGCCTACCTAGACCTTGTCCACCCTCTCCTGAAAATCTCACTAAAGAACAGTGCATCGCCCTTGCCCGATCCAAATATCTCATACCCGAAGCTTCCAACAGCACCTCAAAACAGCTTACCCACTCACCCCTTACCCTATAGGCAAAAATTATTTTCAACATCATTGTGCGTTGCCTCCTACCCCGCTTAACCTCTGGATCTCTCCTTACCGATAATGTCATGATCCTTTTATACCGCATCTTGAACGGCCTTGATCTTGATCTGGCCAACACTATTCCAGGATCCATGGCTCACACTCGAAAAGCCATAAAAGGAACTCCCCTCCCCTTTGCCACTCTTTTGACCCATATCTTCAAAGCTTCTGGAATCGATTTTTAAAATGAAGAACAACAGCGTCATATGGGTAAGTCCGACTCCAAGAGCTTTGAGAAGATAGGCATCACTCGGTCCTCCCAAGGGACTTGGAGTCTTGCCTCTCCCTCAAAAGCTCTTCCCACTGCCTCAGCCATTGATGAACGCATGGATAACCTAGAGTTGGGCTTGGAGGAAGTTCGCCTGGATATCAAGGAGCTGCACAATGAGTTTTTGACGGAGATGAGCGAGGTGTCCAAGCTGTTGCAAGGTCTGAGGTCGCTGCTCACGGATGATGCTCCGGACGATGAAGCTTAACCCTATAACATTGCTTGTTTTTGGAAACTATTTCAAAACTTTTTGGTGACTGTTTTACCTCCTCCCTTTGTTGAAAGACAAAAGTGAGAGATGATCTGATGTGGTTTAGACTTTGAAAACTTTTTTAACTGCTATGAAGGTCTTGGAAGACCTTGTTTTGTTTTCAGTTGGATGTCTTTCACGTTTTAAAATTATGATTTAACATTCGTCTAACCCATGCAGATACTTAGTCCGATGTTGCTTATATTATATATGTTTGACTAAGTTGTAGGGATGCACAGGTTTTGTCTTTCATCAAGGGGGAGATTGATAACTCCCTCCCTTGATGAAAATGGGAATTAGTTTCAAAGGCTTTGACAGACAGTTTGTGTCAAAGGTATTGAAGCTACAGCTGTGTTGATGAAACACAAAACCTGTTCTCTATGTTATTATGCTCGAATATTATTTTATATTATTATATGCTTCAAGTTATTATATTCTAACATTTTAGGAAGCTTTTCGAATATTATCTCTTTCCTTAAAGCTTGAAGATGAGAAGGACACAATCGGAGATCATGGCTCCAAAGTTTCGAAGTATAGAAGATCTCGAAGATAGCCATGATCAGCCTAGCCGTTGAATAGGAGATTCTTCTTTGGAGGCGCCGATTTGTTCTATATAAAGGAAACGAAGAAGAGAAGACAGCAACACATTCGTTGAACACAAGCTCTCATTCGCACTCAAGCCTTCAAGTGAAATATGTCTTCTTCGTGTGCTCTCTACTAGTTCTTAAGAGTCTGTTATTTCATTTCAAAGCATTTGAGAGTTACATAGTGAGCATATAGGATATATTTCGAGAGAGTGTTATTCTCGAGAGTTTGGTAACTCAGGAAGTGAACACTAGGCGATTGATTCAATAAGTGTAAGAGGATTGTACTAGATAGCTGAAAGAGGTGGGGCTCTTCTAGATTGGTCTAGGATTCCAAGGGAATGTGAGTTGACTAGATTGCAATTGTATAGGAGAGAAGCTTCTCGGTGAGCTATTAGGATCCTAAGTCTTGTGAATCAATAAAGTCGGTTTAATCCTAGGGTTGTGGAAAAACCCTAGGCGGGGACGTATGCCAAGTTCATGCCGAACCCCGAAAACAACTCATTGCGTCCTTTACTTACTGCTTTACCTTATTTCCGCACTTGGTTCGAATTTTTTAACTTTGTGATTCAGGTTTTCAGGGAAAAGACTAAGTCTAATCTCAAAGGGTTTTGCACGAGCTTCAAAAGTCTTGAGACTATCTGCGAAAAGCCGGCATACTCTATTCGACCCCCCTTCTAGAGTATCTTTATATTACTTTGTTTTACATTATCGAACCTTCAAAACGCTAAGGAAGAGAAAATTTTGGTGATCAGCAACGTCGCAATCCTCCCTGGCAATATCCGGCCATCCTGCCACACTCTCAAATCCAAGAAGTACAATACAACCACAGATCAAGACCAAGTCTACTAGGTGCCCCAACCAACATAATGATGGCTCATCCTGACCATATTTCACCCCCGATCTATGGGATTTCGCAAGCTCTTCCTCAAAAGGAGGCGCCCATTTCATATTTGTGCACCACTAACAAATCCAATAATCCAGTCGCGATGTTATGTGAGCCTAATTCGCCATGTTTTATAGTTACTTTTATATCGTTTTCTGCATGCATTTCATACATTTGGGCTAGAATAGTACAGAATCTATGTAGTTTATGCTTATTTGCCAAATTATGGAATCTACACCAGTTTCTGTTTAATTTCAAAGAAATCAAAGCAATTTACAACAGTGCTGAGAAAGGGAGAAAAGCTCGAAGTGAACTATAGAATTCCGTGGTCAAGGAGTAGCGGAACCAAGACAAATCGAGCCAGAAGCAGGAAAAATCGAGTCAACGCAGCTTGGTCGATATCGAGTACCACAAGTCGATATCGAGTATGTCACTCGATATTCACTAGAGTTAGCCAGAATCGAGGAAGTTGAGGAAGAGGAAGAACACAGAAGTCGATATCGACTATCCTAAGTCGATATCGAGTAACCCATATCGAGCTGAAGACCTAGGAATCGACGAGGAAGCTGGAGCTGGAACTTGCAAGTCAATATCGAGTAACTCAACTCAATATCGAGTAACAACCAAGTCGATTTTCACTTCCTGGAGCCGGGATCGAGTCAAGAAGTTGAAGATGGAGAAAACCTTGGTCGATATCGAGTAACACTACTCGATATCGAGTTGATCCCAGGCGGCAGAAATCGAGCTATCAGAGTCTTGTTAAGTTTCTATCCCGAATCCAATGGAGATATCCGCAAGTCCAAATTCTATCAAGATCTATCAAGTGCAAGGAGGATTTATCCACAATTAGATATAATTCCTTTTAGATTTATTTATTTATTTCCATGTTTTAATCTTTAGATAAAAGATAGATAGATATAGATTTAGATATAGTTTTCTTTTCTAATTAGAGAGGGAATGAAGCCTATAAATAAAGCCTTAGGGGCTGGATTTTATTCATTCAATTCTAGAGAAGGAGAATAGGTAGTAAGTAGAGAGAGAGAGAGAGCTTGTGGTGAGAGCAAGGTGGAAAGGCGAGAGCGGATTGGGCTTGTTCGGTTGTAAGCTTTCTTTTTAGTTTTAATTTAATGCAAAGTTATATCCTTTTATTATTGATTTCTTTATTCATGATGAAGAGCGTGTAGTCCACCCACTTCTAGGGTCGGGGTGAGCCCGACGGTAGCCATGTGAGGTGATGCGGTAATGGTACAAGCTTTTTATGCAATTCGTCTTCTATTCCTGCGAGAAAGTAATTATGTGAAAGCTTTTACGAAAGTTGAAGGTGATCCTTGTTTGTATTATTGAAGAGAAAGTAATCTTAATACAACTTGGATTAATTATGTGAAAAAGGGGTAGTAACAATTAGGGTTTATGTGAAAGCCCCTATATTCCTATTTGTTAATAACGAAAGTTATTTGATGGAAAGCATGATCTTTTATGCCTTTATGTGTTATTTTACATGGTTATCATTGTGGTGTTGAAACCCTGATCTTGGAAGTCTTTAGTTTATTGAGTTTATTTCGTGTTTACATTCGTTTTCGTTCGAAAAGTTGCAATTTCTGTTTCTGAGTTACTCGAAATCGAGAAGATTTGGTCGACATCGAGGAAACTGGTCGATGTCGAGTTGAGTTTTGTCAAAATCGAGTTATTTTTCTGAGTTTTGCTTTCTGTCAGTCGATATTGAGCACTGTTAGTCGATTTTCTTACCCGATATCGAGTACTGGTAGTCAATATCGACCAAAGCTGTTGTCTTCGCTTTCTTTTCTGCTTTTCTCTGTTGTTTCTGTCTGTCTGGTTGATTTTCTGCCTGTGAGATTTCTCCGCTACCTGAGATCCACTGACACGCTTCCTCGAGGATCGATCCTGACTTCCCGCTGCTACATTAGGAGGAAGTCTCGTAATTATTTGTGTGGGCACGAATCTGGTTTGATCTATTTTATTATATTTTAAACTCGATTTTCTTCTACAACAAATTAGCGCCGTTGCCGGGGAAGCAAACATTCGCGCCGTAGGTAGTTGGATCTCACTTTTTCTTTAAGTTTTCATTTTGCAGTGTATGCGCCGTTCTGGTCAACGGCCTGAGTTTGACGTCTTGGACGACCCGGAACGCCTTATACACGTCCGCGCTAAATTGAAAAGAGCCATGGCGGCCGCAGAAATACAAGAACAGCTGATACAGAGGCTTAGGGTGGAAATAGAAGCCAACAATGCTGCTCTCGCTGCTGAGAGAGCACGCACTGAGCAAGAAACTGAGCGGAGGAGGCAAGCGGAAGCTGAGCTTGCCCAATACCCAACCACTGCAGAGGATTACATGTACCCCACTCTTGTCGTGCCTGAATCATCCATTCTAATCCCTGAAAATAATTTTGAAATTCCCACTCCTTTCCTGATTGAGATTAAAAATAATGCCTTCTATGGAATATTTAATGAATGCCCTCTTGAACATATTACCAATTTTTCTGACATGTGTCATACTCTTGCTGAAGGTACTACTCTGGAATATGTCAAGATGAAAGCTTTTCGACGGTCTCTAGCTGGTCCAGCATTGAAGTGGCCTGATGGTCTCCCTCCACGATCCCTCACAACGTGGGTTGCAGTAAGGCAGGAATTTCTCAACAAATTCTTTCCTCCTGCCAAGACAGCGCTCCTCCGCCAGAAGATTACAGCTTTCAAACAGAAGCCTAGGGAGCCGCTAGCAAAAGCATAGGAACGATATAAGGATCTACTACGATCCTGCCCTACACATGGACAACCACCAAATATTGTTTTGAAGATCTTCTTCAATTCTCTTGATCTGGCCGCTAAGGATAGGATCAACCAGTATACTCATTATGAGTATCTGACGATGCCACCAGCTAACGCATGGGCTACCCTCGACAAGCTTACCAACTAGGACAACAAGTATGGGACTCCAACAAACTATGATGAGAATGCCTATGTCAGGCCAGCCCCATCCATGCCCCTCTATGAGCCTTCTAAAGAGATTGACCCAGATGTCAAGGAGTAGTACTACAGAGATCAGAATTGCAAGTTCCTCAAGCAAGTCAAATATCTTTCTGTCAACCAGCCCTGCATCGAATGTGGCTCACAGCGGCATACCACCACTGAGTGCCCACACACAGAGCAAGTCAGGATGGCAGAAACCCACGAAGAGTTAGCTTACGCAGGGGGTCCCAATCGCTATATGGGGGACCAAAGGTTTCAGCAACCACAATGGAACCAAGGTGCCCCTACGAACCCCCCGCCATACAGAGCTCTAAGACATCCAGAAAGAGATCAACGGAAGGATGATCTACAGATGATCCTCGATGAGATGCGCCAGAATCAGGCACAACAGCAGCAGTCTACAAGCGCCATCAACAATCATCCCCAGAACCTCAATACAAGATTTAGAGAGATGAATATCTGGAAAAAGGAACATCGAGACTCAAATGGGCAATTCACAGCACAAATGTTGTGAGCTGAATCTGCCATGTTTTACAGTAACTTTTATATCGTTTTCTGCATACATTTCATGCATTTGGTCTAGAATAGTACAGAATCTATGTAGTTTATGTTTATTTGCCAAATTATGGAATCTACACCAGTTTCTGTTTAATTTCGCAGAATTCGAGGCAAATTACAGTAGTTCTGAGAAAGGTCGGAAAAGCTCGGAAATCAACTACAGAAGTCCAAGGTCAAGAAACAGCGGAACCAGTCGAATCAAGCTAGGCGCCCAGCTTTACTCGATCTAGAGTAATCTTACTCGATCTCGATGAAGGTGTCCGAGCACAAGCCTTGTCGACTAAGCACTGATCGAGATACTGAGTTAGAGACAACCCAACTCCGGAAGCCAACTCGATCTCGAGTAAACTTTGTCGAGATCGACAAAACCTTGACGCCATGTCCGGAGTCGACGAGTTATGCCAACGCGAGAAGCCGAAGACAGAGAAGTCGAGCACCACCGTATTCGATCTCGAGGAATTTCCTCGATCTCGAGGACCACCACACCACCTATCCGAGCCTGTCGTGGAGAAGTTGCCCGACATCACCGAGCTAGCCATTCTCGACGCAACCTCTACTCGATCTCGAGTTCTTTACTCGATCTCGAGGAACCGGCACCACACACCCGAGCCATGACGAGCAGCTGCTACACGTGATGCCCAGCCAAGCCATGGTCGACGTCAATCCTACTCGATCTCGAGGAAGCTTAGTCGAGATCGAGGAAACCGCGTCCGAAGCCGCGTTACGCGGTTTTGCTGTCCTACTCGGATTGGGAGTCCTTGGATCCGATTCTGTCCAATTTGGCCGAGATCTATCCTACATCTATCAAGTTCTATCTATGAAGAAGACCTATCAACAAATGGAAGATATTCTACCTATTTTAGATTTATTTCCCCTTTTTAGATTTAATTCTTTAATTATATTTATTTATCTTTTAAGCTTTTTAGATATAGATAGATATATTCTATCCTTGAATAGCAAGGAATAGAAGGCTATAAATAGAGCGTTAGGGGCTGGTTTTTCATCATTCAATTTCAGAGAGAAAAAGTAAGTAGTAGTAGAGAGAGAGAGAGAGAGTTTGTGGCGAGCAAGGTGGAAAGGCGAAAGCGGATTTGTCTTGTTTAGTTGCAAGCTTTCTTTTATTTAATTCAATGCAAGTTAGTTTCTTTTGTTATTTAATGTCTTTCTTGATGATTAAGAGCAAGTAGTCCACCCACTTCTGGGGCTGGGGTGAGCCCGACGGTGGCCATGTAAGGTGAATCGGTAAAGGTACAATCTTGTTATGCAATTCGTCTTCTATCCCTATGAGCGTGATTCTTTTGCGAAAGTTGAAGGTGATCCTTGTTTGTGTTATTGAAGCAAAAGTGATCTTAATGCAAGTTGGATTAATTATGTGAAAAAGGGTTAGTAACAATTAGGGTTTATGCGAAAGCCTCTATATGCCTATTTGTTAGTAACGAAAGTTATTTTGATGGAAAGCATGATCTTTTATGCCTTTATATGTTATTTTGCATGGTTATCGTTGTGGCGTTGATACCCTGGCCTTGGAAGTTCTTTATATATTGAGTTTATTTCGTCCGAAATCTGAATTCTGTGTTCGAAATCTGTAATTTACAGTTTCTGTGTTTTTAGTCGATCTAGAGGAATTATTTGTCGAGATCGAGTAGGTTGTTGTCGATCTCGAGTAGGGTTTTGTCTAGATCGAGTTGTGTGTCTGAGTTTTTGCTTCTGTCGTCGATTCTGAAGTTTCTGTTTCTGCTGAGTTTTGTCGATCTCGAGTTAGCTTTGTCGAGATCGAGTAATTTTCTGCCCTTTGCTTTCGTTCTTGCTTTCGTTTATTATTTCTGTCTTTGTTTCTTTATTTCTATCTTTTCTGTTTGCTTTTCTGTGAGATTTACAGCTACCTAGGATCCGCTGACACACTTCCTCGTTGATCGATCCTGACTTCCCACTACTGCATAGTGAGGGAGTCTTGTAATCATTTGCAAGGGACGAAATTTGGTTTACTGTGATTTATTTATATTTTATTGCAAGTCTCGAATTTCCTCCTACAACAAATTGGCGTCGTTGCCGGGCAAGCAATCATTCACGCCTTAGTTAGTCAGTTCTCACTTTTCTTGAGTTACTTTGGAGGTATATGCGTCGTTCTGGTCGAACACCTGAGTTTGACGCCTTAGACAAACCGGAGCGCCTTATACACATCGAAGGTAAACTTAAAAGAGTCATGGCAGCTGCAGAGACACAGGAACAGCTGATCGAGAGGCTCACGAGGGATCTAGCCGCCAGGGATACTGCTCTCGTCACTGAGAGAGCAGGCAGGCAATAGGAAGCTGAGCGTGCGAGGCAAGCAGAAGCTGAGCTTGCCCTATACCCAACCACTGCAGAGGATTATATGCACCCGACTCTCGTCGTGCCTGAATCGGCCATTCTAATCCCTGAAAACAACTATGAAATTCGCACTCAATTCCTTATTGAAATTAAAAATCATGCTTTTCATGGTAGATTTAATGAATGCCCTCTAAGGCATATGAAATTCGCACTCAATTCCTTATTGAAATTTGCACTCAACTATGAAATTCGTACTCTTTCTGAAGGTACCACCCTGGTCTCTCGCTGGTCCTGCATTGAAATGGCTGGAACGGCTAAAACCACGATCTCTCACGACATGGGCTCAAGTGAAACAAGAATTTCTAAATAAGTTCTTTCCTCCTGCCAAGACAGCACTCCTACGCCAGAAGATCACATCTTTTAAACAGCAACCTGGAGAGACGCTAGCAAAGGCATGGGAACGCTATAAGGATCTACTGCGATCCTACCCTACACATGGACAACAACCCTACGTAGTTCAAGAGATCTTATTCAATTCTCTGGACTTGGCTGCAAAGGACAGAATCAACACATATACTCACTATGAGTATCTGACAATGCCGCCTGCAGAAGAATGGGTTGCTCTCGACAAGCTGACCAACTATGATAACATGTATGGGACTCCAGTCAACTATGAGGAGAACCCCTATGCCAGGCCAGCACCATCCATGCCCCTATATGAGCCCCCTAAGGAGATTGATCCAGAAGTTAGGGAGTAGTACTACAGATATCAGAATAAGAAGCTCATCAAACAAGTAAAGTATCTTTCTATCAACCAACCTTGTATTGAATGCGGATCACAGAGGCACACCACTACTGAGTGTCCACACACTGAGCAAGTTAGGCTGGCAGAATATCAGGAAAAGGCAGCTTATGCAGGGGGTCCCAATCGCTACATGGGGGACCAAAGGTTTCAGCAACCACAATGGAACCAAGGTGCCCCTAGGAACCCCCCGCCCTACAGAGCTCCAGGACATCCAGAAAGGGACCAGAAAAAGGATGATCTACAGACTTTCTTAGAGGAAATAAGGAGAAATCATACAGAAACCAGGCAATCATTCAACTCAGTCTACACTCAGATTCAGGGCGTCAACTCTAGGCTTGGGGAGATTGATATATGGCGGAAATCAGTTGATACACAGATTGGCCAGTTAGCAGCAGGAGTCCCCAGACAAACAGGTTCACTCCCAGGATCTTCAGAACCAAATCCCAAGGGAAAGACTGGACACATCGCTGCTGTAAAACTCAGAAGCGGCCATCAACTACAAGAGCCAGAGGTCGGAAAGCAGCAGGACAGAGAAGCTGAGAAACAGCTCGATATCGACCAACAGCAAGTCGATATCGACAACAGCCCAGTCGATCTCGAGCAAGGCCAGCTCGATCACGAGGAACAAGTGAAGAAACCCTCGTCAGCACTACAAAGCAACTCGAAGTCGACTACAGTGGTCGAGATCGAGGAAGGTCATGACGAGATCGAGAAAGCTGCAGCAAATCCGACATCTGTTCTGGCTCCAAATCAAAAAAAGAAGCTGCCCTTCCCAACAAAATCTCCAAGGGACCCAGCAGAGAAGAAATTTCAGCGCTTCATCAAGATGCTTCAGAAGCACAACGTCACCATCCTCTTCACAAAAGCTCTCAATGAAATGCCATCCTATGTCAAGTTCCTGAAGGAGATTCTGAGCAAAAAGTGGTCAATGGCTGAAATTACAGAGGAGTGCAGCCATTTAGACATACTTGAGAAAATGCCAGATCCCGGTAAGTTTGCTATAACCATTGGATTTGGTCAATATAAATTTAATGCTTTATGTGATCTTGGAGCCAGTGTGAGTATAATGCCTTTAACAATTTGGTCCAAGATTAAGATAGGTGCCCTAGAGCCTGTGGATGCTAAGCTGTATATGGCCAACAACACTGTTGTCATTCCAACAGGCATGGTGGACAATGTGCCAGTGCAAGTGGGTAAGTTTTTCGTCCCTGCTGATTTCTTAGTAATTGATATGGCGGAAGACCCTGCTTGTCCAATTATTCTAGGAAGGCTTTTCTTGGCAACGGTGGATGCCAACATAAGCGTAAGGAGAGGAGTGCTCACTTTCAACATCAGCGATGAGGTAATTGAGTATTCCTTTAATAAAACTGAAAGGCATACAGGTCCAACGGAAGAGGTCAAATCTATCTCAGCTGGCTACATCACTTGCGGGGAACCCAAGGTAAGAAATGTGACCCCTGAGGAGCTGGAAAAGAGGGATATGGAGGCCCAGGTGGAGGAGATCATGGCCATCCTAAAGGAAGAAACAGAGAATCCACTCGACACGGACCAAGGTACATCGTTATGGACTAACTATTTTTTGGATGCCTTGACAGGAACCAAGTATGGGGTCATAGTCGACCAAGATTCCTCGATATCGAGGACTCTAGTCGATCTCGACCAAGCCCAGGAGCCTCCACCAGCACCAGCGTCGTCGAGCAGCAAACCTGAAGATCAGAACTCCTCGAGATCGAGTAGAGTACTCGAGATCGACAACCACCTTGCTGACTCGACTTCGCCTTCCTCGACGCTGACTCCACCAGAAGGGCAAATCTCCTCGAGATCGACAAATCTAGTCGAGATCGAGCAACCCTCACCGTCCCCAGCTCCTGCATCCTCGATCAGTCCACCACCAGAAGCTGAAAGTTACTCGAGATCGAGTAAAAGTACTCGAGATCGACCAAACACTGTGTTCCCCGATTCCGTCTCTGCGAAGGTAAGCCAAGGTATGGATCTTTCTTCTCCTATTTCCATTAAAGATCTATCTATACATGGGAGAGGCTTGCCTTGGTATGTACGCTTATGTAGGATTTCCAATGATGAGCCCAAGGAGTATGAAGTTGGAGACAAGCTCTATGTCTCTAAATCAAAGGATCATTGGTTCCCTAACAAATTCAACAAGAAGAGGATGGGACCTTTCGTGGTGAACAAGATCCATTCTGGAGGATTGCAGCTGATGGACAAGAATGGAGTCCTATTTGAAGCCCAAGCTACATGGGCCCTGCAAATGCCACTTTGAGCTTAATGGAGAAAGTCGGCCTAGCGACTATAAAATCTAGAGCTTGTACATAGACATTTATTTTTGGACTTTTGAGACTTTGTTGCTTTTGTTTGTTTTTGTTTTTTGGAACTTTTAAGTTTTTCTATTGTGGGTATATGTCTTCTACACTTTTTAGGTCCATGTTCAGACTCGGCCCAGGCATTCTTTTATTCAATATTTGGGAGGCCCTGCACACCTGTCTAGTGAGTTTCTTTCTTTACCCTTGTTTTTATACAGTGAGGACACTGTAATGTTTAAGTATGGGGTGGGGGAAGGGCTTACTTCATGCATAATTGACGTATTTGACATATATGTGCATATTTTAGGTTTATTTCTTGAATTGCTTATACATGGCTATTTTGGAATTCATTATTGATTTATGTGCTTATATGCATGTTTTCCAAAAGTTTAAAAATAAAATGACCCCATTGAAAATTTTGAATAAATGTCATGGAAGCTTATGTTGAACTCAATGATGCAAAATTGGATTCATTAGAGATATAGCATGAAATTGCCCAGTAAAGGGAAGTGACAATGAAGTGCATATTTTTATGAAAACCATGGAAGGAGGTAAAATTTGAAGTTGCTTTGACATGTTGCATGATAAAAGGATGGAGGACTTTATATTTCCATATAATGCTCATTGTTTAAAGTCCAAGCCTTACCTATGCTTATGCATCGCAAAAGCCATATTATGCCCTATTTCCTATTTCTTTACCTTATTTCCTATCCAGGGATTATGTTGAGAATGATGTTACATTATGGAGATTATTATATGGTGTTTGTGTTGTGGTTATCATTATTGGAGTTCGGAAGGAAATTGTTTGAAATATATGGAAAATTTAATGAGTGAAAGAAAATCCAATCACCTTAGGAGATAAAGGTAGATTGACCCTTCTCGCTGAGATAATAGTTTGGCGAGATGGGACACACTAGGTGAGGAGTCCTAAGCACTAAGTATCCGGGGCCATTCACGACACCCATGTCTGCGACTCGCGAGAAGACAGTGCTGAGGTTAGAGAGGTAAAAGCCTTATTATGAATAAAAGCAATATGGAAGGTGATGAATATCAAAGAAATAAGGAATGTGGTATGAAATTCAATTTGGAAATACTCCATTTCCCCGGATCATTAGCACCACATTGCCAGAAATTTGACCACCTTTAGCCTTTTACCAATTCTACTCCTTATTTGAGCTTAAATTAAAGTCCTCTTGATTATTAATGCTTTGTCACATAAATTGTTTTTGCATAACCCTCCTTTTGTGAGTAGATGTTGCTCTTATATTTGCACATGCATGAATTTGTGACATTAGTACCTTTCAAGGATGGTAATTGATTGCAGGGTTATATGGAAATGAATCTAAGATGTTGAGAGTTTTAAATTCTTCCCCTGAATGACAAATAAAAGTATTGCTTGAGGACAAAAAAGCTTAAGTATGGGGTGTTTGTTGTGAGCTGAATCTGCCATGTTTTACAGTAACTTTTATATCATTTTCTGCGCACATTTCATGCATTTGGGCTAGAATAGTACATAATCTATGTAGTTTATGTTTATTTGCCAAATTATGGAATCTACACCAGTTTTTGTTTAATTTCGCAGAATTCGAGGCAAATTACAGCAGTTCTGAGAAAGGTCAAAAAAGCTCGGAAATCAACTACAGAAGTCCAAGGTCAAGAAACTGGTGTCCGAGCTAGGAGCCCAGCTTTACTCGATCTAGAGTAGTCTTACTCGATCTCGACGAAGGTATCCGAGCACAGGCCTTGTCGACTAAGCACTGATCGAGAAACTGAGTCAGAGACAACCCGACTCCTGAAGCCAACTCGATCTCGAGTAAACTTTGTCGAGATCGAAAAAACCTTGACGCCATTTCCGGAGTCGACGAGTTGTGCCAAGTCGAGAAGCCGAAGACGGAGAAGCCGAGCACCACCGTACTCGATCTCGAGGAATTTCCTCGATCTCGAGGACCACCACAGCGCCTGTCCGAGCCTGTCGAGGAGAAGTTGCCCGACATCACCGAGCTAGCCATCCTCGACGCAACCTCTACTCGATCTCGAGGAACCGGCACCACACACCCGAGCCATGTCGAGCAGCTGCTACCCGTGATGCCCAGCCAAGCCATGGTCGACATCAATCCTACTCGATCTCGAGGAAGCTTAGTCGAGATCGAGGAAACCGCGTCCGAAGCCGCATTACGCGGTTTTGCTGTCCTACTCGGATTGGGAGTCCTTGGATCTGATTCTATCCAATTTGGTCGAGATCTATCCTACATCTATCAAGTTCTATCTATGGAGAAGACCTATCAACACATGGAAGATATTCTACCTATTTTACATTTATTTCCCCTTTTTAGATTTAATTCTTTAATTATATTTATTTATCTTTTAAGCTTTTTAGATATAGATAGATATATATTCTATCCTTGAATAACAAGGAATAGAAGGCTATATATAAAGCCTTAGGGGGTTGTTTTTCATCATTCAATTTCAGAGAGAAAAAGTAAGTAGTAGTAGAGAGAGAGAGAGAGAGTTTGTGGCGAGCAAGGTGGAAAGGCGAAAGGGGATTTGTCTTGTTTGGTTGTAAGCTTTCTTTTATTTAATTCAATGCAAGTTAGTTGCTTTTGTTATTTAATGTCTTTCTTGATGATTAAGAGCGAGTAGTCCACCCACTTCTGGGGCTGGGGTGAGCCCGACGGTGGCCATATAAGGTGAAGCGGTAAAGGTACAATCTTGTTATGCAATTCGTCTTCTATCCCTATGAGCGTTATTCTTTTGCGAAAGTTGAAGGTGATCCTTGTTTGTGTTATTGAAGCGAAAGTGATCTTAATGCAACTTGGATTAATTATGTGAAAAAGGGTTAGTAACAATTAGGGTTTATGCGAAAACCTTTATATGCCTATTTGTTAGTAACGAAAGTTATTTTGATGGAAAGCATGATCTTTTATGCCTTTATGTGTTATTTTGAATGGTTATCGTTGTGGCGTTGATACCCTGGCCTTGGAAGTTGTTTATATATTGAGTTTATTTTGTCCGAAATCTGAATTCTGTGTTCGAAATCTGCAATTTACAGTTTCTGTGTTTTTAGTCGATCTAGAGGAATTCTTTGTCGAGATCGAGTAGGCTGTTGTCGATCTCGAGTAGGGTTTTGTCTAGATCCAGTTGTGTGCCTGAGTTTTTGCTTCTATCGTCGATTCTGAAGTTTCTGTTTCTGCTGAGTTTTGTCGATCTCGAGTTAGCTTTGTCGAGATCGAGTAAGTTTCTGCCCTTTGCTTTCGTTCTTGCTTTCGTTTATTATTTATGTCTTTGTTTCTTTGTTTCTGTCTTTTCTGTTTGCTTTTCTATGAGATTTACAGCTACCTAGGATCCGCTGACACGCTTCCCTGTGGATCGATCCTGACTTCCCACTACTGCATAGGGAGGGAGTCTTGTAATCATTTGCAAGGGACGAAATCTGGTTTGCTGTGATATATTTATATTTTATTGCAAGTCTTAATTTCCTCCTACAACAACAAATTCCACGAATGACCGGGCAACTCCCTGGGCAAACAGAACCAAATCCTAATGGGAAGACCGGACACGTCGCAGCCGTAAAGCTCAGGAGCGGGTACCAACTACGCGAGCCAGAGGTCGGAAAGCAGCAGGATGAGGCTGAGAAACAACTCGATATTGACCAACAACAAGTCGATGTCGACCAAAATTTGGTCGATGTCGAGCAACATCAAGTCGAAATCGAGCAACAACTTGGCCAAGATTCGTCTGCACAACACTCCAACTCGAAATCGACTACAGTGGTCGATTTCGAGCAACATGAAGTCCACGTCGAGAAGAATCAAGTCGACATCGAGGACGCTGCAACACCTCCGACATCTGTTCTGGCTCCGAAGTAGAAAAAGAAGCTGTCTTTCCCGACGAAATCTCCAAAGGATCTAGCAGAGAAGAAATTCCGGCGCTTCATCAAGATACTTTAGAGGCTCAATGTCACCATACCATTCACAAAAGCTCTAAATGAAATGCCTTCATATGTCAAGTTCCTCAAGGAGATTCTAAGCAAGAAGCGATCAATGGCTGAGATCGCAGAAGAGAGCAGCAGCCAGATGGACGTACTAGAGAAAAGGCCAGATCCAGGTAAATTTGCTATAACCATTGGATTTGGTCAATACAAATTTAATGCATTATGTGATCTTGGAGCCAATGTGAGTATAATGCCTCTATCAATATGGTCCAAGATTAAGATAGGTGCTCTAGAGCCTGTGGATGCAAATCTTTATATGGCAAACAACACGGAGGTCATCCCAATAGGCATGGTGGACAATGTGCCAGTACAAGTAGGTAAGTTCTTCGTCCCTACTGATTTTCTAGTTATTGATATGGCAGAGGACCCTACTTGTCCAATTATTCTAGGAAGACCCTTCTTGGCGACGGTGGATGCCAACATAAGCGTAAGGAAGGGAATGCTCACTTTCAACATCAGCGATGAGGTAATTGAGTATTCCTTTAATAAAACTGAAAGGCATACTGGTCCTATGGAAGAGGTAAAATCTATATCAGCTGGTTACATTACTTGCGGGGAGCCTAAGATAAGAAATATGACTCCCGAAGAGCTAGAAAAGAGGGATATGGAAGCCTAGGTGGAAGAGATCATGGCCATCCTGAACAACGAAGTAGAAAATCCAATCAACATAGACCCAGGTACGTCGATTTAGACTAACTATTTTTCAGATGCCTTGCCAAGTCTTTAGTATGGGGTCAATATCGAACAGGAGAAATCGACGGGCCGAGAAAACAACTCGATATCGACCACCGCAAGTCGATATCGACCTACCCATGTCGATCTGACCCCACCAGAAGTCGAGCAGGAGAAAATCGACTCAACCAAGTCGATATCGACTCATTGTGGTCGATATCGACCTCCACACATCGAGCCGATTCCCCATATTGAGCCGAGCCAAGCCAATTTGGAGCAGAACCACTCGATATCGAGTAACTCTACTCGATATCGACCTTAAAAAATCGACCCATCTCCCTCCATATCGACTGAGATTCCACCAGAAGAGCCGAATTCTTCGATATCGAGTAACCTAACTCTAAATCGATCAGACCCTCAGGAGCTTCCGATATCCGATTCTGCAAAGGTAAGCCAAGTTATGGATCCTTCTTCTCCTATTTCCATTAATGATCTATCTATACATGAGAGAGGTTTGCCTTGGCATGTGCGCTTATGTAGGATTTCCAATGATGAGCACAAAGAGTATGAAGTTGGTGACAAAGTCTATATTGCCAAATCAAAGGATCATTGATTTCCCAACAAATTTAACAAGAAGAAGATGGGGCCCTTCACGGTGAACAAGATCCATTCAGGAGGATTGCAGCTGATGGACAAGAATGGAGTCCTATTTGAATCCCAAGCTACCTGGGCCCTGCAAATGCCACCTTGAGATTCATGGAGAAAGTCGGCCTAGCGACTATAAAATCTAGAGCTTGTAAATAGACATTTATTTTTTGGGATTTTTGGACATTGTTGTTTGTGGTTTTTATTATAGGACATTGTTTTTCTATTGTGGGTATTTCTTTTCTAACGAATCTTGCAGGGAAGAAGAAGCTGCAGACTTACTCGACGTCGAGTAAGTTACTCGACATCGACCAAACACATTGAGCAAAAAGGAGCCTGTGGTCGAGGAAAGCCACTCTGGAGGCATCACCTTACTCGATCTCGAGTAGGCTTGGTCGACATCGACCAGCTTCCTCGAAATCGACCAGCCCTTGTCGATGTCAACCATCTCTGCAACAACATTACACTCGATTTCCGGCATCCTGCACACCTGTCTAGTGAGTTTCTTTATCTACCCTTATTTTTTTTATACAGTGAAGACACTGTAATGTTTAAGTATGGGGTTGGGGAAGGGCTTACTTTGTGCATATTTGATTTTATTTGACATTATGTGTGCATATTTAAAGCATAATTTGCTTATAAATGGCTATTTGGGAATTCATATTTGATTTATGTGCTTATATGCATGTTTTCCAAAGTTTGAAAAATGACCCCCATTAAAATTTTGGTAAGTGTCATGAAAGCTTATGTTGAACTCAACGATGCAAACTTGGATTAATTAGAGATATAGCATGAAATTGCCTAGTAAAGGGAAGTCACAATGAAGCGCATATTTTTCTTGATAACCATGAAAGGAGGTAAAATTTGATGTTGCTTTTGACATGTTGCATGACAAGAGGATGGAGGACTTTATATTTCCATAAAATGATCATTGTTTATATCCTAGCCTTACCTATACTTATGCATCACAAAAGCCATATTATGCCTTATTTCATATATTGCTCCACATGATCTAAATATTGCCAATTCTTTACCTTATTTCCTATCCAGGGATTATGTTGAGAATGATGTCACATTATGGAGATATTATATGGTGTTTGTGTTGTTATATATCATTATGGAGTTTGGCAGGAATGTTTGAAATATATGGAAAATTTAATGAGTGAAAAAAAATCTGATCACCTCAGGAGATAAAGGTAGATCGACCCTGCTTACTGAGATAATAGTTCAATGAGATGAGACACATAGGTGAGGAGCCCAAAGCACTAAGTATCCGGGGCCATTCATGACACCAATGTTTCGACTCGCGAGAAGGAAGTGTTAAGGTTAGAGAGGTAAAAGCATAATATTGAAAAAAGCAATAAGAGATGATGAAAGGTGAGAAATTATGGAATCTACACCAGTTTCTATTTAATTTCGCAGAAATCAAAGCAATTTACAACAGTTCTGAGAAAGGAAGAAAAGTTCGAAGTCAACTACAGAAGTCCGAGGTGAAGGAGTAGCGGAACCAAGACAAATCGAGCCAGAAGCAGGAAAAATCGAGTCAACACATCTTGGTCGATATCGAGTACCACAAGTCGATATCGAGTAAGTCACTCGATATTCACCAGAGTTAGCCAGAATCGAGGAAGCTGAGGAAGAGGAAGAACACAGAAGTCGATATCGACTATCCTAAGTCGATATCGAGTAACCCATATCGAGCTGAAGACCCAGGAATCGACGAGGAAGCTGGAGCTTGAACATGCAAGTCGATATCGAGTAACTCAATTCGATATCGAGTAACAACCAAGTCGATTTTCACTTCCTAGAGCCGGGATCGAGTCAAGAAGCTGAAGACGGAGAAAACCTTGGTCGATATCGAGTGACACTACTCGATATCGAGTTGATCCCAGGCGACAGAAATCGAGCTATCCGGAACTTGTTAAGTTTTTATCCCGAATCCAATGGAGATATCCACAAGTCCAAATTCTATCAAGATCTATCAAGTCCAAGGAGGATTTATCCACAATTCGCGACGCCACAACAACACCGTCCTCCCGAGGTTCCTCCCCGACAATATAAGCCATCTAATGTTCCACCCAGACCCTACAATCACCAGTATGCAGCTGGAGGAAGAGGTAGGGGCACTTACCCCCAGAATAGGGGAGGAAGGAATGGAAGCAGGGGAGGAGGGTATCGGCCTTTGCCCAGAGACACAAGAAATGCCACCACGGCAAGGTCCTCATCCAACCGACCTAAACACTCCAACCGAGATCACCGGAAGCCTCCCTCTCCGGATGGGTGCATCAATACCGTTGTAGGAGGACCCGCGACATCTCGCACCAGTAATCAGGAAAGGAAAAACTATGAAAGAGAAGCCAGACGCCCCCCATCTGTTGCCAGCGTCAAACAAGCATCCACTGCGCACGCTATACTGAGTTTCTCTGTTTTCGACACCCGAGACGCTCGCGATCTGAGGATGCCTCACTCAGATCCTATGGTCATCCATGTACATATAGAAACCAAAACTGTCATGCGGATCATGATAGAGACGTGTTCATATGTATACGTCCTTTACTGGGACGCTTTTGAGCTACTTGGGATCGTTGAAAGCGCTCTACGTCGCTACTCAAGAAAGCTAGTCTCCTTTTTCGGAGACGAGGTTGAGGTAGCTGAAACGATCGAGTTGGCCCTGACATTAGGGACCACACCAAATAGAAGAATCCACATGATTGAGTTCACAATGGTCCGACTGCCGTCCATCTACAACGCTATCATGGGCCGGGTAAGCCTATTCAAGTTCCAAAGAGCATGCTCTATATATCATTTTAGCGTCAAGTTTCCATGCGCTGATGGAAAGGTGGGAGAAGCGCGAGGAGAACAAGCAGAAAGTTAGAGTTTGTTACTTATCCTCACTAAGGAATGGCCATAATCGAATATTCGCGATTAAAGGAGACGTCCAAGGATCTTTAAAAGAAGAAACAACCGATGAGCGTGAGCAAGAGGCCACATCTAAACAACAACGGGTAGATTTGGAAGTTCGACCCGAAAAGATAGCTGACAAGATCGTGGAAGAAAAAATCGCTTTCTTTCCTTTCCCAAACATGACCGAAGCCTTATACCACGGTCATAGTTTGACCTTCCCTACCTTAGTGCGCCTCAAGTATTTGTTGAAAAAATCACGCGACGTTTTTGCATGGACCCCGCAAGATTTGAAGGGGCTCCCCCGAGAAACTGCAGAACATTCCTTGAGACTAAACCGCGAGGGAAAACCCATATGCCTAAGGAAGAGGAAGATGGCCGCCGAGAAGTCGAAGGCAGCAAAGCAAGAGGTAAATAAGCTTCTACAAGCCAGATTTATTCGCTAGATTAATGATTCAACTTGGTTGTCAAATGTGTTATTGGTCAGAAAGAGCAATGGCAAATGGAGGATGTGCGTAGATTTCAAAGATCTGAACAAATTCTGCCCAAAAGATAGCTATCCTTTGCCATCTATTGATGAGCTAGTAGACACCACGGCAGGGCATGCCAGTCTAAGCTTTTTAGATGCTTATTCCGGCTACAATCAGATTGTTGTAGGGAGGAGATCGAGTTCAAAATATAAAATATAAAATATAAATCAAACCAGATTCGTGCCCACGCAAATAATTACAAGACCTCCTCCTGATGCAACAGCGGGAAGTCAGGATCGATCCTCGAGGAAGCGAGTCAGCGGATCTCAGGTTGCGGAGGAATCTCACAGGTAGAAAATCAACTAGACAGACAGAAATAATAGAGAAAAGCAGAAAAGAAACGAAAAGCAGCAAAGTTGGTCAATATTGAGTGCTGTTACTCGATATTGAGTAGAAAAATCGACCACAGTGACTCAATATTGACTCAAAACAGAAACAGAACACAAGTGCAGAACCTTGGTCGATATCGACTAAAGCAACTCGCGATATCGACTAAGAAAAATCGACATAAGACAACTCAATATTCACTGCAGAACTTTGAAAACTCGGAACTTTGTGAAATAAATCAATGAACTGAAATACTTCCAAGATTAGGGATTCAACACCACAACGATAACCATGCAAAATAACACATAAAGGCATAAAAGATCATGCTTTTCATCAAATAACTTTCGTTATTAACAAATAGGAAGATAGAGGCTTTCACATAAACCCTAATTGTTACTAACCCTTTTCACATAATTAATTCAAGTTGTATTAAGATCACTTTCGCTTCAATAACACAAACTTAACAAGAAGTAAAGAAATAAATCTCTAAAGGAAATATATCTAATGTAGGTAAATATCTCTTCCTCTTGATAGCACTTGATAGATCTTGATGGAATTTGCTCTTGAAAATATCTCCATCGGACTCGGGATAGAAACTTAACAAGAAGTCTGTTAAGCTCGGAATCGGTCTCTGTTGGTCACTCGATATAGAGTTGGCTCACTCGATATCGACCAACATTTCCTCAGTTCCAGCTAAGCTACTCAATATTGGCTCCAGAGATGAAAATCCAGTTGGATAGTACTCGATATCGAGTTGAGTTACTCGATATCGACCATCAGCTCTCAGCTCCAGCTTCTTGACTCGATTCTGGGGCGTTGACTCGATATGGCCAACTCGATATCGACTTGTCTAGGTCGATATCGAGTTGTGCTTCGATTTCTGGCCTCTAGGCGAAAAATCGACCAAAATTAGGTCGATATCGACCAAGTCTGGTCGAAATCGTCCACCTCTGTATTTTCCAACATTCTGCTCTGTTCTTGAAACGCACTTTTCTGAGTCCTTATTCGTCCGCTTGACGCATATGAACATGCGTTGGAAAGTTCTTTTCGAGGGCTACAACTCTCATGAAGACATCAGAGCTTGATTCAGAATGATGAATGGCGAAAAGTGGGCTTTTCTCCAGCTGCACCATCCTTAGCTTCTTCATGACTTTCCGTTAAGCTCCGAAGTGCATCCGATTTCTGCGAAATATAACAAAAACTTGTGTAGACCTCCATAATTGACAAATAAGTGTAAACTACACAAATTAGGTATTATTCTAAGCCAAATGTCTGAAATGCATGCAGAAATCGATATAAAAGTAAGTATAAAACATGGCAAATTAGGCTCACAAGACAGATCAAGATGAGTCCTCGCGATGAAAAGAGCACCCCTTTCGTCACCAACCAAGGAACCTTTTGTTATAGGGTAATTCCATTTGGGCTCAAGAACGCGGGTGCCACTTTTCAGCGAATGATAGAGAAAGTAGTTGTGTCTTAGATCGGAAAAAATGTTGCAGTTTACGTCAATGATATTGTTATCAAAATCCTTACAAAGGAGGACCACTGCAAGGATCTGCATGAAACCATCGACACGCTAAGGAGAAATCGCGTTTGCCTAATTCTAGAAAAGTGTGTTTTTGGAGTAGACTTTGGAAAATTCCTAGGTTTCATGATAAGCCACCGAGGAATAGAGGTGAATCCCTCAAGAGTACAGACCATCATCAACATGGCCCCACCAAAGACATTGAACGACATTCAGAAATTGAATGGATCGGTCAACTACTTAAGTAGATTCTGCTCGCGATTGGCCGATCACTCCCTTCCTTTCTTCGAACGGCTAAAGAAGAAAGGTCCGGTCTAGTGGACTCCTATTTTGGACAAAGCTTTCAAAAGCATGAAAGAATATTTAGCCACTTTGCCCACTCTTCACTTCCCACGTGAGCAAGAAGCACTGCAGCTGTACCTCGCTGTCGGGTCCACAACTATTAGCACAATGCTCACCAGGGAATCCGAGCTTCCCATCTACTTCGCCAGCCAAGTCTTACAACCCGCCGAATCCAGATGTACACCAATCGAGAAAATGGCCCTATGAGTGGTTTTTGCTGCACGAAGGCTGAGACCTTATTTTCAGGCTCACACGATAGAGGTTCTTTCTGACTTACCCCTCCACAAAATCCTTCACTCACCATCACTCTCAAGAAGAATGGTCAAATGGGTGGTAGAGCTTTTTGAATTTGACATCCATTTCAAACCCAAAAAATCCCGTCTGGCTCAGGCGTTGGCCGATTTTGTGGTGGAAGCTGTGTTTACAGATTCTCAGGATCGCGATGGGGAAGACTGGGTCATCAATGTCGACGGATCGGTATCAGCAGGAGGGTGTGAAGCTGGGGTTACCATCGCAAGCCCAAGTAGGGAAATAACCAATCTTTCTTTCCAACTAGTATTTGAAGCCACCAATAATGAAGCGGAATATGAAGCTTTAATTACGGGCATAGAAAAGGCACTGATTAGTTGGGCTCGACAAGTCCAGATTTTCACAGATTCAGAGGTGGTTGCTCGGCAAGGTAAAGGCGAGTATGAAGCAAAGACAGGGATGCTACCTGAATATTTGACACGCTTACAAACACTCACTGCTGCCTTCGAAAAGTGTTCCATTTCATCCATTCCTCGCAATCAGAATGAACGCGCCGATAACTTGCTCAGAATGGGGGCCACCTTACCCCTAGGACTAAGTAATCATGGGGTTATTAAATAGAGGCATGCCCGAAGAATCCATCAGGGGCTATTCAGAATATCTAACCTCGGAGACTGGCATATACCTCTCTTGGAATACATAACTGAAGGACCCTTAGCAGGCGAATTACTAGACAGCCAAAACACCAGAAAAAGAGCAGCCCGCTTTCGAGTCAGAGATGGCCGACTATACAAAAGAAGTTTCAAACATCCGGATCTCCTATGTGTCTCGAACCAAGAAGGCCTTAATCTCGTGCGAGAACTGCACGCAGGCCTCCGTGGCAACCACCATGGATGGAGACTCGTAGCGTCTAAATTCACACGCCTGGGCTATTATTGGCCCTCCCTTAGGGCAGACGCGGAAATGGTCATCCATATATGCGATCCTTGCCAGCAGCATGCGTCACTCAATCATCGCCCCCTCATCCTTTAAAAACCATTTCCGCACCATGTCCATTTGCAATGTGGGGGATGGATATTTTGGGCAATTTCCCAACAACACGAGGCCAGCTACACTTCATTATTGTGATAGAAAATTACTTTACAAAATGGGTGGAAGCCGAAGCCATGGCCACCATCACAGCCGGAAAAGTGCGTAAATTCCTATGGAAAAATATGATTTTCCGATTTGGGGTCCCTCAAGCTACCATCACAGATCACGGTCCCTAATTTGACTGCGAAGGAATTCGTGACTTCTGCACCGGCCTCCGCATAGATTTCCGATTCTCATCGGTGGCTTATCCACAATCCAACGGACAGACCGATACCACGAATCGCCAGATCCTGAATGCCTTAAAAAAGAGGTTGGGGACAGCAAAAGGAGAGTGGGCTAACATCTTGCCTCTAGTACTATGGTCGTATAGAACCTCAGCTAAGAGTCCCACTGGAGAAACACCATTTGTGATGGCCTTTGGAGTTGATGTAGTCATACCAGTGGAACTATTAATTCCATCAGCTATAATTGTTGATTTCACCAAGGATTCCAACGACGAAGCTCTTGAGTTAGATCTCCATATACGCGGAGATAGAAGAGACACAGCTTGTCTCCAAGCAAATGAATATCAACGTCGCCTGGCGAAAGGATACAACTAGCGTGTTTTCACACGACCCCTGCAAAAATGAGATATGGTCTTTTGCCAAGCAACGACCGGGGGAAAGCTTGAACCCAAATAGGAAGATCCATACGTCATTCATAAAGAAGTAGGCAGGGGTTCCTTCAAGCTTTAAAATTCGGAAGGCGTGATCCTCGTAAAATCATGGAACGCCAAGAATCTCAAGGCTTATTTTGCGTAAAGGTTAGGCACATTAGAAGTCTGGTGACTTAGATTTTCCATGTATAAGAGTCATCAGGTTTACCAATTTGGGTATACCACTTCATATATATATATAAATGAAAGTTTCAAACCCAACAGTAGTTGTCGATACGAATAAATTTAGCAATCACGTGTCTTTCGAACACGGGGATGTGCAAATAAGCCTCCAAGGAGAATAAATGAGATACAACAAGCGTGTTTTCACACGACCCCTGCAAAAATGAGATATGGTCCTTTGCCAAGCAACGACCGGGGGAAAGCTTGAACCCAAATAGGAAGATCCATACGTCATTCATAAAGAAGTAGGCAGGGGTTCCTTCAAGCTTTAAAATTCGGAAGGCGTGATCCTCGTAAAATCATGGAACGCCAAGAATCTCAAGGCTTATTTTGCGTAAAGGTTAGGCACATTAGAAGTCTGGTGACTTAGATTTTCCATGTATAAGAGTCATCAGGTTTACCAATTTGGGTATACCACTTCATATATATATATATAAATGAAAGTTTCAAACCCAACAGTAGTTGTCGATACGAATAAATTTAGCAATCACGTATCTTTCGAACACGGGGATGTGCAAATAAGCCTCCAAGGAGAATAAATTTAGCAATCACGTGTCTTTCGAACACGGGGATGTGCAAATAAGCCTGCAAGGAGAATAAATTTAGCAATCAGGTGTCTTTCGAACACGGGGATGTGCAAATAAGCCTCCAAGGAGAATAAATTTAGCAATCATGTGTCTTTCGATCACGGGGATGTGCAAATAAGCCTCCAAAGAGAATAAATTTAGCAATCACGTGTCTTTCGAACACGGGGATGTGCAAATAAGCCACCAAGGAGAATAAATTTAGCAATCACGTGTCTTTGGAACACGGGGATGTGCAAATAAGCCTCTAAGGAGAATAAATTTAGCAATCACGTGTCTTTCGAACATGGGGATGTGCAAATAAGCCTCCAAGGAGAATAAATTTAGCAATCACGTGTCTTTCGAACACGGGGATGTGCAAGGAAGCTTCCAAGGAGAATAAATTTAGCAATCATGTGTCTTTCGATCACGGGGATGTGCAAATAAGCCTCCAAGGAGAATAAATTTAGCAATCACGTGTCTTTTGAACACGGGGATGTGCAAATAAGCCTCAAAGGAGAATAAATTTAGCAATCACGTGTCTTTCGAACACGGGGATGTGCAAGGAAGCCTCCAAGGAGAATAAATTTAGCGATCACGTGTGCTTTAAACACGGATGCGCAGGCAAATAAGCCTCCAAGGAGAATAAATTTAGCAATAATGTGTACTTTAAACACGGATGCACATGCAAATAAGCCTCCAAGGAGAATAAATTTAGCGATCACGTGTGCTTTAAACACGGATGTGTATGCAAATAAGCCTCTAAGGAGAATAAATTTAGCAATCGCGTGTGCTTTAAACACGGATGCGTATGCAAATAAGCCTCTAAGGAGAATAAATTTAGCAATCGCGTGTATCTTAAACACGGATGCACATGAAAATAAGCCTCCATAGAGAATAAGTTAAGGGCAAAAGTGCCAACGAAATCATCCCGCAACAACGACATATGCGTTCTAGCAGGTGCAGATTCGGATATACCCAAATATTCGTGAAGAGTCTGTTTGTAGCTGTTTTGTTTAATAAAACAACCCTTGCTGAAATGATAAGTTAAAAAAAATTTATAATTTTTCAATTGGCGCTAACTGATGTTCGTTTTGCTGGAATGATTTTTTTTATGGTTTCTACCTCTTCACAACAACAAACATTCAACTGTCAACTCTTAACTTCATAGTCAAGAAAACAAACAAATACAACATGGATAATAACAACTTTTAGTAGCAACGTACAAGGATGACTGGCAAAGTAATAGGGCAACGATAACTGAACATCGTGTTATGACTCCTAAACATGGTGTAGAGGATCGAGTATCGCATCACCATGCTCTAAATCTATCTTATTGGTCTTGGAAGCAAGTATCGCATCCGTTGACGCTCGGGTGAATGGGTGATGGTATGTTTTCAATTCATACATTGGAGGAGGTAAAGGAGCACTGGGATGTAACCATATCTGCAATAAGTATAGTAGAATGTTAAGTGGGGTAATTTATGAATGTTAATTTATGGTTGAAGCGAGAGTAACATATATCATACTCACCGCTGCGAGATGATCTTGGTACCCGATGCAGGCTATGCCTAGTGTGGCCTCGTGAGGTGCGTCATTTGGTTGTTCGGTGTACATAGGGAGGCATGTGAACGACATGTGCCAAGATAAGACAACAAGGGGCACTTGGTAGACGGTTGTGAACACATGACCCATGATCGGCAGCTCGATCCAGTATCTTCAGTCACCTCCCACTATGCCGGAGTAACTTTACAGGTCGACAAAATCTCGCACCGAATACCCTCCCATGTAAAAACCAGCGTAAAGTTGATAGTTCTATTCCAAATGGTTGTACAATAACCCTTTCATAACTGCGAACTGTGCCTCCCCTAGCTGTAACATCTGTTGCGGCAAAGCCCGATATCTGCAATCACCATCTCCCACGGTGTTGACGGCTGCCAGAATGTGCTTGAACATGAAAGGGTCCACATTGTTGTGGTTGATGTCACTAAAGTAGCCATGTTTTTATGCACATTTTAGTTCCATATTCTATACACTTTGCATATTTCGGGTTGGGAATATGTCGAATTTATGTAGTATATGCTTATTTTCCAGAAATGGAGATCTACATAAATTTCTGTTTAATATTGCAGAATATGGAGCCATTTCGGGAGAAAACCAAGAAGCCAAGACGGAGGACACATTTTACTCTATATCGACTAGTCTTCGTTGATGTCGACCAACCATGTCCGGACACACCTTGATCGAGGAGCAGCATGTCGAGAAGCTGAAGACGAGCCAACCCGACTCCGGGAAGTTCCTCGAGATTGAGTACTCAACTCGAGATCGACAAAGCCCCGAAGACCATGCTCGGAGTCGAGGAGAGCCCACCCGAGGATGCCGAGGAGAAACTACCCGACCTAGCCAGACTCCCGGACACGGAGCAACACCACTCTTCGATATCGAGGAGAGTCCTCGATATCAACAAAGCCGAGAACACCTGTCCGAGCATGTCGAGAAGAGTTGATCGACAACACCAGAAAGCCAAGACGATGAGCCACCTTTACTCGAGATCGAGTTATTTCCTCTAGATCAAGGACACCCCAAGAGCCAGAGTCGAAGCCAGCTCGAGGAAGAGCAACCCGAGACGCCGAGCCACTGAAGTCAATGACCACTCAACTCGAGATCGAGGAAATCTTTCGGAGACGCGTAACGCGGTTTGAGCTGTCCTACTCAGATTGGGATTCCTTGGGGCCGAAGATTGCCGAGTCTATCCGATTTTATCAAGATCTATCATGAAGGAGAAGAGTTATCCACTTGAAGACTTTTAGATATAATTCCCTTTTTAGATTTATTATTGTTATTTCTTTTATTTATCATTAAGCTTTTTAGATATAGATTTAGATATAGATAGAGATATTCTATCCTTGAATAGCAAGGTTTAGAAACCTATAAATAAAGCCCATGGGGCTGATTTCTAAGCATTCAATTCAGAAGCTACAGAAGAAGTTCCACAGAGACGTTTAGGAGTTCGAAGGTTTGAGGGTTTTGGCATTTAACGAGAGTTGGATTGCCGGGATTGTAAAGGCTTTGAATTTAGTTTAATGGAAGTTTCTTTTCATAAATCAATGTCTGAGGTTGCAATGAAGCGCGAGTAGTTCACCCACTTCTAGGGCTGGGGCGAGCCCGACGATAGCCCTACATGTTTGAGGTAAAGATCCGACTTTTATCATGATTTGAGCATCGGCTACTTGTTATGTGTTTATTACCCATCTAATGGAGGTCCATGCTAACAACTTGGATTGTAAACATAAAATCAGTAGAGACAATTAGGGTTTCTTGAAAGAGTTGTCTAATTGTTGGAAAAGGCGAAAGCTTGATCCTTTGATGCAATTCACATGATTATCTGTTTTATTCTTGCCTTATGCATGCTTGGTTATCGTTGTTGCAAACCCCAATCTTGGAAGTCTTTTACATACAGTTTAATTCGAAATCCCACAAGCCTTGTTCTTTACTTTTGTTTGGTTTTAGTTTTCTGCCTTATTCGATATCGAATAGCACTCTTCGATATCAAATTACTGATTCTCGATCCAGCATCGTCGTAGCTTTTCCTGTGCAGGTGATCGAGAAAGCCAACTCGACCAAGACGATTCTACTCGATCTCGAGTAAGACTAGTCGAGATCGACTAAGGCCTGTGACTACTGCTGCGTGAATCGATTATCCGATCTTCTGTCGAGTAACTGTACTCGAGATCTAGGACACCTGTTGTCGACCACTTCTTTGAGACTTCTACGCTGCCTAGGATCCGCTGACACGCTTCCTCGTGGATCAATCCTGACTTCCCACTACTGAATCGGAAGGAAGTCTTGTAATTATTTGCAATAGACGGAATCTGGTTTGCTATGATTTATTTATATTTTATATTTGCATTCTCGATTTCCTCCTTACAACAGTGGTCCCAGCTAAAACCCCAGTAATGTGGGTCAAACGGAGGTCGGGACTGTCGGTCTTGACCGCGGTGACCTGATCTGGCTTCCTCCCTTTCAAAATTCGCCCGAGATCCTCATATCGCAAGGGATTCATTCTGCACGGGTTCCTCTTCCTTCTAGGCCTGACCTTTAACCGAATGCTACCCCGCTCGGGTGGGTGCAAATCAGGGTCACATGCTTCATTGGATGCAGTGTACGAAGCCGACATGGCATAGGGTAAGGCCGCATTTTCTGATTCATCCCACGTCAGATCTCTCCAAAATGGGTGGATGCCGTCAGATGTCATTGGAACTCCTTCAGAAACACAACGCTGAACGTCGTGCACACATGGCAGCCCATATCAAATTCTCCAATACCGGTCGATGCACTCTAAAGGTACTTTTCCATCAACAATGGTCCTCCAATGATCGTAGAGATATTTGAAACATTTCTTCGAAACCACGTACTTAATCTCTTCGAATAAGAAGATGTCATGGACCTGACATTCCTTAACTCGATAAACGACATCAACCACGGCACAAAAATCACCTATGGACGAGTGTAATTCTTTCTTCAACAATTTATGATGGCCTTCAACCCTACACGATGCATCATGTGCTCGAGATGAACGAATATCGAAATGTACTAAAGGAGTGACAAGGGTAACCACATAAACGATATGCGTACCTATTGCTTGTCCTCGTTCCAAAGTTCAGGACGTGGTCAGTATGACATCTGACAAGGCTCGTCCGGTGGATGAGCCACACTATTTTCAGATACCCCATGACCCCGGGTACGGCCCGCCATTGACCGTGAAGCCGATGCCGGCGCCCCTCGAACGACTCCTCCAACAAAGATGAGAATAAACCCCACACGTGATTCTTGAATAGAACTGCAAGTTTCATATTTTTTGTAATTTTCAAAGCGACCTCTTCACACTTGCGAGTTACATGTAACCAGCACAATAGATGTAGCACATCGGGGAAGAGGACCCTAAGTGCAACGACAAGGCCCAGATCCCGATCTGTCATGATCGAACAGGGTACCTTACCATGAAGAATAACACGTAAGTTGTTGATCACCCAAGCGTACGTGTCCTCGTCCTCGCAAGCCATAAAGGCATAGGCGAGGCAAAAGTTATTTCCCGTTGGCGTTAAGCCGACTATCTCGCATAGCGCGACATTGTACATGTGGACGTAGTGCAGCAATGTATTCACATTAGCATAACACTCTATATGGAAGAAATGTAGGAAGACATAGGATATAGTACTTACGCGTTGGTCTTGTACGTACTATCCATAACGATGACATACGGTTATTTGTTCAAGAGACAAATGCCATCCGGGTGTTCGAGAAAAAGGTCATTCAATACGTTGTCATCGTCTGGGCTTCTCCTGAATTCGTAGTAGTAGCCCCTTTGTCGGAGGCTATGGAGGGTATCTTGGGTCATCATTCAATTTCACCTTTCTTCAACGGCGAGCTTGTTGAGGGTGTTCTCCAGTGATCGCGCTGAAGTGATGCTATTTGCATTTGCTTGTCGTAGCGCATACACGATGGCCTTCGGCGGAGTTCCTATGTCTTTCATCCACTTGCACATTTTCTTCTCCCTTTGTGTCATCCGTCCCGCGTAAGCATGACCCTTCAATAGGTGAGGGAGGTGATGGTTGTGCATTCCATTTTGCACGGTCATCGTCCACATACCCGGTCCCCTCCCATGACCGAGTAAGGAAAACGGGTAGTTGCTTAGTTTGCTCTACGTGCTGCGAATCTGCTTCCTTCTTCTGCGAAACACCCCCTATTGCTCGCACGCTAACAACACGCCACTCGGTCGGTTTGCAGCGCTAGACCACATTCGCTTGAATACTAAGACCATGTTGAGCTTCACACCAAGTTGCATAAAATGGTCGACCATTTCATTACGATGTTGCCAAATACGGGCGTCGGTAAGCGCAACTGTAAAGTTTGGAAACTGGATAAAGAAATAAGAAAGTGAATGCACTTGATTTAAGTTCAATTCTATATCCTTACTTCAGGTTGAACTGGATACAGATAAAAAAAATAGAGGTAGAGAATACAACCATAGAATTTTACCCGTGGTACGACATTGCTTCTTGGTGCGGGAGCTTCATCTTGTGCCACCTCCATCTCTCGTTCACTTTCTGAGGATTACATTTTTCTCTCTATAGATGAAATTACTATTGTGTGAAATTGTGAGGTGAAGGGATGACATTCATTCGACCTGATGGTGGAGTTATATATAGGTATCGGAGGAACCATGCACGAAGAAAATTGCACGTTCCATGGGTCAATGTTCACAACGTCATATTGGGCATAGTGAAGGGTTAACCTTCACAACGTCCAATCCAACGTTGTAAAGCCAATTGCAACGTTGGATTGGACGTTGCAAAGCCAGGTTCATCACCTTTAACAATGTCCAATCCGACGTTGTAATGGGGGAATGAATCATTTACAACATCTAATTCGACGTTGTAATGGGGGAATGAATCCTTTACAACGTCCAATTCGACGTTGTATATGATGCATTCGCCCATTACAACGTCAAATCTGACGTTGTAATTGGGGACACCCTATAACCCCCGGCCTCTGGACCCCCCCACTCCCCACATCACAGATACACCCCAAACACCAAACACCGAAAAACCCTTCACCATGCCTTCAACTCCGTACAGTTTTTGTCAAGGAAGTTGAGTTCTCGGACGGGACCCGTTACATTATCAGAGTGACTAGACACAGTGTGGCGGCTGGATGTCACATGTGCAACTGCAAGCACACGAAGTATCGCATTTTTTTTCCATGTAGTTTATTTTTTGTGAAGTGTCGTCGCAGGTCAGAGAGGTCAACGGAGGTGCATTTCCGATGTATCGAGTGTGACCGAGACCCTGAGTCGTACTACCCTTGCTTGTTGGTGCGGATACATAATAACATCAAAGGTCTGTACAACCACGTGAGACATTCGCGTATTTGCAGCACTGCTCAGTATGTAGTGGACTTAGTAGCGCGGCCCGCCCAAGCCACTAGGGAGACGTACGCGTTCCAACATGCGCTGAGTGAGATACAACCGGCAGGTCCTGCGGAGTCTGTTGGGAGCAACTGATCCAATTGATTTTATGTTTTCAATATATGATGTGGGGCAACTGTATGATGCGGGGCAACTCTATGTAACCCCCTTGATTTGGACCATAAGAATATTTATGGCTCTATTTAAATATGCATTAATTTCATATTCACTTGAATCAAAATTAATAAGAAAAACAAATACATTGAACTATGAATCATTTTCATATTCTCTTGAATCGAACCTAATAAGAAGAACAAAACACTGAAATATGAAATATTTTGATATTCACTTGAATCGAAATTAATAAGAAGAACAAATACATTGAACTATGAATCATTTTCATATTCCCTTTAATCGGGCTTTCTTAGGCCATGTGATTTCAACAGAGGGAGTCGTCATGGACCTGGCAAAGATCGTTGCTATCATTGCTCGGTAGGTGCACAAGAACGTCAAGGATATCCACTCATTTATGGGGCTAGCTAGTTATTACAGGAGCTCATTTATGAGTCGTCATCTAGGGATTCTTGAGTATTGTGAGGACAATGACGCAACTCTTGCAGAAGGATGTTCCGTTCGAGTGGAGTGCAAAGTGTTAGACTAGCTTTGAGCTTCTGAAGAAGAAGCTACCGACCGTTCCACTTTTAGCACTGCTGGATGGGACAGAGGACTTCGTCATCTATACAGACGCTTCGCGAGCCAATTTAGGTTGTATTTTGCATTAGCGAGATCGGGTCATTGCTTATGCTTCGCGCTAACTGAATACTGGAGAGGTATCTTGTAATGCACTTCATGCAAGGTGATGACAGATCACAAGAGCTTGAAGTATATTTTCACTCAGAAGGAGCTCAACATGAGGCAGAACCGGTGGCTAGAGCTTCTGAAGGACTATAACTTGGATATAGTCTATCACCCAGGGAATGCCAACGTAGTAGCAGATGCGCTCAGTACGAAGACTCACCAAAAGGCGGCAGTTGCTAGGCTTACAGTTCAGAAGGATTGGCAAGCAGATTTGATGAGATGCGGTAGGTTTGTGTTCAACGAAAGAGTGGGCAGTTGTCGTTCCTAGAGGTTCAGTCAGAGCTGACCAAGGAGAGTATCTGAGCTAGCTATAGGGAGTTCCTAGATGAGTTGCTTGTGTCCTATATCGAACCGAGTGTAGGCATTATCTTGACCCCGTGAGATAGCGGTGAGTTTGTCTAGTCAGATTGGGATTTGGTTGGTAGTATCTCTTTGATTGTATGCTTATAATTGGTAGTTGTTTGCAGATCCTAGGTGATATGATGTGACGAGCTGTTGTGAGCTGAATCTGCCATGTTTTACACTTAAGTTTATATCAATTTCTGCATACATTTCATTCATTTGGGCTAAGATAGTACAGAATCTATGTAGTTTATGTTTATTTGGCAAATTATGGAATCTACACCAGTTTCTGTTTAAATTCGCAGAATTCGAGGCATTTTACAGCAACTCTAAGGAAGGTCAGAAAAGCTCGGAAACCAACTACAGAAATCCAGAATCCGAGAGTACAGAACCAGGACAAACCGAGCCGAAGCCAGAGCTACTCTATGTCGAGTACACCTTACTCGATCTCGAGTAGAGAGCCCGGGCAGACTTGGTCGACAGTGCCTTGTCGAGAAAGCTGAGCCAGACCAACCCAGCTCCGAAAGACAACTCGATCTCGACAAGCTCTAGTCGAGATCGACGAAGCCTAGACGCCACACCCGGAGTCGAGAAGAACAGCTGATCAAGAAGCCGAGGACGAAGACGCTGAGCACCCCTAGTCGATCTCGAGGACGCCTTATCGAGATCGACGAGCCACCAAGCCCTAGTCCGAGTCCATGCCGAGGAGCCCTACTCGACATCACCAGAGAGCCATCCTCGACCACACCCTTAGTCGATCTCGAGAAGACCTAGTCGAGATCGACGAGCGCTAGGAGCCTAGATCCGAGCATGTCGAGTAGAGTCACCCGAGAAGTCCGGTCGACGATGAATCCTAGTCGAGATCGACAAGCCCTTGTCGAGATCGAGTAGACCAGATTCCATAAACGCGTCGACGTGAGCTGTCCGAGTAGACTTGGAGTTGCTTGGGCACGAAGGAAGTCGGTTTGGCCGAAGATTCTATCCAAAATTGATCAAGTCTATCTATGGAAGGGAGATCTATCAAGACATGAAGACTTACCTAGTTTAGATTTATCTTTTTCCTTTTAGATTTATTTCCCTTAAGCATTTTATTTATCATTAAGGCTTTTAGATATAATTTTAGATATAGATAGGAGATTCTATCCTTGATTAGCAAGGAATAGAAGGCTATAAATAAAGCCCTAGGGGCTGGTTTTTCCTTCATTCCAATTCATAAACAATTCCATTCAAGTAAGTAGGATAGAGAGAGAGAGAGAGTTTGTAGCAAGCAAGGTGGAGAGGCAAAAGCGGATTTGTCTTGTCGGTTGTAAGCTTTCTTTATTTAAATTTAATGCAAGTTAATTTCTTTTGTTATTTGATGTCTTTCTTGATGATGAAGAGCGAGTAGTCCACCCACTTCTGGGACTAGGGTGAGCCCGACGGTGGCCATGTGAGGAGATGCGGAAAAGGTCAGATTTTGTTATGCAATTCGTCTTCTATCCCTATGAGCATGATTCTTTTGCGAGAGTTGAAGGTGATCCTTGTTTGTATTATTGAAGCGAAAGTGATCTTAATGCAACTTGGATTAATTATGTGAAAAAGGGTTAGTAACAATTAGGGTTTATGCGAAAGCCTCTATATGCCTATTTGTTAATAACGAAAGTTATTTTGATGGAAAGCATGATCTTTTGTGCCTTTATGTGTTACTTTGCATGGTTATCGTTGTGGTGTTGATACCTTAGCCTTGGAAGTCTTTTATATATTGAATTTATTTCGTTGGAAATCTGAGTTTTGGGTACGAAATTTGCAATTTAAGTTTTCTGTCTTTCTAGTCGATACAGAGGAGGAGTTTGTCGAGATCGACTACACCCTTAGTCGATCTCGAGTAGGGTCTTGTCTAGGTCGAGTAGAGTTTCTGCCTTTGTTGTCGATTTCCGGTTTCTGTCTTCACTGCCTTTGTCGATCTCGAGTAGGCTTAGTCGAGATCGAGTGAGCTTCTGCTTTGTTTTGTTCTTTACTTTCTTTCGCTATTTTCTGTCTTTGCTTTTATTTCTGTTTTGCTTTGTCTTTTCTGCTTTTATTTCTGTCTTTCTACTGCTCGTCTGTGAGATCTGTTGCTACCTGAGAACTGCTGACGTGCTTCCTCGTGGATTCGATCCTGACTTTCTCTTACTACAACGGGAGGAAGTCTTGTATTTATTTGCTGAGACAGGGAAGTCAGTCTGATCTTTATTCTATATTTATTTCATACTTGACCATCCTCCTGCAACAACAAATTGGCGCCGTTGCCGGGGATGCTATCAATCGCGCCTTAGGTAGTCAGTTCTCACTTTTTCTTTGAGTTAATTTACAGGTGTATGCGCCGTTCTGGTCAACCACCTGAGTTTGACGGCTTAGACGAACCAGAGCGCCTTCTACACATTAGGGCTAAACTGCAAAGAGCCATGGCAGCTGCGGAGACACAGGAACAGCTGATCGCAAGGCTTACAAGGGAATTGGCCACTAAAGATGCTGCTATCGCCACTGAGAAAGCAGCAAGGGAACAAGCACAGGCTGAGCTTGCCCAATACCCAACCACGGCAGAGGACTATATGCACCCAACTCTCGTCGTTCCTGAATCGGCGATTCTTATCCCTGAAAACTCTTTTGAAATTCGCACTCAATTTCTTATAGAGCTTAAAAATAATGCCTTTTTTGGTAGATTTAATGAGTGTCCTCTTGAACATATTACAAACTTTTCTGACATGTGCCGTACTCTTGCTGAAGGTACAACCCTGGAATATGTCAAGATGAAATCTTTTCGCTGGTCTCTCGCTGGGCCTGCACTGAAATGGCTAGAAGGGCTGAAACCAAGATCACTCACAACCTGGGCCCAAGTAGAGCAAGAGTTTCTGAACAAATTCTTCCCACCCTCCAAAACAGCACATCTCCGCCAGAAAATCACCGCCTTCAAACAGAAGCAAGGGGAACCGCTGGCAAAGGCATGGGAGCGCTACAAGGAACTTCTGCGATCTTGCCCTACTCATGGACAGCCACCCTACGTCATTCAGGAGATCTTCTTCAACTCTCTTGATCAAGTCACTAAGGACAGAATCAACCATTATACTCGCTATGAGTATCTAACAATGCCACCAAGTGACGCGTGGGGTGTGCTAGAGAAGCTCACCACCTATGACAACAAGTATGGGTCTACTGCAACCTATGAAGAGAACCCATACGCCAGGCCAGCACCATCCATGCCCCTCTATGATCCTCCTAAAGAGATTGATCCTGATGTAAGAGAGCAGTACTACAGAGACCAGAATAAGAAGCTCCTTAAGCAAGTAAAGTATCTCTCCGTCAACCAGCCTTGCATAGAATGCGGATCGCAACGGCACACCACTCCTGAGTGCCCACACACAGAGCAAGTCAGGATGGCAGAGCATCATGAGGAGGTAGTTTACGCAGGGGGTCCCAATCGCTACACGGGGGACCAAAGGTTTCAGCAACCACAATGGAACCAAGGTGTCCCTAGGAACCCCCCCGCCCTACAGAGCTCCAGGACATTCGGAAAAGGACCAGAAGAAGGATGATATACAGACAGTCCTAGAGGAAATACGGAGGAACCACTCATAAACTAGGCAGTCCTTCAACTCCGTCTATACTCAGATGCAAGGTGTCAACTCTAGGCTTGGGGAGATTGATATATGGCGAAAATCAGTTGATACACAGATTGGTCAGCTAGCAGCGGGAATCCCCAGACAGTCAGGTGCGCTCCCTGGATCTTCAGAACCAAATCCTAAGGGAAAGACTGGACATATCGCTGCTATAAAACTCAGAAGCGGCCATCAACTGCAAGAGCCAGAGGTCGGAAAGCAGCAGAGCAACGAAGAACAGCAAGCCGACATCGACAACACTGTAGTCGATCTCGACAAAGGCCTCGTCGATCTCGAGGAGAAACTGCAAAGGCCCTCATCTGCATTTCACAGCAACTCGACTGCACCCAACCTAGTCGAGATCGACAAGAATCTAGTCGAGATCGAGGAGTCCCCAGTCGACATAGAGCAGCCTGCAGCACCTCCGACATCTGTTCTGGCTCTGAATCAAAAAAAGAAGCTGCCTTTCCCCACAAAATCTCCAAAGGATCCGGCAGAAAAGAAATTTCAGCGCTTCATCAAGATGCTTCAGAAACTCAACGTCACCATACCCTTCACAGAAGCTCTCAATGAAATGCCATCTTATGTCAAGTTCCTGAAGGAGATTCTGAGCAAAAAGCGATCAATGGCAGAGATTACAGAGGAGTGCAGCCATTTGGACATACTGGAGAAGAGGCCGGATCCAGGTAAGTTTGCTATAACTATTGGATTTGGTCCATACAAAATTAATGCTTTATGTGATCTTGGAGCTAGTGTGAGTATAATGCCTTTAACAATTTGGTCCAAGATTAAGATAGATGCCCTAGAGCCTGTGGATGCTAGACTTTACATGGCCAACAATACAGTGGTCCTTCCGACAGGCATGGTGGACAATGTGCCAGTACAAGTAGGTAAATTCTTTGTCCCTGCTGATTTTCTAGTTATTGATATGCAAGAAGATCCTGCTTGTCCAATTATTCTAGGGAGACCCTTCTTGGCAACGGTGGATGCCAACATAAGCGTAAGGAAAGGAGTGCTCACCTTCAACATCAGCGATGAGGTAATTGAGTATTCCTTTAATAAAACTGAAAGGCATACAGGTCCAATGGAAGAGGTGAAATCTATCTCAGCTGGCTATATTACCTGCGGGGAACCCAAGGTCAGAAATATGACCCCAGAGAAGCTGGAAAAGAGGGACATGGAGGCCCAGGTGGAGGATATCATGGCAATCCTAAAGGAGGACGCAGAAAATCCAATCGACACAAACAAAGGTACATCGTTATGGATTAATTATTTTTCGGATGCCTTGACAGGAACCAAGTATGGGGTCAAGATCGACCAAGGCTCCTCGACATCGAGGACCCTAGTCGACCTCGACCAAAAACAGATAACTCCACCAGCACCAGCATCGACGAGCAACAACTCTGAATTGCCAGGCTCCTCGATCTCGAGTAGGGTACTCGAGATCGACCACCCCTCCTCTTCCTCGACTGCGCCTTCCTCGACGCAGACGACACCAGAGCCAGAATCCTCCTCGATCTCGACTAGGCTTGTCGAGATCGACCACCACTCGGCCACCCCAGATCATGTTTCCTCGACCCTGCAGCCGCCGGGAGGAGAACCCTACTCGAGATCGAGTAGGCCACTCGAGGTCGATAACCCTTGCCCTTCATCGTCGTCTGCATCTTCGAGTAGACCACCACCAGAACCAGCATCCTCACCGAGATCGACTAGCCCTAGTCGAGATCGACCAAACACTTTGGTCCCCGATTCCGTCTCTGCGAAGGTAAGCCAAGGTATGGATCTTTCTTCTCCTATTTCCATTAAAGATCTATCTATACATGGGAGAGGTTTGCCTTGGTATGTGCGCTTATGTAGGATATCCAATGATGAGCCTAAGGAGTATGAAGTTGGAGACAAGCTCTGTCTCTAAATCAAAGGATCATTGGTTCTCTAATAAATTCAACAAGAAGCGGATGGGGCCGTTCGTGGTGAACAAGATCCATTCTGGAGGATTGCAGCTGATGGACAAGAATGGAGTCTTATTTGAAGCCCAAGCTACATGGGCCCTGCAAATGCCACCTTGAGCTAAATGGAAAGTCGGCCTAGCGACTATAAAATCTAGAGCTTGTAAATAGACTTTTTAGGACTTTTGAGACTTTGTTTTGCTTGTTTTTGGTTTTGAACACTTTTGGTTTTGTTTTTGTGGGTATATGTCTTCTACACTTTTCAGGTCCATGGATAGAAGCAAGTTATATTCAAACTCGGCCCAGGCGATTCTTTCATTCGACATCAAGAGGCCCTGCACACCTGTCTATTGAGTTTCTTTCTTTACCCTTGTTTTTATACAGTGAGGACACTGTAATGTTTAAGTATGGGGTGGGGGAAGGGCTTACTTCATGCATAATTTCCATATTTGACATTATTTGTGCACATTTAGAATTGATTTCTTTGAATTGCTACATGGCTATTTTGGAATGCATTATTGATTTATGTGCTTATATGCATGATTTCCAAAGTTTGAGAAAAATGACCCCCATTGAAAATTTTAGATAATGTCATGGAAGCTTTAATTGAACTCGACGATGCAAAATTGGATTCATTAGAGATATAGCATGAAATTGCCTAGTAAAGGGAAGTCACAATGAAGTGCATTATTTTCTTGAAAACCATGAAAGGAGGTAAAACTTGAAGTTGCTTTTGACATGTTGCATGATAAGATGATGGAGGACTTTATATTTCCATATAATGCTCATATTTTGAAATCCTAGCCTTACCTATGCTTATGCATCACAAAAGCCATAATATGCCTTATTTCATATATTGCTCCACATGATCTAAATATTTGCCATTCTTTACCTTATCCGGGGATTATGTTGAGAATGATGTTACATTATGGAGATGTTATATGGTGTTTGTGTTATTATTATCATTATTGGAGTTTGGCGGAATTGTTTGAAATATATGGAAAATTTAATGAGTGAAAGAAAATCCGATCAAAGATCGACCCTGCTCGCTGAGATAATAGTTTGGCGAGATGGGACACCAGGTGAGGAGTCCAATGCACTAAGTATCCGGGGCCATTCATGACAGCCATGTTTGCGACTCGCGAGAAGGCAGTGCTGATGTCAGAGAGGTAAAAGCATTATTATTGAAAAAAGCATTATGAAAGGTGATGAATCAAAGGAAGAAGGGATGTGGAAATTCAGTTTGGAAATACTCCATGTCCCCAGATCATAAGCACCACATTGCCAAAAATTGCCCACATTTTAGCCTTTTACCAATCTACTCCTTATTTGAGCTTAAATTAAAGTCCTCTTGATTATTAATGCTTTGTCACATAAAAATTGTTTTTGCACAACCCTCCTTTTGTGAGTAGATGTTGCTTTTATATATTTGCACATGCATGGATCTGTGACACTAGTACCTTTTCGAGGATGGTAATTGATTGCAGGGTTATATGAGAATGAATCCGATATGTTGAGAGTTTTGAATTCTTCCCCTGAATGACAATTAAAAGTATTGCTTGAGGACAAGCAAGCTTAAGTATGGGGTGTTTGTTGTGAGCTGAATCTGCCATGTTTTAAACTTAAGTTTATATCAATTTCTGCATACATTTTATTCATTTGGGCTAAGATAGTACAGAATCTATGTAGTTTATGTTTATTTGGCAAATTATGGAATCTACACCAGTTTCTATTTAAATTCGCAGAATTCGAGGCATTTTACAGCAACTCTAAGGAAGGTCAGAAAAGCTCGAAAAACAACTACAGAAATCCAGAATCCGAGAGTACAGAACCAGGACAAACCGAGCTGAAGCCAGAGCTACTCTATGTCGAGTACACCTTACTCGATCTCGAGCAGAGAGCCCGGGCAGACTTGGTCGACAGTGCCTGGTCGAGAAAGCTGAGCCAGACCAACACAGCACCGGAAGACAACTCGATCTCGACAAGCTCTAGTCGAGATCGACGAAGCCTAGACGCCACCCCCGGAGTCGAGAAGAAGAGCTTATCGAGAAGCCGAGGACGAAGACGCTGAGCACCCCTAGTCGATCTCGAGGACGCCTTGTCGAGATAGACGAGCCACCATGCCCTAGTCCGAGTCCATGCCGAGGAGCCCTACTCGACATCACCAGAGAGCCATCCTCGACCACACCCTTAGTCGATCTCGAGAAGACCTAGTCGAGATCGACGAGCGCTAGTAGCCCAGATCCGAGCATGTCGACCAGAGTCACCCGAGAAGTCCGGTCGACGATGAATCCTAGTCGAGATCGACAAGCCCTTGTCGAGATCGAGTAGACCAGATTCCAGAAACGCGTCGACGTGAGCTGTCTGAGTAGACTTGGAGTTGCTTGGGCACGAAGGAAGTCGGTTTGGCCGAAGATTCTATCCAAAATTGATCAAGTCTATCTATGGAAGGGAGATCTATCAAGACATGAAGACTTACCTAGTTTAGATTTATCTTTTTCCTTTTAGATTTATTTCCCTTAAGCATTTTATTTATCATTAAGGCTTTTAGATATAATTTTAGATATAGATAGGAGATTCTATCCTTGATTAGCAAGGAATAGAAGGCTATAAATAAAGCCCTAGGGGCTGGTTTTTCATTCATTCCAATTCACAAACAATTCCATTCAAGTAAGTAGGATAGAGAGAGAGAGAGTTTGTAGCAAGCAAGGTGGAGAGGCGAAAGCGGATTTGTCTTGTCAAGTAAGCTTTCTTTATTTAAATTTAATGCAAGTTAATTTCTTTTGTTATTTGATGTCTTTCTTAATGATGAAGAGCGAGTAGTCCACCCACTTCTGGGGCTGGGGTAAGCCCGACGGTGGCCATGTGAGGAGATGCGGAAAAGGTCAGATTTTGTTATGCAATTCGTCTTCTATCCCTATGAGCATGATTCTTTTGCGAGAGTCGAAGGTGATCCTTGTTTGTATTATTGAAGCGAAAGTGATCTTAATGCAACTTGGATTAATTATGTGAAAAAGGGTTAGTAACAATTAGGGTTTATGCGAAAGCCTCTATATGCCTATTTGTTAATAACGAAAGTTATTTTGATGGAAAGCATGATCTTTTGTGCCTTTATGTGTTACTTTGCATGGTTATCGTTGTGGTGTTGATACCTTAGCCTTGGAAGTCTTTTATATATTGAATTTATTTCGTTGGAAATCTGAGTTTTGGGTTCGAAATTTGCAATTTAAGTTTTCTGTCTTTCTAGTCGATACAGAGGAGGAGCTTGTTGAGATCGAGTACACCCTTAGTCGATCTCGAGTAGGGTCTTGTCTAGGTCGAGTAGAGTTTCTGCCTTTGTTGTCGATTTCTAGTTTCTGTCTTCACTGCCTTTGTCGATCTTGAGTAGGCTTAGTCGAGATCGAGTGAGATTCTACTTTGTTTTGTTCTTTACTTTCTTTCGCTATTTTCTGTCTTTGGTTTTGTTTCTGTTTTGCTTTGTCTTTTCTGCTTTTATTTCTGTCTTTCTGCTGCTCGTCTGTGAGATCTGTTGCTACCTGAGAACTGCTGACGTGCTTCCTCGTGGATTCGATCCTGACTTTCTCTTACTACAACAGGAGGAAGTCTTGTATTTATTTGCTGAGACAGGGAAGTCAGTCTGATCTTTAATCTATATTTATTTCATACTTGACCATCCTCTTACAACAACACGAGCCTGCTGATGTGTGATGCTATACTAAATTATTTATGGTATGTGATTATCCTCGATGTGACTAATGCATGCTATTGAATGTGTGATATGATTTATGATGCCTTGAGTTCAAAAATGTTGAGATTGTTGGAACCTGACTTGTTAAAATCTGATTATGACATGGAATCTAGGAAGAGAATATGGGATTAGCACTTAGAGGAGGATGGTAGGAAGATTAAGGGTTGAAAATGCATTGGACTAACTTGGGAGGATTAACTTGGATTTGAAAACCCTAGATTTTGGGAAATGATTTTTGTCTAAAGGACGAAACTTTTTGTATAGAGGTGGATGATGTAAAGACCATGGGTGTTCAAATCATAATTTTTGGATAAATGGATTTAATTCGGAAATTTCGAGAAAACTCATCCTCAACTCAACGAATCTTCGAAACTCGTAAAGCAGATTTCTGACCTAAAATAGAATTTCGGTAAACAAACTTCGGATGTCGACATCTTCCTCGAGATTTTGAAAATCTAATTGATCGAGAGAGTGAGACTTGGAAAACTAAATCTCAGTAACTAATTTCGAGATATGAAATTCATGTGTTCGGGATCGAAAACTCTCGCTCTCTATCACCCATGCCAAACAGAATCTCTAAGCCCAAGGTTGGAGCCACGAGACATTTGAATTCAAGTCAAAGATTCTCATTACCCAAATTTGAAGAACACCCACATTTTCTTTTTCCTCCTCATCTTCCTTGCACCTTCTTTTTTAGTTTATGAGACAAACTATCTCTATTCCATCACACCTCCAAAATCAGCCCCTATCTTCATAAATTCAGATCTTTGACCCATCCTTCTCCACATCCAAAACACAAGAAACCCTAAAACAAAACCTTATCCAAAGATTGGAGAATCACCAAAGGGCTCGTCCCTCCTCTTTCCGCCACCAAAACCACCTTTGCCAGCCACCACCACATTACCGCAACCCCACCGTACCTCCACCGTCACCTTCCTCCTTCTTTTCCTTCACTCTCGCCGAGAGAAACACCACCACCACCATCCTTCCATTTCTTCTCCTCCTTCCACACAAGTTCCACCAGCATCTTCTTCATCCTCCCTCAGAGACGAGACAAGCAATTGAGCAATCCAGAAGCCCCGGAGGTCCGGCCGCGAAACCCCGACACCGCCCCACACTATTTTTGGTTTTTAAGTTTGGCACGCTCCGTTTTCCCTTCCTTTTGACTCCAAACCCTTAAGGATCATCCCTTTAACCTCCCTACTACCCTCAAAACCCTCCTAGCATGAAGATCCAGCTGAGAACAAGCCCAGAAATCTCTCCTGAGCCATTTTGACAAAGAAGACGAAGTTGGGTGAGAAACCCTTCCTCCTCTCAATTTATATGAGTTATGGGTGGTCTAACATGCTCCCACGGGTCAAGGAAAGGGTCGGGAAAAGTGGGGAAAGCTAACACCGACGGAAGAGCCACAACGAGCTCGATTCAGAACCTCAAAGTGCAGACACGCCGCCGCGTGTTTGAACTGGCTGAGGGAAACTGAACTTCGCCACTGCAAAACTTGGGTTTCGCCGCAGTGAAGGTCAGGTGGCCGTTGGCCACGTCCTACTCCCTTGAGAGTTCACTCTCACACTGACGAGTGATCCTCGTCGGCGCGGCGAGTGTGAGCTTGGGTTAGGCATTGGGAATCCCGCCTTCGGCACGGAGAGATGTTGTCTCACTGCGGCGAATGCCTCTCACGGTCGCGAGATCCCTAGCTCGTGGGGTGCTCGCTGGCAATATTTCCTCACAGGCACGACGAAACACCCCTTAGCCGAAGGGTTCTTTTGCTGACTCTTAGGGGTTTTGGCGAACGATTTTGAAAAGCGTTTTGATGATCTTGGGGATTTGCAATACTTGAATTGGCGATTGGAACTCAGGTTTTGGAAAATGAACTTAACAAATGTTTTCAAAAGGTCAAAAGTCCAAATTGATTGACTCGGGAATTGAAATGGTTTTGGACTAACTTGAGGGTTTCGACTCGTTCAATGACTGACTTGGCATGATGTTGTGAATTTGTGACTAATAGCATGTTGTTATAATGATGAGATGTTATGTAAGAGTATGAATTAATAGCATAAGAAATTGGCTAGGTATGTTATTAAAGTTGTTATAATCCGATGAGTGTTAAGATTAAATCAAGTCTAATAAATATAAAATATAAATCAAACTGAATCCCAGTCCACGCAAATAAAATTATAAGACTTCCTCCCACTGTAGTGGTAGGAGTCAGGATCGATCTGTGAGGAAGTGTGTCAACGCTCTCCGATCTAGTCTCGTAAAAAGCCCTCTGTCTCCACAAGAAGCCACTTGATATCGACTGAGATCCAGTCGATGTCGAGTGAAGCAGTCGATTTCTAGTGCTGAACCTGCAAAACAACACAAACACACTCGATGTAGAGTACAAGACTTGATATCGATTCAGATCTCTCGATATCGACTGAACTATAGCCGATCTTGAGTCACATTAACGGAAAATAGAACAAAAAGTAAAGGTGTCAGAAAATAACGTCCGAAGAGTAATAGGATGGAATCGAAAGATGAATATAAACACGTAGAAAGGTTTTTATAAACAAAATATAAAAGAACTTCCAAAGCCGGGGAACTTACCACAACGATAACCATATGAGTAATATGCTCAAATTTATGAAAGGAACATGCTTTTCATCAAATAACTTTCGCTCCATTAACAAATATGAATATAGAGGCTCTCGCATAAATCATAATTAATCCAAATTCATAATAAGATTACTTTCGGTTCAATATCATAAATGTGGAGTTACCTACTACTCTCGTAGAAGAATTATTCATATAGGATAGAAGATGAAAAATCACATAAAAATCATAACTTTAAAGTATACTTACATGGCTATCGTCGGGCTCACCCTGACCCTAGAAGTAGGACAACTACTCACACTTCATAATCACAACCATCATCATAGACATGAAAAGAAACAAACTTGAATTGAAATAAAAGAAAACTTACAACCGAACAAAGCCAAACTTCTCTCTCTCTCACTATGCTCGGCCTCAACTCTCTCTCTCTCTCTCTCTCTCTCTCTCTCTCTCTCTCTCAAGGGCTTTATTTATAGGGTTCTCCTTGCTAGCCAAGGAAAGAAAATATCTATCTAATTCCTAAAGATAAAACGTTCCAAATAAATAAATACAAAAGAAATAAAAATCCATATGGTAAAATAGAAATTAACAGATAATGCATATTCATATATATATTATATGTATTTCTTATTGTGTTTAGGTAGTTCTTTTGCTTATGTTTGAGTCTAGTTTCGTATATTGCTTGTGAAGTATTCGAGTTCGAAATCTACACCTTTTTAGTGTTTATTTTGCAGAATTACAGTCTGACCTTGAAGGGACTTTGGAAGAGCTTAAGAGACATGTTTTAGAGCATATGGAGGTTGAGGAGGAAGCTAGAGAGGAGCAAGGAAGCACGACATTGGAGATTATTGGAGTCAATCGAGGGAATTCTGTCACTGTAAGGGTTGCGCCCGCTGCCATTTACATGGCGCCCGTCGTGGGCCGGTTTCCAGCGATTGCGATTTTGGATCTGAACACCATAATTCCTATTATTTTATCATTATTTCTATTAGGGTTTTGCCGACTCTCTGAGAGTCTTTATTAGTTTTATTCCATTCATTCACTAGAGAGGTGTTGGCTATCGTGAGACTATGAACACCATTAGAGAGAGAGAGAGAGAATTGGCCTATGAGTTGCTAAACTCATAGTTTCGCCTGTGATTCAAAGACATGGTTGTTTGAATTGTGAGTATTTGATTCTATTTAGTTATTCACATTCATAATTATCATCTTGTGCTTATTGATTATATTTTTGTTGATTTCTATGATTGATCACCATGTTAGGTATTGCATTTTAGCTATGAATTCGTTATTTTGTTCTTGATAGCAAACAAAGTATTGAAGTAGTGATATTTCTTTGACTTCGTAGTGAATGATTTCAATTGATCTATGTTTTGGATATGTCAATTATGGCTGATTAGGGTTGTTCCGATTTATCATAATTGCATTGAATTAATATGCCAATTGGTCTAATTACTTGAGTCCTTAATGCTATTCTTTAGTGATATTGAATAAGGTGATTGTATCTCTGTGGATCTCTCAACTTTAGTCAAGTAGACATGTGTTTATGAATAATTGATAGATCAATCCTAGGACCATGAATTCCAACCATTGTCAGAGAATTATAGGTGAAATATTCTTTCTACTTTATTATCTATCTACTTTTCAATCATAAAGTTGGTTACTTTTATATCTTGTTTATTTGATACAAATCATTGCTTTGCCATAAGACTCATTCTTAAGAGTTATTGAATAGGAAAACGCTTTTCCCTGTGGGTTCGACTCCAGACATAATTGCTATACTAGTATTTGTTTGGTTTATCAAGTGATGGATTGACTAATCTATTGGTTTTGTGTTTGAGTTTGGATTATATTACTATTTGGCAAAGGGCAAAAGTGCCAACGACGTTCGTCCCGTACCAAAATCTTGGCGCCTTTGCCGGGGAGAAAAAAGGAGTTTGCTTTTTTTTTTATCTCTTTCAAATACTCTTTCTTCTTCTTTTGTTTTCATTCTTTACTTTGAGTCCTGTGTGTCCTTATATGGGTCAAACTAAATCTTCTAATTCATTGCCTTTTTCTTTTGATTTTGAGATTGAAAGATCTCGTAGGTTGAAAAGGAGGCTCGTGTTTGATACAAACAAGGAGATGACAGATGAAGTTGTTGATCCGCCAAGAAGGACCCTGAGAAACCGAAAGGAATCTAATTTAAATGCTCAACCACTTGCAATTAGCCTTTCTGATCTTCCTAAGGGTTCAAGATTTGAGTACAAGTCGAATTGGTCTTCTATTTTACCCTACTTTCATGGACTGCTTGGGGAGGAACCAAAAAAGCACCTTGTTACCTTTGTGAGTGTGTGTGATAGACTTAGACCCCAAGGCCTTACTGATGACCAATTGATGTTGAGAGTATTCCCTTTTACCTTGAAAGATTTTGCAAGCGATTGGTTTTATTACCTACCCTCATAAAGCATTACTACTTGGGTGCAATTGAAGAAAGCTTTCCTGCAAACCTACTTTCCTGCGACTCGCCTCAACAAACTTAAGAAGGAGTTGTCCAGCATTGAGCAATCACCTACGGAGAGTCTTTATAAGTATGTTGAGCGGTTCAAGAAGCTTAAGGGTAGTTATCCATAACATGGTATATCTGAGGATGATCTAGTGCTATATCTGACAATGCCATGGAAAGTAGGTCTATTAAATAACACGAGTATCACATCATAAATGAGCCACCCGACGAAAAAAGACATCTGACCCACCACCAGATTCATCGCAAGTAAGGTACTCGATCAAGTCATGACTAGACCCAACACCCTCAAAAACCTTGACCTACATTTCCTCGTGACCTGAATATCGATATAATCGCGCGCAAGAACCGGAGCAGGTCCTCTGAATGTCTCGTAACTCTCCGAGATCCTAGCAAGCAGCTTGCTGGCTCAAACACCTCACCTCTAAATAGCACCATGTGTATTACCTATACCCCTAACCGTGTGGGCATGCGTTACAAGTGTCCTATGTAAAACCCCGAGGTCGCCAGCAAGCTGCTCGCTTAGTTTCCCTATAAATACCCCCTCCAACCCCAAAGAAAGGGATCCAATTTCAAGAGAAGAAAGCAAAAGAGCTCTGATTTCCACGTGGACTTAAAACCCCCGGAGTTGAGTTCTTAAGATCTATGATCGGAGAAGAACATTCGAGGAATAAGAACATCGCCTAACTTCCTTTCAAACGACGACCGAACGAGTCACATCCTCGTGAGCCAAACATATTGCCTCCATCTCTGGGACCAATAAACACATAACTCAATCACCACCCTTCACGATTAAGGTTGCAAGTATTTCGGGTCATTTTATCGTTATAATGAGGTAATAAGTACTGGTGAAATTCCACGAACTCTTCATTGGCACCGTATGTGGGAACCTTTCATGACGAGAGGTTCCGCGTAGCGATACGCTTTCTTTGCTTTATATTCCTTCAAATCCCTTTTACAATCTGTTCTCCACCTACACTCTTTTCTTTTCAGAGTTCTCGTCTAAAAAAAACTAAATAAGTAGCGCGTATTCCCCTTTTAGACACTAATGTTTTTGTTGGAATTATGAACTTTACCCTATTCGGGGAGGAGTTTGGAAACCAGCACCATGATACCGAGGAAATCAACGGTCTCAACCTCAACGTTCCCCCTAAGAAGGAAGATTTACACAGCGTCAATGAGAACGTCCCTCAACAACCACCATGGGACACCGCGTAGCCACCTCCGTTCGCTCCCTATGGAATGTTGGCGGTTACCCCCATATCAATTTTTCACGGGGAGTTATCCACATAACACATACTTCAACCAACAGGCGAACGGTGTGCCATTCCAGCACGACCCTCATGGCTACTATCAACAACAGGGTCCCGTGCCAGTAGGGCTGGGGAAAAATTACTATAAAAACCGAACCAACATGTACCAACCGAACCAACATAATTGGTAACCAATTATATTGGTTACCAATATAATTGGTGCGGTATACCGAACCAAGTTTCAAAACTTGGTACGATAACGATAATGAGAATGGAAAAATTGGTATTACCATTACCAACAAATTTGAAATTGGTTGGTACCGTAATACCAACCAATTCTTACCAAACCAATTATATCTAGTTTTAGTTTTATTTTTTTAATTTATTTTGTATTGTTTTAAGTTTTTAACTTTTATTTTTATTTTTTCTTAACTTTTTCTTCTTCATAAAATATTTTTAATCAAGGGAGGAATACTAACTCGACCTCGATTAAGACAAAAACCTATAGCGTTATTCAAAATAATATCTTCCTACTACTATGTTGCTTTTGTTTTAGTGTTTAAATACTTTCAATAACATTAAAGTTTTATGTTGCTTTCTTCCTCAAATATAGTCGGTTCGGACAAAAACCTAAGCATTCGAATAATTTATACGTTTAAGTTGCATTGTATTTGCATGTTTTTTTCTCAACACTCGAAAGTTGGTAAATTACCATTACTAACACCTACCAACCAACTTAATTGGTAACCAATTAATTTGGTAAAACCCCTTCGGTGGTTGGTAATGGTAGGGGTTTTACGATTACCAATTCAAATTGGTTGGTACATGATAAACGGAAAAATGAATTGGTAATGTACCAATTCCACCCCTACGTGCCAGTAACGATCAACCACTTCCCCAACCCTACTGGTGGCCCTATTAATCCCGATATAGAGCTCGACAAGAATGCCAACAAGATCGCCAATGTTTTCAATGCCAGGGATGTGTACTCGCGTTCGAATTCCCCCGAGGCACCTGGGCAAACTCGCAAAGATGAACCAACCTTCCCGTCTGCATTTTGCAAGGAAATCACGCGAGGCGCCCGTTCCCAAAAGATGGAGGGATATCTCCATCGCCAAGTATAAGAGAGATACTAATCCCAATGATCACCTCAACCAATTTACCACGACGATGGGAATGAACGAGGACAATGACGCTATGTATTGTTGCTCGTTTCCATCTACGTTGAGCAAGGTAGCATTGACGTGGTTCACCAATTTGGTTCGGTCTTCCATCAACAACTTTGCACAGTTGTCAAGCACGTTCATCGCATATTTTGGCAGCGCTCACACGAGGAAAAGAACCATGTTGGACCTCAACTCCATTAAGCAAGGCGTGACTGAATCACTGGGAAACTTCTTCAGCAGATTCACCAACATGGTGGTACAAACCCTGAGATTCAATCAAGAGTCCGCAAGCACAATACTGATGGACAACCTGGCCGAGGGAGATTTCAAGATTTTCCTATTCCGAAAAGATCCAGAGAATTACGATGTTCTGCGAGAACTCGTAACTAAGCAGATCCATGACATGGAAGCTGCCAGCTCTAGCTCGTGACCCATTGAATCTAAAGCACCATCCTACAACCGGGCCCCTAACAAACGCCAATGAAAAGAAAATTTCAGAGATCAGCAATAGCATCGCAACCGTCCCAGGAAATACCCGATCATTCCACTACGATCGCAAATCCAGGAGGTCCAGTACAACCAAAGGTCAGGATCGGGCCCGCTCGGCGCTCCGACGAATGTAATGATGGATCACCCCGACTATGCATCGCCTCATATGCATGGGATTCCGCCAACCCTCCCTCCAAAAGAGATACCCCTTCAGATTTGCACCCCACCTACAAATTCCTGTCATCCAGTTTCAACACCACAACAACGCCAGCCCCCTGTGGTTCTGCCCCTGCAGTATAGACCAACTAATGCCCCACAGAGGCCTTACAATCCCCAATATGCAGCTAGAGGAAGGGGCAGGGGAGCCTACCCCCAGAATAGGGGAGGAAGAAATGGAAACCGAGATGGAGGATACCGACCTCCCCCGAGGGACACGAGGAATGCCCAGGATGCCAGGTCCTCGTCTAACCGACCTAATCGCTCTAACTAAGATCATCGGAAGCCCCCTTCACTAGATGGGTGCATTAATACCATCGCGGGGGGACCCGCGATGTCCGGCACCAGTAAGGAAGAGAGGAAAAACTATGAAAGAGAATCCAGACACCCCCAATCTTAGGCATGTGTCAAGCAAGCATCCACCGAGCACGCAATACTCAGCTTCTCTGTTTTTGATACTCGGGATGCTCGCAACCTCAGGATGCCACACTCAGATCCTATGATCATCCATGTGCAGATCGGAACCAAAACTGTCAAGAGAGTTATGATAGATATAGGTTTATCTGTAGATGTCCTCTACTGGGACGCCTTTCAGATACTTGGGATCGTTGAGAGCGTCTTGCATCGGTATTCAGGAAAGCTAGTCTCCTTCTCTTGGGACGAAGTGGAGGTAGCTGGAACAATCGAGTTGGCCCTTACGTCAAGGACCGCGCCGAATAGAAGAACCCACATGCTTGAATTCACAGTGGTTTGACTACCCTCCATCAACAACGCTATCATGGGCCGAGTAAGTCTGTTCAAGTTCTAAATAGCATGCTCCATATATCACTTAAGCGTCAAGTTTCCATGTGCCGATGGAACGGTGGGCGAGGCGCGGGGGGAATAGGTAGAAAGTAGAATTTTCTACTTAGCCTCGCTGAAAAAGGGCCACAATCTAATATTCGCGATTAAGGGAAGCGGTTGAGGGTCTCTAAAAGAAGAAGCGGCCGATGAGCACAAACAAGAGGCCACATCCGAACGGCAACAAGCGGAGCTAGAAGTTCGGCCCGAGAAAATGGCCGACAAGATTGTGGAGGAAAAGATCGCCTTCTTTCCCTTTCCAAACACGACTGAACCATTGTACCATGGTCACAGTTTGACCAGTCCAACCCTGGAGCGCCTCAAGAATATGTTGAAAGGGTCACGCGATGTTTTCGCATGGTCACCACAAGATTTGAAGGGGCTCCCTCGAGAAACTGCGGAGCACTCCTTGAGACTCAATCACGAGGCGAAACCTGTATGCCAAAGAAAGAGGAAGATGGCTGCTAAAATGTCGGAAGCAGCAAAACAAGAGGTACATAAGCTTCTACAAGCTGATTTATTCGTGAGATTAATGATTCAACTTAGTTATCAAATGTAGTGCTGGTCAGAAAAAGCAGTGGCAAATGGACAACGTGCATAGATTTCAAAGATCTAAACAAGGCATGCCCAAAAGATAGCTATCCTTTGCCATTTATCGACGAGGTGGTAGACACCACGGCAGGGCACGCCACTCTAAGCTTTCCAAATGCTTATTCAGGCTACAATCAAATTATAATGAGCCCTCGCGATGAAAAAAGCACTGCCTTCATCACCAACCATGGAACCTATTGTTATAAGGTGATGCCGTTCTGGATCAAGAACACGGGTGCCACCTTTCAGCAGATGATAGAGAAAGTGTTTGTGTCATAGATCGAAAGAAATGTTGCAGTTTACGTCGATGATATCGTGATCAAAAGTCTTACAAAGGAGGACCACTGTAAAGATCTACAAGAAACCATCGACACGCTAAGGAGGAATCGCGTTTGCCTGGACCAGAAAAGTGTGTTTTCGGGGTGGATTCTGGAAAATTTCTGGGTTTCATAATAATCCATCATGGAATAGATATGAATCCATCAAAAGTACAGACCATCATCGACATGGCCCCTCCGAAGACGTTGAATGATATTCAGAAATTGAATGGGTCAGTTAACTGTTGTGAGCTGAATCTGCCATGTTTTACATTTACTTTTATATCGATTTCTGCATACATTGCATTCATTTGGGCTAAGATAGTACAGAATCTATGTAGTTTATGTTTATTTGCCAAATTATAGAATCTACACCAGTTTCTGTTTAATTCGCAGAATTCAAGGCATTTTACAGCAATTCTACAGAAGGTCAAAAAAGCTCGGAAAACAGCTACAGAAGTCCAAGGTCGAAGTAGCAACGGAACCAGTCGAATCGTGTCAAGAACCAAGGTTACTCGACCTCGAGTAAACCCTACTCGATCTAGACAAGTATAGCCGAGCACAGCTTGTCGATAGAGCCTGATCGAGAGCCAGACCAGCCCAGCTCCGGAAGTCAACTCGATCTCGACAAACCCTAGTCGAGATCGACGAAGCCCTGACGCCACACCCGGAGTCGACAAGGAGAGGAGCTGCCCGAGAAGCCAAGGACGAAGACGCCGAGCAACTTTACTCGATCTCGACTATGCCTTGTCGAGATCGACGAGCCGACCAGAGGTTGTCCGAGTCCATGCCGAGGAGCCCTAGTCGACACCACCAGAGAGCAATCTTCGACGAACCCTACTCGATCTCGGCTGCGCCTTGTCGAGATCGACAAGCTTCTGAGTCCAGATCCGGAGTCCATCGAGCAGAGTCACTCGAGAAGACCTAGTCGGCAAGCCAGTCTACTCGAGGTCGACTAGGGCTACTCGAGGTCGACGAGCACCGTGAGCCAAGACCGAGCCACATCGAGCACCAGTTAGCCGAGACGAGGAATCCTATTCGAGATCGACGAAGCCTTGTCGAAGTCGAGTAGAGCCGTTTCCAGAAACTTCTCGACGAGGAACAATCCGACTAGACTTGGGATTCCTTGGGACTTAATAAAATATCTGATCCGGGAGGATAGCTCTATGACCGGATGCCCGACGCGGAGCAAGATCACGCGTTAAGGGACTTAATAAAATATCTGATCCGGGAGGCTAGCTCTACGACCGGATGCCCGACGCGGAGCAAGATCACGCGTTAAGGGACTTAATAAAATATCTGATCCGGGAGGCTAGCTCTACGACCGGATGCCCGACGCGGAGCAAGATCACACGTTAGGGGACTTAATAAAATATCTGATCCGGGAGGCTGGCTCTACGACCGGATGCCCGACACGGAGCAAGCTCCAGCGTCCTGGGACTTAAAGAAAATATCTGATCCGGGAGGCTAGCTCTACGACCGGATGCCCGACGCGGAGCAAGATCACGCATTAAGGGACTTAATAAAATATCTGATCCGGGAGGCTGGCTCTACGACCGGATGCCCGACGCAGAGCAAGTTCCAGCGTCCTGGGACTTAAAGAAAATATCTGATCCGGGAGGCTAGCTCTACGACCGGATGCCCGACGCGGAGTAAGATCACGCGTTAAGGGACTTAATAAAATATCTGATCCGGGAGGCTAGCTCTACGACCGGATGCCCGACGCGGAGCAAGATCACGCGTTAAGGGACTTAATAAAATATCTGATCCGGGAGGCTAGCTCTACGACCGGATGCCCGACGCGGAGCAAGATCACGCGTTAAGGGACTTAATAAAATATCTGATCCGGGAGGCTAGCTCTACGACCGGATGCCCGACTCGGAGCAAGATCACGCGTTAAGGGACTTAATAAAATATCTGATCCGGGAGGCTAGCTCTACGACCGGATGCCCGACGCGGAGCAAGATCACGCGTTAAGGGACTTAATAAAATATCTGATCCGGGAGGCTAGCTCTACGACCGGATGCCCGACGCGGAGCAAGATCACGCGTTAAGGGACTTAATAAAATATTTGATCCGGGAGGCTAGTTCTACGACCGGATGCCCGACGCGGAGCAAGATCACGCGATAAGGGAATTAATAAAATATCTGATCCGGGAGGCTAGCTCTGCGACCGGATGCCCGACGCGGAGCAAGATCACGCGTTAAGGGACTTAATAAAATATCTGATCCGGGAGGCTAGCTCTACGACCGGATGCCCGACTCGGTGCAAGATCACGCGTTAAGGGACTTAATAAAATATATGATCCGGGCGGCTGGCTCTACGACCGGACGCCCGACGCCGAACAAGCTCCAGCGTCCTGGGACTTAAAGAAAATATCTGATCCGGGTGGATAGCTCTACGACCGGATGCCCGACGCGGAGCAAGATCACGCGTTAAGGGACTTAATAAAATATCTGATCCGGGAGGCTAGCTCTACGACCGGATGCCCGACGCGGAGCAACATCACGCGTTAAGGGACTTAATAAAATATCTGATCCGGGAGGCTAGCTCTACAACCGGATGCCCGACGCGGAGCAAGATCACGCGTTAAGGGACTTAATAAAATATCTGATCCGGGAGGCTAGCTCTACGACCGGATGCCCGACGCGGAGCAAGATCACGCGTTAAGGGACTTAAAAAATATCTGATCCGGGAGGCTTGCTCTACGACCGGATGCCCGACGCGGAGCAAGCTCCAGCGTCCTGGGACTTAAAGAAAATATCTGATCCGGGAGGGTAGCTCTACGACCGGATGCCCGACGCGGAGCAAGATCACGCGTTAAGGGACTTAATAAAAAATCTGATCCGGGAGGCTGGCTCTAAGACCGGATGCCCGACGCGGAGCAAGCTCCAGCGTCCTGGGACTTAAAGAAAATATCTGATCCGGGAGGCTAGCTCTACGACCGGATGCCCGACGCGGAGCAAGATCACGCATTAAGGGACTTAATAAAATATCTGATCCGGGAGGCTGGCTCTACGACCGGATGCCCGACGCGGAGCATGCTCCAGCGTCCTGGGACTTAAAGAAAATATCTGATCCGGGAGGCTAGCTCTATGACCGAATGCCCGACGCGGAGCAAGATCACGCGTTAAGGGACTTAATAAAATATCTGATCCGGGAGGCTAGCTCTACGACCGGATGCCCGACGCGGAGCAAGATCACGCGTTAAGGGACTTAACAAAATATATGATCCGGGAGGCTAGCTCTACGACCGGATGCCCGACGCGGAGCAAGATCACGCGTTAAGGGACTTAATAAAATATCTGATCCGGGAGGCTAGCTCTACGACCGGATGCCCGACGCGGAGCAAGATCACGCGTTAAGGGACTTAATAAAATATCTGATCCGGGAGGCTAGCTCTACGACCGGATGCCCGACGCGGAGCAAGATCACGCGTTAAGGGACTTAAAAAATATCTGATCCGGGAGGCTTGCTCTACGACCGGATGCCCGACGCGGAGCAAGCTCCAGCGTCCTGGGATTTAAAGAAAATATCTGATCCGGGAGGCTAGCTCTACGACCGGATGCCCGACGCGGAGCAAGATCACGCATTAAGGGACTTAATAAAATATCTGATCCGGGAGGCTGGCTCTACGACCGGATGCCCGACGCGGAGCATGCTCCAGCGTCCTGGGACTTAAAGAAAATATCTGATCCGGGAGGCTAGCTCTATGACCGAATGCCCGACGCGGAGCAAGATCACGCGTTAAGGGACTTAATAAAATATCTGATCCGGGAGGCTAGCTCTACGACCGGATGCCCGACGCGGAGCAAGATCACGCGTTAAGGGACTTAATAAAATATCTGATCCGGGAGGCTAGCTCTACGACCGGATGCCCGACGCGGAGCAAGATCACGCGTTAAGGGACTTAATAAAATATCTGATCCGGGAGGCTTGCTCTACGACCGGATGCCCGACGCGGAGCAAGCTCCAGCGTCCTGGGACTTAAAGAAAATATCTGATCCGGGTGGATAGCTCTACGACCGGATGCCCAACGCGGAGCAAGATCACGCGTTAAGGGACTTAATAAAATATCTGGTCCGGGAGGCTAGCTCTACGACCGGATGCCCGACGCGGAGCAAGATCACGCGTTAAGGGACTTAATAAAATATCTGATCCGGGAGGCTAGCTCTACAACCGGATGCCCGACGCGGAGCAAGATCACGCGTTAAGGGACTTAATAAAATATCTGATCCGGGAGGCTAGCTCTACGACCGGATGCCCGACGCGGAGCAAGATCACGCGTTAAGGGACTTAAAAAATATCTGATCCGGGAGGCTTGCTCTACGACCGGATGCCCGACGCGGAGCAAGCTCCAGCGTCCTGGGACTTAAAGAAAATATCTGATCCGGGAGGGTAGCTCTACGACCGGATGCCCGACGCGGAGCAAGATCACGCGTTAAGGGACTTAATAAAAAATCTGATCCGGGTGGCTGGATCTAAGACCGGATGCCCGACGCGGAGCAAGCTCCAGCGTCCTGGGACTTAAAGAAAATATCTGATCCGGGAGGCTAGCTCTACGACCGGATGCCCGACGCGGAACAAGATCACGCATTAAGGGACTTAATAAAATTTCTGATCCGGGAGGCTAGCTCTACGACCGGATGCCCGACGCGGAGCAAGATCACGCGTTAAGGGACTTAATAAAATATCTGATCCGGGAGGCTAGCTCTACGACCGGATGCCCGACGCGGAGCAAGATCACGCGTTAAGGGACTTAATAAAATATCTGATCCGGGAGGCTAGCTCTACGACCGGATGCCCGACGCGGAGCAAGATCACGCGTTAAGGGACTTAATAAAATATCTGATCCGGGAGGCTTGCTCTACGACCGGATGCCCGACGCGGAGCAAGCTCCAGCGTCCTGGGACTTAAAGAAAATATCTGATCCGGGTGGATAGCTCTACGACCGGATGCCCGACGCGGAGCAAGATCACGCGTTAAGGGACTTAATAAAATATCTGATCCGGGAGGCTAGCTCTACGACCGGATGCCCGACGCGGAGCAAGATCACGCGTTAAGGGACTTAATAAAATATCTGATCCGGGAGGCTAGCTCTACAACCGGATGCCCGACGCGGAGCAAGATCACGCGTTAAGGGACTTAATAAAATATCTGATCCGGGAGGCTAGCTCTACGACCGGATGCCCGACGCGGAGCAAGATCACGCGTTAAGGGACTTAAAAAATATCTGATCCGGGAGGCTTGCTCTACGACCGGATGCCCGACACGGAGCAAGCTCCAGCGTCCTGGGACTTAAAGAAAATATCTGATCCGGGAGGCTAGCTCTACGACCGGATGCCCGACGCGGAGCAAGATCACGCATTAAGGAACTTAATAAAATATCTGATTCGGGAGGCTGGCTCTACGACCGGATGCCCGACGCGGAGCATGCTCCAGCGTCCTGGGACTTAAAGAAAATATCTGATCCGGGAGGCTAGCTCTATGACCGAATGCCCGACGCGGAGCAAGATCACGCGTTAAGGGACTTAATAAAATATCTGATCCGGGAGGCTAGCTCTACGACCGGATGCCCGACGCGGAGCAAGATCACGCGTTAAGGGACTTAATAAAATATCTGATCCGGGAGGCTAGCTCTACGACCGGATGCCCGACGCGGAGCAAGATCACGCGTTAAGGGACTTAATAAAATATCTGATCCGGGAGGCTTGCTCTACGACCGGATGCCCGACGCGGAGCAAGCTCCAGCGTCCTGGGACTTAAAGAAAATATCTGATCCGGGTGGATAGCTCTACGACCGGATGCCCGACGCGGAGCAAGATCACGCGTTAAGGGACTTAATAAAATATCTGATCCGGGAGGCTAGCTCTACGACCGGATGCCCGACGCGGAGCAAGATCACGCGTTAAGGGACTTAATAAAATATCTGATCCGGGAGGCTAGCTCTACAACCGGATGCCCGACGCGGAGCAAGATCACGCGTTAAGGGACTTAATAAAATATCTGATCCGGGAGGCTAGCTCTACGACCGGATGCCCGACGCGGAGCAAGATCACGCGTTAAGGGACTTAAAAAATATCTGATCCGGGAGGCTTGCTCTACGACCGGATGCCCGACGCGGAGCAAGCTCCAGCGTCCTGGGACTTAAAGAAAATATCTGATCCGGGAGGGTAGCTCTACGACCGGATGCCCGACGCGGAGCAAGATCACGCGTTAAGGGACTTAATAAAAAATCTGATCCGGGAGGCTGGCTCTAAGACCGGATGCCCGACGCGGAGCAAGCTCCAGCGTCCTGGGACTTAAAGAAAATATCTGATCCGGGAGGCTAGCTCTACGACCGGATGCCCGACGCGGAGCAAGATCACGCATTAAGGGACTTAATAAAATATCTGATCCGGGAGGCTGGCTCTACGACCGGATGCCCGACGCGGAGTATGCTCCAGCGTCCTGGGACTTAAAGAAAATATCTGATCCGGGAGGCTAGCTCTATGACCGAATGCCCGACGCGGAGCAAGATCACGCGTTAAGGGACTTAATAAAATATCTGATCCGGGAGGCTAGCTCTACGACCGGATGCCCGACGCGGAGCAAGATCACGCGTTAAGGGACTTAATAAAATATCTGATCCGGGAGGCTAGCTCTACGACCGGATGCCCGACGCGGAGCAAGATCACGCATTAAGGGACTTAATAAAATATCTGATCCGGGAGGCTTGCTCTACGACCGGATGCCCGACGCGGAGCAAGCTCCAGCGTCCTGGGACTTAAAGAAAATATCTGATCCGGGTGGATAGCTCTACGACCGGATGCCCGACGCGGAGCAAGATCACGCGTTAAGGGACTTAATAAAATATCTGATCCGGGAGGCTAGCTCTACGACCGGATGCCCGACGCGGAGCAAGATCACGCGTTAAGGGACTTAATAAAATATCTGATCCGGGAGGCTAGCTCTACAACCGGATGCCCGACGCGGAGCAAGATCACGCGTTAAGGGACTTAATAAAATATCTGATCCGGGAGGCTAGCTCTACGACCGGATGCCCGACGCGGAGCAAGATCACGCGTTAAGGGACTTAAAAAATATCTGATCCGGGAGGCTTGCTCTACGACCGGATGCCCGACGCGGAGCAAGCTCCAGCGTCCTGGGACTTAAAGAAAATATCTGATCCGGGAGGGTAGCTCTACGACCGGATGCCCGACGCGGAGCAAGATCACGCGTTAAGGGACTTGATAAAAAATCTGATCCGGGAGGCTGGCTCTAAGACCGGATGCCCGACGCGGAGCAAGCTCCAGCGTCCTGGGACTTAAAGAAAATATCTGATCCGGGAGGCTAGCTCTACGACCGGATGCCCGACGCGGAGCAAGATCACGCATTAAGGGACTTAATAAAATATCTGATCCGGGAGGCTGGCTCTACGACCGGATGCCCGACGCGGAGCATGCTCCAGCGTCCTGGGACTTAAAGAAAATATCTGATCCGGGAGGCTAGCTCTATGACCGAATGCCCGACGCGGAGCAAGATCACGCGTTAAGGGACTTAATAAAATATCTGATCCGGGAGGCTAGCTCTACGACCGGATGCCCGACGCGGAGCAAGATCACGCGTTAAGGGACTTAATAAAATATCTGATCCGGGAGGCTAGCTCTACGACCGGATGCCCGACGCGGAGCAAGATCACGCGTTAAGGGACTTAATAAAATATCTGATCCGGGAGGCTTGCACTACGACCGGATGCCCGACGCGGAGCAAGCTCCAGCGTCCTGGGACTTAAAGAAAATATCTGATCCGGGAGGCTAGCTCTACGACCGGATGCCCGACGTGGAGCAAGATCACGCGTTAAAGGACTTAATAAAAAATCTGATCCGGGAGGCTGGCTCTAAGACCGGATGCCCGACGCGGAGCAAGCTCCAGCGTCCTGGGACTTAAAGAAAATATCTGATCCGGGAGGCTAGCTCTACGACCGGATGCCCGACGCGGAGCAAGATCACGCATTAAGGGACTTAATAAAATATCTGATCCGGGAGGCTGGCTCTACGACCGGATGCCCGACGCGGAGCAAGCTCCAGCGTCCTGGGACTTGAAGAAAATATCTGATCCGGGAGGCTAGCTCTATGACCGAATGCCCGACGCGGAGCAAGATCACGCGTTAAGGGACTTAATAAAATATCTGATCCGGGAGGCTAGCTCTACGACCGGATGCCCGACGCGGAGCAAGATCACGCGTTAAGGGACTTAATAAAATATCTGATCCGGGAGGCTTGCTCTACGACCGGATGCCCGACGCGGAGCAAGCTCCAGCGTCCTGGGACTTAAAGAAAATATCTGATCCGGGTGGATAGCTCTACGACCGGATGCCCGACGCGGAGCAAGCTCCAGCGTCCTGGGACTCAAAGAAAATATCTGATCCGGGTGGATAGCTCTACGACCGGATGCCCGACGCGGAGCAAGATCACGCGTTAAGGGACTTAATAAAATATCTGATCCGGGAGGCTAGCTCTACGACCGGATGCCCGACGCGGAGCAAGATCACGCGTTAAGGGACTTAATAAAATATCTGATCCGGGAGGCTAGCTCTACAACCGGATGCCCGACGCGGAGCAAGATCACGCGTTAAGGGACTTAAAAAATATCTGATCCGGGAGGCTTGCTCTACGACCGGATGCCCGACGCGGAGCAAGCTCCAGCGTCCTGGGACTTAAAGAAAATATCTGATCCGGGTGGATAGCTCTACGACCGGATGCCCGACGCGGAGCAAGATCACGCGTTAAGGGACTTAATAAAATATCTGATCCGGGAGGCTAGCTCTACGACCGGATGCCCGACGCGGAGCAAGATCACGCGTTAAGGGACTTAATAAAATATCTGATCCGGGAGGCTAGCTCTACAACCGGATGCCCGACGCGGAGCAAGATCACGCGTTAAGGGACTTAATAAAATATCTGATCCGGGAGGCTAGCTCTACGACCGGATGCCCGACGCGGAGCAAGCTCCAGCGTCCTGGGACTTAAAGAAAATATCTGATCCGGGAGGCTAGCTCTACGACCGGATGCCCGACGCGGAGCAAGATCACGCATTAAGGGACTTAATAAAATATCTGATCCGGGAGGCTGGCTCTACGACCGGATGCCCGACGCGGAGCAAGCTCCAGCGTCCTGGGACTTAAAGAAAATATCTGATCCGGGAGGCTAGCTCTATGACCGAATGCCCGACGCGGAGCAAGATCACGCGTTAAGGGACTTAATAAAATATCTGATCCGGGAGGCTAGCTCTACGACCGGATGCCCGACGCGGAGCAAGATCACGCGTTAAGGGACTTAATAAAATATCTGATCCGGGAGGCTTGCTCTACGACCGGATGCCCGACGCGGAGCAAGCTCCAGCGTCCTGGGACTTAAAGAAAATATCTGATCCGGGTGGATAGCTCTACGACCGGATGCCCGACGCGGAGCAAGCTCCAGCGTCCTGGGACTTAAAGAAAATATCTGATCCGGGTGGATAGCTCTACGACCGGATGCCCGACGCGGAGCAAGATCACGCGTTAAGGGACTTAATAAAATATCTGATCCGGGAGGCTAGCTCTACGACCGGATGCCCGACGCGGAGCAAGATCACGCGTTAAGGGACTTAATAAAATATCTGATCCGGGAGGCTAGCTCTACAACCGGATGCCCGACGCGGAGCAAGATCACGCGTTAAGGGACTTAAAAAATATCTGATCCGGGAGGCTTGCTCTACGACCGGATGCCCGACGCGGAGCAAGCTCCAGCGTCCTGGGACTTAAAGAAAATATCTGATCCGGGTGGATAGCTCTACGACCGGATGCCCGACGCGGAGCAAGATCACGCGTTAAGGGACTTAATAAAATATCTGATCCGGGAGGCTAGCTCTACGACCGGATGCCCGACGCGGAGCAAGATCACGCGTTAAGGGACTTAATAAAATATCTGATCCGGGAGGCTAGCTCTACAACCGGATGCCCGACGCGGAGCAAGATCACGCGTTAAGGGACTTAATAAAATATCTGATCCGGGAGGCTAGCTCTACGACCGGATGCCCGACGCGGAGCAAGATCACGCGTTAAGGGACTTAAAAAATATCTGATCCGGGAGGCTTGCTCTACGACCGGATGCCCGACGCGGAGCAAGCTCCAGCGTCCTGGGACTTAAAGAAAATATCTGATCCGGGAGGGTAGCTCTACGACCGGATGCCCGACGCGGAGCAAGATCACGCGTTAAGGGACTTAATAAAAAATCTGATCCGGGAGGCTGGCTCTAAGACCGGATGCCCGACGCGGAGCAAGCTCCAGCGTCCTGGGACTTAAAGAAAATATCTGATCCGGGAGGCTAGCTCTACGACCGGATGCCCGACGCGGAGCAAGATCACGCATTAAGGGACTTAATAAAATATCTGATCCGGGAGGCTGGCTCTACGACCGGATGCCCGACGCGGAGTATGCTCCAGCGTCCTGGGACTTAAAGAAAATATCTGATCCGGGAGGCTAGCTCTATGACCGAATGCCCGACGCGGAGCAAGATCACGCGTTAAGGGACTTAATAAAATATCTGATCCGGGAGGCTAGCTCTACGACCGGATGCCCGACGCGGAGCAAGATCACGCGTTAAGGGACTTAATAAAATATCTGATCCGGGAGGCTAGCTCTACGACCGGATGCCCGACGCGGAGCAAGATCACGCATTAAGGGACTTAATAAAATATCTGATCCGGGAGGCTTGCTCTACGACCGGATGCCCGACGCGGAGCAAGCTCCAGCGTCCTGGGACTTAAAGAAAATATCTGATCCGGGTGGATAGCTCTACGACCGGATGCCCGACGCGGAGCAAGATCACGCGTTAAGGGACTTAATAAAATATCTGATCCGGGAGGCTAGCTCTACGACCGGATGCCCGACGCGGAGCAAGATCACGCGTTAAGGGACTTAATAAAATATCTGATCCGGGAGGCTAGCTCTACAACCGGATGCCCGACGCGGAGCAAGATCACGCGTTAAGGGACTTAATAAAATATCTGATCCGGGAGGCTAGCTCTACGACCGGATGCCCGACGCGGAGCAAGATCACGCGTTAAGGGACTTAAAAAATATCTGATCCGGGAGGCTTGCTCTACGACCGGATGCCCGACGCGGAGCAAGCTCCAGCGTCCTGGGACTTAAAGAAAATATCTGATCCGGGAGGGTAGCTCTACGACCGGATGCCCGACGCGGAGCAAGATCACGCGTTAAGGGACTTAATAAAAAATCTGATCCGGGAGGCTGGCTCTAAGACCGGATGCCCGACGCGGAGCAAGCTCCAGCGTCCTGGGACTTAAAGAAAATATCTGATCCGGGAGGCTAGCTCTACGACCGGATGCCCGACGCGGAGCAAGATCACGCATTAAGGGACTTAATAAAATATCTGATCCGGGAGGCTGGCTCTACGACCGGATGCCCGACGCGGAGCATGCTCCAGCGTCCTGGGACTTAAAGAAAATATCTGATCCGGGAGGCTAGCTCTATGACCGAATGCCCGACGCGGAGCAAGATCACGCGTTAAGGGACTTAATAAAATATCTGATCCGGGAGGCTAGCTCTACGACCGGATGCCCGACGCGGAGCAAGATCACGCGTTAAGGGACTTAATAAAATATCTGATCCGGGAGGCTAGCTCTACGACCGGATGCCCGACGCGGAGCAAGATCACGCGTTAAGGGACTTAATAAAATATCTGATCCGGGAGGCTTGCACTACGACCGGATGCCCGACGCGGAGCAAGCTCCAGCGTCCTGGGACTTAAAGAAAATATCTGATCCGGGAGGCTAGCTCTACGACCGGATGCCCGACGCGGAGCAAGATCACGCGTTAAAGGACTTAATAAAAAATCTGATCCGGGAGGCTGGCTCTAAGACCGGATGCCCGACGCGGAGCAAGCTCCAGCGTCCTGGGACTTAAAGAAAATATCTGATCCGGGAGGCTAGCTCTACGACCGGATGCCCGACGCGGAGCAAGATCACGCATTAAGGGACTTAATAAAATATCTGATCCGGGAGGCTGGCTCTACGACCGGATGCCCGACGCGGAGCAAGCTCCAGCGTCCTGGGACTTAAAGAAAATATCTGATCCGGGAGGCTAGCTCTATGACCGAATGCCCGACGCGGAGCAAGATCACGCGTTAAGGGACTTAATAAAATATCTGATCCGGGAGGCTAGCTCTACGACCGGATGCCCGACGCGGAGCAAGATCACGCGTTAAGGGACTTAATAAAATATCTGATCCGGGAGGCTTGCTCTACGACCGGATGCCCGACGCGGAGCAAGCTCCAGCGTCCTGGGACTTAAAGAAAATATCTGATCCGGGTGGATAGCTCTACGACCGGATGCCCGACGCGGAGCAAGCTCCAGCGTCCTGGGACTTAAAGAAAATATCTGATCCGGGTGGATAGCTCTACGACCGGATGCCCGACGCGGAGCAAGATCACGCGTTAAGGGACTTAATAAAATATCTGATCCGGGAGGCTAGCTCTACGACCGGATGCCCGACGCGGAGCAAGATCACGCGTTAAGGGACTTAATAAAATATCTGATCCGGGAGGCTAGCTCTACAACCGGATGCCCGACGCGGAGCAAGATCACGCGTTAAGGGACTTAATAAAATATCTGATCCGGGAGGCTAGCTCTACGACCGGATGCCCGACGCGGAGCAAGATCACGCGTTAAGGGACTTAAAAAATATCTGATCCGGGAGGCTTGCTCTACGACCGGATGCCCGACGCGGAGCAAGCTCCAGCGTCCTGGGACTTAAAGAAAATATCTGATCCGGGAGGGTAGCTCTACGACCGGATGCCCGACGCGGAGCAAGATCACGCGTTAAGGGACTTAATAAAAAATCTGATCCGGGAGGCTGGCTCTAAGACCGGATGCCCGACGCGGAGCAAGCTCCAGCGTCCTGGGACTTAAAGAAAATATCTGATCCGGGAGGCTAGCTCTACGACCGGATGCCCGACGCGGAGCAAGATCACGCATTAAGGGACTTAATAAAATATCTGATCCGGGAGGCTGGCTCTACGACCGGATGCCCGACGCGGAGCATGCTCCAGCGTCCTGGGACTTAAAGAAAATATCTGATCCGGGAGGCTAGCTCTATGACCGAATGCCCGACGCGGAGCAAGATCACGCGTTAAGGGACTTAATAAAATATCTGATCCGGGAGGCTAGCTCTACGACCGGATGCCCGACGCGGAGCAAGATCACGCGTTAAGGGACTTAATAAAATATCTGATCCGGGAGGCTAGCTCTACGACCGGATGCCCGACGCGGAGCAAGATCACGCGTTAAGGGACTTAATAAAATATCTGATCCGGGAGGCTTGCTCTACGACCGGATGCCCGACGCGGAGCAAGCTCCAGCGTCCTGGGACTTAAAGAAAATATCTGATCCGGGTGGATAGCTCTACGACCGGATGCCCGACGCGGAGCAAGATCACGCGTTAAGGGACTTAATAAAATATCTGATCCGGGAGGCTAGCTCTACGACCGGATGCCCGACGCGGAGCAAGATCACGCGTTAAGGGACTTAATAAAATATCTGATCCGGGAGGCTAGCTCTACAACCGGATGCCCGACGCGGAGCAAGATCACGCGTTAAGGGACTTAATAAAATATCTGATCCGGGAGGCTAGCTCTACGACCGGATGCCCGACGCGGAGCAAGATCACGCGTTAAGGGACTTAAAAAATATCTGATCCGGGAGGCTTGCTCTACGACCGGATGCCCGACGCGGAGCAAGCTCCAGCGTCCTGGGACTTAAAGAAAATATCTGATCCGGGAGGGTAGCTCTACGACCGGATGCCCGACGCGGAGCAAGATCACGCGTTAAGGGACTTAATAAAAAATCTGATCCGGGAGGCTGGCTCTAAGACCGGATGCCCGACGCGGAGCAAGCTCCAGCGTCCTGGGACTTAAAGAAAATATCTGATCCGGGAGGCTAGCTCTACGACCGGATGCCCGACGCGGAGCAAGATCACGCATTAAGGGACTTAATAAAATATCTGATCCGGGAGGCTGGCTCTACGACCGGATGCCCGACGCGGAGCATGCTCCAGCGTCCTGGGACTTAAAGAAAATATCTGATCCGGGAGGCTAGCTCTATGACCGAATGCCCGACGCGGAGCAAGATCACGCGTTAAGGGACTTAATAAAATATCTGATCCGGGAGGCTAGCTCTACGACCGAATGCCCGACGCGGAGCAAGATCACGCGTTAAGGGACTTAATAAAATATCTGATCCGGGAGGCTAGCTCTACGACCGGATGCCCGACGCGGAGCAAGATCACGCGTTAAGGGACTTAATAAAATATCTGATCCGGGAGGCTTGCACTACGACCGGATGCCCGACGCGGAGCAAGCTCCAGCGTCCTGGGACTTAAAGAAAATATCTGATCCGGGAGGCTAGCTCTACGACCGGATGCCCGACGCGGAGCAAGATCACGCGTTAAAGGACTTAATAAAAAATCTGATCCGGGAGGCTGGCTCTAAGACCGGATGCCCGACGCGGAGCAAGCTCCAGCGTCCTGGGACTTAAAGAAAATATCTGATCCGGGAGGCTAGCTCTACGACCGGATGCCCGACGCGGAGCAAGATCACGCATTAAGGGACTTAATAAAATATCTGATCCGGGAGGCTGGCTCTACGACCGGATGCCCGACGCGGAGCAAGCTCCAGCGTCCTGGGACTTAAAGAAAATATCTGATCCGGGAGGCTAGCTCTATGACCGAATGCCCGACGCGGAGCAAGATCACGCGTTAAGGGACTTAATAAAATATCTGATCCGGGAGGCTAGCTCTACGACCGGATGCCCGACGCGGAGCAAGATCACGCGTTAAGGGACTTAATAAAATATCTGATCCGGGAGGCTAGCTCTACGACCGGATGCCCGACTCGGAGCAAGATCACGCGTTAAGGGACTTAATAAAATATCTGATCCGGGAGGCTAGCTCTACGACCGGATGCCCGACGCGGAGCAAGATCACGCGTTAAGGGATTTAATAAAATATCTGATCCGGGAGGCTAGCTCTACGACCGGATGCCCGACGCGGAGCAAGATCACGCGTTAAGGGACTTAATAAAATATCTGATCCGGGAGGCTAGCTCTACGACCGGATGCCCGACGCGGTGCAAGATCACGCGTTAAGGGACTTAATAAAATATATGATCCGGGCGGCTGGCTCTACGACCGGACGCCCGACGCCGAACAAGCTCCAGCGTCCTGAGACTTAAAGAAAATATCTGATCCGGGTGGATAGCTCTACGACCGGATGCCCGACGCGGAGCAAGATCATGCGTTAAGGGACTTAATAAAATATCTGATCCGGGAGGCTAGCTCTACGACCGGATGCCCGACGCGGAGCAAGATCACGCGTTAAGGGACTTAATAAAATATCTGATCCGGGAGGCTAGCTCTACAACCGGATGCCCGACGCGGAGCAAGATCACGCGTTAAGGGACTTAATAAAATATCTGATCCGGGAGGCTAGCTCTACGACCGGATGCCCGACGCGGAGCAAGATCACGAGTTAAGGGACTTAATAAAATATCTGATCCGGGAGGCTAGCTCTACGACCGGATGCCCGACGCGGAGCAAGATCACGCGTTAAGGGACTTAAAAAATATCTGATCCGGGAGGCTTGCTCTACGACCGGATGCCCGACGCGGAGCAAGCTCCAGCGTCCTGGGACTTAAAGAAAATATCTGATCTGGGAGGGTAGCTCTACGACCGGATGCCCGACGCGGAGCAAGATCACGCGTTAAGGGACTTAATAAAAAATCTGATCCCGGAGGATGGCTCTAAGACCGGATGCCCGACGCGGAGCAAGATCACGCGTTAAGGGACTTAATAAAATATCTGATCCGGGAGGCTAGCTCTACGACCGGATGCCCGACGCGGTGCAAGATCACGCGTTAAGGGACTTAATAAAATATATGATCCGGGCGGCTGGCTCTACGACCGGACGCCCGACGCCGAACAAGCTCCAGCGTCCTGGGACTTAAAGAAAATATCTGATCCGGGTGGATAGCTCTACGACCGGATGCCCGACGCGGAGCAAGATCACGCGTTAAGGGACTTAATAAAATATCTGATCCGGGAGGCTAGCTCTACGACCGGATGCCCGACGCGGAGCAAGATCACGCGTTAAGGGACTTAATAAAATATCTGATCCGGGAGGCTAGCTCTACAACCGGATGCCCGACGCGGAGCAAGATCACGCGTTAAGGGACTTAATAAAATATCTGATCCGGGAGGCTAGCTCTACGACCGGATGCCCGACGCGGAGCAAGATCACGCGTTAAGGGACTTAATAAAATATCTGATCCGGGAGGCTAGCTCTACGACCGGATGCCCGACGCGGTGCAAGATCACGCGTTAAGGGACTTAATAAAATATATGATCCGGGCGGCTGGCTCTACGACCGGACGCCCGACGCCGAACAAGCTCCAGCGTCCTGAGACTTAAAGAAAATATCTGATCCGGGTGGATAGCTCTACGACCGGATGCCCGACGCGGAGCAAGATCATGCGTTAAGGGACTTAATAAAATATCTGATCCGGGAGGCTAGCTCTACGACCGGATGCCCGACGCGGAGCAAGATCACGCGTTAAGGGACTTAATAAAATATCTGATCCGGGAGGCTAGCTCTACAACCGGATGCCCGACGCGGAGCAAGATCACGCGTTAAGGGACTTAATAAAATATCTGATCCGGGAGGCTAGCTCTACGACCGGATGCCCGACGCGGAGCAAGATCACGAGTTAAGGGACTTAATAAAATATCTGATCCGGGAGGCTAGCTCTACGACCGGATGCCCGACGCGGAGCAAGATCACGCGTTAAGGGACTTAAAAAATATCTGATCCGGGAGGCTTGCTCTACGACCGGATGCCCGACGCGGAGCAAGCTCCAGCGTCCTGGGACTTAAAGAAAATATCTGATCCGGGAGGGTAGCTCTACGACCGGATGCCCGACGCGGAGCAAGATCACGCGTTAAGGGACTTAATAAAAAATCTGATCCGGGAGGCTGGCTCTAAGACCGGATGCCGGACGCGGAGCAAGATCACGCGTTAAGGGACTTAATAAAATATCTGATCCGGGAGGCTAGCTCTACGACCGGATGCCCGACGCGGTGCAAGATCACGCGTTAAGGGACTTAATAAAATATATGATCCGGGCGGCTGGCTCTACGACCGGACGCCCGACGCCGAACAAGCTCCAGCGTCCTGGGACTTAAAGAAAATATCTGATCCGGGTGGATAGCTCTACGACCGGATGCCCGACGCGGAGCAAGATCACGCGTTAAGGGACTTAATAAAAAATCTGATCCCGGAGGATGGCTCTAAGACCGGATGCCCGACGCGGAGCAAGATCACGCGTTAAGGGACTTAATAAAATATCTGATCCGGGAGGCTAGCTCTACGACCGGATGCCCGACGCGGTGCAAGATCACGCGTTAAGGGACTTAATAAAATATATGATCCGGGCGGCTGGCTCTACGACCGGACGCCCGACGCCGAACAAGCTCCAGCGTCCTGGGACTTAAAGAAAATATCTGATCCGGGTGGATAGCTCTACGACCGGATGCCCGACGCGGAGCAAGATCACGCGTTAAGGGACTTAATAAAATATCTGATCCGGGAGGCTAGCTCTACGACCGGATGCCCGACGCGGAGCAAGATCACGCGTTAAGGGACTTAATAAAATATCTGATCCGGGAGGCTAGCTCTACAACCGGATGCCCGACGCGGAGCAAGATCACGCGTTAAGGGACTTAATAAAATATCTGATCCGGGAGGCTAGCTCTACGACCGGATGCCCGACGCGGAGCAAGATCACGCGTTAAGGGACTTAATAAAATATCTGATCCGGGAGGCTAGCTCTACGACCGGATGCCCGACGCGGTGCAAGATCACGCGTTAAGGGACTTAATAAAATATATGATCCGGGCGGCTGGCTCTACGACCGGACGCCCGACGCCGAACAAGCTCCAGCGTCCTGAGACTTAAAGAAAATATCTGATCCGGGTGGATAGCTCTACGACCGGATGCCCGACGCGGAGCAAGATCATGCGTTAAGGGACTTAATAAAATATCTGATCCGGGAGGCTAGCTCTACGACCGGATGCCCGACGCGGAGCAAGATCACGCGTTAAGGGACTTAATAAAATATCTGATCCGGGAGGCTAGCTCTACAACCGGATGCCCGACGCGGAGCAAGATCACGCGTTAAGGGACTTAATAAAATATCTGATCCGGGAGGCTAGCTCTACGACCGGATGCCCGACGCGGAGCAAGATCACGAGTTAAGGGACTTAATAAAATATCTGATCCGGGAGGCTAGCTCTACGACCGGATGCCCGACGCGGAGCAAGATCACGCGTTAAGGGACTTAAAAAATATCTGATCCGGGAGGCTTGCTCTACGACCGGATGCCCGACGCGGAGCAAGCTCCAGCGTCCTGGGACTTAAAGAAAATATCTGATCCGGGAGGGTAGCTCTACGACCGGATGCCCGACGCGGAGCAAGATCACGCGTTAAGGGACTTAATAAAAAATCTGATCCGGGAGGCTGGCTCTAAGACCGGATGCCGGACGCGGAGCAAGATCACGCGTTAAGGGACTTAATAAAATATCTGATCCGGGAGGCTAGCTCTACGACCGGATGCCCGACGCGGTGCAAGATCACGCGTTAAGGGACTTAATAAAATATATGATCCGGGCGGCTGGCTCTACGACCGGACGCCCGACGCCGAACAAGCTCCAGCGTCCTGGGACTTAAAGAAAATATCTGATCCGGGTGGATAGCTCTACGACCGGATGCCCGACGCGGAGCAAGATCACGCGTTAAGGGACTTAATAAAATATCTGATCCGGGAGGCTAGCTCTACGACCGGATGCCCGACGCGGAGCAAGATCACGCGTTAAGGGACTTAATAAAATATCTGATCCGGGAGGCTAGCTCTACAACCGGATGCCCGACGCGGAGCAAGATCACGCGTTAAGGGACTTAATAAAATATCTGATCCGGGAGGCTAGCTCTACGACCGGATGCCCGACGCGGAGCAAGATCACGAGTTAAGGGACTTAATAAAATATCTGATCCGGGAGGCTAGCTCTACGACCGGATGCCCGACGCGGAGCAAGATCACGCGTTAAGGGACTTAAAAAATATCTGATCCGGGAGGCTTGCTCTACGACCGGATGCCCGACGCGGAGCAAGCTCCAGCGTCCTGGGACTTAAAGAAAATATCTGATCCGGGAGGGTAGCTCTACGACCGGATGCCCGACGCGGAGCAAGATCACGCGTTAAGGGAGTTAATAAAAAATCTGATCCGGGAGGCTGGCTCTAAGACCGGATGCCCGACGCGGAGCAAGCTCCAGCGTCCTGGGACTTAAAGAAAATATCTGATCCGGGAGGCTAGCTCTACGACCGGATGCCCGACGCGGAGCAAGATCACGCATTAAGGGACTTAATAAAATATCTGATCCGGGAGGCTGGCTCTACGACCGGATGCCCGACGCGGAGCATGCTCCAGCGTCCTGGGACTTAAAGAAAATATCTGATCCGGGAGGCTAGCTCTATGACCGAATGCCCGACGCGGAGCAAGATCACGCGTTAAGGGACTTAATAAAATATCTGATCCGGGAGGCTAGCTCTACGACCGGATGCCCGACGCGGAGCAAGATCACGCGTTAAGGGACTTAATAAAATATCTGATCCGGGAGGCTAGCTCTACGACCGGATGCCCGACTCGGAGCAAGATCACGCGTTAAGGGACTTAATAAAATATCTGATCCGGGAGGCTAGCTCTACGACCGGATGCCCGACGCGGAGCAAGATCACGCGTTAAGGGACTTAATAAAATATCTGATCCGGGAGGCTAGCTTTACGACAGGATGCCCGACGCGGAGCAAGATCACGCGTTAAGGGACTTAATAAAATATGTGATCCGGGAGGCTAGTTCTACGACCGGATGCCCGACGCGGAGCAAGATCACGCTATAAGGAACTTAATAATATATCTGATCCGGGAGGCTAGCTCTGCGACCGGATGCCCGACGCGGAGCAAGATCACTCGTTAAGGGACTTAATAAAATATCTGATCCGGGAGGCTAGCTCTACGACCGGATGCCCGACGCGGTGCAAGATCACGCGTTAAGGGACTTAATAAAATATATGACCCGGGCGGCTGGCTCTACGACCGGACGCCCGACGCGGAGCAAGCTCCAGCGTCCTGGGACTTAAAGAAAATATCTGATCCGTGTGGATAGCTCTACGACCGGATGCCCGACGCGGAGCAAGATCACGCGTTAAGGGACTTAATAAAATATCTGATCCGGGAGGCTAGCTCTACGACCGGATGCCCGACGCGGAGCAAGATCACGCGTTAAGGGAATAATAAAATATCTGATCCGGGAGGCTAGCTCTACAACCGGATGCCCGACGCGGAGCAAGATCACGCGTTAAGGGACTTAATAAAATATCTGATCCGGGAGGCTAGCTCTACGACCGGATGCCCGACGCGGAGCAAGATCACACGTTAAGGGACTTAATAAAATATCTGATCCGGGAGGCTAGCTCTGCGACCGGATGCCCGACGCGGAGCAAGATCACTCGTTAAGGGACATAATAAAATATCTGATCCGGGAGGCTAGCTCTACGACCGGAGGCCCGACGCGGTGCAAGATCACTCGTTAAGGGACTTAATAAAATATCTTATCCGGGAGGCTGGCTCTACGACCGGATGCCCGACGCGGAGCAAGCTCCAGCGTCCTGGGACTTAAAGAAAATATCTGATCCGGGAGGCTAGCTCTATGACCGGATGCCCGACGCGGAGCAAGATCACGCGTTAAGGGACTTAATAAAATATCTGATCCGGGAGGCTAGCTCTACGACTGTATGCCCGACGCGGAGCAAGATCACGCGTTAAAGGACTTAATAAAATATCTGATCCGAGAGGCTAGCTCTACGACCGGATGCCCGACGCGGAGCAAGATCACGCGTTAAGGGACTTAATAAAATATCTGATCCGGGAGGCTAGCTCTACGACCGGATGCCCGACGCGGAGCAAGATCACGCGTTAAGGGACTTAATAAAATATCTGATCCGGGAGGCTAGCTGTACAACCGGATGCCCGACGCGGAGCAAGATCACGCGTTAAGGGACTTAATAAAATATCTGATCCGGGAGGCTAGCTCTACGACCGGATGCCCGACGCGGAGCAAGATCACGCGTTAAGGGACTTAATAAAATATCTGATCCGGGAGGCTTGCTCTACGACCGGATGCCCGACGCGGAGCAAGCTCCAGCGTCCTGGGACTTAAAGAAAATATCTGATCCGGGAGGCTAGCTCTACGACCGGATGCCCGACGCGGAGCAAGATCACGCGTTAAGGGACTTAATAAAAAATCTGATCCGGGAGGCTGGCTCTAAGACCGGATGCCCGACGCGGAGCAAGCTCCAGCGTCCTGGGACTTAAAGAAAATATCTGATCCGGGAGGCTAGCTCTACGACCGGATGCCCGACGCGGAGCAAGATCACGCATTAAGGGACTTAATAAAATATCTGATCCGGGAGGCTGGCTCTACGACCGGATGCCCAACGCGGAGCAAGCTCCAGCGTCCTGGGACTTAAAGAAAATATCGGATCCGGGAGGCTAGCTCTATGACCGAATGCCCGACCCGGAGCAAGATCACGCGTTAAGGGACTTAATAAAATATCTGATCCGGGAGGCTAGCTCTACGACCGGATGCCCGACGCGGAGCAAGATCACGCGTTAAGGGACTTAATAAAATATCTGATCCGAGAGGCTAGCTCTACGACCGGATGCCCGACTCGGAGCAAGATCACGCGTTAAGGGACTTAATAAAATATCTGATCCGGGAGGCTAGCTCTACGACCGGATGCCCGACGCGGAGCAAGATCACGCGTTAAGGGACTTAATAAAATATCTGATCCGGGAGGCTAGCTCTACGACAGGATGCCCGACGCGGAGCAAGATCACGCGTTAAGGGACTTAATAAAATATGTGATCCGGGAGGCTAGTTCTACGACCGGATGCCCGACGCGGAGCAAGATCACGCTATAAGGAACTTAATAATATATCTGATCCGGGAGGCTAGCTCTGCGACCGGATGCCCGACGCGGAGCAAGATCACGCGTTAAGGGACTTAATAAAATATCTGATCCGGGAGGCTAGCTCTACGACCGGATGCCCGACGCGGTGCAAGATCACGCGTTAAGGGACTTAATAAAATATATGACCCGGGCGGCTGGCTCTACGACCGGACGCCCGACGCGGAGCAAGCTCCAGCGTCCTGGGACTTAAAGAAAATATCTGATCCGTGTGGATAGCTCTACGACCGGATGCCCGACGCGGAGCAAGATCACGCGTTAAGGGACTTAATAAAATATCTGATCCGGGAGGCTAGCTCTACGACCGGATGCCCGACGCGGAGCAAGATCACGCGTTAAGGGAATAATAAAATATCTGATCCGGGAGGCTAGCTCTACAACCGGATGCCCGACGCGGAGCAAGATCACGCGTTAAGGGACTTAATAAAATATCTGATCCGGGAGGCTAGCTCTACGACCGGATGCCCGACGCGGAGCAAGATCACACGTTAAGGGACTTAATAAAATATCTGATCCGGGAGGCTAGCTCTGCGACCGGAGGCCCGACGCAGAGCAAGATCACGCGTTAAGGGACTTAATAAAATATCTGATCCGGGAGGCTAGCTCTACGACCGGATGCCCGACGCGGAGCAAGATCACGCGTTAAGGGACTTAATAAAATATCTGATCCGGGAGGCTAGCTGTACAACCGGATGCCCGACGCGGAGCAAGATCACGCGTTAAGGGACTTAATAAAATATCTGATCCGGGAGGCTAGCTCTACGACCGGATGCCCGACGCGGAGCAAGATCACGCGTTAAGGGACTTAATAAAATATCTGATCCGGGAGGCTTGCTCTACGACCGGATGCACGACGCGGAGCAAGCTCCAGGGTCCTGGGACTTAAAGAAAATATCTGATCCGGGAGGCTAGCTCTACGACCGGATGCCCGACGCGGAGCAAGATCACGCGTTAAGGGACTTAATAAAAAATCTGATCCGGGAGGCTGGCTCTAAGACCGGATGCCCGACGCGGAGCAAGCTCCAGCGTCCTGGGACTTAAAGAAAATATCTGATCCGGGAGGCTAGCTCTACGACCGGATGCCCGACGCGGAGCAAGATCACGCATTAAGGGACTTAATAAAATATCTGATCCGGGAGGCTGGCTCTACGACCGGATGCCCAACGCGGAGCAAGCTCCAGCGTCCTGGGACTTAAAGAAAATATCGGATCCGGGAGGCTAGCTCTATGACCGAATGCCCGACCCGGAGCAAGATCACGCGTTAAGGGACTTAATAAAATATCTGATCCGGGAGGCTAGCTCTACGACCGGATGCCCGACGCGGAGCAAGATCACGCGTTAAGGGACTTAATAAAATATCTGATCCGAGAGGCTAGCTCTACGACAGGATGCCCGACGCGGAGCAAGATCACGCGTTAAGGGACTTAATAAAATATGTGATCCGGGAGGCTAGTTCTACGACCGGATGCCCGACGCGGAGCAAGATCACGCTATAAGGGACTTAATAAAATATCTGATCCGGGAGGCTAGCTCTGCGACCGGATGCCCGACGCGGAGCAAGATCACGCGTTAAGGGACTTAATAAAATATCTGATCCGGGAGGCTAGCTCTACGACCGGATGTCCGACGCGGTGCAAGATTACGCGTTAAGGGACTTAATAAAATATATGATCCGTGCGGCTGGCTCTACGACCGGACGCCCGACGCGAAGCAAGCTCCAGCGTCCTGGGACTTAAAGAAAATATCTGATCCGGGTGGATAGCTCTACGACCGGATGCCCGACGCGGAGCAAGATCACGCGTTAAGGGACTTAATAAAATATCTGATCCGGGAGGCTAGCTCTACGACCGGATGCCCGACGCGGAGCAAGATCACGCGTTAAGGGACTTAATAAAATATCTGATCCGGGAGGCTAGCTCTACGACCGGATGCCCGACGCGGAGCAAGATCACACGTTAAGGGACTTAATAAAATATCTGATCCGGGAGGCTAGCTCTGCGACCGGATGCCCGACGCGGAGCAAGATCACGCGTTAAGGGACTTAATAAAATATCTGATCCGGGAGGCTAGCTCTACGACCGGAGGCCCGACGCGGTGCAAGATCACGCGTTAAGGGACTTAATAAAATATCTGATCCGGGAGGCTGGCTCTACGACCTGATGCCCGACGCGGAGCAAGCTCCGGCGTCCTGGGAATTAAAGAAAATATCTGATCCGGGAGGCTAGCTCTATGACCGGATGCCCGACGCGGAGCAAGATCACGCGTTAAGGGACTTAATAAAATATCTGATCCGGGAGGCTAGCTCTACGATTGGATGCCCGACGCGGAGCAAGATCACGCGTTAAAGGACTTAATAAAATATCTGATCCGGGAGGCTAGCTCTACGACCGGATGCCCGACGCGGAGCAAGATCACGCGTTAAGGGACTTAATAAAATATCTGATCCGGGAGGCTAGCTCTACGACCGGATGCCCGACGCGGAGCAAGATCACGCGTTAAGGGACTTAATAAAATATCTGATCCGGGAGGCTAGTTGTACAACCGGATGCCCGACGCGGAGCAAGATCACGCGTTAAGGGACTTAATAAAATATCTGATCCGTGAGGCTAGCTCTACGACCGGATGCCCGACGCGGAGCAAGATCACGCGTTAAGGGACTTAATAAAATATCTGATCCGGTAGGCTAGCTCTACGACCGGATGCCCGACGCGGAGCAAGATCACGCGTTAAGGGACTTAATAAAATATCTGATCCGGGAGGCTAGTTGTACAACCGGATGCCCGACGCGGAGCAAGATCACGCGTTAAGGGACTTAATAAAATATCTGATCCGGGAGGCTAGCTCTACGACCGGATGCCCGACGCGGAGCAAGATCACGCGTTAAGGGACTTAATAAAATATCTGATCCGGGAGGCTAGCTCTACGACCGGATGCCCGACGCGGTGCAAGATCACGAGTTAAGGGACTTAATAAAATATATGATCCGGGCGGCTGGCTCTACGACCGGACGCCCGACGCGGAGCAAGCTCCAGCGTCCTGGGACTTAAAGAAAATATCTGATCCGGGTGGATAGCTCTACGACCGGATGCCCGACGCGGAGCAAGATCACGCGTTAAGGGACTTAATAAAATATCTGATCCGGGAGGCTAGCTCTACGACCGGATGCCCGACGCGGAGCAAGATCACGCGTTAAGGGACTTAATAAAATATCTGATCCGGGAGGCTAGCTCTACAACCGGATGCCCGACGCGGAGCAAGATCACGCGTTAAGGGACTTAATAAAATATCTGATCCGGGAGGCTAGCTCTACGACTGGATGCCCGACGCGGAGCAAGATCACGCGTTAAGGGACTTAATAAAATATCTGATCCGGGAGGCTAGCTCTACGACCGGATGCCCGACGCGGAGCAAGATCACGCGTTAAGGGACTTAATAAAATATCTGATCCGGGAGGCTTGCTCTACGACCGGATGCCCGACGCGGAGCAAGCTCCAGCGTCCTGGGACTTAAAGAAAATATCTGATCCGGGAGGCTAGCTCTACGACCGGATGCCCGACGCGGAGCAAGATCACGCGTTAAGGGACTTAATAAAAAATCTGATCCGGGAGGCTGGCTCTAAGACCGGATGCCCGACGCGGAGCAAGCTCCAGCGTCCTGGGACTTAAAGAAAATATCTGATCCGGGAGGCTAGCTCTACGACCGGATGCCCGATGCGGATCAAGATCACGCATTAAGGGACTTAATAAAATATCTGATCCGGGAGGCTGGCTCTACGACCGGATGCCCGACGCGGAGCAAGCTCCAGCGTCCTGGGACTTAAAGAAAATATCTGATCCGGGAGGCTAGCTCTAGGACCGAATGCCCGACGCGGAGCAAGATCACGCGTTAAGGGACTTAATAAAATATCTGATCCGGGAGGCTAGCTCTACGACCGGATGCCCGACGCGGAGCAAGATCACGCGTTAAGGGACTTAATAAAATATCTGATCCGGGAGGCTAGCTCTACGACCGGATGCCCGACTCGGAGCAAGATCACGCGTTAAGGGACTTAATAAAATATCTGATCCGGGAGGCTAGCTCTACGACCGGATGCCCGACGCGGAGCAAGATCACGCGTTAAGGGACTTAATAAAATATCTGATCCGGGAGGCTAGCTCTACGACCGGATGCCCGACGCGGAGCAAGATCACGCGTTAAGGGACTTAATAAAATATTTGATCCGGGAGGCTAGTTCTACGACCGGATGCCCGACGCGGAGCAAGATCACGCGATAAGGGACTTAATAAAATATCTGATCCGGGAGGCTAGCTCTGCGACCGGATGCCCGACGCGGAGCAAGATCACGCGTTAAGGGACTTAATAAAATATCTGATCCGGGAGGCTAGCTCTACGACCGGATGCCCGACGCGGTGCAAGATCACGCGTTAAGGGACTTAATAAAATATATGATCCGGGCGGCTGGCTCTACGACCGGACGCCCGACGCGGAGCAAGCTCCAGCGTCCTGGGACTTAAAGAAAATATCTGATCCGGGAGGATAGCTCTACGACCGGATGCCCGACGCGGAGCAAGATCACGCATTAAGGGACTTAATAAAATATCTGATCCGGGAGGCTAGCTCTACGACCGGATGCCCGACGCGGAGCAAGATCACGCGTTAAGGGACTTAATAAAATATCTGATCCGGGAGGCTAGCTCTACAACCGGATGCCCGACGCGGAGCAAGATCAGGCGTTAAGGGACTTAATAAAATATCTGATCCGGGAGGCTAGCTCTACGACCGGATGCCCGACGCGGAGCAAGATCACGCGTTAAGGGACTTAATAAAATATCTGATCCGGGAGGCTAGCTCTACGACCGGATGCCCGACGCGGAGCAAGATCACGCGTTAAGGGACTTAATAAAATATCTGATCCGGGAGGCTAGCTCTGCGACCGGATGCCCGACGCGGAGCAAGATCACGCGTTAAGGGACTTAATAAAATATCTGATCCGGGAGGCTAGCTCTACGACCGGAGGCCCGACGCGGTGCAAGATCACGCGTTAAGGGACTTAATAAAATATCTGATCCGGGAGGCTGGCTATACGACCGGACGCCCGACGGGGAGCAAGCTCCAGCGTCCTGGGACTTAAAGAAAATATCTGATCCGGGAGGATAGCTCTACAACCGGATGCCCGACGCGGAGCAAGATCACGCGTTAAGGGACTTAATAAAATATCTGATCCGGGAGGCTAGCTCTACGACCGGATGCCCGACGCGGAGCAAGATCACGCATTAAAGGACTTAATAAAATATCTAATCCGGGAGGCTGGCTCTACGACCGGATGCCCGACGCGGAGCAAGCTCCAGCATCCTGGGACTTAAAGAAAATATCTGATCCGGGAGGCTAGCTCTATGACCGGATGCCCGACGCGGAGCAAGATCACGCGTTAAGGGATTTAATAAAATATCTGATCCGGGAGGCTAGCTCTACGACCGGATGCCCAACGCGGAGCAAGATCACGCGTTAAGGGACTTAATAAAATATCTGATCCGGGAGGCTAGCTCTACGACCGGATGCCCGACGCGGAGCAAGATCACGCGTTAAGGGACTTAATAAAATATCTGATCCGGGAGGCTAGCTCTACGATCGGATGCCCGACGCGGAGCAAGATCACGCGTTAAGGGACTTAATAAAATATCTGATCCGGGAGGCTTGCTCTACGACCGGATGCCCGACGCGGAGCAAGCTCCAGCGTCCTGGGACTTAAAGAAAATATCTGATCCGGGAGGCTAGCTCTACGACCGGATGCCCGACGCGGAGCAAGATCACGCGTTAAGGGACTTAATAAAAAATCTGATCCGGGAGGCTGGCTCTAAGACCGGATGCCCGACGCGGAGCAAGCTCCAGCGTCCTGGGACTTAAAGAAAATATCTGATCCGGGAGGCTAGCTCTACGACCGGATGCCCGACGCGGAGCAAGATCACGCATTAAGGGACTTAATAAAATATCTGATCCGGGAGGCTGGCTCTACGACCGGATGCCCGACGCGGAGCAAGCTCCAGCGTCCTGGGACTTAAAGAAAATATCTGATCCGGGAGGCTAGCTCTATGACCGAATGCCCGACGTGGAGCAAGATCACGCGTTAAGGGACTTAATAAAATATCTGATCCGGGATGCTAGCTCTACGACCGGATGCCCGACGCGGAGCAAGATCACGCGTTAAGGGACTTAATAAAATATCTGATCCGGGAGGCTAGCTCTACAACCGGATGCCCGACTCGGAGCAAGATCACGCGTTAAGGGACTTAATAAAATATCTGATCCGGGAGGCTAGCTCTACGACCGGATTCCCGACGCGGAGCAAGATCACGCGTTAAGGGACTTAAAAAAATATCTGATCCGGGAGGCTAGCTCTACGACCGGATGCCCGACGCGGAGCAAGATCACGCGTTAAGGGACTTAATAAAATATCTGATCCGGGAGGCTAGCTCTGCGACCGGATGCCCGACGCGGAGCAAGATCACGCGTTAAGGGACTTAATAAAATATCTGATCCGGGAGGCTAGCTCTACGACCGGAGGCCCGACGCGGAGCAAGATCACGCGATAAGGGACTTAATAAAATATCTGATCCGGGAGGCTAGCTCTGCGACCGGATGCCCGACGCGGAGCAAGATCACGCGTTAAGGGACTTAATAAAATATCTGATCCGGGAGGCTAGCTCTACGACCGGATGCCCGACGCGGTGCAAGATCACGCGTTAAGGGACTTAATAAAATATATGATCCGGGCGGCTGGCTCTACGACCGGACGCCAGACGCGGAGCAAGATCACGCGATAAGGGACTTAATAAAATATATGATCCGGGCGGCTGGCTCTACGACCGGACGCCCGACGCGGAGCAAGCTCCAGCGTCCTAGGACTTAAAGAAAATATCTGATCCGGGAGGATAGCTCTACGACCGGATGCCCGACGCAGAGCAAGATCACGCGTTAAGGGACTTAATAAAATATCTGATCCGGGAGGCTAGCTCTGCGACCGGATGCCCGACGCGGAGCAAGATCACGCGTTAAGGGACTTAATAAAATATCTGATCCGGGAGGCTAGCTCTACGACCGGATGCCCGACGCGGAGCAAGATCACGCGTTAAGGGACTTAATAAAATATCTGATCCGGGAGGCTAGCTCTGCGACCGGATGCCCGACGCGGAGCAAGATCACGCGTTAAGGGACTTAATAAAATATCTGATCCGGGAGGCTAGCTCTACGACCGGAGGCCCGACGCGGTGCAAGATCACGCGTTAAGGGACTTAATAAAATATCTGATCCGGGAGGCTGGCTATACGACCGGACGCCTGACGGGGAGCAAGCTCCAGCGTCCTGGGACTTAAAGAAAATATCTGATCCGGGAGGATAGCTCAACAACCGGATGCCCGACGCGGAGCAAGATCACGCGTTAAGGGACTTAATAAAATATCTGATCCGGGAGGCTAGCTCTACGACCGGATGCCCGACGCGGAGCAAGATCACGCATTAAGGGACTTAATAAAATATCTGATCCGGGAGGCTGGCTCTACGACCGGATGCCCGACGCGGAGTAAGCTCCAGCATCCTGGGACTTAAAGAAAATATCTGATCCGGGAGGCTAGCTCTATGACCGGATGCCCGACGCGGAGCAAGATCACGCGTTAAGGGATTTAATAAAATATCTGATCCGGGAGGCTAGCTCTACGACCGGATGCCCGACGCGGAGCAAGATCACGCGTTAAGGGACTTAATAAAATATCTGATCCGGGAGGCTAGCTCTACGACCGGATGCCCGACGCGGAGCAAGATCACGCGTTAAGGGACTTAATAAAATATCTGATCCGGGAGGCTAGCTCGACGACCGGATGCCCGACGCGGAGCAAGATCACGCGTTAAGGGACTTAATAAAATATCTCATCCGGGAGGCTAGTTCTACAACCGGATGCCCGACGCGGAGCAAGATCACGCGTTAAGGGACTTAATAAAATATCTGATCCGGGAGGCTAGCTCTACGACCGGATGCCCGACGCGGAGCAAGATCACGCGTTAAGGGACTTAATAAAATATCTGATCCGGGAGGCTAGCTCTACGACCGGATGCCCGACGCGGAGCAAGATCACGCGTTAAGGGACTTAATAAAATATCTGATCCGGGAGGCTAGCTCTACGACCGGATGCCCGACGCGAAGCAAGATCACGCGTTAAGGGACTTAATAAAATCTTTGATCCGGGAGGCTAGCTCGATGACCGGATGCCCGACGCGGAGCAAGATCACGCGTTAAGGGACTTAATAAAATATCTAATCCGGGAGGCTAGTTCTACAACCGGATGCCCGACGCGGAGCAAGATCACGCGTTAAGGGACTTAATAAAATATCTGATCCGGGAGGCTAGCTCTACGACCGGATGCCCGACGCGGAGCAAGATCACGCGTTAAGGGACTTAATAAAATATCTGATCCGGGAGGCTAGCTATACGACCGGATGCCCGACGCGGAGCAAGATCACGCGTTAAGGGACTTAATAAAATATCTGATCCGGGAGGCTAGCTCTACGACCGGATGCCCGATGCGGAGCAAGATCACGCGTTAAGGGACTTAATAAAATATCTGATCCGGGAGGCTGGCTCTACGACCGGATGCCCGACGCGGAGCAAGCTCCAGCGTCCTGGGACTTAAAGAAAATATCTGATCCGGGAGGCTAGCTCTACGACCGGATGCCCGACGCGGAGCAAGATCACGCGTTAAGGGACTTAATAAAATATCTGATCCGGGAGGCTAGCTCTACGACCGGATGCCCGACGCGGAGCAAGATCACGCGTTAAGGGAGTTAATAAAATATCTGATCCGGGAGGCTAGCTCTACGACCGGATGCCCGACGCGGAGCAAGATCACGCGTTAAGGGACTTAATAAAATATCTGATCCGGGAGGCTAGCTCTACGACCGGATGCCCGACGCGGAGCAAGATCTCGCGTTAAGGGACTTAATAAAATATCTGATCCGGGAGGCTAGCTCTACGACCGGATGCCCGACGCGGAGCAAGATCACGTGTAAGGGACTTAATAAAATATCTGATCCGGGAGGCTAGCTCTACGACCGGATGCCCAACGCGGAGCAAGATCACGCGTTAAGGGACTAAATAAAATATTTGATCCGGGAGGCTAGCTCTACGACCGGATGCCCGACGCGGAGCAAGATCACGCGTTAAGGGACTTAATAAAATATCTGATCCGGGAGGCTAGCTCTACGACCGGATGCCCTACGCGGAGCAAGATCACGCGTTAAGGGACTTAATAAAATATCTGATCCGGGAGGCTAGCTCTACGACCGGATGCCCGACGCGGAGCAGGCTCCAGCGTCCTGGGACTTAAAGAAAATATCTGATCCGGGAGGCTAGCTCTAAGACCGGATGCCCGACGCGGAGCAAGATCACGCGTTAAGGGAGTTAATAAAATATCTGATCCGAGAGGCTAGCTCTACGACCGGATGCCCGACGCGGAGCAAGATCACGCGTTAAGGGACTTAATAAAATATCTGATCCGGGAGGCTAGCTCTACGACCGGATGCCCGACGCGGAGCAAGATCACGCGTTAAGGGACTTAATAAAATATTTGATCCGGAAGGCTAGCTCTACGACCGGATGCCCGACGCGAAGCAAGATCACGCGTTAAGGGACTTAATAAAATATCTGATCCGGGGGGCTAGCTCTACGACCGGATGCCCGACGCGGAGTAAGATCACGCGTTAAGGGACTTAATAAAATATCTGATCCGGGAGGCTAGCTCTATGACCGGATGCCCGACGCGGAGCAAGCTCCAGCGTCCTGGGACTTAAAGAAAATATCTGATCCGGGAGGCTAGCTCTACGACTGGATGCCCGACGCGGAGCAAGATCACGCGTTATGGGACTTAATAAAATATTTGATCCGGGAGGCTAGCTCTACGACTAGATGCCCGACGCGGAGCAAGATCACGCGTTAAGGGACTTAATAAAATATCTGATCCGGGAGGCTAGCTCTACGACCGGATGCCCTACGCGGAGCAAGATCACGCGTTAAGGGACTTAATAAAATATCTGATCCGGGAGGCTAGCTCTACGACCGGATGCCCGACGCGGAGCAGGCTCCAGCGTCCTGGGACTTAAAGAAAATATCTGATCCGGGAGGCTAGCTCTAAGACCGGATGCCCGACGCGGAGCAAGATCACGCGTTAAGGGAGTTAATAAAATATCTGATCCGAGAGGCTAGCTCTACGACCGGATGCCCGACGCGGAGCAAGATCACGCGTTAAGGGACTTAATAAAATATCTGATCCGGGAGGCTAGCTCTACGACCGGATGCCCGACGCGGAGCAAGATCACGCGTTAAGGGACTTAATAAAATATTTGATCCGGAAGGCTAGCTCTACGACCGGATGCCCGACGCGAAGCAAGATCACGCGTTAAGGGACTTAATAAAATATCTGATCCGGGGGGCTAGCTCTACGACCGGATGCCCGACGCGGAGTAAGATCACGCGTTAAGGGACTTAATAAAATATCTGATTCGGGAGGCTAGCTCTATGACCGGATGCCCGACGCGGAGCAAGCTCCAGCGTCCTGGGACTTAAAGAAAATATCTGATCCGGGAGGCTAGCTCTACGACTGGATGCCCGACGCGGAGCAAGATCACGCGTTATGGGACTTAATAAAATATTTGATCCGGGAGGCTAGCTCTACGACTAGATGCCCGACGCGGAGCAAGATCACGCGTTAAGGGACTTAATAAAATATCTGATCCGGGGGGCTAGCTCTACGACCGGATGCCCGACGCGGAGCAAGATCACGCGTTAAGGGACTTAATAAAATATCTGATCCGGGAGGCTAGCTCTACGACCGGATGCCCGACGCGGAGCAAGCTCCAGTGTCCTGGGACTTAAAGAAAATATCTGATCCGGGAGGATAGCTCTACGACCGGAGGCCCGACGCGGAGCAAGATCACGCGTTAAGGGACTTAATAAAATATCTGATCCGGGGGGCTAGCTCTACGACCGGATGCCCGACGCGGAGCAAGATCACGCGTTAAGGGAATTAATAAAATATCTGATCCGGGAGGCTAGCTCTACGACCGGATGCCCGACGCGGAGCAAGATCATGCGTTAAGGGACTTAATAAAATATCTGATCCGGGAGGCTAGCTCTACGACCGGATGCCCAACGCGGAGCAAGATCACGCGTTAAGGGACTAAATAAAATATTTGATCCGGGAGGCTAGCTCTACGACCGGATGGCCGACGCGGAGCAAGATCACGCGTTAAGGGACTTAATAAAATATCTGATCCGGGAGGCTAGCTCTACGACCGGATGCCCGACGCGGAGCAAGATCACGCGTTAAGGGACTTAATAAAATATCTGATCCGGGAGGCTAGCTCTACGACCGGATGCCCGACGCGGAGCAAGATCACGTGTAAGGGACTTAATAAAATATCTGATCCGGGAGGCTAGCTCTACGACCGGATGCCCAACGCGGAGCAAGATCACGCGTTAAGGGACTAAATAAAATATTTGATCCGGGAGGCTAGCTCTACGACCGGATGCCCGACGCGGAGCAAGATCACGCGTTAAGGGACTTAATAAAATATCTGATCCGGGAGGCTAGCTCTACGACCGGATGCCCTACGCGGAGCAAGATCACGCGTTAAGGGACTTAATAAAATATCTGATCCGGGAGGCTAGCTCTACGACCGGATGCCCGACGCGGAGCAGGCTCCAGCGTCCTGGGACTTAAAGAAAATATCTGATCCGGGAGGCTAGCTCTAAGACCGGATGCCCGACGCGGAGCAAGATCACGCGTTAAGGGAGTTAATAAAATATCTGATCCGGGAGGCTAGCTCTACGACCGGATGCCCGACGCGGAGCAAGATCACGCGTTAAGGGACTTAATAAAATATCTGATCCGGGAGGCTAGCTCTACGACCGGATGCCCGACGCGGAGCAAGATCACGCGTTATGGGACTTAATAAAATATTTGATCCGGAAGGCTAGCTCTACGACCGGATGCCCGACGCGAAGCAAGATCACGCGTTAAGGGACTTAATAAAATATCTGATCCGGGGGGCTAGCTCTACGACCGGATGCCCGACGCGGAGTAAGATCACGCGTTAAGGGACTTAATAAAATATCTGATCCGGGAGGCTAGCTCTATGACCGGATGCCCGACGCGGAGCAAGCTCCAGCGTCCTGGGACTTAAAGAAAATATCTGATCCGGGAGGCTAGCTCTACGACCGGATGCCCGACGCGGAGCAAGATCACGCGTTATGGGACTTAATAAAATATTTGATCCGGGAGGCTAGCTCTACGACTAGATGCCCGACGCGGAGCAAGATCACGCATTAAGGGACTTAATAAAATATCTGATCCGGGGGGCTAGCTCTACGACCGGATGCCCGACGCGGAGCAAGATCACGCGTTAAGGGACTTAATAAAATATCTGATCCGGGAGGCTAGCTCTACGACCGGATGCCCGACGCGGAGCAAGCTCCAGTGTCTTGGGACTTAAAGAAAATATCTGATCCGGGAGGATAGCTCTACGACCGGATGCCCGACGCGGAGCAAGATCACGCGTTAAGGGACTTAATAAAATATCTGATCCGGGGGGCTAGCTCTACGACCGGATGCCCGACGCGGAGCAAGATCACGCGTTAAGGGAATTAATAAAATATCTGATCCGGGAGGCTAGCTCTACGACCGGATGCCCGACGCGGAGCAAGATCATGCGTTAAGGGACTTAATAAAATATCTGATCCGGGAGGCTAGCTCTACGACCGGATGCCCAACGCGGAGCAAGATCACGCGTTAAGGGACTAAATAAAATATTTGATCCGGGAGGCTAGCTCTACGACCGGATGGCCGACGCGGAGCAAGATCACGCGTTAAGGGACTTAATAAAATATCTGATCCGGGAGGCTAGCTCTACGACCGGATGCCCTACGCGGAGCAAGATCACGCGTTAAGGGACTTAATAAAATATCTGATCCGGGAGGCTATCTCTACGACCGGATGCCCGACGCGGAGCAGGCTCCAGTGTCCTGGGACTTAAAGAAAATATCTGATCCGGGAGGCTAGCTCTAAGACCGGATGCCCGACGCGGAGCAAGATCACGCGTTAAGGGAGTTAATAAAATATCTGATCCGGGAGGCTAGCTCTACGACCGGATGCCCGACGCGGAGCAAGATCACGCGTTAAGGGACTTAATAAAATATCTGATCCGGGAGGCTAGCTCTACGACCGGATGCCCGACGCGGAGCAAGATCACGCGTTAAGGGACTTAATAAAATATTTGATCCAGAAGGCTAGCTCTACGACCGGATGCCCGACGCGGAGCAAGATCACGCGTTAAGGGACTTAATAAAATATCTGATCCGGGGGGCTAGCTCTACGACCGGATGCCCGACGCGGAGCAAGATCACGCGTTAAGGGACTTAATAAAATATCTGATCCGGGAGGCTAGCTCTATGACCGGATGCCCGACGCGGAGCAAGCTCCAGCGTCCTGGGACTTAAAGAAAATATCTGATCCGGGAGGCTAGCTCTACGACCGGATGCCCAACGCGGAGCAAGATCACGCGTTAAGGGACTAAATAAAATATTTGATCCGGGAGGCTAGCTCTACGACCGGATGGCCGACGCGGAGCAAGATCACGCGTTAAGGGACTTAATAAAATATCTGATCCGGGAGGCTAGCTCTACGACCGGATGCCCTACGCGGAGCAAGATCACGCGTTAAGGGACTTAATAAAATATCTGATCCGGGAGGCTATCTCTACGACCGGATGCCCGACGCGGAGCAGGCTCCAGTGTCCTGGGACTTAAAGAAAATATCTGATCCGGGAGGCTAGCTCTAAGACCGGATGCCCGACGCGGAGCAAGATCACGCGTTAAGGGAGTTAATAAAATATCTGATCCGGGAGGCTAGCTCTACGACCGGATGCCCGACGCGGAGCAAGATCACGCGTTAAGGGACTTAATAAAATATCTGATCCGGGAGGCTAGCTCTACGACCGGATGCCCGACGCGGAGCAAGATCACGCGTTAAGGGACTTAATAAAATATTTGATGCGGAAGGCTAGCTCTACGACCGGATGCCCGACGCGGAGCAAGATCACGCGTTAAGGGACTTAATAAAATATCTGATCCGGGGGGCTAGCTCTACGACCGGATGCCCGACGCGGAGCAAGATCACGCGTTAAGGGACTTAATAAAATATCTGATCCGGGAGGCTAGCTCTATGACCGGATGCCCGACGCGGAGCAAGCTCCAGCGTCCTGGGACTTAAAGAAAATATCTGATCCGGGAGGCTAGCTCTACGACCGGATGCCCGACGCGGAGCAAGATCACGCGTTATGGGACTTAATAAAATATTTGATCCGGGAGGCTAGCTCTACGACTAGATGCCCGACGCGGAGCAAGATCACGCGTTAAGGGACTTAATAAAATATCTGATCCGGGGGGCTAGCTCTACGACCGGATGCCCGACGCGGAGCAAGATCACGCGTTAAGGGACTTAATAAAATATCTGATCCGGGAGGCTAGCTCAACGACCGGATGCCCGACGCGGAGCAAGCTCTAGCGTCCTGGGACTTAAAGAAAATATCTGATCCGGGAGGCTAGCTCTACGACCGGATGCCCGACGCGGAGCAAGATCACGCGTTAAGGGAGTTAATAAAATATCTGATCCGGGAGGCTAGCTCTACGACCGTATGCCCGACGCGGAGCAAGATCACGCGTTAAGGGACTTAATAAAATATCTGATCCGGGGGGCTAGCCCTACGACCGGATGCCCGACGCGGAGCAAGATCACGCGTTAAGGGACTTAATAAAATATCTGATCCGGGGGGCTAGCTCTACGACCGGATGCCCGACGCGGAGCAAGATCACGCGTTAAGGGACTTAATAAAATATCTGATCCGGGAGGCTAGCTCTATGACCGGATGCCTGACGCGGAGCAAGCTCCAGCGTTAAGGGACTTAATAAAAAATCTGATCCGGGAGGCTGGCTCTAAGACCGGATGCCCGACGCGGAGCAAGCTCCAGCGTCCTGGGACTTAAAGAAAATATCTGATCCGCGAGGATAGCTCTACGACCGGATGCCCGACGCGGAGCAAGATCACGCGTTAAGGGACTTAATAAAAAATATCTTATCCGGGAGGCTAGCTCTACGACCGGATGCCCGACGCGGAGCAAGATCACGCGTTAAGGGACTTAATAAAATATCTGATCCGGGAGGCCAGCTCTACGACCGGATGCCCGACGCGGAGCAAGCTCCAGCGTCCTGGGACTTAAAGAAAATATCTGATCCGGGAGGCTAGCTCTACGACCGGATGCCCGACGCGGAGCAAGATCACGCGTCCTGGGATTTAAAGAAAATATCTGATCCGGGAGGCTTGCTCTACGACCGGATGCCTGACGCGGAGCAAGATCACGCGTTAAGGGAGTTAATAAAATATCTGATCCGGGAGGCTAGCTCTACGACCGGATGCCCGACGCGGAGCAAGATCACGCGTTAAGGGACTTAATAAAATATCTGATCCGAGAGGCTAGCTCTACGACCGGATGCCCGACGCGGAGCAAGATCACGCGTTAAGGGACTTAATAAAATATCTGATCCGGGAGGCTAGCTCTACGACCGGATGCCTGACGCGGAGCAAGATCACGCGTTGAGGGACTTAATAAAATATCTGATCCGGGAGGCTAGCTCTACGACTGGATGCCCGACGCGGAGCAAGATCACGCGTTAAGGGACATAATAAAATATCTGATCCGGGAGGCTAGCTCTACGACCGGATGCCCGACGCAGAGCAAGATCACGCGTTAAGGGATTTAATAAAATATCTGATCCGGGAGGCTAGCTCTACGACCGGATGCCCGACGCGGAGCAAGATCACGCGTTAAGGGACTTAATAAAATATCTGATCCGGGAGGCTAGCTCTACGACCGGATGCCCGACGCGGAGCAAGATCACGCGTCCTGGGATTTAAAGAAAATATCTGATCCGGGAGGCTTGCTCTACGACCGGATGCCTGACGCGGAGCAAGATCACGCGTTAAGGGAGTTAATAAAATATCTGATCCGGGAGGCTAGCTCTACGACCGGATGCCCGACGCGGAGCAAGATCACGCGTTAAGGGACTTAATAAAATATCTGATCCGAGAGGCTAGCTCTACGATCGGATGCCCGACACGGAGCAAGATCACGCGTTAAGGGACTTAATAAAATATTTGATCCGGGAGGCTAGCTCTACGATCGGATGCCCGACGCGGAGCAAGATCACGCGTTAAGGGACTTAATAAAATATCTGATCCGGGAGGCTAGCTCTACGACCGGATGCCTGACGCGGAGCAAGATCACGCGTTGAGGGACTTAATAAAATATCTGATCCGGGAGGCTAGCTCTACGACTGGATGCCCGACGCGGAGCAAGATCACGCGTTAAGGGACATAATAAAATATCTGATCCGGGAGGCTAGCTCTACGACCGGATGCCCGACGCAGAGCAAGATCACGCGTTAAGGGATTTAATAAAATATCTGATCCGGGAGGCTAGCTCTACGACCGGATGCCCGACGCGGAGCAAGATCACGCGTTAAGGGACTTAATAAAATATCTGATCCGGGAGGCTAGCTCTACGACCGGATGCCCGACGCGGAGCAAGATCACGCGTTATGGGACTTAATAAAATATTTGATCCGGGAGGCTAGCTCTACGACCGGATGCCCGACGCGGAGCAAGATCACGCGTTAAGGGACTTAATAAAAAATATCTTATCCGGGAGGCTAGCTCTACGACTGGATGCCCGACGCGGAGCAAGATCACGCGTTAAGGGACTTAATAAAATATCTGATCCGGGAGGCTAGCTCCATGACCGGATGCCCGACGCGGAGCAAGCTCCAGCGTCCTGGGACTTAAAGAAAATATCTGATCCGGGAGGCTCGCTCTACGACCGGATGTCCGACGCGGAGCAAGATCACGCGTTAAGGGAGTTAATAAAATATCTGATCCGGGAGGCTAGCTCTACGACCGCATGCCCGACGCGGAGCAAGATCACGCGTTAAGGGACTTAATAAAATATCTGATCCGGGAGGCTAGCTCTACGACCGGATGCCCGACGCGGAGCAAGATCACGCGTTAAGGGACTTAATAAAATATCTGATCCGGGAGGCTAGCTCTACGACCGGATGCCCGACGCGGAGCAAGATCACGCGTTAAGGGACTTAATAAAATATCTGATCCGGGGGGCTAGCTCTACGACCGGATGCCCGACGCGGAGCAAGATCACGCGTTAAGGGACTTAATAAAAAATATCTTATCCGGGAGGCTAGCTCTACGACCGGATGCCCGACGCGGAGCAAGATCACGCGTTAAGGGACTTAATAAAATATCTGATCCGGGAGGCTAGCTCTTTGACCGGATGCCCGACGCGGAGCAAGATCACGCGTTAAGGGACTTAATAAAAAATCTGATCCGGGAGGCTGGCTCTAAGACCGGATGCCCGACGCGGAGCAAGCTCCAGCGTCCTGGGACTTAAAGAAAATATCTGATCCGCGAGGATAGCTCTACGACCAGATGCCCGACGCGGAGCATGATCACGCGTTATGGGACTGAATAAAATATTTGATCCGGGAGGCTAGCTCTACGACCGGATGTCCGACGCGGAGCAAGATCACGCGTTAAGGGATTTAATAAAATATCTGATCCGGGAGGCTAGCTCTACGACCGGATGCCCGACGCGGAGCAAGCTCCAGCGTCCTGGGACTTAAAGAAAATATCTGATCCGGGAGGATAGCTCTACGACCGGATGCCCGACGCGGAGCAAGATCACGCGTTAAGGGACTTAATAAAATATCTGATCCGGGAGGCTAGCTCTACGATCGGATGCCCGACGCGGAGCAAGATCACGCGTTAAGGGACTTAATAAAATATCTGATCCGGGAGGCTAGCTCTACGACCGGATGCCCGACGCGGAGCAAGATCACGCGTTAAGGGACTTAATAAAATATCTGATCCGGGAGGTTAGCTCTACGACCGGATGCCCAACGCGGAGCAAGATCACGCGTTAAGGGACTAAATAAAATATTTGATCCGGGAGGCTAGCTCTACGACCGGATGCCCGACGCGGAGCAAGATCACGCGTTAAGGGACTTAATAAAATATCTGATCCGGGAGGACGCGGAGCAAGCTCCAGCGTCCTGGGACTTAAAGAAAATATCTGATCCGGGAGGCTAGCTCTAAGACCGGATGCCCGACGCGGAGCAAGATCACGCGTTAAGGGACTTAATAAAATATCTGATCCGGGAGGCTAGCTCTACGACCGGATGCCCTACGCGGAGCGTGATCACGCGTTAAGGGACTTAATAAAATATCTGATCCGGGAGGCTAGCTCTACGACCGGATGCCCGACGCGGAGCAAGCTCCAGCGTCCTGGGACTTAAAGAAAATATCTGATCCGGGAGGCTAGCTCTACGACCGGATGCCCGACGCGGAGCAAGCTCCAGCGTCCTGGGACTTAATAAAATATCTGATCCGGGAGGCTAGCTCTACGACCGGATGCCCGACGCGGAGCAAGATCACGCGTTAAGGGACTTAATAAAATATCTGATCCGGGAGGCTAGCTCTACGACCGGATGCCCGACGCGGAGCAAGATCACGCGTTAAGGGACTTAATAAAGTATTTGATCCGGGAGGCTAGCTCTACGACCGGATGCCCGACGCGGAGCAAGATCACGCGTTAAGGGACTTAATAAAATATCTGATCCGGGGGGCTAGCTCTACGACCGGATGCCCGACGCGGAGCAAGATCACGCGTTAAGGGACTTAATAAAATATCTGATCCGGGAGGCTAGCTCTATGACCGGATGCCCGACGCGGAGCAAGCTCCAGCGTCCTGGGACTTAAAGAAAATATCTGATCCGGGAGGCTAGCTCTACGACCGGATGCCCGACGCGGAGCAAGATCACACGTCCTGGGATTTAAAGAAAATATCTGATCCGGGAGGCTAGCTCTACGACCGGATGCCCGACGCGGAGCAAGATGACGCGTTAAGGGAGTTAATAAAATATCTGATCCGGGAGGCTAGCTCTACGACCGGATGCCTGACGCGGAGCAAGATCACGCGTTGAGGGACTTAATAAAATATCTGATCCGGGAGGCTAGCTCTACGACCGGATGCCCGACGCGGAGCAAGATCACGCGTTAAGGGACATAATAAAATATCTGATCCGGGAGGCTAGCTCTACGACCGGATGCCCGACGCGGAGCAAGATCACGCGTTAAGGGACTTAATAAAATATCTGATCCGGGAGCCTAGCTCTACGACCGGATGCCTGACGCGGAGCAAGATCACGCGTTGAGGGACTTAATAAAATATCTGATCCGGGAGGCTAGCTCTACGACCGGATGCCCGACGCGGAGCAATATCACGCGTCCTGGGACTTAAAGAAAATATCTGATCCGGGAGGCTAGCTCTACGACCGGATGCCCGACGCGGAGCAAGATCACGCGTTAAGGGAGTTAATAAAATATCTGATCCGGGAGGCTAGCTCTACGACCGGATGCCTGACGCGGAGCAAGATCACGCGTTAAGGGACTTAATAAAATATTTGATCCGGGAGGCTAGCTCTACGACCGGATGCCCGACGCGGAGCAAGATCACGCGTTAAGGGACATAATAAAATATCTGATCCGGGAGGCTAGCTCTACGACCGGATGCCCGACGCGGAGCAAGATCACGCGTTAAGGGACTTAATAAAATATCTGATCCGGGAGGCTAGCTCTACGATCGGATGCCCGACGCGGAGCAAGATCACGCGTTAAGGGACTTAATAAAATATCTGATCCGGGAGGCTAGCTCTACGACCGGATGCCCGACGCGGAGCAAGATCACGCGTTAAGGGACTTAATAAAATATCTGATCCGGGAGGTTAGCTCTACGACCGGATGCCCAACGCGGAGCAAGATCACGCGTTAAGGGACTAAATAAAATATTTGATCCGGGAGGCTAGCTCTACGACCGGATGCCCGACGCGGAGCAAGATCACGCGTTAAGGGACTTAAAAAAATATCTGATCCGGGAGGACGCGGAGCAAGCTCCAGCGTCCTGGGACTTAAAGAAAATATCTGATCCGGGAGGCTAGCTCTAAGACCGGATGCCCGACGCGGAGCAAGATCACGCGTTAAGGGACTTAATAAAATATCTGATCCGGGAGGCTAGCTCTACGACCGGATGCCCGACGCGGAGCGTGATCACGCGTTAAGGGACTTAATAAAATATCTGATCCGGGAGGCTAGCTCTACGACCGGATGCCCGACGCGGAGCAAGCTCCAGCGTCCTGGGACTTAAAGAAAATATCTGATCCGGGAGGCTAGCTCTACGACCGGATGCCCGACGCGGAGCAAGCTCCAGCGTCCTGGGACTTAATAAAATATCTGATCCGGGAGGCTAGCTCTACGACCGGATGCCCGACGCGGAGCAAGATCACGCGTTAAGGGACTTAATAAAATATCTGATCCGGGAGGCTAGCTCTACGACCGGATGCCCGACGCGGAGCAAGATCACGCGTTAAGGGACTTAATAAAATATTTGATCCGGGAGGCTAGCTCTACGACCGGATGCCCGACGCGGAGCAAGATCACGCGTTAAGGGACTTAATAAAATATCTGATCCGGGGGGCTAGCTCTACGACCGGATGCCCGACGCGGAGCAAGATCACGCGTTAAGGGACTTAATAAAATATCTGATCCGGGAGGCTAGCTCTATGACCGGATGCCCGACGCGGAGCAAGCTCCAGCGTCCTGGGACTTAAAGAAAATATCTGATCCGGGAGGCTAGCTCTACGACCGGATGCCCGACGCGGAGCAAGATCACACGTCCTGGGATTTAAAGAAAATATCTGATCCGGGAGGCTAGCTCTACGACCGGATGCCCGACGCGGAGCAAGATGACGCGTTAAGGGAGTTAATAAAATATCTGATCCGGGAGGCTAGCTCTACGACCGGATGCCTGACGCGGAGCAAGATCACGCGTTGAGGGACTTAATAAAATATCTGATCCGGGAGGCTAGCTCTACGACCGGATGCCCGACGCGGAGCAAGATCACGCGTTAAGGGACATAATAAAATATCTGATCCGGGAGGCTAGCTCTACGACCGGATGCCCGACGCGGAGCAAGATCACGCGTTAAGGGACTTAATAAAATATCTGATCCGGGAGCCTAGCTCTACGACCGGATGCCTGACGCGGAGCAAGATCACGCGTTGAGGGACTTAATAAAATATCTGATCCGGGAGGCTATCTCTACGACCGGATGCCCGACGCGGAGCAAGATCACGCGTTAAGGGACATAATAAAATATCTGATCCGGGAGGCTAGCTCTACGACCGGATGCCCGACGCGGAGCAAGATCACGCGTTAAGGGACTTAATAAAATATCTTATCCGGGAGGGTAGCTCTACGACCGGATACCCGACGCGGAGCAAGATCACGCGTTAAGGGACTTAATAAAATATTTGATCCGGGAGGCTAGCTCTACGACCGGATGCCCGACGCGGAGCAAGATCACGCGTTAAGGGACTTAATAAAATATCTGATCCGGGGGGCAAGCTCTACGACCGGATGCCCGACGCGGAGCAAGATCACGCGTTAAGGGACTTAATAAAATATCTGATCCGGGAGGCTAGCTCTATGACCGGATGCCCGACGCGGAGCAAGCTCCAGCGTCCTGGGACTTAAAGAAAATATCTGATCCGGGAGGCTAGCTCTACGACCGGATGCCCGACGCGGAGCAAGATCACGCGTTATGGGACTTAATAAAATATTTGATCCGGGAGGCTAGCTCTACTACCGGATGCCCGACGCGGAGCAAGATCACGCGTTAAGGGACTTAATAAAATATCTGATCCGGGAGGCTAGCTCTACGACCGGATGCCCAACGCGGAGCAAGATCACGCGTTAAGGGACTTAATAAAATATTTGATCCGGGAGGCTAGCTCTACGACCGGATGCCCAACGCGGAGCAAGATCACGCATTAATGGACTTAATAAAATATCTGATCCGGGAGGCTAGCTCTACGACCGGATGCCCGACGCGGAGCAAGATCACGCGTTAAGGGAGTTAATAAAATATCTGATCTGGGAGGCTAGCTCTACGACCGGATGCCTGACGCGGAGCAAGATCACGCGTTGAGGGACTTAATAAAATATCTGATCCGGGAGGCTAGCTCTACGACCGGATGCCCGACGCGGAGCAAGATCACGCGTTAAGGGACATAATAAAATATCTGATCCGGGAGGGTAGCTCTACGACCGGATGCCCGACGCGGAGCAAGATCACGCGTTAAGGGACTTAATAAAATATCTGATCCGGGAGGCTAGCTCTACGACCGGATGCCCGACGCGGAGCAAGATCACGCGTTAAGGGACTTAATAAAATATTTGATCCGGGAGGCTAGCTCTACGACCGGATGCCCGACGCGGAGCAAGATCACGCGTTAAGGGACTTAATAAAATATCTGATCCGGGGGGCTAGCTCTACGACCGGATGCCCGACGCGGAGCAAGATCACGCGTTAAGGAACTTAATAAAATATCTGATCCGGGAGGCTAGCTCTATGACCGGATGCCCGACGCGGAGCAAGCTCCAGCGTCCTGGGACTTAAAGAAAATATCTGATCCGGGAGGCTAGCTCTACGACCGGATGCCCGACGCGGAGCAAGATCACGCGTTATGGGACTTAATAAAATATTTGATCCGGGAGGCTAGCTCTACGACTAGATGCCCGACGCGGAGCAAGATCACGCGTTAAGGGACTTAATAAAATATCTGATCCGGGGGGCTAGCTCTACGACCGGATGCCCGACGCGGAGCAAGATCACGCGTTAAGGGACTTAATAAAATATCTGATCCGGGAGGCTAGCTCTACGACCGGATGCGCGACGCGGAGCAAGCTCCCGCGTCCTGGGACTTAAAGAAAATATCTGATCCGGGAGGATAGCTCTACGACCGGATGCCCGACGCGGAGCAAGATCACGCGTTAAGGGACTTAATAAAATATCTGATCCGGGAGGCCAGCTCTACGACCGGATGCCCGACGCGGAGCAAGCTCCAGCGTCCTGGGACATAAAGAAAATATCTGATCCGGGAGGCTAGCTCTACGACCGGATGCCCGACGCGGAGCAATATCACGCGTCCTGGGACTTAAAGAAAATATCTGATCCGGGAGGCTAGCTCTACGACCGGATGCCCGACGCGGAGCAAGATCACGCGTTAAGGGAGTTAATAAAATATCTGATCCGGGAGGCTAGCTCTACGACCGGATGCCCGACGCGGAGCAAGATCACGCGTTAAGGGACTTAATAAAATATTTGATCCGGGAGGCTAGCTCTACGACCGGATGCCCGACGCGGAGCAAGATCACGCGTTAAGGGACATAATAAAATATCTGATCCGGGAGGCTAGCTCTACGACCGGATGCCCGACGCGGAGCAAGATCACGCGTTAAGGGACTTAATAAAATATCTGATCCGGGAGGCTAGCTCTACGACCGGATGCCCGACGCGGAGCAAGATCACGCGTTAAGGGACTTAATAAAATATCTGATCCGGGAGGCTAGCTCTACGACCGGATGCCCGACGCGGAGCAAGATCACGCGTTAAGGGACTTAATAAAATATCTGATCCGGGAGGTTAGCTCTACGACCGGATGCCCAACGCGGAGCAAGATCACGCGTTAAGGGACTAAACAAAATATTTGATCCGGGAGGCTAGCTCTACGACCGGATGCCCGACGCGGAGCAAGATCACGCGTTAAGGGACTTAATAAAATATCTGATCCGGGAGGCAAGCTCTACGACCGGATGCCCTACGCGGAGCGTGATCACGCGTTAAGGGACTTAATAAAATATCTGATCCGGGAGGCTAGCTCTACGACCGGATGCCCGACGCGGAGCAAGCTCCAGCGTCCTGGGACTTAAAGAAAATATCTGATCCGGGAGGCTAGCTCTACGACCGGATGCCCGACGCGGAGCAAGCTCCAGCGTCCTAGGACTTAATAAAATATCTGATCCGGGAGGCTAGCTCTACGACCGGATGCCCGACGCGGAGCAAGATCACGCGTTAAGGGACTTAATAAAATATCTGATCCGGGAGGCTAGCTCTACGACCGGATGCCCGACGCGGAGCAAGATCACGCGTTAAGGGACTTAATAAAATATTTGATCCGGGAGGCTAGCTCTACGACCGGATGCCCGACGCGGAGCAAGATCACGCGTTAAGGGACTTAATAAAATATCTGATCCGGGAGGCTAGCTCTACGACCGGATGCCCGACGCGGAGCAAGATCACGCGTTAAGGGACATAATAAAATATCTGATCCGGGAGGGTAGCTCTACGACCGGATGCCCGACGCGGAGCAAGATCACGCGTTAAGGGACTTAATAAAATATCTGATCCGGGAGGCTAGCTCTACGACCGGATGCCCGACGCGGAGCAAGATCACGCGTTAAGGGACTTAATAAAATATTTGATCCGGGAGGCTAGCTCTACGACCGGATGCCCGACGCGGAGCAAGATCACGCGTTAAGGGACTTAATAAAATATCTGATCCGGGGGGCTAGCTCTACGACCGGATGCCCGACGCGGAGCAAGATCACGCGTTAAGGAACTTAATAAAATATCTGATCCGGGAGGCTAGCTCTATGACCGGATGCCCGACGCGGAGCAAGCTCCAGCGTCCTGGGACTTAAAGAAAATATCTGATCCGGGAGGCTAGCTCTACGACCGGATGCCCGACGCGGAGCAAGATCACGCGTTATGGGACTTAATAAAATATTTGATCCGGGAGGCTAGCTCTACGACTAGATGCCCGACGCGGAGCAAGATCACGCGTTAAGGGACTTAATAAAATATCTGATCCGGGGGGCTAGCTCTACGACCGGATGCCCGACGCGGAGCAAGATCACGCGTTAAGGGACTTAATAAAATATCTGATCCGGGAGGCTAGCTCTACGACCGGATGCGCGACGCGGAGCAAGCTCCCGCGTCCTGGGACTTAAAGAAAATATCTGATCCGGGAGGATAGCTCTACGACCGGATGCCCGACGCGGAGCAAGATCACGCGTTAAGGGACTTAATAAAATATCTGATCCGGGAGGCTAGCTCTATGACCGGATGCCCGACGCGGAGCAAGCTCCAGCGTCCTGGGACATAAAGAAAATATCTGATCCGGGAGGCTAGCCCTACGACCGGATGCCCGACGCGGAGCAATATCACGCGTCCTGGGACTTAAAGAAAATATCTGATCCGGGAGGCTAGCTCTACGACCGGATGCCCGACGCGGAGCAAGATCACGCGTTAAGGGAGTTAATAAAATATCTGATCCGGGAGGCTAGCTCTACGACCGGATGCCCGACGCGGAGCAAGATCACGCGTTAAGGGACTTAATAAAATATTTGATCCGGGAGGCTAGCTCTACGACCGGATGCCCGACGCGGAGCAAGATCACGCGTTAAGGGACATAATAAAATATCTGATCCGGGAGGCTAGCTCTACGACCGGATGCCCGACGCGGAGCAAGATCACGCGTTAAGGGACTTAATAAAATATCTGATCCGGGAGGCTAGCTCTACGACCGGATGCCCGACGCGGAGCAAGATCACGCGTTAAGGGACTTAATAAAATATCTGATCCGGGAGGCTAGCTCTACGACCGGATGCCCGACGCGGAGCAAGATCACGCGTTAAGGGACTTAATAAAATATCTGATCCGGGAGGTTAGCTCTACGACCGGATGCCCAACGCGGAGCAAGATCACGCGTTAAGGGACTAAATAAAATATTTGATCCGGGAGGCTAGCTCTACGACCGGATGCCCGACGCGGAGCAAGATCACGCGTTAAGGGACTTAATAAAATATCTGATCCGGGAGGCTAGCTCTACGACCGGATGCCCGACGCGGAGCAAGCTCCAGCGTCCTGGGACTTAAAGAAAATATCTGATCCGGGAGGCTAGCTCTACGACCGGATGCCCGACGCGGAGCAAGCTCCAGCGTCCTGGCACTTAATAAAATATCTGATCCGGGAGGCTAGCTCTACGACCGGATGCCCGACGCGGAGCAAGATCACGCGTTAAGGGACTTAATAAAATATCTGATCCGGGAGGCTAGCTCTACGACCGGATGCCCGACGCGGAGCAAGATCACGCGTTAAGGGACTTAATAAAATATTTGATCCGGGAGGCTAGCTCTACGACCGGATGCCCGACGCGGAGCAAGATCACGCGTTAAGGGACTTAATAAAATATCTGATCCGGGGGGCTAGCTCTACGACCGGATGCCCGACGCGGAGCAAGATCACGCGTTAAGGGACTTAATAAAATATCTGATCCGGGAGGCTAGCTCTATGACCGGATGCCCGACGCGGAGCAAGCTCCAGCGTCCTGGGACTTAAAGAAAATATCTGATCCGGGAGGCTAGCTCTACGACCGGATGCCCGACGCGGAGCAAGATCACGCGTCCTGGGATTTAAAGAAAATATCTGATCCGGGAGGCTAGCTCTACGACCGGATGCCCGACGCGGAGCAATATCACGCGTCCTGGGACTTAAAGAAAATATCTGATCCGGGAGGCTAGCTCTACGACCGGATGCCCGACGCGGAGCAAGATCACGCGTTAAGGGAGTTAATAAAATATCTGATCCGGGAGGCTAGCTCTACGACCGGATGCCCGACGCGGAGCAAGATCACGCGTTAAGGGACTTAATAAAATATTTGATCCGGGAGGCTAGCTCTACGACCGGATGCCCGACGCGGAGCAAGATCACGCGTTAAGGGACATAATAAAATATCTGATCCGGGAGGCTAGCTCTACGACCGGATGCCCGACGCGGAGCAAGATCACGCGTTAAGGGACTTAATAAAATATCTGATCCGGGAGGCTAGCTCTACGACCGGATGCCCGACGCGGAGCAAGATCACGCGTTAAGGGACTTAATAAAATATCTGATCCGGGAGGCTAGCTCTACGACCGGATGCCCGACGCGGAGCAAGATCACGCGTTAAGGGACTTAATAAAATATCTGATCCGGGAGGTTAGCTCTACGACCGGATGCCCAACGCGGAGCAAGATCACGCGTTAAGGGACTAAATAAAATATTTGATCCGGGAGGCTAGCTCTACGACCGGATGCCCGACGCGGAGCAAGATCACGCGTTAAGGGACTTAATAAAATATCTGATCCGGGAGGCTAGCTCTACGACCGGATGCCCGACGCGGAGCAAGCTCCAGCGTCCTGGGACTTAAAGAAAATATCTGATCCGGGAGGCTAGCTCTACGACCGGATGCCCGACGCGGAGCAAGCTCCAGCGTCCTGGCACTTAATAAAATATCTGATCCGGGAGGCTAGCTCTACGACCGGATGCCCGACGCGGAGCAAGATCACGCGTTAAGGGACTTAATAAAATATCTGATCCGGGAGGCTAGCTCTACGACCGGATGCCCGACGCGGAGCAAGATCACGCGTTAAGGGACTTAATAAAATATTTGATCCGGGAGGCTAGCTCTACGACCGGATGCCCGACGCGGAGCAAGATCACGCGTTAAGGGACTTAATAAAATATCTGATCCGGGGGGCTAGCTCTACGACCGGATGCCCGACGCGGAGCAAGATCACGCGTTAAGGGACTTAATAAAATATCTGATCCGGGAGGCTAGCTCTATGACCGGATGCCCGACGCGGAGCAAGCTCCAGCGTCCTGGGACTTAAAGAAAATATCTGATCCGGGAGGCTAGCTCTACGACCGGATGCCCGACGCGGAGCAAGATCACGCGTCCTGGGATTTAAAGAAAATATCTGATCCGGGAGGCTAGCTCTACGACCGGATGCCCGACGCGGAGCAAGATGACGCGTTAAGGGAGTTAATAAAATATCTGATCTGGGAGGCTAGCTCTACGACCGGATGCCTGACGCGGAGCAAGATCACGCGTTGAGGGAGTTAATAAAATATCTGATCCGGGAGGCTAGCTCTACGACCGGATGCCCGACGCGGAGCAAGATCACGCGTTAAGGGACATAATAAAATATCTGATCCGGGAGGCTAGCTCTACGACCGGATGCCCGACGCGGAGCAAGATCACGCGTTAAGGGACTTAATAAAATATCTGATCCGGGAGGCTAGCTCTACGACCGGATGCCTGACGCGGAGCAAGATCACGCGTTGAGGGACTTAATAAAATATCTAATCCGGGAGGCTATCTCTACGACCGGATGCCCGACGCGGAGCAAGATCACGCGTTAAGGGACATAATAAAATATCTGATCCGGGAGGCTAGCTCTACGACCGGATGCCCGACGCGGAGCAAGATCACGCGTTAAGGGACTTAATAAAATATCTGATCCGGGAGGGTAGCTCTACGACCGGATGCCCGACGCGGAGCAAGATCACGCGTTAAGGGACTTAATAAAATATTTGATCCGGGAGGCTAGCTCTACGACCGGATGCCCGACGCGGAGCAAGATCACGCGTTAAGGGACTTAATAAAATATCTGATCCGGGGGGCTAGCTCTACGACCGGATGCCCGACGCGGAGCAAGATCACGCGTTAAGGGACTTAATAAAATATCTGATCCGGGAGGCTAGCTCTATGACCGGATGCCCGACGCGGAGCAAGCTCCAGCGTCCTGGGACTTAAATAAAATATCTGATCCGGGAGGCTAGCTCTACGACCGGATGCCCAACGCGGAGCAAGATCACGCGTTATGGGACTTAATAAAATATTTGATCCGGGAGGCTAGCTCAACGACCGGATGCCCGGCGCGGAGCAAGATCACGCGTTAAGGGACTTAATAAAAAATATCTTATCCGGGAGGCTAGCTCTACGACCGGATGGCCGACGCGGAGCAAGATCACGCGTTAAGGGACTTAATAAAATATCTGATCCGGGAGGCTAGCTCTATGACCGGATGCCCGACGCGGAGCAAGCTCCAGCGTCCTGGGACTTAAAGAAAATATCTGATCCGGGAGGCTAGCTCTACGACCGGATGCCCGACGCGGAGCAAGATCACGCATTATGGGACTTAATAAAATATTTGATCCGGGAGGCTAGCTCTACTACCGGATGCCCGACGCGGAGCAAGATCACGCGTTAAGGGACTTAATAAAATATCTGATCCGGGAGGCTAGCTCTACGACCGGATGCCCAACGCGGAGCAAGATCACGCGTTAAGGGACTTAATAAAATATTTGATCCGGGAGGCTAGCTCTACGACCGGATGCCCGACGCGGAGCAAGATCACGCGTTAAGGGACTTAATAAAATATCTGATCCGGGAGGCTAGCTCTACGACCGGATGCCCGACGCGGAGCAAGCTCCAGCGTCCTGGGACTTAAAGAAAATATCTGATCCGGGAGGCTAGCTCTACGACCGGATGCCCGACGCGGAGCAAGCTCCAGCGTCCTGGGACTTAATAAAATATCTGATCCGGGAGGCTAGCTCTACGACCGGATGCCCGACGCGGAGCAAGATCACGCGTTAAGGGACTTAATAAAATATCTGATCCGGGAGGCTAGCTCTACGACCGGATGCCCGACGCGGAGCAAGATCACGCGTTAATGGACTTAATAAAATATTTGATCCGGGAGGCTAGCTCTACGACCGGATGCCCGACGCGGAGCAAGATCACGCGTTAAGGGACTTAATAAAATATCTGATCCGGGAGGCTAGCTCTACGACCGGATGCCCAACGCGGAGCAAGATCACGCGTTAAGGGACTTAATAAAATATTTGATCCGGGAGGCTAGCTCTACGACCGGATGCCCGACGCGGAGCAAGATCACGCGTTAAGGGACTTAATAAAATATCTGATCCGGGAGGCTAGCTCTACGACCGGATGCCCGACGCGGAGCAAGCTCCAGCGTCCTGGGACTTAAAGAAAATATCTGATCCGGGAGGCTAGCTCTACGACCGGATGCCCGACGCGGAGCAAGCTCCAGCGTCCTGGGACTTAATAAAATATCTGATCCGGGAGGCTAGCTCTACGACCGGATGCCCGACGCGGAGCAAGATCACGCGTTAAGGGACTTAATAAAATATCTGATCCGGGAGGCTAGCTCTAAGACCGGATGCCCGACGCGGAGCAAGATCACGCGTTAATGGACTTAATAAAATATTTGATCCGGGAGGCTAGCTCTACGACCGGATGCCCGACGCGGAGCAAGATCACGCGTTAAGGGACTTAATAAAATATCTGATCCGGGAGGCTAGCTCTACGACCGGATGCCCAACGCGGAGCAAGATCACGCGTTAAGGGACTTAATAAAATATTTGATCCGGGAGGCTAGCTCTACGACCGGATGCCCGACGCGGAGCAAGATCACGCGTTAAGGGACTTAATAAAATATCTGATCCGGGAGGCTAGCTCTACGACCGGATGCCCGACGCGGAGCAAGCTCCAGCGTCCTGGGACTTAAAGAAAATATCTGATCCGGGAGGCTAGCTCTACGACCGGATGCCCGACGCGGAGCAAGATCACGCATTATGGGACTTAATAAAATATTTGATCCGGGAGGCTAGCTCTACTACCGGATGCCCGACGCGGAGCAAGATCACGCGTTAAGGGACTTAATAAAATATCTGATCCGGGAGGCTAGCTCTACGACCGGATGCCCAACGCGGAGCAAGATCACGCGTTAAGGGACTTAATAAAATATTTGATCCGGGAGGCTAGCTCTACGACCGGATGCCCGACGCGGAGCAAGATCACGCGTTAAGGGACTTAATAAAATATCTGATCCGGGAGGCTAGCTCTACGACCGGATGCCCGACGCGGAGCAAGCTCCAGCGTCCTGGGACTTAAAGAAAATATCTGATCCGGGAGGCTAGCTCTACGACCGGATGCCCGACGCGGAGCAAGCTCCAGCGTCCTGGGACTTAATAAAATATCTGATCCGGGAGGCTAGCTCTACGACCGGATGCCCGACGCGGAGTAAGATCACGCGTTAAGGGACTTAATAAAATATCTGATCCGGGAGGCTAGCTCTACGACCGGATGCCCGACGCGGAGCAAGATCACGCGTTAATGGACTTAATAAAATATTTGATCCGGGAGGCTAGCTCTACGACCGGATGCCCGACGCGGAGCAAGATCACGCGTTAAGGGACTTAATAAAATATCTGATCCGGGGGGCTAGCTCTACGACCGGATGCCCGACGCGGAGCAAGATCACGCGTTAAGGGACTTAATAAAATATCTGATCCGGAAGGCTAGCTCTATGACCGGATGCCCGACGCGGAGCAAGCTCCAGTGTCCTGGGACTTAAAGAAAATATCTGATCCGGGAGGCTAGCTCTACGACCGGATGCCCGACGCGGAGCAAGATTACGCGTCCTGGGATTTAAAGAAAATATCTGATCCGGGAGGCTAGCTCTACAACCGGATGCCCGACGCGGAGCAAGATGACGCGTTAAGGGAGTTAATAAAATATCTGATCCGGGAGGCTAGCTCTACGACCGGATGCCTGACGCGGAGCAAGATCACGCGTTGAGGGACTTAATAAAATATCTGATCCGGGAGGCTAGCTCTACGACCGGATGCCCGACGCGGAGCAAGATCACGCGTTAAGGGACATAATAAAATATCTGATCCGGGAGGCTAGCTCTACGACCGGATGCCCGACGCGGAGCAAGATCACGCGTTAAGGGACTTAATAAAATATCTGATCCGGGAGGCTAGCTCTACGACCGGATGCCTGACGCGGAGCAAGATCACGCGTTGAGGGACTTAATAAAATATCTGATCCGGGAGGCTATCTCTACGACCGGATGCCCAACGCGGAGCAAGATCACGCGTTAAGGGACATAATAAAATATCTGATCCGGGAGGCTAGCTCTACGACCGGATGCCCGACGCGGAGCAAGATCACGCGTTAAGGGACTTAATAAAATATCTGATCCGGGAGGGTAGCTCTACGACCGGATGCCCGACGCGGAGCAAGATCACGCGTTAAGGGACTTAATAAAATATTTCATCCGGGAGGCTAGCTCTACGACCGGATGCCCGACGCGGAGCAAGATCACGCGTTAAGGGACTTAATAAAATATCTGATCCGGGGGGCTAGCTCTACGACCGGATGCCCGACGCGGAGCAAGATCACGCGTTAAGGGACTTAATAAAATATCTGATCCGGGAGGCTAGCTCTATGACCGGATGCCCGATGCGGAGCAAGCTCCAGCGTCCTGGGACTTAAATAAAATATCTGATCCGGGAGGCTAGCTCTACGACCGGATGCCCAACGCGGAGCAAGATCACGCGTTATGGGACTTAATAAAATATTTGATCTAGGAGGCTAGCTCTACGACCGGATGCCCGGCGCGGAGCAAGATCACGCGTTAAGGGACTTAATAAAAAATATCTTATCCGGGAGGCTAGCTCTACGACCGGATGCCCGACGCGGAGCAAGATCACGCGTTAAGGGACTTAATAAAATATCTGATCGGGGAGGCTAGCTCTATGACCGGATGCCCGACGCGGAGCAAGCTCCAGCGTCCTGGGACTTAAAGAAAATATCTGATCCGGGAGGCTAGCTCTACGACCGGATGCCCGACGCGGAGCAAGATCACGCATTATGGGACTTAATAAAATATTTGATCCGGGAGGCTAGCTCTACTACCGGATGCCCGACGCGGAGCAAGATCACGCGTTAAGGGACTTAATAAAATATCTGATCCGGGAGGCTAGCTCTAAGACCGGATGCCCGACGCGGAGCAAGATCACGCGTTAAGGGACTTAATAAAATATCTGATCCGGGAGGCTAGCTCTACGACCTGATGCCCGACGCGGAGCAAGATCACGCGTTAAGGGAGTTAATAAAATATCTGATCTGGGAGGCTAGCTCTACGACCGGATGCCTGACGCGGAGCAAGATCACGCGTTGAGGGACTTAATAAAATATCTGATCCGGGAGGCTAGCTCTACGACCGGATGCCCGACGCGGAGCAAGATCACGCGTTAAGGGACATAATAAAATATCTGATCCGGGAGGCTAGCTCTACGACCGGATGCCCGACGCGGAGCAAGATCACGCGTTAAGGGACTTTATAAAATATTTGATCCGGGAGGCTAGCTCTACGACCGGATGCCCGACGCGGAGCAAGATCACGCGTTAAGGGACTTAATAAAATATCTGATCCGGGGGGCTAGCTCTACGACCGGATGCCCGACGCGGAGCAAGATCACGCGTTAAGGGACTTAATAAAATATCTGATCCGGGAGGCTAGCTCTATGACCGGATGCCCGACGCGGAGCAAGCTCCAGCGTCCTGGGACTTAAAGAAAATATCTGATCCGGGAGGCTAGCTCTACGACCGGATGCCCGAAGCGGAGCAAGATCACGCGTTACGGGACTTAATAAAATATTTGATCCGGGAGGCTAGCTCTACGACTAGATGCCCGACGCGGAGCAAGATCACGCGTTAAGGGACTTAATAAAATATCTGATCCGGGGGGCTAGCTCTACGACCGGATGCCCGACGCGGAGCAAGATCACGCGTTAAGGGACTTAATAAAATATCTGATCCGGGAGGCTAGCTCTACGACCGGATGCCCGACGCGGAGCAAGCTCCCGCGTCCTGGGACTTAAAGAAAATATCTGATCCGGGAGGATAGCTCTACGACCGGATGCCCGACGCGGAGCAAGATCACGCGTTAAGGGACTTAATAAAATATCTGATCCGGGAGGCCAGCTCTACGACCGGATGCCCGACGCGGAGCAAGCTCCAGCGTCCTGGGACATAAAGAAAATATTTGATCCGGGAGGCTAGCTCTACGACCGGATGCCCGACGCGGAGCAATATCACGCGTCCTGGGACTTAAAGAAAATATCTGATCCGGGAGGCTAGCTCTACGACCGGATGCCCGACGCGGAGCAAGATCACGCGTTAAGGGAGTTAATAAAATATCTGATTCGGGAGGCTAGCTCTACGACCGGATGCCCGACGCGGAGCAAGATCACGCGTTAAGGGACTTAATAAAATATGTGATCCGGGAGGCTAGCTCTACGACCGGATGTCCGACGCGGAGCAAGATCACGCGTTAAGGGACATAATAAAATATCTGATCCGGGAGGCTAGCTCTACGACCGGATGCCCGACGCGGAGCAAGATCACGCGTTAAGGGAGTTAATAAAATATCTGATCCGGGAGGCTAGCTCTACGACCGGATGCCCGACGCGGAGCAAGATCACGCGTTAAGGGACTAAATAAAATATTTGATCCGGGAGGCTAGCTCTACGACCGGATGCCCGACGCGGAGCAAGATCACGCGTTAAGGGACTTAATAAAATATCTGATCCGGGAGGACGCGGAGCAAGCTCCAGCGTCCTGGGACTTAAAGAAAATATCTGATCCGGGAGGCTAGCTCTAAGACCGGATGCCCGACGCGGAGCAAGATCACGCGTTAAGGGACTTAATAAAATATCTGATCCGGGAGGCTAGCTCTACGACCGGATGCCCTACGCGGAGCGTGATCACGCGTTAAGGGACTTAATAAAATATCTGATCCGGGAGGCTAGCTCTACGACCGGATGCCCGACGCGGAGCAAGCTCCAGCGTCCTGGGACTTAAAGAAAATATCTGATCCGGGAGGCTAGCTCTAAGACCGGATGCCCGACGCGGAGCAAGATCACGCGTTAAGGGAGTTAATAAAATATCTGATCCGGGAGGCTAGCTCTACGACCGGATGCCCGACGCGGAGCAAGATCACGCGTTAAGGGACTTAATAAAATATCTGATCCGGGAGGCTAGCTCTACGACCGGATGCCCGACGCGGAGCAAGATCACGCGTTAAGGGACTTAATAAAATATTTGATCCGGGAGGCTAGCTCTACGACCGGATGCCCGACGCGGAGCAAGATCACGCGTTAAGGGACTTAATAAAATATCTGATCCGGGAGGCTAGCTCTACGACCGGATGCCCGACGCGGAGCAAGATCACGCGTTAAGGGAGTTAATAAAATATCTGATCCGGGAGGCTAGCTCTACGACCGGATGCCCGACGCGGAGCAAGATCACGCATTATGGGACTTAATAAAATATTTGATCCGGGAAGCTAGCTCTACTACCGGATGCCCGACGCGGAGCAAGATCACGCGTTAAGGGACTTAATAAAATATCTGATCCGGGAGGCTAGCTCTACGACCGGATGCCCAACGCGGAGCAAGATCACGCGTTAAGGGACTTAATAAAATATTTGATCCGGGAGGCTAGCTCTACGACCGGATGCCCGACGCGGAGCAAGATCACGCGTTAAGGGACTTAATAAAATATCTGATCCGGGAGGCTAGCTCTACGACCGGATGCCCGACGCGGAGCAAGATCACGCGTTAAGGGAGTTAATAAAATATCTGATCTGGGAGGCTAGCTCTACGACCGGATGCCTGACGCGGAGCAAGATCACGCGTTGAGGGACTTAATAAAATATCTGATCCGGGAGGCTAGCTCTACGACCGGATGCCCGACGCGGAGCAAGATCACGCGTTAAGGGACATAATAAAATATCTGATCCGGGAGGCTAGCTCTACGACCGGATGCCCGACGCGGAGCAAGATCACGCGTTAAGGGACTTAATAAAATATCTGATCCGGGAGGCTAGCTCTACGACCGGATGCCCGACGCGGAGCAAGATCACGCGTTAAGGGACTTAATAAAATATTTGATCCGGGAGGCTAGCTCTACGACCGGATGCCCGACGCGGAGCAAGATCACGCGTTAAGGGACTTAATAAAATATCTGATCCGGGAGGCTAGCTCTACGACCGGATGCCCTACGCAGAGCGTGATCACGCGTTAAGGGACTTAATAAAATATCTGATCCGGGAGGCTAGCTCTACGACCGGATGCCCGACGCGGAGCAAGCTCCAGCGTCCTGGGACTTAAAGAAAATATCTGATCCGGGAGGCTAGCTCTAAGACCGGATGCCCGACGCGGAGCAAGCTCACGCGTTAAGGGAGTTAATAAAATATCTGATCCGGGAGGCTAGCTCTACGACCGGATGCCCGACGCGGAGCAAGATCACGCGTTAAGGGACTTAATAAAATATCTGATCCGGGAGGCTAGCTCTACGACCGGATGCCCGACGCGGAGCAAGATCACGCGTTAAGGGACTTAATAAAATATTTGATCCGGGAGGCTAGCTCTACGACCGGATGCCCGACGCGGAGCAAGATCACGCGTTAAGGGACTTTATAAAATATTTGATCCGGGAGGCTAGCTCTACGACCGGATGCCCGACGCGGAGCAAGATCACGCGTTAAGGGACTTAATAAAATATCTGATCCGGGGGGCTAGCTCTACGACCGGATGCCCGACGCGGAGCAAGATCACGCGTTAAGGGAGTTAATAAAATATCTGATCCGGGAGGCTAGCTCTACGACCGGATGCCCGACGCGGAGCAAGATCACGCGTTAAGGGACTAAATAAAATATTTGATCCGGGAGGCTAGCTCTACGACCGGATGCCCGACGCGGAGCAAGATCACGCGTTAAGGGACTTAATAAAATATCTGATCCGGGAGGACGCGGAGCAAGCTCCAGCGTCCTGGGACTTAAAGAAAATATCTGATCCGGGAGGCTAGCTCTACGACCGGATGCCCGACGCGGAGCAAGATCACGCATTATGGGACTTAATAAAATATTTGATCCGGGAGGCTAGCTCTACTACCGGATGCCCGACGCGGAGCACGATCACGCGTTAAGGGACTTAATAAAATATCTGATCCGGGAGGCTAGCTCTACGACCGGATGCCCAACGCGGAGCAAGATCACGCGTTAAGGGACTTAATAAAATATTTGATCCGGGAGGCTAGCTCTACGACCGGATGCCCGACGCGGAGCAAGATCACGCGTTAAGGGACTTAATAAAATATCTGATCCGGGAGGCTAGCTCTACGACCGGATGCCCGACGCGGAGCAAGATCACGCGTTAAGGGAGTTAATAAAATATCTGATCTGGGAGGCTAGCTCTACGACCGGATGCCTGACGCGGAGCAAGATCACGCGTTGAGGGACTTAATAAAATATCTGATCCGGGAGGCTAGCTCTACGACCGGATGCCCGACGCGGAGCAAGATCACGCGTTAAGGGACATAATAAAATATCTGATCCGGGAGGCTAGCTCTACGACCGGATGCCCGACGCGGAGCAAGATCACGCGTTAAGGGACTTAATAAAATATCTGATCCGGGAGGCTAGCTCTACGACCGGATGCCCGACGCGGAGCAAGATCACGCGTTAAGGGACTTTATAAAATATTTGATCCGGGAGGCTAGCTCTACGACCTGATGCCCGACGCGGAGCAAGATCACGCGTTAAGGGACTTAATAAAATATCTGATCCGGGGGGCTAGCTTTACGACCGGATGCCCGACGCGGAGCAAGATCACGCGTTAAGGGACTTAATAAAATATCTGATCCGGGAGGCTAGCTCTATGACCGGATGCCCGACGCGGAGCAAGCTCCAGCGTCCTGGGACTTAAAGAAAATATCTGATCCGGGAGGCTAGCTCTACGACCGGATGCCCGAAGCGGAGCAAGATCACGCGTTACGGGACTTAATAAAATATTTGATCCGGGAGGCTAGCTCTACGACTAGATGCCCGACGCGGAGCAAGATCACGCGTTAAGGGACTTAATAAAATATCTGATCCGGGGGGCTAGCTCTACGACCGGATGCCCGACGCGGAGCAAGATCACGCGTTAAGGGACTTAATAAAATATCTGATCCGGGAGGCTATCTCTACGACCGGATGCCCGACGCGGAGCAAGATCACGCGTTAAGGGACTTAATAAAATATTTGATCCGGGAGGCTAGCTCTACGACCGGATGCCCGACGCGGAGCAAGATCACGCGTTAAGGGACTTTATAAAATATTTGATCCGGGAGGCTAGCTCTACGACCGGATGCCCGACGCGGAGCAAGATCACGCGTTAAGGGACTTAATAAAATATCTGATCCGGGGGGCTAGCTCTACGACCGGATGCCCGACGCGGAGCAAGATCACGCGTTAAGGGAGTTAATAAAATATCTGATCCGGGAGGCTAGCTCTACGACCGGATGCCCGACGCGGAGCAAGATCACGCGTTAAGGGACTAAATAAAATATTTGATCCGGGAGGCTAGCTCTACGACCGGATGCCCGACGCGGAGCAAGATCACGCGTTAAGGGACTTAATAAAATATCTGATCCGGGAGGACGCGGAGCAAGCTCCAGCGTCCTGGGACTTAAAGAAAATATCTGATCCGGGAGGCTAGCTCTACGACCGGATGCCCGACGCGGAGCAAGATCACGCATTATGGGACTTAATAAAATATTTGATCCGGGAGGCTAGCTCTACTACCGGATGCCCGACGCGGAGCAAGATCACGCGTTAAGGGACTTAATAAAATATCTGATCCGGGAGGCTAACTCTACGACCGGATGCCCAACGCGGAGCAAGATCACGCGTTAAGGGACTTAATAAAATATTTGATCCGGGAGGCTAGCTCTACGACCGGATGCCCGACGCGGAGCAAGATCACGCGTTAAGGGACTTAATAAAATATCTGATCCGGGAGGCTAGCTCTACGACCGGATGCCCGACGCGGAGCAAGATCACGCGTTAAGGGAGTTAATAAAATATCTGATCTGGGAGGCTAGCTCTACGACCGGATGCCTGACGCGGAGCAAGATCACGCGTTGAGGGACTTAATAAAATATCTGATCCGGGAGGCTAGCTCTACGACCGGATGCCCGACGCGGAGCAAGATCACGCGTTAAGGGACATAATAAAATATCTGATCCGGGAGGCTAGCTCTACGACCGGATGCCCGACGCGGAGCAAGATCACGCGTTAAGGGACTTAATAAAATATCTGATCAGGGAGGCTAGCTCTACGACCGGATGCCCGACGCGGAGCAAGATCACGCGTTAAGGGACATAATAAAATATCTGATCCGGGAGGCTAGCTCTACGACCGGATGCCCGACGCGGAGCAAGATCACGCCTTAAGGGACTTAATAAAATATCTGATCAGGGAGGCTAGCTCTACGACCGGATGCCCGACGCGGAGCAAGATCACGCGTTAAGGGACTTAATAAAATATTTGATCCGGGAGGCTAGCTCTACGACCGGATGCCCGACGCGGAGCAAGATCACGCGTTAAGGGACTTAATAAAATATCTGATCCGGGAGGCTAGCTCTACGACCGGATGCCCGACGCGGAGCAAGATCACGCGTTAAGGGAGTTAATAAAATATCTGATCTGGGAGGCTAGCTCTACGACCGGATGCCTGACGCGGAGCAAGATCACGCGTTGAGGGACTTAATAAAATATCTGATCCGGGAGGCTAGCTCTACGACCGGATGCCCGACGCGGAGCAAGATCACGCGTTAAGGGACATAATAAAATATCTGATCCGGGAGGCTAGCTCTACGACCGGATGCCCGACGCGGAGCAAGATCACGCGTTAAGGGACTTAATAAAATATCTGATCAGGGAGGCTAGCTCTACGACCGGATGCCCGACGCGGAGCAAGATCACGCGTTAAGGGACTTTATAAAATATTTGATCCGGGAGGCTAGCTCTACGACCGGATGCCCGACGCGGAGCAAGATCACGCGTTAAGGGACTTAATAAAATATCTGATCCGGGGGGCTAGCTCTACGACCGGATGCCCGACGCGGAGCAAGATCACGCGTTAAGGGACTTAATAAAATATCTGATCCGGGAGGCTAGCTCTATGACCGGATGCCCGACGCGGAGCAAGCTCCAGCGTCCTGGGACTTAAAGAAAATATCTGATCCGGGAGGCTAGCTCTACGACCGGATGCCCGAAGCGGAGCAAGATCACGCGTTACGGGACTTAATAAAATATTTGATCCGGGAGGCTAGCTCTACGACTAGATGCCCGACGCGGAGCAAGATCACGCGTTAAGGGACTTAATAAAATATCTGATCCGGGGGGCTAGCTCTACGACCGGATGCCCGACGCGGAGCAAGATCACGCGTTAAGGGACTTAATAAAATATCTGATCCGGGAGGCTAGCTCTACGACCGGATGCCCGACGCGGAGCAAGCTCCCGCGTCCTGGGACTTAAAGAAAATATCTGATCCGGGAGGATAGCTCTACGACCGGATGCCCGACGCGGAGCAAGATCACGCGTTAAGGGACTTAATAAAATATCTGATCCGGGAGGCCAGCTCTACGACCGGATGCCCGACGCGGAGCAAGCTCCAGCGTCCTGGGACATAAAGAAAATATCTGATCCGGGAGGCTAGCTCTACGACCGGTTGCCCGACGCGGAGCAATATCACGCGTCCTGGGACTTAAAGAAAATATCTGATCCGGGAGGCTAGCTCTACGACCGGATGCCCGACGCGGAGCAAGATCACGCGTTAAGGGAGTTAATAAAATATCTGATCCGGGAGGCTAGCTCTACGACCGGATGCCCGACGCGGAGCAAGATCACGCGTTAAGGGACTTAATAAAATATTTGATCCGGGAGGCTAGCTCTACGACCGGATGTCCGACGCGGAGCAAGATCACGCGTTAAGGGACATAATAAAATATCTGATCCGGGAGGCTAGCTCTACGACCGGATGCCCGAAGCGGAGCAAGATCACGCGTTAAGGGAGTTAATAAAATATCTGATCCGGGAGGCTAGCTCTACGACCGGATGCCCGACGCGGAGCAAGATCACGCGTTAAGGGACTTAATAAAATATCTGATCCGGGAGGCTAGCTCTATGACCGGATGCCCGACGCGGAGCAAGCTCCAGCGTCCTGGGACTTAAAGAAAATATCTGATCCGGGAGGCTAGCTCTACGACCGGATGCCCGAAGCGGAGCAAGATCACGCGTTACGGGACTTAATAAAATATTTGATCCGGGAGGCTAGCTCTACGACTAGATGCCCGACGCGGAGCAAGATCACGCGTTAAGGGACTTAATAAAATATCTGATCCGGGGGGCTAGCTCTACGACCGGATGCCCGACGCGGAGCAAGATCACGCGTTAAGGGACTTAATAAAATATCTGATCCGGGAGGCTAGCTCTACGACCGGATGCCCGACGCGGAGCAAGATCACGCGTTAAGGGACTTAATAAAATATTTGATCCGGGAGGCTAGCTCTACGACCGGATGCCCGACGCGGAGCAAGATCACGCGTTAAGGGACTTTATAAAATATTTGATCCGGGAGGCTAGCTCTACGACCGGATGCCCGACGCGGAGCAAGATCACGCGTTAAGGGACTTAATAAAATATCTGATCCGGGGGGCTAGCTCTACGACCGGATGCCCGACGCGGAGCAAGATCACGCGTTAAGGGAGTTAATAAAATATCTGATCCGGGAGGCTAGCTCTACGACCGGATGCCCGACGCGGAGCAAGATCACGCGTTAAGGGACTAAATAAAATATTTGATCCGGGAGGCTAGCTCTACGACCGGATGCCCGACGCGGAGCAAGATCACGCGTTAAGGGACTTAATAAAATATCTGATCCGAAAGGACGCGGAGCAAGCTCCAGCGTCCTGGGACTTAAAGAAAATATCTGATCCGGGAGGCTAGCTCTACGACCGGATGCCCGACGCGGAGCAAGATCACGCATTATGGGACTTAATAAAATATTTGATCCGGGAGGCTAGCTCTACTACCGGATGCCCGACGCGGAGCAAGATCACGCGTTAAGGGACTTAATAAAATATCTGATCCGGGAGGCTAGCTCTACGACCGGATGCCCAACGCGGAGCAAGATCACGCGTTAAGGGACTTAATAAAATATTTGATCCGGGAGGCTAGCTCTACGACCGGATGCCCGACGCGGAGCAAGATCACGCGTTAAGGGACTTAATAAAATATCTGATCCGGGAGGCTAGCTCTACGACCGGATGCCCGACGCGGAGCAAGATCACGCGTTAAGGGAGTTAATAAAATATCTGATCTGGGAGGCTAGCTCTACGACCGGATGCCTGACGCGGAGCAAGATCACGCGTTGAGGGACTTAATAAAATATCTGATCCGGGAGGCTAGCTCTACGACCGGATGCCCGACGCGGAGCAAGATCACGCGTTAAGGGACATAATAAAATATCTGATCCGGGAGGCTAGCTCTACGACCGGATGCCCGACGCGGAGCAAGATCACGCGTTAAGGGACTTAATAAAATATCTGATCCGGGAGGCTAGCTCTACGACCGGATGCCCGACGCGGAGCAAGATCACGCGTTAAGGGACTTTATAAAATATTTGATCCGGGAGGCTAGCTCTACGACCGGATGCCCGACGCGGAGCAAGATCACGCGTTAAGGGACTTAATAAAATATCTGATCCGGGGGGCTAGCTCTACGACCGGATGCCCGACGCGGAGCAAGATCACGCGTTAAGGGACTTAATAAAATATCTGATCCGGGAGGCTAGCTCTATGACCGGATGCCCGACGCGGAGCAAGCTCCAGCGTCCTGGGACTTAAAGAAAATATCTGATCCGGGAGGCTAGCTCTACGACCGGATGCCCGAAGCGGAGCAAGATCACGCGTTACGGGACTTAATAAAATATTTGATCCGGGAGGCTAGCTCTACGACTAGATGCCCGACGCGGAGCAAGATCACGCGTTAAGGGACTTAATAAAATATCTGATCCGGGGGGCTAGCTCTACGACCGGATGCTCGACGCGGAGCAAGATCACGCGTTAAGGGACTTAATAAAATATCTGATCCGGGAGGCTAGCTCTACGACCGGATGCCCGACGCGGAGCAAGCTCCCGCGTCCTGGGACTTAAAGAAAATATCTGATCCGGGAGGATAGCTCTACGACCGGATGCCCGACGCGGAGCAAGATCACGCGTTAAGGGACTTAATAAAATATCTGATCCGGGAGGCCAGCTCTACGACCGGATGCCCGACGCGGAGCAAGCTCCAGCGTCCTGGGACATAAAGAAAATATCTGATCCGGGAGGCTAGCTCTACGACCGGTTGCCCGACGCGGAGCAATATCACGCGTCCTGGGACTTAAAGAAAATATCTGATCCGGGAGGCTAGCTCTACGACCGGATGCCCGACGCGGAGCAAGATCACGCGTTAAGGGAGTTAATAAAATATCTGATCCGGGAGGCTAGCTCTACGACCGGATGCCCGACGCGGAGCAAGATCACGCGTTAAGGGACTTAATAAAATATTTGATCCGGGAGGCTAGCTCTACGACCGGATGTCCGACGCGGAGCAAGATCACGCGTTAAGGGACATAATAAAATATCTGATCCGGGAGGCTAGCTCTACGACCGGATGCCCGACGCGGAGCAAGATCACGCGTTAAGGGAGTTAATAAAATATATGATCCGGGAGGCTAGCTCTACGACCGGATGCCCGACGCGGAGCAAGATCACGCGTTAAGGGACATAATAAAATATCTGATCCGGGAGGCTAGCTCTACGACCGGATGCCCGACGCGGAGCAAGATCACGCGTTAAGGGACTTAATAAAATATCTGATCCGGGAGGCTAGCTCTACGACCGTATGCCCGACGTGGAGCAAGATCACGCGTTAAGGGACTTAATAAAATATTTGATCCGGGAGGCTAGCTCTACGACCGGATGCCCGACGCGGAGCAAGATCACGCGTTAAGGGACATAATAAAATATCTGATCCGGGAGGCTAGCTCTACGACCGGATGCCCGACGCGGAGCAAGATCACGCGTTAAGGGACTTAATAAAATATCTGATCCGGGAGGCTAGCTCTACGACCGGATGCCCGACGCGGAGCAAGATCACGCATTATGGGACTTAATAAAATATTTGATCCGGGAGGCTAGCTCTACTACCGGATGCCCGACGCGGAGCAAGATCACGCGTTAAGGGACTTAATAAAATATCTGATCCGGGAGGCTAGCTCTACGACCGGATGCCCAACGCGGAGCAAGATCACGCGTTAAGGGACTTAATAAAATATTTGATCCGGGAGGCTAGCTCTACGACCGGATGCCCGACGCGGAGCAAGATCACGCGTTAAGGGACTTAATAAAATATCTGATCCGGGAGGCTAGCTCTACGACCGGATGCCCGACGCGGAGGAAGATCACGCGTTAAGGGAGTTAATAAAATATCTGATCTGGGAGGCTAGCTCTACGACCGGATGCCTGACGCGGAGCAAGATCACGCGTTGAGGGACTTAATAAAATATCTGATCCGGGAGGCTAGCTCTACGACCGGATGCCCGACGCGGAGCAAGATCACGCGTTAAGGGACATAATAAAATATCTGATCCGGGAGGCTAGCTCTACGACCGGATGCCCGACGCGGAGCAAGATCACGCGTTAAGGGACTTAATAAAATATCTGATCCGGGAGGCTAGCTCTACGACCGGATGCCCGACGCGGAGCAAGATCACGCGTTAAGGGACTTTATAAAATATTTGATCCGGGAGGCTAGCTCTACGACCGGATGCCCGACGCGGAGCAAGATCACGCGTTAAGGGACTTAATAAAATATCTGATCCGGGGGGCTAGCTCTACGACCGGATGCCCGACGCGGAGCAAGATCACGCGTTAAGGGACTTAATAAAATATCTGATCCGGGAGGCTAGCTCTACGACCGGATGCCCGACGCGGAGCAAGATCACGCGTTAAGGGACTTTATAAAATATTTGATCCGGGAGGCTAGCTCTACGACCGGATGCCCGACGCGGAGCAAGATCACGCGTTAAGGGACTTAATAAAATATTTGATCCGGGAGGCTAGCTCTACGACCGGATGTCCGACGCGGAGCAAGATCACGCGTTAAGGGACATAATAAAATATCTGATCCGGGAGGCTAGCTCCACGACCGGATGCCCGACGCGGAGCAAGATCACGCGTTAAGGGACTTAATAAAATATCTGATCCGGGAGGCTAGCTCTACGACCGGATGCCCGACGCGGAGCAAGATCACGCGTTAAGGGACTTTATAAAATATTTGATCCGGGAGGCTAGCTCTACGACCGGATGCCCGACGCGGAGCAAGATCACGCGTTAAGGGACTTAATAAAATATCTGATCCGGGGGGCTAGCTCTACGACCGGATGCCCGACGCGGAGCAAGATCACGCGTTAAGGGACTTAATAAAATATCTGATCCGGGGGGCTAGCTCTACGACCGGATGCCCGACGCGGAGCAAGATCACGCGTTAAGGGACTTAATAAAATATCTGATCCGGGAGGCTAGCTCTACGACCGGATGCCCGACGCGGAGCAAGATCACGCGTTAAGGGACTTTATAAAATATTTGATCCGGGAGGCTAGCTCTACGACCGGATGCCCGACGCGGAGCAAGATCACGCGTTAAGGGACTTAATAAAATATCTGATCCGGGGGGCTAGCTCTACGACCGGATGCCCGACGCGGAGCAAGATCACGCGTTAAGGGACTTTATAAAATATTTGATCCGGGAGGCTAGCTCTACGACCGGATGCCCGACGCGGAGCAAGATCACGCGTTAAGGGACTTAATAAAATATCTGATCCGGGGGGCTAGCTCTACGACCGGATGCCCGACGCGGAGCAAGATCACGCGTTAAGGGAGTTAATAAAATATCTGATCCGGGAGGCTAGCTCTACGACCGGATGCCCGACGCGGAGCAAGATCACGCGTTAAGGGACTAAATAAAATATTTGATCCGGGAGGCTAGCTCTACGACCGGATGCCCGACGCGGAGCAAGATCACGCGTTAAGGGACTTAATAAAATATCTGATCCGGGAGGACGCGGAGCAAGCTCCAGCGTCCTGGGACTTAAAGAAAATATCTGATCCGGGAGGCTAGCTCTACGACCGGATGCCCGACGCGGAGCAAGATCACGCATTATGGGACTTAATAAAATATTTGATCCGGGAGGCTAGCTCTACTACCGGATGCCCGACGCGGAGCAAGATCACGCGTTAAGGGACTTAATAAAATATCTGATCCGGGAGGCTAGCTCTACGACCGGATGCCCAACGCGGAGCAAGATCACGCGTTAAGGGACTTAATAAAATATTTGATCCGGGAGGCTAGCTCTACGACCGGATGCCCGACGCGGAGCAAGATCACGCGTTAAGGGACTTAATAAAATATCTGATCCGGGAGGCTAGCTCTACGACCGGATGCCCGACGCGGAGCAAGATCACGCGTTAAGGGAGTTAATAAAATATCTGATCTGGGAGGCTAGCTCTACGACCGGATGCCGGACGCGGAGCAAGATCACGCGTTGAGGGACTTAATAAAATATCTGATCCGGGAGGCTAGCTCTACGACCGGATGCCCGACGCGGAGCAAGATCACGCGTTAAGGGACATAATAAAATATCTGATCCGGGAGGCTAGCTCTACGACCGGATGCCCGACGCGGAGCAAGATCACGCGTTAAGGGACTTAATAAAATATCTGATCCGGGAGGCTAGCTCTACGACCGGATGCCCGACGCGGAGCAAGATCACGCGTTAAGGGACTTTATAAAATATTTGATCCGGGAGGCTAGCTCTACGACCGGATGCCCGACGCGGAGCAAGATCACGCGTTAAGGGACTTAATAAAATATCTGATCCGGGGGGCTAGCTCTACGACCGGATGCCCGACGCGGAGCAAGATCACGCGTTAAGGGACTTAATAAAATATCTGATCCGGGAGGCTAGCTCTATGACCGGATGCCCGACGCGGAGCAAGCTCCAGCGTCCTGGGACTTAAAGAAAATATCTGATCCGGGAGGCTAGCTCTACGACCGGATGCCCGAAGCGGAGCAAGATCACGCGTTACGGGACTTAATAAAATATTTGATCCGGGAGGCTAGCTCTACGACTAGATGCCCGACGCGGAGCAAGATCACGCGTTAAGGGACTTAATAAAATATCTGATCCGGGGGGCTAGCTCTACGACCGGATGCCCGACGCGGAGCAAGATCACGCGTTAAGGGACTTAATAAAATATCTGATCCGGGAGGCTAGCTCTACGACCGGATGCCCGACGCGGAGCAAGCTCCCGCGTCCTGGGACTTAAAGAAAATATCTGATCCGGGAGGATAGGTCTACGACCGGATGCCCGACGCGGAGCAAGATCACGCGTTAAGGAACTTAATAAAATATCTGATCCGGGAGGCTAGCTCTACGACCGGATGCCCGACGCGGAGCAAGCTCCAGCGTCCTGGGACTTAAAGAAAATATCTGATCCGGGAGGCTAGCTCTACGACCGGATGCCCGACGCGGAGCAAGATCGCGCGTTAAGGGAGTTAATAAAATATCTGATCCGGGAGGCTAGCTCTACGACCGGATGCCCGACGCGGAGCAAGATCACGCGTTAAGGGACTTAATAAAATATCTGATCCGGGAGGCTAGCTCTACGACCGGATGCCCGACGCGGAGCAAGATCACGCGTTAAGGGACTTAATAAAATATTTGATCCAGGAGGCTAGCTCTACGACCGGATGCCCGACGCGGAGCAAGATCACGCGGTAAGGGACTTAATAAAATATCTGATCCGGGGGGCTAGCTCTACGACCGGATGCCCGACGCGGAGCAAGATCACGCGTTAAGGGACTTAATAAAATATCTGATCCGGGAGGCTAGCTCTATGACCGGATGCCCGACGCGGAGCAAGCTCCAGCGTCCTGGGACTTAAAGAAAATATCTGATCCGGGAGGCTAGCTCTACGACCGGATGCCCGACGCGGAGCAAGATCACGCGTTATGGGACTTAATAAAATATTTGATCCGGGAGGCTAGCTCTACGACCGGATGTCCGACGCGGAGCAAGATCACGCGTTAAGGGACTTAATAAAAAATATCTTATCCGGGAGGCTAGCTCTACGACCGGATGCCCGACGCGGAGCAAGATCACGCGTTAAGGGACTTAATTAAATATCTGATCCGGGAGGCTAGCTCTATGTCCGGATGCCCGACGCGGAGCAAGCTCCAGCGTCCTGGGACTTAAAGAAATTATCTGATCCGGGGGGCTAGCTCTACGACCGGATGCCCGACGCGGAGCAAGATCACGCGTTAAGGGACTTAATAAAATATCTGATCCGGGAGGCTAGCTCTATGACCGGATGCCCGACGCGGAGCAAGCTCCAGCGTCCTGGGACTTAAAGAAAATATCTGATCCGGGAGGCTAGCTCTACGACCGGATGCCCGACGCGGAGCAAGATCACGCGTTATGGGACTTAATAAAATATTTGATCCGGGAGGCTAGCTCTACGACTGGATGCCCGACGCGGAGCAAGATCACGCGTTAAGGGACTTAATAAAATATCTGATCCGGGAGGACGCGGAGCAAGCTCCAGCGTCCTGGGACTTAAAGAAAATATCTGATCCGGGAGGCTAGCTCTACGACCGGATGCCCGACGCGGAGCAAGATCACGCATTATGGGACTTAATAAAATATTTGATCCGGGAGGCTAGCTCTACTACCGGATGCCCGACGCGGAGCAAGATCACGCGTTAAGGGACTTAATAAAATATCTGATCCGGGAGGCTAGCTCTACGACCGGATGCCCAACGCGGAGCAAGATCACGCGTTAAGGGACTTAATAAAATATTTGATCCGGGAGGCTAGCTCTACGACCGGATGCCCGACGCGGAGCAAGATCACGCGTTAAGGGACTTAATAAAATATCTGATCCGGGAGGCTAGCTCTACGACCGGATGCCCGACGCGGAGCAAGATCACGCGTTAAGGGAGTTAATAAAATATCTGATCTGGGAGGCTAGCTCTACGACCGGATGCCTGACGCGGAGCAAGATCACGCGTTGAGGGACTTAATAAAATATCTGATCCGGGAGGCTAGCTCTACGACCGGATGCCCGACGCGGAGCAAGATCACGCGTTAAGGGACATAATAAAATATCTGATCCGGGAGGCTAGCTCTACGACCGGATGCCCGACGCGGAGCAAGATCACGCGTTAAGGGACTTAATAAAATATCTGATCCGGGAGGCTAGCTCTACGACCGGATGCCCGACGCGGAGCAAGATCACGCGTTAAGGGACTTTATAAAATATTTGATCCGGGAGGCTAGCTCTACGACCGGATGCCCGACGCGGAGCAAGATCACGCGTTAAGGGACTTAATAAAATATCTGATCCGGGGGGCTAGCTCTACGACCGGATGCCCGACGCGGAGCAAGATCACGCGTTAAGGGACTTAATAAAATATCTGATCCGGGAGGCTAGCTCTATGACCGGATGCCCGACGCGGAGCAAGCTCCAGCGTCCTGGGACTTAAAGAAAATATCTGATCCGGGAGGATAGCTCTACGACCGGATGCCCGACGCGGAGCAAGATCACGCGTTAAGGAACTTAATAAAATATCTGATCCGGGAGGCTAGCTCTACGACCGGATGCCCGACGCGGAGCAAGCTCCAGCGTCCTGGGACTTAAAGAAAATATCTGATCCGGGAGGCTAGCTCTACGACCGGATGCCCGACGCGGAGCAAGATCGCGCGTTAAGGGAGTTAATAAAATATCTGATCCGGGAGGCTAGCTCTACGACCGGATGCCCGACGCGGAGCAAGATCACGCGTTAAGGGACTTAATAAAATATCTGATCCGGGAGGCTAGCTCTACGACCGGATGCCCGACGCGGAGCAAGATCACGCGTTAAGGGACTTAATAAAATATTTGATCCAGGAGGCTAGCTCTACGACCGGATGCCCGACGCGGAGCAAGATCACGCGGTAAGGGACTTAATAAAATATCTGATCCGGGGGGCTAGCTCTACGACCGGATGCCCGACGCGGAGCAAGATCACGCGTTAAGGGACTTAATAAAATATCTGATCCGGGAGGCTAGCTCTATGACCGGATGCCCGACGCGGAGCAAGCTCCAGCGTCCTGGGACTTAAAGAAAATATCTGATCCGGGAGGCTAGCTCTACGACCGGATGCCCGACGCGGAGCAAGATCACGCGTTATGGGACTTAATAAAATATTTGATCCGGGAGGCTAGCTCTACGACCGGATGTCCGACGCGGAGCAAGATCACGCGTTAAGGGACTTAATAAAAAATATCTTATCCGGGAGGCTAGCTCTACGACCGGATGCCCGACGCGGAGCAAGATCACGCGTTAAGGGACTTAATTAAATATCTGATCCGGGAGGCTAGCTCTATGTCCGGATGCCCGACGCGGAGCAAGCTCCAGCGTCCTGGGACTTAAAGAAAATATCTGATCCAGGGGGCTAGCTCTACGACCGGATGCCCGACGCGGAGCAAGATCACGCGTTAAGGGACTTAATAAAATATCTGATCCGGGAGGCTAGCTCTATGACCGGATGCCCGACGCGGAGCAAGCTCCAGCGTCCTGGGACTTAAAGAAAATATCTGATCCGGGAGGCTAGCTCTACGACCGGATGCCCGAAGCGGAGCAAGATCACGCGTTACGGGACTTAATAAAATATTTGATCCGGGAGGCTAGCTCTACGACTAGATGCCCGACGCGGAGCAAGATCACGCGTTAAGGGACTTAATAAAATATCTGATCCGGGGGGCTAGCTCTACGACCGGATGCCCGACGCGGAGCAAGATCACGCGTTAAGGGACTTAATAAAATATCTGATCCGGGAGGCTAGCTCTACGACCGGATGCCCGACGCGGAGCAAGCTCCCGCGTCCTGGGACTTAAAGAAAATATCTGATCCGGGAGGATAGCTCTACAACCGGATGCCCGACGCGGAGCAAGATCACGCGTTAAGGAACTTAATAAAATATCTGATCCGGGAGGCTAGCTCTACGACCGGATGCCCGACGCGGAGCAAGCTCCAGCGTCCTGGGACTTAAAGAAAATATCTGATCCGGGAGGCTAGCTCTACGACCGGATGCCCGACGCGGAGCAAGATCGCGCGTTAAGGGAGTTAATAAAATATCTGATCCGGGAGGCTAGCTCTACGACCGGATGCCCGACGCGGAGCAAGATCACGCGTTAAGGGACTTAATAAAATATCTGATCCGGGAGGCTAGCTCTACGACCGGATGCCCGACGCGGAGCAAGATCACGCGTTAAGGGACTTAATAAAATATTTGATCCAGGAGGCTAGCTCTACGACCGGATGCCCGACGCGGAGCAAGATCACGCGGTAAGGGACTTAATAAAATATCTGATCCGGGGGGCTAGCTCTACGACCGGATGCCCGACGCGGAGCAAGATCACGCGTTAAGGGACTTAATAAAATATCTGATCCGGGAGGCTAGCTCTATGACCGGATGCCCGACGCGGAGCAAGCTCCAGCGTCCTGGGACTTAAAGAAAATATCTGATCCGGGAGGCTAGCTCTACGACCGGATGCCCGACGCGGAGCAAGATCACGCATTATGGGACTTAATAAAATATTTGATCCGGGAGGCTAGCTCTACGACCGGATGTCCGACGCGGAGCAAGATCACCCGTTAAGGGACTTAATAAAAAATATCTTATCCGGGAGGCTAGCTCTACGACCGGATGCCCGACGCGGAGCAAGATCACGCGTTAAGGGACTTAATTAAATATCTGATCCGGGAGGCTAGCTCTATGTCCGGATGCCCGACGCGGAGCAAGCTCCAGCGTCCTGGGACTTAAAGAAAATATCTGATCCGGGAGGCTAGCTCTACGACCGGATGCCCGACGCGGAGCAAGATCACGCGTTAAGGGACTTAATAAAATATCTGATCCGGGGGGCTAGCTCTACGACCGGATGCCCGACGCGGAGCAAGATCACGCGTTAAGGGACTTAATAAAATATCTGATCCGGGAGGCTAGCTCTATGACCGGATGCCCGACGCGGAGCAAGCTCCAGCGTCCTGGGACTTAAAGAAAATATCTGATCCGGGAGGATAGCTCTACGACCGGATGCCCGACGCGGAGCAAGATCACGTGTTAAGGGGCTTAATAAAATATCTGATCCGGGAGGCTAGCTCTACGACCGGATGCCCAACGCGGAGCAAGATCACGCGTTAAGGGACTTAATAAAATATTTGATCCGGGAGGCTAGCTCTACGACCGGATGCCCGACGCGGAGCAAGATCACGCGTTAAGGGACTTAATAAAATATCTGATCCGGGAGGTTAGCTCTACGACCGGATGCCCGACGCGGAGCAAGATCACGCGTTAAGGGAGTTAATAAAATATCTGATCTGGGAGGCTAGCTCTACGACCGGATGCCTGACGCGGAGCAAGATCACGCGTTGAGGGACTTAAGAAAATATCTGATCCGGGAGGCTAGCTCTACGACCGGATGCCCGACGCGGAGCAAGATCACGCGTTAAGGGACATAATAAAATATCTGATCCGGGAGGCTAGCTCTACGACCGGATGCCCGACGCGGAGCAAGATCACGCGTTAAGGGACTTAATAAAATATCTGATCCGGGAGGCTAGCTCTACGACCGGATGCCCGACGCGGAGCAAGATCACGCGTTAAGGGACTTAATAAAATATTTGATCCGGGAGGCTAGCTCTACGACCGGATGCCCGACGCGGAGCAAGATCACGCGTTAAGGGACTTAATAAAATATCTGATCCGGGAGGTTAGCTCTACGACCGGATGCCCGACGCGGAGCAAGATCACGCGTTAAGGGAGTTAATAAAATATCTGATCTGGGAGGCTAGCTCTACGACCGGATGCCTGACGCGGAGCAAGATCACGCGTTGAGGGACTTAATAAAATATCTGATCCGGGAGGCTAGCTCTACGACCGGATGCCCGACGCGGAGCAAGATCACGCGTTAAGGGACATAATAAAATATCTGATCCGGGAGGCTAGCTCTACGACCGGATGCCCGACGCGGAGCAAGATCACGCGTTAAGGGACTTAATAAAATATCTGATCCGGGAGGCTAGCTCTACGACCGTATGCCCGACGTGGAGCAAGATCACGCGTTAAGGGACTTAATAAAATATTTGATCCGGGAGGCTAGCTCTACGACCGGATGCCCGACGCGGAGCAAGATCACGCGTTAAGGGACTTAATAAAATATCTGATCCGGGGGGCTAGCTCTACGACAGGATGCCCGACGCGGAGCAAGATCACGCGTTAAGGGACTTAATAAAATATCTGATCCGGGAGGCTAGCTCTATGACCGGATGCCCGACGCGGAGCAAGATCACGCGTTAAGGGACTTAATAAAATATCTGATCCGGGGGGCTAGCTCTACGACCGGATGCCCGACGCGGAGCAAGATCACGCGTTAAGGGAGTTAATAAAATATCTGATCTGGGAGGCTAGCTCTACGACCGGATGCCTGACGCGGAGCAAGATCACGCGTTGAGGGACTTAATAAAATATCTGATCCGGGAGGCTAGCTCTACGACCGGATGCCCGACGCGGAGCAAGATCACGCGTTAAGGGACATAATAAAATATCTGATCCGGGAGGCTAGCTCTACGACCGGATGCCCGACGCGGAGCAAGATCACGCGTTAAGGGACTTAATAAAATATCTGATCCGGGAGGCTAGCTCTACGACCGTATGCCCGACGTGGAGCAAGATCACGCGTTAAGGGACTTAATAAAATATTTGATCCGGGAGGCTAGCTCTACGACCGGATGCCCGACGCGGAGCAAGATCACGCGTTAAGGGACTTAATAAAATATCTGATCCGGGGGGCTAGCTCTACGACCGGATGCCCGACGCGGAGCAAGATCACGCGTTAAGGGACTTAATAAAATATCTGATCCGGGAGGCTAGCTCTATGACCGGATGCCCGACGCGGAGCAAGATCACGCGTTAAGGGACTTAATAAAATATCTGATCCGGGGGGCTAGCTCTACGACCGGATGCCCGACGCGGAGCAAGATCACGCGTTAAGGGACTTAATAAAATATCTGATCCGGGAGGCTAGCTCTATGACCGGATGCCCGACGCGGAGCAAGCTCCAGCGTCCTGGGACTTAAAGAAAATATCTGATCCGGGAGGATAGCTCTACGACCGGATGCCCGACGCGGAGCAAGATCACGTGTTAAGGGGCTTAATAAAATATCTGATCCGGGAGGCTAGCTCTACGACCGGATGCCCAACGCGGAGCAAGATCACGCGTTAAGGGACTTAATAAAATATTTGATCCGGGAGGCTAGCTCTACGACCGGATGCCCGACGCGGAGCAAGATCACGCGTTAAGGGACTTAATAAAATATCTGATCCGGGAGGTTAGCTCTACGACCGGATGCCCGACGCGGAGCAAGATCACGCGTTAAGGGAGTTAATAAAATATCTGATCTGGGAGGCTAGCTCTACGACCGGATGCCTGACGCGGAGCAAGATCACGCGTTGAGGGACTTAATAAAATATCTGATCCGGGAGGCTAGCTCTACGACCGGATGCCCGACGCGGAGCAAGATCACGCGTTAAGGGACATAATAAAATATCTGATCCGGGAGGCTAGCTCTACGACCGGATGCCCGACGCGGAGCAAGATCACGCGTTAAGGGACTTAATAAAATATCTGATCCGGGAGGCTAGCTCTACGACCGGATGCCCGACGCGGAGCAAGATCACGCGTTAAGGGACTTAATAAAATATTTGATCCGGGAGGCTAGCTCTACGACCGGATGCCCGACGCGGAGCAAGATCACGCGTTAAGGGACTTAATAAAATATCTGATCCGGGAGGCTAGCTCTACGACCGGATGCCCGACGCGGAGCAAGATCACGCGTTAAGGGAGTTAATAAAATATCTGATCCGGGAGGCTAGCTCTACGACCGGATGCCTGACGCGGAGCAAGATCACGCGTTGAGGGACTTAATAAAATATCTGATCCGGGAGGCTAGCTCTACGACCGGATGCCCGACGCGGAGCAAGATCACGCGTTAAGGGACATAATAAAATATCTGATCCGGGAGGCTAGCTCTACGACCGGATGCCCGACGCGGAGCAAGATCACGCGTTAAGGGACTTAATAAAATATCTGATCCGGGAGGCTAGCTCTACGACCGTATGCCCGACGTGGAGCAAGATCACGCGTTAAGGGACTTAATAAAATATTTGATCCGGGAGGCTAGCTCTACGACCGGATGCCCGACGCGGAGCAAGATCACGCGTTAAGGGACTTAATAAAATATCTGATCCGGGGGGCTAGCTCTACGACCGGATGCCCGACGCGGAGCAAGATCACGCGTTAAGGGACTTAATAAAATATCTGATCCGGGAGGCTAGCTCTATGACCGGATGCCCGAAGCGGAGCAAGCTCCAGCGTCCTGGGACTTAAAGAAAATATCTGATCCGGGAGGCTAGCTCTACGACCGGATGCCCGACGCGGAGCAAGATCACACGTTATGGGACTTAATAAAATATTTGATCCGGGAGGCTAGCTCTACGACTGGATGCCCGACGCGGAGCAAGATCACGCGTTAAGGGACTTAATAAAATATCTGATCCGGGGGGCTAGCTCTACGACCGGATGCCCGACGCGGAGCAAGATCACGCGTTAAGGGACTTAATAAAATATCTGATCCGGGGGGCTAGCTCTACGACCGGATGCCCGACGCGGAGCAAGCTCCAGCGTCCTGGGACTTAAAGAAAATATCTGATCCGGGAGGCTAGCTCTACGACCGGATGCCCGACGCGGAGCAAGATCACGCGTTAAGGGACTTAATAAAATATTTGATCCGGGAGGCTAGCTCTACGACCGGATGCCCGACGCGGAGCAATATCACACGTTAAGGGACTTAATAAAATATCTGATCCGGGGGGCTAGCTCTACGACCGGATGCCCGACGCGGAGCAAGATCACGCGTTAAGGGACTTAATAAAATATCTGATCCGGGAGGCTAGCTCTATGACCGGATGCCCGACGCGGAGCAAGCTCCAGCGTCCTGGGACTTAAAGAAAATATCTGATCCGGGAGGCTAGCTCTACGACCGGATGCCCGACGCGGAGCAAGATCACGCGTTATGGGACTTAATAAAATATTTGATCCGGGAGGCTAGCTCTACGACTGGATGCCCGACGCGGAGCAAGATCACGCGTTAAGGGACTTAATAAAATATCTGATCCGGGGGGCTAGCTCTACGACCGGATGCCCGACGCGGAGCAAGATCACGCGTTAAGGGACTTAATAAAATATCTGATCCGGGAGGCTAGCTCTACGACCGGATGCCCGACGCGGAGCAAGCTCCAGCGTCCTGGGACTTAAAGAAAATATCTGATCCGGGAGGATAGCTCTACGACCGGATGCCCGACGCGGAGCAAGATCACGCGTTAAGGGACTTAATAAAATATCTAATCCGGGAGGCCAGCTCTACGACCGGATGCCCGACGCGGAGCAAGCTCCAGCGTCCTGGGACATAAAGAAAATATCTGATCCGGGAGGCTAGCTCTACGACCGGATGCCCGAAGCGGAGCAAGATCACGCGTTAAGGGACATAATAAAATATCTGATCCGGGAGGCTAGCTCTACGACCGGATGCTCGACGCGGAGCAAGCTCCAGCGTCCTGGGACTTAAATAAAATATCTGATCCGGGAGGCCAGCTCTACGACCGGATGCCCGACGCGGAGCAAGCTCCAGCGTCCTGGGACATAAAGAAAATATCTTATCCGGGAGGCTAGCTCTACGACCGGATGCCCGACGCGGAGCAAGATCACGCGTTAAGGGACATAATAAAATATCTGATCCGGGAGGCTAGCTCTACGACCGGATGCCCGACGCGGAGCAAGCTCCAGCGTCCTGGGACTTAAAGAAAATATCTGATCCGGGAGGATAGCTCTACGACCGGATGCCCAACGCGGAGCAAGATCACGCGTTAAGGGACTTAATAAAATATTTGATCCGGGAGGCTAGCACTACGACTGGATGCCCGACGCGGAGCAAGATCACGCGTTAAGGGACTTAATAAAATATCTGATCCGGGGGGCTAGCTCTACGACCGGATGCCCGACGCGGAGCAATATCACGCGTTAAGGGACTTAATAAAATATCTGATCCGGGAGGCTAGCTCTACGACCGGATGCCCGACGCGGAGCAAGATCACGCGTTAAGGGACATAATAAAATATCTGATCCGGGAGGCTAGCTCTACGACCGGATGCCCGACGCGGAGCAAGATCACGCGTTAAGGGACATAATAAAATATCTGATCCGGGAGGCTAGCTCTACGACCGGATGCCCGACGCGGAGCAAGATCACGCGTTAAGGGACTTAATAAAATATCTGATCCGGGAGGCTAGCTCTACGACCGGATGCCCGACGCGGAGCAAGATCACGCGTTAAGGGACTTAATAAAATATTTGATCCGGGAGGCTAGCTCTACGACCGGATGCCCGACGCGGAGCAAGATCACGCGTTAAGGGACTTAATAAAATATCTGATCCGGGAGGCTAGCTCTACGACCGGATGCCCGACGCGGAGCAAGATCACGCGTTAAGGGAGTTAATAAAATATCTGATCCGGGAGGCTAGCTCTACGACCGGATGCCTGACGCGGAGCAAGATCACGCGTTGAGGGACTTAATAAAATATCTGATCCGGGAGGCTAGCTCTACGACCGGATGCCCGACGCGGAGCAAGATCACGCGTTAAGGGACATAATAAAATATCTGATCCGGGAGGCTAGCTCTACGACCGGATGCCCGACGCGGAGCAAGATCACGCGTTAAGGGACTTAATAAAATATCTGATCCGGGAGGCTAGCTCTACGACCGTATGCCCGACGTGGAGCAAGATCACGCGTTAAGGGACTTAATAAAATATTTGATCCGGGAGGCTAGCTCTACGACCGGATGCCCGACGCGGAGCAAGATCACGCGTTAAGGGACTTAATAAAATATCTGATCCGGGGGGCTAGCTCTACGACCGGATGCCCGACGCGGAGCAAGATCACGCGTTAAGGGACTTAATAAAATATCTGATCCGGGAGGCTAGCTCTATGACCGGATGCCCGAAGCGGAGCAAGCTCCAGCGTCCTGGGACTTAAAGAAAATATCTGATCCGGGAGGCTAGCTCTACGACCGGATGCCCGACGCGGAGCAAGATCACACGTTATGGGACTTAATAAAATATTTGATCCGGGAGGCTAGCTCTACGACTGGATGCCCGACGCGGAGCAAGATCACGCGTTAAGGGACTTAATAAAATATCTGATCCGGGGGGCTAGCTCTACGACCGGATGCCCGACGCGGAGCAAGATCACGCGTTAAGGGACTTAATAAAATATCTGATCCGGGGGGCTAGCTCTACGACCGGATGCCCGACGCGGAGCAAGCTCCAGCGTCCTGGGACTTAAAGAAAATATCTGATCCGGGAGGCTAGCTCTACGACCGGATGCCCGACGCGGAGCAAGATCACGCGTTAAGGGACTTAATAAAATATTTGATCCGGGAGGCTAGCTCTACGACCGGATGCCCGACGCGGAGCAATATCACACGTTAAGGGACTTAATAAAATATCTGATCCGGGGGGCTAGCTCTACGACCGGATGCCCGACGCGGAGCAAGATCACGCGTTAAGGGACTTAATAAAATATCTGATCCGGGAGGCTAGCTCTATGACCGGATGCCCGACGCGGAGCAAGCTCCAGCGTCCTGGGACTTAAAGAAAATATCTGATCCGGGAGGCTAGCTCTACGACCGGATGCCCGACGCGGAGCAAGATCACGCGTTATGGGACTTAATAAAATATTTGATCCGGGAGGCTAGCTCTACGACTGGATGCCCGACGCGGAGCAAGATCACGCGTTAAGGGACTTAATAAAATATCTGATCCGGGGGGCTAGCTCTACGACCGGATGCCCGACGCGGAGCAAGATCACGCGTTAAGGGACTTAATAAAATATCTGATCCGGGAGGCTAGCTCTACGACCGGATGCCCGACGCGGAGCAAGCTCCAGCGTCCTGGGACTTAAAGAAAATATCTGATCCGGGAGGATAGCTCTACGACCGGATGCCCGACGCGGAGCAAGATCACGCGTTAAGGGACTTAATAAAATATCTAATCCGGGAGGCCAGCTCTACGACCGGATGCCCGACGCGGAGCAAGCTCCAGCGTCCTGGGACATAAAGAAAATATCTGATCCGGGAGGCTAGCTCTACGACCGGATGCCCGAAGCGGAGCAAGATCACGCGTTAAGGGACATAATAAAATATCTGATCCGGGAGGCTAGCTCTACGACCGGATGCTCGACGCGGAGCAAGCTCCAGCGTCCTGGGACTTAAATAAAATATCTGATCCGGGAGGCCAGCTCTACGACCGGATGCCCGACGCGGAGCAAGCTCCAGCGTCCTGGGACATAAAGAAAATATCTGATCCGGGAGGCTAGCTCTACGACCGGATGCCCGACGCGGAGCAAGTTCACGCGTTAAGGGACATAATAAAATATCTGATCCGGGAGGCTAGCTCTACGACCGGATGCCCGACGCGGAGCAAGCTCCAGCGTCCTGGGACTTAAAGAAAATATCTGATCCGGGAGGATAGCTCTACGACCGGATGCCCAACGCGGAGCAAGATCACGCGTTAAGGGACTTAATAAAATATTTGATCCGGGAGGCTAGCACTACGACTGGATGCCCGACGCGGAGCAAGATCACGCGTTAAGGGACTTAATAAAATATCTGATCCGGGGGGCTAGCTCTACGACCGGATGCCCGACGCGGAGCAATATCACGCGTTAAGGGACTTAATAAAATATCTGATTCGGGAGGCTAGCTCTACGACCGGATGCCCGACGCGGAGCAAGCTCCAGCGTCCTGGGACTTAAAGAAAATATCTGATCCGGGAGGATAGCTCTACGACCGGATGCCCAACGCGGAGCAAGATCACGCGTTAAGGGACTTAATAAAATATGTGATCCGGGAGGCTAGCTCTACGACCGGATGCCCGACGCGGAGCAAGATCACGCGTTAAGGGAGTTAATAAAATATCTGATCCGGGAGGCTAGCTCTACGACCGGATGCCCGACGCGGAGCAAGATCACGCGTTAAGGGAGTTAATAAAATATCTGATCTGGGAGGCTAGCTCTACGACCGGATGCCTGACGCGGAGAAAGATCACGCGTTGAGGGACTTAATAAAATATCTGATCCGGGAGGCTAGCTCTACGAACGGATGCCCGACGCGGAGCAAGATCACGCGTTAAGGGACATAATAAAATATCTGATCCGGGAGGCTAGCTCTACGACCGGATGCCCGACGCGGAGCAAGATCACGCGTTAAGGGACTTAATAAAATATCTGATCCGGGAGGCTAGCTCTACGACCGGATGCCCGACGCGGAGCAAGATCACGCGTTAAGGGACTTAATAAAATATTTGATCCGGGAGGCTAGCTCTACGACCGGATGCCCGACGCGGAGCAAGATCACGCGTTAAGGGACTTAATAAAATATCTGATCCGGGGGGCTAGCTCTACGACCGGATGCCCGACGCGGAGCAAGATCACACGTTAAGGGACTTAATAAAATATCTGATCCGGGAGGCTAGCTCTACGACTGGATGCCCGACGCGGAGCAAGATCACGCGTTAAGGGACTTAATAAAATATCTGATCTGGGGGGCTAGCTCTACGACCGGATGCCCGACGCGGAGCAAGATCACGCGTTAAGGGACTTAATAAAATATCTGATCCGGGAGGCTAGCTCTACGACCGGATGCCCGACGCGGAGCAAGCTCCAGCGTCCTGGGACTTAAAGAAAATATCTGATCCGGGAGGATAGCTCTACGACCGGATGCCCGACGCGGAGCAAGATCTCGCGTTAAGGGACTTAATAAAATATCTGATCCGGGAGGCCAGCTCTACGACCGGATGCCCGACGCGGAGCAAGCTCCAGCGTCCTGGGACATAAAGAAAATATCTGATCCGGGAGGCTAGCTCTACGACCGGATGCCCGACGCGGAGCAATATCACGCGTCCTGGGACTTAAAGAAAATATCTGATCCGGGAGGCTAGCTCTACGACCGGATGCCCGACGCGGAGCAAGATCACGCGTTAAGGGAGTTAATAAAATATCTGATCCGGGAGGCTAGCTCTACGACCGGATGCCCGACGCGGAGCAAGCTCCAGCGTCCTGGGACTTAAAGAAAATATCTAATCCGGGAGGATAGCTCTACGACCGGATGCCCGACGCGGAGCAAGATCACGCGTTATGGGACTTAATAAAATATTTGATCCGGGAGGCTAGCTCTACGACTGGATGCCCGACGCGGAGCAAGATCACGCGTTAAGGGACATAATAAAATATCTGATCCGGGGGGCTAGCTCTACGACCGGATGCCCGACGCGGAGCAAGATCACGCGTTAAGGGACTTAATAAAATATCTGATCCGGGAGGCTAGCTCTATGACCGGATGCCCGACGCGGAGCAAGCTCCAGCGTCCTGGGACTTAAAGAAAATATCTGATCCGGGAGGCTAGCTCTACGACCGGATGCCCGACGCGGAGCAAGATCACGCGTTATGGGACTTAATAAAATATTTGATCCGGGAGGCTAGCTCTACGACTGGATGCCCGACGCGGAGCAAGATCACGCGTTAAGGGACTTAATAAAATATCTGATCCGGGGGGCTAGCTCTACGACCGGATGCCCGACGCGGAGCAAGATCACGCGTTAAGGGACTTAATAAAATATCTGATCCGGGAGGCTAGCTCTACGACCGGATGCCCGACGCGGAGCAAGCTCCAGCGTCCTGGGACTTAAAGAAAATATCTGATCCGGGAGGATAGCTCTACGACCGGATGCCCGACGCGGAGCAAGATCACGCGTTAAGGGACTTAATAAAATATCTGATCCGGGAGGCCAGCTATACGACCGGATGCCCGACGCGGAGCAAGCTCCAGCGTCCTGGGACATAAAGAAAATATCTGATCCGGGAGGCTAGCTCTACGACCGGATGCCCGACGCGGAGCAATATCACGCGTCCTGGGACTTAAAGAAAATATCTGATCCGGGAGGCTAGCTCTACGACCGGATGCCCGACGCGGAGCAAGATCACGCGTTAAGGGAGTTAATAAAATATCTGATCCAGGAGGCTAGCTCTACGACCGGATGCCCGACGCGGAGCAAGATCACGCGTTAAGGGACATAATAAAATATCTGATCCGGGAGGCTAGCTCTACGACCGGATGCCCGACGCGGAGCAAGATCACGCGTTAAGGGAGTTAATAAAATATCTGATCCGGGAGGCTAGCTCTACGACCGGATGCCCGACGCGGAGCAAGATCACGCGTTAAGGGACTTAATAAAATATTTGATCCGGGAGGCTAGCTCTACGACCGGATGCCCGACGCGGAGCAAGATCACGCGTTAAGGGACTTAATAAAATATCTGATCCGGGAGGCTAGGTCTACGACCGGATGCCCGACGCGGAGCAAGATCACGCGTTAAGGGACTTAATAAAATATCTGATCCGGGAGGCTAGCTCTACGACCGGATGCCCGACGCGGAGCAAGCTCCAGCGTCCTGGGACTTAAAGAAAATATCTGATCCGGGAGGCTAGCTCTACGACCGGATGCCCGACGCGGAGCAAGATCACGCGTTAAGGGACTTAATAAAATATTTGATCCGGGAGGCTAGCTCTACGACCGGATGCCCGACGCGGAGCAAGATCACGCGTTAAGGGACTTAATAAAATATCTGATCCGGGGGGCTAGCTCTACGACCGGATGCCCGACGCGGAGCAAGATCACGCGTTAAGGGACTTAATAAAATATCTGATCCGGGAGGCTAGCTCTATGACCGGATGCCCGACGCGGAGCAAGCTCCAGCGTCCTGGGACTTAAAGAAAATATCTGATCCGGGAGGCTAGCTCTACGACCGGATGCCCGACGCGGAGCAAGATCACGCGTTATGGGACTTAATAAAATATTTGATCCGGGAGGCTAGCTCTACGACCGGATGCCCGACGCGGAGCAAGATCACGCGTTAAGGGACTTAATAAAAAATATCTTATCCGGGAGGCTAGCTCTACGACCGGATGCCCGACGCGGAGCAAGATCACGCGTTTAGGGACTTAATAAAATATCTGATCCGGGAGGCTAGCTCTATGACCGGATGCCCGACGCGGAGCAAGCTCCAGCGTCCTGGGACTTAAAGAAAATATCTGATCCGGGAGGCTAGCTCTACGACCGGATGCCCGACGCGGAGCAAGATCACGCGTTAAGGGACTTAATAAAATATCTGATCCGGGGGGCTAGCTCTACGACCGGATGCCCGACGCGGAGCAAGATCACGCGTTAAGGGACTTAATAAAATATCTGATCCGGGAGGCTAGCTCTATGACCGGATGCCCGACGCGGAGCAAGCTCCAGCGTCCTGGGACTTAAAGAAAATATCTGATCCGGGAGGATAGCTCTACGACCGGATGCTCGACGCGGAGCAAGATCACGCGTTAAGGGGCTTAATAAAATATCTGATCCGGGAGGCTAGCTCTACGACCGGATGCCCAACGCGGAGCAAGATCACCCGTTAAGGGACTTAATAAAATATTTGATCCGGGAGGCTAGCTCTACGACCGGATGCCCGACGCGGAGCAAGATCACGCGTTAAGGGACTTAATAAAATATCTGATCCGGGAGGCTAGCTCTACGACCGGATGCCCGACGCGGAGCAAGATCACGCAGTAAGGGAGTTAATAAAATATCTGATCTGGGAGGCTAGCTCTACGACCGGATGCCTGACGCGGAGCAAGATCACGCGTTGAGGGACATAATAAAATATCTGATCCGGGAGGCTAGCTCTACGACCGGATGCCCGACGCGGAGCAAGATCACGCGTTAAGGGACATAATAAAATATCTGATCCGGGGGGCTAGCTCTACGACCGGATGCCCGACGCGGAGCAAGATCACGCGTTAAGGGACTTAATAAAATATCTGATCTGGGGGGCTAGCTCTACGACCGGATGCCCGACGCGGAGCAAGATCACGCGTTAAGGGACTTAATAAAATATCTGATCCGGGAGGCTAGCTCTACGACCGGATGCCCGACGCGGAGCAAGATCACGCGTTAAGGGAGTTAATAAAATATCTGATCTGGGAGGCTAGCTCTACGACCGGATGCCTGACGCGGAGCAAGATCACGCGTTGAGGGACATAATAAAATATCTGATCCGGGAGGCTAGCTCTACGACCGGATGCCCGACGCGGAGCAAGATCACGCGTTAAGGGACTTAATAAAATATCTGATCCGGGGGGCTAGCTCTAAGACCGGATGCCCGACGCGGAGCAAGATCACGCGTTAAGGGACTTAATAAAATATCTGATCCGGGGGGCTAGCTCTACGACCGGATGCCCGACGCGGAGCAAGATCACGCGTTAAGGGACTTAATAAAATATTTCATCCGGGAGGCTAGCTCTACGACCGGATGCCCGACGCGGAGCAAGATCACGCGTTAAGGGACTTAATAAAATATCTGATCCGGGGGGCTAGCTCTACGACCGGATGCCCGACGCGGAGCAAGATCACGCGTTAAGGGACTTAATAAAATATCTGATCCGGGAGGCTAGCTCTACGACCGGATGCCTGACGCGGAGCAAGATCACGCGTTGAGGGACATAATAAAATATCTGATCCGGGAGGCTAGCTCTACGACCGGATGCCCGACGCGGAGCAAGATCACGCGTTGAGGGACATAATAAAATATCTGATCCGGGAGGCTAGCTCTACGACCGGATGCCCGACGCGGAGCAAGATCACGCGTTAAGGGACTTAATAAAATATCTGATCCGGGGGGCTAGCTCTAAGACCGGATGCCCGACGCGGAGCAAGATCACGCGTTAAGGGACTTAATAAAATATCTGATCCGGGGGGCTAGCTCTACGACCGGATGCCCGACGCGGAGCAAGATCACGCGTTAAGGGACTTAATAAAATATTTCATCCGGGAGGCTAGCTCTACGACCGGATGCCCGACGCGGAGCAAGATCACGCGTTAAGGGACTTAATAAAATATCTGATCCGGGGGGCTAGCTCTACGACCGGATGCCCGACGCGGAGCAAGATCACGCGTTAAGGGACTTAATAAAATATCTGATCCGGGAGGCTAGCTCTACGACCGGATGCCCGACGCGGAGCAAGATCACGCGTTATGGGACTTAATAAAATATTTGATCCGGGAGGCTAGCTCTACGACTGGATGCCCGACGCGGAGCAAGATCACGCGTTAAGGGACTTAATAAAATATTTGATCCAGGGGGCTAGCTCTACAACCGGATGCCCGACGCGGAGCAAGATCACGCGTTAAGGGACTTAATAAAATATCTGATCCGGGAGGCTAGCTCTACGACCGGATGCCCGACGCGGAGCAAGATCACGCGTTAAGGGAGTTAATAAAATATCTGATCTGGGAGGCTAGCTCTACGACCGGATGCCTGACGCGGAGCAAGATCACGCGTTGAGGGACATAATAAAATATCTGATCCGGGAGGCTAGCTCTACGACCGGATGCCCGACGCGGAGCAAGATCACGCGTTAAGGGACTTAATAAAATATCTGATCCGGGGGGCTAGCTCTAAGACCGGATGCCCGACGCGGAGCAAGATCACGCGTTAAGGGACTTAATAAAATATCTGATCCGGGAGGCTAGCTCTATGACCGGATGCCCGACGCGGAGCAAGCTCCAGCGTCCTGGGACTTAAAGAAAATATCTGATCCGGGAGGATAGCTCTACGACCGGATGCTCGACGCGGAGCAAGATCACGCGTTAAGGGGCTTAATAAAATATCTGATCCGGGAGGCTAGCTCTACGACCGGATGCCCAACGCGGAGCAAGATCACCCGTTAAGGGACTTAATAAAATATTTGATCCGGGAGGCTAGCTCTACGACCGGATGCCCGACGCGGAGCAAGATCACGCGTTAAGGGACTTAATAAAATATCTGATCCGGGAGGCTAGCTCTACGACCGGATGCCCGACGCGGAGCAAGATCACGCGTTAAGGGAGTTAATAAAATATCTAATCTGGGAGGCTAGCTCTACGACCGGATGCCTGACGCGGAGCAAGATCACGCGTTGAGGGACATAATAAAATATCTGATCCGGGAGGCTAGCTCTACGACCGGATGCCCGACGCGGAGCAAGATCACGCGTTAAGGGACATAATAAAATATCTGATCCGGGGGGCTAGCTCTACGACCGGATGCCCGACGCGGAGCAAGATCACGCGTTAAGGGACTTAATAAAATATCTGATCTGGGGGGCTAGCTCTACGACCGGATGCCCGACGCGGAGCAAGATCACGCGTTAAGGGACTTAATAAAATATCTGATCCGGGAGGCTAGCTCTACGACCGGATGCCCGACGCGGAGCAAGATCACGCGTTAAGGGAGTTAATAAAATATCTGATCTGGGAGGCTAGCTCTACGACCGGATGCCTGACGCGGAGCAAGATCACGCGTTGAGGGACATAATAAAATATCTGATCCGGGAGGCTAGCTCTACGACCGGATGCCCGACGCGGAGCAAGATCACGCGTTAAGGGACTTAATAAAATATCTGATCCGGGGGGCTAGCTCTAAGACCGGATGCCCGACGCGGAGCAAGATCACGCGTTAAGGGACTTAATAAAATATCTGATCCGGGGGGCTAGCTCTACGACCGGATGCCCGACGCGGAGCAAGATCACGCGTTAAGGGACTTAATAAAATATTTCATCCGGGAGGCTAGCTCTACGACCGGATGCCCGACGCGGAGCAAGATCACGCGTTAAGGGACTTAATAAAATATCTGATCCGGGGGGCTAGCTCTACGACCGGATGCCCGACGCGGAGCAAGATCACGCGTTAAGGGACTTAATAAAATATCTGATCCGGGATGCTAGCTCTATGACCGGATGCCCGACGCGGAGCAAGCTCCAGCGTCCTGGGACTTAAAGAAAATATCTGATCCGGGAGGCTAGCTCTACGACCGGATGCCCGACGCGGAGCAAGATCACGCGTTATGGGACTTAATAAAATATTTGATCCGGGAGGCTAGCTCTACGACCGGATGCCCGACGCGGAGCAAGATCACGCGTTAAGGGAGTTAATAAAATATCTGATCTGGGAGGCTAGCTCTACGACCGGATGCCTGACGCGGAGCAAGATCACGCGTTGAGGGACATAATAAAATATCTGATCCGGGAGGCTAGCTCTACGACCGGATGCCCGACGCGGAGCAAGATCACGCGTTAAGGGACATAATAAAATATCTGATCCGGGGGGCTAGCTCTACGACCGGATGCCCGACGCGGAGCAAGATCACGCGTTAAGGGACTTAATAAAATATCTGATCTGGGGGGCTAGCTCTACGACCGGATGCCCGACGCGGAGCAAGATCACGCGTTAAGGGACTTAATAAAATATCTGATCCGGGAGGCTAGCTCTACGACCGGATGCCCGACGCGGAGCAAGATCACGCGTTAAGGGAGTTAATAAAATATCTGATCTGGGAGGCTAGCTCTACGACCGGATGCCTGACGCGGAGCAAGATCACGCGTTGAGGGACATAATAAAATATCTGATCCGGGAGGCTAGCTCTACGACCGGATGCCCGACGCGGAGCAAGATCACGCGTTAAGGGACTTAATAAAATATCTGATCCGGGGGGCTAGCTCTAAGACCGGATGCCCGACGCGGAGCAAGATCACGCGTTAAGGGACTTAATAAAATATCTGATCCGGGGGGCTAGCTCTACGACCGGATGCCCGACGCGGAGCAAGATCACGCGTTAAGGGACTTAATAAAATATTTCATCCGGGAGGCTAGCTCTACGACCGGATGCCCGACGCGGAGCAAGATCACGCGTTAAGGGACTTAATAAAATATCTGATCCGGGGGGCTAGCTCTACGACCGGATGCCCGACGCGGAGCAAGATCACGCGTTAAGGGACTTAATAAAATATCTGATCCGGGATGCTAGCTCTATGACCGGATGCCCGACGCGGAGCAAGCTCCAGCGTCCTGGGACTTAAAGAAAATATCTGATCCGGGAGGCTAGCTCTACGACCGGATGCCCGACGCGGAGCAAGATCACGCGTTATGGGACTTAATAAAATATTTGATCCGGGAGGCTAGCTCTACGACTAGATGCCCGACGCGGAGCAAGATCACGCGTTAAGGGACTTAATAAAATATCTGATCCGGGAGGCTAGCTCTACGACCGGATGCCCGACGCGGAGCAAGCTCCAGCGTCCTGGGACTTAAAGAAAATATCTGATCCGGGAGGATAGCTCTACGACCGGATGCCCGACGCGGAGCAAGATCACGCGTTATGGGACTTAATAAAATATTTGATCCGGGAGGCTAGCTCTACGACTGGATGCCCGACGCGGAGCAAGATCACGCGTTAAGGGACTTAATAAAATATCTGATCCGGGGGGCTAGCTCTACGACCGGATGCCCGACGTGGAGCAAGATCACGCGTTAAGGGACTTAATAAAATATCTGATCCGGGAGGCTAGCTCTATGACCGGATGCCCGACGCGGAGCAAGCTCCAGCGTCCTGGGACTTAAAGAAAATATCTGATCCGGGAGGCTAGCTCTACGACCGGATGCCCGACGCGGAGCAAGATCACGCGTTATGGGACTTAATAAAATATTTGATCCGGGAGGCTAGCTCTACGACTGGATGCCCGACGCGGAGCAAGATCACGCGTTAAGGGACTTAATAAAATATCTGATCCGGGGGGCTAGCTCTACGACCGGATGCCCGACGCGGAGCAAGATCACGCGTTAAGGGACTTAATAAAATATCTGATCCGGGAGGCTAGCTCTACGACCGGATGCCCGACGCGGAGCAAGCTCCAGCGTCCTGGGACTTAAAGAAAATATCTGATCCGGGAGGATAGCTCTACGACCGGATGCCCGACGCGGAGCAAGATCACGCGTTAAGGGACTTAATAAAATATCTGATCCGGGAGGCCAGCTCTACGACCGGATGCCCGACGCGGAGCAAGCTCCAGCGTCCTGGGACATAAAGAAAATATCTGATCCGGGAGGCTAGCTCTACGACCGGATGCCCGACGCGGAGCAATATCACGCGTCCTGGGACTTAAAGAAAATATCTGATCCGGGAGGCTAGCTCTACGACCGGATGCCCGACGCGGATGAATATCACGCGTTAAGGGAGTTAATAAAATATCTGATCTGGGAGGCTAGCTCTACGACCGGATGCCCGACGCGGAGCAAGCTCTAGCGTCCTGGGACTTAAAGAAAATATCTGATCCGGGAGGATAGCTCTACGACCGGATGCCCGACGCGGAGCAAGATCACGCGTTAAGGGACTTAATAAAATATCTGATCCAGGAGGCTAGCTCTACGACCGGGTGCCCGACGCGGAGCAAGATCACGCGTTAAAGGACTTAATAAAATATTTGATCCGGGAGGCTAGCTCTACGACCGGATGCCCGACGCGGAGCAAGATCACGCGTTAAGGGACTTAATAAAATATCTGATCCGGGGGGCTAGCTCTACGACCGGATGCCCGACGCGGAGCAAGATCACGCGTTAAGGGACTTAATAAAATATCTGATCCAGGAGGCTAGCTCTATGACCGGATGCCCGACGTGGAGCAAGCTCCAGCGTCCTGGGACATAAAGAAAATATCTGATCCGGGAGGCTAGCTCTACGACCGGATGCCCGACGCGGAGCAATATCACGCGTCCTGGGACTTAAAGAAAATATCTGATCCGGGAGGCTAGCTCTACGACCGGATGCCCGACGCGGAGCAAGATCACGCGTTAAGGGAGTTAATAAAATATCTGATCCAGGAGGCTAGCTCTACGACCGGATGCCCGACGCGGAGCAAGATCACGCGTTAAGGGACATAATAAAATATCTGATCCGGGAGGCTAGCTCTACGACCGGATGCCCGACGCGGAGCAAGATCACGCGTTAAGGGAGTTAATAAAATATCTGATCCGGGAGGCTAGCTCTACGACCGGATGCCCGACGCGGAGCAAGATCACGCGTTAAGGGACTTAATAAAATATTTGATCCGGGAGGCTAGCTCTACGACCGGATGCCCGACGCGGAGCAAGATCACGCGTTAAGGGACTTAATAAAATATCTGATCCGGGAGGCTAGGTCTACGACCGGATGCCCGACGCGGAGCAAGATCACGCGTTAAGGGACTTAATAAAATATCTGATCCGGGAGGCTAGCTCTACGACCGGATGCCCGACGCGGAGCAAGCTCCAGCGTCCTGGGACTTAAAGAAAATATCTGATCCGGGAGGCTAGCTCTACGACCGGATGCCCGACGCGGAGCAAGATCACACGTTAAGGGACTTAATAAAATATTTGATCCGGGAGGCTAGCTCTACGACCGGATGCCCGACGCGGAGCAAGATCACGCGTTAAGGGACTTAATAAAATATCTGATCCGGGGGGCTAGCTCTACGACCGGATGCCCGACGCGGAGCAAGATCACGCGTTAAGGGACTTAATAAAATATCTGATCCGGGAGGCTAGCTCTATGACCGGATGCCCGACGCGGAGCAAGCTCCAGCGTCCTGGGACTTAAAGAAAATATCTGATCCGGGAGGCTAGCTCTACGACCGGATGCCCGACGCGGAGCAAGATCACGCGTTATGGGACTTAATAAAATATTTGATCCGGGAGGCTAGCTCTACGACCGGATGCCCGACGCGGAGCAAGATCACGCGTTAAGGGACTTAATAAAAAATATCTTATCCGGGAGGCTAGCTCTACGACCGGATGCCCGACGCGGAGCAAGATCACGCGTTTAGGGACTTAATAAAATATCTGATCCGGGAGGCTAGCTCTATGACCGGATGCCCGACGCGGAGCAAGCTCCAGCGTCCTGGGACTTAAAGAAAATATCTGATCCGGGAGGCTAGCTCTACGACCGGATGCCCGACGCGGAGCAAGATCACGCGTTAAGGGACTTAATAAAATATCTGATCCGGGGGGCTAGCTCTACGACCGGATGCCCGACGCGGAGCAAGATCACGCGTTAAGGGACTTAATAAAATATCTGATCCGGGAGGCTAGCTCTATGACCGGATGCCCGACGCGGAGCAAGCTCCAGCGTCCTGGGACTTAAAGAAAATATCTGATCCGGGAGGATAGCTCTACGACCGGATGCTCGACGCGGAGCAAGATCACGCGTTAAGGGGCTTAATAAAATATCTGATTCGGGAGGCTAGCTCTACGACCGGATGCCCAACGCGGAGCAAGATCACCCGTTAAGGGACTTAATAAAATATTTGATCCGGGAGGCTAGCTCTACGACCGGATGCCCGACGCGGAGCAAGATCACGCGTTAAGGGACTTAATAAAATATCTGATCCGGGAGGCTAGCTCTACGACCGGATGCCCGACGCGGAGCAAGATCACGCGTTAAGGGAGTTAATAAAATATCTGATCTGGGAGGCTAGCTCTACGACCGGATGCCTGACGCGGAGCAAGATCACGCGTTGAGGGACATAATAAAATATCTCATCCGGGAGGCTAGCTCTACGACCGGATGCCCGACGCGGAGCAAGATCACGCGTTAAGGGACTTAATAAAATATCTGATCCGGGGGGCTAGCTCTACGACCGGATGCCCGACGCGGAGCAAGATCACGCGTTATGGGACTTAATAAAATATTTGATCCGGGAGGCTAGCTCTACGACCGGATGCCCGACGCGGAGCAAGATCACGCGTTAAGGGACTTAATAAAAAATATCTTATCCGGGAGGCTAGCTCTACGACCGGATGCCCGACGCGGAGCAAGATCACGCGTTTAGGGACTTAATAAAATATCTGATCCGGGAGGCTAGCTCTATGACCGGATGCCCGACGCGGAGCAAGCTCCAGCGTCCTGGGACTTAAAGAAAATATCTGATCCGGGAGGCTAGCTCTACGACCGGATGCCCGACGCGGAGCAAGATCACGCGTTAAGGGACTTAATAAAATATCTGATCCGGGGGGCTAGCTCTACGACCGGATGCCCGACGCGGAGCAAGATCACGCGTTAAGGAACTTAATAAAATATCTGATCCGGGAGGCTAGCTCTATGACCGGATGCCCGACGCGGAGCAAGCTCCAGCGTCCTGGGACTTAAAGAAAATATCTGATCCGGGAGGATAGCTCTACGACCGGATGCTCGACGCGGAGCAAGATCACGCGTTAAGGGGCTTAATAAAATATCTGATTCGGGAGGCTAGCTCTACGACCGGATGCCCAACGCGGAGCAAGATCACCCGTTAAGGGACTTAATAAAATATTTGATCCGGGAGGCTAGCTCTACGACCGGATGCCCGACGCGGAGCAAGATCACGCGTTAAGGGACTTAATAAAATATCTGATCCGGGAGGCTAGCTCTACGACCGGATGCCCGACGCGGAGCAAGATCACGCGTTAAGGGAGTTAATAAAATATCTGATCTGGGAGGCTAGCTCTACGACCGGATGCCTGACGCGGAGCAAGATCACGCGTTGAGGGACATAATAAAATATCTCATCCGGGAGGCTAGCTCTACGACCGGATGCCCGACGCGGAGCAAGATCACGCGTTAAGGGACTTAATAAAATATCTGATCCGGGGGGCTAGCTCTACGACCGGATGCCCGACGCGGAGCAAGATCACGCGTTATGGGACTTAATAAAATATTTGATCCGGGAGGCTAGCTCTACGACCGGATGCCCGACGCGGAGCAAGATCACGCGTTAAGGGACTTAATAAAAAATATCTTATCCGGGAGGCTAGCTCTACGACCGGATGCCCGACGCGGAGCAAGATCACGCGTTTAGGGACTTAATAAAATATCTGATCCGGGAGGCTAGCTCTATGACCGGATGCCCGACGCGGAGCAAGCTCCAGCGTCCTGGGACTTAAAGAAAATATCTGATCCGGGAGGCTAGCTCTACGACCGGATGCCCGACGCGGAGCAAGATCACGCGTTAAGGGACTTAATAAAATATCTGATCCGGGGGGCTAGCTCTACGACCGGATGCCCGACGCGGAGCAAGATCACGCGTTAAGGGACTTAATAAAATATCTGATCCGGGAGGCTAGCTCTATGACCGGATGCCCGACGCGGAGCAAGCTCCAGCGTCCTGGGACTTAAAGAAAATATCTGATCCGGGAGGATAGCTCTACGACCGGATGCTCGACGCGGAGCAAGATCACGCGTTAAGGGGCTTAATAAAATATCTGATTCGGGAGGCTAGCTCTACGACCGGATGCCCAACGCGGAGCAAGATCACCCGTTAAGGGACTTAATAAAATATTTGATCCGGGAGGCTAGCTCTACGACCGGATGCCCGACGCGGAGCAAGATCACGCGTTAAGGGACTTAATAAAATATCTGATCCGGGAGGCTAGCTCTACGACCGGATGCCCGACGCGGAGCAAGATCACGCGTTAAGGGAGTTAATAAAATATCTGATCTGGGAGGCTAGCTCTACGACCGGATGCCTGACGCGGAGCAAGATCACGCGTTGAGGGACATAATAAAATATCTGATCCGGGAGGCTAGCTCTACGACCGGATGCCCGACGCGGAGCAAGATCACGCGTTAAGGGACTTAATAAAATATCTGATCCGGGGGGCTAGCTCTACGACCGGATGCCCGACGCGGAGCAAGATCACGCGTTAAGGGACTTAATAAAATATCTGATCTGGGGGGCTAGCTCTACGACCGGATGCCCGACGCGGAGCAAGATCACGCGTTAAGGGACTTAATAAAATATCTGATCCGGGAGGCTAGCTCAACGACCGGATGCCCGACGCGGAGCAAGATCACGCGTTAAGGGAGTTAATAAAATATCTGATCTGGGAGGCTAGCTCTACGACCGGATGCCTGACGCGGAGCAAGATCACGCGTTGAGGGACATAATAAAATATCTGATCCGGGAGGCTAGCTCTACGACCGGATGCCCGACGCGGAGCAAGATCACGCGTTAAGGGACTTAATAAAATATCTGATCCGGGGGCTAGCTCTAAAACCGGATGCCCGACGCGGAGCAAGATCACGCGTTAAGGGACTTAATAAAATATCTGATCCGGGGGGCTAGCTCTACGACCGGATGCCCGACGCGGAGCAAGATCACGCGTTAAGGGACTTAATAAAATATTTCATCCGGGAGGCTAGCTCTACGACCGGATGCCCGACGCGGAGCAAGATCACGCGTTAAGGGACTTAATAAAATATCTGATCCGGGGGGCTAGCTCTACGACCGGATGCCCGACGCGGAGCAAGATCACGCGTTAAGGGACTTAATAAAATATCTGATCCAGGAGGCTAGCTCTATGACCGGATGCCCGACGTGGAGCAAGCTCCAGCGTCCTGGGACATAAAGAAAATATCTGATCCGGGAGGCTAGCTCTACGACCGGATGCCCGACGCGGAGCAATATCACGCGTCCTGGGACTTAAAGAAAATATCTGATCCGGGAGGCTAGCTCTACGACCGGATGCCCGACGCGGAGCAAGATCACGCGTTAAGGGAGTTAATAAAATATCTGATCCAGGAGGCTAGCTCTACGACCGGATGCCCGACGCGGAGCAAGATCACGCGTTAAGGGACATAATAAAATATCTGATCCGGGAGGCTAGCTCTACGACCGGATGCCCGACGCGGAGCAAGATCACGCGTTAAGGGAGTTAATAAAATATCTGATCCGGGAGGCTAGCTCTACGACCGGATGCCCGACGCGGAGCAAGATCACGCGTTAAGGGACTTAATAAAATATTTGATCCGGGAGGCTAGCTCTACGACCGGATGCCCGACGCGGAGCAAGATCACGCGTTAAGGGACTTAATAAAATATCTGATCCGGGAGGCTAGGTCTACGACCGGATGCCCGACGCGGAGCAAGATCACGCGTTAAGGGACTTAATAAAATATCTGATCCGGGAGGCTAGCTCTACGACCGGATGCCCGACGCGGAGCAAGCTCCAGCGTCCTGGGACTTAAAGAAAATATCTGATCCGGGAGGCTAGCTCTACGACCGGATGCCCGACGCGGAGCAAGATCACACGTTAAGGGACTTAATAAAATATTTGATCCGGGAGGCTAGCTCTACGACCGGATGCCCGACGCGGAGCAAGATCACGCGTTAAGGGACTTAATAAAATATCTGATCCGGGGGGCTAGCTCTACGACCGGATGCCCGACGCGGAGCAAGATCACGCGTTAAGGGACTTAATAAAATATCTGATCCGGGAGGCTAGCTCTATGACCGGATGCCCGACGCGGAGCAAGCTCCAGCGTCCTGGGACTTAAAGAAAATATCTGATCCGGGAGGCTAGCTCTACGACCGGATGCCCGACGCGGAGCAAGATCACGCGTTATGGGACTTAATAAAATATTTGATCCGGGAGGCTAGCTCTACGACCGGATGCCCGACGCGGAGCAAGATCACGCGTTAAGGGACTTAATAAAAAATATCTTATCCGGGAGGCTAGCTCTACGACCGGATGCCCGACGCGGAGCAAGATCACGCGTTTAGGGACTTAATAAAATATCTGATCCGGGAGGCTAGCTCTATGACCGGATGCCCGACGCGGAGCAAGCTCCAGCGTCCTGGGACTTAAAGAAAATATCTGATCCGGGAGGCTAGCTCTACGACCGGATGCCCGACGCGGAGCAAGATCACGCGTTAAGGGACTTAATAAAATATCTGATCCGGGGGGCTAGCTCTACGACCGGATGCCCGACGCGGAGCAAGATCACGCGTTAAGGGACTTAATAAAATATCTGATCCGGGAGGCTAGCTCTATGACCGGATGCCCGACGCGGAGCAAGCTCCAGCGTCCTGGGACTTAAAGAAAATATCTGATCCGGGAGGATAGCTCTACGACCGGATGCTCGACGCGGAGCAAGATCACGCGTTAAGGGGCTTAATAAAATATCTGATTCGGGAGGCTAGCTCTACGACCGGATGCCCAACGCGGAGCAAGATCACCCGTTAAGGGACTTAATAAAATATTTGATCCGGGAGGCTAGCTCTACGACCGGATGCCCGACGCGGAGCAAGATCACGCGTTAAGGGACTTAATAAAATATCTGATCCGGGAGGCTAGCTCTACGACCGGATGCCCGACGCGGAGCAAGATCACGCGTTAAGGGAGTTAATAAAATATCTGATCTGGGAGGCTAGCTCTACGACCGGATGCCTGACGCGGAGCAAGATCACGCGTTGAGGGACATAATAAAATATCTCATCCGGGAGGCTAGCTCTACGACCGGATGCCCGACGCGGAGCAAGATCACGCGTTAAGGGACTTAATAAAATATCTGATCCGGGGGGCTAGCTCTACGACCGGATGCCCGACGCGGAGCAAGATCACGCGTTATGGGACTTAATAAAATATTTGATCCGGGAGGCTAGCTCTACGACCGGATGCCCGACGCGGAGCAAGATCACGCGTTAAGGGACTTAATAAAAAATATCTTATCCGGGAGGCTAGCTCTACGACCGGATGCCCGACGCGGAGCAAGATCACGCGTTTAGGGACTTAATAAAATATCTGATCCGGGAGGCTAGCTCTATGACCGGATGCCCGACGCGGAGCAAGCTCCAGCGTCCTGGGACTTAAAGAAAATATCTGATCCGGGAGGCTAGCTCTACGACCGGATGCCCGACGCGGAGCAAGATCACGCGTTAAGGGACTTAATAAAATATCTGATCCGGGGGGCTAGCTCTACGACCGGATGCCCGACGCGGAGCAAGATCACGCGTTAAGGGACTTAATAAAATATCTGATCCGGGAGGCTAGCTCTATGACCGGATGCCCGACGCGGAGCAAGCTCCAGCGTCCTGGGACTTAAAGAAAATATCTGATCCGGGAGGATAGCTCTACGACCGGATGCTCGACGCGGAGCAAGATCACGCGTTAAGGGGCTTAATAAAATATCTGATTCGGGAGGCTAGCTCTACGACCGGATGCCCAACGCGGAGCAAGATCACCCGTTAAGGGACTTAATAAAATATTTGATCCGGGAGGCTAGCTCTACGACCGGATGCCCGACGCGGAGCAAGATCACGCGTTAAGGGACTTAATAAAATATCTGATCCGGGAGGCTAGCTCTACGACCGGATGCCCGACGCGGAGCAAGATCACGCGTTAAGGGAGTTAATAAAATATCTGATCTGGGAGGCTAGCTCTACGACCGGATGCCTGACGCGGAGCAAGATCACGCGTTGAGGGACATAATAAAATATCTCATCCGGGAGGCTAGCTCTACGACCGGATGCCCGACGCGGAGCAAGATCACGCGTTAAGGGACTTAATAAAATATCTGATCCGGGGGGCTAGCTCTACGACCGGATGCCCGACGCGGAGCAAGATCACGCGTTATGGGACTTAATAAAATATTTGATCCGGGAGGCTAGCTCTACGACCGGATGCCCGACGCGGAGCAAGATCACGCGTTAAGGGACTTAATAAAAAATATCTTATCCGGGAGGCTAGCTCTACGACCGGATGCCCGACGCGGAGCAAGATCACGCGTTTAGGGACTTAATAAAATATCTGATCCGGGAGGCTAGCTCTATGACCGGATGCCCGACGCGGAGCAAGCTCCAGCGTCCTGGGACTTAAAGAAAATATCTGATCCGGGAGGCTAGCTCTACGACCGGATGCCCGACGCGGAGCAAGATCACGCGTTAAGGGACTTAATAAAATATCTGATCCGGGGGGCTAGCTCTACGACCGGATGCCCGACGCGGAGCAAGATCACGCGTTAAGGGACTTAATAAAATATCTGATCCGGGAGGCTAGCTCTATGACCGGATGCCCGACGCGGAGCAAGCTCCAGCGTCCTGGGACTTAAAGAAAATATCTGATCCGGGAGGATAGCTCTACGACCGGATGCTCGACGCGGAGCAAGATCACGCGTTAAGGGGCTTAATAAAATATCTGATTCGGGAGGCTAGCTCTACGACCGGATGCCCAACGCGGAGCAAGATCACCCGTTAAGGGACTTAATAAAATATTTGATCCGGGAGGCTAGCTCTACGACCGGATGCCCGACGCGGAGCAAGATCACGCGTTAAGGGACTTAATAAAATATCTGATCCGGGAGGCTAGCTCTACGACCGGATGCCCGACGCGGAGCAAGATCACGCGTTAAGGGAGTTAATAAAATATCTGATCTGGGAGGCTAGCTCTACGACCGGATGCCTGACGCGGAGCAAGATCACGCGTTGAGGGACATAATAAAATATCTGATCCGGGAGGCTAGCTCTACGACCGGATGCCCGACGCGGAGCAAGATCACGCGTTAAGGGACTTAATAAAATATCTGATCCGGGGGGCTAGCTCTACGACCGGATGCCCGACGCGGAGCAAGATCACGCGTTAAGGGACTTAATAAAATATCTGATCTGGGGGGCTAGCTCTACGACCGGATGCCCGACGCGGAGCAAGATCACGCGTTAAGGGACTTAATAAAATATCTGATCCGGGAGGCTAGCTCAACGACCGGATGCCCGACGCGGAGCAAGATCACGCGTTAAGGGAGTTAATAAAATATCTGATCTGGGAGGCTAGCTCTACGACCGGATGCCTGACGCGGAGCAAGATCACGCGTTGAGGGACATAATAAAATATCTGATCCGGGAGGCTAGCTCTACGACCGGATGCCCGACGCGGAGCAAGATCACGCGTTAAGGGACTTAATAAAATATCTGATCCGGGGGCTAGCTCTAAAACCGGATGCCCGACGCGGAGCAAGATCACGCGTTAAGGGACTTAATAAAATATCTGATCCGGGGGGCTAGCTCTACGACCGGATGCCCGACGCGGAGCAAGATCACGCGTTAAGGGACTTAATAAAATATTTCATCCGGGAGGCTAGCTCTACGACCGGATGCCCGACGCGGAGCAAGATCACGCGTTAAGGGACTTAATAAAATATCTGATCCGGGGGGCTAGCTCTACGACCGGATGCCCGACGCGGAGCAAGATCACGCGTTAAGGGACTTAATAAAATATCTGATCCGGGATGCTAGCTCTATGACCGGATGCCCGACGCGGAGCAAGCTCCAGTGTCCTGGGACTTAAAGAAAATATCTGATCCGGGAGGCTAGCTCTACGACCGGATGCCCGACGCGGAGCAAGATCACGCGTTATGGGACTTAATAAAATATTTGATCCGGGAGGCTAGCTCTACGACTGGATGCCCGACGCGGAGCAAGATCACGCGTTAAGGGACTTAATAAAATATTTGATCCAGGGGGCTAGCTCTACAACCGGATGCCCGACGCGGAGCAAGATCACGCGTTAAGGGACTTAATAAAATATCTGATCCGGGAGGCTAGCTCTACGACCGGATGCCCGACGCGGAGCAAGCTCCAGCGTCCTGGGACTTAAAGAAAATATCTGATCCGGGAGGATAGCTCTACGACCGGATGCCCGACGCGGAGCAAGATCACGCGTTATGGGACTTAATAAAATATTTGATCCGGGAGGCTAGCTCTACGACTGGATGCCCGACGTGGAGCAAGATCACGCGTTAAGGGACTTAATAAAATATCTGATCCGGGGGGCTAGCTCTACGACCGGATGCCCGACGTGGAGCAAGCTCACGCGTTAAGGGACTTAATAAAATATCTGATCCGGGAGGCTAGCTCTATGACCGGATGCCCGACGCGGAGCAAGCTCCAGCGTCCTGGGACTTAAAGAAAATATCTGATCCGGGAGGCTAGCTCTACGACCGGATGCCCGACGCGGAGCAAGATCACGCGTTATGGGACTTAATAAAATATTTGATCCGGGAGGCTAGCTCTACGACTGGATGCCCGACGCGGAGCAAGATCACGCGTTAAGGGACTTAATAAAATATCTGATCCGGGGGGCTAGCTCTACGACCGGATGCCCGACGCGGAGCAAGATCACGCGTTAAGGGACTTAATAAAATATCTGATCCGGGAGGCTAGCTCTACGACCGGATGCCCGACGCGGAGCAAGCTCCAGCGTCCTGGGACTTAAAGAAAATATCTGATCCGGGAGGATAGCTCTACGACCGGATGCCCGACGCGGAGCAAGATCACGCGTAAAGGGACTTAATAAAATATCTGATCCGGGAGGCCAGCTCTACGACCGGATGCCCGACGCGGAGCAAGCTCCAGCGTCCTGGGACATAAAGAAAATATCTGATCCGGGAGGCTAGCTCTACGACCGGATGCCCGACGCGGAGCAATATCACGCGTCCTGGGACTTAAAGAAAATATCTGATCCGGGAGGCTAGCTCTACGACCGGATGCCCGACGCGGATGAAGATCACGCGTTAAGGGAGTTAATAAAATATCTGATCCGGGAGGCTAGCTCTACGACCGGATGCCCGACGCGGAGCAAGCTCTAGCGTCCTGGGACTTAAAGAAAATATCTGATCCGGGAGGATAGCTCTACGACCGGATGCCCGACGCGGAGCAAGATCACGCGTTAAGGGACATAATAAAATATCTGATCCAGGAGGCTAGCTCTACGACCGGATGCCCGACGCGGAGCAAGATCACGCGTTAAAGGACTTAATAAAATATTTGATCCGGGAGGCTAGCTCTACGACCGGATGCCCGACGCGGAGCAAGATCACGCGTTGAGGGACTTAATAAAATATCTGATCCGGGGGGCTAGCTCTACGACCGGATGCCCGACGCGGAGCAAGATCACGCGTTAAGGGACTTAATAAAATATCTGATCCAGGAGGCTAGCTCTATGACCGGATGCCCGACGCGGAGCAAGCTCCAGCGTCCTGGGACTTAAAGAAAATATCTGATCCGGGAGGATAGCTCTACGACCGGATGCACGACGCGGAGCAAGATCACGCGTTAAGGGACTTAATAAAAAATATCTTATCCGGGAGGCTAGCTCTACGACCGGATGCCCGACACGGAGCAAGATCACGCGTTAAGGGACTTAATAAAATAACTGATCCGGGAGGCTAGCTCTACGACCGGATGCCCGACGCGGAGCAAGCTCCAACGTCCCGGGACTTAAAGAAAATATCTGATCCGGGAGGATAGCTCTACGACCGGATGCCCGACGCGGAGCAAGATCACGCGTTAAGGGACTTAATAAAAAATATCTTATCCGGGAGGCTAGCTCTACGACCGGATGCCCGACGCGGAGCAAGCTCCAGCGTCCTGGGACATAAAGAAAATATCTGATCCGGGAGGCTAGCTCTACGACCGGATGCCCGACGCGGAGCAATATCACGCGTCCTGGGACTTAAAGAAAATATCTGATCCGGGAGGCTAGCTCTACGACCGGATGCCCGACGCGGAGCAAGATCACGCGTTAAGGGAGTTAATAAAATATCTGATCCGGGAGGCTAGCTCTACGACCGGATGCCCGACGCGGAGCAAGCTCCAACGTCCTGGGACTTAAAGAAAATATCTGATCCGGGAGGATAGATCTACGACCGGATGCCCGACGCGGAGCAAGATCACGCGTTATAGGACTTAATAAAATATTTGATCCGGGAGGCTAGCTCTACGACTGGATGCCCGACGCGGAGCAAGATCACGCGTTAAGGGACTTAATAAAATATCTGATCCGGGGGGCTAGCTTTACGACCGGATGCCCGACACGGAGCAAGATCACGCGTTAAGGGACTTAATGAAATATCTGATCCGGGAGGCTAGCTCTATGACCGGATGCCCGACGCGGAGCAAGCTCCAGCGTCCTGGGACTTAAAGAAAATATCTGATCCGGGAGGCTAGCTCTACGACCGGATGCCCGACGCGGAGCAAGATCACGCGTTATGGGACTTAATAAAATATTTGATCCGGGAGGCTAGCTCTACGACTGGATGCCCGACGCGGAGCAAGATCACGCGTTAAGGGACTTAATAAAATATCTGATCCGGGGGGCTAGCTCTACGACCGGATGCCCGACGCGGAGCAAGATCACGCGTTAAGGGACTTAATAAAATATCTGATCCGGGAGGCTAGCTCTACGACCGGATGCCCGACTCGGAGCAAGCTCCAGCGTCCTGGGACTTAAAGAAAATATCTGATCCGGGAGGATAGCTCTACGACCGGATGCCCGACGCGGAGCAAGATCACGCGTTAAGGGACTTAATAAAATATCTGATCCGGGAGGCCAGCTCTACGACCGGATGCCCGACGCGGAGCAATATCACGCGTCCTGGGACTTAAAGAAAATATCTGATCCGGGAGGCTAGCTCTACGACCGGATGCCCGACGCGGAGCAAGATCACGCGTTAAGGGACTTAATAAAATATCTGATCCGGGAGGCCAGCTCTACGACCGGATGCCCGACGCGGAGCAAGCTCCAGCGTCCTGGGACATAAAGAAAATATCTGATCCGGGAGGCTAGCTCTACGACCGGATGCCCGACGCGGAGCAATATCACGCGTCCTGGGACTTAAAGAAAATATCTGATCCGGGAGGCTAGCTCTACGACCGGATGCCCGACGCGGAGCAAGATCACGCGTTAAGGGAGTTAATAAAATATCTGATCCGGGAGGCTAGCTCTACGACCGGATGCCCGACGCGGAGCAAGATCACGCGTTAAGGGACTTAATAAAATATCTGATCCGGGGGGCTAGCTCTACGACCGGATGCCCGACGCGGAGCAAGATCACGCGTTAAGGGACTTAATGAAATATCTGATCCAGGAGGCTAGCTCTATGACCGGATGCCCGACGCGGAGCAAGCTCCAGCGTCCTGGGACTTAAAGAAAATATCTGATCCGGGAGGATAGCTCTACGACCGGATGCCCGACGCGGAGCAAGATCACGCGTTAAGGGACTTAATAAAAAATATCTTATCCGGGAGGCTAGCTCTACGACCGGATGCCCGACGCGGAGCAAGCTCCAGCGTCCTGGGACATAAAGAAAATATCTGATCCGGGAGGCTAGCTCTACGACCGGATGCCCGACGCGGAGCAATATCACGCGTCCTGGGACTTAAAGAAAATATCTGATCCGGGAGGCTAGCTCTACGACCGGATGCCCGACGCGGAGCAAGATCACGCGTTAAGGGAGTTAATAAAATATCTGATCCGGGAGGCTAGCTCTACGACCGGATGCCCGACGCGGAGCAAGCTCCAGCGTCCTGGGACTTAAAGAAAATATCTGATCTGGGAGGATAGCTCTACGACCGGATGCCCGACGCGGAGCAAGATCACGCGTTATGGGACTTAATAAAATATTTGATCCGGGAGGCTAGCTCTACGACTGGATGCCCGACGCGGAGCAAGATCACGCGTTAAGGGACTTAATAAAATATCTGATCCGGGGGGCTAGCTCTACGACCGGATGCCCGACGCGGAGCAAGATCACGCGTTAAGGGACTTAATAAAATATCTGATCCGGGAGGCTAGCTCTACGACCGGATTCCCGACTCGGAGCAAGCTCCAGCGTCCTGGGACTTAAAGAAAATATCTGATCCGGGAGGATAGCTCTATGACCGGATGCCCGACGCGGAGCAAGATCACGCGTTAAGGGACTTAATAAAATATCTGATCCGGGAGGCCAGCTCTACGACCGGATGCCCGACGCGGAGCAAGCTCCAGCGTCCTGGGACATAAAGAAAATATCTGATCCGGGAGGCTAGATCTACGACCGGATGCCCGACGCGGAGCAATATCACGCGTCCTGGGACTTAAAGAAAATATCTGATCCGGGAGGCTAGCTCTACGACCGGATGCCCGACGCGGAGCAAGATCACGCGTTAAGGGACTTAATAAAATATCTGATCCGGGAGGCCAGATCTACGACCGGATGCCCGACGCGGAGCAAGCTCCAGCGTCCTGGGACATAAAGAAAATATCTGATCCGGGAGGCTAGCTCTACGACCGGATGCCCGACGCGGAGCAATATCACGCGTCCTAGGACTTAAAGAAAATATCTGATTCGGGAGGCTAGCTCTACGACCGGATGCCCGACGCGGAGCAAGATCACGCGTTAAGGGAGTTAATAAAATATCTGATCCGGGAGGCTAGCTCTACGACCGGATGCCCGACGCGGAGCAAGATCACGGTTTAAGGGACTTAATAAAATATGTGATCCGGGAGGCTAGCTCTACGACCGGATGCCCGACGCGGAGCAAGATCACGCGTTAAGGGACATAATAAAATATCTGATCCGGGAGGCTAGCTCTACGACCGGATGCCCGACGCGGAGCAAGATCACGCGTTAAGGGAGTTAATAAAATATCTGATCCGGGAGGCTAGCTCTACGACCGGATGCCCGACGCGGAGCAAGATCACGCGTTAAGGGACTTAATAAAATATCTGATCCGGGAGGCTAACTCTACGACCGGATGCCCGACGCGGAGCAAGATCACGCGTTAAGGGAGTTAATAAAATATCTGATCCGGGAGGCTAGCTCTACGACCGGATGCCCGACGCGGAGCAATATCACGCGTCCTGGGACTTAAAGAAAATATCTGATCCGGGAGGCTAGCTCTACGACCGGATGCCCGACGCGGAGCAAGATCACGCGTTAAGGGACTTAATGAAATATTTGATCCGGGAGGCTAGCTCTACGACCGGATGCCCGACGCGGAGCAAGATCACGCGTTAAGGGACATAATAAAATATCTGATCCGGGAGGCTAGCTCTACGACCGGATGCCCGACGCGGAGCAAGATCACGCGTTAAGGGAGTTAATAAAATATCTGATCCGGGAGGCTAGCTCTACGACCGGATGCCCGACGCGATGCAAGATCACGCGTTAAGGGACTTAATAAAATATCTGATCCGGGAGGCTAGCTCTACGACCGGATGCCCGACGCGGAGCAAGATCACGCGTTAAGGGAGTTAATAAAATATCTGATCCGGGAGTCTAGCTCTACGACTGGATGCCCGACGCGGAGCAAGATCACGCGTTAAGGGACTTAACAAAATATCTGATCCGGGAGGCTGGCTCTACGACCGGATGCCCGACGCTGAGCAAGCTCCAGCGTCCTGGGACTTAAAGAAAATATCTGATCCGGGAGGCTAGCTCTACGACCGGATGCCCGACGGGGAGCAAGATCACGCGTTAAGGGAGTTAATAAAATATCTGATCCGGGAGGCTAGCTCTACGACCGGATGCCCGACGCGGAGCAAGATCACGCGTTAAGGGACTTAATAAAATATCTGATCTGGGAGGCTAACTCTACGACCGGATGCCCGACGCGGAGCAAGATCACGCGTTAAGGGAGTTAATAAAATATCTGATCCGGGAGGCTAGCTCTACGACCGGATGCCCGACGCGGAGCAATATCACGCGTCCTGGGACTTAAAGAAAATATCTGATCCGGGAGGCTAGCTCTACGACCGGATGCCCGACGCGGAGCAAGATCACGCGTTTAGGGACTTAATGAAATATTTGATCCGGGAGGCTAGCTCTACGACCGGATGCCCGACGCGGAGCAAGATCACGCGTTAAGGGACATAATAAAATATCTGATCCGGGAGGCTAGCTCTACGACCGGATGCCCGACGCGGAGCAAGATCACGCGTTAAGGGAGTTAATAAAATATCTGATCCGGGAGGCTAGCTCTACGACCGGATGCCCGACGCGGAGCAAGATCACGCGTTAAGGGACTTAATAAAATATCTGATCCGGGAGGCTAGCTCTACGACCGGATGCCCGACGCGGAGCAAGATCACGCGTTAAGGGAGTTAATAAAATATCTGATCCGGGAGTCTAGCTCTACGACTGGATGCCCGACGCGGAGCAAGATCACGCGTTAAGGGACTTAATAAAATATCTGATCCGGGAGGCTAACTCTACGACCGGATGCCCGACGCGGAGCAAGATCACGCGTTAAGGGAGTTAATAAAATATCTGATCCGGGAGGCTAGCTCTACGACCGGATGCCCGACGCGGAGCAATATCACGCGTCCTGGGACTTAAAGAAAATATCTGATCCGGGAGGCTAGCTCTACGACCGGATGCCCGACGCGGAGCAAGATCACGCGTTAAGGGACTTAATGAAATATTTGATCCGGGAGGCTAGCTCTACGACCGGATGCCCGACGCGGAGCAAGATCACGCGTTAAGGGACATAATAAAATATCTGATCCGGGAGGCTAGCTCTACGACCGGATGCCCGACGCGGAGCAAGATCACGCGTTAAGGGAGTTAATAAAATATCTGATCCGGGAGGCTAGCTCTACGACCGGATGCCCGACGCGGAGCAAGATCACGCGTTAAGGGACTTAATAAAATATCTGATCCGGGAGGCTAGCTCTACGACCGGATGCCCGACGCGGAGCAAGATCACGCGTTAAGGGAGTTAATAAAATATCTGATCCGGGAGTCTAGCTCTACGACTGGATGCCCGACGCGGAGCAAGATCACGCGTTAAGGGACTTAATAAAATATCTGATCCGGGAGGCTAACTCTACGACCGGATGCCCGACGCGGAGCAAGATCACGCGTTAAGGGAGTTAATAAAATATCTGATCCGGGAGGCTAGCTCTACGACCGGATGCCCGACGCGGAGCAATATCACGCGTCCTGGGACTTAAAGAAAATATCTGATCCGGGAGGCTAGCTCTACGACCGGATGCCCGACGCGGAGCAAGATCACGCGTTAAGGGAGTTAATAAAATATCTGATCCGGGAGGCTAGCTCTACGACCGGATGCCCGACGCGATGCAAGATCACGCGTTAAGGGACTTAATAAAATATCTGATCCGGGAGGCTAGCTCTACGACCGGATGCCCGACGCGGAGCAAGATCACGCGTTAAGGGAGTTAATAAAATATCTGATCCGGGAGTCTAGCTCTACGACTGGATGCCCGACGCGGAGCAAGATCACGCGTTAAGGGACTTAACAAAATATCTGATCCGGGAGGCTGGCTCTACGACCGGATGCCCGACGCTGAGCAAGCTCCAGCGTCCTGGGACTTAAAGAAAATATCTGATCCGGGAGGCTAGCTCTACGACCGGATGCCCGACGGGGAGCAAGATCACGCGTTAAGGGAGTTAATAAAATATCTGATCCGGGAGGCTAGCTCTACGACCGGATGCCCGACGCGGAGCAAGATCACGCGTTAAGGGACTTAATAAAATATCTGATCTGGGAGGCTAACTCTACGACCGGATGCCCGACGCGGAGCAAGATCACGCGTTAAGGGAGTTAATAAAATATCTGATCCGGGAGGCTAGCTCTACGACCGGATGCCCGACGCGGAGCAATATCACGCGTCCTGGGACTTAAAGAAAATATCTGATCCGGGAGGCTAGCTCTACGACCGGATGCCCGACGCGGAGCAAGATCACGCGTTTAGGGACTTAATGAAATATTTGATCCGGGAGGCTAGCTCTACGACCGGATGCCCGACGCGGAGCAAGATCACGCGTTAAGGGACATAATAAAATATCTGATCCGGGAGGCTAGCTCTACGACCGGATGCCCGACGCGGAGCAAGATCACGCGTTAAGGGAGTTAATAAAATATCTGATCCGGGAGGCTAGCTCTACGACCGGATGCCCGACGCGGAGCAAGATCACGCGTTAAGGGACTTAATAAAATATCTGATCCGGGAGGCTAGCTCTACGACCGGATGCCCGACGCGGAGCAAGATCACGCGTTAAGGGAGTTAATAAAATATCTGATCCGGGAGTCTAGCTCTACGACTGGATGCCCGACGCGGAGCAAGATCACGCGTTAAGGGACTTAATAAAATATCTGATCCGGGAGGCTAACTCTACGACCGGATGCCCGACGCGGAGCAAGATCACGCGTTAAGGGAGTTAATAAAATATCTGATCCGGGAGGCTAGCTCTACGACCGGATGCCCGACGCGGAGCAATATCACGCGTCCTGGGACTTAAAGAAAATATCTGATCCGGGAGGCTAGCTCTACGACCGGATGCCCGACGCGGAGCAAGATCACGCGTTAAGGGACTTAATGAAATATTTGATCCGGGAGGCTAGCTCTACGACCGGATGCCCGACGCGGAGCAAGATCACGCGTTAAGGGACATAATAAAATATCTGATCCGGGAGGCTAGCTCTACGACCGGATGCCCGACGCGGAGCAAGATCACGCGTTAAGGGAGTTAATAAAATATCTGATCCGGGAGGCTAGCTCTACGACCGGATGCCCGACGCGGAGCAAGATCACGCGTTAAGGGACTTAATAAAATATCTGATCCGGGAGGCTAGCTCTACGACCGGATGCCCGACGCGGAGCAAGATCACGCGTTAAGGGAGTTAATAAAATATCTGATCCGGGAGTCTAGCTCTACGACTGGATGCCCGACGCGGAGCAAGATCACGCGTTAAGGGACTTAATAAAATATCTGATCCGGGAGGCTAACTCTACGACCGGATGCCCGACGCGGAGCAAGATCACGCGTTAAGGGAGTTAATAAAATATCTGATCCGGGAGGCTAGCTCTACGACCGGATGCCCGACGCGGAGCAATATCACGCGTCCTGGGACTTAAAGAAAATATCTGATCCGGGAGGCTAGCTCTACGACCGGATGCCCGACGCGGAGCAAGATCACGCGTTAAGGGACTTAATGAAATATTTGATCCGGGAGGCTAGCTCTACGACCGGATGCCCGACGCGGAGCAAGATCACGCGTTAAGGGACATAATAAAATATCTGATCCGGGAGGCTAGCTCTACGACCGGATGCCCGACGCGGAGCAAGATCACGCGTTAAGGGAGTTAATAAAATATCTGATCCGGGAGGCTAGCTCTACGACCGGATGCCCGACGCGGAGCAAGATCACGCGTTAAGGGACTTAATAAAATATCTGATCCGGGAGGCTAGCTCTACGACCGGATGCCCGACGCGGAGCAAGATCACGCGTTAAGGGAGTTAATAAAATATCTGATCCGGGAGTCTAGCTCTACGACTGGATGCCCGACGCGGAGCAAGATCACGCGTTAAGGGACTTAATAAAATATCTGATCCGGGAGGCTGGCTCTACGACCGGATGCCCGACGCTGAGCAAGCTCCAGCGTCCTGGGACTTAAAGAAAATATCTGATCCGGGAGGCTAGCTCTACGACCGGATGCCCGACGTGGAGCAAGATCACGCGTTAAGGGAGTTAATAAAATATCTGATCCGGGAGGCTAGCTCTACGACCGGATGCCCGACGCGGAGCAAGATCACGCGTTAAGGGACTTAATAAAATATCTGATCTGGGAGGCTAACTCTACGACCGGATGCCCGACGCGGAGCAAGATCACGCGTTAAGGGAGTTAATAAAATATCTGATCCGGGAGGCTAGCTCTACGACCGGATGCCCGACGCGGAGCAATATCACGCGTCCTGGGACTTAAAGAAAATATCTGATCCGGGAGGCTAGCTCTACGACCGGATGCCCGACGCGGAGCAAGATCACGCGTTAAGGGACTTAATGAAATATTTGATCCGGGAGGCTAGCTCTACGACCGGATGCCCGACGCGGAGCAAGATCACGCGTTAAGGGACATAATAAAATATCTGATCCGGGAGGCTAGCTCTACGACCGGATGCCCGACGCGGAGCAAGATCACGCGTTAAGGGAGTTAATAAAATATCTGATCCGGGAGGCTAGCTCTACGACCGGATGCCCGACGCGGAGCAAGATCACGCGTTAAGGGACTTAATAAAATATCTGATCCGGGAGGCTAGCTCTACGACCGGATGCCCGACGCGGAGCAAGATCACGCGTTAAGGGAGTTAATAAAATATCTGATCCTGGAGTCTAGCTCTACGACTGGATGCCCGACGCGGAGCAAGATCACGCGTTAAGGGACTTAATAAAATATCTGATCCGGGAGGCTGGCTCTACGACCGGATGCCCGACGCTGAGCAAGCTCCAGCGTCCTGGGACTTAAAGAAAATATCTGATCCGGGAGGCTAGCTCTACGACCGGATGCCCGACGTGGAGCAAGATCACGCGTTAAGGGAGTTAATAAAATATCTGATCCGGGAGGCTAGCTCTACGACCGGATGCCCGACGCGGAGCAAGATCACGCGTTAAGGGACTTAATAAAATATCTGATCCGGGAGGCTGGCTCTACGACCGGATGCCCGACGCGGAGCAAGCTCCAGCGTCCTGGCACTTAAAGAAAATATCTGATCCGGGAGGCTAGCTCTACGACCGGATGCCCGACGCAGAGCAAGATCACGCGTTAAGGGAGTTAATAAAATATCTGATCCGGAAGGCTAGCTCTACGACCGGATGCCCGACGCGGAGCAAGATCACGCGTTAAGGGACTTAATAAAATATCGGATCCGGGAGGCTAGCTCTACGACCGGATGCCCGACGCGGAGCAAGATCACGCGTTAAGGGACATAATAAAATATCTGATCCGGGAGGCTAGCTCTACGACCGGATGCCCGACGCGGAGCAAGATCACGCGTTAAGGGACTTAATAAAATATCTGATCCGGGGGGCTAGCTCTACGACCGGATGCCCGACGCGGAGCAAGATCACGCGTTAAGGGACATAATAAAATATCTGATCCGGGAGGCTAGCTCTACGACCGGATGCCCGACGCGGAGCAAGATCACGCGTTAAGGGACTTAATAAAATATCTGATCCGGGGGGCTAGCTCTACGACCGGATGCCCGACGCGGAGCAAGATCACGCGTTAAGGGACATAATAAAATATCTGATCCGGGAAGCTAGCTCTACTACCGGATGCCCGACGCGGAGCAAGATCACGCGTTAAGGGACTTAATAAAATATCTGATCCGAGAGGCTAGCTCTACGACCGGATGCCCGACGCGGAGCAAGATCACGCGTTAAAGGACTTAATAAAATATTTGATCCGGGAGGCTAGCTCTACGACCGGATGCCCGACGCGGAGCAAGATCACGCGTTAAGGGACTTAATAAAATATCTGATCCGGGGGGCTAGCTCTACGACCGGATGCCCGACGCGGAGCAAGATCACGCGTTAAGGGACTTAATAAAATATCTGATCCAGGAGGCTAGCTCTATGACCGGATGCCCGACGCGGAGCAAGCTCCAGCGTCCTGGGACTTAAAGAAAATATCTGATCCGGGAGGATAGCTCTACGACCGGATGCCCGACGCGGAGCAAGATCACGCGTTAAGGGACTTAATAAAAAAATATCTTATCCGGGAGGCTAGCTCTACGACCGGATGCCCGACGCGGAGCAAGATCACGCGTTAAGGGACTTAATAAAATATCTGATCCGGGAGGCTAGCTCTACGACCGGATGCCCGACGCGGAGCAAGCTCCAACGTCCTGGGACTTAAAGAAAATATCTGATCCAGGAGGATAGCTCTACGACCGGATGCCCGACGCGGAGCAAGATCACGCGTTAACGGAGTTAATAAAAAATATCTTATCCGGGAGGCTAGCTCTACGACCGGATGCCCAAGGCGGAGCAAGATCACGCGTTAAGGGACTTAATAAAATATCTGATCCGGGAGGCCAGCTCTACGACCGGATGCCCGACGCGGAGCAAGCTCCAGCGTCCTGGGACTTAAAGAAAATATCTGATTCGGGAGGCTAGCTCTACGACCGGATGCCCGACGCGGAGCAAGATCACGCGTTAAGGGACATAATAAAATATCTGATCCGGGAGGCTGGCTCTACGACCGGATGCCCGACACGGAGCAAGCTCCAGCGTCCTGGGACTTAAAGAAAATATCTGATCCGGGAGGCTAGCTCTACGACCGGATGCCCGACGCGGAGCAAGATCACGCGTTAAGGGAGTTAATAAAATATCTGATCCGGGAGGCTAGCTCTACGACCGGATGCCCGACGCGGAGCAAGATCACGCGTTAAGGGAGTTAATAAAATATCTGATCCGGAAGGCTAGCTCTACGACCGGATGCCCGACGCGGAGCAAGATCACGCGTTAAGGGACTTAATAAAATATCTGATCCGGGAGGCTAGCTCTACGACCGGATGCCCGACGCGGAGCAAGATCACGCGTTAAGGGACATAATAAAATATCTGATCCGGGAGGCTAGCTCTACGACCGGATGCCCGACGCGGAGCAAGATCACGCGTTAAGGGACTTAATAAAATATCTGATCCGGGGGGCTAGCTCTACGACCGGATGCCCGACGCGGAGCAAGATCACGCGTTAAGGGACATAAGAAAATATCTGATCCGGGAGGCTAGCTCTACGACCGGATGCCCGACGCGGAGCAAGATCACGCGTTAAGGGACTTAATAAAATATCTGATCCAGGAGGCTAGCTCTACGACCGGATGCCCGACGCGGAGCAAGATCACGCGTTAAAGGACATAATAAAATATTTGATCCGGGAGGCTAGCTCTACGACCAGATGCCCGACGCGGAGCAAGATCACGCGTTAAGGGACTTAATAAAATATCTGATCCGGGGGGCTAGCTCTACGACCGGATGCCCGACGCGGAGCAAGATCACGCGTTAAGGGACTTAATAAAATATCTGATCCTGGGGGCTAGCTCTACGACCGGATGCCCGACGCGGAGCAAGCTCCAGCGTCCTGGGACTTAAAGAAAATATCTGATCCGGGAGGCTAGCTCTACGACCGGATGCCCGACGCGGAGCAAGATCACGCGTTAAGGGACTTAATAAAAAATATCTTATCCGGGAGGCTAGCTCTACGACCGGATGCCCGACGCGGAGCAAGATCATGCGTTAAGGGACTTAATAAAATATCTGATCCGGGAGGCTAGCTCTACGACCGGATGCCCGACGCGGAGCAAGCTCCAACGTCCTGGGACTTAAAGAAAATATCTGATCCGGGAGGATAGCTCTACGACCGGATGCCCGACGCGGAGCAAGATCACGCGTTAAGGGACTTAATAAAAAATATCTTATCCGGGAGGCTAGCTCTACGACCGGATGCCCGACGCGGAGGAAGATCACGCGTTAAGGGACTTAATAAAATATCTGATCCGGGAGGCCAGCTCTACGACCGGATGCCCGACGCGGAGCAAGCTCCAGCGTCCTGGGACTTAAAGAAAATATCTGATCCGGGAGGCTAGCTCTACGACCGGATGCCCGACGCGGAGCAAGATCACGCGTTAAGGGACATAATAAAATATCTGATCCGGGAGGTTGGCTCTACGACCGGATGCCCGACGCGGAGCAAGCTCCAGCGTCCTGGGACTTAAAGAAAATATCTGATCCGGGAGGCTAGCTCTACGACCGGATGCCCGACGCGGAGCAAGATCACGCGTTAAGGGAGTTAATAAAATATCTGATCCGGGAGGCTAGCTCTACGACCGGATGCCCGACGCGGAGCAAGATCACGCATTAAGGGAGTTAATAAAATATCTGATCCGGGAGGCTGGCTCTACGACCGGATGCCCGACGCGGAGCAAGCTCCAGCGTCCTGGGACTTAAAGAAAATATCTGATCCGGGAGGCTAGCTCTACGACCGGATGCCCGACGCGGAGCAAGATCACGCGTTAAGGGAGTTAATAAAATATCTGATCCGGAAGGCTAGCTCTACGACCGGATGCCCGACGCGGAGCAAGATCACGCGTTAAGGGACTTAATAAAATATCTGATCCGGGAGGCTAGCTCTACGACCGGGTGCCCGACGCGGAGCAAGATCACGCGTTAAGGGACATAATAAAATATCTAATCCGGGAGGCTAGCCCTACGACCGGATGCCCGACGCGGAGCAAGATCACGCGTTAAGGGACTTAATAAAATATCTGATCCGGGGGGCTAGCTCTACGACCGGATGCCCGACGCGGAGCAAGATCACGCGTTAAGGGACATAATAAAATATCTGATCCGGGAGGCTAGCTCTACGACCGGATGCCCGATGCGGAGCAAGATCACGCGTTAAGGGACTTAATAAAATATCTGATCCGGGAGGCTAGCTCTACGACCGGATGCCCGACGCGGAGCAAGATCACGCGTTAAAGGACTTAATAAAATATTTGATCCGGGAGGCTAGCTCTACGACCGGATGCCCGACGCGGAGCAAGATCACGCGTTAAGGGACTTAATAAAATATCTGATCCGGGGGGCTAGCTCTACGACCGGATGCCCGACGCGGAGCAAGATCACGCGTTAAGGGACTTAATAAAATATCTGATCCAGGAGGCTAGCTCTATGACCGGATGCCCGACGCGGAGCAAGCTCCAGCGTCCTGGGACTTAAAGAAAATATCTGATCCGGGAGGATAGCTCTACGAACGGATGCCCGACGCGGAGCAAGATCACGCGTTAAGGGACTTAATAAAAAATATCTTATCCGGGAGGCTAGCTCTACGACCGGATGCCCGACGCGGAGCAAGATCACGCGTTAAGGGACTTAATAAAATATCTGATCCGGGAGGCTAGCTCTACGACCGGATGCCCGACGCGGAGCAAGCTCCAACGTCCTGGGACTTAAAGAAAATATCTGATCCGGGAGGATAGCTCTACGACCGGATGCCCGACGCGGAGCAAGATCACGCGTTAAGGGACTTAATAAAAAATATCTTATCCGGGAGGCTAGCTCTACGACCGGATGCCCGACGCGGAGCAAGATCACGCTTTAAGGGACTTAATAAAATATCTGATCCGGGAGGCCAGCTCTACGACCGGATGCCCGACGCGGAGCAAGCTCCAGCGTCCTGGGACATAAAGAAAATATCTGATCCGGGAGGCTGGCTCTACGACCGGATGCCCGACGCGGGGCAAGCTCCAGCGTCCTGGGACTCAAAGAAAAAATCTGATCCGGGAGGCTAGCTCAACGACCGGATGCCCGACGCGGAGCAAGATCACGCGTTAAGGGACATAATAAAAAATATCTTATCCGGGAGACTAGCTCTACGACCGGATGCCCGACGCGGAGCAAGATCACGCGTTAAGGGACTTAATAAAATATCTGATCCGGGAGGCCAGCTCTACGACCGGATGCCCGACGCAGAGCAAGCTCCAGCGTCCTGGGACTTAAAGAAAATATCTGATCCGGGAGGCTAGCTCTACGACCGGATGCCCAACGCGGAGCAAGATCACGCGTTAAGGGACTTAATAAAATATCTGATCCGGGAGGCTAGCTCTTCGACCGGATGCCCGACGCGGAGCAAGATCACGCGTTAAGGGACTTAATAAAATATTTGATCCGGGAGGCTAGCTCTACGACCGGATGCCCGACGCGGAGCAAGATCACGCGTTAAGGGAAATAATAAAATATCTGATCCGGGAGGCTAGCTCTACGACCGGATGCCCGACGCGGAGCAAGATCACGCGTTAAGGGAGTTAATACAATATCTGATCCGGGAGGCTAGCTCTACGACCGGATGCCCGACGCGGAGCAAGATCACGCGTTAAGGGACTTAATAAAATATCCGATCCGGGAGGCTAGCTCTACGACCGGATGCCCGACGCGGAGCAAGATCACGCGTTAAGGGAGTTAATAAAATATCTGATCCGGGAGGCTAGCTCTACGACCGGATGCCCGACGCGGAGCAAGATCACGCGTTAAGGGACTTAATAAAATATCTGATCCGGGAGGCTAGCTCTACGACCGGATGCCCGACGCAGAGCAAGATCACGCGTTAAGGGACATAATAAAATATCTGATCCGGGAGGCTAGCTCGACGACCGGATGCCCGACGCGGAGCAAGATCACGCGTTAAGGGACTTAATAAAATATCTGATCCGGGAGGCTAGCTCTAGGACCGGATGCCCGACGCGGAGCAAGATCACGCGTTAAGGGACATAATAAAATATCTGATCGGGGAGGCTAGCTCTACGACCGGATGCCCGACGCGGAGCAAGATCACGCGTTAAGGGACTTAATAAAATATCTGATCCGGGGGGCTAGCTCTACGACCGGATGCCCGACGCGGAGCAAGATCACGCGTTAAGGGACATAATAAAATATCTGATCCGGGAGGCTAGCTCTACGACCGGATGCCCGAAGCGGAGCAAGATCACGCGTTAAGGGACTTAATAAAATATCTGATCCGGGAGGCTAGCTCTACGACCGGATGCCCGACGCGGAGCAAGATCACGCGTTAAAGGACTTAATAAAATATTTGATCCGGGAGGCTAGCTCTACGACCGGATGCCCGACGCGGAGCAAGATCACGCGTTAAGGGACTTAATAAAATATCTGATCCGGGGGGCTAGCTCTACGACCGGATGCCCGACGCGGAGCAAGATCACGCGTTAAGGGACTTAATAAAATATCTGATCCAGGAGGCTAGCTCTATGACCGGATGCCCGACGCGGAGCAACTCCAGCGTCCTGGGACTTAAAGAAAATATCTGATCCGGGAGGATAGCTCTACGACCGGATGCCCGACGCGGAGCAAGATCACGCGTTAAGGGACTTAATAAAAAATATCTTATCCGGGAGGCTAGCTCTACGACCGGATGCCCGACGCGGAGCAAGATCACGCGTTAAGGGACTTAATAAAATATCTGATCCGGGAGGCCAGCTCTACGACCGGATGCCCGACGCGGAGCAAGCTCCAGCGTCCTGGGACTTAAAGAAAATATCTGATCCGGGAGGCTAGCTCTTCGACCGGATGCCCGACGTGGAGCAAGATCACGCGTTAAGGGACATAATAAAATATCTCATCCGGGAGGCTGGCTCTACGACCGGATGCCCGACGCGGAGCAAGCTCCAGCGTCCTGGGACTCAAAGAAAATATCTGATCCGGGAGGCTAGCTCAATGACCGGATGCCCGACGCGGAGCAAGATCACGCGTTAAGGGACTTAATAAAAAATATCTTATCCGGGAGACTAGCTCTACGACCGGATGCCCGACGCGGAGCAAGATCACGCGTTAAGGGACTTAATAAAATATCTGATCCGGGAGGCCAGCTCTACGACCGGATGCCCGACGCAGAGCAAGCTCCAGCGTCCTGGGACTTAAAGAAAATATCTGATCCGGGAGGCTAGCTCTACGACCGGATGCGCAACGCGGAGCAAGATCACGCGTTAAGGGACTTAATAAAATATCTGATCCGGGAGGCTAGCTCTACGACCGGATGCCCGACGCGGAGCAAGATCACGCGTTAAGGGACATAATAAAATTTATGATCCGGGAGGCTAGCTCTACGACCGGATGCCCGACGCGGAGCAAGATCACACGTTAAGGGAGTTAATACAATATCTGATCCGGGAGGCTAGCTCTACGACCGGATGCCCGACGCGGAGCAAGATCACGCGTTAAGGGACATAATAAAATATCTGATCCGGGAGGCTAGCTCTACGACCGGATGCCCGACGCGGAGCAAGATCACGCGTTAAGGGAGTTAATAAAATATCTGATCCGGGAGGCTAGCTCTACGACCGGATGCCCGACGCGGAGCAAGATCACGCGTTAAGGGACTTAATAAAATATCTGATCCGGGAGGCTAGCTCTACGACCGGATGCCCGACGCAGAGCAAGATCACGCGTTAAGGGACATAATAAAATATCTGATCCGGGAGGCTAGCTCTACGACCGGATGCCCGACGCGGAGCAAGATCACGCGTTAAGGGACTTAATAAAATATCTGATCCGGGAGGCTAGCTCTACGACCGGATGCCCGACGCGGAGCAAGATCACGCGTTAAAGGACTTAATAAAATATTTGATCCGGGAGGATAGCTCTACGACCGGATGCCCGACGCGGAGCAAGATCACGCGTTAAGGGACTTAATAAAATATCTGATCCGGGGGGCTAGCTCTACGACCGGATGCCCGACGCGGAGCAAGATCACGCGTTAAGGGACTTAATAAAATATCTGATCCAGGAGGCTAGCTCTATGACCGGATGCCCGACGCGGAGCAAGCTCCAGCGTCCTGGGACTTAAAGAAAATATCTGATCCGGGAGGATAGCTCTACGACCGGATGCCCGACGCGGAGCAAGATCACGCGTTAAGGGACTTAATAAAAAATATCTTATCCGGGAGGCTAGCTCTACGACCGGATGCCCGATGCGGAGCATGATCACGCGTTAAGGGACTTAATAAAATATCTGATCCGGGAGGCTAGCTCTACGACCGGATGCCCGACGCGGAGCAAGCTCCAGCGTCCTGGGACTTAAAGAAAATATCTGATCCGGGAGGATAGCTCTACGACCGGATGCCCGACGCGGAGCAAGATCACGCGTTAAGGGACTTAATAAAAAATATCTTATCCGAGAGGCTAGCTCTACGACCGGATGCCCGACGCGGAGCAAGATCACGCGTTAAGGGACTTAATAAAATATCTGATCCGGGAGGCCAGCTCTATGACCGGATGCCCGACGCGGAGCAAGCTCCAGCGTCCTGGGACTTAAAGAAAATATCTGATCCGGGAGGCTAGCTCTACGACCGGATGCCCGACGCGGAGCAAGATCACGCGTTAAGGGACATAATAAAATATCTGATCCGGGAGGCTGGCTCTACGACCGGATGCCCGACGCGGAGCAAGCTCCAGCGTCCTGGGACTTAAAGAAAATATCTGATCCGGGAGGCTAGCTCTACGACCGGATGCCCGACGCGGAGCAAGATCACGCGTTAAGGGACTTAATAAAAAATATCTTATCCGGGAGACTAGCTATACGACCGGATGCCCGACGCGGAGCAAGATCACGCGTTAAGGGACTTAATAAAATATCTAATCCGGGAGGCTAGCTCTACGACCGGATGCCCGACGCGGAGCAAGATCACGCGTTAAGGGACATAATAAAATATCTGATCCGGGAGGCCAGCTCTACGACCGGATGCCCGACGCGGAGCAAGCTCCAGCGTCCTGGGACTTAAAGAAAATATCTGATCCGGGAGGCTAGCTCTACGACCGGATGCCCGACGCGGAGCAAGATCACGCGTTAAGGGACATAATAAAATATCTGATCCGGGAGGCTGGCTCTACGACCGGATGCCCGACGTGGAGCAAGCTCCAACGTCCTGGGACTTAATGAAAATATCTGATCCGGGAGGCTAGCTCTACGACCGGATGCCCGACGCGGAGCAAGATCACGCGTTAAGGGACTTAATAAAAAATATCTTATCCGGGAGACTAGCTCTACGACCGGATGCCCGACGCGGAGCAAGATCACGCGTTAAGGGACTTAATAAAATATCTGATCCGGGAGGCCAGCTCTACGACCGGATGCCCGACGCGGAGCAATCTCCAGCGTCCTGGGACTTAAAGAAAATATCTGATCCGGGAGGCTAGCTCTACGACCGGATGCCCAACGCGGAACAAGATCACGCGTTAAGGGACTTAATAAAATATCTGATCCGGGAGGCTAGCTCTACAACCGGATGCCCGACGCGGAGCAAGATCACGCGTTAAGGGACTTAATAAAATATCTGATCCGGGAGGCTAGCTCTACGACCGGATGCCCGACGCGGAGCAAGATCACGCGTTATGGGACTTAATAAAATATCTGATCCGGGAGGCTAGCTCTACGACCGGATGCCCGACGCGGAGCAAGATCACGCGTTAAGGGACTTAATAAAATATCTGATCCGGGAGGCTAGCTCTATGACCGGATGCCCGACGCGGAGCAAGATCACGCGTTAAGGGACTTAATAAAATATATGATCCGGGAGGCTAGCTCTACGACCGGATGCCCGACGCGGAGCAAGATCACGCGTTAAGGGACATAATAAAATATCTGATCCGGGAGGCTAGCTCTACGACCGGATGCCCGACGCGGAGCAAGATCACGCGTTAAGGGACTTAATAAAATATCTGATCCGGGAGGCTAGCTCTACGACCGGATGCCCGACGCGGAGCAAGATCACGCGTTAAGGAACTTAATAAAATATCTGATCCCGAAGGCTGGCTCTACGACCGGACGCCCGACGCGGAGCAAGCTCCAGCGTCCTGGGACTTAAAGAAAATATCTGATCCGGGAGGCTAGCTCTACGACCGGATGCCCGACGCGGAGCAAGATCACGCGTTAAGGGACATAATAAAATATCTGATCCGGGAGGCTGGCTCTACGACCGGATGCCCGACGCGGGGCAAGCTCCAGCGTCCTGGGACTCAAAGAAAATATCTGATCCGGGAGGCTAGCTCAACGGCCGGATGCCCGACGCGGAGCAAGATCACGCGTTAAGGGACTTAATAAAAAATATCTTATCCGGGAGACTAGCTCTACGACCGGATGCCCGACGCGGAGCAAGATCACGCGTTAAGGGACTTAATAAAATATCTGATCGGGGAGGCCAGCTCTACGACCGGTTGCCCGACGCAGAGCAAGCTCCAGCGTCCTGGGACTTAAAGAAAATATCTGATCCGGGAGGCTAGCTCTACGACCGGATGCCCAACGCGGAGCAAGATCACGCGTTAAGGGACTTAATAAAATATCTGATCCGGGAGGCTAGCTCTACGACCGGATGCCCGACGCGGAGCAAGATCACGCGTTAAGGGACTTAATAAAATATTTGATCCGGGAGGCTGGCTCTACGACCGGATGCCCGACGCGGAGCAAGATCACGCGTTAAGGGACATAATAAAATATCTGATCCGGGAGGCCAGATCTACGACCGGATGCCCGACGCGGAGCAAGCTCCAGCGTCCTGGGACTTAAAGAAAATATCTGATTCGGGAGGCTAGCTCTACGACCGGATGCCCGACGCGGAGCAAGATCACGCGTTAAGGGACATAATAAAATATCTGATCCGGGAGGCTGGCTCTACGACCGGATGCCCGACGCGGAGCAAGCTCCAACGTCCTGGGACTTAATGAAAATATCTGATCCGGGAGGCTAGCTCTACGACCGGATGCCCGACGCGGAGCAAGATCACGCGTTAAGGGACTTAATAAAAAATATCTTATCCGGGAGACTAGCTCTACGACCGGATGCCCGACGCGGAGCAAGATCACGCGTTAAGGGACTTAATAAAATATCTGATCCGGGAGGCCAGCTCTACGACCGGATGCCCGACGCGGAGCAATCTCCAGCGTCCTGGGACTTAAAGAAAATATCTGATCCGGGAGGCTAGCTCTACGACCGGATGCCCAACGCGGAACAAGATCACGCGTTAAGGGACTTAATAAAATATCTGATCCGGGAGGCTAGCTCTACAACCGGATGCCCGACGCGGAGCAAGATCACGCGTTAAGGGACTTAATAAAATATCTGATCCGGGAGGCTAGCTCTACGACCGGATGCCCGACGCGGAGCAAGATCACGCGTTATGGGACTTAATAAAATATCTGATCCGGGAGGCTAGCTCTACGACCGGATGCCCGACGCGGAGCAAGATCACGCGTTAAGGGACTTAATAAAATATCTGATCCGGGAGGCTAGCTCTATGACCGGATGCCCGACGCGGAGCAAGATCACGCGTTAAGGGACTTAATAAAATATATGATCCGGGAGGCTAGCTCTACGACCGGATGCCCGACGCGGAGCAAGATCACGCGTTAAGGGACATAATAAAATATCTGATCCGGGAGGCTAGCTCTACGACCGGATGCCCGACGCGGAGCAAGATCACGCGTTAAGGGACTTAATAAAATATCTGATCCGGGAGGCTAGCTCTACGACCGGATGCCCGACGCGGAGCAAGATCACGCTTTAAGGAACTTAATAAAATATCTGATCCCGAAGGCTGGCTCTACGACCGGACGCCCGACGCGGAGCAAGCTCCAGCGTCCTGGGACTTAAAGAAAATATCTGATCCGGGAGGCTAGCTCTACGACCGGATGCCCGACGCGGAGCAAGATCACGCGTTAAGGGACATAATAAAATATCTGATCCGGGAGGCTGGCTCTACGACCGGATGCCCGACGCGGGGCAAGCTCCAGCGTCCTGGGACTCAAAGAAAATATCTGATCCGGGAGGCTAGCTCAACGGCCGGATGCCCGACGCGGAGCAAGATCACGCGTTAAGGGACTTAATAAAAAATATCTTATCCGGGAGACTAGCTCTACGACCGGATGCCCGACGCGGAGCAAGATCACGCGTTAAGGGACTTAATAAAATATCTGATCGGGGAGGCCAGCTCTACGACCGGTTGCCCGACGCAGAGCAAGCTCCAGCGTCCTGGGACTTAAAGAAAATATCTGATCTGGGAGGCTAGCTCTACGACCGGATGCCCAACGCGGAGCAAGATCACGCGTTAAGGGACTTAATAAAATATCTGATCCGGGAGGCTAGCTCTACGACCGGATGCCCGACGCGGAGCAAGATCACGCGTTAAGGGACTTAATAAAATATTTGATCCGGGAGGCTAGCTCTACGACCGGATGCCCGACGCGGAGCTAGATCACGCGTTAAGGGACATAATAAAATATCTGATCCGGGAGGCTAGCTCTACGACCGGATGCCCGACGCGGAGCAAGATCACGCGTTAAGGGACTTAATAAAATATCTGATCCGGGAGGCTAGCTCTACGACCGGATGCCCGACGCGGAGCAAGATCACGCGTTAAAGGACTTAATAAAATATTTGATCCGGGAGGCTAGCTCTACGACCGGATGCCCGACGCGGAGCAAGATCACGCGTTAAGGGACTTAATAAAATATCTGATCCGGGGGGCTAGCTCTACGACCGGGTGCCCGACGCGGAGCAAGATCACGCGTTAAGGGACTTAATAAAATATCTGATCCAGGAGGCTAGCTCTATGACCGGATGCCCGACGCGGAGCAAGCTCCAGCGTCCTGGGACTTAAAGAAAATATCTGATCCGGGAGGATAGCTCTACGACCGGATGCCCGACGCGGAGCAAGATCACGCGTTAAGGGACTTAATAAAAAATATCTTATCCGGGAGGCTAGCTCTACGACCGGATGCCCGACGCGGAGCAAGATCACGCGTTAAGGGACTTAATAAAATATCTGATCCGGGAGGCTAGCTCTACGACCGGATGCCCGACGCGGAGCAAGCTCCAGCGTCCTGGGACTTAAAGAAAATATCTGATCCGGGAGGATAGCTCTACGACCGGATGCCCGACGCGGAGCAAGATCACGCGTTAAGGGACTTAATAAAAAATATCTTATCCGGGAGGCTAGCTCTATGACCGGATGCCCGACGCGGAGCAAGATCACGCGTTAAGGGACTTAATAAAATATCTGATCCGGGAGGCCAGCTCTACGACCGGATGCCCGACGCGGAGCAAGCTCCAGCGTCCTGGGACTTAAAGAAAATATCTGATCCGGGAGGCTAGCTCTACGACTGGATGCCCGACGCGGAGCAAGATCACGCGTTAAGGGACATAATAAAATATCTGATCCGGGAGGCTGGCTCTACGACCGGATGCCCGACGCGGAGCAAGCTCCAGCGTCCTGGGACTTAAAGAAAATATCTGATCCGGGAGGCTAGCTCTACGACCGGATGCCCGACGCGGAGCAAGATCACGCGTTAAGGGACTTAATAAAAAATATCTTATCCGGGAGACTAGCTCTACGACCGGATGCCCGACGCGGAGCAAGATCACGCGTTAAGGGACTAAATAAAATATCTGATCCGGGAGGCCAGCTCTACGACCGGATGCCCGACGCGGAGCAAGCTCCAGCGTCCTGGGACTTAAAGAAAATATCTGATCCGGGAGGCTAGCTCTACGACCGGATGCCCAACGCGGAGCAAGATCACGCGTTAAGGGACTTAATAAAATATCTGATCCGGGAGGCTGGCTCTACGACCGGATGCCCGACGCGGAGCAAGCTCCAGCATCCTGGGACTTAAAGAAAATATCTGATCCGGGAGGCTAGCTCTACGACCGGATGCCCGACGCGGAGCAAGATCACGCGTTAAGGGAGTTAATAAAATATCTGATCCAGGAGGCTAGCTCTACGACCGGATGCCCGACGCGGAGCAAGATCACGCGTTAAGGGACTTAATAAAATATCTGATCCGGGAGGCTAGCTCTACAACCGGATGCCCGACGCGGAGCAAGATCACGCGTTAAGGGACTTAATAAAATATCTGATCCGGGAGGCTAGCTCTACGACCGGATGCCCGACGCGGAGCAAGATCACGCGTTATGGGACTTAATAAAATATCTGATCCGGGAGGCTAGCTCTACGACCGGATGCCCGACGCGGAGCAAGATCACGCGTTAAGGGACTTAATAAAATATCTGATCCGGGAGGCTAGCTCTATGACCGGATGCCCGACGCAGAGCAAGATCACGCGTTAAGGGACTTAATAAAATATCTGATCCGGGAGGCTAGCTCTACGACCGGATGCCCGACGCGGAGCAAGATCACGCGTTAAGGGACTTAATAAAATATCTGATCCGGGAGGCTAGCTCTACGACCGGATGCCCGACGCGGAGCAAGATCACGCGTTAAGGGACTTAATAAAATATCTGATCCGGGAGGCTAGCTCTACGACCGGATGCCCGACGCGGAGCAAGATCACGCGTTAAGGAACTTAATAAAATATCTGATCCGGAAGGCTGGCTCTACGACCGGACGCCCGACGCGGAGCAAGCTCCAGCGTCCTGGGACTTAAAGAAAATATCTGATCCGGGAGGATAGCTCACGACCGGATGCCCGACGCGGAGCAAGATCACGCGTTAAGGGACTTAATAAAATATCTGATCCGGGAGGCTAGCTCTACGACCGGATGCCCGACGCGGAGCAAGATCACGCGTTAAGGGACTTAATAAAATATCTGATCCGGGAGGCTAGCTCTACGACCGGATGCTCGACGCGGAGCAAGATCACACGTTAAGGGAATTAATAAAATATCTGATCCGGGAGGCTAGCTCTACGACCGGATGCCCGACGCGGAGCAAGCTCTAGTGTCCTGGGACTTAAAGCCTTCGGATTCACATACCCTCCCACAACATATACTCAAAACCTTTTATGAGTTCAGAATTGTCATATTAAATACAACGATGTCTATTTACTTCCTGGTGATTACTCTGGTTGGGATATATAAATCTTTATATTCCCCCCATGCAACTCGATCATACTTACATATATTATATGTGAACTCCCACCATGTGCACTAAAAGATAATGGTGCTTAAATGGACCTGAATGGAGTATGAACTTGAGGGAATGTAAGTTAACAAGTCTACATAGTCGCATGCATGCATTCGAAATTTATTATTGAAACGAGATTTATGAATGGACTAATGCACCTCCAAGTATATATCGTATTAGCTAGTTTTATATGCTATTCAATTATCCCAAATAATTTTAGAAAATTGAAACAGATCGAAACCAAATATGCAGGCATCGATCTTAGATTACCTCTTAGCGTGAGAGGTTCCCACGGACGGCGCCAGTGACGAAACCCGTTTTTTCAGAATTCCTCGTCGGCGGATTCCGGGATCAAGTTGCACGCTGGCGAGCTCAGACGATCGGGCTTACCTGAGACGCACGACGAGATTACCGTTGGCGTACCCGAACCTGTGCCGATCCGAGCTCAAGCCACTCGCGGACAACCGTCCTCCCTGCAGGGCTCCATCATGTGTCGGTCTAGCCGAGACTAATCCCGCTTGAGAAGGGGGGCTCATGGCCAGGGAATCCGGCCTAAGCCTTATGTGATTCCAGTTTCCGACCCCTTTCAAATTATGCTACACCTTCTTATTTATAGTACAAGCACACCTTCATGCAAGCTAACTCGTCGCCAAGTGTCACATGCCTCGTGACATATGGGAGGGAGGCATGGATGCCAAGTGTTACATGTCTTGTGACATATGGGAGGGAGGCATGGATGCCAAGTGTCACATGCCTTGTGACATATGGGAGGGGGGCATGGAAAACAAGTGTCCCGACATGCATGTCAGAGTCGTAGACGATTTATCGTCCGCGTACGTCATGAGTTTCTATATTGACCGGCATTCGCCCATTTTTCATGTTTATAATGTTCTATTTATATAGCGGGGAACCTTATTTATTTATGATATTTTTGAATATCATTATTTATATTTCGGGCATCATCAGGCCCTGTATTATCTGACCATACCCTTAGCATGATTAGTGGGGTGCATCTCAACATGCTTGCCTTGACCCCACCTTGTTCTGACCTACTTATGTGTGTACCTCAAATGAGTGATTAATCATACATGTGATCTCTTGTGATACTCGCGGGACCTTGCATGACTTATGTTGCCTATGTCCCTGTCAATTCGTGTATGCACATTCTAAGTATGTCCAGCATGATTAGTGAACAAAATGATAGCTTGCTAGCTTGTTCTGCGTACATATAAAGTTGATTATATGAACATGTTAGGAATACATAAGTCGTTATTCCTTGAGATAGGTGCATGTTACTGTGGAATGATGAGATGATACTTTGTGAATATTATGTGTTTGTGTGTCACAATTGTAGCTTCAGGGAATACATGAAGGGCATCGTTGTCACTCTCGGATTGGGATCTTATCTTTGGTCTCGTCGTCCCTAGTCATGGTCCATGTCTGAATCCTTAAGAAAGTTGTGTTGTCCCCCCTTTTATCTCCCCTATCTCCTTAACTTCTAACCCTTACGATCCCTTGATGAGCGTCAACATGGAAGGAAGAGTGAACGGCCAAATGGCACCGGAGTGGTGCAGTAGAGGAGTGATGGGTCTATGACCCATAGACTCCAGGAACGACATCCCCGATGGGAAAAAGGACGAATATGCTTCAAAGACGGTAATCGTGAAACAAGATTCTCCCCACTGACTCAAGGAAAGATGTTCTTCATTCGACTCATGGATTCTTCTATACCAATTGGAATTGGTGTAGTCCAATAGTCCTACAACTAACATAATTGGATGTGAGATGACTGATATGCTAAGTTAATGGTGACTGATTGCCTATTTGACTTGTGCCTATGATGATGTGCCTTAATGCTTTGGTATACTGGCGTGTCAGTATGTAAGATGTAGTGTATATATATGGCTGATGACATTTCTCTCTTGAGTATGAGTCCTGAGGTTCTTCGGTAAGATAGATCGGAAAGTGATAGGTAAGTTTGAGGTCTTTGTATCTGGTCGTTGGTTGCATTAGATGGAGTGCATGAAGGATGCATTAGCTGGGTAGAGCCGATCGAGTGAGTTAGGACTTGTCGGATATAGTGGTCCGTGAATATAATCGAGCTTCCGGGTATGTATTAGGTGAAGAGTGGAGTTAGTATGACAAGATTTCTAGGGAGAGGTCCTAGCTAGAGGTGTTAGTTTAGGTAGTAAGAGTGTGGGGGTAGTATAGGTGGTTAGGATATATAGTTTTAGAGGTAGATAGGTGCGCTGGGAGTTAGTCGGGGAAATCTTGAAGGGAAGCGTTGTCGGGCGGGTTAGTATGCTAAGGATTGTGTCTAGGTAGTCTAGGAGCAGATTGTGGGCAATGTAAGGGGTGATCATTGTTATTAGAATCCCAATCCGGATCTTTAGAATCTTAAGATCCTACGATCCTACCTAGGGGTCTGATCCGGATCTATGCATAGGATCTTTTTTGAGTAGGATCTACAATGGGATCTTTAGAATATATATGTATTTTTATTAACAATATATATGTATTTTTTAAACATTTGTTTTGGTTACTTGGTTTATTTTAGGGTGTTTAAATGTACACATTCATGTAAGGAACGTGAAAAATAGCTTTGAGACAATTGTTTTCGAGTCTTTTAACCAATATGACAATGTCTAAGGTCGTAAATGTAGATTTTTATGTCTGAAAATCAAAATATAGTGTGTAACTAACATTTTTTTTCCCTAACTCTAGAACTTTAAATTAAGCAACTTTGTTATACTACCTCCGTTAAAAATTATAAGTCCTTTGTGGTGTTTGCACACATATTAAGGAAACCACAAAAGTGTTACTTTTATACCCCTCATTAATTATCCACAACCACTAACAACCAATAACATTTTATAAAACAAATCAAAAAGTTACTTTTCTCTTAACCCAATGCCTAGAAAACCTAAAAGGACTTATATTTCTAAACAAAATTTTAAGCATAAAAAGACTTATATTTTTTAACGGGGGGAGTATATATTTTTATTTTATTATTTAATTATATTTCCAGGATCTTACGATCCCCTAATGGGATCTTACGATCCGATCCACGAACCCTATTGTGATTCGATCCTAGAATCCCGATCCTAATAACCTTGGGGGTGATTGACTAAGGAATGTCTAAGAAATCATAAAATTAGGACTTGGTTGTATGTGTTGTGATAAGGAGTAGTTGTTGCAGGAGGATGGTCAAGTATGAAATATAAATAAAATATAAAAGCAAACTGACTCCCTGTCTCAGCAAATAAATACAAGACTTCATCCCGTTGTAGTAGAAGGAAGTGAGGATCGATGCACGAGGAAGCGTGTCAGCGCCCGTCTTTTCAGTTCCAAATCTCAGAGAAACAGTAAAACACAGAGAAAAGCAGAAACAGAACAGAAAACGAAAGCAAAGTGCTCGACCTCGACCAGGCTTCCTCGACGTCGACCAACATTCCTCGACGTCGACCAAGTTTAGTCGATTTCGAGGAAAAAAACAGAAACTAAAGGTCAAAACTTTAAATTGCATAAAACGAAAGCAAACATGAAATTATGTGAATAAAATCAATAAACTAAAGACTTCCAAGATCAGGGTTTCAACACCACAACGATAACCATGCAAAGTAGCTCATAAAGGCATAAAAGATCATGCTTTTCATCAAATAACTTTCTTCATTAACAAGTAGGAATATAGAGGCTTTCGCATAAACCCTAATTGTTACTAACCCTTTTTCACCTAATTAATCCAGGTTGCATTACCATCACTTTCGCTTCAATAACACAAATAAGGATCACCTTCAACTTTCGCAAAAGAATCATGCTCGCAAGGATAGAAGACGAATTGTTCAAAAGCTTGTAACTTTACCGCATCACCTTACATGGCTACCGTCGGGCTCACCCCGACCCTATAAGTTGGGTGACTACTCCCTCTTCATCATCAACAAAGATATTAATAATAAAAAGGAACTAAATTGCATTAAATAAAAGCAAACAAGACTTACAACCGAATAAAGCCAACTCCGCTATCGCTTCACAAACTCCACTCGGCTCCAAGACTCTCTCTCTACTCCTACTCGACTTCCTCTCTCTATGTGGCTTTGCTTGGATTGATTGAATGCATAAAATCCAGCCCCTAATGCCTTATTTATAGTGTTCCATGTAGCTATTCTAGGAAGGAACAACTATATCTAAATCTATCTAATAACATAAGATAAAATTTGGAAATAAAATAATTAAATCTAAAAGGAAATATGACTAATGTGGATAGATCTTCCTTCTTTTGATAGAACTTGATGTATCTTGATAGAATATCTCGAATCTTGGCTTGAAAGTAACCACAATGCTCGAATTTCTCCTCGATCTCGACTCGGACAACTTCTGGAATCTCCTCGACGTCGAGTAAGATTTTTCCTCTGGGCTTGCTTTGAGCTCGAGCAGGCTTCGGACTCGTCGGGTGTACTCGACATCGACCAAGTTTGGTCGATGTCGACCAAGACTGTGTTGCTCGAGTGACTCTGATCGACCCCGTGTAACTTTCTGGGCTTGATGTACTCGACCTCGATCGAGTCTGGTCGACGTTGAGTAGAACTGGTTCGCTCTCAGCATTTAGCTCTGTTCTTGAAACGCACTTTCCCGAGTCCTCGTTCGTCCAATTGACGCATATGAGCATGCGTTGGCAAGCTCTTTTCAAGAGATACAACTTTCATAAAGAAATCAAATCTTGATTCAGAACGATGAAATGCAAAAAGTGGGCTTTTCTCCAGCTGCACCATTCTTTGCTTCTTCATGACTTTTCTTTAAGCTCCAAAGTGCGTCCGATTTCTGCAAAATATAACAAAAACTTGTGTAGACCTCCATATATTGCAAATAAACAAAAACTACACAAATTCTGTATTATTCTAACCCAAATGTATGAAATGCATGCATAAATCGATATAAAAGTATGTGTAAAATATGACAATTTAGGCTCACAACAAGCACCCTATACTTAAGCTTGCTTGTCCTCAAGCAATACTTTTAATGGTCATACAGGGGAAGAATTTAAACTCTCAACATCTTAGATTCATTCTCATATAACCCTGCAATCAATTACCATCCTCGAAAAGGTACTAATGCCATAAATCCATGCATGTGCAATAAAAGCAACATCTACTCACAAAAGAAGGGTTATGCCAAAACAATCCATATGTGACAAAGCATTAATAATCATGAGAACTTTAATTTAAGCTCATGGTGAAGAAAAGGTAAAAGGTAAAGTGGTGGGCTATATTTGGGCAATGTGGTGCTAAATCCGGGGAGAATTTCTTAAAACATGCTTTCTTGCTTTGATGTACTTTCTCCTTTCATAATTTCCATATCACTCATCCTCTCATAAATCACTCTTTGCTTTTTTTTTTCACTTATATGCTTTTACCTCTCTAACCTCAGCACTACCGTCTCGTGAGTCGCAAAAATGAGTGTCATGAATGGCCCCGGATACTTAGTGCTTCGGACTCCTCACCTGTGTGTCCCATCTCGCCAAACTATTATCTCAACGAGTAGGGTTGATCTACCTTTATCTCCTGAGGTGATCGGATTTTCTTTCACTCATTAAATTTTCCATAAAATATCAATTTCCCGCCAAACTCCAATAATGATAATAACAACAACACAACAACAAATAACAATCTCCATAATGTAGCTTTCATTCTCAACATAATCCCCGGATAGGAAATAAGGTAAAGAATGGGCAATATTTAGATCATGTGGAGCAATATATAAAATAAGGCTTAATATGGATTTTGTGATGCATAAGCATAGGTATGGGCTAGGATATAACAATATGAGCATATATAGAAAATATAATGTCCTCCATACTCTTATCATGCAACATGTCAAAAGCAACTTCAAATTTTACCTCCTTTCAAGGTTTTCATGAAATATGCACTTCATTGTGACTTCCCTATATTAGGCAATTTCATGCTATATCTCTAATGAATCCAATTTTGCATCGTTGAGTTCAATTAAAACTTCCATGACACTTATCAAAAATTTCAATGAGGGCAATTTCTTATAAACTTTGGAAAACATGCATACAAGCACATAAATCAATTATGAAATCCAAATTAGCCATGTATAAGCAATTTGAGAAATAATGCACAAATAATGTCAAATAAAATCAAGTATGCACAAAGTAAGCCCTTCCCCCACCCCATACTTAAACATTACAGTGTCCTCAGTGTATAAAAAACAAGGGTAAAGAAAGAAACTCACTAGACAGGTGTGCTGATCGTTAGAATCGAGTGTATTAGTTGTTGCAGAAGTGGTCGACATCGAGGAGGGCTGGTCGACTTCGAGGAGTTTGGTTGACTTCGACCAGGTGTACTCGAGATCGAGTAAGGTGATGCCTCCATGGTGGTTTTCCTCGACCACATGCTCCTTTCTGCTCGATGTGTGTGGTCGATGTCGAGGAGTTCTACTCGACGTCGAGTAGATCTGCAGCTTCTCTTTCCTGCAAGATTCGTTAGATGGAAAATATCCACAATAGAAAAACTTAAAATAATGTCCAAAACAAAAAAAAAAACAAAAACAACAATGTCCGAAAATCCCAAAAACTAAATGTCTATTTACAAGCTCTAGACTTTATAGTCGCTAGGCTGACTTTCTCCATTAAGTTCAAGGTGGCATTTGCAGGGCCCATGTAGCTTGGGCTTCAAACAGGACTCCATTCTCGTCCATCAGTTGTAGTCCTCCATAATGGATCTTGTTAACCGTGAAGGGCCCCATCTTCTTGTTGTTGAATTTGTTCGGAAACCAATGATCCTTTGATTTGACAACATAGACTTTGTCACCAACTTCATATTCCTTAGGCTCATAATTGGAAACCCTGCATAATCGCACATACCAAGGAAAGCCTCTCCCATGTATAGATAAATCATTAACTGAAATTGGAGAAGAGATGTCGATACCTTGGCTTACCTTCGCAGATTTGGATTCGGGGGCCTCCTGAGGTTCTGGTCGATATCGACCTGTATGAGTCGATATCGAGTGTTGATCTGGTGGAATTTCAGTCGACATAGAGGAAGACATGTCGACTTATTTTGGTCGATATTGACCAGAGGTGGTCAATATCGAGTCACCTGGCTCGAATTCGGCTGGCTTCGTCCCTTAGTGTGAAATCAAGTCGGCTTGATTTGGTCGATATCGACCAAGCTTGGTCGATATCGAGTGGTCCTGGTCGATTTTCCTTTGCTCGATTTCTGGTGGAGTCGACTCAGTATGGGCTGGTCGATTTGGACCTGTAGTGGTCGATATCGACCTATCCTGTGTGCCAGTTGACTTTTCCTGGTCGATTTCGACCCCATACTTAAGACATGGCAAAGCATCCGAAAAATAGTTAGTCCATATCAACTTACCTTGGTCTATGTCGAGTGGATATGATTCTTCATTCAGGATGGCCATGATCTCCTTCACCTGGGCTTCCATATCCCTCTTTTCTAGCTCCTCGGGGGTCATATTTCTTACCTTAGGCTCCCCACAAGTGATGTACCTAGCTGATAGAGATTTGACCTCTTCCATGGGACCTGTATGCCTTTCAGTTTTATTAAAGGAATACTCAATTACCTCATCGCTGATGTTGAAAGTGAGCATTCCCTTTCTTACGCTTATGTTTGCATCCATCGTCGCCAAGAAGGGCCTTCCTAGAATAATTGGACAAGCAGGGTCCTCCGCCATATCAATAACTAAGAAATCAACAGGGGCGAAGAACTTACCTACCGGTACAGGCACATTGTCCACCATGCCTGTTGGGATGACCACCATGTTGTTCGTCATATAAAGTTTAGCATCCACAGGCTCTAGAGCACCTATCTTAATCTTGTTCGCCATATAAAGTTTCGCCAAGAAAGGCATTATACTCACACTTGCTCCTATGTCACACAAAGCATTAAATTTATATTGACCAAATCCAATGGTTATAGCAAACTTACCTGGATCTGGTCTTTTCTCTAGTACGTCCATCTTGCTGCACTCCTCTACGATCTCTGCCATTGATCGCTTTTTGCTCAGAATCTCCTTGAGGAACTTGACGAAGGATGACATCTAATTAAGAGCTCCTGTGAAGGGTATCGTGACATTGAGCCTTTGAAGCATCTTGATGAAACGTTGGAACTTCTTTTCTGCCGGATCCTTTGGAGATTTCGTTGGAAATGGAAGCCTTTTCTTCATCGGAGATGCTGAAGGGTGGTCGACAGGAGTAGAAGGGTGGTCGATGTCGACTAGGGTTTCCTCGACGTCGAGTACAATGGTCGACTTCTGGGCAGGCTTCTCGTTCTGGTCGACGTCGAGTTCATGTTAGTCGATGTCGAAAAGATTGTGGTCGACGTCGAGTGGCTTGGTTGATGTCGAGGAGTCTCCTGCAACTTCTTTTTTTGTGTTTTGCTCGGGCGTTTGCATCTGTCGCCCACTCCTTAGATTCATGGCAGCCACCTGTCCTGTAGATTTACCCTTAGGGTTAGGTTCAGAGGATCCAGGGAGCGTACCTGATTGCTTGGGGATTGACGAAACTAATTGACCCATCTGAGTCTCCATTTATTTTCGCCAGATATCAATTTCCCCAAGCCTAGAGTTGACACCATGCATCTGAGTGTAGATGGAATCGATAGACTACTTGGTGTCTGAATGATTCCCCAGCATCTCCTCAAGAATGGTTTGCAGGTCATCTTTCTTTCCTTCTCTGTCAGGGTGACCAGGGGCTCTGTAGGGAGGGGGGTTCTGATGCTGGGGCTGGCGATAGTAGCTCTAGTTCTGGTTTTGATGTGGCCTTGAGAAGTGTCCCCCTGCGTACCTTACCTCCTTGTGGGTCTCTCCTTGCTGTACTTGATCGACGTGTGGGCACACAGTAGTGTTGTGCCTTGATATCCATGTTTTGTGCCATGTTTTATATCTACTTTTATATCGATTTCTATATGCATTTCATGCATTTGGGTTAGAATATTACAAAATCTATGTAGTTTACACTTATTTGCCAAATTATAGAGTCCACACTAGTTTCTGTTTAATTTCGCAAAAATCGAACGCACTTTGGAGATTAAAGGAAAGTCATGAAGAAGCTAAGGATGGTGCAGCTGGAGAAAACGCCATATTTTGACATCCATCATTCTGAATCAAGCTTTGATGTCTGCATGATAGTTGTAGCCCTCGAAAAAAGAGCTTTCAAACTCATACTCATATGCGTCAATCCGACGAACGAGGACTCGGGAAAGTGCATTTCAAGAACGAAGCAAAATGCTGAAAGCCAAGAGAGCTACTCGAAGTCGACCAAACTGGTCGACGTCGACCAACTTTTGCTCGACGTTTGCTCCAGAGGATGAGATCAAGCACGAGCTGTACTCGACGTCGACCATACCTTACTCGAGGTGGACTAGAAATGGGCAGCTACCCGAGCTCGACGAGGAGAAGCACTCGACAAGCTGCAGATTACTCGAAGTCGAGTACAAGCTACTCGAAGTCGACCAGGCTTGGTCGAGGTCGACTACGCGTCTCTGGGCCGCGAGACTGTTGGGCCATTCCGAGCATACTTGGGCACGAAGCAAGGCTGATTTCAGGCAATTCTATTAAGATCTATCTATGGAAGAGAAGGATTTATCCACTTGAAGATATTTAGATAGTTTTCCTATTAAGATAAATGTTCCTTTTATTTAAGTTTTATCTTTAGAATTAGATATAATTTCCTTCCTTGATTAGCAAGGATTGGAAGCCTATAAATAAAGCCCATGGGGCTAGTTATTCATTCATTCAATCTTAGGAAGAGAAGGAGGAGAGAGAGAGAGAGTGGAGGCCAAGAGGAGTTTGTGAAGCGAGAGCGGAATTGGCTTCTTTTGGTTGTAAGCTCTGTTTGGTTTAATTTAATGCAAGAAGTTTATTTTCCATCAATGATCTCTTTCCTTGCAATGAAGAGCGAGTAGTCCACCCACTTGTAGGGTCGGGGCGAGCCCGACGATAGCCATGCGTGTTTGAGGTAAAGATCCGACCTTTATCATGTTTTGAGTATCTACTACCTTTTATGTGTTTATTCTCTATTTAATAGAAATCCATGCTAACCACTTGGATTATAAACATAAAATCGGTAGATACAATTAGGGTTTCTTGAAAGAGTATCTACTTGTTGGAAAAGGCAAAAGTTTGATTCTTCGATGCGATTTGCATGATTATCGTTATTTATTTTGCCTTATGCATGTTTGGTTATCGTTGTTGCAAACCCCAATCTTGGAAGTTTTCTTTCACATAGTTTATTCCGAGTCCGTAAAGATTTGTCTTTTATTTTCGTTACTGTTCCTACTCGACTTCGACCATCCCTTGGTCGACGGCGACCACTGATTCTCGATCGAGCAAAGATCGCTTTTGCTTCTGTCTCTGCAGGAACCCGAAGTCGACCAGAGCTTACTCGACTACGACCGCCGTACTCGACGTCGAGTAGGGTTTGTCTTTAGACAGAAACTTAACCTGCTTGGTGAGACGGCGTACCTGATCATTGTGGAACTGGTCCCTGACGTCTGGATCAACTTCCTTGGGTGGCACATAAAGCGGCATAGATGGGGCAGGCCTTTCATACCTTTCATCAGAAGCGGCCGCAGAAGTCCCTTATGTGTTGTCGTAGTTGGCCAGTGTCTCAAATACCTCCCATGCTCGGCGTGGAGTGTATCCGAGGTACTCATAGTTGGTGTAGTTGTTGATCTGATCCTTAGTAGGCACATCCAAGCCTCTCTTGGATGACGTAGGACGGCTGTCCATGCGTAGGACAGGATTTCAGAAGCCTTTTGTAGCGCTCCCAGACATGTGCTAATGGTTCTCCTGGTTTTTGTCTGAAAGCCGTGATTTGTTGTCTGAGGGCAGATGTCTTTGCAGGAGGAAAGAACTTGTTGAGGAAAAGCTCCTGTAGTTCGTTCCAAGTGCGAATTGATCGCGCTGGCCATCCTTCCAACCATTGTTGTGCTATTCCTGCAAGGGACCAACGAAAAGCCTTTAGTTTTAAATATTCCAAATTAGCACCATCAGCTATAGCTTCACATAAGTCTATAAAAGTGGTGACATGCTCTAAAGAACATTCATTGATTCTTCCCCTAAATTGACTCCTCCTAATTTCAGTAATAAAAGAAAGACGAATTTCAAAATTAATAGCGGGAAGAACGATCGCTGATTCTGGAACTTCCAAAGTAGGATGCAGATATTCCTTTGCCCAATCCGCTCCTCAAGTTACCTCCTTGCGTTGATCTCGTGATCTAACCATGCTTCCCAGCGCTCCTGGTTCTGTGCATATTCCGCCTCTCGTCGGGCGTGTTCTCCTTCTCTAGTGGTGAATGCCTCAATCTGTTGGCGGAGTTGCTCAAGCTCCTGTACTGGTGTGAGCTGGCCTGCATTCTCGTTGTCGGATGTCGACATGAGTCTCCTCCTAAGCCATTGCTGAAGATGGAAAAACCGCTCAGGCTCGAGAATTGGGTCTATAGGCGTGCTATCAAATCTTCGCATGCACTTGAAAAGCAAAAACAAAAAGAAACAAGTAAAAAGAAACTAAAAAGCAAAAACAAATATAAAGAAAAGCAAAGGAACAAAAAAGGGCGCGATTGATGGCTTCCCCGGCAACGGCGCATGCATGGAACCAAGAATGAAAATCGGGGTGGGCTAAAGTTGTTTTATACAATTATCAAAATTTTAAAAGTTATTAATATCACATCTATACCACATAGATATACACACCTAGAAAAAAAAACTAATGAAAAAATAAAATATACAATAAATAAATTATTATTTAATTAGATCACATATACAACAAAAACTTGTGTAGACCTCCATATATTGCAAATAAACATAAACTACACAAATTCTGTAATATTCTAACCCAAATGTATGAAATGCATGTGAGATGAGTAGTTGGGGCTATCTAGGTAAGACTGGGGATGCTTGGCGAAGTTGTGAATGAAGTTTCTAGATGCGTTGTTGGTGGATTTTTAGCATAGGGAAGGAATCGAGATTGATGTGTGGGAACGCTAGTGGGTGAAGGATTTTAGAAGGCTTGGCGATGTTTTGGTACGTGAGGAATTCGGGTGAGGCGGATATAGAGATTTTGTGGAATTGATGATCGATAGAAGAGGGCTTTAGTCGATAAGATGTCGAGGTTCGGGGAAGTGTTGTTGCAGGAGGATGGTCAAGTATGAAATATAAATAAAATATAAAGCAAACTGACTTTCTGTCTCAGCAAATAAATACAAGACTTCCTCCCGTTGTTGTAGAAGGTACTCAGGATCGATCCACCAGGAAACATGTCAGCGCCCGCCTTTTCAGTCCCAGATCTCAGCACAAAACCGACTAGAAGAGCGCTCGATATCGACCACTTACCTCGATATCGACCACACTGTCGACAGAAACTGTAAAACACAGAAACAAGCAGAAACAGACAGAAAACTCAAACTGGTCGATATCGACTAAAAATCTCTACCAACAGTGCTCAATTTTGACTTATCACAGAAACCAAAAAGTTCGCAACTTTTCACAAGACTGAACTTAAAACTGAGGAAAAAAATCAAATAAACTAAAGACTTCCAAGATTTGGGTTTCAACACCACAACGATAACCATGTGAAATAATACATAAAGGCATAAAAGATCATGCTTTTCATCAAATAACTCTCGTTATTAACATATAGGAATATCGAGGCTTTCACATAAACCCTAATTGTTACTAACCTTTTTCACATAATTAATCCAAGTAGTATTAAGATCACTTTCGCTTCAATAACATAAAAAAGGATCACCTTCAACTTTCGCAAAAGAATCATGCTTATAGGGATAGAAGACGAATTGCATCCAAAGATTGTACCTTTACCGCATCACCTTACATGGCTACAGTCGGGATCACCCCGACCCTAGAAGTTGGGTGACTACTCGCTCTTCATCATCAAGAAACTCATCAATAAAAAAAGGAAACTAAATTGCATTAAATAAAAGCAAACAAGACTTACAACCGAATAAAGCCAACTCCGCTATCGCTTCACAAACTCCACTCGGCTCCATGACTCTCTCTCTACTCCTACTCGACTTCCTCTCTCTATGTGGCTTTGCTTGGATTGATTGAATGCATAAAATCCAGCCCCTAATGCCTTATTTATAGTGTTCCATGTAGCTATTCTTGGAAGGAACAACTACATCTAAATCTATCTAATAACATAAGATAAAATTTAGAAATAAAATAATTAAATCTAAAAGGAAATAGGACTAATGTTGATAGATATTCCTTCTCTTGATAGAACTTGATGTATCTTGATAGAATATCTCGAATCTTGGCTTGCAAGTAACCACAATGCTCGAATTTCTCCTCGATCTCGACTTGGACAGCTTCTGGAATCTCCTCGACGTCAACCAGGTCTCCTTGACGTCGAGTAAGATTTTTCTTCCGGGGTTGCCTCGAGCTCGAGCAGGCTTCGAACTCATCGGGTGTACTCGACATCGACAAGTTTGGTCGACGTCGACCAAGACTGTGTTGCTGGAGTGACTCTGATCGACTCCGTGTAACTTTGTGGGCTTGATGTACTCGACCTCGACCGAGTCTGGTCGACGTTGAGTAGAACATGTTCGCTCTCACCATTTTGCTCTGTTCTTGAAACGCACTTTCCCGAGTCCTCGTTCGTCCGATTGATGCATATGAGCATGCGTTGGAAAGCTCCTTTCGAGGGATACAACTTTCATAAAGAAATTAAAGCTTGATTTAGAACGATGAAATTCAAAAAGTGGGCTTTTCTCCAGCTGCACCATTCTTAGCTTCTTCATGACTTTCCTTTAAGCTCCAAAGTGCGTCCGATTTCTGCGAAATATAACAAAAACTTGTGTAGACCTCCATATATTGCAATTAAACATAAACTACACAAATTCTGTATTATTCTAACCCAAATGTATGAAACGCATACAGAAATCGATATAAAAGTAAGTATAAAACATGACAATTTAGGTTCACAATAGGAGCGATTTTGGTAAGGGGTGAGGATGAGAAATTGCTAAGGATGAGTAGTAGAGGGTTGCTTGGGAAATCATTGATTTTGGGGATTCAGTTTTTGGTAAGGACTGTATGTGAGATGAGTAGTTGGGGCTATCTAGGTAAGACTGGGGATGCTTGGCGAAGTTGTGAATGAAGTTTCTAGATGCGTTGTTGGTGGATTTTTAGCATAGGGAAGGAATCGAGATTGATGTGTGGGAACGCTAGTGGGTGAAGGATTTTAGAAGGCTTGGCGATGTTTTGGTACGTGAGGAATTCGGGTGAGGCGGATATAGAGATTTTGTGGAATTGATGATCGATAGAAGAGGGCTTTAGTCGATAAGATGTCGAGGTTCGGGGAAGTGTTGTTGCAGGAGGATGGTCAAGTATGAAATATAAATAAAATATAAAGCAAACTGACTTTCTGTCTCAGCAAATAAATACAAGACTTCCTCCCGTTGTTGTAGAAGGTACTCAGGATCGATCCACCAGGAAACATGTCAGCGCCCGCCTTTTCAGTCCCAGATCTCAGCACAAAACCGACTAGAAGAGCGCTCGATATCGACCACTTACCTTGATATCGACCACACTGTCGACAGAAACTGTAAAACACAAAAACAAGCAGAAATAGACAGAAAACTCAAACTGGTCGATATCGACTAAAAATCTCTACCAACAGTGCTCAATTTTGACTTATCACAGAAACCAAAAAGTTCACAACTTTTCACAAGACTGAACTTAAAACTGAGGAAAAAAATCAAATAAACTAAAGACTTCCAAGATTTGGGTTTCAACACCACAACGATAACCATGTGAAATAATACATAAAGGCATAAAAGATCATGCTTTTCATCAAATAACTCTCGTTATTAACATATAGGAATATCGAGGCTTTCACATAAACCCTAATTGTTACTAACCTTTTTCACATAATTAATCCAAGTAGTATTAAGATCACTTTCGCTTCAATAACATAAAAAAGGATCACCTTCAACTTTCGCAAAAGAATCATGCTTATAGGGATAGAAGACGAATTGCATCCAAAGATTGTACCTTTACCGCATCACCTTACATGGCTACAGTCGGGCTCACCCCGACCCTAGAAGTTGGGTGACTACTCGCTCTTCATCATCAAGAAACTCATCAATAAAAAAAGGAAACTAAATTGCATTAAATAAAAGAAACCAGACTTACAACCGAATAAAGCCAACTCCGCTATCGCTTCACAAACTCCACTCGGCTCCATGACTCTCTCTCTACTCCTACTCGACTTCCTCTCTCTATGTGGCTTTGCTTGGATTGGTTGAATGCATAAAATCCAGCCCCTAATGCCTTATTTATAGTGTTCCATGTAGCTATTCTTGGAAGGAACAACTATATCTAAATCTATCTAATAACATAAGATAAAATTTAGAAATAAAATAATTAAATCTAAAAGGAAATAGGACTAATGTTGATAGATATTCCTTCTCTTGATAGAAATTGATGTATCTTGATAGAATATCTCGAATCTTGGCTTGCAAGTAACCACAATGCTCGAATTTCTCCAAGATCTCGACTTGGACAGCTTCTGGAATCTCCATGACGTCAACCAGGTCTCTTTGACGTCGAGTAAGATTTTTCTTCCGGGGTTGCCTCGAGCTCGAGCAGGCTTCGAACTCGTCGGGTGTACTCGACATCGACCAAGTTTGGCCGACGTCGACCAAGACTGTGTTGCTGGAGTGACTCTGATCGACTCCGTGTAACTTTCTGGGCTTGATGTACTCGACCTCGACCGAGTCTGGTCGACGTTGAGTAGAACTGGTTCGCTCTCAGCATTTTCCTCTGTTCTTGAAACGCACTTTCCCGAGTCCTCGTTTATCCGATTGATGCATATGAGCATGCGTTGGAAAGCTCCTTTCGAGGGATACAACTTTCATAAAGAAATTAAAGCTTGATTTAGAACGATGAAATGCAAAAAGTGGGCTTTTCTCCAGCTGCACCATTCTTAGCTTCTTCATGACTTTCCTTTAAGCTCCAAAGTGCGTCCGATTTCTGCGAAATATAACAAAAACTTGTGTAGACCTCCATATATTGCAAATAAACATAAACTACACAAATTCTGTATTATTCTAACCCAAATGTATGAAACGCATACAGAAATCGATATAAAAGTAAGTATAAAACATGACAATTTAGGTTCACAACAGGAGCGATTTTGGTAAGGGGTGAGGATGAGAAATTGCTAAGGATGAGTAGTAGAGGGTTGCTTAGGAAATCATTGATTTTGGGGATTCAGTTTTTGTTCAAGACTGTATGTGAGATGAGTAGTTGGGGCTATCTAGGTAAGACTGGGGATGCTTGGCGAAGTTGTGAGTGAAGTTTCTAGATGCGTTGTTGGTGGATTTTTAGCATAGGGAAGGAATCAAGATTGATGTGTGGGAACGCTAGTGGGTGAAAGATTTTAGAAGGCTTGGCGATGTTTTGGTACGTGAGGAATTCGGGTGAGGCGGATATAAAGATTTTGTGGAATTGATGATCGATAGAAGAACGCTTTAGGCAATAAGATGTCGAGGTTCGAGGAAGTGTTGTTGCAGGAGGATGGTCAAGTATGAAATATAAATAAAATATAAAGCAAACTGACTTCCTGTTACAGCAAATAAATACAAGACTTCCTCCTGTTGTAGTAGTAGGTACTCAGGATCGATCCACCAGGAAGCATGTCAGCGCCCACCTTTTGAGTCCCAAATCTCAGCACAAAATCGACCAGAAGAGCGCTCGATATCGACCACTTACCTCGATATCGACCACACTGTCGACAGAAACTGTAAAATGCAGAGACAAGCAGAAAAAGACGGAAAACTCAAACTGGTCGATATCGACCTACCTACTCGATATCGACAAAAAATATCGACCAACAGTGCTCAATTTTGACTTATCACAGAAACCAAAAAGTTCGCAACTTTTCGCAAGACAGAACTTAAAACTCATGAAAAAAATCAAATAAACTAAAGACTTCTAAGATCAGGGTTTCAACACCACAACGATAACCATGTAAAATAACACATAAAGGCATAAAAGATCATGCTTTTCATCAAATAACTTTCGGTATTAACATATACGAATATAGAGGCTTTCACATACACCATAATTATTACTAACCCTTTTTCACATAATTAATCCAAGTAGTATTAAGATCACTTTCCTTCAATAACACTAACAAGGATCACCTTCAACTTTCGCAAAAGAATCATGCTTATGGGGATAGAAGACGAATTGCATCCAAAGATTGTACCTTTACCGCATCACATAACATGGCTACCGTTGGGCTCACCCCGACCCTAGAAGTTGGGGGACTACTCGCTCTTCATCATCAAGAAACTCATCAATAAAAAAAGGGAACTAAATTGCATTAAATAAAAGCAAACAAGACTTACAACCGAATAAAGCCAACTCCGCTATCGCTTCACAATCTCCACTCGGCTCCATGACTCTTGCTCTACTCCTACTCGACTTCCTCTCTTTATGTAGCTTTGCTTGGATTGATTGAATGCATAAAATCCAGCCCCTAATGCCTTATTTATAGTGTTCCATGTAGCTATTCTTGGAAGGAACAACTATATCTAAATCTATCTAATAACATAAGACAAAATTTAGAAATAAAATAATTAAATCTATAAGGAAATAGGACTGATGTTGATAGATCTTCCTTATCTTGATAGAACTTGATGTATCTTGATAGAATATCTTGAATCTTGGCTTGCAAGTAACCACAATGCTCGAATTTCTCCTCGATCTCGACTTGGACAGCTTTTGGAATCACCTCAACGTCGACCAGGTCTCCTTGACGTCGAGTAAGATTTTTCTTCCGGGGTTGCCTCGAGATCGAGCAGGCTTCTGACTCGTCGGGTGTACTCGACATCGACCAAGTTTGGTCGATGTCGACCAAGACTGTGTTGCTCGAGTGACTCTGATCGACCCCGTGTAACTTTCTAGGCTTGATGTACTCGACCTCGACCGAGTCTGGTCGACGTTGAGTAGAACTGGTTCACTCTTAGCATTTTGCTCTGTTCTTGAAACGCACTTTCCCGAGTCCTCGTTCGTCCAATTGACGCATATGAGCATGCGTTGGCAAGCTCTTTTCGAGGGATACAACTTTCATAGAGAAATCAAAGCTTGATTTAGAATGATGAAATGCAAAAAGTGGGCTTTTCTCCAGCTGTACCATTCTTAGCTTCTTCATAACTTTCCTTTAAGCTCCAAAGTGCGTCCGATTTCTACGAAATATAACAAAAACTTGTGTAGACCTCCATATATTGCAAATAAACATAAACTACAGAAATTTTGTATTATTCTAACCCAAATGTATGAAATGCATGCAGAAATCGATATAAAATTAAATGTAAAGTATGACAATGTAGGTTCACAATAGGAGGGATTTTGGTAAGGGGTGAGGATGAGAAATTGCTAAGGATGATTAGTAGAGGGTTGCTTGAGAAATCATTGATTTTGGGGATTCAGTTTTTTTTCAAGACTGTATGTGAGATGAGTAGTTGGGGCTATCTAGGTAAGACTGGGGATGCTTGGCGAAGTTGTGAGTGAAGTTTCTAGATGCGTTGTTGGTGGATTTTTATCATAGGGAAGGAATCAAAATTGATGTGTGGGGATACTAGTGGGTGAAGGATTTCAGAAGGCTTGGCGATGTTTTGGTACGTGAGGAATTCGGGTGAGGCGGATATAGAGATTCTATGGAATTGATGATCGATAGAAGAGGGCTTTAGGCAATAAGATGTCGAGAGTCGAGGAAGTGTTGTTACAGGAGGATGGTCAAGTATGAAATATAAATAAAATATAAAGCAAACTGACTTCCTGTCTCAGCAAATAAATACAAGACTTTCTCCCGTTTTAGTAGAAGGTACTCAGGATCGATCCACCAGAAGCATGTCAGCGCCCGCCTTTTCAGTCCCAGATCTCAGCACAAAATCGACCAGAAGAGCGCTCGATATCGACCACTTACCTTGATATCGACCACACTGTCGACAGAAACTGTAAAACGCAAAAACAAGGAGAAACAGACAGAAAACTCATACTGGTCGATATCGACCTACCTACTCGATATCGACTAAAAATGTCGACCAACAGTGCTCAATTTCGACTTATCACAGAAACCAAAAAGTTCACAACTTTTGTCAAGACAGAATTTAAAACTGATGAAAAAAATCAAATAAACTAAAGATTTCCAAGATCAGGGTTTCAACACCACAACGATAACCATGTGAAATAACACATAAAGGCATAAAAGATCATGCTTTTCATCAAATAACTCTCGTTATTAACATATAGGAATATAGAGGCTTTCACATAAACCCTAATTGTTACTAACCCTTTTTCACATAATTAATCCAAGTAGTATTAAGATCTCTTTCGCTTCAATAACACAAACAAGGATCACCTTCAACTTTCGCAAAAGTATCATGCTTATAGGGATAAAAGACGAATTACATCCAAATATTGTACCTTTACCGCCTCACCTAACATGGCTACCGTCGGGCTCACCCCGACTCTAGAAGTTGGGTAACCACTCGCTCTTCATCATCAAGAAACTCATCAATAAAAAAAGGGAACTAAATTGCATTAAATAAAAGCAAACAAGACTTACAACCGAATAAAGCCAACTCCGCTATCGCTTCACAAACTCCACTCGGCTCCATGACTCTCTCTCTACTCCTACTCCACTTCCTCTCTCTATGTGGCTTTGCTTGGATTGATTGAATGCATAAAATCCAGCCTCTAATGCCTTATTTATAGTGTTCCATTTAGCTATTCTTGGAAGGAACGACTATATCTAAATCTATCTAATAACATAAGATAAAATTTAGAAATAAAATAATTAAATCTAAAAGGAAATAGGACTAATGTGGATAGATCTTCCTTCTCTTGATAGAACTTGATGTATCTTGATAGAATATCTCGAATCTTGGCTTGCAAGTAACCACAATGCTCGAATTTCTCCTCGATCTCGACTCGGACAGCTTCTGGAATCTCCTCGACGTCGACCAGGTCTCCTCGGCGTCGAGTAAAATTTTTCTTCCGGGGTTGCCTAGATCTCGAGCAGGCTTCGGATTCGTCGGGTGTATTCGACATAAACCAAGTTTGGTCGACGTCGACCAAGACTGTGTTGCTCGAGTGACTCTGATCGACTCCGTGTAACTTTCTGAGCTTGATGTACTCGACCTCGACCGAGTCTAGTCGACGTTGAGTAGAACTGTTTCGCTCTCAGCATTTCGTTCTGTTCTTGAAACGCACTTTCCCGAGTCCTCATTCGTCCGATTGATGCATATGAGCATGCGTTGGAAAGCTCTTTTCGAGGGATAAAACTTTCATACAGAAATAAAACCTTGATTCAGAACGATGAAATGCGAAAAGTGGGCTTTTCTCCAGCTGCACCATTTTTAGCTTCTTCATGACTTTCCTTTAAGCTCCAAAGTGTGTCCGATTTCTGCGAAATATAACAAAAACTTGTGTAGACCTCCATATATTGTAAATAAACATAAACTACACAAATTCTGTATAATTCTAACCCAAATGTATGAAATGCATGCAGAAATCGATATAAAAGTAAGTGTAAAACATGACAATTTAGGTTCACAATAAGAGCGATTTTGGTAAGGGGTGAGGATGAGAAATTGCTAAGGATGAGTAGTAGAGGGTTGCTTAGGAAATCATTGAATTTGGGGATTCAGTTTTTGTTCAGGACTGTATGTGAGATGAGTAGTGGGGGCTATCTAGGTAAGACTGGGGATGCTTGGCGAAGTTGTGAGTGAAGTTTCTAGATGCGTTGTTGGTGGATTTTTAGCATAAGGAAGGAATCGAGATTCATGTGTGGGAACGCTAGTGGGTGAAGGATTTCAGAAAGCTTGGCGATGTTTTGGTACGTGAATAATTCGAGTGTGGCGGATAAAGAGATTTTGTGGAATTGATGATCGATAGAAGAGGGCTTTAAGCGATTAGATGTCGAGGTTCGAGGAAGTGTTATTGCAGGAGGATGGTCAAGTATGAAATATAAATAAAATATAAAGCAAACTGACTTCCTGTCTCAGCAAATAAATACAAGACTTTATCCCGTTGTAGTAGAAGGTACTCAGGATCGATCCAATAGGAAGCATGTCAGTGCCCGCCTTTTCAGTTCCAGACCCCAGCACAAAATCGACCAGAAGAGCGCTCGATATCGACCACTTACCTCGATATCGACCACACTGTCGGCAGAAACTGTAAAACGCAGAAACAAGCAGAAACAGACAGAAAACTCAAACTTGTCGATATCGACCTACCTACTCGATATTGACTAAAAATCTCGACCAACAGTGCTCAACTTCGACTTATCACAGAAACCAAAAAGTTCGCAACTTTTTGCAAGACAGAACTTAAAACTGATGAAAAAAATCAAATAAACTAAAGACTTCCAAGATCAGGGTTTCAACACCACAACGATAACCATGTAAAATAACACATAAAGGCATAAAAGATCATGCTTTTCATCAAATAACTCTCGTTATTAACATATAGGAACATAGAGGCTTTCACATAAACCCTAATTGTTACTAACCCTTTTTCACATAATTAATCCAAGTAGTATTAAGATCACTTTCGCTTCAATAACACAAACAAGGATCACCTTCAACTTTCGCAAAAGAATCATGCTTATAGGGGTAGAAGACGAATTGCATCCAAAGATTGTACCTTTACCGGATCACCTTACATGGCTACCGTCGGGCTCACCCCGACCGTAGAAGTTGGGTGACTAGTCGCTCTTCATCATCAAGAAACTCATCAATAAAAAAGGGAACTAAATTGCAATAAATAAAAGCAAACAAGACTTACAACCGAATAAAGCCAACTCCGCTATCGCTTCACAAACTCCACTCGGCTCCATGACTCTCTCTCTACTCCTACTCGACTTCCTCTCTCTACGTGGCTTTGCTTGGATTGATTGAATGCATAAAATCCAGCCCCTAATGCCTTATTTATAGCGTTCCATGTAGCTATTATTGGAAGGAACAACTATATCTAAATCTATCTAATAACATAAGATAAAATTTAGAAATAAAATAATTAAATCTAGAAGGAAATAGGACTAATGTGGATAGATCTTCCTTCTCTTGATAGAACATGATGTATCTTGATAGAATATCTCGAATCTTGGCTTGCAAGTAACCACAATGCTCGAATTTCTCCTCGATCTCGACTCGGACAGCTTCTTGAATCTCCTCGACGTCGACCAGGTCTCCTCGACGTCGAGTAAGATTTTTCTTCCGGGGTTGCCTCGAGCTCGAGCAGGCTTCGTACTCGTCGGGTGTACTCGACATTGACCAAGTTTGGTCGACGTCGACCAAGATTGTGTTGCTCGAGTGACTCTGATCGACTCCGTGTAACTTTCTGTACTTGATGTACTCGACCTCGACCGAGTCTGGTCGACGTTGAGTAGAACTGGTTCGCTCTCAGCATTTTGCTCTGTTCTTAAAACGCACCATTCTTAGCAAAAAGTGGTCTTTTCTCCAGGGATACAACGTTCATAAAGAAATCAAAGCTTGATTCAGAACAATGAAATGCAAAAAGTGGTCTTTTCTCCAGCTGCACCATTCTTAGCTTCTTCATGACTTTCCTTTAAGCTCCAAAGTGCGTCCAATTTCTTCGAAATATAGCAAAAACTTGTGTAGACCTCCATATATTGCAAATAAACATAAACTGCACAAATTTTGTATTATTCTAACCCAAATGTATGAAATGCATGCAGAAATTGATATAAAAGTAAGTGTAAAACATGGCAATTTAGGTTCACAACAGGAGCGATTTTTGTAAGGGGTGAGGATGAGAAATTGCTAAGGATGAGTAGTAGAGGGTTGCTTGGGAAGTAATTGATTTTGGGGATTATGTTTTTGTTCAGGACTGTATGTGAGATGAGTAGTTGGGGCTATCTAGGTAAGACTAGGGATGTTTGGCGAAGTTGTGACTGAAGTTTCTAGATGCGTTGTTGGTGGATTTTTAGCATAGGGAAGGAATCAAGATTGATGTGTGGGAACGCTAGTGGGTGAATGATTTCGGAAGGCTTGGCGATGTTTTGGTACATGAGGAATTCGGGTGAGGCGAATATAGAGATTTTGTGGAATTGATGATCGATAGAAGAGGGCTTTAGGCAATAAGATGTCGAGGGTCGAGGAAGTGTTGTTATAGGAGGATGGTCAAGTATGAAATATAAATAAAATATAAAGCAAACTGACTACCTGTCTCAGAAAATAAATACAAGACTTCCTCCTATTTTAGTAGAAGGTACTCAGGATCGATCCACCAGGAAGCATGTCAGCGCCTGCCTTTTCAGTCCCAGATCTCAGCACAAAATCGACCAGAAGAGCGCTCGATATCGACCACTTACCTTGATATCGACCACACTGTCGATAGAAACTGTAAAACGCAGAAACAAACAGAAAAAGACAGAAAACTCAAACTGGTCGATTTCGACCTACCTACTCGATATCGACTAAAAATCTCGACCAACAGTGCTCAATTTCGACTTATCACAGAAACCAAAAAGTTCACAACTTTTCGCAAGACAGAATTTAAAACTGATGAAAAAAATCAAATAAACTAAAGATTTCCAAGATCAGGGTTTCAACACCACAACGATAACCATGTAAAATAACACATAAAGGCATAAAAGATCATGCTTTTCATCAAATAACTCTCGTTATTAACATATAGGAATATAGAGGCTTTCACATAAACCCTAATTGTTACTAACCCTTTTTCACATAATTAATCCAAGTAGTATTAAGATCACTTTCGCTTCAATAACACAAACAAGGATCACCTTCAACTTTCGCAAAAGTATCATGCTTATAGGGATAGAAGACGAATTACATTCAAAGATTGTACCTTTACCGCATCACCTAACATGGCTACCGTCGGGCTCACCCCGACCCTAGAAGTTGGGTGACTACTCGCTCTTCATCATCAAGAAACTCATCAATAATAAAAGGGAACTAAATTGCATTAAATAAACTAAAAGAAAGCTTACAACGGATCGAAGCCAAATCGTCTCTCAACTCTCCACCTTCTCTCTCTCTCTCTCTCTCTCTCTCTCTCTCTCTCTCTCTCTCTCTCTATGTGTGTGTGTAATTGGAACTAGAATTGGTTGATTAAAACTCAGCCCCTAGGGCTTTATTTATAGGCTTCATTCCCTAGCTAATCTAGGAAAGAAACATCAATCTATATCTAAATTTATCTATCTAACGACTTATAGATTAAATTTGGAAATAAAACAAATATATCTAGAAGGAAACTAGGATTAGTGTGGATAGATCCTTCTTTTCTTGATAGAACTTGATAAATCTCCTCTTGAGTTGCTAGAATATATCTTGATTATTGTGGAAGAAAACCAGCGCAGCACTCAGACTCGTACTCGCTCGAAATCGGCCTCTGGGGACTGATCGATATCGACCAAAAGTGGTCGATATTGAGCTATCTTCTCGGATTCGGCTTCTTTCACTCGATATTGACTCCCAGGAGGAATTTCGACCAAAATCTGGTCGATATCGACCACTTCAGTTCTCAGCACTCTACTTCGTTTGGAAACGCACTTTCCCGAGTCCTCATTCATCCGATGGATGCATATGAGCATTCATTGGAAATCTCTTTTTGAGGGCTACAACTCTCATGAAGACATCAAAGCTTGACTCAGGATGATGAATGGCGAAAAGTTGCATTTTCTCCAGCTGCACCATACTTAGCTTCTTCATGACTTACCTTTAAGCTCCAAAGTGCATCCGATTTCTACAAAATGTAACAAAAAATTGTGTAGACCTCCATATATTGTAAATAAACATAAACTACACAGATTCTATATTATTCTAACCCAAATGTATAAAATGCATAAAGAAATCGATATAAAAGTAAGTGTAATACATGGAAAATTAGGCTCACAACAAACACCCTATACTTAAGCTTGCTTGTCCTCAAGCAATACTTTTAATGGTCATTCAGGGGAAGAAATTAAAACTCTCAACATATTAGATTCATTCTCATATGTCCCTGCGATCAATTACCATCCTCGAAAAGGTACTAGTGTCACAAATCCATACATGTGCAATAAAAAGCATCATCTACTCACAAAAGAAGGGTTATGCAAAAGATTCATTCGTGACAAAGCATTAATAATCAAGAGGACCTTAATTTAAGCTCAATAAGGAGTAGATTGGTAAAAGGCTAAAGGTGAGCAATATTTGGCCATGTGGTGCTAATGATCCGGGGAAATGGAGTAATTTCCAAATTTTCATACCACATTCCTTCTTCCTTTGATTTCTCACCTTTCTCTCATCGCTCATTGCTTTTTTTTCATTATAATGCTTTTACCTGTCTAACCTCAGCACTGCCTTCTCGCGAGTCGCAAACATGGGTGTCATGAATGGCCCCGGATATTTAGTGCTTCAGACTCCTCACCTTGGTGTCCCATCCTGCGGAACTATTATCTCAATGCAGGCATGGTCGATCTACCTTTATCTCCTAAGGTGACTGGATTTTCTTTAACTCATTAAATTTTTCATAATTTTTCAATTTCCTGCCAAACTCCAAATATGATAATAACAATACAAATACCATATAATAATCTCCATAATGTAATTCCATCTCAACATAATCCCCGGATGGGAAACAAGGTAAAGAATGAGCAATATTTAGTTCATTTGGAGCAATATATGAAATAAGGCTCAATATGGGTTTTGTGATGCATAAGCATAGGTAAAGGCTAGGAATATAACAATATGAGCATATATGGAAAATATAAAGTCCTCCATCCTTTTATCATGCAATATGTCAAAAGCAATTTCAAATTTTACCTCATTTCGTGGTTTTCAATAAAATAATGCATTTCATTGTGACTTCCCTCCACTAGGTAATTTTATGCTATATCTCTAATGAATCGAATTTTGCATCGTCGAGTTCAATAAAGCTTCCATGACACTAATCAAAATTTTCAATGGGGGTGGTTTTAATAAACTTTGGAAAACATGCATACAAGCACATAAATAAAATATGAAATCGAAAGTAGCCATGTCTAAGCAATTCAAGAAATAAACTTAAAAGTATGCACACATAATGTCAAATAAAGTTAAATATGCATAAAGGAAGCCCTTCCCCCACCCCATACTTAAACATTACAGTGTCCTCACTGTATAAAAAAAATAAGGGTAAAGAAAGAAACTCACTAGACAGGTGTGCAAAACGTCGGAAATCGAGTGCATTGCTTCTGTAGGACGGGTCGATTTCGAGTCAACTGGTCGATATCGACCTAGCTTACTTGATTTTGACTGAGGCTGCTGCTTCCTTCTTTTTACCTGCAAAAATTATTAGAAAATAAATACACACAGTAGAAAAACTTAAAAATAATGTCCAAAAACCAAAAACAAAAGCAACAATGTCCAAAAATCCCAAAAACTAATTGTCTATTTACAAGCTCTAGACTTTATAGTCGCTAGGCCGACTTTCTATTGGGCTCAAGGCGGCATCTGCAGGGCCCATGTGGCTTGGGCTTCAAACAGGACTCCATTCTTGTTTATTAGCTGTAGTCCTCCGGAATGGATCTTGTTCACCGTGAAAGGTCCCATCTTCTTCTTTTTGAACTTGTTAGGGAACTAATGATCATTTGATTTGGAGACATAGACCTTGTCTCCAACTTCGTACTCTTTAGGATCATCATTGGAAACCCTGGATAAGCGCACATACCAAGGCAAACCTCTCTCATGTATAGATAGATCATTAATTGAAATAGGAGAAGAAAGTTCCATACCTTGGCTTACCTTTGCAGATCCGGTGTTATTCTGCTCCTGAGGGTCTGGTCGATTTTAACCAATATCACTCGATATCGAATGCTGCAGTTCAGGTGGAGATTCGGTCGAGGTAGAAGAAGACAGGTCGATTTGGATTGGTCGATATCGAGCTATGCTGCTCGATTTCGTCTGGCTTCATCTCGGGAAAAATCAGGTTGATTTGGTCTAGTCAATATCGACCAGGTTTGGTCGATATCGAGTTGTTATGTGGCTCAGTCGATTTTTCCTGGTCGAGTTCGACCCCATACCTAAGACCTGGCAAAGCATCCGAAAAATAGTTAGTCCATATCGACTTACCTTGGTTGACGTCGAGTGGATCCTTTGTATCTTTATTAAGGATGGCCATGATCTCCTCCACCTGGGCTTCCATATCCCTCTTTTCCAACTCTTCGGGTGTCATATTTCTTACCTTAGGCTCCCCGCAAGTGATCTACCTGGCTGATATGGACTTGACCTCTTCCATGGGACCTGTATGCATTTCAGTTTTATTAAAGGAATACTGGATTTCCCCATCGCTGATGTTGAAAGTGAGCACTCCCTTCCTTATGCTTATGTTGGCATCCACTGTCGCCAAGAAGGGCCTTCCTAGAATAATTGGACAAGTAGGGTCCTCCGCCATATCAATAACTAAGAAATCAGCAGGGACAAAGAACTTGCCTACTTGTACTGTTACATCGTCCACCATGCATTTAGGGATGACTACAGTGTTATTTGCCATGTATAACTTCGCATCCACATGCTCTAGAGCACCTATCTTAACTTTGGAACATATAGATAAAGGCATTATACTCACACTGGCTCCTAAGTCACATAGGGCATTAAACTTCTATTGACCAAATCCAATGGTTATAGAAAACTTACCTGAATCTGGCCTTTTCTCTGTGACGTCCATCTTGCTGCACTCCTCTGCGATCTCAGCCATTAACCACTTTTTGCTTAAAATCTCCTTGAGGAACTTGACGTAGCATGGCATCTCAAGAAGTGCTTCTGTGAAGGGGATGGTGACGTTGAGCCTTTGAAGCATCTTCACGAATCGCTGAAACTTCTTCTCTACAAGGTCCTTTGGAGATTTCGTCAGGAAAGGCAGCTTTTTCTTCGGTGGAGGTGCTGATGTCGGGTGGAGGAGATCAATATCGACATGTGTCTGGCCGATATCGACTGTCGTCTGGTCGATATCGACTGGATCTGCTGGGCTCAGGTTATGTTGAGGAGTTAGGTCGATTTCCACCATGGGGGGGGGGGGGTCGATATCGAGTGGTGGGGACTGGTCGATATCGACTGGGTTGGTCGATATCGACTGGTCTCCAGTGCCCTTCTCCTCCGTCGTTCGTTCGGGCGTTTGCATCGGTCGCCCACTCCTTAGGTTCTTGGCCGCTACCTGTCCTGTAGATTTAGTCTTAGGATTAGGGTCTGAGGATCCAGGGAGCGTACCTGATTGTTTGGGGACGGATGTTGCCAGCTGGCCAATCTGTGTGTCAATCGATTTCCGCCAGATATCGATTTCTCCAAGCCTAGAATTGACATCATGCAGTTGAGTGTGGATGAAATTGATAGATTGCTTGGTGTCTGAATGATTCCTCCGCATCTCCTCAAGAATGGTCTGCAGGTCATCCTTCTTACCTTCTCTGTCAGGGTGACCAGGGGCTCTATAGGGCGGGGGGGTCTAATGTTGGGGCTGGCGATAATAGCTCCAGTTCTGGTTCTGGTGTGGTCCTGAGTAGTGTCCCCCGACATACCTTACCTCTTCGTGGGTTACTCCTTGATGTACTTGATCGACATGTGGGCACGCATTAGTGTTGTGCCTCACAGACCCACATTCCAAGCAAGGCTTATCCTTAGACAGAAACTTAACCTGCTTGGTGAGACAGCATACCTGGTCGTTGTGGAACTGGTCCCTAACGTCTGGATCAACCTCCTTTGGTGGCGCATACAATGGCATAGATGGGGCAACCCTTTCATACCTTTCATCAGAAGAGGCCGCAGAAGTCCCATATGTGTTGTCGTAGTTAGCCAGCGTCTCAAACACCTCCCAAGCATGGCGTGCAGTGTATTCGAGATACCCATATGCCGTGTAGTTGTTGATCCTATCCTTAGTAGGCGCATCCAGGCAGTTGAACATGATCTCCTGAATGACGTAGGGTGGTTGTCCATGCGTAGGACAGGATTTCAGAAGCCTCTTGTAGCGCTCCCAGACCTGCGCTAGTGGCTCCCCTGGCTTTTGTCTGAAAGTCGTGATCTGTTGTCTGAGAGCAGCTGTCATTGCAAGAGGAAAGAACTTGTTGAGGAACAGGTCATGTAGTTCGTTCCAAGTGCGAATTGATTGTGCAGGCAATCCTTCCAGCCACTGTTGTGCTATTCCTGCAAGAGACCAACGAAAAGCCTTTAGTTTTAGATATTCTAGATTAGCACCATCAGCAATTGCTTCACATAAATCTAGAAAAGTAGTAACATGCTCTAAAGGACATTCATTGATTCTTCCCCTAAATTGACTCCTCATAATTTCAGTAATAAAAGAAGGACGAATTTCAAAATTAATAGCGGGAAGAACGATCGGCGATTCTGGAACATCCAAAGTAGGATGCAGATATTCCTTTGCGTTGGCTGGGACATGCCCAATTCGCTCCTCAAGTTCCCTTCTTACGTTGATCTCGTGATCTACCCTTGCCTCCCACCGTTGCTGATTTTGTGCATATTCTGCCTCTCGTGGGGCGTTTTCTGCTTCTCTGGTGGTGAACTCCTCTATCCTTAGTCGGAGTTGCTCAAGCTCCTGTGCTGGTGTGAGCTGGCCCAAATTCTCGTTGGGTAGAGTCGCCATATGTCTCCTTCTAAGCCTTTACTGAAGATGGAAAAAGCATTCTGGCTCGAGAATAGGGTCTATGGGTGTGCGATCAGTTCTTCGCATGCACCTGAAAAACAAAAGCAAAAAGAAACAAGTAAAAAGAAACTAAAAAGCAAAAACAAATATAAAGAAGAGAAAAGGAACTAAAAAGGGTGCGATTGATTTCTTCCCCGGCAACGGCGCCAATTTGTTGTTGTAGGAGGATGGTCAAGTATGAAATATAAATAAAATATAAAGCAAACTGACTCCTTGTCTCAGCAAATAAATACAAGACTTCCTCCCGTTGTACTAGAAGGTAGTCAGGATCGATCCACGAGGAAGCGTGTCAACGCCCGCCTTTTCAGTCCCAGATCTCAGCACAAAAGCGACCAGAAGAGCGCTCGATATCGACCACTTACTTCGATATCGACCACACTGTCGACAGAAACTTTAAAACGCAAAAACAAGCAGAAATAGACAGAAAACTCAAACTGGTCGATATCGACCTACCTACTCGATATCAACTAAAATTCTCGACCAACAGTGCTCAATTTCGACTTATCACATAAACCAAAAAGTTCGCAACTTTTCGCAAGACAGAACTTCAAACTGATGAAAAAAATCAAATAAACTAAAGACTTCCAAGATCAAGGTTTCAACACCACAACGATAACCATGTAAAATAACACATAAAGGCATAAAAGATCATGCTTTTCATCAAATAACTCTCGTTATTAACAAATAGGAATATAGAGGCTATCGCTTGAACCATAATTGTTACTAACCCTTTTTCACATAATTAATCCAAGTTGTATTAAGATCACTTTCGCTTCAATAACACAAACAAGGATCACCTTCAACTTTCGCAAAAGAATCATGCTTATAGGGATAGAAGACGAATTGCATCCAAAGATTATACCTTTACCGCATCACCTTACATGGCTACTGTCGGGCTCACCTCGACCCTAGAAGTTGGATGACTACTCGCTCTTCATCATCAAGAAACTCATCAATAACAAAAGGGAACTAAATTGCATTAAATAAACTCAAAGAAAGCTTACAACCGATCGAAGCCAAATCGTCTCTCAACTCTCCACCTTCTCTCGCCACAAGCTCTCTCTCTCTCTCTCTCTCTCTCTCTCTCTCTCTCTCTCTCTATAGATGTAATTGGAACTAGAATTGATTGATTAAAAATCAGCCCCTAGGGCTTTGTTTATAGGCTTCATTCCCTAGCTAATATAGGAAAGAAACATTTATCTATATCTAAATTTATCTTTCTAAAGACTTAAAGATTAAATTTGGAAATAAAACAAATGTATCTAAAAGGAAACGAGGATTAGTGTGGGTAGATCCTTTTTCTCTTGATAGAACTTGATAAATCTCCTCTTGAGTTGATAGAATATCTCTTGCTTATTGTGGAAGAAAACCACCTCAGCACTCGGACTCGGACTCGCTCGAAATCGGCCTCTGGGGACTGGTCGATATCGACCAAAAGTGGTCAATATTGAGCTATCTTCTCGGATTCGGCTTCTGTCACTCGATATTGGCTCCCAGGAGGAATTTCGACCAAAATCAGGTCGATATCGATCAAGTCTGGTCGATATCGACCACTTCAATTCTCAGCACTCTACTCCGTCTTGAAACGCACTTTTTAGAGTCCTCGTTCATTTGATTGACGCATACAAGCATGCGTTGGAAAGCACTTTTCGAGGGCTACAACTCTCATGAAGACATCAAAGCTTGATTCAGAAGGATGAATGGCGTAAAGTTGCGTTTTCTCCAGCTGCACCATACTTAGCTTATTCATGACTTTCCTTTAAGCTCCAAAGTGCGTCCGATTTCTGCGAAATATAACAAAAAATTGTGTAGACCTCCATATATTGCAAATAAACATAAAATACACAGATTCTATATTATTCTAACCCAAATGTATGAAATGCATGCAGAAATCGACATAAAAGTAAGTGTAAAACATGGCAAATTAGGCTTACAACAAGAAGCGAGATCTGAGGCAATTTAGGGATATGCTGAGATGAGGATTCTAGAGTAGAACGGCTTGAGGATTTGGTTAGGTCGAATATGTTGTTGGTCTTTAATGATAGACGTGGGTAATGAGGAACTTGGTGATTAATGGCTATAGGTTAGCACTAGACGATTCAGTTTTAGAGTTTAACGGGATTAGGCGGTTGAGTAGATTTTAGTGAGGTAAGACGATTGTGTTGGTGGGGGTACGAGAGTGATTTAGGAGGTGAACCCTTGTTGGAAGTGTCGAGGATATAGGGATGAGAATGTCATGTGTGAAGATGGTCAGTAAGAGTTGGGTTCTTAGAGGTGGATGATTATTAAGAGTGTTTAGCGATGCGGGAAGAGTGATCCGTGTACGAAGGTGATTTGAAATGTCTCTTAGAGCGATAATAGGCAGATGGATTATTGAGAGCCTGGGGAGGGTAAGCAAGATTGTTAAGGAACACCTTGTTGAAGCTCCGAAGTCGCAAACCCCTCGGTGAGCTTCCTCCTTTTCCTTCCTTCCTGGATTCGATTTCGTGTTTCCTTCGATGTCTAGATTAGTCAAAAGTGAGCGAGGGATGAGTGCGGGACGATCGGGTCGGCTCGAGAGCTCCGACAAGCTCGAGAGTGGCGGTGAGCGAGCATCGTGGGCGAAGGCCGTGAGTGCGAGAGGCGAGCATGAGAGTGAGTGCCCTAGTGTGCGAGTAGGTGCGAGTGAGGAAGATGGAGGCTGGAGGCGACAGAGGATAGACATGGGAGGTCGGGAGGAGGAGCTCCAGTCGTCGGCATATCTCCGGGGTCGGGCAAAAAGATGGCGCCAGCGGGATTTTTGAAATCGTGAGGAAGAAGAAGATCTCCATGGCGCGGGTCCCTCTCCTTTCCCAGTCAGCACCTATGGTCCACCCCCTTTGTTTTGTTATTTGTTTAACCGGGTTTGTGTTTTGCGAGTACGGTTCGATTCGGTTTAAATGAGTTTGGTTCGGTTCGGATTTAACCGTTTACTTATTTAGATACTTAATGGTATTTAAAATAAAATATAATATTATTGAGGATTTAAAGGGTAAAATATTAGTTTGGAGATGATATAAAGGGGTGGTTTTATTAAATAAAAATTGTTCGGATTTTAGGGAATTCGGAAATATTTTTTATAGGTGTTTAACAAATGGTGTTTAAAATATTATCTATAATATTATTGGTATTTAAAATAAATTATTTTGACTTAGAGATTTAAAAGAAAGTTGGAAAATAATTTCAAGGTTGAGAAGTGATTTAATAAATAAATTAAAAAGGAATTTAGCCAGTATTTAAAAGGGGTTGGAATTCTTAACTGTTTGTTTCGGATTTGAAACAGTTTTGGAACTGACTTGGGAATTAGACTTGTTTGGTGACTAACTAGCATGATAATATAATCGTTTGACAAATGACATGATATGTGTGACTAATAGCATTAATTGTGGTGATGTATTATAAGAGATTAAATGTTAGATATTATGATGTTGATGATATATATCTATATGCCAATTGTGAGTATGAAATGGTAATATGTGAAATTGGCTAAGTATGGTATGGAGGTTGTCATGAGCTGATGAAGATGATGTTATGACCGAATTGAGAATGATGTTAATTTATGAGATATGATGAGACGAGATGAGAACTGAAGATGAGATGATAATGTTAATAATGATGAGACTGTCGAGTTATCATATTTATGTGTATCTTATATGTTTCATATGTGCCTTGTGTGCCTTGCGTAAATTAGACTTGGACTGATTATGTTATTTATGGGATTATTAGGTGATCTCTGATCTGTTGGATTGCTTGCCATTGCTGATTATTGTTTGGATTCTGCACTTCTCCAAGTAAATCCTCCAGGACTTACTCAGTAACCAGGATCCTGCCTGATGTGTCATATAGTATATAGGTGCTGCATATGCATAATAACATGCCATGTAGTTTTATGTTAGGACCTACACTTAACGAATGAGCATTCTTATTCTGTATTTGTTTGAAGACAAAACGACCATTATGTAAAGGCTCGGATTTTTTTTAATCATAATTTTTCGGAAAAAGAGAATTAAAAATGAAATTAAAATCGGGTTTAAAACTCGTTTAGTGGATTCCGACCGGAATGTAAAATTTGGCGAACGATTTCCGTCCTTTGACCTCAAAAATTTAAAATAATTATTGGATGGCGATATTCTTTTCGATTTACAAAAAAAAATCTAATTGATCGAGACAACGAGAGCCGGAGAAACTAACATTCTAAAGCTAATTTCGGGTTTCAAAATTCGCGTATTCGAGATTTATTTCCGGGTAATTGTTTACCCATTTCCACACACAACCCCACCCACTCTCATCACTCACCATACTTTTCAGATCCACCCCAAACCCCGTCACTCCCTCCTTCAAACACCCTTTCCCCCGTCACCCTCACCATTTCCATTCACCATCGGCTCATCATCACTTTCCCGCTTCACCTTCGTTCATCATCGATTCATCGCCATCACCATTCCTTAACCATCTCCATCGTCACCATCATCTCGGCTGCGTTGTCACCGCCATTAACACCTCCGAGGACCCTTTCCCCTCCTCCGTCAAATTCAAGCCGCCACAGCTTCCTCCTCCTTCTCCCATGGTGTGGCCTTTCACGGCGTGACGAATCGCCGCCCCGAGAAGTTCCTTCCTCTACCAAAGCTAACGACCGAGAGTGATCTAGCCTCCGATGCACATCCACATCACCTTCTTGCGAAGATCAACATCCGACGACGAACATGAGCCGTCGGGAGCAGCCCGAAGCACCGACGTCCATCACCTCCCCGTTCGAGAACGAGCCATCTTCCGGTAAGCTGTTCTTACTCATTTTCGATCGAAATCGTCCTTGAGCTTCACCATCACGCTCACCCATGTTCGACGTAAGTCCGAGACGCCATCGCGAGCCTCCGATGATGCCCAGAACTCTGATCAAGAGCTCCGAAATCGCGAAGATGTCGGTAAGCTCCCGAGCTTTCTGTTCCTTCTCGATTCGAATTGTTGAATCCTTTAGATGCTTAGACTAATTGGAGGTGAATGAGAGATGAGTGCGGGAAGTCAGGTGATCTCGTGAGCCCCGGCGAGCTCAATTGACGATGAACGAGACGCGGCAGAACTACGAGGTGAGGCAAGGCGATCACGGGGCAGAGTCGCGGACGAGAGAGCAAGCAGCAATGAGAAGAGGTGAGAGCGAGCAAGCGCGGGCGCGGGTAAGGAGCTGTGAGCGATCGAGCGAGCCAATGGGAGCTGAGAGACGAGCCGACGGGAATGGATCGAGACCAGCAGGCTCAGACTGTCTTTTTGATTGGGAAGAAGATGAAGCGGACGCAATACTTGTGGGCCCTGGACCTTCCAGATTTTGTTTTAACATTTTAATCGGTTGGGATTAATATTATGGGTTCGGTTCGGTTCGGTTCGCGTTTATTCCTTAATTCACTTAACTAAATAACGGTATTTAAATTATTATATATATACAATATTATTTGAGGTTTAAGGGATAAAATATTATTTTGGAATAATTATAAGGGTTGATTTATTAAATAAAAATGGTCGGGATTTTAGGGGATTTGGAAATAATTTATAAAAGTATTAAATAAATGGTATTTAAAATATCAGGTAATACTATTTGAGATTTAAAATATATTATTGGGAGTTAAAGATTTATAAAGAATTTGGAAAAGAATTTCATGGCTGAAAAGTAATCGAATAAATAAATTTAAAAAGGGAATTTAGCGAGTATTTTCAAGGGTCGGAATACTTAACTATTAACTGGGATTTGAAACGGTTTTGAAACTAACTTGGAAATAATACTTATTCGATGACTAACTAGCATGATAATATGATCGTTGACTAACGGTCTGATTAAATGTTCAATACTTATGATGATGATATATATCCTTATGGAAAGTATGAATATGAAATAGAATATGTGACTTTGGCTATGAATGATATAGAGGTTATCGTAAGCTGATGAGATGGCGGATTATATATGTTGAACAGTATGAGATGGGAGATGATCGATCAGGATGAACTGAAACTATGACGGATGTATTGTAGGAGGAAATTGAGACTTGCAATAAAATATAAATAAATCAAAGCAAACAAGATTCCGTCCCTTGCAAATAATTACAAGACTCCCTCCCTATGCAGTAGTAGGAAGTCAGGATCGATCCACGAGGAAGCGTGTCAGCGGATCTCGGGTAGCTATAAATCGCACAGACAGAAAGATAGAAAGAAAGACAGAAATAACAAACAAAAGCAGAAAATAAAGCAAGGACACAGAAGCTACTCGATACCGAGCAACAATCCTCGATATCGACTACAGCAAGTCTGACAAAAGAAAGCAAACTCAGCAACAGAAACTCGATCTCGATAAACTTCTACTCGATATCGACTAAGTGCTATTCGATATCGACTAACAATCCCCGAGATCGACTAATAATCCCCGAGATCGACACACAGAACTCAGATTTTCAACGAAATAAATCAATATACTAAAAGACTTCCAAAGCCAGGGTATCAACACCACAACGATAACCATGCAAAATAACACATAAAGGCATAAAAGATCATGCTTTCCATCAAATAATTTTCGTTATTAACAAATAGGAATATAGAGGCTTTCGCATAAACTCTAATTGTTACTAACCCTTTTTCACATAATTAATCCAAGTTGCATTAAGATCACTTTCGCTTCAAAAACACAAACAAGGATCACCTTCAACTCTCGCAAAAGAATCATGCTCATGGGGATAGAAGACGAATTGCATAACAAGATTGTACCTTTACCACATCATCTTACATGGCTACCGTGGGTGGACTACTCACTCTTCATTGCAATAGCAGACATCTTTGATGAAAAGAACTAACTTGCATTAATAAACTCAAACTTACAACCTCTTCTCATTCTCTCTCTATGTGACTAATTGTCTCTGAAATTGAATGAATAAAAACCAGCCCCTAAGGCTTTATTTATAGGCTTCATTCCCTCTCTAATTAGGAAAGAAGATCATATCTATATCTATATCTAATTATCTAATAGCTTAAAGATAAATAAATGGAATAACATAAATAAATCCAAAAAGGAAATTATATCTAAAGTAGCAAAATATCTTCTTGTGTGGCTAGATCTTCTCCATGGATAGAACTTGATAGGTCTCGGATAGAATCGGACAATCTTTGGCTCCAAGTAATCCAAAACCGCGTCGGACAGCTCACCGCGTAACGCGGCTCAGGATGGCACTCCTCGATATCGAGTAAACTACTCGATATCGAGTAAAGTTCTTCGTCGACTTCGGCTGGCTCGGTGATGTCGGTTAGCAGGTCCTCGATCTGACTCGGCATGTGGTTCTAGGGTCCTCGATATCGACAACTTTCATCGATATCGAGTAAGCTGTGTCGACTTCTGTGTTGCTGGGCTTGGTCGAGTAACTCTTCCCCGACACTGGCTCGGACAGGCGCTGCTGATCTTGTCGATATCGAGTAGTTTACTCGATGTCGAGTAACTGGTGCTCGGCGTCTCCAGGTCTTATGCTCCTCGACTTGGCACAACTCCTCGACTCGGGGTATGGCATCAGGGTGTTTGTCGATATCGAGCAAAGCTCCGGAGTCGGGTTGCCTTCGTCTTCAGCTTCCTCGATCAGCTCTACTCGACCAGCACTGCTCGGACCTCCGTTGTCGATATCGAGTAAAAGAACTCGATATCGAGTAATTCTGGGCTCCAGCTTGATTCATCTTGGTTTTGTAGTCCTTTGACCTTGGACTTCTGTAGCTGATTTCTGAGCTTTTCCAACTTTTCTCAGAACTACTGTAAATTGCCTCGAATTCTGCGAATTTAAACAGAAACTGGTGTAGATTCCATAATTTGGCAAATAAACATAAACTACATAGATTCTGTACTATTTTAGCCCAAATGCATGAAATGTATGCAGAAAACGATATAAAAGTTACTGTAAAACATGGCAGATTCAGCTCACAACAGGATGCGAACTTGGTTATTTATCTGTTTGTATGAGTGTGTGATATATGTGTTCAGAGTGGCTATAGAATTACACTCAGTGTATTCTCGTTATGTATTTAGGTGATACTCTGTGATCGTGACTACTGTGTGCTGGATTCTTCTTTTGCTGATCTGCTAGACAGGTAAGTCCTCCGGGGCTTACTCAGTAACCAGTACCTCTTGCCTGATGTGTCATATAGTATGTAGGTGTTGCATATGCATAAAAGCATGTCATATAGTACCATGCTTAGAAATTGCACTTACGAATGAGCATTCTTGTTCTGTATTTTCTGTATACGTTTAAATACAGAACGGCCGTTATCTGTGAGTCCAAGAGTCCTTGTTAGGGTCATAGGACAACCTAGTCCCATCGGGTTTCGTCCTGTGTCATTCGAGTCGTTGGAACACCTTTACTATTATCAGCATTATTAATTTCTTTTCGTAAGATCCACGATTTGATGATGAGATTTGAGATGCTATAGAATCGAACTGGCCAGTCTCCACCCGGTGATAAAAGAGGGATATACCACTTGCTATTCTTTGTTAAGGCCTTACTTAATATTCTGCACATATGAATTAGGAACATGATAGAGTGGTTAATATTTCAATACTGCATTAAGGCATCCTTTATTCTAGGTATAGGCGTATTATATGTCCTCAGCGCGGTCAGAGGACTCGCGGGCGGACTCTTGGCCTGACTTGGTGGTATAGTTTAAGGTACCCGATACACTGCTTGATTCATGTTTTTGGGATTTCTTCCTACTTAGACTCTGTTTTGACCCGCCTATGCCGTAGCACTGGTTGTATCATTTTCAGAACTTATGTCCTTTGCATGATAAAAGGTTTTCCGCGTTGTAGATTTAGACAGGTACAGGGGTTTACCCCGAGGTTTCCAATGGACCTTTCGGATTTGGGTGCAAAATTCCACTTTAAACTATAAATCTTCGGTTTCAAACCTTCAACCTGTACTCGGGACGCAAGATTCCAACGAGGGGTTTCATTCCTCGAAATGTTACTCGGGAATCATAATCCCGTGCCGTTCCAAAGTTGGTTTCAGAGCTAAGGTTTTGCAATCCGAGTACAATAGGTTGAAGATGGTTTTGAAAATCGCCCAATGTTTTCAAATGGTTTTGAAAAATTCTTTTAAAAGGGCAAAATGAATTGAATTGGAATTAAAACCTAAAATGAATAAAGGGGAAATTATCTCGTGGGTAGAGGCCAAAGCGATAGACATCCCTTATGGATATAGAACATGGGGAACGGTAGGCAAAATACTAGCTTTTATTTATAGATGGGCCTAGAAGACTCCAAGGAACACCACGGAGGTTGGAGTGTTAAGTTAGGAGGTCGTGAGGTTTTGCCCCTCCGGTCAGCCATCCCTCGAAGGACGGCATAGATCGTCTCTATGCTTAATTTTATACATATAAGCAATTGGGCTCGAGGGCGATCCTTCTCGAAGAGGATCATATTAATCGTCGAGTGCTTTGGTGCAGAGTGTTTAAATTAACCGTTAATGTAGCCATCATGGTCGATACTAGACGCGGTCCAGTTGGGCGTGGGGGTAGGGTACTTCGCGGCAGGGGACGTCCCCCTCGCCGGGTTACTGTTGAGAGTGCCAAGGAGCGTGCCGCTGACGATCACACTGAGGAGCGAGTTTCATCACCATTGGCTGACGACCGAGTTTCGATTTCCATAGAGACTACTAGACTAGGATTGGGTAGCTAAAGGAGACGTTTCACGACATTCCGAGTGAGTTACGAGGAGGAGCTTGATCTATGACACCGAGGCCAAAGATTCCTGATGAACAACCGATGCCCACAGATCGGGCCGTGCTCGAGCAGATGGTAGGTGAGATGCTTCAGAAGGCCCCACAAGCGACACCAAAGACTCCGGTGCAACAGCATATGCCCACGGATAGGGCTGGACTCGAGCAGGCGATACTAGAGATAATTCAGAGGCAAACAAGACAATAACATGTGCCACAACGTCTTCCGCCAGCCGCGACCTACTAGTATTCTCACCCTCCTCGAGGTGAGAAGAGGCAGAGAGCTATGAAGTCTAGTCGAGACATGTTTGTCAAAGATGACTCTTTCAGGGGAGGATATCATGGAGTTGCACCTAGAGTGCCCCCGCTACTAGTTCAGGCTGCTTATGGAGGAAATGCGCGAGTGAGGAGTATCACTTGCCATGGATGCTTCCAGAGAGGTCATTATGTCGCTTCCTGCCTAGATCGTTTGACTGTATGCTTCACTTGCGGCACCATGGGACACCGAGCTGCTTATTGTCCCCAGGGTCAATGGCGAGGAGATGCTTCTACTAGACGTCGAGGCGGAGGTAGAGGTTATGGTCGTTGAAGCAGAGGACCATCAAGGTCAGGTTAGGGTGGAGGATCGTCATCCCGTTGTCTTTGGAGCATCTTATTCTAGGCATTAATTTCATGGGCTTCTATGGGGCGATTGTCAGCTAGAGGACGAGGAGAGTATCCATCTTGGCAGGAGACGGGACTGAACACCAGGTTGAGGTGCTTATCAGCGCAGTTAGAGTCGCCAGACTTCTAGATCAGGGTTGCGTTGGAGATTGGTGCTATGTCATAGAGGTGGATCGGGAGCAACCCAGCTTGTCAGATACAGATTGTGAGACGTCGCCATTGTCAAAGACTTCGCAGATGTGTTTCCGGAGGAGCTGCCAGGACTTCCCCCGTCGAGAGAGGTCGACTTTACGATCGAGCTAGAGCCAAGCACCAAGCCCATTTCGAGAGTCCCTTACCGCATGGCGCCAACGGAGAAGGCAGAGTTGAAGGCTCAGTTGGAGGAGCTAGCCGGGAAGGGTTACATCAGTCCCAGTGCATTGCCTCAAGGAGCTGAACCGTGCGACAGTGAAGAACCACTATCCTCTTCTCAGGATTGACAATCTGTTGGATCAGCTACAGGGTGTCGTTGTCTTATCGAAGATTGATGCCATCATTGCTCGGGAGGTGCCCAAGAACGTTAGGGACATCCGCTCATTTCTAGGATTAACCAGTTACTACAGAAGGTTCGTGAAGGTTCGATAATGTATAACAAAGTAGAATAAAGATACTCTAGAAGGGGGGTTGAATAGTGTATGCCAACTTTTCGCTGATAATCTCAAGACTTTTGATACGCTTGCAAAACCCTTTGAGAGTAGACTTAATTCTTTCCTTTGGAAAACCTGAACCACATAATAGTTATACAATTCGAAACAAGTGCAGAAATATGGTAAAGCAATAAGTAAAGAACACAACGAATTGTTAACGAGGTTCGGCTCCTTAAAGGCTTAGTCCCCGCCTAGGGTTTTTCCACAACCCTAGGATTCAACCGGCTTTATTGATTCACAAGACTTAGGATCCTAATAGCTCACCGAGAAGCCTCTCTCCTATACAATTGCAATCTAGTCAACTTTCGTTCCCTTGGAGTCCTAGACCAATCTAGAAGAGGCCCAGCTCTCTCAGCTATCTAGTACAATCCTCTTACACTTCGTGAATCAATCGTCTAGTGCCTACTTCCTGAGTTATAAACTCTCGAGTATAACACTCTCTCGAAATATATCCTATAAGTTCACTGTGTAACTCTCAAATGCTTTAAAACAAAAGATACAACTCTTAACACCTAGCACAGAGTACACAAAGAAGACAGATTGAGGGCTTGTGTGCGATGTAGATCAATGAGGTTTTCGTTCAAAACATGTGTCTGTCCTCTCTTCTTCATCTCCATTTTAAACTGATCAAATCGGCGCCTACTTTCAAAGAAGGATCTTCTCTCAATGGCTAGAATAGATCACGGCTTTAGAAACAATCTTCACAATCTTCTATTCTGGGAAACTTCGAAGCCATGATCCACCAGATTCGATCTTCATGTCTTTTAGCTTAAGTAAGGAGATTTTTTTCGAAATACTTGCTGCATTGTTAGTACATAATATATACTCCCTCCGTTCGCAAAAACTTGTCATTTTAGATTTTTGATTTTGTTCAAAAAAACTTATCACTTTAGAGATTTTACCCATATATTTCCAAATTTACCCTCATTTGTTTAACATTTGAATTACCTTGAAAAATGTGATTGTACTTTGTTTTGAAATAATTAAGACAAAAGTAGAGGTAATGTTGGTAGTTTAAATATTTCTTAAATATTGTGCCGCAAGCTAAAATGACAAGTTTTCGTGAACGGAGGGAGTATAATAATATCTGGAAATAATATATAATAACAACCAGAAATAATATATGCAAATAATACAGGTTTTGAATTTCATCAACACAGCTGTAGCTTCAAGACATTTGACATGAGCTATGTGTCAAAGCCTTTGAACCGTTTTCGATTTTCATCAAGGGAGTGGAGTTATCAATCTCCCCCTTGATGAAAGACAAAACCTGTGCATTCCTGTAACTTAGTCAAGCAGATATATCATAAGGCCAAATCGGACGAAGTACTTGCATGGGTCAGACAAATGTTGGATCATATAAGTTTTAAAGCCAATGAAAGACATCCAACAAAATAAAACAAAATAAGGTCTTCCAAGACCCTGGTCCACAGCAGTTTCAAAGTCTAAATCAAACCATCTCCCCCTTTTTGTCTTTCAACAAAGGGATGAGGATAAAACAGTCAACAAAAGTTTTGAAAAACCAATAAAACCAGCAGTGTTTAGATCATGGGCTAGGGTAGGGGTTTAGGATTCATCGTCTTGAGCATCATTCGTGAACAGAAACTTCAGCTCATTCAGCAACTTAGCCACCCCGCCCATCTCCAGCAACAACTCTCGATGCAGCTCCTTGACGTCCAGGCGAACTTCCTCCAAACCCAACTCCAGATTTTTCACGCGATCATCGATGGCAGAGGCAGTGGGAAGAGCTTTTGAGGGAGAGGCATGTAACACCCCGTCCCGCATCAGATATCATAAGGATGTTGGGAGTGGTTTATAAGTGATTCAAGCCCTACCTATGTCACAAGAACTCTTAATTTTCAGGCTCCAAGTGAGGACAACGGACCTGAGAGGGCTAGGTGGTATAGGCTGGCGCCTCTTAAGACCCCGGGTCTTGCAGATGGTATCAAAGTCGACTCCGGGCTCGGAGGTGCGCCGACAGTATGCTCGGGTATGCTCCTCCCAGAGGGCAGTCCCTTGGGCCTGACGGGGTCGTCAGTGCTTTAAGTGGGTGAGATTGTAACACCCCATCTCACATCGGATATCATAAAGATGTTGGGAGTGGTTTATAAGTGATTCAAGCCCTACCTATGTCATAAGAGCTCTTCCTTTTCAGGCTCCAAGTAAGGACAACAGACCTGAGAGGGCTAGGTGGCATAGGCTGGTGCCTCTTAAGACCCCGGGTCTTGCAAGGCAAGACTCCAAGTCCCTTGGGGGGACTGAGTGATGTCAATATTCTCAAAGCTCTTGTAGTTGAATTTACCCATATGATGTTGTTGTTCTTCATTTTCAAAATCAATTTTAGAAGCTTTGAAAACATGGTCTAAAAAGTTTGCGAATGGGAGAGGAGTTCCTTTTCTGGCTTTGTGGGTGTGAGCCATGGATCCTAGAATTGTATTGGCCAGATTAAGATCATGGTCATTCAATATTCGGTATAGGAGGACCATAGCGTTGTCAATGAGGAGGGAGCCAGAGTTGATTCGGGGTAATAGGCATCTCACAATAATGTTGAAGATAATTTTGGCTTCGAGTGTGAGGGATGAGTGTGTAATCTGTTTGGTGGTACTGTTTGATGCTTCGGGGAGCAGGTATTTGGATCGGGCAAGAACAACACATTGATCTTTTGTGTGGGTTTCAAGAGAGGGTGGACAAGGTTTAGGAAGGCCAAGGAGATCAGTGAAGTCAAAGGAGTTGAATGTGATTCTAACTCCTTTGATGACTGACTCCAGAGTCCAATCATCAGTAGTGTGTTTAACTTTGAGGTTTATGTAAAATAGATGGGTGATTTGGGGATAGTACATAGATTCAAGGTTCATGCAGGGGATTGTTTGAGAAGATAGACGCAGGGTAGGTTCAAAGCTTCTAAAAAATCAAGATCAATAAAATCAGTACAACAAATCTTACGAGGTCTAAACTCGCCTACCTACTTTCCAGCCATCTCGGCATTATCAAACCAGGAGAAGGGTAAGGATTGGTTTACCTGGATAAGTGCAGACGGATCGGCATTCTTCCTTCGAGCTTTTGTGGGAGCAGTCATCTTGACAGGCGCGTCAAAGCTTCTGAGAGTGGCTTTCCTTGAGCGCTTGGGAGGTGGAGACTTCTTGACTTTAGTGGCTTTGCGCTTTGTTGTTGCAGGAGGATGGTCAAGTATGAAATAAATATAGAATAAAGATCAGACTGACTTCCCTGTCTCAGCAAATAAATACAAGACTTCCTCCCGTTGTAGTAAAAGAAAGTCAGGATTGAATCCACGAGGAAGCACGTCAGCAGTTCTCAGGTAGCAACAGATCTCACAAACAAGCAGCAGAAAGACAGAAATAAAAGCAGAAAAGACAAAGCAAAACAGAAACAAAAGCAAAGACAGAAAATAGCGAAAGAAAGTAAAGAACAAAGCAAGACAGAAGCACTCGATCTCGACAAAAGGTCACTCGAGATCGACATCAGCAAGTCGACAACAGAAAGCAGAAACTCAACTCGACACAGACAGGCCCCTACTCGAGATTGACTAAGGCTGTACTCGATCTCGACAAGTTTCTCCTCTATCTCGACTAGCACACAGAAAATATAAATCGCAAATTCGAACCCAAAACTCAGATTTTTGACGAAATAAATTCAATATATAAAAGACTTCCAAGGCTAGGGTATCAACACCACAACGATAACGATGCAAAGTGACACATAAAGGCATAAAAGATCATGCTTTCCATCAAATAACTTTCGTTATTAACAAATAGGCATATAGAGGCTTTCGCATAAACCCTAATTGTTACTAACCCTTTTTACATAATTAATCCAAGTTGCATTAAGATCACTTTCGCTTCAATAACACAAACAAGGATCACCTTCAACTCTCGCAAAAGAATCATGCTCATAGGGATAGAAGACGAATTATATAACAAGATCTGACCTTTACCGCATCACCTCACATGGCCACCGTCGGGCTCACCCCAGCCCCAGAAGTGGGTGGACTACTCACTCTTCATCATCAAGAAAGACATCAAATAACAAAAGAAACTAACTTTCATTAAATTAAATAAAGAAAGCTTACAACCCACAAGACAAATCCGCTTTCGCCTCTCCACCTTGCTTGCTACAAACTCTCTCTCTCTATTCCTACTTACTTGAATGGAATTGATTGTGAATTCGAATGAATGAAAAACCAGCCCCTAGGGCTTTATTTATAGCCTTCTATTCCTTGCTAATCAAGGATAGAATCTCCTATCTATATCTAAAATTATATCTAAAAGCCTTAATGATAAATAAAATGCTTAAGGGAAATAAATCTAAAAGGAAAAAGATAAATCTAAACTAGGTAAGTCTTCATGTCTTGATAGATCTCCCTTCCATAGATAGACTTGATCAAATTTGGATAGAATCTTCGCCAACTCGAACTCCTTCGCGCCCAAGCAACTCCAAGTCTACTCGGACTGCTCACGTCGACGTGTTTTTGGAATCTGGTCTACTCGATCTCGACAAGGGCTTGTCGATCTCGACTAGGATTCATCGTCGACTGGACTTCTCGGCTGACTCTGCTCGACATGTTCGGATCTGGGTTCCTGGCGCTCGTCGATCTCGACTAGGTCTCCTCGAGATCGACTAGGGGTGTGGTCGAAGATGACTCTCTGGTGATGTCGACTAGGGCTCCTCGGCATGGACTCGGACTAGGGCATGGTGGCTCGTCGATCTCGACTAGTGGTACTCGAGATCGACTAGGGGTGCTCAGCGTCTTCGTCCTCGGCTTCTCGATCAGCTCTTCTTCTCGACTCCGGGTGTGGCGTCTAGGCTTCGTCGATCTCGACTAGAGCTTGTCGAGATCGAGTTGTCTTCCGAAGCTGGGTTGGTCTGGCTTAGCTTTCTCGACCAGGCACTGTCGACCAAGTCTGCCCGGGCTCTCTACTCGAGATCGAGTAGGGTTTACTCGACATCGAGTAGCTCTGGCTTCGGTTCGGTTTGTCCTGGTTCTGTACTCTCGGATTATGGATTTCTGTAGTTGTTTTCCGAGCTTTTCTGACCTTCCTTAGAGTTGCTGTAAAATGCCTCGAATTCTGCGAAATTAAACAGAAACTGGTGTAGATTCCATAATTTGGCAAATAAACATAAACTACATAGATTATGTACTATCTTAGCCCAAATGAATGAAATGTATGCAGAAATTGATATAAACTTAAGTGTAAAACATGGCAGATTCAGCTCACAACAAACACCCCATACTTAAGCTTGCTTGTCCTCAAGCAATACTTTTAATTGTCATTCAGGGGAAGAAATCAAAACTCTCAACATCTTAGATTCATTGCCATATAACCCTGCACTCAATTACCATCCTCGAAAAGGTACTAGTGTCACAGATCCATGCATGTGCAATTATACAAAAGCAACATCTACTCATAAAAGGAGGGTTATGCAAAAACATTTATGTGACAAAGCAACAATAATCAAGAGGACTTTAATTTAAGCTCAAATAAGGAGTAGATTGGTAAAAGGCTAAAGGTGGGCAATTTTTGGCAATGTGGTGCTTTTGATCCGGGGACATGGAGTACTTTCCAAACTGAATTTCATACCACATTCTTCCTTTGATTCATCACCTTTCATAGTGCTTTTTTTTTCAATAATAATGTTTTTACCTCTCTAACCTCAACACTGCCTTCTCGCGAGTCGCAAACATGGGTGTCATGAATGGCCCCGGATACTGACTGCGTCGGACTCCTCACCTGGTGTCCCATCTCTCCAAACTATTATCTCAGAGAGCAGGGTCAATCTCCCTTTATCTCCTGAGGTGATTGGATTTTCTTTCACTCATTAAATTTTCCATATATTTCAAACAATTCCGCCAAACTCCAATAATGATAATAATAACACAAGCACCATATAACATCTCCATAATGTAACATCATTCTCAACATAATCCCCGGATAAGGTCAAGAATAGCAAATATTTAGATCATGTGGAGCAATATATGAAATAAGGCATATTATGGCGTTTATGATGCATAAGCATAGGTAAGGCTAGGATTTCAAAATATGAGCATTATATGGAAATATAAAGTCCTCCATCATCTTATCATGCAACATGTCAAAAGCAACTTCAAATTTTACCTCCTTTCATGGTTTTCAAGAAAATAATGCACTTCATTGTGACTTCCCTTTACTAGGCAATTTCATGCTATATCTCTAATGAATCTAATTTTGCATCGTCGAGTTCAATATAAGCTTCCATGACATTATTCAAAAATTTCAATGGGGGTCATTTTTCTCAAACTTTGGAAATCATGCATATAAGCACATAAATCAATAATGCATTCCAAAATAACCATGTAGCAATTCAAAGAAAAATGTGCACAAGTAATGTCAAATATGGCAATTATGCATGAAGTAAGCCCTTCCCCCACCCCATACTTAAACATTACAGTGTCCTCACTGTATAAAAACAAGGGTAAAGAAAGAAACTCACAAGACAGTTGTGCAGGGTCTCTAAATATCGAATGGAAGAATCGCCTGGGCCGAGTCTGAATATTGCTTGGTTCTATCCATGGACCTAAAAAGTGTAGAAGACATATACCCACAAAAACAAAACCAGAAGTGTTCAAAACCAAAAACAAGCAAAACAAAGTCTCAAAAGTCCTAAAAAGTCTATGTACAAGCTCTAGATTTTAGAGTCGCTAGGCCGACTTTTCCTTTTAGCTCAAGGTGGCATTTGCAGGGCCCATGTAGCTTGGGCTTCAAATAAGACTCCATTCTTGTCCATCAGCTGCAATCCTCCAGAATGGATCTTGTTCACCACGAACGGCCCCATCCGCTTCTTGTTGAATTTATTAGGGAACCAATGATCCTTTGATTTAGAGACATAGAGCTTGTCTCCAACTTCATATTCCTTGGGCTAATCATTGGATATCCTACATAAGCGCACATACCAAGGCAAGCCTCTCCCATGTATAGATAGATCTTTAATGGAAATAGGAGAAGAAAGATCCATACCTTGGCTTACCTTCGCAGAGACGGAATCGGGAACCACGGTGTTTGGTCGATCTCGACTAGGGCTAGTCGATCTCGACGAGGATGCTGGTTCTGGTGGTGGTCTACTCGAAGATGCAGAAGTCGATGAAGGTGAGGGCTTGTCGACCTCGAGTGGGCTACTCGATCTCGAGTAGGCTTCTGCTCCTGGTGGCTCCAGTGTCGAGGAAGAAGGATCTGGTGGAGCCGGGTGGTGGTCGATCTCGACAAGGGTACTCGAGATCGAGTAGGGCTCTGCTTCTGTCCGGCTGCTCGACAAGGCTGGTGCTGGTGGAGACTCCTTGGTTTGGTCGAGATCGACTAGGGTCCTTGATGTCGAGGAGCCTTGGTCGATCTTGACCCCATACTTGGTTCCTGTCAAGGCATCCGAAAAATAATTAATCCATAACGACGTACCTTGGTTTGTGTCGATTGGGTTTTCTGCGTCCTCCTTTAGGATTGCCATGATCTCCTCCACCTGGGCCTCCATGTCCCTCTTTTCCAACTCCTCAGGGGTCATATTTCTGACCTTGGGTTCCCCGCAGGTGATGTAGCCAGCTGAGATAGATTTCACCTCTTCCATTGGACATGTATGCCTTTCAGTTTTATTAAAGGAATACTCAATTACCTCATCGCTGATGTTGAAGGTGAGCACTCCTTTCCTTACGCTTATGTTGGCATCCACCGTCGCCAAGAAGGGTCTCCCTAGAATAATTGGACAAGCAGGATCTTCTTGCATATCAACAACTAGGAAATCAGCAGGGACAAAGAATTTACCTACTTGTACTGGCACATTGTCCACCATGCCTGTTGGGATGACCACTGTGTTGTTGGCCATGTAAAGTCTAGCATCCACAGGCTCTAGGGCACCTATCTTAATCTTGGACCAAATTGTTAAAGGCATTATACTCATACTAGCTCCAAGATCACATAAAGCATTAATTTTGTATGGACCAAATCCAATAGTTATAGCAAACTTACCTGGATCCGGCCTCTTCTCCAGTATGTCCAAGTGGCTGCATTCCTCTGTGATTTCATCCATCGATCGCTTTTTGCTCAGAATCTCCTTTAGGAACTTGACATAGGACGGCATTTCATTGAGAGCTTCCGTGAAAGGGATGGTGACGTTGAGTTTCTGAAGCATCTTGATGAAGCGCTGAAATTTCTTTTCTGCCGGGTCCTTTGTAGATTTTGTGGGGAAAGGCAGCTTCTTTTTCTGATTCGGAGCCATAACAGATGTCGGAGGTGCTGCAGGCTGCTCTATGTCGACTGGGGACTCCTCGATCTCGACTAGATTCTTGTCGATCTCGACTAGGTTGGGTGCAGTCGAGTTGCTGTGCAGTGCAGATGAGGGCCTTTGCAGTTTCTCCTCGAGATCGACGAGGCCTTTGTCGAGATCGACTACAGTGTTGTCGATGTCGGCTTGCTGTTCTTCGTTGCTCTGCTGCTTTCCGACCTCTGGCTCTTGCAGTTGATGGCCGCTTCTGAGTTTTATAGCAGCGATGTGTCCAGTCTTTCCCTTAGGATTTGGTTCTGAAGATCCAGGGAGCGCACCTGACTGTTTGGGGATTCCCGCTGCTAGCTGACCAATCTGTGTATCAACTGATTTTCGCCATATATCAATCTCCCCAAGCCTAGAGTTGACACCTTGCATCTGAGTATAGACGGAGTTGAAGGACTGCCTAGTTTCTGAGTGGTTCCTCCGTATTTCCTCCAGGACTGTCTGTATATCATCCTTTTTCTGGTCCCTTTCCGGATGTCTTGGAGCTCTGTAGGGCGGGGGGTTCCTAGGGACACCTTGGTTCCATTGTGGTTGCTGAAACCTTTGGTCCCCCATGTAGCGATTGGGACCCCCTGCGTAAGCTACCTCCTCATGATGCTCTGCCATCTTGACTTGCTCTGTGTGTGGGCACTCAGGAGTGGTGTGCCGTTGCGATCTGCATTCTATGCAAGGCTGGTTGACAGAGAGATACTTTACTTGCTTAAGGAGCTTCTTATTCTGGTCTTTGTAGTACTGCTCCCTTACATCAGGATCGATCTCTTTAGGAGGATCATAGAGGGGCATGGATGGTGCTGGCCTGGCGTAGGGGTTCTCTTCATAAGTTGCAGTAGACCCATACTTGTTGTCATAGTTGGTGAGCTTCTCTAGCACACCCCACGCGTCACTTGGCGGCATTGTCAGATACTCATAGCGAGTATAATGGTTGATTATGTCCTTAGTGACTTGATCAAGAGAGTTGAAGAAGATCTCCTGAATGACGTAAGGTGGCTGTCCATGAGTTGGGCAAGATCGCAGAAGTTCCTTGTAGTGCTCCCATGCCTTTGCCAGCGGTTTCCCTTGCTTCTGTTTGAAGGCGGTGATTTTCTGGCGGAGATGTGCTGTTTTGGCGGGTGGGAAGAATTTATTCAGAAACTCTTGCTCTACTTGGGCCCAGGTTGTGAGTGATCTTGGTTTCAGCCCTTCAAGCCATTTCAGTGCAGGCCCAGCGAGAGACCAGCGAAAAGATTTCATCTTGACATATTCCAGGGTTGTACCTTCAGCAAGAGTACGGCACATGTCAGAAAAGTTTGTAATATGTTCAAGAGGCCACTCATTAAATCTACCAAAAAAGGCATTATTTTTAAGCTCTATAAGAAATTGAGTGCGAATTTCAAAAGAGTTTTCAGGGATAAGAATCGCCGATTCAGGCACGACGAAAGTTGGGTGCATATAGTCCTCTGCCGTGGTTGGGTATTGGGCAAGCTCAGCCTGTGCTTGCTCCCTTGCTGCTTTCTCAGTGGCGATAGCAGCATCTTTAGCGGCCAATTCCCTTGTAAGCCTGGCGATCAGTTGTTCCTGTGTCTCCGCAGCTGCCATGGCTCTTTGCAGTTTAGCCCTGATGTGTAGAAGGCGCTCTGGTTCGTCTAAGCCGTCAAACTCAGGTGGTTGACCAGAACGGCGCATACACCTGTAAATTAACTCAAAGAAAGAGTGAGAACTGACTACCTAAGGCGCGATTGATAGCTTCTCCGGCAACGGCGCCAATTTGTTGTTGTAGGAGGATGGTCAAGTATGAAATAAATATAGAATAAAGATCAGACTGACTTCCCTGTCTCAGCAAATAAATACAAGACTTCCGCCCATTGTAGTAAGAGAAAGTCAGGATCGAATCCACGAGGAAGCACGTCAGCAGTTCTTAGGTAGCAACAGATCTCACAGACAAGCAGCAGAAAGACAAAAAAAAAAGCAGAAAAGACAAAGCAAAACAGAAACAAAAGCAAAGACAGAAAATAGCGAAAGAAAGTAAAGAACAAAGCAAGACAGAAGCACTCGATCTCGACAAAAGGTCACTCGAGATCGACAACAGCAAGTCGATAACAGAAAGCAGAAAATCAACTCGACACAGACAGGCCCCTACTCGAGATCGACTAAGGCTGTACTCGATCTCGACAAGTTTCTCCTCTATCTCGACTAGCACACAGAAAATATAAATCGCAAATTCGAACCCAAAACTCAGATTTTTGACGAAATAAATTCAATATATAAAAGACTTCCAAGGCTAGGGTATCAACACCACAACGATAACGATGCAAAGTGACACATAAAGGCATAAAAGATCATGCTTTCCATCAAATAACTTTCGTTATTAACAAATAGGCATATAGAGGCTTTCGCATAAACCCTAATTGTTACTAACCCTTTTTACATAATTAATCCAAGTTGCATTAAGATCACTTTCGCTTCAATAACACAAACAAGGATCACCTTCAACTCTCGCAAAAGAATCATGCTCATAGGGATAGAAGACGAATTGTATAACAAGATCTGACCTTTACCGCATCACCTCACATGGCCACCGTCGGACTCACCCCAGCCCCAGAAGTGGGTGGACTACTCGCTCTTCATCATCAAGAAAGACATCAAATACCAAAAGAAACTAACTTCCATTAAATTAAATAAAGAAAGCTTACAACCCACAAGACAAATCCGCTTTCGCCTCTCCACCTTGCTTGCTACAAACTCACTCTCTCTATTCCTACTTACTTGAATGGAATTGATTGTGAATTCGAATGAATGAAAAACCAGCCCCTATGGCTTTATTTATAGCCTTCTATTCCTTGCTAATCAAGGATAGAATCTCCTATATATATCTAAAATTATATCTAAAAGCCTTAATGATAAATAAAATGCTTAAGGGAAATAAATCTAAAAGGAAAAAGATAAATCTAAACTAGGTAAGTCTTCATGTCTTCATAGATCTCCCTTCCATAGATAGACTTGATCAAATTTGGATAGAATCTTCGCCAACTCGACTTCCTTCGTGCCCAAGCAACTCCAAGTCTACTCGGGCTGCTCACGTCGACGTGTTTCTGGAATCTTGTCTACTCGATCTCAACAAGGGCTTGTCGATCTCGACTAGGATTCATCGTCGATTGGACTTCTCGGGTGACTCTGCTCGACATGCTCGGATCTGGGTTCCTGGCGCTCGTCGATCTCAACTAGGTCTCCTCGAGATCGACTAGGGGTGTGGTCGAAGATGACTCTCTGGTGATGTCGACTAGGGCTCCTCGGCATGGACTCGGACTAGGGCATGGTGGCTCGTCGATCTCGACTAGTGGTACTCGAGATCGACTAGGGGTGCTCAGCGTCTTCGTCCTCGGCTTCTCGATCAGCTCTTCTTCTCGACTCCGGGTGTGGTGTCTAGGCTTCGTCGATCTCGACTAGAGCTTGTCAAGATCGAGTTGTCTTCCGAAGCTGGGTTGGTCTGGCTCAGCTTTCTTGACCAGGCACTGTCGACCAAGTCTGCCCGGGCTCTCTACTCGAGATCGAGTAGGGTTTACTCGATATAGAGTAGCTCTGGCTTCGGTTCGGTTTGTCCTGGTTCTGTACTCTCGGATTCTGGATTTTTGTAGTTGTTTTCCGAGCTTTTCTGACCTTCCTCAGAGTTGCTGTAAAATGCCTCGAACTCTGCAAAATTAAACAGAAACTGGTGTAGATTCCATAATTTGGCAAATAAACATAAACTACATAGATTCTGTACTATCTTAGCCCAAATGAATGAAATGTATGCAGAAATTGATATAAACTTAAGTGTAGACCATGGCAGATTCAGCTCACAACACGCTTCTTCGGAGACGGGGGAGGAGGAGGAGGAGTAGGAGAGGGAACAAGTTTTGGCTCCTCTTCCTCTTCTTCCTCAGACCCCGAGTCCTCAGCAGACACTTCAACTTTATCTCCCTCGGCCTCCTCGTCATCATCAGTCTCGTCATCTTCTTCTTCCTCTTCCTCTTATTTCCTCTACAACAGGAACCTCCTTCTCTGCTTCTCTTTGGGCCTCTTGCTCGGCCTCTTTCCTTGCTTTCTCAGCCTCTTCCTCGGCCCTTTTCCTTGCTTTCTCAGCCTCTTCCTCAGCCTTTTTCTTTCTTTGGGCCTCTTCCTCGGCCCCCTTTGCCGCATCTCGGTCTAGAATCTCATCAAGATCCTCCTCTTCATCGTCTTCCTCCTCTTCCTCAGCAATGATCTCTCTCTTTCCTTTTAGCTTTGCACTAAGTGGCTTCTTCGTCGGGCGCTTCAAAGACCGCTTGATTTCGGCAATGGTGCTCTCAGGGACGGTGCTCGGGACAGTGCTTGGGACAATTGTTTGAGGAGTAGGTTCGGGTTGAGGGGAAATCACAAGAGGGGACTGGCGCCCTTTGGGGGTAGCGCCAAGACGTTTGGGTGTGGAGATCTTCTTGGTTGGGTGCCATGGATGGGATTTGGTGAAGCTTCTAGAAAAAGGTTGAAGGGGAAGGTCAAAAGACGGACGGTTTAGGTAGTTCTAGAGAGGTGATGAATAGTAAGGGTAAGAGTGTGTGGTTTAAAAAGGGCAAGAGGGTAAGTCAATGAGATGGGTTTATGGTTCCAATGGAAATAATCATAACACTACTGCCAAAATTAAATGATCTGATTTGCCCAAAATTCAAAATTCAAACCATCCTTTCAAATCTTTAAAGGCAAGAGAGAATATATCCGAAAAAATAATTTCCATAAATAAAATGTACTCGGATATAAGATTTTTGGAAAATAAAATCGGTAACAAATGAAGAAGGTTAAAATCCATTAAAACTATATTGGATCAAATATCTAATAAGATATCAACCAAACATATGATCCGTTATATGTGCTCTACCATTCAGTTCACAAACTTTGACATGAATCTCAAAGGTCTTGACACTGAGTAGAAGTTTTCTTTCTTAAAGGGAAAGCTCCCCCTACGAAAGGGCCTCCCTGTTAAGCATTCCGATCTCACGTCTAATGAAGGTGAACCTGTCCTCTGCCAAAAGCTTTGTAAAAATGTCGGCCCATTGATAATCAGTTGAAATAAAGGATATGGACACATTGTTGTGAGCTGAATCTGCCATGTTTTACACTACCTTTTATATCGTTTTCTGCATATATTTCATGCATTTAGGCTAGAATAGTACAGAATCTATGTAGTTTATGTTTATTTGCCAAATTATGGAATCTACACCAGTTGCTGTTTAAATTCACAGAATTCGAAACAATTTACAGCAGTTCTGAGAAGGGAAGAAAAGCTCGAATGTCAACTACAGAAGTCCAAAGTCAAAGAGCAGCAGAACCAAGACAAATCAACCTGAGGTCAAGTGTTACTCGATATCGAGTAAGCCCTACTTGATATCGACAAGATTTGTGCACCCAAGCCTGGTCGAGTATGAGCTTGATCGAGAAGCTGAGAGGCGAAGCCAACCAGACTCCAGGACCTTACTCGATATCGAGTAATGTACTCGATATCGACAAAACTCCACCAGCCATACCCAGAGTCGAGGAAGGATGCTAAGTTGAGAAGACGAATACACAGACATACCAAGTACTCGATATCGAGGAATTTACTCGATGTCGAGTAAACCAGCATAGCATGTGCAAGCCAGTGTCGGGGAAAGGTTGCTCGATAACACCAGGCCAGCCAAAGTCGACAACACTTACTCGATATCGAGTAGTCTACTCGATATCGACAAGACCTGAGGCACCTGTCTGAGCTAGATCGAGAACCAGTTACTCGAGAAGACCAGTGAAGCAGAAGTCGACGACAAAGTTACTCGATATCGAGTAATTTACTCGATATCGAGGAGATCTTTCTTGGGCCGTGTTACACGGTGAGCTGTCCGAATCGAGTTGGGCTTGCTTGGATCCGAAGTTGTCCGATTCTATCCACATCTATCAAGACCTATCAAGATCTATCAACTCCATGGAGGATTTACCTACTTTAGATATATTTTCTTTTTGGATTTAATTCTTTTATTCCATTTATTTATCTTTAAGATTTTAGATAAGTAGATATAGATATAGATAGGATCCTCTTTCCTAATTAGAGAGGGAATGAAGCCTATAAATAAGGCGTTAGGGGCTGATTTCTAAGCATTCAATTTCAGAGAGAAGAAGTAATTAGTTACATAGAGAGAGAGTAGAGGAGAGAGCTTGTGGTGAGAGAAGTTGGAAAGACGAAAGCGGATTTGGCTTCGATTGGTTGTAAGCTTTCTTTAGTTTATTTAATGCAAGTTAGTTCCTTTTGTTATTTGATGAGTTTCTTGATGATGAAGAGCGAGTAGTCCACCCACTTCTAGGGTCGGGGTGAGCCCGACGGTAGACATGTGAAGTGATGCGGTAAAGGTATGATCTTTTTATGCAATTCGTCTTCTATCCCTATGAGTATGATTTCTTTTGCGAAAGTTGAAGGTGATCCTTGTTTGTGTTATTGAAGCAAAAGTGATCTTAATGCAATTTGGGTTAATTATGTGAAAAGGGTTAGTAACAATTAGGGTTTATGCGAAAGCCTCTATATTCCTACTTGTTAATAACGAAAGTTATTTGATGGAAAGCATGATCTTTTTATCCCTTTATGTGTTATTTTGCATGGTTATCGTTGTGGTGTTGATACCCTGGCCTTGGAAGTCGTTTAGTTTATTGAATTTATTTTGCTGAAAATCTGCATTTTGTGTTCGAAAGTTTGCATCTTTATGTTTCTGTTCTTTGTCGATTCCGAGGAAGTTTTGTCGATATCGAGTACTGTTTACTCGATATCGAGGAAAGCTTGCCGAGATCGAGTTACTTTGTCTGAGTCTGTTGTCTGTTGGTCGATTCTGAGTTTTCGTTGTCGCTGAGTTTAGTCGATATCGAGGACCTCGTAGTCGATATCGAGTAGTTTTGTGCTTTTGTTTTCTTTTCTGCTTTTATATGTGATTTCTGTCTTTCTTTATGTCTGTTATTTCTGTCCGTGAGATTTACAGCTACCTAAGATCCGCTGACGTGCTTCCTCGTGGATCGATCCTGACATCCCGCTGCAACATCAGGAGGAGGTCTTGTAATTATTTGCGTGGGCACGAATCTGGTTTGATTTATATTTTATATTATAAACTCGATTTCCTCCTACAACAAATTGGCACCGTTGCCGGGGAAGCAATCATTCGCGCCTTAGGTAGTTAAATCTCACGTCTGCTTTGAGTTACTTCGCAGGTGTATGCGCCGTTCTGGTCAACCACCTGAGTTTGACGGCTTAGACGAACCGGAACGCCTCTTACACGTCCACGCTAAACTGAAAAGAGCCATGGCGGCCGCAGAAACACAAGAACTACTAATTGAGAGGCTTCGGAGGGAACTAGCCACCAAAGATACTGCTCTCGCCACTGAGAGAGCAGCCAAGGAATAGGAAGTTGAACGTGCGAGGCAAGCAGAAGCTGAGCTTGCCCAATTCCCAACCACTGCAGAAGATTATATGCACCCGACTCTCGTCGTGCCTGAATCGGCGATTCTAATCCCTCCAAATAACTTTCAAATTCGCACTCACTTCCTTATTGAACTTAAAAATAATGCTTTTCAGGAAATATTTAATGAATGCCCTCTTGAACATATTACCAATTTTACTGACATGTGTCGTACTCTTGCTGAAGGTACTACTCTGGAATATGTCGAGATGAAGGCTTTCCGCTGGTCTCTCGCTGGTCCTGCATTGAAGTTGCTAGAAGGGCTGAAACCACGATCCCTCACGACATGGGCTCAAGTAGAGCAGGAATTTCTCAACAAATTCTTTCCTCCTGCCAAGACAGCACTCCTCCACCAGAAGATCACAACTTTCAAACAGAAGTCTGGGGAGCCGCTGGCAAAAGCATGGGAGTGATATAATGAACTGCTGCGATCTTGCCCTACTCATGGACAGCCACCCTACGTCATTCAAGAGATCTTCTTCAATTCTCTTGAGCAAGTCACTAAGGACAGGATCAACCAGTATACTCGCTATGAGTATCTGACAATGCCACCAACTGACGCATGGGGTGTACTCGACAAGCTCACCAACTACGATAACAAGTATGGGGCTACTGCAAACTATGATGAGAACTCCTATGCCAGGCCATCCCCATCCATGCCTCTCTACGAGCCTTCTAAGGAGATTGACCCAGATGTCAGGGAGCAGTACTACAAAGATCAGAATCACAAGCTCCTCAAGCAAGTCAAATATCTCTCAGTCAACCAGCCTTGCATCGAATGCGGATCACAGCGGCACACCACTACTGAGTGCCCACACACAGAGCAAGTCAGAATGGCGGAGACCCATGAAGAGGTAGCTTATGCAGGGGGTCCCAATCGCTATATGGGGGATCAAAGGTTCTATCAACCACAATGGAACCAAGGTCCTCCTAGGAACCCCCCGCCATACAGAGCTCCAGGACATCCAGAAAGGGACCAAAAGAAGGATGATTTACAGCTCATCCTTGAGGAGATGCGCCGCAATCAAGGAACCATCAACAATCAGTTCCAGAACATCAATACAAAATTTGGAGAGCTAGACATCTGGAATAAGAGCATAGAGACACAGATGGGTCAATTCGCGGCGCAGATTCTACGACCAACCGGGCAACTCCATGGGCAAACAGAACCAAATCCTAAGGGGAAGACCGGACACGTCGCAGCTATAAAGCTCAGGAGCGGGCACCAATTACGCGAGCCAGAAGTCGGAAAGCACCAAGACAAAGCAGAGCAGCAACTCGACAACGAGCAGCAGCAACTCGATATCGACCACACCTTGGTCGATATCGACAAAAATCTAAGCGATACAGAGGAGAAACCAAGCTCGGACTCATCTGCACAGCCCAGCAACTCGAGATCGACAACTCTTGTCAATATCGAGCAACCCTTGGTCAATGTCGAGGAGAAATTGGCCGATGTCGAGGACTCTGCAACACCGCCGACAACTGTTCTGGCTTTGAAGCAGAAAAAGACACTGCCTTTCCCTTGTAAAGCACTGAAGGATCCAACTGCAAGTAAGTTTAAACGTTTTGTTAATATGCTTCGAGAACTGAATGTCTCTATTCCTTTTACAGAAGCTCTGCAAGAGATTCCTGCTTATGTCAAATTCCTCAAAGAGATCCTGAGCAACAAGTGATCACTCTCAGAAATCGTTGGCGAATGCAAAATGCTCCACTTCCCTGAAAAGAGGCCCGATCCTAGTAAGTTTTCTGTTACTGTAGGACTTGGTCAATATAAATATGAGTCCTTGTGTGATTTAGGAGCAAGCGTGAGCATCATGCCCTTATCAATCTGGCGAAAGGTGAAGATAGGATCTATAGAGCATGTGGATGCCAAGCTATACATGGCAAACAATACAGTAGTCATCCCCATAGGTATGGTTGAGAATGTCCCTGTCCAGGTTGGTAAATTCTTTATTCCCGCTGATTTCCTTATTATAGACTGTGCTGAAGATCCTACTAGTCCTATTATTCTTGGTAGACCATCCTTAGCTACTACAGATGCCAAGATTAGTGTCAAACAGCGATTACTCACCTTCACCATAGGTGACGAGGTCTTAGATTTCTCCTTTGGCCCTACAAAGGAGGAAATTTCATGGCTGGAGGTGAAAAGCATCAGCAACCACGGGATCAAGCAAACAACGGAGGAAGGCACCAACACTCTACTCGATATCGACAAACCCTCCTCGATATCGACCAAGCTTGTACTCGATGTCGACCGGTCTTCTTCGACATCGACTTCCTCTGCTGAGCAACAAACTTGCCAAGAGCCTAAGTATGGGGTCCCTGTACTCGATGTCGACCAACCTTACTCGACATCGACCGACCCTAAGCCCAAAGATTTCTGTTTTGGGCCCGAAAAGGTAAGTTCAAGTATGAGTTCTACTCCTCCTCAGTCCATTAAGAAATTTATAAATTTAAGGGGAGGTAAGGCCCCGTGGTGAGAAAATCTGCGGAAACTGAGAGCTGGAAAGAAAAAGAAGGGAGAAAAGGGAGACTATGCAAGCAACCACCAATCAGCTGAGCTTGCATACTACAATCAGGACCTAGATGATCCAGGAGAAGGGCCAAGCACAAGCGGGCCCCACATTGACAGTCCTTAAGCACAAACGGAGAAGTCGGCCTAGCGACTCTAAAATCTAGAGCATGTATATAAAACTTTTTGGGACTTTGGAACTTTTTTTGGTTTTTGTTTTTGGTTTTTTAGTTTAGAATACTTCATGTGGAAAGTCTTGTCTTTGGGTGCAATCTAACACTTTTAGGTCGGCAAGCATAAAAGGATCGTGAAAGGTGGAATTAGAAGTCCTTGAAAAACAGTCGGAATCGACGAAGGCCAAGTCGAGAACGACCAAAGAGGAGCAGCCCAGTTTACTTGATATCGAGTAGGCCAACTCGATATCGACCAAGTCAGAAGGCTCCTCGACTTCCGCATTCCACTCGACGCTGACAGCCTACTCGATATCGAGTACTGTACTCGATATCGACCAACTCAGTTCCTCGACATGCCTTGTATTGCCTTCCTCGACGCATTATTCGGTGAGTTCCTTCCTTTACTCTTGTTTTTATTTGATTTTATACAGTGGGGACACTGTATATTTTAAGTATGGGGTAGGGGAAGAGCTCATTATCATTATTATATATTTTATTCTTGCTTTTGGTTTTACATGGCGAATTTTGAGTAAATTTTAAAAATTTTGTAAGGCTAAACTCAAAATTCTATGAGATATCTCCCATTGCTTGTAAATTGTCTAAAGAAATAGTGTCATGGAAGCTAATAATGAACTCGACGATGCAAAATTGGATTCATTAGAGATATAGCATGAAATTGCCTAGTAAAGGAAAGTCACAATGAAGTGCATATTTTATTGAAAACCATGAAAGGAGGTAAAATTTGATATTGCTTTTGACATGTTGCATGATAAGAGGATGGAGGACTTTATATTTCCATATAATGCTCATATTGTTGATATTCTAGCCTTACCTATGCTTATGCATCACAAAAGCCATAATATGCATTATTTCATATTTTGCTCCACATGATCTAAATATTTTCCATTCTTTACCTTATTTCCTATCCGGGGATTATAATGATGTTACATTATGGAGATTATTATATGGTGTTTGTGTTGTTATATATCATTATGGAATTTGGAAGGAAATTGTTTGAAAAATATGGAAAATTTAATGAGTGAAAGAAAATTCGATCAAAGATCGACCCTGCTCGCTAAGATAATAGTTTGGCGAGATGGGACACACGGTGAGGAGTCCAAAGCACTAAGTATCCGGGGCCATTCATGACACCCATGCTTGCGACTCACGAGAAGGCAGTGCTGAGGTTAGAGAGGTAAAAGCATTATTATTGAAAAAAGCAATATGAAAGGTGATGAATCTTATGAAGAAAGAATGTGGTGTGAAAGTTTGGAAATACTCCATTTCCCCGGATTATTAGCACCACATTGCCAAATATTGCCCACCTTTAGCCTTTTACCAATCTATTCCTAATTGAGCTTAAATTTAAAGTGCTCTTGATTATTAATGCTTTGTCACTTATGAATTGTTTTTGCATAACCCTCCTTTTGTGAGTAGATGTTGCTTTTTTATTTGCACATGCATGGATTTGTGACACAAGTACCTTTTCAAGGATGGTAATTGACTGTAGGGATATATGAGAATGAATCTATGATGTTGAGAGTTTGGATTTCTTCCCCTGAATGACAAAATAAAAGTATTGCTTGAGGACAAGCAAGCTTAAGTATGGGGTGTTTGTTGTGAGCTGAATCTGCCATGTTTTACACTACCTTCTATATCGTTTTCTGCATACATTTCATGCATTTAGGCTAGAATAGTATAGAACCTATGTACTTGATGTTTATTTGCCAAATTATGGAATCTACACCAGTTTCTGTTTAAATTCGCAGAATTCGAAACAATTTACAGCAGTTTTGAGAAGGGAAGAAAAGCTCGAAAGTCAACTACAGAAGTCCAAAGTCAAAGAGCAGCAGAACCAAGACAAATCAAGCTGAGTTCAAGTGTTACTCAATATCGAGTAAGCCTTACTCGATATCGACAAGATTTGTGCACCCAAGCCTGGTCGAGTATGAGCTTGATCGAGAAGCTGAGAGACGAAGCCAACCCGACTCCAGGACCTTACTCGATATCGAGTAATGTACTCGATATCGATAAAACTCCACCTGCCATACCCAGAGTCGAGGAAGGATGCTAAGTCGAGAAGACGAAGACACAGACATACCGAGCACCAAGTACTCGATATCGAGGAATTTACTCGATGTCGAGTAAACCAGCATAGCATGTCCAAGCCAGTGTCGGGGAAAGGTTGCTCGACAACACCAGGCCAGCCAAAGTCGACAACACTTACTCGATATCAAGTAGTCTACTCGATATCGACAAGACCTGAGGCACCTGTCCGAGCTAGATCGAGAACCAGTTACTCGAGAAGACCAGTGAAGCAGAAGTCAACGACAAAGTTACTCGATATCGAGTATACTCGATATCGAGGAGATCTTTCCTGGACCGCGTTACGCGGTGAGCTGTCCGAGTCGAGTTGGGGTTGCTTGGATCCGAAGTTGTCCAATTTTATCCACATTTATCAAGACCTATCAACTCCATGGAGGATTTACCTACTTTAGATATATTTCCTTTTTGGATTTAATTCTTTTATTCCATTTATTTATCTTTAAGATTTTAGATAAGTACATATAGATATAGATAGGATCTTCTTTCCTAATTAGAGAGGGAATGAAGCCTATAAATAAGGCCTTAGGGGCTGATTTCTAAGCATTCAATTTCAGATAGAAGAAGTAATTAGTTACATAGAGAGAGAGTAGAGGAGAGAGCTTGTGGCAAGAGAAGTTGGAAAGACGAAAGCGGATTTGGCTTCGATTGGTTGTAAGCTTTCTTTAGTTTATTTAATGCAAGTTAGTTCCTTTTGTTATTTGATGAGTTTCTTGATGATGAAGAGCGAGTAGTCCACCCACTTCTATGGTCGGGGTGAGCCCGACGGTAGCCATGTGAAGTGATGCGGTAAAGGTACGATCTTTTTATGCAATTCGTCTTCTATCCCTATGAGCATGATTCTTTTGAGAAAGTTGAAGGTGATCCTTGTTTGTGTTATTGGAACAAAAGTGATCTTAATGCAACTTGGGTTAATTATGTGAAAAGGGTTAGTAACAATTAGGGTTTATGCGAAAGCCTTTATATTCCTACTTGTTAATAACGAAAGTTATTTGATGGAAAACATGATCTTTTTATGCCTTTATGTGTTATTTTGCATGGTTATCGTTGTGGTGTTGATACCTTGGCCTTGGAAGTCTTTTAGTTTATTGAATTTATTTCGCCGAAAATCTGCGTTCTGTGTTCGAAAGTTTGCATGTTTAAGTTTCTGTTCTTTGTCGATTCCGAGGAAGTTGTGTCGATATCGAGTACTGTTTACTCGATATCGAGAAAAGCTTGCCGAGATCGAGTTACTTTGTCAGAGTCTGCTGTCTGTTGGTCGATTCTGAGTTTCCGTTGTCGCTGAGTTTAGTCGATATCGAGGACCTCGTAGTCGATATCGAGTAGTTATGTGCTTTCGTTTTCTTTTCTTCTTTTATTTGTTATTTCTGTCTTTCTTTTTGTTTGTTATTTGCGTGGGCACGAATCTGGTTTGATTTATATTTTATATTTTAAACTCGATTTCCTCCTACAACACTTAATAGGAATGTCTTTGAGGTTGATGCCAAGATCTCTCATTTGTTGAGTTATCCAAAGGATTTCAAAGCAACATGCTCCAGCTCCTATGTATTCGGCTTCGGCAGTAGAAAGAGCAACTGGGTTTTGTTTCTTTTAGTGCTAACTAATCAAGGATGCTCCTAAGAATTGGAAACATTCTGACGTGCTCTTCCTATCCACCTTATAGCCTGCAAAGTCTGAATCAGAATACCCAATTACTGTAAAATCTCTTTGTTTCGGGTACCACAAGCCAAGCTCCTTAGTGCCATTTAGATATCGAAAGATCCTCTTCACAGCTACGAGGTGAGATTCTTTAGGGCCAACTTCAAACCTAGCACACATGCAAACACTAAACATGATATCAGGTCTACTAGCAGTAAGATGTAATAAAGATCCCATCATCCCTCGATACTCCTTTTGATTGACACTCTTCCAGTCTTGTCTTGATCTAAGGACAAAGTTGAGCTCATGGGTGTCTTGGCTACTTTGGATTGATCCATTTTAAACTTCTTCAAGAGATCCGTAGCATACTTGCTTTGGTTGACAAAGATCCCTTTCTTAGATTGATGAACTTGCAACCCCAAAAACAAGTTGAGTTCACCCATCAAGCTCATCTCAAATTCTCTGCACATAATGTCAGGTAATTCCTTGCACAAAGATGTGTTAGTACCCCCAAACAATATATCATCAACATATATTTGGATAACCAAAATGTCCTTTCCTTTGATCTTAATGAAAAGAGTCTTGTCGATCAACCCCCTTTTAAAATTATTTTCTAAAAGATATTTTGACAAGCGCTCATACCAAGCTCTTGGGCCTTGTTTCAAACCATATAGCGCTTTGTCTAGTTTATAAACGTGATTAGGAAATTCCAAAGTTTCAAAACCTGGGGGTTGAGCCACATAGACTTCTTCCTCTAAGAAACCATTAAGAAAAGCACACTTGACATCCATTTGATATAATTTTATGCCCATAAAAGATACAAATGCTAAAATAATATGAATGGCTTCAAGCCTGGCTACGGGAGCAAAAGTCTCCTCGTAGTCGATACCTTCCTCTTGATTGTAGCCTTGAGCAACAAGCCTTGCTTTGTTCCTCACGATCTTACCATTCTCATGTAGCTTGTTCCTAAATACCCAACGTGTGCCAATGACTGATTGATGCTTTGGCCTAGGCTTCAAGGTATAGACTTTGTTCCTTTCAAATTCGTTAAGCTCACTTTGCATAGCAATGATCCACTCTGGCACTTGAAGGGCCTCATCTACCTTCTTTGGTTCTACAAGTGAAACAAAAGCGTGAAAAGCACAGAGATCTTTGAGTTTAGAACGAGTTTGAACACTAGATGTAGGGTCAGAGATGATATCCTTTAATGACTGTGATGAGGAGTATTTGAACTTTCTCTTGGTAGTCTCAGCTCCCTGGTTCGTCACATCAATAGGATTGATTTGTGGTACATCTGACTCCATGGATATGTTAGGCTCAGTTACAGCAGTTTCTGAAGTCTCAATACTTTTGGATTAGTTGCTAAGGGCTTTGGACTGAGCTTCAAGACCTTGGGCCAATTCCTCAGTGTTAAGAATCTGATCCTACATGTTCCTCTTCTTTGTGTTCTTGGTAGCAATATCATCACCATCCTCATTCTCTGTATGGCTGTTAAGATCTAAATCTGTAACACTTTCACTTAAAGAACCGTCATTGCATTCATCAAATATAACATGTATACTTTCCTCAACCATCTTGGTCCTTTTGTTGAAGATTCTATATGATTTGCTACTTGTGGCGTAGCCAAGAAATATACCTTCATCACTACGCGGATCAAATTTCCCAAGGTTATCTTTTCCATTGTTATGAACAAAACAAGTACAACCAAAGGGTTTAAAAAACGATATAAGGGGTTTGCGGCCTTTGAAAAGTTCATAAGGAGTTTTCTTTAAAGTAGAACGAATAAGACAACGATTCAAAATATAGTTAGATGTGTTAACAGCTTCAACCCAATAGGTTTTAGGTAATGCATTTTCTAAAAGCATAGTCCTGGCCATGTCCTCTAGGGTGCGTTTCTTTCGTTCCACAACCCCATTTTGTTGAGGTGTCCTAGGAGCAGAAAAATTATCGGAGATGCCATATTTAGCACAAAACAAATCAAACTAAAGTTGATCAAACTCCCTACCATGATCGCTTCGAATTGACACTATGGGCTCGTTTCTTAAAGTTTGCAACTCATTACAATGTTTTCAAAACTCAAACAAGGCCTCTGATTTTTCTTTTAAAAATGCAACCTAAGTATATCTCGAAAAATCATCAACAACAACAACAAGCATGTACTTTTTACCATTGGGAGATTTGACTCGCATAGGACCACATAAATCCATATGTAAAAGTTCAAGGGGTCTAGAAGTACTTAAAACCTTTTTGGGTTTGAAAGAGCTACGTGTTTGTTTACCTCGTGTGCATGCTTTGCACATATCAATACCTTTGAAATCCATGTCAGGTAGTCCTCTTACAAGCCCTTTGGACACAAGCTTTTGTAGTGTATGTGGGCTTACATTACCGAGTCTCTTGTGCCAAAGCTTTGGATCGTCCGTCAAAGCCTTTAGACAGGTTAAGCTTCCTTGTGCCACTTGCTCAGCATTCACAGCATAGATGTTGTTATAGCGATAGGCAGTTAGAACTACTTCACTTGTATCTTCTCTGCGCACTAGACATCTTTTCTTCTTAAATCCAACATCATTACCACTATCACATAGTTGAGAGACACTAAGCAAATTATACATCAAACCATTAACAAGATAAACATTTTTAATGCTATGGTTAGGATCACTTCCAATACTACCGATACCAACGATGTCACACTTTCCTTTGTCACCAACAATGATTGTTCCAATGGATTGCTTCTTTAGATCATGGAAGAGAGACCTCTTCCCACTCATATGTCTCGAGCATCCGCTATCAATAATCCATTTTTGCTCCATCACCTTGGTGATCTCCTACAAGACAAAACTCAACCTTTGTGGCTAGACCAAAAAGCAAACTTAGATCCATTATTGGGATAAACCATATTTGGTAAAATAGTGCCTTTGGGGACCCAAACTTGCGTTATATATTCTTTTCTCAAGTGAACAGGAAAGGTATTGCGAATGATATGTGGATCCTTTCTTCTATAGGGGCAGGTCTCTCTTACATATCCCTTTCTTGCACATTGGTGACATATAGGAGGGGTTCTGCTTCCTTTTGCCTTCCCAAAAGTGGTAATGTGTTGCTTCTTTAAAAACCTCAGATTGTAGCCGATACCACTTTTGTTTAGAGAACTTTGTTGCTCACCCAACATCCTATCAAGAGTGCCTTTGGACTTGGTAAAACTTATGAGGGTTGTCTGTTGGTCTTGAATCTTCTTATTCAGGGAGATCTTCACGTTCTCTATGTCATGATGTTCATTTCTTAGAGACGAGAGATCTTGCTTGAGTTCAGATTTCTGAGTCAAGAGTCTTGACTTTAATGTCAAGACCTGAATAAGAGGTTTCAATACTTTTGACCCTCATAGACAGATCCTCAATAGTTTTTTCCTGGTCCATAGTTTTCTTAATAAGAGTGTTGGTTTGGGCAATAAGTTTCTCTTCATTGGCAATCATATTAGAAAGGAATTCTGATAATACCTCTTTTGGACTTGCCATAAGCTCTCTTACAGTTACCTCAAGTTGCTCATCGTGGGATTCATCTCCTGAGGCCATGAGACAAAGGTTGGCCTTTTCATCATCGGAGTCCGAGTCACCTGAGTCAGAATCACTCCAAGCTGCCACCATGGCTTTCTTTTTCCATTTTTCACCTTTCTTGAAACGACTCTTCTTCTTTTGAGGGCATTCTTTCACTAGATGGTTTGTTTCACCACATTTAAAACAAGACAAAGGGTTAATCTTCTTATCATATTTGTTGTACTGAGACTTACCTCGAAGTTTAGAAGACTCTGATCCATCTTTGTTGTTAAATTGCTTCTTCATTTTGAGGATTCGAGAAAGACCCCTTGAAATGAGAGCAAAGGGCTCATCCTCATCCTCATCCTCCTATTCAGAATCAGACACATCTTTGGGCTCATCCTTCTTAGACTTGAGTGCTAAGTTCTTAGTGCTTGTTGGTAGTTCTCCATCGTCTTCATTAAGAATCATCTCATGAGTGATCAACTTCCCAAGCAAGTCATCAAGGGGTAGAGTGGTGAGATTATGGGCTTCTTCTATGGCTGTCACTTTCGGGCCCCATTTGTCTTTTGGGAGACACCTCAATATCTTCCTCACTTTCTCAACATTCTCAAAGGTCTTGCCGAGAGAGTCAAGGTTGTTTGTGATTTCCGTGAACCGTGTGAACATGGCCTTAATAGACTCGTCAGGCTTCATTTTGAAAAGTTCATACTTTTGAAGGATGATGCTGATCTTGGTGTCCTTCACTTGACCTACAAGATGAAATATGGTTAAACTCATCAGTAATAAGACCACAATATTGTAAGTTAATGGCCTTGTAGTTCTTGGAGACGAGTTCGAGATCCGCTTGGATGAATTCAGCCTCAGTCTTCACGACTTTGTTTCCATTTGGTCTGTCTTTCACAGGAATCTTCAGACCATTTTCTATAATTTTCCAAAGTTCAAGATTTTGATCTATAATGAACATTTTTATCAAGAACCTCCAGTGGACGAAGGTGTTTCCTACAAAGAGTGGTGGTCTACTAGTAGACCTCCCTTGTGCAAATCCTCCGCTTGCTTCACCAGACATGATAAAAAACTCACAAGATTGTTAGATCAAAAGCAGTGAGTAAGGCTCTGATACCAATTGAAGGTTCGATAATGTATAACAAGTAGAATAAAGATACACTAGAAGGTGGGTTGAATAGAGTATGCCAACTTTTCGCTGATAATCTCAAGACTTTTGATACGCTTGCAAAACCCTTTGAGAGTAGACTTAATTCTTTCCTTTGGAAAACCTGAATCACAAAAGAGTTATAGAATTCGAAACAAGTGCGGAAATATGGTAAAGCAATAAGTAAAGAAAACAATGAATTGTTAACGAGGTTCGGCTCCTTAAAGGCTTAGTCCCCGCCTAGGGTTCTTCCACAACCTTAGGATTCAACCGGCTTTATTGATTCACAAGACTTAGGATCCTAATAACTCACCTAGAAGCCTCTCTCCTATACAATTACAATCTAGTCAACTCATGTTCCCTTGGAGTCCTAGACCAATCTAGAAGAGCCCCACCTCTCTCAGCTATCTAGTATAATCTTCTATTTTGGGAAACTTCGAAGCCATGATCTACCAGATTCGATCTTCATGTCTTTTAGCTTAAGAAAGCAGATTTCTTTCGAAATTCTTGCTGCATTGTTAGTACATAATATATATAATAATATCTGAAAATAATATATAATAACAGCCAGAAATAATATATGCAAATAATACAGGTTTTGAATTTCATCAACACAGCTGTAGCTTCAAGACCTTTGACACGAGCTATGTGTCAAAGCCTTTGAAACCATTTCTGATTTTCATCAAGGGAGTGGAGTTATTAGTTCGTCCAAGGATTCTCGAGCATTGCTAGATCGATGACGCAGCTGCTGAAGAAGGGGTTTCGTTTGAGTGGAGTGTAGAGTGTCAGACCATCTTTAGGCTTCTGAAGGAGAAGCTGATGATCGCTCTAGTTCTAGCATTGCCAAACGAGATAGAGGACTTTGCCATCTATACAGACGCTTCACCTTCCGGATTGAGATGTGTTCTGCATCAGAGAGATCGGGTCATTGTTTATGCTTCGTGACGGTTGAAGCCTGCAGAGGTGTCTTATGCCATTCATGACTTAGAGTTGGCAGTTGTTGTTCACGCTCTGAAGATTTGGAGGCATTACATGTATGACACTTCATGCAAGGTGTTGGCGGATCACAAGAGCTTGAAGTATATTTTCACTCAGAAGGAGCTCAACATGCGATAGAGAAGTTGGCTAGAGCTTCTGAAGGACTATGACTTGGACATAGTTTATCACACAAGGATGGCCAATGGGGTGGTAGATGCGCTCAGTAGGAAGACTCACCAGGAGGCATCAATTGCGAGGCTTACAACTGAAAAGGTTTTGCAGACAAATTTTATGAGGTGTTGCCTCGAGGTGTGGGTTCAGCAAGAGAGTGGACAGTTGTCATTCTTGGAGGTTCAGGCTGCGTTGACCGAGGAGATTCATCGATGATAAGTAGACTGTCCAGAGATTGCAGTTTTGAGGCCTAAAATCTTTATTCCTTCAACATGAACTCCTCAAGGCCATTTTCCATTACCTTCAAAATTTAGTATGATGTACATCGCATGCAGGCGAAGCACACCAGCCAACCATTTCACAACATGGTCGATTAGTTCGGTGAAGAGCTAGCAAATGACAAGGAAAGGAATTTTTGTGGATCTTTGGACACTTAAAAGAAATAGGAATAGGATAGTACAAGAACATTAGATATTTGAAAATTTGAATTTTTGAAGAATCATATTTCCAAAAAATTGAAAATGATATCGGAAAAGAATAGTGATCACCGTCACACACACACATCACTTATACAAAATTAGAATATAAAATATTTCATTTAGAACACGTGGTACCGGCCTATACCGTACACTGGCAAGACGGCCTAGATTACCCACTGGGGTAAACTGTATCCATTCGAGAAATCTGCATTTCGAATGGGCATTTCCTGAAATGTTTATAGAGCAAGACTTAACAACCTTGACCTGACTTTACCATTTTAATAATAATTTTATTTATAATCACATCACACACTATCACAATTAAACTCACAAGTTCACGTCTCGGTGATCAACTCATTTTTTTATCCACTTTAGAACATTAAAGAATTAAAGTGGATGAAATAAGCAAAATGACTTGTATGGATATTTGAAGAAAATCTTAATATCACATACTTATAACTTGAAAGAATGGAGAACAATTCATGCTATAAAGGAATTTTTGGCATTTTATGCAATTTAATAATTAAACATAGCCCAATTTTATAAACATGCCTTAGAATGCAATTATAAATAAATTACAAGAATAGGCGTGTTTGATAAAATTATACGATATAAATTAAAATGAAAGGCATGAAACTGTAAATGAACAAATGAGACAAAGTCACTTGCCTTGATTATACACTCAAATTCTACGGATAAAGATTAGGATTAACCAACACATTTAATTCCTTCTAAAGACGTAGATCTCGATTGACGTCGCCAACTATATATCCAGGCGCATCCAGCCACGTCATACATAGCAGACAAATAATAATTTAATTAGCTTATGTCCAATAATTTTACCCTTAAACTTCGGTAGAATCTCCCTTTAAAATAATCCTTAATTAATCCCATAAAACTTATACCCTTCACTTCTTGGTAATCATTTGTCAAACACTATTTTTAAATTACCCAGGCAGTATTAGCACTTGCAAATTTATTTAGGATTTCCTTTCCTAAATTTAATTGGGCATTAGAACAACTTAAGAATGCCATATAATCCAAAATAATTGGGCATTATCTCAATTTAAAAGTAATACCTGTTTTATCCAATTTTATATCGTCTTAACAAATACCTGTTTGGGTGTAAAAATTCATCTTTTGTTAAAATTCCCCATATACGTACACTCGTGGGATTATTTTTGTGAAAACTTTAATGTGACAGTTCATATATCAAATGCGAGTACAATTTTATATCGTCTTAAGAAATACCTATTTGGGTGTAAAAAATCATCTTTCGTTAAAAGTCACCATATACGTACACTCGTGGGATTATTTTTGTGAAAACATTGATGTGACAGTTCATATATCAAATGCGAGTACAAGTTAGATGAAAATGGTTACAAACAAAGTGAAGTGTATGCAGTGTGCGGTACATATCAAATACATCATCTAACATATTACAAGTTCAAAAATCGGAGTATACAAATTCAATACAAAGGTCGAGCTTGTGAAGTGCAATGATAGATCGCCAGCTTCCGCTAACACCGCCCGACAAGATCGTAGAGCCCATGACTTGATCACTTAAATCCTGCAAGCAACTCGATCGTAGTGGTGACTGGTTGCCTGATTGACTTGTGCGTATAATGATGTGCCTTAATGCTTTGGTATACTGGCGTGTTAGTAAGTAAGATGTATGGTATATATGTTTGATGGCATTTTTGTCTTAAGTATGAGTCGTGAGGTTCTTCGGTGAGCTAGATCGGAAAGTGATAGGTAAGTTTGAGGTCTTTGTATCTGGTCGTTGGTTGCATGAGATGGAGTGCAAGAAGGATGCATTAGCTGGGTAGAGTCGATCGAGTGAGTTAGGACTTGTCAGATATAATATTCTGTGAGTATAATCGAGCTTCCGGGTATGTATTAGGTGAGGAATGGAGTTAGTATGGCAAGATTTCGAGGGAGAGGTCCTAGCTAGAGGTGTTAGTTTAGGTAGTAAGAGTGTGGGAGTAGTATAGATGGTTAGGATAGTTTTAGAGGTGGAAAGGTGCGCTGGGAGTTTGTCGGGGAATTCTTGAAGGGAAGCGTCACTACTAGAAAAATGCAATTAGACATCGGTTCACAACAGATGTCTTTCAAAAAAAAATTCCGATCTCTTTGTGCGTGTAGTAAAAGATCAACTTTTTTACATCGGTTTTAGGCAGATGTCTTTTCTTGGTTAAAACATCTATTTTATTTTGAATATAGATATCAATCAGCCCCTCAAATTTATTTTTGACAGGTTCACTTATGGTTAAAGCCTAATTATTTTTCTTTTATAAGCTTTTGAAGATGTCTAGATCATGCCTAAATTTTGCATTTACATCACTATTTTTAAAATAATCAATGTATTAAAACAAAATAGACATCTTTTTTGTTATATTGATTGTGTGTATATTAATTTCATATATATATAATTAGTGATTTTTTATTGTTTTAAAATAATCGATCATATGAAATATGTGCATAACTGATGTATTAATATGGTATAGACATCATTTTAGATTTATATAAAGATGTTATTGTTAGTAATATATATCAATTTATACTAACATTGTGATGTAAAAATATATGTTACACGTTGATTTAGATTATTTAGAGGATGTCTATAATGATACTAGCATCCGTTTTTATGTTATAATTCAATTTCATAGCTATTCAGGCACAACATTTTTCATCTATAATCCGATGTTTTTTGGTTCGATACACAACACCCTTTGTTCATATAATAAGATTTCACAAATGATGGGTACTTAAAGAACATATACATTAGATAAACGCAAAATCGACATTTACAAATGTTTTACAAAGGATAGGTACTTGAAATATACACTTTTACAAATGATTAGTACTTTTAAATGATGGGTACAAAGGATAGTTTGGTAGCCCTTAAGATGATTGTCCTGAGCACACTACTTCAGCTCAAGCATAAAGGAGATATAAAAATAGTGCACAGAGATAAGAAACAATCTGGTTCTACCAAGGGTACCTATGCAGATATACAAGGAAGCGTATAATAAACTTAAAATTGTTTAGAGAGAAGAAAGAACTCGACAAACAAGCGCACAGGACCTCCAACTTGGACTCCAGAAGAGCAGCAACTCGGCAACTCACACCAAGGTAACCCTAGACATAAATTGTTAAATTGGTGTGAATTAGAATCAAATTAAGATATGGAAAATTGAAGTTACACAGAGCAAGCTCAATTCTTTCATGTTAAGATTGAATATTAATTAATAAAAAATAAAAATTATTCTATCAGCCAAGATATACTCAACTTGCCCAAGGTCCTCACTTATGACTATGTTGTAGAACAAGAAACATCATCATTATTCTATCATGCTTGACCGATATTAGATATAGTGATTCATAAACTCATTTCTTATGTAATTTGTGTCCTACATTGCTGCATGGGCAAGGATGTTTCTCTCTTGGTTAACGATTGCATGGTCCCCATTAATAAATCTGACATATAAACACTTTACAAGGTCAAGGGACACATAGAAAAGCCACAAAAGTAACAAGATAAAAATATAAATAAATAAATAAATTCTGGACTAAAAGGATGTGATATTGCCTAATGTCATATAAATAAAATGTAAATAAATAAATAAATTCTGAGCATAAAAATATAACTAAATAAATTTTTGACAAAAATAAGAACATAAATGGTAAGAAAAAAAAATTGGACCAAAACGATAAGCATATTTATGTTTCTATCTAAATCTTTATAATATTCCTAATGTGATATTTTCAAGCACCAACCTGAGCTATCATCCACTTTCCACACGATCAGTGGAAGCTTATCTCGTCCTTGATATTTTATATTATATCTCAATGTGGGTAACACTAGCACAAGTGCTTCAGGTTTCCATCGTAAAACCCAAAAATTGCATGTGAAGAAGTCAAGTTCCAGAGATAAAATTGGTAATTTGAAAAGGATAAATCATTGTACAAGCAATAAAACAAGTGAACAGAGAACTCATATGCTGCAACACTGAGTTGGATCGAATCCAGGAGGAAGATTTCCAATTTACCACTAGGAATTGGCTCAATCTGAAATAGCAGAATGAACGAATATGTACTTTTTCAGAAATGGTATATAGTATTGTCAAATGCAAGAAAATCAAAGTTTTAAAAAATCCCCATGGTTGCCTGATCCTTGTCCGCCCTCAAACCAAAAGAAGGATTACTCGGCCATTCAACCCCATCAATCTCTAGAGATGCAAACAAAGCTCGATATACAAACTTAACTCAGAGTGAAGAACGATGCCTATAAACTAACTATGTTGATAAATGATAATAGGATTAGTGAATAGCATAATACCTGAATATAAAAGTTTGTGCCACCAACAATGACTGGCAGGTGATCTCATGAAATTATGTCATTAATGAGCTGAAAATATGGTAGATAATTCCAGTTACTAACACTATAGTAGAGCTACTCCTGATCTGTCTTAACATCTAATGACAAATGCATATCTCAAATAAAGAAAGTAATAATAATAAGAGAATTAAAAAAACTCAGGTAGGGGGAAATCTAGGCAACACATCACTGTGAATGTTACAGCTAGGATTCCCTCGAATCACAGACCAACATAAGATCAAAAATCCTACAAATCTGTAAGCAGCAGAATTAAAAAAACTCAGGTAGGGGGGAATCCAGGCAACGCATCACTGTGACTGTTACAGCCAGGATTCCCTCGAATCACATACCAACATAAGATCAAAAATCCTACAGATCAGTAAGGAGCACATACCCTCACAGGTAATGGTTTTGAGCTCATGCAACGAAACATCAATTTATGAGATAAAAAATTCGAATGTAACTGCAAGCATACATCTAATATGCACACTCCACTAACCTTCATACCCTTTTATTTTTCAATTATTGATTTTGGGAAAATATCCATCCTAGAAAAATGTATTGGTTTGAGCACTTTGCAAAGAGAGAGAGAATCAGAGTGAGAAACCTTTCTGCTCAGAAAAATTGACTTTGGTGGAGAGAAAATCTAAGCCTTTGTAAACTTGCATCGAGTCGGCGTTGATGATCTCAAACGGAATGTGGTCAGCCAAATCAATTGCAATCCGAGACTTTTTGGAGCCAGTTGGGCCCATTATCACCACTATCTTAGGCTTATGAATCCCACCTCCCTTGTTATAGGTTGAAGCTTCCTCGGTATCAACGCCACCACATTCCATCATCATCTAACCCTCTTTCAGAATCTCAGGTAAGAATGAATAGCAAGTTAGTGTTGGTGCTCATTATTTAGCAACAAAGGCTTTTAAGGCTTAACTCACCCTTAATCTAAGTTACTTGCCTACCAATGCTAAAAGAAAGTAAGGTAAGATGAAAGGATGAGGGCAAAGGCAAAAAAAAACTACTATAAAAGATGCAAGTTTTTTTTAAATTAAATTAATAGTTGCTAGAATGCATTACATTTTTTTTCGGAAATGGAATTTGCTGATTAAATGTATGTACATACAAGAGAGAGAGTAACATACATGAACTGAATAACATAGCTCGAATTGAGGGCAATGCTTGAGGTAAAAGTCGTGGTTCATGATGAAATTTCATAAATAGGTAATTAATTTATGGAAAATAAAATAAAATAAAGAAAGAGGATTAAAAGGGTAAAGAGAGGGAAGAAGAAAGAATGATTACTTTGGGAAAAAAAAGGGAGCACTGAATAACTGAAATCACCATTACCTGACTGAAATACCTCTTCAACATGCACTCCTTGAGCAAACCACACATGCTATAGAAATAAAGCAACTTTGACATTACCTACAACATGAAACAACAGACCAGTCTAAAATTTCTTAGATACAGGTGATACAAGTACTTGAATAACATTGAAGGCATAAAAAAGCAAAGACCTTGTTGTACAACTATTCAGTCTAAGAAGGTGCTTTGCAGAGAGGTGAGATAAGTATCAAACCAAGAACACACTCTCTATACTTCATCTGTAACAAGTGTTGAAGGACCAGTAATTTTCCAGCAAACATGAACGTGGATAAATAATTAATCAATAGGCAACATACCGCAAATAAGCTAAGAATGTAGGCACCTGTTGTAGCCCTCATGCACATTACTGCATCAAGCCTGTTTAAACATTAGAAAAATATTAGAAAATAGAGCAGAATATTACCCCGTAAATTTACAAGCAAACATGAGGGAGCATCCAGCAAAAACCTGCCTTTATACCTGTTATAGATTTTATAAAGCAAAATACCTTACCTAGGACAAAACCATTCAATTTTAAATATCAATTCGACCAAAAGTAATTAGTAACTTGATACGAAATGAAATGAAAATATAAAGTGATGAATCACAACAAAAATCAAAAGACTGAACTTAAGGCCCTGATTTTTCAGTTTTTTTTTGGATAAGTTTGGCAATCCAAATAAACAAACAAGATATCAACTCACACTAGCATGTCTACCATAGAATACAAGTATAAAGCTAATCACAAATATAAAAGCCAAGCAAGCAGAGTAAACATTCAAACAACATAAAAGTAAAATAGGAGAAAAAGTCACACTCTTAAAATGCCAGTCTTACAATGTAAAATAGGAGGAAAATGGCTGAATGAATGTTCCATCTAGGAGCAACAATAACTCAAAGGTTACTGCTTTCAACATCTTGATGTTGTATTACATTTGGCCTAGCTTGAAATAATTATTAATTTCTACAGAAAACTCCTCCAATTTACCTCAGATTTTGTCAACTTAGCTAACTGTTTTCCATCAAGTCCCGACTCAAGTTTCACAGACACGGGGCTTTTAGGCATCTCTTCAAGCATCACATAAACAAGTTTCCTCATAGACCAAAATAAAGAGAATATTTCAAAACCCTAGAATTGGAGCTGTAGGAATGATAAATTGGTGCTAAAGAAGCTTACCTTAGGCGTTGTAGGAGAGACTCCGGTGGCGAAATAGATGGACGGAGGAGGAAGCTCGGACAACGGCGCAGTAGGAGGCGGGACAAGAGAGGAAAACCGTGCACAGAGATCCAAAAACAGGTCAATCGCTGAGGAGGAGGTGGAGGGACGGAGACGCCGGCGAGGAGAAGGTGTCGAGGTAGAGTAAGTAACCGGCGAGGATAAGGTGGAGTGATTCGCCAGTGGCTTCAGTCATTTAGGGTTTCGGGATGACATCGGGAGAAAGGAGATCTCAGATCTGAAGGGAGAGAAGGAGGAGAAATCGGGGATGAAACTAGGGATAGAGAAAGAGGAGAGATGGCGGTGACGGTGGTGGCGGTGGTGGCCGTTGTAGTGGAGGTGGCGAGGATGAGTCTGGGAGAGGAGCTGAGTGGACGAGGGGGTTTGGACGAGGGGGACTGATGGATGGAGGAGAAGCTAAGTGAGTGCAAGTGGGACTGAGTGGGCATTGAAATTAAGTATGGGCGGGGTGTCCAAATTTTTTCAAGTGTTTCTCTGCGCCTTTCAAATTCAAAATCGCGCTTTTTCTATTTTTTTAGAATGAACAATTTAACATCTGTCAAAAAAGTTAACTGATGTCTTATTACTTTTCAACATCCCAAATTTAAAAACTAATATAATAGACTAATATCACATCTGGTATTTTTTTTACAGACTTAAATCACATTATGTCTAATTGCAGTATTCTAGTAGTGCGTTGTCGGGCGGGTTAGTATGCTAAGGATTGTGTCTAGGTAGTCTAGGAGCAGATTGTAGGCAATGTTAGGGATGATTGACTAAGGAATGTCTAAGGAAGGACTTGGTTGTATGAGTAGTAGAGGGTTGCATGGAAATCATTGATTTTGGGGATTAAGTGTTTGTTTAGGACTGTATGTGAGATGAGTAGTTGGGGCTATCTAGGTAAGACTGGGGATGCTTGGCAAAGTTGTGAGTGAAGGTTCTAGATGCGTTGTTGGAGGATTTTTAGCATAGGGAAGGAATCGAGATTGATGTGTGGGAACGCTAGCGGATGAAGGATTTCAGAAGGCTTGGCGAAGTTTTGGTAAGTGAGGAATTCTGGTGAGGAGGATATAGAGATTCTGTGGAATTGGTGATCGATAGAAGAGGGCTTTAGGCGATAAGATGTCGAGGTTCAAGGAAGCGAGATATGAGAAAATTTAGGGATATGTTGAGATGAGAATTCTAGAGTAAGACGGCTTGAGGAGTTGGTTAGGTCGAATATGTGGTTGGTCTTTAAGGATAGACGTGGGTGATGAGAAACTTGGTGATTAATGGCTATGGGTTAGCACTAGACCACTCGGTGTTAGAGTTTGACGGGATTAGGCGGTTGGGTAGATTTTAGCGAGGTGAGACGCTTGTGTTGGTTGGGGTACGAGAGTGATTTAGAAGGTGAACCCTTGTTGGAAGTGTCAAGGATATAGGGATGAGAATGTCACGTGTGAAGATGGTCAGTAGGAGTAGGGTTCTTAGAGGTGGATGATTATTGAGAGTGTGTAGCGATGCGGGAAGAGTGATCCGTGTAGGAAGGCGAATCGAAATGTCTCTTAGAGGGATAATAGGCAGATGGATTCTTGAGAGCCTGGGGAGGGTAAGCGAGATTGTTAAGGAACACCTAGATGGATCATATTAGAGATTCAGTTGAGGGCTTGGGTTTGAGGTAGTGAAGTAAGACTTGGGCATTGAGGCGACTTGAGATTTCTCTTAAGGGGTAATAATGAGACTAATTGGGCAATTGTGAGCTCCAGGATATGGGTTTAGATGGTTGGGTGGAAGGTTAGGAGTTGAGTATGGAATATTGAAGTAGATTGACCCTTAGATGGCTTGATGGCATAAGAGTTGGGATACCTAGAAATTCGTGGGGAATTTGGCCTTCAATTGTAGATAGTATGAGATGAGAGAGTTCGTATACAAGTAGGATGCAATGGTATTTAGAACTAGTATCGGATTTGAGTTGGCAGACCTAGGTGAGGTTAATCTTATCTCGAGAATTGTTGATGATGAGTGGCGATCGTGTTCTGATGTGGTTGGTAATTATAGGCAAGTTTTCCAAAGGATGTGATCTATTGTTAGGAGGTACTTGGGGTCGAGTAACGTGTAATTTTTATGCTATAGGCAATGGTGATTCTGTGATGGGTTCCATAGGCAATAGCGAGTTGTTAGTACTAACATAGTTACTCCTTGAGCTTGATGCAATGCTGGTGTGCGACAGTACTTTGTTTGCGCCTAACGTGATAATGCTTGGTAGTTAGCGCGAGAATGATATGATTTACCTAGTTGTGATGACGTGTAACTTTTGTGATGTGATGTGATGAATCCTAGTATGTGTGATGCTATACTAGATATGTTATGGTGTGTGATTACCCTTGATGTAACTTAGGCATTTTATTGAATGCACTTCATGATTGCTATGTTATATGATGCACTGAATTGGAATTGTTAGAATGATAGACCCGAACTGGTAAAACCTAATTTTGACTTAGAACATAGGGAGGAAATATGGGATTAGCCCTTAGAGATGGATGATTCCACCTCTTGAGTTCTGTAATTGCTTGACTAACGTCGGTTTTGAAGGGTTTTGAATGATGCTTTAAAAAGGGACTAACTTGGATTTTGAAAGACCGAACGCGATCGAGGATTTCAATGATTTTGAGGCCAATCCTTTTTCAAAATTGATGAAACCTTTTGAAACTTTTCCGACCCGAGCTTGCATTATAACGCCCCACGAAGTGGATACAAGCATTATATAGGAGCCCTTATAGATTGCTTGCTAAGATCTAGTGGAGATGCTATGATGTTTTTCGAGTTATCATATAACCGGGAAAATCGGGGTAAGGATGTGGTAAGAGACCATATCACACTCTCGCTACGACCTATCGGGAATATTATAATCACGACGACGATATTATGAGAATCTCATAGGGGCACGTATGAGGTACTTGCGGGATCAATGACAGGATCCTTGGACTCACCAATTTCAAACTTCATACACTTTAAAATTATTTTAGTCTCGGAGACAAGACTTGTTTTTAGAGGTGGATGACGTAATGGCTTGGATTCTCAAATCCTAATTTTCGAAAAAAGGAAATTAAAAATGAATTTAAAACGGATTTAATTTAGATATTTCAAGGAAAATTCGTCCTCAATTTAATAAATCAAACTCGAAACTATTAAAGCGAATTCCGTCTTTCACCTCAACATTCAAAAATTCCTTCCATTGGCGATATCCTATTCGGGTTTTAAAAATCTAATTGATCGAGAGAGTGGAATTTGGAAAACCAATTGTCGAGAATTCAAATTTCCGACTCGGGACCACAATTCTGTCCTCTTTCACCCATTGTTACCCTATTTCAACTCATCTCCTGCTATTGGGGTAAAATCTTATCTCTACTTCCCTCTCCCCCTTATTGATTCCCCCGTCTTTGGAAAACAAACAACCCAACAGTCTGAATTTGCCCAATACCAATCTGAAAATCTCACCTTCTCCTCTTCAACAAAATTAGAAAGGCAGTCTGCTTTACATTTCACTTTCAATTTCAAATCCCTCCTTTTCTTCCTTGTGAGGTTGCAAAGGAACCCATTCCCCTCCACATTTCAAAGACCAAACACACCCTTTTCTCCCTCATTGAGTTGCCAATAACACATCCCCTCTTCCATATTTTTCAATTGGTCACCATTGCACCACCACCCTTGCACCACCTCCATCATCCCCCATCGACCAGAGCCTCACCACCATCAGCCTCCCTCGCCAGTAGACCACCTTCACCACCGCAGCCCCCATCCCCATCTCTCGCCTCTATTTTGCCGAGAGCAGGGCACCAACGCCACCCCCTCGTTCTTCCTCCTCCCACCTCGAGCCAACAGTAGGAGCCTCCCTCGACACCTCTCGGAGACGCCAGCAGCTATAGCAGCAGCTATGAGAGCCCCGGAGTCAGCCGACGCCGCCGAGCACCTCCTCCCGCCCTATTTTCGATTCCGGCCCCGGTATGCCTCGTTCCCCTCTCTTTTACCTTCGAACCGAGCAAAGCTCCTCTTTTAATCTTCCTCTAACCTTCCTATGCTGATTCCGATCAAAGAACTATCCTCCGACGAGCTCAAAGGACCTCCTGCGAGTCGAATCGAAGCCTGACGCTTTCGGAACCCCTCGGTGAGCCTTCTTCCTTCCTCCTTCTTTTCGTTCCTGTCTTTGTGTGTGGATTTGGGCTTCGTGGCCCGAATCCGGGAACCGCCACCGGCGAGCCTCCCATTGCCCTCACTCTCTCGCGTTTTGAGCTCTGTAAGTGCTTCAGGAAGGAGAAGGAGGAACAGTGCTCCTTTCCTCTTCCCATTTCCTTACTGTGGGCCCATGCCACATCACTGCCACCTCAGCCGTGGGAACCTTCCTCTGTTTCTTATCTCCATCGGAATCGGATGTTAGAAATGAATCGGGAAAGGATTTGTATTGGCTTTTTTGGTCCTAATCTCTTTGGGCTGAGATTTTGTTTTAAAAAGAAAACAAGAGTTGGGCCTAATGTCCCCATTTGAACCCGGTTTTGGTGGATTTAGAACAAGAGGGGTCGGTTTGGATTTTTTTAAAATGAAATCCAGTGGGACAAAACCTGATCGAAGGAAAAAAAAAGTGCAGTGCGTGTATTCTCCCCCTGAAATTCAACATTCTTCTTACAACTTTCTCACTCTGATTAGCTCTTCGAACTTTTTGGTAATTCTGACTTCATGAGCTTCATGATCGAGTGTGAACACTGTCTTCGATGGGTGCAAGTTAAAATGCATTCATGTATCACACTCGAGTTCGATGCAATAGACTTCACTGTCTTTGGTGATGAGCTGCTTTCAATGCACAAAAATAAGGTACCTCAGGACCTAATGTGCTTTTCATCGTTTGATATGGGGGATCCGATGTATAGATGATGTACAAGTTGCCTCGTTAAAAACCTTACCTTGGAAAAACCCAGTGGGATAAAAAACCAAGATTAAGGAAAAGAGTACAAAGTTGTGTATAGTACTTCAGGACTCAATACACTATGTCACCACTTACACAATACTTCAAGTATTATAAGCACCCCTTGGCTTAATCGTGTACATATGACGAGACTTTCATATTGATGCTTCGGGAATTTCAAATTAATCAATCATTTTCACTTATATTCTTTTATGAATGATCAATTGGAGTATACAACTACTATGTCCGTCAATTACGGTTAGAGTCGGTTCATCGACAACCAAATATTATATCCACTACTGGTGAATATGTTTTCATATCATCTACTATAGACTTTTATGCAATCTATCTTGCTATAACTTCATTTCGCTTATTGCGGTTTTATATATAAACACCCACTTAAAACCAATGATGTTATACTTTCCAATTTTTGGAACTACGGGTCCAACTCATTCTTTCTATCTCTTTTACCATCATTTCGATGTTGACATCCATTATTTGCTTGATGATCATCATATTCCCATGAGCTCTTTCCACTTCTGGGTAATCCTAAAGTGAGAGCCATGTGATCTTCAACACTTCTGGTGTATTTGAGAATCACTTGATTTTTGTTTGTTTCGGAGTTACTTCTGGAACTTCCAAATGAGCTAGCTAGTGTAATATATGTGACTTAGTCACTCTCTTGACCTTAGTAAATGCATTTGATGGCTTTGTGCTAAACCATATAATAATCATTTGGTGTACATAAGTGTTGAACTTCTAGTTAACTTTCATTCATCTGCGGATCCCAAATGATAGAGAAGTTGCTTTCATGCAATCTCTTTCTTAATACAGTCTCATTTTATCTCCCCCTAAATACCGAGCATTTGATCACCCTTATAAAGCTCGAGGTATTTGATATCATTACGGACTCAAACCCCATGTATCATTCAACTTCTTTGTGGTCTTTTAGTTAATTTTGTTGGAGGCCTCGTAACATATACTCTCTTGTGGAGATAATTTGGGAGAAGTTATCGTGTCAAATTCAAAATGCAAAACTGCATGGGCCCATTTGACTAACGACTCTTCTAGGTCGTTGTGAGCTATTATATGCTCCACAAACATTCTCTTCCTTTTCATATGACCAATGTGTTAAGGCATCTATATTGAAATAACATTGGTCCATATACCGATGTTTTATGTTCGTAGTTGTCTCATTGAACTCGGTCAATAGACGGTCTTGTTATTATTTTGCCAAGAGAACAAGCCGTACATGTATGGTCATCCTTATTGAAGATCTTCCGATCCTAGGATCTTCTAGTCCTTTTGGTGGGAATTCATGTAAAATTCAATGATCTTGCAAATCATCGTTTTACTTGAGCGACCAAATGCCACAAAGAATAAGATTTTATCATCAAATAACTTCTAGTTACTGACATCATAAGTCTCAATGGTAAAACATTCTAACCATTGAACTTTGTACATGGTGACCAATTTATTTAATTAGATGTCGTTAACTGGTTATTTTCAGAACTTTTATTGGAGTCATACTACAAGTATGAAACTAACGACCATTATTCATAATATTCTTCAGGACATTAGAAATTAACCATACAAATATGACCTAGTTATAAGCCACAACAATAACTTAATTGGTTGCGCGCTTAACCATTACCTCTTTAACACCCTCTACGGGAAGGGCATGCTTTAGGCCATGCTTATAGGATTGTCAGGAAGTGGCCTTGTAAACCAGATCATGTTTTATGGTTATTTATATTGGTTGTACTAACCAAATAAAAATAGTTCTGAATATGACATAACCCATATTCCATGTACTTCTTCAAGAGTACAAATGTTTAAAACTAGATCTTAAACTCTTCTAAAATTTATAAGAATATGAAATTAGAGTCTTCAAGCTCTTATGTATACTTTGATGAAAACTCACAATATGGTGCATTAAGGGAATAATAATAATAAAACTGTGTAAAAGATAATACTAAATAGTAAAGTATTTTAAGAAACATTGTGAAGCTTTGATCATTCAACAATGGAGAGTACAAGAGAGAGATTACACAGAACAAGAAGAAGAAGAAAGTGAAATTGAGAATTTGTTAGCTGTCGGTTAGAGACTTTAGTTTATATAGGCTCTAACCTTCTAACTTCAAGTAATTACAAAATAACCCCTCATACTTTCTAACTATAACATAAATACCCTTGCCTTTATATACTCATTACCCTCCCCTCAAGTTGGAGATGGGGTTTCAAAAACCATACCCAACTTGGTTGAAAGAAATCGATGTTGTGCCTCTCCAAGAGCTTTTGTCATCAAATCTGCAAGCTGGAGAGCAGAGGGTATGGGATGAGTTAAGAGGAATCCTTCTTGTTGTTGCTCTCTCACGAAGTGACAATCAATCCTAAGGTGCTTTGTCCTTTCGTGGAAGACGGGGTTAGCTGCAAGGTGCTTTGCTGATCTGTTATCACAGTACAAGGGAATGGGATGAGGAATATGCACCTTAAGCTGAGCAAAGAAGCCATCCAACCAGATCATCTTACTTGCAGCATAGGACATTGCTCGATAGTCTGACTCTGTTGAGGACTTGGAAACTGTCTTCTGTTTCTTGGTTTTCTAGGAAACCAAGTTCTTTCCAAGCATCACGCAATATCCAGAAAGTGACTTAGCAGAGTAAGCACATGAGCCCCAATCTGCATCTGTGTAGGCTGTGACATCTAGTGGTGAATCCTTATAATAGAATAGACCTGCATTCAGGGTACCTTTTAGATACCTAAGAACAAGCAATGCAGCTTGATAATGTGGAACCCTTGGAGAGATGATGAACTTAGATAAATATTGTAGTGCATAGGATAGATCAGGTCTGGTCATGTTGAGGAAGAGAAGGCGCCCAACTAGCCTTCTGTAAACCTCTGGATCCTCCAATATTTCACCTTCGTCTTGTGACAGTTTCAGGCCCCTTTGTAGTGGAAACTTGGATTCTTTTGAGTCAAGCATCTCTGTATCCTTGAGCAGATCTAAGATGTACTTCCTTTGATGGATAGTCATGCCAACAGCAGACCTTGAGATCTCCATTCCTAGAAAGTATCTGACCTGGCCAAGATCTTTGATGGTAAACTTGGAGTGCAGCTGTGCCTTAGTGTTGATGATCACCTCTTCATCATCACCTGTTAATAGCAAGTCATCTACATACACAAGAGCTGTCACAATACCTTTGGAAACAGGTTTAATAAATAGGGAATAGTCTAGCTTAGACTGAACATAGCCCAATGAAATGAGGAATTTAGTAAGCTCCACATTCCATTGTCTACTGGCTTGCTTCAAGCCATATAGGGATCTCTTTAAGAGACACACCTGACCAGGCTTAGCTTTAACATAACCATCAGGAATTTTCATATAAATCTCTTCATCCAAATATCCATGTAAAAAAGCATTATTTATGTCTAATTGATGAATAGGACAATCTATAACAGTAGCCAAAGCAAGTAGACATCTTATTGAAGTAAACTTAGCAACAGGGGAAAAAGTATGTTTGTAATCTTTATTTTTCACCTGGTTGTAACCTTTGGCAACTAGATGTGCCTTATACCTTTCAATGCTCCCATCTAGCTTGTACTTGAGTTTGAAAACCCACTTAGAACCAATAGGTGTGTGACCAGGAGGAAGAGAAGTCGGCACCCAAGTCTTGTTTTTCTCTAGAGCTTCCAGCTCTTTGTCCATTGCCTCAATCCATTTGGAGTCCTTTTTAGCTTGAGAGAAAGTATGTGGTTTTGAGATTTGAACCATGTTTACAAAGGACCTCACAAAATCACTAGAAAAATATTTAGTATCACCAAGAACATAAGATAGGAAACTTTGAGACATAGAATTATTTTGTGGGATAGAAGGGCATAACAAATCTTTGAGCTTAGTAGGAATCTGATGTAACCTGTTAGATCTCCTTGGCTGAACATCCTCAATTTGTAACAGCTGGTTTCCAGAACATGCACTCTCATTAGTCAAGGAATCTGGTATCTCAACATGTGTAAAGGAATCACTGGATTCACTATTTGTGTCACTAATGTGACCATTACTAACAGGATTTGTGTTGGAATCCTGACTGTCATTCAGGAAATTTTCAACCCCATTATTTGTTAAATCAAAAGAGTCAGCAGGGCTTACCAAAGGGAACTTAAGAGAGGGAGATGATGAGATATCACTACTCAAAACACCCTCTTTGAATGGAAACTTATCTTCAAAAAACTAGACATGTCTGCTCACAATGTATTTTGTGTGTCCAAGCAAAATAACATGTAAGCTTTTCGTGCAAATGGATAGCCAACCAGTACACATTTAAAAGCTTTGGAACCAAACTTATCCTTCTTTGCCATGGGATTCAAGGCAAAACATAAACAACCAATAGTTTTTAGATCATCCATAGTAGTAGGAGATCCAAACATAACCTCAAAAGGAGATTTCCAATGTAGCACAAAAGAAGGTAATTTATTTATAATATGAGTTGTAGCTAGAACACAATCAGCCCAAAATCTAACAGGAAGATGAGAATGTAAACGAAGAGCTCTAGCAGTTTCAATGAGATACCAGTGTCTTCTCTCGACCTTACCATTTTGTTAGGGAGTGTAGGGAGCACTTCTTTGATGAATGATACCTTTCTCAGCAAAAAGATTCAATCAATCTTTCTGAAGAAACTCTTTCCCATTATCACTTCGAAAGCACTTGACAACAACATTAAATTGTGTATGAACATAAGAAATAAAGGAAGACAATATCTGAAAAACATTGGTTTTACTGGCCATCATAAACGTCCAGGTAACCCTGCTTTTGTCATCCATAACAGTTAGAAAATAAGAAAATCCCTCAATGCTTTTGGTCTTATATGGACCCCAAATATCAAGGTGCACCAAATCAAAACAATTCATATATAGAAATAAAAGTACTAACAGGAAATGGCAGTTTATGCATTTTGCTCAAAACACAAGTTTCACAAGGAGGTAAGTGTTTAGCAAAAACACCAGGCAAATGTAACATCTTACTATGGGAAGCATGACCTAACCTAACATGAAGCTTTTGCAAAAGCTCAACATCCTTACAATCAGTGGAAAAATTGGATACAGACTTATTATGTAAAGAACTAGAAACAGGTAAACAAGTAACATTGATCTTGAAAGGCTGTTGCTCAGCAGTACAAGTAGCATGGTCTTGTTGAAGCAAGTACAGTCCATTCAGTTTAGCTCCAGAACCTATGACTTGATTAGTGTCAAGGTCCTGGAAAAACCAATTACCTGCTGTAAAGACTGCAGCTAAACTAGAGTCATCTACCAACTTACCAACCGACAATAAATTATGCTTAAAACTAGGTACAAGCAGCACATTCCTAAGCACAATAGTATCAGTTAAAACCAAATTTCCAATCTCAGTAACACAAGCAACACCACCATCAGGCATACCAACACTAATAGGTTTAGCAAGCAACCTTTTATCACAAACCAAATACTAATAAGCAGACATATGATCAGTAGCCCCAGTATCTATAATCCAATCAGTATCGCTGCAGCGGACCGCTCGCTGCCGCGGAAAAACCCGCTGCCAGCGGAAGAGGCAACTCGCGGAAGCGGAAAGGAAGGACACCGCCCTAGTCGATCTCGAGGTCCCTTTGTCGAGGTCGAAGAGCGCCTGAGTCCAGATCCGGAGTCCATCGAGTAGAGCAACTCGAGAAGACCTAGTCGGCAAGCCAGTCTACTCGAGGTCGACTAGGTATTGTCGAGATCGACGAGAGCCCAGTGAGCCAAGTCCGAGCACGTCGAGTAGATCTAGCCGAGGAAGTCCAGTCGACGAACCACCCTACTCGAGGTCGACGAGTCGTGGTCGAGATCGAGTAGAGCCGTTTCCAGAAACTGCTCGACGAGACCTGTCCGAGTAGAATTGAGATTCCTTGGGCGGGAAGGAGTCGATTTGGCCGAAGTTCTATCCGATTCCATCAAGTTCTATCATCAAGGAGACACGATCTATCAAGACATGAAGACTTACCTATTTAGTTTTATCTTTTCCTTTTAGATTTATTTCCATAAAACAATTTATTTATCCTTTCAAGTTTTAGATATAATTTTAGATAGAGATAGATATCTTCTTTCCTAGAATAGCTAGGGGATGAAGCCTATAAATAAGGCCCTAGGGGGCTCAGTTTTATTCATTCCAATTCCAAGTCAGAGACAATTAGTTAGTTACACAGAGGAGTTTAGGAGTTCTAAGGTTTTTAAGGTTTTGGCTTTCTGCGAAAGTTGATTGCCAGGATTGTAAAGGCTTTTGAATTTAGTTAATGCAATTTAGTTCTTTTCATCAATCAATGTCCGTTATTGCGATGAGGCGTGAGTAGTCCACCCACTTCTGGGGCTGGGGTGAGCCCGACGATGGCCATGTGAGATAACGCGATAAAGGTCAGATTTTGTTATGCGATTCATCTTCTATCCCTATAAGCATGATTCTTTTGCGAGAGTTGAAGGTGATCCTTATTTGTGTTATTGAAGCGAAAGTGATCTTAATGCAACTTGGATTAATTATGTGAAAAAGGGTTAGTAACAATTAGGGTTTATGCGAAAGCCTCTATATGCCTATTTGTTAATGACGAAAGTTATTTGATGGAAAGCATGATCTTTTGTGCCTTTATGTGTTACTTTGCATGGTTATCGTTGTGGTGTTGAAACCCTGGCCTTGGAAGTCTTTTAGCATATTGATTTATTTCTGTCGAAATTCTGACTTTTGTTCGAAAATTTGCATTTTAAAAGTTTCTGTCTTATACACAGACTCATACCCATCACCTAAACCAACCAAGAACTGCATCAAACGATTCCTCCCCTCAATCTCAGACACTTTCTTGGTAATCTGACAAGTGCACGCAGACATTACACCACACCCACAACTAGGATATCCTTCCACACTTTGTAATTCATCCCAAATACGCTTCAATTTATTGAAATACTCAGCTATGGACTTATCACCCTTCGTAATATGAATCAATTCTTTCCTCAACTGGAAAATCAAAGGCGCATTTGCCTGCCTATACCTTTCTGAGAGCTCTGACCAAAGATCTTTAGCCGATTCCACACACATAAATCCTTCTGAAATCGAGCTCACCATTGAATTTAAAACCCAACATCGGACCATATAATCCGCCCGAATCCATCGCTGTGAATCCACCGAACCTATCGGCGGCTTCTCACAAGTACCATCAATAAACCCAATTTTGTTCTTCGCCCCCAAAGTGAGACGAATTCCTCTACTTCAACCCAAAAAATTCGAACCAAAAAATTGAAACGAAACCAATTGCGCACCTGGATTGTCCGAATTGGCCAACGCAAGTGGATCATTGTTGTTCAATTGCACACCTCCAGTAGCGAGACCACCGATGTCAACTCCGTCTGCCATTTCAAGAGCCAATTGTCAAAGATCACCAAGATCCGGCACCGAAAACTCTCTGCACACAGAAAACTCTCGCACCAAGCAAGAGACCACCAATCCACACAGGAAACTACGTCAACCACGATCAATCAAAGCTTCATTGCTTTGATACCATGTGAAGCTTTGATCATTCAACAATGGAGAGTACAAGAGAGAGATTACAGAGAACAAGAAGAAGAAGAAAGTGAAACTGAGAATCTGTTAGCTGTCGGTTAGAGACTTTAGTTTATACAGGCTCTAACCTTCTAACTTCAAGTAATTACAAAATAACTCCTCATACTTTCTAACTATAACGTAACTACCCTTGCCTTTATATACTCATTAAACATGTATATCATCAAGAATCATAAATAAATAAATAAAATTAATGTCAACTTCGAGTGACAAGAAAATTTAACATAGATCTCCGAGACCATTTTATCACCTACGTCAGGAGGTAGTATTCTTATATGCGATTCTATCGTTTACTGTGGGAAACTGATGGAGAAAACATTAAGGATCATAGTAATTGATTTGTTTCTCTGGATATAAGAATAATCACTACAATGATGACGTTTACCAGTTTATCCCCACAAGGGTGTGATTTGTCTATTCCTCTACTTTGGGAAATGAGTTTGTTCATTTACTTCGGGAAATGAGTCCGTTCATTTACTTTGGGAAATGAGTCTATTCATTTACTTCAATCAAGAGATGAAGAATAAAAATCTAATATATACAAATAAAACAAAATAAAATGCTAATCATTGATGCATCACTACAGGGATAAAAATATTTGGTTCATCGCTTGAGGGATGAAATTAAATGGTCTATCTCAGATATACGACTTGTTCATTCACATACTTCGGGAGATGAGAACGTTAATCTCTTTCGAGAGATGTGCCGGTTCATCTACTTCGGGAGATGAAGTATGAAAAACATACAATTTAAAATAAATAAAACTAATAAAAGAAATTTATCATCTCTACGGGGATATGATTTGTCTATTCGTCTACTTCGGGAGACGTGGACATTAATCTACTTCCGGAGATGAAATTGATTTATCTACCGGATAAATTTATTTTATATTTGATTCATTCCACTTCGATGGTTGATATAATTTATGTATACATATAGATGTGTTTATCTATTTTACGAGTTAAATCTCATCACTTCGGGAATGGAGATTGGAACCTTCACTAGGGATAAAAATTTACAACCCTAGAAGTTTGAGCCCTTTTATATAGATATATATGAAAAAATGGGCCAATTTGTAATTTCTGAAAACTCCAACCGGATTTGTAATTAAAACAGGGTATATCCATTTTCGAATATCACCAAGAGAAAATCAAAGAATATAATTAAAACATAAAAAATATCATGCATATCTTTCCAAATACGTAGCTTTTTGCAAAACAAGCCCAAGAGCCACCGAAACGATGAAGCCCAACTAAAACCTGTGATTCTAGGTCACCTAAAACACCCGGAGCGGCCCGTTGATCGACCCGAGTGAGCACAACCGCCATAGCAGCGAGCACATGTGTTGAGCGCCTCTCACCATAGCGGCGAGCACAGGTGTTGGGCGCCTCTCACCTCTCATGGTTGGTGCCCGTTGTTGGTGATCTCAGGCAGTAGTGCCGCCGCCAAGTGATCCAGTGATAAGCACGATGGCGAGAACGACACCGCCATGAATAGATCTCCGACGACAAACCAATTAAGGGGATAGATAGAAAAATGCCAACCTCGCAGCCAGCAATAAAAAAACAACTACAAAAGATTAAATCACCGATTGACGCTTTCCAATACCTTGAAATCCACAAGTCCCCATGTCAAAAACCAAAGAACATACACGGTAATTTACCACGAAAAAATCAACACAATTGAAGCTTCATGGTTACCGATCGAGAGAAAAAAGAACAAATCAACATAACTAATAAATAAAACAAAGAGCCATCGGCATACCGAAAATATTCGAATTGAATCCAACAACAAATTCCAATTCAATAGAAAGAAATCCATCGATTGTAATTGTGAGGAATAAGAAGAAAATTTAAAGGATAAATAGATATGTGGATATACACACCATATCGATTAAATAGAGAAAAAATCTGGCAAAGCAAAACATGATCTTGAAAGGCGAGCGTCATCGGTAGTGCGATCAATTAACATCGATCGTATGAGGTTTTACCTTTTCCCTTTGAATCAAGTTGAGCAATTTCGTGCTGATAACGTTTCATAATACAACGAAGAATGAGAGAGTAAGGAGGAGACAAAGAACAGATTTTCATTCATCTGTATATTCTCAAGCAGGATTACAAGCCCTTATATAGGCCAAGTAGAGAAAGAGTACATAAATAAGTCGGGGGTTTAAGGAGGTGGAACATCCACAACTAGTGGCTTTATAACAGGGTCGGTTTTTTTTTGGATTTTACAAATAAAAATGGTTGATTTTTTTTTTGAAATTATAAAATAAGGGCGGTTTTTTTGTAAATTATAAAAAGCTGATTTTATCAAATAAAATGGTTGAGATTTTTATGGGACTTGAAAATATTTTATGAAAGTGTTTAATAAATGGTATTTAAAATATTATATAATATTATTTTGGGATTTAACATATAAAATATTATTATTGAGATTTAAAGATAAAATATTATGGTGATTTAAAAATATAATTTTATGAGACTTGGATTTTAGAAAAAGGAATTTGACGAACATTTTTCCAAAGTCGGGATTTCTAAGTATTTGACTTGAATTTTAAACGGGTTTGAATTAACTTGGAAATCTAAATTGTTTGATGACTGAATAGCATGATGTTATGATATGTGTGACTAATAGCATGACATGTGGTGATTTATTATAAGAGATTAAATGTTAGATAATTATGACGAAGTAGCAGGGTCATGTTATCACATGAGTTATATATACCTTATTATTATGATGAACTGTTGGGATGTATATGCGGATATGATGAATATGAGCATGCAGAATTGGTTGAGTGATATATGGAGAATGATGTGGTCTTATGGAACGTTATGATGCGATGGAATGGCATTTGTGATGTGTTTACTTGTCCTATTGAATGATGTGTGCTTGAGTGCTTTAGTAGTTAGATGTAGACTTATGTATGTTCCGCTATGTATCTAGGTGATACTCTGTGATTGTGACTGATGTGTACCGGATCTTCTATTATGTTTTTCTGCATAGGCAAGTAAGTCTCGTCGGAGCTTACTCGGATTGAAAGAGACCTCCCTACTTTATGTGCATGATATATTGGGTGCTTGCATTCAGGATCAGCATGTCATTTAGTATCATGCAAGGTTGCATTGACTATTGAGCATTCTATTTATGTATGCGTATGTAAACAGAACTGATTACTCCACTCCCTTGATGAAAATTGGAAATGGTTTCAAAGGCTTCAAATATATAAAATACAGGTTTTGAATTTCATTAATACAGCTTTAGCTTCCAGACCTTTGACACAAGCTTTGTGTCAAATTTGACACAAAGCTTGTGTCAAAGGTCTGGAAGCTAAAGCTGTATTAATGAAATTCAAAACCTGTATTTTATGTATTTTATTTATTATATTATATATATTATCTACGTATGGTTTCCGAATATTATTATACATATTTTATACTAACCATACAGCAAAGATTTCGAAGAAATCTTCTTCCTTAAAGCTGAAAGATATGAAAATCAAATCAGGTGGATTGTGGCTTCGTAGTTTCCTGGAATAGAAGATTGCGAAGATCCTTCCTAAGCCATGATCTCAAGTAGCCGTTGGGTGAAGATTTTTGTCTCAAATGGCACCGATTTGATCGAGTATAAAAGGAGATGAAGAAGAGTGAAGAGGGACATGAGTTAAACACTGACGATCATTGAACTACAACGCACACTCAGCCCTCAAGTCAATCTTTCTTCTACGTGTACTCTCTGCTAGGTGTTAAGAGTCTTATCTTTTGTGTCAAAGCTTTTGAGAGTTACACAATGATCTTATAGGATATATTCTGAGAAAGTGTTATACTCGAAAGTTTATATAACTCAGGAAGTGTGCACTAGGCAATTGATTCGTGAGTGTAAGAGGATTGTACTAGATAGCTGAGAGAGGTGGGGCTCTTCTAGAATAGTCTAGGACTCCAAGGGAACGTGAGTTGACTAGATTGCAATTATATAGGAGAGAGGCTTCTCGGTGAGCTATTAGGATCGTAAGTTTTGTGAATCAATAAAGCCTGTTGAATCCTAGGGTTATGGAAGAACCCTAGGCGGGGACTAAGCCTTAAAGGAGCCGAACATCGTTAACAATTCATCATGTTCTTTACTTATTGCTTTACCATTATTTCCGCACTTGTTTCGAATTGTATAACTTTGTTGTGATTCAGGTATCTCAATCGAAAAAATTGAGTTTACTCCCGCAAGCGTTTCAAAAGTCTTGAGATTGACAGCGAAAAGTTGGCATACTCTATTCAACCCCCCCTCCCTCTAGAGTATCTTTATTCTACTTTGTTATACATTATCGAACCTTAAATTGGTATCAGAGCCTTACTCACTGTTTTTGATCTAACAATCTTGTGAGTTTTGATCATGTTTGGTGAAGCAAGCGGGGGATTTGCACAAGGGAGGTCTACCAATAGATCACCGCTCTTTGTGGGAAACAACTTTGTCCCCTGGAGTTCCTTGATGAAAATATTCATTATAGATCAAGATATGGAACTTTGGAACATTATAGAGAATGGTCCAAAGATTCCTGTGAAAGACGGAGCTAGTGGAAGCAAAGTCACGAAGACTGAGGACGAATACATCCAATCGGATCTTGAACTCGTTTCCAAGAACTATAAGGTCATTAACTTACTATATTGTGGTCTTAGTACTGATGAGTTTAACCGTATTTCATCTTGTAGGTCGTCTAAAGAAATTTGGGACAAGTTAGTTGTTACCTACGAAGGAACCAGTCAAGTGAAGCACACCAAGATCAGTATCTTCCTTCGAAAGTATGAAATTTTCAAAATGAAGCCTGATGAGTCTATTAAGGCCATGTTCACATGATTCACGGAAATCACAAACAACCTTGACTCTCTCGACAAGACCTTTGAGAATGTTGAGAAAGTAAGGAAGATATTGAGGTGCCTACCAAAAGACAAATGGGGCCCTAAAGTGACAGCCATAGAAGCCCAAAATCTCACAACTCTACCCCTTGATGACTTGCTTGGGAAGTTGATCACACATGAGATGATTCTCAATGAAGACGATGGAGAAATCCCAACTAGCACTAAGAACTTGGCACTCAAGTCTAAGAAGGATGAGCCCAAAGATGTGTCTGATTCTGAAGATGAGGATGATCCCGTTGCTCTCATTACAAGGGGTCTTTCTAGAATCCTCAAGATGAAGAAGCAATTCAACAACAAAGATGGATAAGAGTCTTCTCGAGGTAAGTCTCAATACAACAAATATGACAAGAAGACTAAACCTTTGTCTTGTTTGGAATGTGGTGAAACAGACTATCTAGTGAAAGATTGCCCTCAAAAGAAGAAGAGCCAGTTCAAGAAAGGTGATAGATGGAAAAAGAAAGCCATGGTGGCAGATTGGAGTGATTCTGACTCAGGTGACTCAGACTCCGATGATGAGAAGGCCAACATCTGTCTCATGGCCTCAGGAGATGAATCCCACGATGGGGAACTTGAGGTAACGGTAAGAGAACTTATGGCAAGTCCAAAAGAGGTATTATCGGAATTCCTTTCTAATATGATTGCCAATGAAAAGAAACTTATTGCCCAAACCAACACTCTTATTAAGAAAACCGTGGACTAGGAAAGAACTATTAATTAGGAACTGTCAATGAGGGTCAAAAGTAAATGAATTAAAGATAATGGATCTAATTATAGAAGGAGATTCAAATATCATCACGGACCACCTACACAGAAACACCGGATATCCGTGGGAAATAGAATGGTTATATCCGACATCTAAGCCCTACTTCAGTGAGTAAATAGTGTAGGTATATCCCATATTGGCAACCGGGTAGCAGATAAGGTTTCACACGTTTGCTACTCTACCAGGGGGCCAGATTTATACCTCGATTCAGGTCTAGAAGACCTCATTCGATAGGATGCTTTCGGATAGGGTCTTCCCATCCAAATTATTACCTAATAAAAAAACACACACACATATATTGTAAAAGCTAGATCCAAACTATAAATCGGTTTTGATAGCGGAAGCGAATAAGATCTAGAACAATATTCGAAAGATCACAGAGAATCACATGCAAGAGAACGAACAAAACGATTTTACGTGGTTCGGTATAAATACCTACATCCACGGGGCCTCAAGAGTTGGCCGAATCCACTATAGAGAGTTCGTACAAGTAATGATACAAGCAATGAAAGCAAACAACCCTAAACTAACATGCATGTGAATCAGAGGTACAAGGAAGAAGAGAAAACCCCCCTGTATGGGATAAACTGGAAGATCGAAGAAGGATTCGATCTCCAAGAACCCTAAATCTCATAAGGCTAGGAGAGCGGCCACCCAGGAGGACGCCGGAGCTCGATCCACCTTCCAGAGAAGCCAACAACAACCTTACTTCTCCGAACGCTCGCAAACCGACGGCAAGAGCAACTGAATCTCCAAACCCTAGAAACCCTAGCGGAGCGTTTGTGAGGAGAGAGAAAGACGAAGATTGAAGTGAAGAGCTCTAGCAACTGGAAGAGAGGCTTTATAGCTAGGTCAAAACCCGAGCACCAAAACGCTGCGCTTCGCATACGAAGAGGCAAGGCAAGCTCCGGATCCTCTGGGCTACCAAGCTCATCCAGTGCCGAGATCCATGGGCCGGGTAATGGGCTAAAGCCCAAAGCCTGAATTAAATCCTTCTCCCTTATAATACCTTATACATATACCTTATATAGTATAGTTTATACATATAAGTTAACTCCGCTATAGTTATAATCTCGTTAGATGATCAAGCTTAAATAAGCTCAATACGACTCAGTCGAGACATAAACTATAGTGCATCATATATGTATAATATATACTATAAGTCACATGTATAAACATCATACACACATACATGTCCATACACACATCAACCAATATTACATGCCAAAGGAAAAGATTAGGAAAGTAAACACATAACATTACAAACACCCCTCTACTTTTCTAAGTCTTGCACTGGGCGGACTCAAACTCAACTGATAAGTGTATTCTTTATGGCCAGGTCAATCCTCAGCCCAAGCACACATCACACACAGAGATCACTCAAGTTCCTCCAAGTGGAGGAAGTTCCTGCAAAACACAACTTTATCATAAGGAACAATTTTAGTGCCAAAATCTACAGGATTAACTCTACCATCGATTTTCTTAATATGAATGCTATTATCTTCAACTTTTTCACGAATAAAATGATATCTAACATCAATATGTTTAGTACACTCATGGTACATAGGATCTCTACACAAATACAGAGCACTCTGGCTGTTGTTGGGACTTCCACCTCTTTCAAACTACCCTGCAACAAGATAGCTTCTTTACAAGCTTTTGTAGCAACAATGTATTCTGCTTCAGTGGAACATAATACAACTATAGGCTATTGTTGGGACTTTCATGAAATACAATTACCTGCCCATGTATACACATAGGATGTAATTGATTTACTAGTGTCCTTGTTACTAGCATAGTCAGCATCAACAACGGCATGCGATTCAGATGCAGAAGTATGCTCAGAATATAAAAATGACACGTTCACAGAGCCAAGCAAGTATTTTAGCAGATATTTCATAGATAACCAGTGCTTCTCAGAAGGATTAGACATGAACCTACTTAGAGTACTGATAGCAAAAGCCAAGTCAGGCCTAGGACAAATCATAGAGTACATAACAGACCCAACAGCAGCATCATATGGAATAGATTTTATATTGTTCACCTCAATAGCAGAGAAAACATATTTAGACTTAGTCAAATCAAGATGAGGACCTAAAGGGATGTGATTCACTTTTTCACCAGAAATATGAAACCTGTCAAGCACCTTATGAATGTAATCACATTGATGCAACCATAATTTTTTATGCTGTCTTTCTCTAAGAATGGACATACCCAAGATTTTCTTAGCAATACCCAAATCTTTCATGTCAAAATGCTTCTGTAAGTTCTTTTTAATGTCTAAGATGCAATATTTAGATTTAGAAATCAAAAGAATATCATCAACATATAAAAGCACATAAGCAGCATGACCATTTCTTTTAATACCTTTGAAATACAAGCATGTATCAAACTTACTTCTTTTAAACCCCAAATTGACCTCATACATCTATCAAACTTAATATTCAACTGTCATGGAGACTGTTTAAGACCATAGATAGACTTATTCAGCAGGCAAGTTCAACGAAGCTCTTAGGCTGTCTCATGTATATAATTTCATCCAAGTCACCATGCAAGAAAGCATTTAACATCCATTTGCTCAAGTTCAAAATCATGCACAACAGTCATAGCAAGTAAGAGTCTAAGAGTCTTATACTTAACCACATGAGCAAAGATTTCATTATAGTCTTCACCCTCTCTTTGGGTGAATCCTTTAGCAACAAGTCTGGCTTTATACCTAGGTTGATCATATTTAGACACACCATCTTTAAGCTTAAAAATCCATTTGCAATCAATAAGTCTTGCATTTTCAGGTTTAGCAACTAAAGACCAGATTTTTTTAATCCTCATAGACTCAATCTCTTCATCCATAGCCTTTTTCCAATTCTTATAGTGAGCACACTTTAAAGCATGTTCATAAGTCTCCGGTGTAAAACTTTTAACCACATCAGACACAAGGCAAGCACACTCAACAATGTTGTTTGTGAACCTTTTATCACTACAAAAAAAAAACATTTTAGCAACGGCTACTTGCCGTGGCGAAAAGGCCATTTGTCGTGGCGAAAAGGTGGTAGCCACGACTATAGCCACGGGAAACCAGCCGTAGGGAAACCTTGGGTGGCAAAAGAGTGTAGCCACGGGATTTGCCGTCGCTAGATTAAATGGCCACGGCATAGCCGTCGCTATAAACAATGCCGAAGTAAATTAGGCCAAAATAGTTGTGACGGGGATCTGCCGTGGCTATGAAAGTTTTCCCGCTATAATTTTGACGGTTTATTTGTATGGATGTGACGGGAACATGCCGTGGCTAGCATGTTCATTTTTTCCCCCTAATAGCGACGACAAGCTGTCGTTGCTAAGCTTGGCAAATTTTGGTTTTTCTGTTTGCGACGGCAAGATGTCGTGGCTAATGGTAAAGCCTTTTCATGTTTCATTTATTTTTACTAATCCTCCCTATTTTACTTCTAATCACACATACATATTGGTAATAAATAATAACCAATTCTGAAATAAGTTGCAACCATAATAGAATCTTCCATATAACATATATAGATTTAACATTCAAATCACGCATACATAGCGATGATAACTATACATAACAAAAATATGTTCCCAAGTCCGGAGTTTTAGCATTCCGACAAAAGGTGTGATTGTACATACACACATAGAGCCAAACAAAATCATACTTGTTCTTTTGGTGCTAAAATATTGCCATATCAACGAGCAGCTGGAGAATCTCTTTCAACGTCTTCCGAAAAAATGTCATCATCTTCTTCTGTCGATGTGTCTCCTGATTTCTCGGGAGATACGAGAATAACTCCATCTCCTATAGATTCCTTGAGCTGGACACTTGTTGTCTATACATAATATTAAAAAAAGAATAAAAAAAGTAAGGTATATTGAGAGCAAGACACATTATAGCACATAAAGCAAATAAACACATGACAACAATTATATTACTGCTACTAGTGGTATTAAACTAGATGAAATCAATTAATGGTCTCCTATATTACTAAATAAAATATTGGTCATCGGCGGAAGTGACAGCTTGGGCTGTTCATCTGAATTGTGTTATGTATGGCACTAGCAAGATCAAAGGGGTTGTTGGTGTTGAACAAAAAGCCAAGTTGTCTGCCTATATCCGGGAACAAGGGTTGTCAGCTAGTTGGAGATGGGTTTTGTCTTGTGGGCAATGTGAGCTACTATCATACTGCAGATGGCTTGAATTTTACAGCGAAGAAAGATGATCCAAAGCAATAATTTCACTAATCTATGTCTCAACCAAAAGTCTTCAGTGAGCACAAAAGTACAGAGCTAAAGTTGTAATTACACTTCCCACCCAAAAAAAAAAAGAGTTGTAGTTACACAGAGACAATTGACATAGAAGAGTAATATTCCAAAATGACAGGAGTTTGAATGTACCCATAGGAAAGAGACAATCAAATGGATGGATCATCCCCTTTTGCACAGAGCAATTCTTACTAAATTGGCATTCCAAATGCAGGCCCTATAATGCTTAAAAGCAATTCATTTCTTAGGGAACAATAGGTAGCCATAGGAGGCAAACATCATACCGCCCATTTGATAAACTCTAGCATTTTCTATTTCTCAAGCTAAAGCCAACAAAAGTTCAGTTTTAAATAGGCAAAAAAGTATTCAGTGAGCACAAAAGTACAGAGCTAAAGTACACTACACTATAACCATTCATTCATAATTGAAGAAATTGAAGAAAGACACGTATGAAATTGAAGAAAGACACGTATGTGTAGATGTTGAAATTGAAGAAATTGAAGAAAGACATTGCTTATAAAATTGAAGAAAAAAACATTCACAAACCTGCGCTTGTGAATGAGCACTTGTCCCACCAGCTATCCCTGTAATTCCCAACACTTCCGATCTTAGCGCTTGGATTTTTTGGTCAAATTGCCTTGAAAGGTGCTCAACAAGCTCTTGAAGCTGCTGTCGGATCGTGGGATCGTTGCTATTAGGTGTGTTAGACGGTGTTGGATACACCAACCTAGAAGGGACACTACAGCCATATGTGCGACAGTATCCATGACCATCAGGTCCAATAACTTGATGGAAAATCTTGTCTTTTACAACTGTAAGTTCACGTTGATCCTCTGGTTCCTTACTCAAGAGATGGTTGTAGTCCTTCTAAGTATGACAAATGAAGACAAGAACATTATACAATCACCACATACTTTAAAAATTATAGAAATAAAAAGGTATACAAATGAAAGGATTGACAAACGTACGATGGCTGCAATAACATCAGGGTCATTGGCGTTTCGAGATTTGATCCACACACTCATTTTGTCAACTGGTTGCCCACTTTTTTGCAGCTGATCAATATAAAAACAATAGTATAAAATGCAACTCAAACTAATTAAGATAGAACAAAAAAGGTACAGCTGATCCATATAAAAACAATAGTATAAAATGCAACTCAAACTAATTAAGATAGAAAAAAAAGGTACAATCTCAACAATACATACCTCGTATTTTACTTCGGAAAATGACTTTCGGCCAGTGATATGAGATGGTCCATGCTTATCTCGATTCATGGAGTTTTGTAGTGATTGTTTCTATTTATATCAAGAGCCAATACTCATGGTTAGAAATGAATGAACACATATGGATATGAAAAGCATGATTGGGTCCATTATAATTTATATTTTCTGGAAAAAAAGAAGAAGAAAACCTGAGCCTCAGAACTCCCCTAATATGCAATAAGCTCAACCCAATGTTCGGGTGGAACATCTGTAGGTGGGTGCGAAGCTAACTTTGGATCATCTCTCTTCGCTGTAAAAATTTTTGCTTTTGTTTTAGACTTGTAATCTTTCCACATGCTGTTGCATGTTTTCAAACAAACTGGTTTGTAGCCTTCGGGGACATTTAATATATTTCTCTGCAAGTTTGATCAAAGTAAGTAGGATAAAAATAGAATAACCACACAACTTGTAAACTCATGAAGAATATAATTTCACCTGAACTTCTGCCCATATTCCCTCCTTGATAGAATCGTCAATAGAGGACCAATCTAGATTAGTCAACGGAAGCCTTTGAGCATCACGCACTATAATCCCTAATTGAGACTTCAAAGGTTTGGCATTTTCTCCAACCGGCTGGAAAACATCGTTGAATTCAACAGAGATTTTGACTCCGGTGTTCCACTCTCATATACCCTGATTATGGCCTCGAACTCCAATTTGTTGTTGCTTACCATTTTTAGGGCCTCGAACTGCAATTTTCTGCTGCTGACCTTTAGTCAAATAAATATTATACAAATTAGAGGTTTAATAAACTACTAAATATTTCTATAAATTGTGGTTGAATAACTTCAATGAATTGAGTAAATATTCATAAAATATACTATTAACACTTGTTTCCATGGGAGATGGCACAAGGGATGCAGCCGGAGGTGGTGCAGAAGTGGTAGCTGTAAGAGATGCATCGGGATTTCGTGGAGGTGGAGCAAGGGTTGAAAGTGGAGCACTAGGCATAGGTGGTGGAACCGCTGATTCTTGTGATGATGAGTTGGCATGCCCACTAGCCGAGGAAGAAAAGGCCAAGAACTCAGCTATCGTACGTGGTCTCCCACGTCCGCCCTTTCTTCTCTTCATGGGAACTTTTTCCTCTTATTATGAAATAAAATTCAGCAACCAAGAAAAATTACAAGCTCGTGGGGAAAAAGAAAAGAAAACCATAGTTCTCTAGATATACCAAAGACACAATAGTTAATATTACATTTCTCTCTTGTCCAGCCTCTAGAGTGGGAACTTTTTCCTCTTATTATCTAGGGATAGACAAGCAATTGTGACATTCATGGAAATTAAAACCAGTTAAAACTAAATAAAAGGGCATAAGGATCGGTATAAAAACAATAAATACAGTTGTCATACCATATATATGATTCTTAATCTCCCAAATTTGAATATTGAATCTATTGAGACAAATGAAAATGATGGGTAAAAACTGCACATGTCTACTCACAATATATACTTTTTAATATCCAAACAGAAGAGCTTATATGCTTTTTGAGCAAAAGGATACCCAACCAATGAAAATGATATTTATGCACATATCCTGATCTAATTATGACTTGGCTAGTTCTAAGATCCTTGAAAACCAACTTTGTGCAGTAAATATAGCAGCTAGATGAGAACACAAGTAGACTCGACATGGTTTTCTACACAAGTCGAATTAAACATAAAATTATATTGAACATGCTTTTTTAGCATGTTAAACACCATAAAAATCAAGGGTACGTTGATACTCATAAAAGATGCTTGTTAGAGATCGACATAGCTTCATGTACAACCCTTTTTAGCATGCTTGATATAGTAAAGATGCTTGTTAGATATCGACATAACCCTTTTTACACGTCATTAAAGAAGTTTAATAAAGCATTACCGATGTCCAAGTGAGTTGAAGTTGTTGGCACAGTTGAAGATGAAGTTGAAGATGATGCAGAAGTTGTTGCATGTGGAGTTGGAGATGTCAAGGCAAGTGGAGGAACACTTGTTGCATGTGGAGCTACAAGTGAAGGAGTAGGCACAGCTGCAACTACAGTAGACGGAGTAGTAGATACAGGTGCAAGTGGAGCAGTAACTGTCAGCAGCACAGGATTTGAAGCTACAACTGAAGGAGTAGGTGCAACTGCAAGTGGATCGGTAAAGGGAGCAGTAGATACAAATGCAAGTGGAGCAGTAGTTGTAGCTGTTAGCACCGCAGGACTTGAAGTTGTAAGTGGAGCCGTAGTTACAGCTACTGATGTTGGCAAGGACCCGATATGACTATCACTTGAATTAGTAGAAAGTAAGAACTCAGACATCGTTCTAGGCCTTCTAGGTCCACCCTTTCTTTTCTTCCCCATGGTTACCTATAACAACATGGAAAAAAACACTAGGAGTCAGCCTGCATAGAGCTTACTTACTTTAAAGTAGATGGTGTACATGTATTTCTTCCAAATATTAAACATACAACACATGACTTGAACATATAGTGGCAACAAAAACTGAAAATAACATGAAACAGTACAAACCGCAGTACATTTATCTTTAACCTCTATCAAATAACAGTATCTTCAACCTCCAACTCAGGATTACCTTCTAACTCATCGTCAACATCCACATGAGAGTACTCTTTTGATTCCACATCCCCAACATCAAGCCACCCTTGCCCAGCTGGACATGGGTTATACCACACTTGTCGTGCTTGAGATGCCAAGATAAAAGGCTCATCCCCTACACGATCATGTGGGTACAGTAATCTCTCGAAGTTTACTAAGGTGAAGTTGAAGGGGTCCAACTTCACACCAGATGAAGGATGTGCCCACTCACACCTAAATAACATGTAGTTGATATCTATAGAGTATGTAACCTTGATAATATCAGTCAATCTTCCATAATACGGTATAACATCTCCTTCTAAATACACACCACAATTCTGCCTTGATCTTTTATTATCTAGACTTTTAACACGAAAGAAATAACCATTCGTGGTATAAGAGGTCAGCCTTGTCGCGGAAGGAGAAGGGAAGTTAGACAAAGCTACAATTTCATCGCCCAAGGAAGCATCCTCTGCCCTTTGCCAACCTTGAACCTATAATGTGTAGTTATAATCCATCAGTAGATAGATAGGTGAAAATGGATCAATAGCTCATAGGTAAACTCACATGTGCCTTGAACCATTTTGGAAACTCTTGGAAATGAGTTAAGGCAATGGACTCCTCATTAGCTGTAGGATTGTGATTTCTGATGGAAATGATATGTTCTCTTCACCAAGAAAAAAGAGAAAAGATTACGGAGGCTGAATTTGAAGGGATCTCATCATAGAATGGATTCATGTTTTTATGTAATGGGGGCTTACTTTAGATATGGTGTGACCGCATCTGTATGAAACAGGACCCACCGATGAATTTGAGCCCGAGTTATTTCTGGGAGAATGAAGCCTTTCCCCTTCTTCTCATCATCAATTTTCCTTCTTGGAGGTCTATTTGATTTGCTCTCCACTTCTCTAAGATATTGTGCACAGAAGTTCATGCATTCCTCCATCACATAACCTTTCGCTAGTGATGTTTCTGGGAATGCTTGTTGTCGCACATGATTCTTCAAGGTCAGAAAGAACCTCTCTATTGGATACATCCAACGAAAGTGAACAGCCCCACCAATCATCGCTTCCTCAACAAGATGTATGGGCAAATGCTCCATGATATCCATGAAGGATGGTGGAAATATTTTCTCAAGCTCACAAATTGTCAAGATGATGTGAGAGCGTGCCTTCTCCAACTCACATCTAGAATTCACTTTAGAGCACAACACTTTGAAGAACTTTCCTACATCAACCAAAACTGAAACAACATTGCTTGGCAAGGAACTACGTACACATAATGGAATCAAATGTTGTAGAAGGATATGATGATCATGGCTTTTAAGGCCTCCAATTGAACGGTCCTTCAGATTAACCCTCCGTGCAATATTTGAACATGAACCATCAAGCATTCTAGCAGTGGATAAGGCTAATAAAAACTTATCTTTCCCTTGGTTATCCATCTCAAATTCAGCTCTATCATAGTATTCAACATTAGACTCAGTCTTCTTGACATGATATTCGTGTCTAATTCCCAATGTTGCAAGGTCACGTCGAGCAGAGACATTGTCCTTCGTTCTGCCCTTAACTCCCATGATTGTGTACAAAATGTTTTCAGCGAAATTCTTCTCAGCATGCATTGTATCTATACTATGCGGCAGTAGATTGTCTTTCCAATAAGGTAGCTCGTAGAAGATGCTTTTTTTCTTCCAGTTGTGCTGGTTTTTTTTCGTTGGATCCCTTTCTGGTTTCTCGGGCCCCATCTTATGTCTAAAGAGCATGTCTTCCTTCATATACTGTGTACGCACTCCATTGGACTCAATTTGTGTGAGCGGTTCAGCCCCGTTCAATCTGGGAGGAGGTTCACTGAATTCTCGTCCATGATAGAATGATTTTGCATCTCTCCGATATTTGTGATCATATGGTAAGAATCTCCTATTCTTCCCATAAGACCACTTGTGACTAGCCTTCAAGTATGTTGCCCCAAGTCTTGTGTTGCAATTGGGACATGCATATTCGCCTTTGGTACTCCACCCGGATAAGTTAGCATAGGCGGGGAAATCGTTGATAGTCCATAGTAGTGCAGCCCTCATTTGAAATGCTTGGTTGGTGGAGGCATCAAAAGTAGGTACACCCACTTCCCACAACTCTTTCAACTCTTCAATTAATGGCTCCAAATATACATCTATCTTATCACCAGGCCCCTTAGGTCCATCAATGAGCACAGATAAATATATATATTATTGCTTCAAGATATACTTTGGTGGCAAATTGTATGGAAAACACACAACAGGCCATGTACTATAGCTCACATTCTGAATCCCAAATGGATTAAATCCATCGGATGCAATTCCTAGTCTAACATTCCTTATCTCAGCTCCAAAATCCGGATGCTTAGCATCAAGATGTTTCCACGCTGGAGAGTCTGCAGGATGCCTAAACACACCGTCATCCACACGCTTCAATCCATGCCACTTCATAAGTGTTGCTGACTGTGCTGTTGCAAACAACCTCTGTAATCTTGGTGTTAGCGGAAAGTATCTAGCTTGTTGTGCTGCCCTTCGTGTCCCAGATTCAGAACTTGAGCCTACGGCTGTTGCCCTCCACCGAGATGCATTACATATTGAACATACATCCAAGTTTGCATCTTCATTTCTAAATAACATGCAGCTATTAGGGCAAGCATCCACGGTTTTGAAAGAGAATCCTAAATCATCCACTAGCTTTTGGGCTTGATAATATGATTTAGGAAGATTAACCCCATCCGGCAAAATCTCAACAAGTATGTCTAACAATTCCTTGAAAGAGTTGTTTGTCCATCCATGTAGACTTTTGGCTTGTAAAAGCCGAACAGCAAAAGATAAGACTGTGTGCTTCTTAGAACCTGGGTATAGGGGTAGGTTCGCACATTGCATCAGCTTTGAGAACTGTTTTGAACACTCATCTGCCCCAATAGAAGCATCTTCACCTTCTCCACAATCGTGCATATGTTCTGGTATAGCTCTATTTGTCATTCCTATTGCATCTTCAACCAATCTAGCCATATCGACATCCATATACCCATCAGATTCAGGTGGCACTTCATTCGTCGGCAATCGCTCCTCAATAAGATCATCAATGCTCTCGCCATGTTTTGTCCATAACTTATACCTAACCCAGAATCCATTGTCCTGAAGGTGCTTCCGCACAACTTCTCTAACATATAATGCTCTATTTTTACATTTCCTACAAGGGCAGTAAATGACAGAACCGACTTCCTTCCTAGCATAAGCAAAGTCTAGAAATTCATCTAACTTTGCAAAGTATGAGAGTGAAACTCTAGTTCCCGAGTCAATCCATGATTTGTCTATAACCATTGCAGATTGTAGTGTGTACACGAGTCTATGACACCTAAAATAATGATTTTAGTGTTCAATTATTTTGGTTAAGTTAAAACAATATTTTACTTTTATTACATCTATGTAAAGTTTGCTATTGAAGAAAACACGTTAGCAACAACAAGGATCATGTACAATTTCACAAATAGTTGACATAAAGAATTAAATGCATCATAAATAAATATAAATACGACAAATGACAACAGAGACTGATTACCAGAAATAAAAAAAAGACAAAATAACCAGAGAAGACATGTGAATAAAAAGATAAACCAGAATAACAAGAGAAGCTCAAATCATCATTATTATGGATTCCAAATCATAATACATACCATTAGTTGGATTATGTGAATAAAAAAAGACAAATTTGAATTTTTTTTAAATACCCATTATAAAAGGCAGAAAAAAGAAGAAGAATAAAGAAGATCAATGAATGGATTCAACAAGAATCACAGACGAAGAGGATAAACCAGACCTGCTCAGCAATGAGCTGTGCTACTGTCTTCTTGCTCATCTCTTGTTGTTCTGGAAATTGAAGATAAGGTCTAGTTCACAAACCTGAAAAGAAAGAAAAAGTTTCATTACAACATACAAAAAGCCTAAATAATGTCCCAATAGTGTGTTATGTATAAGAAAAAGACCAGGACACTCATACTTCCAAACTATCGATCCAAAATCTCAATATAGAAATGGATTATTTCCATTTAAAAATAGGGTTCATTTACAGTGAAAACAAACATGAGAAATAAAAATGATAAGAAATCATGGAGGAAAAGACAGGTTATATAGTTTTGTCAAAGAAAAGAACAAGTATAAAGATGAGTTGGGTTGGCAAACACAAATTCTCTATAAAATCCTAAGATTCAAAAACGTGAATTACTTGGGAAATCCAGAAGTACAAAATCAAGAAGGTTAGCCCAACATAAAGAGGGATTAAAAACCCTACTGAAATTGAAGGTCACCAAAAGGCTCATCTGCCTTGCTAACTCCCCATGACCACTCTACATTAAATGCACAATACCCCAGTATTCTAAGCTGAGCAAGAAATCGATATATGCAGACAACCAATTGAGACCCTCCCCGGGATTAATCAATAGTTTTAGAATGAAATATCAAGTCGTTTATCTTCTTGTCTCTAATGATGAGGTTCAGATCAATATGCAGCAGAGTATGCAAAACAGTAGAAAACATGGAACAACAGAAGACAGAATACACTTCAAGCACCTTGGTCAAGATCAAACGGTTAAACCAGCAGCAGCAACACAAATAACTCCAAATTATGTTTTCCTGAAACACTTTTCTATTCTACCAGTATACGCAGTAGCTCAGTTACAATTTGAGTAAAATTAACCCTTTCATGAACCCATAATTAGACAATTCTCTATGATGAGTTTTTTTCTCTTAACACATTCATTTGGTAGTATTATACAATGATAAGTGGCTCAGTTAAAAAGAAAAGCTCACCACAGATGATGCAATATATGCTGTAAAAAGGCAGCCATTAAAGGCAAACATAGCCCCCTCTACTTTCAATCTTGACTTCAAATCTTTTTGACTCGAGAATAGGTACATGGATACTATTAACCCTTTACCAATTAGTTTTTTCTCTTAAGTTTATGAGTACTATATTCTCCGTATTAAAGATTATTTAGTCTCATTTATCGCAATTTATGTAAGGAGGTACACGGATACTCAATAAACTACCTACATAGCATTGAATTATCTCTCAAATCACAATCATAAACAAATAGTGTATGGATAATAAAGAAAAAAAGCCATGTGTATAGGGCAAGAGAATAGGTACAAATGATCCAATCCAATAAAGTCACATGACAAAAGATGTTGGAAAACCCAAGAGCTCAATGTAGTTAGCTTACAAGAAAAGATAATAACCCTAGTTCGGCTCGAAATGTAAAAGAGATAAAGTTCACAATATATACCTTAGCTTTTGAAATGGACCAAGAATTGGAGATAAAACTGTCAGTGGACTATTTATAATGACAAGCTTGGATATCTTGTTTAAATTCTTCAATGGCCAGTTCAATCGAGATGAACCTGCTGCTAGAAATCCCTATAAGGATTAGAAAATAAATTAGTATGGTAAGCACAAGAAGGTGACTTCAAAACGAATGACTACCAACAACTGCAGCCAATTAATAGATAGCCTATTTGTTTTCTATATAATTTGGTAAGCATGCATCTTTTCATTGTGAGATATTTCAAGAAGATGACTACCAACAACAACTGCAGCCAATTAATAGATAGCCTATTTGTTTTCTATATAAAAGGCAGAAAAAAGAAGAAGAATAAAGAAGATCAATGAATGGATTCAACAAGAATCACAAACGAAGAGGATAAACCAGACCTGCTCAGCAATGAGCTGTGCTACTGTCTTCTTGCTCGTCTCTTGTTGTTCTGGAAATTGAAGATAAGGTCTAATTCACAAACCTGAAAAGAAAGAAAAAGTTTCATTACAACATACAAAAAACCTAAATAATGTCCCAATAGTGTGTTATGTATAAGAAAAAGACAAGGACACTCATACTTCGAAACTATCGATCCAAAATCTCAATATAGAAATGGATTATTTCCATTTAAAAATAGGGTTCATTGAACAAATTTGTGGAACATATAGCATTAAAATGTTAAGGCAACACGACATGGGCCGTTTGATTGTTGAAGACGTGCAAAAAATGTGCCTCACCGTTTTCCATTTTAATTCCTTGTTATATTGTTCACTACTGGGTCACTGTCAACCCTCCTCCTTATTTATCAACTCCTTTGACAGAGTTTAATTAATGTTATTTCCACAAATACATGCCACAACTCACAAGTGCAGTAACAATGTACTGTAACATAAAGAATTTGTAGACATGATTTCGTTATTTTTGATTGATGAGATTTGCCCTATTTTCATAGAATGCGATTCAAAGTACTGTATGTATGTATAGACATGATTTAGTTTGAAGTGTTTTATTTGACATATTTAGATATGTAGGGATTTTATCTAAGAAAAAAAAGGCAAAAATCCTAAATGCTAAATAACAGACTACAAGAACACATAGCATTAAAATGTTAAGGCAACACGACATGGTCCCATCCCAGTGTTCTCATATGGAAATTTGTGGAACTGAACAAATTGCAATGCAAATAAACATTCAAACTAACTACCTCTCAATCATATTTCCTAGCTACTAACAAAATTTATACATATTTTCTGGATGATGAGTAAAGTAAAGGAACTGGAAGGGAAGAGGGGCAATAAAATTTCAAAGAAACTTAGAAATCAAAACCTAGAAATCCCTTTTTAATTAGCCATCTCAAACCTCAATTTGGAAGATGCTCTTCCAGTTCCCGATTTCCCCAAATTAAACCCTAAACCTAAATGAAACCCTTACCTGAAAATGGAGATGTCAAGCAGCTCTTTGGACACTTCTTTGGGACACAGTCGGAGATGTCAAGCAGTTGGAGATGTCGAGCAACTCGGGGGCAGTGTGGGGAAGACAAGCAGTTGGAGATGTCGACTTGCCCAGCCTCTGGCTTCAGACGATTGAACCCAACCTCTGGCTTCAGACCGGCAACGAAAGGTCTAGGGAGAAAGAGCGAGACCGGCCACCACAGGTCTAGGGAGAAAGAGCGAGAACGGCAATGACATATTAGGGAGAAAGAGAGAGATCGACAGCGGAGAAAGTGAACATCTGAGCTCCGGACCCATGGGGAAAGTGAAGCCCGCCTTGGCCTTGCGCCCAAATTGGAGTGAAATTTGGAATCCCCCGCCTGAATGGAGCGAAAATGAAAAGATCGAAAACCCTAATTAGATTTTTGGTTTTGAAGATGGATTTCTTTTTCCTTTTTGTTTTTTTTTAAATCAAATGATTATTCTTTTTATTATTTATACTATAACAAAAATACCTAAGCTTTATTGAATAAAAATGAAATCTCTAATCATATTTTTTGTTTTGAAGATGGGTATGTTTCTTTTTCCTTTTTATTTTTTTTAAATAAAATGATTATTCTTTTTATTATTTATAACATAACAAAAATACCTAAGATTTTGCTACGGCTTAGGGGGGTCGCAAGGAACCGCGCAATCTCCACTTCACTTCTTTACCACGGCTCAGCCTTGGCGTGGCAAATTTTAGGGTGACATCACCAAGGGATACCCATGATTGTAAGATTTTTTACCCAATTGCCACGGGAAACTCCTGCCGTTGCTACTATATGTGGATACTTTCTATTTTTATTACCCAATGGCCACGGCTAACCCTGCCGTTGCTACTAGTGGTGGCTAATTGGTTTTTTTCTTACCCAATGGCCACGGAAACCCTATGCCGTTGCTACCAGGTGTGGCGAATATGTTTTTTTTTGTAGTGTATTAGGAATGACACTCCTAGGACTCCTATCCATAGTCAACTGCCAATTAGTGAGATCAAGCCTCTCAGGAACTGAAGAACTAGTGGAACCAGAACCAAAAGCAGGCACAGACTCAACAATAGCATCCTCATTCATAGAAATAGGAGAAACGGAAGAGGAATGCCCAGAAGGTTCAAGAATAGGTTCATGAGCTCCCCCACCCAATTGGTGAGGTTGCACAATCACAGAATCAGAAGGGGTAGAAGAAACAGAAGAGATAGTAAGAGGAGGGGAGGGAGAATAACAAGTATCAAACTCATCATCTGAATTAGTTTCGTAGTTCTTAGGAACATAAAACTGATCACCATTGTGTACTTGCGGGTTAGAATCACGCACAGTAGGAACATAGATCTTTTTAAAGTGAAATTCATTCTCATTAAAGATGACATTCCTACTCATAATAGTTTTATAAACTCCAGGTTGAACAAGTAACAATTTATAGCCTTTAACACCATGAGGATATCCCAATAGGACACACTTTTGTGACCTGGGATTCAACTTGCCTTGGTTAATGTAAGAATATACACTGCAACCAAAAGGTTTAAGATGATCAAGGTGAGGCTTTCTTTTATACCACAGTTTATAAGGAGTTTTAAAATCAATCACAGAGGAGGGGGTTCTATTTATCAAATATGCAGCAGTCATAATAGCTTCACCCCACAAACAATGCTTCAAACCAGAGGAAATAAGCATGCATCTAGCCTTTTCAAGAAGAGTCTTGTTCATCCTCTCAGCAGTACCTCTCTGCTGGGGAGTTCCAGGGATTGCTAAGTGTCTTTTAATGCCATTTTGTTTACAATATGCATCAAACAAGGAATTACAAAACTCAAGACCATTGTCAGTTTTTAAGCACTTAATAGATAGGCTAGTTTTCTTTTCAACCATAGACTTCCAAAGTTTAAAAGTTTTAAAAGCTTCATCTTTTGTTTTCAACAAAAAATAACCAAACTTTTCTACTGTAATGATCAATCAAAGACATAAAATATCTCTTAAGACCAACAGTAGACACTTGGGCAGGGCCCCAGAGATCCGAATGAACATAATCCAAAGGAGCAGCAGAAACATGAACAGATGATTTGAAACATTTTCTAGTATGCTTACCTAAGACACAATTTTCACATAAGTCAATGGAGCATGGTTTAGCAGGAATAAAATCCGATTTGTACAAGTTCTCAACACCTTTATTACCAATATGACCTAACCTAACATGCCACAACATTGTATCATGCATAGACATAGGCTTATCAATGGCAGTAAAAGCAGCAGCAGAGGTATTCACAATAGGAGTAGCAACAAGTTCATATAAACCGGCCTTTCTTAAGCATTTAATCACAGGTTTACCATCCTTAGAAATAATCCTCACACCATCAGAACTGTACACATCAAATTTTAATTCCTTAAGGGCACTCTCAGACAATAAATTTCTTCTTAAATCAGGCACCCATTTCACATCCTTTATAACTCTAATAACATTGTCAAACATTCTTAAAGCAATAGAACCAACACCTTTAATTTTAAGCACAGAATGATCACCCAGCATAACAGTACCAAGATCATAGCATTTAAGTTCAGAAAACCAAGACTTATGGAAGGTAGCATGCATGGTACATCCAGAATCTAAAATCCAAGCATTGCAGTCACCAGAATTTAACAAATCAAGCACTTCATGAGTATAATAAGGATGAGATTCATGCACAGCAGAGACATTAGTCTTTTTACCAGCAAGCCTTTCATCTTTGTTCCTCTTAAAGCAGTGTTTCTCAATGTGACCAGACTTAGAGCAGTAAGTACACATAAGGTGAGATTTATCAGGTTTACCATTTTGATGAGCATCAGTTTTACTGGAATCTTACTGAGGTGGTTTATTGTTGTTATTATTCTTATTGCCTTTAAACCTACCTCTAGCAACAAGCACTTCATTCTTATTATCAGGTTTATGGTCATTTTTGAGCTCATATTTGTTTTTAAAGACTTTCAAGGCATCATTTTTCTGAATAATGGACTCAAGAATAACTTTCTTTTCTAGATTATCAGTACTGTATTGCACAACATCTTTAAAAGTATCAAATTGGGTAGGCAAAGAATTTAACAACAAAACACATTGCTGAGTTTCCTCAACTTTGTCACCAGATCTTTGCAAATCTTGAATAATAGTAAGAAACTTATCAAGATTTTCAGACAGAGGGCATGAAACATCCATTTTGAAATTGAACAGCTTATTAAACAAATTGACACGAGAAGGGAGAGATTTTACCAAGTACAAACCTTCCTGACCATCCCAAAGTTTCTCAGCAGTGTTAAGATTTAATACCTGTCGAGCAACTTCATCACTTAAGCGAAGCATAACCTCACTGTGAGCTTGTTGATCAGTTTCAAGGATTTTTTCCTTTGAAGTTCCATGAGAATTGCCTTCATCTTTAATTGCCACATAGCAAAATCAGTGTGGCCATTGAAGGGCTTAAGATAAGTGCATTTATCACCCATAGTTGTAATATTGTACCTGTAAGACAACTAAACAGTTAGTAAATGATTAAAGAACACCAATATAGATTCAAGATAGCATGACTCAAGCAGTGCAACTACAGATCCTATCAAGCCAAGCACAGAGCAAGTTTTGAAGACCAGAAGCACCAGTAGCACAAGAACTAAGCACAAAAACCTAGATCTAGCAAACAAGGTGTGGTATGTCACGCGGGGGGGGGGGGGGGGAGGGGGGGTTCGGCACCCCCGATGTCGCCTTTTAGGTCCGTCCGAGGCCCTACGTCCAATCCCTATCCCTAGAACTCAAGAATAAGCCAGAGAATCAAGAGCAGGACACTCAAGCTCTGATACCACGTTGTAAAACCTAGATCCAAACTAGAAATCGGTTTTGATAGCGGAAGCGAATAAGATCTAGAACGATATTCGAAAGATCACAGAGAATCACATGCAAGAGAATGAACAAAGCGATTTTACGTGGTTCGGTATAAATACCTACATCCACCAGACCTTAAGAGTTGGCCGAATCCACTATAGAGAGTTCGTACAAGGGATGATACAAGCAATGAAAGCAAACAACCCTAAACTAACATGCATGTAAATTAGAGGTATAAGGAAGAAGAGAAATTAAATCCCCCTGTATGGGATAAACCGGAAGATCGAAGAAGGATTCGATCTCCAAGAACCCTAGATCTCAGAAGGCGAGGAGAGCGGCCACCCAGGAGGATGCCGGAGCTCGATCCACCTTCCAGAGAAGCCAACAACAACCTTTCTTCTCCGAGCGCTCGCAAACCGACGGCAAGAGCAGGAGAATCTCCAAACCCTAGAAACCCTAGCGGAGCGTTTGTCAGGAGAGAGAAAGACAAAGACTGAAGTGAAGAGCTCCAGCAACTGGAAGAGAGGCTTTATAGCTAGCTCAAAACCCGAGCACCAAAACGCTGCGCTTCGCATACGAAGAGGCAAAGCAAGCTCCGGATCCTCTGGGCTACCAAGCTCGTCCAGTGCCGAGATCCATGGGCCGAGTAATGGGCTAAAGCCCAAAGCCGGAATTAAATCCTTCTCCCTTATAATACCTTATACATATAACTTATACATTATAGTTTATACATATATGTTAACTCCGCTATAGTTATAATCTCGTTAGAGGATCAAGCTTAAATAAGCTCAATACTACTCAGTCGAGACATAAACTATAGTGCATCATATATGTATAATATATACTATAAGTCACCTGTATAAACATCATACACACATACATGTCCATACACACATAAAACAATATTACATGCCAAAGTAAAAGATTAGGAAAGTAAACACATAACATTACATATATGTATATACATATACATATAGTCACACTATATATATGTATATACATATACATTTATGTATATATATAATATTACTTGATTTTGGTATATATACACAGTATATTACATATATAACTATATCAAATTCATCAGGTGAATACTAACTCCAAATTCAAGCTCTAAGTAATGGTCGTAGATCCTCTCTGCGAGTTTATGTCTAACTCCTTCAATCCTTCTAATCAGAAGGTTCTTCTTCTTGAATATTTTTCCAAAGATGTCCCTATTCCAAGAGCAAAGATCGCCTTCCAAAGCGAAGTGCCTCACATGCTTCATCCTCCCTCCTCCATTTGGCCTCCAAAAATTCCTTAAACTCGACCAAGATTAAGATTGGCGCATGTACGAGTACAGGGCCACCAGGTGGCTCACTAAGGCTTCCGGAAATCTCACTCTCCATTCAGGGTAGCAAAACGCTCTATTTAGCCTGGCCATAACTCTATTCCCCTCTGGGGTCCCCCTCCATCAAGTGAATGGGGCCCGTGAAGCTAAGATCGATGAGTTGTAAAGAATCAGCCCACTCCCTGAAGTCTTGCGAAGCTCTGTTTAATCCCGCCGACGACTGTGGGGATCGTTTTGTCGGGCTCATCGTGGCGTTGAAATCACCAACTAGAACCCAAGGTTTGTTAATTTTAAGAAAACATAGAAATCCTTAAGTGATTACATTTTAAAACCAAAATGCTAAGTTGGAAGATTCCATATAACCCAAGGTCCCTGGCCTTGCATGCCCATTGTCTCTAATCTAATACATTCATTCCCTCAGGTAGCTAATTTAGCCCATAACATTTGAATAGCCGTGGGTTGTCTATACTTCTTTGAAAACAATCTCTCAAAGTTGGATAGTTTTGTGTAACTTTCCATCTAACAGACGTTTTGTTAAAGGTATCCTAAATTACAGATGGTTTTGTGTTTTTATACATGATTCTACTCAGTTATTAACATTTTTTTTACGAAAGGACCATGGGTGCAAATGATGTCACAATTTGCCCCAGTCGGGGTGGTCTAGTGGTAAGGAGCAAGGAGGGTGGGAAGGAGGTCCCGGGTTCGATCCCTGCCTCCGCCCCTATCCTTGGGATTTCCATCTAAGGTTTGCCTTGCTACCTACACTACTACATAAATGATCTAATGTAGCGTGTGTTTGTGGCGGTTTAGTTTTAGGAGCGGTTTATGTGACGGTTTTAATAATGCATTACCGTTCCAGACCCATTTTCTTTCCAATAGGTAAGGTAGCAGTTCTCAATAGCCTAGGGTACGTAGTGGTTCATTTGTGATATGTAGCGGTTTGTTTGTAATAGGTGGCGGTTTTCAAAAATATAAAAAGTAATACAAATAAAGCGGTTCTTTTAGGCAGATGTAGCGGTCGTTAATTTCATATTAGCGGGAAATTTAAGCGCTTTATCTTTGGAATTTTTTTTAATTTTTGTAAAAAAAAGTTCTTTACATCGCTTTATGCATCTATCCCTAAAACTAGGTCAGTTTTCTCCCGAGTATGGAACGTTTCTCCTTGTGCTGCCTTCAATTTCCCTTCCCTTCCATACCATCAATCACTCCTGGTGCGGCCTTTGATTTCTAGTATTCCGCCGAGCAATCGTTCCTTCAGTTCCTCCCTTCTACGCCAAGCATCTCAACCTGGCATCTTGCCATTCAATTTCTCATGCTCAGTCTTGCGACCTTCCTGGTTTGTTTCCTTTCTAGGGTTAAATTATTTCAATCATTGTCTTTGAATATGTAATTTTTACTTGAACTACACGTGCTTTGGTGCAATTTCATTTTTTTTTCTCTTATTTCATACTTGTGAGCTAGGGGTTGAAAATAGGGTTTTCATAATTTCTAATGAATTTTCTATTGGTTGGGTGATATCTGATTTTAGGTTGATGATAAGTTTAGGCTTTAATGGCTTGCATACGAGAAACTCAAGAATTTCCATTTTAACTTCATATTCCATTGATTTCATATCAGATTCGGAATAATGGACCGTCATCCGGTTTTGTAGATTAAAGTAGAGGGTATTCTTGGTTTGATACTTGTCTCATCTCTCTACAAATCGCCTTTTTGGACTAAGTGGTTGTACGACAAAGAAATGTTAAATTTTCTATATTATTACGGTGTGGTTTGGGGAAATTGTAATCACTGTAGAGGTATTTTATTCATGTTAATTAGTGCTATGAATTGCGTACCTTTATGATGCCTTAACACTCTCACAAGATGCATTTCATGGGTTGAATCGTGATTGGATTCTCTATTTTGTTGGTTTCATGCGTTTGTGGATTGATACGTGGCTAATCCCGATCCTTCGTCTGTGGGCTTAGAATCAAGATTATGACGTCGAGTGTGTGGCCGATCTTGCTGTAGCTCTTGTATTTGGTCTCTTTGAGGATGAATTCGTAATCGATCAGACTCCGTGTATATTATATTATATATATACGTATGCCGATCAATAGTTGAACCTGTTGAAGGAGCTTGGTTGTATGAATGGAATCCACGGCCGCGCTCGAAGTTGCTTCCACGGTGACAAACCAGGCAGTGGAACAATTAATTAACAATATTGTTAATTAACCTTCAATTGCCACTATTGTGAAAGTAGCAAACGTGATCGGCAAATTGTGAGGGTGATTGAAACGTAGGTATTGGAATCGTAAATACTGGGAAACGGTTGGATTGATTAATCGAAGAACCCTTAATCCATAAAGGGTTTCTTCAATTCTATATTCAATCTGATTTAATTCAATAGAACTACAATGTTTAAATAGAAAATCTAAGAACCAATTCTACCGTACAAGATAGAATTTAGGTTTATAAAGACAGAATTTTAATCCTAAGGATAAATAAACCTAGAAGATAAAACTTAATCTAAAATCCTAATATATGAAATAATAAAATATGATAATTAAGAAAGCCTAAAGATAGACTCTCCTAACCATCTTATTTAATCTAACTAAGAAATACTAAAAATAAGCAATTCTATAATTAGACTCCAACTAACATAGGAGTTACTAAAAATAGAATATATTAAAAATAAGAAATATAAATAATAAAATAATTAACTCCATTTCTTCAACGACTCCCAAGGTGGAGCCTTCTTCTTTCGCTTGAGGATGACATCACTCTCCTCTATTTGAAATCGACTCGTCCTCGAGTCGTCGCCTGGATCAAGATCGTTGTTTGACCCACAGAAGGCCATCTTGACCCGCATCATTCTCCCCCTCTTATCTTCGATTCATCCTCGAATCGAGTCGGCGATGATCAGCGAGGAAGGAGCAGCAACCTTCAAAGAAGATGATGGAGGAACGGTTGGAATAGGTTCCAGGAGAATTCGAGGTATAGGAACCCAAAAACAACACCTTCATGCGTGATCGTTGAACGGACTTGATCTTAAATAAGAATAGGATCAGTGACCACACAAATCTCAGCAACTGGAACTTCATGAACATGCCCAAGAGGTACAATCGCTACCTCATCCTCGTCAACGGAATCAACATGCTCCACCTCCTGCACAACACTGCAGTCGACTGTAAGTACAGATTCAGAGGTCTTCCCGGAAGAGTCTGACAGCGCGTGACCAACCGTTGGAAAGCTCATCCAGTCAACTTCGCAACAAGACTGAGTTGACTCAATTCCGAGGTCGGAGTCAACGGAAATTGGCGAAACAAAATCGGCGCGCTGTGCTGAATTCGTGGCAACGATTTCAACAGAAGACTCCTTAGGCTCAATTACCTCGTCGTCGGTTGAGGCAACTTTAACCGCTGGAGTAGTGGAAAAGTGTAACTCCAATGCTTGACGAAAAGCATCCGAGAAGTTCTTCTTGAATTCATCCATCAATTTGGCATTAAAGGCATCTCGTTCGGCTTGATGTTGTGCCTCCATGACGGCAAAATGTGCTTGTATCTCGGAGTTAAGTTCAGCTTGAAGTTGTTGTTGACGCCTCTCCTTTTCGATTTCTGCTTGCCGTTGAAGTGCCTCTTCGGCCTCTCTTTGTTGGAGAAGCCGAATCTGATAGCGTAGTCGACACCTCTTATCTTCGATCTCCAATTGACGTTGTTCTTCCTCTTGACGTTGAAGCCAAAGTTGGCGTCTTTTGGCTTCGCGTTGACGCTCTAGGGTTTGTTGTTGTAGCCAACCTCTCCGACGTAACTTTTGTTGGCGTCGTTGTTGTTTAGCACGTTCCAAAGCAAAAAATCCATCCAATGGATCGGGATTATCTTCCCAGTCGCCCCAAATTTCCCACGTCATCAAATCAAAACATTAATAACATCAACTCAAAGAAACAAAGAGCGTAGCATAACCTGTCTCTGAATACCAATTGATATATAGCAATTGGCTAGGCCGGCCAATTGCTAAACTAAAAGGCGCGATCTTGCTTATGCTCCTTGATATCTCTTGATGTCTAATACGAACCGATGAGGTGATACGGCCGGGACTATATCAACCCCTTGCTAAATTAGTTAATTAGCAAGTGCTAATTAAATCATCACAAAAACGGCAACAATGGGTGGTATTCAAGTTGATCGATCAACAATTGCGGCTGGATTTTTCAAATGCTAATCGAAATTGCAATGTTCTTCAATTGATTAGGCGGCCACTTCCGAAAGCACTCGAGAAATACGTCACACTCACAAGCGGCAACGTAATTGATTTTGATCGGATGAAACGAAAGAACAGTGATAGTTTGGGATTGATAATCGAGAACCCTTTAATCCTATAAATGGTCTCTCAATTCTATTCAATCTGATTTAATTCAATAGAACTACAACGTTTAAATAGAAAACATAAGAAACAATTTTACCGTGCAAGATAGAATTTAGGTTTATAAAGATAGAATTTTAATCCTAAGGATAAATAAACCTAAAAGATAAAACTTAATCTAAAATCCTAATATATGAAATAATAAAATATGATAATTAAGAAAGTCTAAAGATAGACTCTCCTAACCATCTTATTTAATCTAACTAAGAAATACTAAAAATAAGCAATTCTATAATTAGACTCCAACTAACATAGGAGTTACTAAAAATAGAATATATTAAAAACAAGAAATATAAATAATAAAATAATTAACTCCATTTCTTCAACGACTCCCAAGGTGGAGCCTTCTTCTTTCGCTTGAGGATGACATCACTCTCCTCTATTTGAAATCGACTCGTCCTCGAGTCGTCGCCTGGATCAAGATCGTTGTTTGACCCACAGAAGGCCATCTTGACCCGTATCATTATTGATGCGGGACCATCCAAGCCACCTCCGGACACACCTATGATTCAAGCTCATGAGAATGTTGTTCTTCTCAAGAGGAAGAAGAAGGCTCCACCATGGGAGAAGACCCAAAGGTGCAAATGACATTTTTACATTCGTTCAGCACATTTGACAGCTTTTCGACGTCTCTGTAAAATGGGTCGTACGGATTCAATATTTATCGTATTGAGGCGTGCCATACCTTGTTGGAACGAGGACGAAGAGATCTACAACTTTACTGTTGTAGGTTTTTCCAGATTCGTCCTATAGCTTGGCCGAAATCCACATTCTTTGAGCTGTCGCTGGTTTTGACGGGAATAAGTGATGGAACATCTTATTGGGCCGAAATTGGGCTATTTTAAGTTTTTATTTTAAGACCTTATTTACTTATGTTTTTAGGTGTTTTAATTAGATGTTAGATTTATCTTTTTCTCATTAAACTCGGCCCATCAGCTTATGTAAGGCCTATATATTTCAATTCCTACATTGTAATTCAATAGGAACATTATGAATAGAATTAGTCTTCTCAAATTGTGTGAAACACATTGAGTGATTGTTGGATGATTAGAGCTGTGCTCATCATTCACGAATTGGTATCTATCTCAACTTGGTTTGCTTTGTGTTCATCAACTTCGCAAGACTTGGTGATCCTAGTTTCCACAAGCCCCCTCCTTGTGCCTTCAAGTTGTCCGCTTGATTGTGTAGGGTTGTAGAGGCGGGTTGTGTAGTCAATGGTATTGGTTCCTGCCTTCTACGGAAGCCTGGGGTCTCTATCTTGTTCTACATAGATCGTTTCAGTCCTTATCGGTCGAGTCTTGTTATCAATTTCGAGTCTTTGCTACTGTTATTGTCGAGTCTTTGAATTCTTGTTGCTGCGTCATTGAGTCTTGATTCGTTCTTGGAGTTCTTGATCAAATATTGATCGAGTTCTTGTAGATCTTGTTGCGTTTCTTGAGTTCTTGTTTGAGTCTTGGTCGAATCTTGACTTCTTGGTCGAGTTACTTTGAGTCTTGCTGCGTTCTTTATTATTTCTTGCTTGTTGTCGAAGATCGGACCAACCTACGGCTAACCCCGTATCAAATTGGTATCAAAGCTTTGGTTTCCGACATCAAGATTGAGTCTTTTTCTTTTCCTAAACACAAAACCACAAAAATAGAGTCAGTTCTTGTTTTGGTCTTTTACTTCTTGTTCTTTATTTGATTATTGCACTAATCTTGAGTTTGTGATTGTTTGTGGTTGCATAGCCTAAACACAGGCCTAGCCTAGACCGTGGAGTCGACTAGATCAGTGCACACATACCTTGTGTTCACTCTCCTAGCCGGCGGCATTCAGTGTCCCCATAGCCTTTGCTTGGCCGAAATTGTGTCCTCCACACAAGACAAACCATAGTTTGTTATCCTTTCTATCCTTTGTTCTATCTTTGGGAATTTTGATTTATCTTTTATCTAAATTCTATTTATCTATTGCTTTAATTATAAATCTGATTTTGGTATATATAATCCCTATTTATCTATCATTTATCTTTAAAGCCTTAGATAGATCCACTCACCAAAGATAACAAAAGCCTCACCTATTTATTTATCTTTAGGGCTGCATATTCTATCTTTTATCTATTCACCATTATTTCATCAGAATTTTCGAGTCTAGTCCTTTACATATTGTTGAGTCTTTTCTTGCATTAGGTTAAAAAAAAATTCAGTTTCGAATTTCAGTGAAAAAAAAAAGAGACATACATACTTGGACCTAGGAGGATCAAGTTCACTAGGGGCAAAAGTAAGTCAAAAAAAAAAGAGAAGTATTGTTGATCTAGTGCAAGAAAGCTCCCAAGGACATCATTGGTGAACCCTCTTCTCAGCCCTATTTCGACATTACCTATCCCAAAACACATACCTTTCTTGAAAATTGAAACCCTACCCTGCAACTACAACGTCCTAACTTAAAGGTTTTCAAATCAAAAGAGGTAAATTTCCAAGTTTCTTTTATTTTCTATTAATTTCAGTTTGTGTCGAGTACTCTATTGCTTTGATCGAGTACTGTTGAGTGTCCATAGCTACTGTCGAGTTTTTGATTTGATTGAGTCGAGTGATCTCAGCCCTTGCCGAGTTCTCTCTTGTGTGTGTCGAAGAGATCTCCACCTGGTCGAGTTCTCTTGTTGTCTATATCGAGTAAGTTTGTTAGTGTCGAGAACTCTCAGCCCTTGCCGAGTGATCTACTTGTTGTGTCGAGTTAAGTTCTTGCAAATTCCCATCTGTTTTGCTTGAATTGAGTTGTTTGCTTACATCGAGTTCTCTACAGCCCTTGTTGAGTACTTTTCTGCGTTGTTTCTTTCATTCTCTTGGTTACATACTTTGATTGCTTAGTCTATTGCTTGGTAGTTGATTTGCCCAAAGCGGATTGCCTTAGCAAGCGTGATATATCAATCAGAGAGGGAGTGTGAGCGAAACACAATTGTGAGCTGTTTATATTTTACTAACCTTTAACTTAGTTCTTTGTTTCTTTTCTCTTTGTTACAATGTCTAATAACCAGGGTAATGATTGGTACAATACCTTCATGGAGAACATGGCTAAGTTGAATGCAAGCATGGCTAAGTTAAACATGGCTAAAATAAATGAGGACTTGGAGAGGACGAATAAACGATTGGCGGCCCTAGGTTATCAAGTTATCCCTGGATTTAAAGTGTCATCTAATGAAAGGGAAGAAACTCATCCTATTCCTCCTAATAATGCTATTCAACATCATGTTTCTTCTAGCCTAGATGCTTCTTTTATTGCTGAAAATGTGGAGCATGTTGAAAATGATCAAGATGTTAAGTTACTTGCCTGTGATGATAATGTTTGCATTGAATCTGCGCATGATGATTCTTTGATTGATAGTAAGGTTTTAAGTGTTCAACCTAAGCCTTGTGATGATAATCAAAGGGAAGAATTGTGTTACCTTAAATGCATAGAAAAAGGCATAGTTTCTAATATGATCATTGATGGTGAAAATTGTTCTAATATTGCTAGCTTTGAATTAATTGAAAATCCAGCCTTGAAAAAGGAAGAAAACTTGCTAGCATTGGATGGAAACTTAGGGATTAATGACCAAGCTACAATACATATTAAGTTAGAACATCATGAAGATGATATGAAATATGAATTATACACTAATCAAGTTTCTTTTCTTGATTTTGTAGATGAAGCTGAGACAATAACTATCAAGGAGTGGTCAATCCCTACAACATTCGGTCTTGAGACGAGTTTCCATGGACATATGGTCTTCGATCCAGGAGCTCGTGTGCATGCATTTGCGGAATCATATGCGACCTTGGATTCGAGGTCGAATCCTTTTCAAGAAAGGGAGATTGATGCGGGACCATCCAAGCCACCTCCGGACACACCTATGATTCGAGCTCATGAGAATTTTGTTCTTCTCAAGAAGAAGAAGAAGGCTCCACCATGGGAGAAGACCCAAAGGTGCAAATGACGTTTTTACATTCGTTCAGCACATTTGACAGCTTTTCGACGTCTCTGTAAAATGGGTCGTACGGATTCAATATTTATCGGATTGAGGCGTGCCATACCTTTTTGGAACGAGGACGAAGAGATCTACAACTTGCTGTTGCAGGTTTTTCCAGATTCGTCCTATAGCTTGGCCAAAATCCACTTTATTTGAGCTGTCGCTGGTTTTGACGGGAATAAGTGATGGAACATCTTATTGGGCCGAAATTGGGCTATTTTAAGTTGTTATTTTAAGACCTTATTTACTTATGTTTTTAGGTGTTTTAATTAGATGTTAGATTTATCTTTTTATCATTAAACTCGGCCCATCAGCTTATGTAAGGCCTATATATTTCAATTCCTATATTGTAATTCAATAGGAACATTATGAATAGAATTAGTCTTCTCAAATTGTGTGAAACACATTGAGTGATTGTTGGATGATTAGAGCTGTGCTCATCATTCACGAATTGGTATCTATCTCAACTTGGTTTGCTTTGTGTTCAGCAACTTCGCAAGACTTGGTGATCCTAGTATCCACAAGCCCCCTCCTTGTGCCTTCAAGTTGTCCGCTTGATTGTGTAGGATTGTAGAGGCGGGTTGTGTAGTCATTGGTATTGGTTCCTACCTTCTACGGAAGCTTGGGGTCTCTATCTTGTTCTACATAGATCGTTTCAGTCCTTATCGGTCGCGTCTTGTTATCAATTTCGAGTCTTTGCTACTGTTATTGCCGAGTCTTTGAATTCTTGTTGCTGCGTCATTGAGTCTTGATTCATTCTTGGAGTTCTTGATCAATTCTTGATCGAGTTCTTGAAGATCTTGCTGCGTTTCTTGAGTTCTTGTTTGAATTTTGGTCGAATCTTGACTTCTTGGTCGAGTTTCTTTGAGTCTTGCTGCGTTCTTTATTATTTCTTGATTGTTGTCGAACATAGGAGTTACTAAAAATAGAATATATTAAAAACAAGAAATATAAATAATAAAATAATTAACTCCATTTCTTCAACGACTCCCAAGGTGGAACCTTCTTCTTTCGCTTGAGGATGACATCACTCTCCTCTATTTGAAATCGACTCGTGCTCGAGTCGTCGCCTGGATCAAGATCGTTGTTTGACACACAGAAAGCCATCTTGACCCGCATCATGGACTGTGGTTCAAACTAGCAAGTTCATATTTAATTTTATAAATTGCCCAAAATTCCAATAAAAAAGAAGCACTTAATACATTCAAAGTTTGTTTAGAATCAGCTTTAGAACTATATATATTTTATAGTGGTTTTACTTTTAAACTCTAAATGAAGTGAATTTAGATTTGGAAGTCAGCAACCATTCCATTTCCATATATCTTATTAAAAATACCTTACACTAGAAAAAATAATAGGAATAAAGATATAAGATGAAAGCAAGGGGACATCTGCAAATTAAGACAAGATCTTATAGTTGATTATATGCCTTGATCTCTGCTGTTACATGCATCCATCTATTTTAGCTTTTGCGAGTACTGGTTGATTTTATTCTAGTCTCATGCATACTTTAATTTACCCAAAAAAAATTCAGCCAGGCTTACATGACTCTTGATGGTAATTTGACATATTCTATTGAGTGTGTTAGACATGTGAATTCTAATGAGGAAGGAAACAAGGTTGCACAGCTGAAAAAAGGAAACCTGCATAAGGTGGAATAAGGATGTACAACTGCAAGTTCCCGAGTCAGAAAAAGGCGCTCTATTGCAACCAATTACTTCTGAAAGTGAAGGTTCTGTCAGGCAGCCAAAAAGGAGTTGTTGGGGCTGTTGAAGGACATCAAAAAGATGACGTTGGGGCTGATGGAAAAATGCACACTTGGGCTGTTGGGGCTGCATTAGGACGGCAAAAGAGAGTTGTCACGGCTGCTGAAAAATAGCATAAAAGTGTTGTTTATGCAGAGAGAAATACACAAAACTGAGCATCAAGAAGTAGTTGAAGTAAGCCCCACTCACACCTTAGAAGGTCAAGAAAACGGGTGGTAAAGGTTTCTAACTCTTCTCCTAATCCTTGTGCCTCTCCTCTGATTCATGTTCTTCCTTCTCCTAAATCTGGTTGTATATTAGTTGGAGAAATACCTATATGATTGCACATTTTTTATGGTTATGATGTGTTTGTTGATATGCTTGATCATGTGTTTAAAAAAGTATCAATCCTGAAATACATGTTGTTATACCTACCATTGTGCAACCTTATTGTGAGCATGATGTCTGAAGTGTGATATGCATGATCTAGGCGAGTTATGTGAAGTGTGTTGTACCTAGTAATATGATGAAGTGTGCTTAAAATTTTTCTTTGAAACATGATGAAATATACAAGGGCTTGAATAAGAAAAAATTCGGGCATAGTTGGTTGAAAAGGGTATTAGTATTGGGAGGGAATAAAAAGAAATTGTCCATGACTTGTACTCAACTGTTAATGCTTGATAAATATACTATGACTACAGCTATTGTTTATTGTGATGACAGCTGTGATGAGCTACAAGTAGGCTCCCATTTGGGTGCACACTGACCAGTAGAACAGGGACTCGAGTCGATGACAACATGGTGCTCACATCTACATAAATCCACTACCGAAGATACAAATCCATACTGATTCACTCTCCTTATCATGGTGAGAAATAAATTGCTTTATTTTATATATCCGTTATCATTGTTAGAATTTTTACTTCTTAATATTGTCTTAACTTGGATTTCAAATGCATCTGCACTTGATCAAATATAGATGCACTTAGTAGCTTCAATTTTTTTATTATTTCGAAAACTTGCTTTTTTTTTCACACAAAACTATACTATGAAATTAATAGACTAAAATATGTATGTTCATTATCTATTTCATGAAGTGGGGGATTGAACTCTTCCTGATACCTCGTCATCACGTTCTTAAAGGAATATATGGTCCTTAATTAACTAGTTCCCTGACCAATAATTATACTCTTAAAGTTAAAGTAATAGATGAAATACACAAAATTACAGTATATGAGAGAAGACTAAAGTACAAAGCCACATATTTGGAAGACCCTCTAGGATACAATTTTCGTAACTTGGAGCACGGAGAGCGTTAGAGACTTCAATCTCCTCCTTTGTTTAGAAATCATTACGCAATCAATGCGAAGATGACTTCAATTTGTTTTATGAAGTTTGAAAGTTTGTCTTAGTGAGTTGGAATATTATTTCTTGATTGCATTGGGCCTATGATTTTGGATGAAATTCACTTGTCTAGCTCTTTAAGGATTTATTTATATTTAATCTGGATTGTTTTAAGTCCTTTATGTACTTGATATATATTTTTATCTTTAGTATCATCCCTCTTTGCATCAAACTTCATATAATTATGTGACCTTATTTATAACTTATTAACATGTTGAAGATTGATTATTTATCTCTATCAATATGCAGTGAGCCCACACATTGGCGAAAGCGATACATAATAACTTAAAAGAGAAGAGAAGTGGTTAAACATGTAGGAAAGTTTGCTTTGTATGCTAGACATAGTTTGGATTACTATGAAAATATTTTGCTAGACATAGTGATATTATTCCGCTATAAAGATTATTGTATTTTCATTTTGAAGATATTATAGTTTTTCTTATATATTTCTTATTTGAATTCTTCTTTATAAGTATTTATAATTTATTAATAGAAAATGAACAGGTATAAAAGGATCAACTTAAAACCGCTACAATAGGCTCAGAAACCATTACTTTTAATTATAGAAACCGCCACGTTATGCATTGAAAACCGCTACAATAGTAATTGGTAGCTACAATGATAACTACCGCCTTTTGTAGCAGTTATTTTAGTTTTGGTAGCGGTTTTGCACTTTAAGCTAAAAACTGCCATAATAGCTTTAAAAACCGCCACCTTTGAGCTAATGCAGCGGCAGCAGATGTAGCGACCAAAAAACTGCTACATTAGCCTTTAAGTAGCGGTTTTTTCTATTTTTTGTGGCGGTTTTTGGGCGCTATCATAGCTCTTTTATGTAGTAGTGCTACCAATGGGTCGAGCCAGTCAGCGCAAGCCAGTTTATCTAGTACGTGGCTCTTGCCGGCTGGGACACGTACTCGGGGTTTACCGCCAAAGGTGAGTTTCTCGTCATAAAAAAAATGATGTCGCAATTTAGGGACCTTATTAAAACAACCTTAAAGTCTAGGAAACAAACAAGGAAGAACATGCAAAGTTGAGGGACTAACAATGCAATTGACCCTATTATACAACATCATCTTAGTGAATCCTGCCAAAGCAAGGGTGTTGGGGTCTAGATGTACGCATCCATACCCGGGGCAGTTGACCCTATTATTTTTTAAAAATTTCTTTAGTGAAGTTTATTAATTCATTTATCTTTTTACTTTGAAGCAAGGAATTCAAGAATTTTTTTTCTAAATGGCCAAAAATCGAAAAAAAATTCGGAATTCAACGCCTACACTTCCTCTGCCATTGTCTGCACTGTTGAGAGCAACCCCCACAGATTCTCTATATTGGGTTTTTGGAGAATATTAAGGTTGGTTTTAATCCAACAGCTTCTCCATTACATTTTTCAAAATAGGGAATGGAGAGAAGAAATGGGGATCATTCCTTAAATTTGGAGAAAACTCTATATATTTTGGGGTAAACTTCATAATGGAGAATCTGTTGGAATTCAGCTAAAAAAAATTCAGAATATGTGATATATAATTCTCTATTTTGGAGAATTTTTTAGAGAAACTGTTGGGCATGCTCTGAGCCTCACTATTACTTACAAGCTAGACAAAGCATCAGAGCGTTTCCTCAACTTGGCTGCAAGATCTGTGGTCATGCTCGCAATTGGATGTCCCTGGCCTTGCATGCTCATTGTAGCTTCCTTGTGGGCTCAGAAGGCAAAGCGTTGGAGCAATTACGTTGTCTTCTCTGCCTCTGGTACAGTTTTCCACCATAATTGTGATGCAGTGGTCCAGCTCATTAGAAGCTGCTTCTTAACCACTCTTGGGCTAATCCCTTCGTCTAGGCTCTGTAGCAGTGGTGGTGTTGGTGCCCTCCTAGGTCACGGCCCCAGGGATTTTCTACCTCCGGATCTACCCCTGCATCAAAGACATGATGAACTTGGCTGAAGAGATCATCTCCCTTTTGATGATATCTGTCAAAGAGATAGCTGGAAGGAAACACCTCCAAGAGAGCCCCGAAAAGTTGAAAAAGAGCAAGTACAGAGCTAGATATGGTGGGGTGTCTACTGCGGCTTCTATGACACGTGTGAAGCTTGCAGCATCTCTTTGAGCTTCTCTGGTATGGATAACAGGAGGCCTGAGCCTGATTCAAGTTCTCCTTAGGCAAATATTGCCTTCTTGGTTTATATCTGACCACAGGGATAACTCATCAGGAGGCGGGGAGGTGATGTGAGCCTAATTCACCATGTTTTACATTTAAGTTTATATCGATTTCTGCATATATTGTATTCATTTGGGTTAAGATAATACAGAAGCTGTGTAATTTATGTTTATTTGTCAAATTATGGAATCTACACCAGTTTCTGTTTAAATCGCAGAATTCGAGGCGTTTCACAGCAATTCTAAGGAAGGTCGGAAAAGCTCGGAAATCCACTACAGAAGTCCAAGGTCAAAGCAGCAGCGGAACCGGTCGAATCGAGCTAAGAACCCAAGCTACTCGATCTCGAGTAGCCCTTACTCGATCTCGACGAGTACGTCCGAGCACAGCCTTGTCGACCAGGAGCAACGTCGAGAGCCAGATCAACCAAGCTCCGGAACCCAACTCGATCTCGACAAGAACTGGTCGAGATCGACGAAGCCTAGTGCCACACCCGGAGTCGACAAGGAGAAGAGCTGATCGAGAAGCCGAGGACAAGAAGCCGAGCACATCTCTACTCGATCTCGACAAGAGTTAGTCGAGATCGACGAAGCCCGGAGCCCAGATCCGAGCTTGTCGAGCACACCTACCCGAGAAGACCTAGTCGACAGAACCTCTCTACTCGACCTCGACAAGAGTTACTCGAGATCGACGAGCACCAGGATCCATGTCCGAGCTTGTCGAGCACCAGCTAGCCGAGACGACGAGCCGATGCCAGTCGACCAAGATTTCTACTCGAGATCGACAAGAGCCTTGTCGAGGTCGACGACGCTTCCAGAACAGCGTTACTCGGTTTGATCAATTCTACTCGACTTAGGCTTGCTTGGGCTCGAAGATTGCCGATTCTATCCGAAACTATCAAGATACATCATGAAGAAAAGAAGATCTATCCATGGAAGCACTTTAGATATATTTTCCTATTTTGGATTTAATTATTTTATTGCTTTTATTTATCATTAAGCTTTTAGATATAGTTTTAGTTTTAGATATAGATCTTCTATCCTTGGGTAGCAAGGTTTAGAAGCCTATAAATAAAGCCCATGGGGCTAGTTTTTCAGGCATTCAATCACAATTCAATTTGAGAAGTAGGAGAAGTAGTAGGAGAGAGAGAGAGTGAGTGGCTAAGAGGAGTTTTGTGAAGCGAGAGCGGAATTGACTTCCTTTGGTTGTAAGCTCTATTTTATTAATGCAAGTTTATTTCCTTTTATTATTGATGTCTTTAATTATGATGAAGCGCAAGTAGTCCACCAACTTCTAGGGTTGGGGCGAGCCCGACGATAGCCCTGCGTGCCTGAGGTAAAGATCCGACCTTTATCATGTTTTGAGCATTTTCCTACTTGTTTACGTGTTTATTGCCCATCTAATGGAGATCCATGCTAACAACTTGGATTATAAACATAAAATCGGTAGAGACAATTAGGGTTTCTTGAGAGAGTTGTCTAATTGTTGGAAAAGGCGAAAGCTTAGTCCTTTAATGCGAATTATATGATTATCTGATTGGTTCTACCTTATGCATGCTTGGTTATCGTCGTTGCAAACCCCAATCTTGGAAGTCCTTTTACATTAAGTTTAGTCGAAACCCCAAAGCATTTGTTTTTACTTTCTTTCGTTTTCGTTTTAAGTTCCTGCCCTCGTCGACCTCGACCAAACCCTGGTCGATCTCGACTACTGATTCTCGACCTAGAGTCGTCGTAGCTTAATTGTGCAAGAGATCGACAAAGACAAGCCGAAGTCGACATGACCTTACTCGACATCGAGTAGACCCTGGTCGATATCGAGTAGCCTGTGCCGAGTTGCTGCTGCTGTGTTCGACTGTCCGATCTTATGTCGACTACCCTAGTCGAGATCGAGGACCCTGCTGTCGACTTCTGACCGTGAGATTAATCCGCTGCCTAGGATCCGCTGACACGCTTCCTCGTGGATCGATCCTGACTTTCCGCTGCTACATCTGGAAGAGGTCTTGTAATTATTTGCGTGGGCAGAATCTGGTTTGATTTATTTTGTTATATTTCATACTCGATTTCCTCTTACAACAAATTGGCGTCATTGCCGGGGAAGCTATCATTCGCGCCTTAGGTAGTTAAATCTCACGTTTCTTCTGAGTTTATTTGTAAGGTGTATGCGTCGTTCTGGTCAACCACCTGAGTTTGACACCTTAGACGAACCAGAGCGCTACCTACACATCCACTCTAAACTCAAAAGGATCATGGCGGCCGCTGAAACACAAGAGCAGCTGATTGCCAGGCTTACCAGGGAACTAGCCACTAAAGATGCTGCTATCGCCGCTGAGAAAGCAGCAAGGGAGCAAGCAGAAGCTGAGCTTGCCCAATATCCAACTACAACAGAGGATTATATGGATCCAACTTTCGTCGTGCCTGAATCGGCGATTCTAATCCCTGAAAACTCTTTTGAAATTCGCACTCAGTTTCTTATAGAACTTAAAAACAATGCTTTTCATGGAAGATTTAATGAGTGCCCTCTTGAACATATTACCAATTTTCATGACATGTGCCGTACTCTTGCTGAAGGTACAACTCTGGAATATGTCAAGATGAAAGCTTTCCGCTGGTCGCTCGCTGGACCTGCAATGAAGTGGCTAGAAGGACTGAAACCAAGATCCCTTACAACATGGGCACAAGTAGAGCAAGAGTTTCTCAACAAATTCTTCCCTCCTGCCAAGACAGCATTCCTCCGCCAAAAGATCACAGCTTTCAAACAAAAGCCTGGGGAGCCGCTAGCAAAGGCATGGGAAAGGTACAAGGAACTACTGCGATCTTGCCCCACTCATGGACAGCCACCCTACGTCATTCAGGAGATCTTCTTCAACTCTCTTGACCAAGTCAATAAGGACAGGATCAATCAGTACACTCGATATGAGTACCTGACGATGCCACCAATTGACGCATGGGGTGTGCTAGACAAGCTCATGGCATATGACAACAATTATGGGACTTCTACAAACTATGATGCGAACGCCTGTGTCAGACCAGCACCATCTATGCCACTCTATGAGCCAGCAAAGGAGATTGACCCAGATGTCAGGGAACAGTTCTACAGGGACCAGAATCGCAAGCTCCTCAAGCAAGTCAAATATCTATCTGTCAACCAGCCTTGCATCGAATGCGGATCACAGAGGCACACCACTACTGAGTGCCCACACACTGAGCAAGTCAGAATGGCAGAGACACATGAGGAAGCAGCCTATGCTGGGGGTCTAAATCGCTACATGGAAGATCAAAGGTTCTATCAGCCTCAGTGGAACCAAGGTCCTCCTAGGAACCCCCCACCCTACAGAGCTCCAGGACATCCAGAAAGGGATCAAAAGAAGGATGATCTGCAGCTGATCCTTGAGGAGATGAGCCGGAATCAGGGCACCATCAACAACCAGTTCCAGAACATCACCACCAAATTTGGGGAACTAGACATTTGGAAAAGGGGAAGAGAGACCCAGATGGGTCAAATCGTTGTGCAAATCCCACGACTGTCCAGACAGCTCCCTGGGCAAACAGAACCAAATCCTAAAGGGAAGGCCGGACACGTCGCAGCCATCAAACTCAGGAGTGGGCATCAACTACACGAACCAGAGGTCGGGAAACAGCAAAGCAACGCAAAGCAGCAACTCGAGACAGAGCAGAACCTGTTCGATCTCGATGAGCCCGTGGTCGATGTCGACAAGCAGCTACTCAACACAGACCAGAAGTTGAGCTCGAACTCCGCTGCGCAGACCAGCAACTCCAGGTCGACCACCCTACTCGATGTCGAGGAGCCCATGGTCGAGATCGAGGAGCAGCAAGCCGAGGTCGACGACTCTGCAGCATCGCCGACAGCTGATCTGGCTCCGAAGAAGAAAAAGCCACTACCTTTACCTTCAAAAGCACAGAAAGATCCCACTGCAGGTAGGTTTACCAGATTTGTTAATATGCTGCAAGAACTGAATGTTTCTATTCCTTTTACAGAAGCCCTGCAAGAGATGCCTGGATATGTCAAGTTTCTGAAGGAAATCCTGAGCAAGAAGCGATCCATCTCAGAGATCGCAGGCGAATGCAAAGTACTCCACTTCCCTGAAAAGAGGCCTGACCCTGGTAAGTTTTCTGTTACTGTGGGTTTTGGACAATATAAATATGATTCTCTATGCGATCTAGGAGCAAGTGTGAGCATCATGCCTCTATCAATCTGGCGAAAGGTCAAGATAGGATGCATAGAACCAGTGGATGCCAAATTATACATGGCAAACAATACAGTGGTCATCCCTACAGGTATAGTTGAGAATGTCCCCGTCCAGGTTGGTAAGTTCTTTGTTCCAATAGATTTCCTTATTATTGACTGTGCTGAAGATCCTACTAGCCCTATTATTCTTGGTAGACCATTCTTAGCTACTGCAGATGCCAAAATAAGTGTCAAGAATAGATCGCTCACCTTCACCATAGGCGATGAGGTTTTAGATTTCTCTTTTGGCCCTACAAAGGAGGAAATTTCATGGTTGGAGGTGAAAAGCATCAGCGATCACGGGACCAAGCAAACAGCGGAGGAAAGCGACAGAACCGTACTCGAGGTCGACAAGCCCTCCTCGATCTCGACAAGCGCTCTCCTCGAGCTCAACAAGCCTTTGTCGATCTCGACTACCTCCACTGAACCAGAAACTTGCCAAGAGACTAAGTATGGGGTCCCTGTACTCGATCTCGACCAACAGTACTCGACATCGAGTAGACCCAAGCCCAAAGATTTCTGTTTTGGGTCCGAACAGGTAAGTTCAGGTATGAATTCTACTCCCCCTCAGTCCATAAAGAAATTTTTTAATAATTTAAGGGGAGATAAGACACCATGGCGAGGGAATCTGCGGAAACTAAGGGCTGAAAAGAAGAAGAAGAAAGAGAAAGTAGATGATGCAAGCAACCACCTGTCAGCTGAGCTTGCATACTACCATCAGGACCTAGATGATCCAGGAGAAGGGCCAAGCATGAGTGGGCCCCACAATAATGATCCTTGAGCGCAAACGGAGAAGTCGGCCTAGCGACTCTAAAATCTAGAGCATGTATATAAGACTTTATTAACTTTTTGGGACTTTTTGAACTTTTTGGTTTTTGGTTTTTGTTTTTGGTTTTGGTTTTATGTCTTTTAGAATACTTCATGTGGATAGTCTTGTTTTTGTGTGCAATCTAACACTTTTAGGTCGGCAAGAATATAAGGATCGCGAAAGGTGGAAAGAAGAAGTCCCTGAAAAACAGTCAGAATCGACGAAGGCCAAGTCGACGACGACAAGGAGGAGCAGCCCAGACACTACTCGATCTCGAGTAGGCCAACTCGATGTCGACCACGTCACCAGAAGCTCCTCGACTTCAGAAACCACTAGACGCAGATGAGCCTACTCGAGATCGAGTAGACCGTACTCGATATCGACTAGCTACCTACTCGACATACACTGATTCAGCCTCCTCGATGCATTATCCCGTGAGTTCCTTCCTTTACTCTTGTTTTTATTTGATTTTATACAGTGGGAACACTGTAATGTTTAAGTATGGGGTGGGGGAAGGGCTTACTTTATGCATATTGGATTTTATGGTTTGTTTCTTTGAATCGCTACATGGCTATTTTGGAAAGCATATATTATTGATTTATGTGCTTATATGCATGTTTTCCAAAAAGTTTGAAAAAAAATGACCCCCATTGAAAATTTTGAAATAATGTCATGGAAGCTTATATTGAACTCAACGATGCAAAATTGGATTCATTAGAGATATAGCATGAAATTGCCTAGTAAAGGGAAGTAACAATGAAGTGCATATTTTCTTGAAAACCATGAAAGGAGGTAAATTTGAAGTTGCTTTTGACATGTTGCATGATAAGAGGATGGAGGACTTTATATTTCCATATAATGCTCATTGTTTATAATCCTAGCCTTACCTATGCTTATGCATTACACAAAAGCCATAATATGCCTTATTTCAATTATTGCTCCACATGATCTAAATATTGCCATTCTTTACCTTATCCGGGGATTATGTTGAGAATGATGTTGCATTATGGAGATTGTTGTATGGTTGTTGTGTTTATCATTATTGGAGTTTGGAAGGAAATTGTTTGAAATATATGGAAAATTTAATGAGTGAAAGAAAATCCGATCAAAGATCGACCCTGCTCTCTGAGATAATAGTTTGGAGAGATGGGACACATGGTGAGGAGTCCGACGCACTAAGTATCCGGGGCCATTCATGACACCCATGTTTGCGACTCGCGAGAAGGGAGTGCTGAGGTTATAGAGGTAAAAGCATTATTATTGAGAAAAAGCATTATGAAAGGTGATGAATGTTATGGAGAAGGAATGTGGAAATTCAATTTGGAAATACTCCATTTCCCCGGATCATTAGCACCACATTGCCAAAAATTGCCCACCTTTAGCCATTTACCAATCTACTCCTTATTTGAGCTTAAATTAAAATCCTCTTGATTATTAATGCTTTGTTACAATAATTGTTTTTGCATAACCCTCCTTTTGTGAGTAGATGTTGCTTTTGTATAATTGCACATGCATGGATCTGTGACACTAGTACCTTTTCGAGGATGGTAATTAATTGCAGGGACATATGGCAATGAATCTAATATGTTGAGAGTTTTGAATTCTTCCCCTGAATGACAATTAAAGGTATTGCTTGAGGACAAGCAAGCTTAAGTATGGGGTGTTTGATGTGAGCCTAATTCACCATGTTTTACATTTGAGTTTATATCGATTTCTGCATATATTGCATTCATTTGGGTTAAGATAATACAGAAGCTGTGTAATTTATGTTTATTTGTCAAATTATGGAATCTACACCAGTTTCTGTTTAAATCGCAGAATTCGAGGCGTTTCACATCAATTCTAAGGAAGGTCGGAAAAGCTCGGAAATCCACTACAGAAGTCCAAGGTCAAAGCAGCAGCGGAACCGGTCGAATCGAGCTAAGAACCCAAGCTACTCGATCTCGAGTAGCCCTTACTCGATCTCGACGAGTACGTCCGAGCACAGCCTTGTCGACCAGGAGCAACGTCGAGAGCCAGATCAACCAAGCTCCGGAACCCAACTCGATCTCGACAAGACCTGGTCGAGATCGACGAAGCCTAGTGCCACACCCGGAGTCGACAAGGAGAAGAGCTGATCGAGAAGCCGAGGACAAGAAGCCGAGCACATCTCTACTCGATCTCGACAAGAGTTAGTCGAGATCGACGAAGCCCGGAGCCCAGATCCGAGCTTGTCGAGCACACCTACCCGAGAAGACCTAGTCGACAGAACCTCTCTACTCGACCTCGACAAGAGTTACTCGAGATCGACGAGCACCAGGATCCATGTCCGAGCTTGTCGAGCACCAGCTAGCCGAGACGACGAGCCGATGCCAGTCGACCAAGATTTCTACTCGAGATCGACAAGAGCCTTGTCGAGGTCGACGACGCTTCCAGAACAGCGTTACTCGGTTTGGTCAATTCTACTCGACTTAGGCTTGCTTGGGCTCAAAGATTGCCGATTCTATTCGAAACTATCAAGATACATCATGAAGAAAAGAAGATCTATCCATGGAAGCACTTTAGATATATTTTCCTATTTTGGATTTAATTATTTTATTGCTTTTATTTATCATTAAGCTTTTAGATATAGTTTTAGATTTAGATATAGATCTTCTATCCTTGGGTAGCAAGGTTTAGAAGCCTATAAATAAAGCCCATGGGGCTAGTTTTTCAGGCATTCAATCACAATTCAATTTGAGAAGTAGGAGAAGTAGTAGGAGAGAGAGAGAGTGACTGGCTAAGAGGAGTTTTGTGAAGCGAGAGCGGAATTGACTTCCTTTGGTTGTAAGCTCTATTTTATTAATGCAAGTTTATTTCCTTTTATTATTGATGTCTTTAATTATGATGAAGCGCGAGTAGTCCACCCACTTCTAGGGTTGGGGCGAGCCCGACGATAGCCCTGCGTGCCTGAGGTAAAGATCCGACCTTTATCATGTTTTGAGCATTTTTCTACTTGTTTACGTGTTTATTGCCCATCTAATGGAGATCCATGCTAACAACTTGGATTATAAACATAAAATCGGTAGAGACAATTAGGGTTTCTTGAGAGAGTTGTCTTATTGTTGGAAAAGGCGAAAGCTTAGTCCTTTAATGCGAATTATATGATTATCTGATTGGTTCTACCTTATGCATGCTTGGTTATCGTCGTTGCAAACCCCAATCTTGGAAGTCCTTTTACATTAAGTTTAGTTGAAACCCCAAAGCATTTGTTTTTACTTTCTTTCGTTTTCGTTTTAAGTTCCTGCCCTCGTCGACCTCGACCAAACCCTGGTCGATCTCGACTACTGATTCTCGACCCAGAGTCGCCGTAGCTTAATTGTGCAGGAGATTGACAAAGACAAGCCGAAGTCGACAAGACATTACTCGACATCGAGTAGACCCTGGTCGATATCGAGTAGCCTGTGCCGAGTTGCTGCTGCTGTGTTCGACTGTCCGATCTTCTGTCGACTACCCTAGTCGAGATCGAGGACCCTGTTGTCGACTTCTGACCGTGAGATTAATCCGCTGCCTAGGATCCGCTGACACGCTTCCTCGTGGATCGATCCTGACTTCCCGCTGCTACATCAGGAGGAGGTCTTGTAATTATTTGCGTGGGCAGAATCTGGTTTGATTTATTTTGTTATATTTCATACTCGATTTCCTCTTACAACAGGAGGTGGTGGCCATGTTAAGGGGCTACGCACTTGCTTACTTTGCGTTGCTAAGTGGAGGCTTTGCATTGGGTGTGGACATGACGTCATCCACCGCATCCAATCGTTTTGCGGAAACATGTAAAGTTCATTGCCATGGCTGTTGATGGGAAGATCTATTTGGCCTGTGATTGGGCCACTTGGCAATCCTATGTCTTAGGTTTCGTTAGTTTGATGGATTCGGGAGGTGGACTTGGGCATACTGAAAAGCTTAAGTAATGCGCTGATGCAGTGGGGTGAAGAAGACCTGACGTTGGCTCTACTAGCCAGTGGCGGTGTTCAGGTTGCAACTGTAGCAGTAGAGATGATCATTGAAGTTAGGTTGACAAGTTAAAAGAACAGAGCCCTCTCAATTTGGGACATAGCCAAATCAACAGAGTTGCGTCGCTAGAGTTTACAGAACTCCACCACAACGAGCTGTTTCAGCTCGTTATTTACAACAAATGGCACTTACCTTCAAAGGTCAGTATCAAAAAATTACTTCTTTTAGTCTATAGAACGCCAAGTAGGAAAACTAAATCCATGATTTAATAACTCGAGTATATACAGAGGGGGATTATCATCATATCTGTACAAGTAGGATATATATATATATATAGTGAATAAAATGAGCTGTTGTAGCTGGTTATTAGAAGTTATTATTTTAAGAATCTTTTCCAATGTTGTGCCTAAGATACTTTGCACACAGAAGGATGCAACTGTAAGACTCAGATCTGACCCTAAAAAAGTTTTACTTTAAAATTAAGACGAAGATTTAAGAAAACATTGTATGTTGCTTGTATTTTTCATCGGAACACCAGCTTAAAGAGGGTAGAGAGCTATAAAATACAATCAGTTAGTTGTCAGAAATCAAGCAGCTTCCAGGATTTGTTGTTTGGTTCCTCCCTACACAAACCGTAATTATACTCCACAGATGATTGGAATGTACAGAGTAAAGGGATGAAAGCCAAAAAAATCTCATCATGTTGTCATACAATGTCGCAAGAAGTTGCAGAGGTGCTCCTCTGCGACCTCCTTGTTGCTACAAGTGGTTCCCTTGGCCTTCCTAACTCCCCGCCCTTAAAAACTGGACGCATGTATGCATCCTGCAGATAAGCTCTCAAGTTCAGCTGCGGCTCCACTGCATGTTCCAGAGTATCCCTAGCCATTGCATTCTGAAAAAATTGAATGATATTAAATTACTTTGAATGTCCCCTGTGCTCCCAACCATGATAGATTAAAAGTTGGTCAACTGACCTGCAATGGGAACCTCTTGAAGGCGGACTCAAAGCGACCCTTGCAGACTTTGTGGAACCACATTGTCAGCACAGGTAGAGCTAGCAGCACTGGTGTTGAGACACTAAGGCTGCTGAACTTTCATACTTCCGATCATACACATTAATGATCTGATGACGGAAAACCACGTAAGCGAAAGCAAAGAAGACAATGATGAAAGGAAGAAGTAATGGTGTGACTGCCGAATAGACAAATCCAAGCAGAAAGTAAAGTTGTATCCGGGGCTCATATGTAGAGAAGTCTAGGAAACCAGGGTCCATTGCCTGCTCCCTATCCTGCTCCGTTTTGATCAAGAATGCGTTTTTTAAGTGAAAAATGATCAATGGAACAAGCCTCACGACCTCTACAGTGACTCCAGCCCAGCCATCAACCATGACATAAGTAATGAAGAAAGTGGCCTTCATCGGAATGGAAACTCCAATGGTTTTAGGTATCCTACAAGCAAAGAGAGGTTTTAACATTGTGAAACTGGTGGTCTTGTCGTTCTACCTTATGTGGCTATTATTTCCAGTGATAGTGATGAAGATTCACAAAATCAAATGAGTGATTAGCCAGGATAGAGCTGCGGATGCAAGTGTTTTCTGATGAGAGCCTTTTCGCAAGTAAGATAGTAATATACTCAGTTGCAGACTGGTGTAATAATTGTTAATGTGCCTTGAACGATTGTTGACCGGCGACGCATCGGAGGGTCCGGGGGGCGGAGCTCCCCGGCGTCGCCAGGGGGGTGACGCGCCCCTGGCGGGGGGGGGGGGGGGGGGCTAGGGGGGGCAGCACCACCTCTTCTTTACGGTATGCGATGTTTATTGTAAACGGGCCTATCGTCTGTCCATTTTGGGCTTTCAGTCCATTGTCTGTTTAAGGTTCCATGAGTCTCTTCATATACTCATGGAACGCCAACCCCTTGTAACCCTAATCTGTTTTCGCTTCCTCTAATAAGAAATCTGGTTCTCTGCCCGTGGACGTAGGCAACACACCGTTGCGAACCGCGTAAATCTATGTGTTGTTCTTCACTAATTTCATTCTCGTTATAACAAACTGGTATCAGAGCCGGGTTCGGCGGGTGGGCCGGTTGCACCGATGATTGAGATGGACTCCACATTTGTATCGATCGATGATGGGTTAGTTGAACCCGTTGCGTGGGGGTCTCAATTCCAACCAAGCTAGACTTGCGATGGATTCGCAAGTGAGAGGGGGATTTGTTGGGACACTTGTGAATCCCACATCGGAAGTGGGAGGATTCTGAACCTAACATATAAGTGAGAGGGGGATTTGTTGGGATGATACCAGTTTGTTGGGGGGAAGGGCTTGTTGGGCCCGACCAGAAAGCCCAACATATAAGCCGGACCGGGGCACCATCCCAAAACCAATTGGCGTTAGGTGGAGTAGCCCATCCCCTTATATGTTGGGTTCAGAATCACCCCACTTCCGATGTGGGATTCACGAGTGTCCCAACAAACCCCCCTCTCACTTGCGAATCCATCACAAGTCTAGCCCGGTTGGAATCGAGACCTCCACGCAACGGGTTCGACTAACCCGTCATCGATACAGATGTGGAGTCCATCTCAATCTTCGGTGCAATAGGCCCACCCGCCGAACCCGGCTCTGATACCAGTTTGTTAGGGGGGAAATCTTGTTGGGCCCGACCAGAAAGCCCAACATATAAGCCGGACTGGGGCACCATCCCAAAACCAATTGGCATTAGGTGGAGTAGCCCATCCACTTATATGTTAGGTTCAGAATCCTCCCACTTCCGATGTGGGATTCACAAGTGTCCCAACAATAATCTGTTTAACTGTTGAAATGTTGTTCCTGTAATTAAGCTTCCAAGAAACACATTGACGAGTATAAACAGATGGTATTTTGCAGCCGATCTTCTCTCTAAGTATGAATGAGACGTGAAACCTTCTATCTTAGACATGGCTATAAGAATCACTGGGAGAAGGATGAGGAAGATCTTCAGTACTAACCCCGGAAGAAATCCTTGGATGATAGACTTGGCAGTCTCCCTGAAAATCCGACGACAGAAATACTTGGTATTATAGTAGACAGCTTGCCATCTTCCATGGTTCTCAAGCCAGAACTCGTAAAATCTTAGGGAAATTCTAGTTAAAACTGAAGGTTTTGTTACAGATCATAGGACGAGTAAAAACTCAAAAGGGGATCAACTTACGACTTGAGAAAGGATTTGAGGAATGGAAACCTCTTCTGGATCACCTCAAAGTTGGCTAATGATTGCACAAATGCTATGGGAATCACGAAGAAGAAAGTGAGGAAGAAGAAGGCAACTGCTATTAGAAGTCTTCGGATATTCAGCTCCACGTATGGTATAGAGAGATTGCTCCAATAAACGTCTCGTGGTTCAGGAGCCCACTCTGTTAACCATATTGTAGGGTTACTCGTCTGTTGAGTTTGAGCACACACAGCAGCTCCCCAACGGCTTTTAAAAGAAACAAATGCTACAGGCAATATCGCATTGGGATCACCAAGGATTCTTTCCCTTTCAACGGCTTCCTATACAACATGAGAAAACATCAACAAGGAAAGGTGAACTCGGCTCATAGGATCAACAAGCATTGCAAGCACTCCGCACTTACTTCCTCGTTTAGTTTATCGATGGACTCAGTGTAATAGTCAATTGCATCCACTCGTGTGCCGAAGAGACCCCATAAACCTGTCTACATCGAACAAAAGTTTGGATAGTGTGCTTAGGTTTGTCAAGAAGAAGACTGACCAAACTAAAATTACCTTAGTCATAGGTCTCCTTCCAGAGTTTCTCTCATACTTGTTTTGATAGTATGTAAGCCCATTTTTCAGGCTCATCTTCTTGTCTACTAAACTTGCAAGCTCATTTGCATTGTAGAGAACCTATGAGTCAAAACAAAGTTGTCGGCTTAGATCTTGAACATTGTATGATCAACTCAAAAGAAAGAAAAGAAAAATGTCACCGTGACAAATTAACCTGATGTAGAAGATAGTGTTCAGGATGATTAACATAGAAAAAATGTTCAACTTGATCACTGACTGATTCGTTAGGGTCTGCGGGAACGTTTCTCACAAGAACCTGCAAATAAAATTTTTTTTAATCAGTTCTAGCTAATAAGGACTTAACAACAAACCTCTTTGAAATTCATTGATTGTTGAAGTCTAGTTTGAACTAAAATCTAAAGAAAGATGTATTTTGTTTAGTAAAAGGCGAAAGAATAGCTCGCTTTGTGCTTACTGAATGGTTGTGTGCATTTTGTCAAGTCTTGGTTACTATATCAAGACACTGACTTCTGATAAACTAATATCCCAAAGGAATACGATTTAGATAATACACAGTTAGGTGTTGTCTTACTGTGAACTGATCTGGACGCCGTTCTGCCGTTGCAATAAATCTTAACCTCAAATTGGTGATAATCTGATATTCTTTGTACAACATGTACAATGTCCAAAGTGTGAAAATGTAGGACATTACAATATGTGGCCAGTACCTATAGAAATTCATAGAGCAATTCTCAATTAAGCACCCATGATTACCCTACCCTATCCAAGGGGTAAACGAGTAAAGACGCGCGAAAGAAGTTGACAGCACTCAACGAAAACGTGAAGTGATAATAAGTAGGAAAAGCTGGCTTATCGATGATGAATATAGGTTTTAGCGAACCTGTTTGATCCTGGAGGAATATTTGAGATTGATACCCTTGTCGACATCACTATAATCAATGCCTTGTATTTCACGTAAATGTTTCTCTGTCCAATTAACCGGCACCAAAACAAGGAAAGACCATATTGCAATTGGAACAAATACCTTCAATCTACGTATATTATGGCCTATGGGTCAAGTAAGAACCAGTTAGAAGACAAAATTAACAAGAAGAAAATAACACTGCTTATTACAGGCTTTGTGTATGGTATAGATATATGGTTTTAATTCCGGATGCATTTTTAATAATTAAGGAACTTACCCAAGCAAATAAATTCGAATGTAGGCGACTGAATCAAGGCCGGCATGGTCAATAAGCTCAAGCTCTGGCATTCTTAAGGATTGAGGCATCCAGTTAAAAAACCTAATGTATGTTCTCCCGTCGAAATTGACAAATCTGGTGACATAAGGTCCGGAACGAGAGGGGCTGCCTCTGATTCCCTTCAAATACCACTTTGGGAAATATACTCTGTCATTTACTGGTTGGAGTCGTAATATAGCGAAGGCAATGAGGAAAGCAAGCGCGGACAGAAGATTGATTGCAGCAGAAACGCCAATGTCTTGAAGAGTAGCCATACTTCTTGCTTCTGTACGTGCTCCACACTACCTGCGATTGATCACTGTACTAATTCATACAGTCGAATGATCGATGATGATCCAGTCAAAACGCAAACCCCGGCCCCCATTGCAGCATTATATTTTATTTTGAACGAGCTAGCTAAGCAAACTAACTAATAATTTCCAATTCGCAGTTAACATGGCTAAATCTGAATTGAATCAAAACAACGTACGAACAACACGTACATCAACCATCTAGTTCTTCAATTCCCACCAAAAATGGATCCATTTACACGTACAGATAGATGTATGTGGTAACTATCAGACGTCTTCGTCGTGTATTTTACGTATACAAAAATCAAAATAATAAGAGATGATTATAACTAAATCCCAATTTTAAAAAGGAGGAGACATTTCCGATGGCTTCATTAAAAGCACCGATCGAGTAGAGGAAAACGTACCCCAACTGAGGAGGTGAAACATATATTTGGAATAAAAAATACCTCATCGAATGGCCTTCTGTTTTAGAGACAGGCCGTCCAATCAATTTTGGAGGCCCGGGTCATAATTTTATAAATTATAAATTTTATATGTAATTTTAAAATTTTTTTTATATCTTAAGGGTGAGTATCTTAAAAAAATTAGATTTTTTTTGATAATTAAGGAAAATTATAGAAAACTCTTTAAAATAAGAATTTTTAAGAAAATCACCGGTAAAATTTATATTAAAAATTTTATATAAAATGTTTTGATCCATAGTACATATTACATACACAAGCAATATTTATCAATCTTTTGATCTAAATAATTTATAGTTATACAATATTAAAAATAACTTATATACTGCACGTTTAAATTTGTGTCATTTGTTTTTAAACACAAAACCCTAGTATCTCTCTCTCTCTCTCTCTCTCTCTCTCTCTCTCTCTCTCTCTATATATATATATATATATATATATATATATATATATATTATAATATTCTAAAACTCCTTGAAACATGTTATTTCATTCAGTTCAATTAATATAAATAATTAAATATAGCTATGACACTAAAATATTAGCTGGATTTAAATTTGGATTAATAATTTAATACTGTATGACTTGATGAAATTTAATGAGGCATCGGAATTAGTATAATAACTGAAGAGAGATAGGTGAAATTTATTGAGGCCTCGGAATTAGTTACATATATAAAAGATGAGAAATAGGTGGGGGTGGCCTAACCAATAGAAAAAAAGGTTAGAATGTTGAGGGTTGTGCTAAATTTGGGATTCGAACCCGTGACTGTAAGAAAACATACATGCCCCGTAGCAATTCAACAACCACCACGCCAATAAACACTTGTGTTAATTTTAAAAATGTTTTATTATATATACTAAAATTTGTAAAAAATGAGGCCTCCGATTTAAAATGTTTTATTATATATACTAAAATTTGTAAAAAATGAGGCCCCGTAAAATCGGAGGCCCAGGGCGATAGTCACCTTGCCCTCCCCCAAGGCCGGGCCTGTTTAGAGATTGCGGTTGCGGTTGCTGTGGTGGAAATGGACAAGTACATAGTGAAAGATGAATAAAGGAGAAACGAATGATAAGAGTATGAGTAACCATGAGTTTTGCTCACCTTAAGGTTGCTAAAAAGTAGCCCCATGGTTGTAGGCAAAACCTTAAGGTAAAGAGAGGGAAGGGGTTAACTTGGTGTGGAGAGGTAGGAGGTGTCTTGAACCATGTGCAAAAGCATGGTGGTTTATTTATTTTTATGTTTTTTATTTAACTAATAATATTATGATTGGTGGAAATCATATAGTGGGTATAAATAAATGAGAAAAAAGAGAAGAATGAGGTAAACTCATGGTTGTGGAGTAAAAATATGAAAACCTTAAATAAAGAGGTTGATAAAGTAAAAAATTATTTAAAAGAAAAAATAAATGAGGTGTCAAAATATTATAGGGAGATAGAAAAAAAATTAGCTAAGAGGTAACCTTATGGTTGCGGATGGTCTAAGCAAGTAGTTCGCTGCACGCCCGCTCTTAACGGCCTTCTGTTTACCACAAGTGTTATGATACAATTTGCTCTTAACGGCATTCTTTTTGCTAATTGTCCATGTTAATAACTCTTATTAACTACTTATCTATCGTTTAAAACAAATTAGCTAATTGTCAATCCCCTTCCCCTGTCCTTCCCTTCCTTCCTCCCATTTTCTCTCATTTCTCTCATCTTCCTTCCTTCCTTCCACTTTTCTCATTTCCCCATTTCTCTTCATTTTATAATTGTTTTTTTAAACTAAAATTTTATTTTATTTTCTTTAAAATTTTGGGAATTACTAGAGGCCGACTTGAGGAATTTTAGAATTGGAAAGTGATAGTAACTCGTATGAGTAGGCAATGATTGGAGTTCTGATACATTTAGAAGGAAGATGAGCCCTAGAGGAACGCCTTATAGCTAAGTAAGGTTATCGTTAAGATTAATAATGAGTCTGACTAAGCTGTCAGCACTGTACGGACGGCGCCCGCCGTCCTCTCAAATCCCGCGGGCCAAGTTTATCTTTATGGGAACTTTTATCTATCTTTCCTAGGGTTTTTTGACCAACAGCTTTGGCCTATATTAGACATATTTCTCAGTAGGTTTTGATTATCTAATTCATTAACAATTTAGATTAAGAACGCTTTAGAGGATTTAAGGTTGAGAAATCCAAGGTACGTCATGAATACCTAGGTTTCTCGTGGTTTTGTCTTCAATTCAAGACTTAGTTGGTTGATCGTGAGACTTGATTTCTATATTATTCCCATGTTTATTTAATTGTCCTTACGCTGATTTATGTTGTTAGTTTTACTTCGATTCGCGTCTTTGTAGCATCATGCTAGGGGTTCAATTGATTCACGAGAATAATTAGAACTTTTCATAACAATCATAATTGAGTGATTTCGCGAGGATGATCTTGATTGTTGGAAGTAAGGAGATTTTGAACACCGAATATGGGGACTAGTCTAGGTGGAGGATTTAAGAGTATACACAGTAGGATTATGGAATTTGGAAATTTCTTGTGATGCCTTGGGGGAAGTCGGATAAGAAAGACATAGAATTTCTATGGGAAAATGGTTGGTGATAAAGATCATTAAGAAATAAGGTGTCGTTTTAATAGGATTGTGGTCTAAGACGACTTAAGAGATCATGATTCTTTGGAAAATTAGTGGGACTTCAAATGGTGGATTAGTATTGTGAGTAAATGAAAATGTTATAATCTTTTAGGAAGGTGGGCTAGATATGATCTAATGATTTAGCTGGGTAAGACATAAGTGTTGACCGCTTGGGTATAGGTACAGTTGCAGAAGGTGATTGATGATTCGTGATTTTGGGTTTATCATTAGTTTGCTCTCTTGATTAGGATCTAATGAATGTGGACGGTTGAGAATTGCTAGGACTTTCCGACATAACTGAGTGAGGGGCTAGTGTTGTTTAAGAGATGAACCTTTACCTGTGAGATATTGAGGGTATAGGGTGAGAGAATGCTCTTGTATGAGGTTGGCAATAGGATTTCGTTCTTTAGAGGTGGATTAACAGTAAATGTGTTTATTGGTATAGGAAGAGAGATCATAGTATGGAAGCGATTAAGGAATTCCCTAATAGAGGTATTGATCGGATGAATTCTTAAGGACACAGGAAGAATGAATGGATACGGAAAGAAACATCTCGATTGACTATGCGCTTGATAGAGGTCTTGATGAGAGTTTGAAATGATGTGCTTGATCTCTGATTACTTGGAGAGTTATGAGTTCCAATATATGAGCTTAACTTGGTTAGGTGGGAAGTTGGGATCGTGAACTTGAGATCTTTTGTAATTGACTCTTAGAGGATTTGTTGACCTAATCTTCGAGATGTATCTTGGATGAATTGAGACTAGGGTTTGACTTTGAGACTTTTGTGAAGGAGATTGAAGAGGATATCCTTGGGATTTGGTTTTAAGAGAAGTGAGATGTGGTTGTATTTAGAGATTCTGAAACATGATTTGAGTTTGCGGACCTAGCTTAGACTTGATCTTGGCTTCGGGAGCTTGATGACGATGTGTGAGTACGATGGTCGCGTTCTGTTCTGATTGGTAACAATATACAAATTTTCCTGATTTTATGATCTATTGATGATGTGACCTGTTGAAGAAGAGATTTGATGTGTTGATTTGTTGCCCTTTTGATAAAATGGCATCCTTGTTATGATGAATTCTGTTATGACTGATAGTCTGATAAGCGATGATTGGTTATGTTGATGTGTGGTACTTTGAATTGGTTGATATCTTGAGCTTAGAATGATAAGATGATATGCTATGATTGATGCTGGGCCCTGTTGATATGTGGTGGTATTATGTTAGTTATGATCGGGTATGTTGCTATTGCTGATATGAATATTGATATGATAAATCTTGAGGGATGGGCCTTAGTGACGTTGATATATGATGTTCTGAGTTGATTATGACGATATTTTGAAATTGATAGATTGCAACTAATTTTGAGAAATGAACTTAGGAAGGGAATACGGGACTAGCCCTTAGAGGTGGATAAACTGCCCTTTGAATTTTCTGCAAATCGGATTGACTGACCTAGGAGGATCTAACTGGGGCTTTTGAAAGGTTTTGGTTGGTTTTTTTTAAAAAAAGGATTACAGTCTCGAGGACAAGACTCGTTTTTAGAGGTGGATGATATAAAGAACAAAATTTTTTAAAATAGTATTTTCTTATGATTTTGATATATGATTGATTTTAAATTTCTATGATTCGGAAAATTTTGAAATTCCGTCCTCGAGCAATTAGTTTTATTTTAAAATCTATCGAAGCAAGTTCTGGCATCATTTTAAATCGGATTTTCAAACGGATTTCTACCTGCTTCTAGTTTTCGAGATTTGGAATTATGATTTGAATTTCATGATTTTATTTCGGTTTTGAGAGATTTAATTTTAAATTTTGCGATTTAAAATTTTGAGTCGGAATAATATCGAATGAGCGGGTTTTAGAATTCATTTTCGAGTATTCAAATCTCATTTTGGGGACCACCATTTTATTATTTCTTTTTCCCTTTTTCTTTCTTTCCCTTCTTTCATCCCCAATTTTTTTTCCCTCTTCTTCCTTCTTGCTAGCACCCCATCGGATTTCAACCACCATCACCCTTGCCATTCTAATTTTAGTCCCCCTGTTACCTTGTCTGATGCCTTGTTGTTTCCGATCCTTCGCCTGTCTCAAGGGCTCATCTTGGTCCCTTCTTGAAGGATCTTGGACACTTCTTGCACCAAACATACATACCTAGGATTCTTGATGGAAACCGAACCCATGGAAGACAAACTGAAGCCTCACCAACAGGCTAGGGCCGATTAAGGTTTGATAGGGTTAGGGCTAGGTTCGACCTAGGGTTAGGAATATCGATCAGGGTTTGTATTTGGTGATGATAACTTTTCTTGATGAATTCTTGAAAGGTTTAATGGGAAAATTCAGATTTTGAAAGAGAACGTAGGAGATGATAAAGAACGTATGAACGTAACTTTATAGTTGAAGAGAAGAGAGCACTTAGCCAAATGCTGGTAGAGGAGTTGTGAACGTATGAAAAGAACGTATGAACGTATGAACGTATGAACGTATGAACGTATGAACGTATGAACGTATGAACGTAACTTTATAGTTGAAGAGAACGTATGAACGTATGAACGTATGAACGTAGGGTTATGAACGTATGAAAAGTTTTCTAAAGGAAATTACGAGACTTGAATAGAATTGATGGTAGAGGAGTTGGCCTTCTAACCAAAGGAGGAACCCTAACTATTCACACTACCAAAAACACAGGAAATAGCCACAGTCAAATAGCCACGAATGACCGTGGCTAAACGGTTTAGCCATGGGCATAGCCATGAATTTTGTAAAGGCTCGGAATTTCAAATCCTAAATTTTTGGAAAAAGGAAATTAAAAATGAACTTAAACTGAATTTAAAACTCATTTAGCGGTTTCCGACCGGAATATAAAAATTTGACAAACAATTTTTGTCCTTTTTCCTCGAAAATTCAAAATAATTATCAGATGGTGATATCCTTGTCGATTTTAAAAATCTAATTGATCGAGAGAGTGAGAATCGGAGAAACTAACATTCAAAAACTAATTTCGGGATTCAAAATTCGCGTATTCGGGATTTATTTCCGGGTATTTGTTTACCCAATTCCACACTCAATTCCTCACCCATACCTCCTTCAAATCACCCCCTTACCTCGTCATTCATCACCAGTACCACTCACCATCCCTGTCTTCTCCTTCCACCGTCACTTTCACCTACTCCCCATCACCATCGACATCCCCATCTCCTCTTCACCTTCCCCATTCGATTCACCATCACCTTACTGCTGAGCCATCCCACACCATCACTTTTCTCCTTCCCCATCGGTTCACCACCGTCACCATCACAATTGTTCTTCATCACCAACATCTTCGCTCCCTCCGATCACCACCATCACCAATCTCTCTTCATCCTCCTCCCTTTGAGCCACAGTAGCTATACTCCATCTCACTGGACGTCCACCAGTGCCCCGAGGAAGCTCAAGGAGCTCTCATCGCCACTACCGAGCCACCGAGGTTTCGTCACCTCCGCTCGAGCGTGAACCAATCTTTCGGTCAGCCGTTCTCCTTCGTTTCCGATCAAAATAGCCCCCGAGTTCCTCCATCACACTCACCCATGTCCGGTGCAGGTCCGACGAGCCATCGCGAGCCACCAACGATGCCCAGAACTCCGATCGAGAGCTCCGACGCCCGTGAAATCACCTCGGTGAGCTCCCATAGCTTCGTTTCCTTCCTTGTTTCAAATTTGTCCTTTCTTTTCCGCTTAGAGTAGTCGGGGAGAGTGAGAGAGAGCTGAGCGTGGGAAGCTTGGTCGAGCGCGAGAGCTCCGGCGAGCTCGAGGTCCGGCGGGGACGAGCGCAGCGGGAGCGAGGCGAGAGCATACGCAAGAGCGCTGGAGAGAGCGAGGCGAGAGAGTGAGAGCAGCGGGCACATGAGAGTGGGAGCGAGCGAGCTGGGCGGTACCATGGAGTCGGAGCCGGTGAGCCATGGCTAGGCGGGAGGCTAGAACGACGCCGGTGAGGAAGCTCCGTTGAGTGGGGAAGAAGATGGCGGGATGATATTTTTTGAATTGGGAGGATGATGAAGCTGACATTGCGTGTGGGCCCCCTTTTAACTAAGATATATAATTGTTATTTATTTAAACCGGTTTGGGGATTAACTAACTTGGTTCGGTTCGGTTGGATTTGGTTCGAGTTTATTCGATTATTTAGTTAACTAATTAATGGTATTTAAAATTATATTACAATATTATTTGAGGAGTTAAACGATAAAATATTATTTCGGGAGATTTATAAAGGGTTGGCTTTATCGAATATAAATGGGTTGAAATTATTTCATAAAGGATTTAGAAATACTCTATAAAAGTGTTGATAAAACGGTGTTTGAAATATCTATAAAATCATTTGGGATTTAAATAAAATATTCGAATTTGTCAAATTAAAAAGGAATGTTGAGAAAATGAATTTCAAGCTAGGAAATGATGTATTGAATAATTAAAAAAAGGGTTTTGCTAACATTTTTAAGAATTGGGATTTCTAACCGTTTGACTCGGATTTTGAACCGGCTTGGGACTAACTTGGGGATATGACTTATTCCATGACTAACTAGCATGATGATATGATCAGTTGACTAACGGCATGATATGTGTGACTAATAGCATGACTTGTGGTGATTTATTATAAGAGGTTAAAAGGGTATATAATTGTGACGAGTTAGTAGGATATTATCGAACAAATTATGCTTTATGATTGTGATGAACTGTTGGGATACGTGCGGATATGATGAGTATGAGCATGCAGATTTGGTTGATGATTTATGGTGAGCGATGTGACTTTATGGAACGTGCGATACAATGACATTTACGATATGTTACTTGTTCTATTGATTGGTGTGTGTGCTTGAGTGCTTGATAGTTAGACATAGACTTATATACATTCTCGTTATGTAATTAGGTGATACTTTGTGATTATGAACGTTGTATGCTGGATCTTCTATTATGTTGTTCTGCATAGCCAGGTAAGCATCTTCGGAGCTTCCTCAGATTGAAATAGAGCTATTCCCTGCTTTAGGTGCATGATATACTAGGTGCTTGCATTCATGATCAGCATGCCAAGTAGTACCATGCTAGGTTGCATTGACCGTTGAGCATTCTATTTCCTTATGCGTATGTAAATAGAACGGCCGTTATCTGTGAAGTAACTAGAGTCTTTGCTAGGGTTATAGGACGACCCAGTCCTATCGGGTCCCGTTCTGAGTGAATCGAGTCATGGAACTTCCTTTACTTATATTATGAGCTCCCTGCGGGCTTTAGGGTTGGGCATGCGTGCCGCCCGATTATTATGGTATGCATGCCGTCACTTATGAGCTGCCTGCGGGCTTTAGGGTTGGGCATGCGTGCCGCCCGATTATTATGGCATGCGTGCCATCTCTGCCCTATCGGAAGGGGGTGGAGGTAGGAGAGGGATATACCACTTGGTATTTTGTGCTAAGGCCTTATTATTATTATGCACTTGATCTTAGGAGCATGTTAGTGTTTTAATGTTCCGCCTTGCATCTAGAAGCATCTTTATTAGGTATAGCGTATATGTGTGCTTAGGGTCGGGATGCAGAGCTAAAGTGGGCATCGATCTGATCCCGCCCACTATCAATTTTTTTAGGTATCCGCTATGCTTACTACTATTGATGCTGATTGACTCCATGACTGCTGGGTCTAACATGGCGGAAAGAGAGAGTTGAGATTTCGACTTCACCAATTTAATTACGGCTCGGATTTGAATGGTTGATCATGTTTTGACCCGGCTCTGTCGTGGCACCCCCCCCCCCCCCTTTTTGTATCATGCTTTACTTCCGCTATTTGTGAGACCATTGGTTTTTCACGCTTAGACTTACGACAGGTACAGGGTACTTCCTCGGGGATTCCAACGATCCCTTCGAACTTGGGTATGAAATCCCACTTTGAAAACGTTAGTTTGGAATTTCAAACCTTCAACCTGTACTCGGGGCGCAAGATCCTAACGAGGGGTTTTATCCCTCAAAATGTAACCCGAGAATCATAATCTCGGGCCGTTACAAATTTGACGGTCGTCGCCATTCGTGGCTTGGCACGTGCAAGATGTCTAACGTCTTTCGTGGCTGATTTCGTGGCAACTGTCGTGGCCAATTAGGTGGCTAAGTTTGTTGCTTAGTTGACTATAGTCGTAGCTATTCCCGTGGCCAAATTCGTGGCGAAATTCGTGGATAAGTTCATGACTTCATTGCTGGCTATGCCCGTGGCTATGCCTATGCTCTTATTCGTGGCCTTATTCGTTCTATGAGCTAGGAGATAAATTTAATATAATTTTACAAACATATCCAAAATACAACCATAAATTACACCATTAAAAACACATCTAAAACACAATAAAAAAAATCAACAATACAAGTCTCAAGCACGAATATGGCAAGGACACCCAATAAAAACATGTATTCAATCTAGATGAATACAAGACACCCAAGTGAGATGTCGAAGCACCTACGTAACAAAAATGAGACAACGAACCTTTCTACAACCACCTCCTTCCCCTTGTCCCATGCATACACAATGATAGCTTCTTGTAGAATGCCAATGCAAGCCTTTGGAAACTTGCACATGTAATCCTCCTCATACTCAGTCTACCCCTCAAGAGTCCTTCAAATCAAAGGTGGTACCTAATCTCTTATTATCTATCCATAAGCAAATACAAACATATAACACATTTTAGATTATTCATAATAAATATGTTCAATCACACTTAAGATGTACAAACATAAACAAATATAAAGATAAAAACACATTTCAGGCTATGCAATATACAAACATAAACAAATAAGATGTACCTAATTTCTTATTGCCCATGTCCACATCTAAGAACACCCTACGAGTGATTTCACGCTCCTTTTCAATCTTCTCTTCTTGCACCTGAGCATAAAACACATTTCAGTCAGCATGTTGTCCATCGGTGGAAATTACATCAAACTAATCCATGTCCAGAAGTAATAAACAGAATCCGTATTTTACTTTTGTAATCCTGGAGACCTGTGTATCATCATTATGCAACAAAATTCCAGCCTAAGCTTACCACTGCTACTACTTGCAGTAAGTTTAGTGCTTAATCCTGGAGACCTGTTCAACATGAGTAAGTGTAACTTCAAAACTATAGAAAGATGTTTGTTCAAATTTATCTAGGAATAGATCATGCCTTATGCCCTCTTTCAAAATTCCAGCCCAAGCTTACCACTAAAAGCCTTTATTAACTTGAAAGTAAAAAAACAGAACATGAAACAAAAGATAGAAAATGGAAAATTTACAGAATGGAAAATTTATAGAACATAAAACAAGACCGTAATGGTGGCAGTGTAGTCCATGATTAGGTATATTGATAGGTCTTTTTTAACATATCATAAACAAATAATTAAACAAACAAATGAACAAAAACCCCAATTTATATTCCACACCTAAAATCTCAAATTTTAATCTACCAAATCCGTTTCAATTCTCAAAAATAATACAACATTTCAATAAAAATCAATTCAATAAAGTGTATAAACGTTCTCAAGTATCAAATTGAATGAAGAATTGCAAAAAAAATTAGACCTAAAGTAGGGGAACTTACAATATTGTTGTCGGCTAGTCTCGCCCTTACCCGGAGAAGAAACGCAAAGCAGCGCGGCTCAACGGCACTGTCCCGGAGACGCCCTCGCTCAGAGCTTGAGTCAGAGTCGGGTCGGTGATGCCTCGCCTGATGGTCTCAAGTATCGACAGGTCGGGGACGCCTCGCTCGGAGCCTGAGTCGGAGTCGGGTTGGGGACGCCTCGCCTGCTAGTCTCGCCCTTTTTCCGTCCCTTCTCCTTCCGTGCGCTCCCTCCGGCGGTGGTTTCCTTCGGTGGAGGAAGACAAGAGAAGATGTGAGATGGAGAGGAAGAGAGATCTGTAATTTTTGGGCAAGAGAGACAAGGATTGAAGAGGGAGTGGCCAGAGAGGAGGAGAGAACGTGTGAAATGAGCGGCACCCAAAAACCCAAAATGAATTAGGGTTGTTCCCAATTTCAAGAGCGGGAAATTTACCGCTCAATATTCATTTGGGCGCTACAAAAATTTCGACACTAGGCCAGTATTCCTTTTTTTATTTTTCATTCACAATTTACCTCTAGAAAATAAAATCATCAATACAAATTAAAAAATAATATATTTTAAATAAAACAATTAATGGTAAAAATAATAATAGTTTAATATAATCGTTATTGTCATTATTAAAAACAAAAATTAAAAAATATATATTAAATAATAAAATAATAATAACCATAATAATAATCATAATCATAATCCTAATAATAATAATGAGGTTAATATAGGGTTTTATACAGGGTTAATATAACGTCGTATTCAACAATTATTAGTCACTTATATTAGGTTTCTTCAAAGCATAATCTTATAATATTCTAATAAGAATTTAGTAGTTAATATAAGGTATTATTAAACACATTTATTCGGTACTTATATGAGTTTTCTTCAAAACATACTTGTATAGTATTCTAATAAGAATTTAGTGGTTAAAATAAGGTTTTATTAGACATTATTCGTTATTATATGAGTTTCGCTCAAAACATACTCTTATAGTATTTTAATAAGAATTTATTAGTTAATATAAGGTTTTATTAAACATTTGTTAGTTCTGAATAGTTCTTAATAGGAAGACATTTGTTAGTTACTTATTTGAGTTTTCCTCAAAACATACTCTTATATTATTCTAATAAGAATTATTAGTTAATATAAGGTTTTATTAAACATTTGTTAGTTACTTATGTGTGTTTTCATCAAAACATACTGTTATAGTATTCTAATAGGAATTTAGTAGTTGAAATAAGGTTTCATTAACATTTATTAGTTAATTATATGGGTTTTGCTCAAAACATACTCTTATAGTGTTTTAATAAGAATTTAGTAGTTAAAATAGGGTTTTATTAAACATTTATTCGTTACTTATATTAGTTTTCCTCAAAACATACTCTTATAGTATTCTAATAGGAATTTAGTAGTTAAAATAAGGTTTTATTAGACATTATTCGTTACTTATATGAGTTTTTCTCAAAACATACTCCTATAGTATTTCAATAAGAATTTATTAGTTAATATAAGGTTTTATTAAACATTTGTTAGTTACTTATATGAGTTTTCCTCAAAACATACTCTTATATTATTCTAATAAGAATTATTAGTTAATGTAAGGTTTTATTAAACATTTTTTAGTTATTTATGTGAGTTTTCCTCAAAACATACTCTTATAGTATTCTAATAGGAATTAAGTAGTTAAAATATGGTTTTATTAACATTTATTAGTTACTTATATGAGTTTTCCTCAAGACATACTCTTATAGTGTTTTAATAAGAATTTAGTAGTGAAAATAAGGTTTTATTAAACATTTATTCGTTACTTATATTAGTTTTCCTCAAAACATACTCTTATAGTATTCTAATAGAAATTTAGTAGTTAAATAAGGTTTTATTAACATTTATTAGTTACTTATATGAGTTTTCTTCAAAACATACTCTTATAGTGTTTTAATAAGAATTTAGTAGTTAAAATAATGTTTTATTAAACATTTATTCATTACTTATATTAGTTTTCCTCAAAACACACTCTTATAGTATTCTAATAAGAATTTAGTATTTAAATAAGGTTTTATTAAGCATTTACTTGTTACGTATATGAGTTTGTCTCAAAACATACTCTTATAGTATTCTAATAGGAAAATATTAGTTAATATAAGGTTTTATTAAACATTTGTTAGTTACTTATATGACTTTTCCTCAAAACATATTCTTATAGTATTCTAGTAAGAATTTAGTAGTTAAAATAAGGTTTTATTAAACATTTATTTGTTATATATATGTGTTTTCCTGAAAAGATGCTCTTATAGTGTTCTAAGAATAATTTATTAGTTAATATAAAATTTTATTAAACATTTATTCGTTAATTATGTGTGTTTTCCTCAAAACATACTCTTATAATATTCTAATAAAAATTTATTAGTTAATATAAGGTTTTATTAAACATTTGTTAGTTACTTATAACAATTTATTAAATAATATAAGGTTTTATTCCACAATCATTATCTACTTATATTATTTTCCCTCAAAACACCGACTTATAGTATTCTTATAACATTTTAGGCTGTTTTGCTAAAATGACCCTACTATCCGAAAGGTTTGTATGAGTAACCCAATCCGGAAAAAATTGCACAAAAGCGGATATCCGCTTGACAAGGGGAGCCGGTAGCGGGTCACCCTGTGGGATACAGCTGGACTCCATTCTCGGTTTCATGTACAGTGAGAGAAAGAGGAAGGGAGACATCTCTACTCCTGAAAAGCAAAGACCAGTGAGAGAGGATGGAAAAAGTAGCTGCTGCAGTGGCAGAGGACAGAAGAGAGAGACAGAGAGACGGAGAGAGAGGGAGAGAGAGAGGTTAAATATAAAAGTGCAGGCTGAGAGGACAGAGAGATCAGTGAGAGTGTCAGTGAGGGGGAAAAAGATTCCTTCAACTAAATTATAGGTTTAAGAGAAGACCAATTGAAGAAGGAAGGGTCCGAGGGGTTTCTTTTAAGGATCACGTGTAAGTAGTAAGTTGTAACTGGACATCCATAGTAGCTAGACATGTCACATATTGTATTTCACTGGACACGATTGTAACTATGAAAAACACAGGTCATTAACTACCATTATCGAATAGAGAAGATTTATGGGAGAAGCAGATTCTCTATAATGACATATTGTTTTATGTGTGCCCAATTATAATATTTACCCATATTTGGATGCCATGATTTCGTTATATCCGGCCGACACTAGCATGCTTTACCCATATTGGAATCGAATGGATAAGAGTGACAGTGAGGGGGCATAAACATACTTATAATTACATGGTAAGTTGAAGAGAAAAACCATGGAATAACAATAAAGTGGGTGGAGGTGAATTGGGCCGACTAGTAATCGCGTAGTTGTAACTGGACACAACATGAATACGACATGACAAAAATTGAAATATACTGGACACAATATGTCGGAGACAGATTCACTTGCACTAATCAAATACGACACAGGAGCAAACATTTAAAAGATAGTAGGAGAGAGTAGTAACATAGAAGACAGTGAAAATGAAATTTACGGTAACAACAAGCGAAATTGTGGCTGCATGGTGAATCTGTATCCATCCCAATCGAAGTGTGGGCACATATTGCGGGCACGATGATTAGACGTCTCGTCGCTTAGTGGGAAGTAGACCGTGAAAGTTCGGTCACTCCCATAACCGGACACACCAAGCACCCTCCCGACCCAAAACCCATCGTTGTCGCGGCAGTCGACACGGTCTTCGGGCATGTAGGCGTCGTAAGAAATACGAGGCGGCCGTGGATGAATTCGTTGCACCGGGATGACCTCCCTCAGCAACTCTCTTCTGTTGTTGCGTAGGAGGGTCACATATTCGACCTCCCAGTGGTTAGGGTCCAGTTTGTGTACAAGGGTCGCCTCGTAGAACAACCCGAGCATCCCAGACTCACCGCCGACAATCTCTACTCTTTGATGTCGTCGGTACGACGGCGGCGACATTGGTCCTGCATAAAATAAAAAAAATTAGGTAGTATAATGATACAAGTAGCACAACTGAAATCTACACGAATGAAGTGATCGACAAACCTCCATCGTCCGATTCGTCGGATGATATAACGATGGGGATAGGCCGGGGAGGGAGGCAAGATGAGGAGCTGCGGTGGTGTGAAGAGGATGCCATTTCGTTGAAGGGTTGTTGGAGAGGTTGTTAAATGGCAATGGGGAGTTAACTTCACTAATTTCTGGGGAGTATGGATGGTGAATGGCTATCATATAAGTGGGGTGTTTGGGAAATAGCAACATTGTTCAGCATGTGACCGTTGAGGAAAAAAAAATAAACAAAAAGCAAAGGGGATTGAATTGCAGTGTTTTGTTGTTGTCTACATTTAACATGCCAGTGGTCTTCTGTATACATGACACGTGTCATTTCTGACATGACATTAATGAAGTGGGTTTACTTCTTGTCGTTAGACGGTACATGACACCCCTTTAAACCAACTACCCGGTTAATTAATGTCGACTGGCTAACAAACAGTTTTCCATTGGACTCCTTTTGCAGGGATTTTAGTAAAATTTTAACCTTTGTATAAAACTGGGTTTCCCACTCACACTTAATACTCAAAAAATGCAAAACCATTGAGAGAGGAGTATACCCATATTAATTTCAAACCACGAAATACATTTTCAAACCATATGAAGTTCAAAGCAATGAATAAAATTTGACCCAACAATAACTTCAGAGAAACCAAAGGGGGGGGAACCTTGCAGAGGGTAGAGAAAGACATTTGATAAGACAGGGAGAGAGAGAGAGAGAGAGAGAGAGAGAGAGAGAGAGAGAGAGAGAGAGAGAGAGAGAGAGAGAGAGGACGGGAGTGAGATTAAATCTCCCGCCATGTCATTTGCGCCTTAAGAGAATAAGAGGGAGAGGAGGGAGGAGGGGGAGTCCATAAACCCATTCACGCGCTTGACACCTACTGGGGTTAACTGGACAGACACCGACTTCTTGGCGGAAATGAGTAAGTCATCCTTCCATTTAGGTTATGCGATACGTCTCTCCGTACAATGTGTTCTTCTCCCTGTAAAACTTAATGTCCCCCCCCCCTCTAACTAATGGAACAGAGGAGAAATCGTCCGTTTGTATCACTGTATTGTTTGGCAGATGGTGGGATTGTGAAGAGGGAACTTGGGTCGTGAAGTCGTCGAGGAGTCAAAAGGTCGTACTAGTAGACGAAAGTATTAACTACGTCTCGCTGAATAAACAACTGATGGCCAAGTTTAATGTCGATGGGAGGAGGCATGAAGTCGAGCTCACATATGTAAAGCCGAAGAAGGAAGGGTGCAGACCTTTTTCCATTGGGGATGACGAAGACTTGTAGGCCTACAAGTTCGTAAATGGCCGTGGGAAGCAGGTAATTTCTGTGAGCAGTGACGTCGAGGATGTAGTCAGCCCGTGGGATCACGAGGCGGAGCGAGCGCTAAGGGAAGCAGAGGAAGCATACCAACGCGGAAAAGGGAAGACCGGAGCGTTTGCGACGACTGTGAAACTTGAACCAATAGAGTGGACGGGTGCCGCTTATGGGAAATTGCAGAAGCGCTGCCGCACGTAGCGGGGGCATATGAACTTCCAGTTGCGGGGCCTTTCGCAATGAATTAGATAGTCAGCCCTTTTTGGTTAGACGCCTTTTGCAAAGAATTATGTTGCATTTCTGCAACTTCGTATGGGGGGTTTTGTTCTAGTTCTAGTTTGTTCTATTATGTTAACGGAATGTCATATTACATTACCCCCTTTTGACATGACACTATCGGATTTTGGCATGACATTATCATTATATTGACATGACATTTATCGCAATTGACATGTCATAATTAAAAATCAACGAATACAAAAATCCACCAATAATTACATATCCAAATGTCTAAAACCAACAAACATCAGGTTCAAATGAAGCAACAACTGCCGGCATACTGGCCAATATGCGGTCTAAACCAACCAACAAGTCTACACAAACCAACAATGTATATAAAAGCAATGGGGGAGTTTTTTTAAGGATCAGATGGGTTGTAAGACGTCTATGAAAGATGGCAACACAAAGGGATTGACGGTACGCCACAATGAATGCATCATCCAGGCCACAGAACTTGGTGTCGCCGGTCGCGAGGAGCTGTAGGTAACGGATGGCATATGGACCACAGTCGCCCCTACATCACAATAACAAAATATGCTCACCCAACCTATGACAATGTTTTCTAAATGAAGTGGCAATAATGACTTACGATTGTTTGTTTTGGGGAATCCCCTTCACCCTTTTGTACGCTAAGGGTTTCGGGACTTTGCCGACCTATTTGACTCGATGTTCGGGGTGGCCGTTCTTCAAAATGGGGAGGAGGTGGGTCACCGGCTTCAGGAGGCCCGACATATGGCGCTCAGCGACGTGGCTTATGTCGGGGTCGTAGACGTCCAATGTCCACTCCGCGATGTTGATGTCAAGGGCCACCCAGTGCTTGTTTTTCAGATTCCAAGGTGCCAACAGCCGGTCGACATCGGCCCGACCCGTCGGAAACATCTGCGGTAACTTGCCGTCGAAGTATTGGGTCACCGTGTCGTCCCCCTTCACCACCTCAAGGTTCCCCTTCGCGTCCGCCAGTTGCTTCTGCAGGAGATACCCTCAGATGAAATCCAGAACGACGACCCCTTCGAACTTGTCACCTGCGTTGATGTCCTTCCGCAGGAGGGCGCAAGCTTGCTCAATATGCTGGATGCAAGGAATAATCATTTATATGGAAGACCATATCAGGAAAAAGGTGATGCATCGAACCACGATGTGGGAACGTAATTAACCTCGGATGATACCCAGGTGGCCGGTTATTGAAGTGTCCCAAAGAACTGCTTCTCCAGTAGGGTGCCTTCAACCGACCGGACGGGGTCACTTCCGTCCTTCGTCCACGTAGCGAACGCATCAACATCTGCCCTCGTCGCCATGCCTAGCTCGGCGGCATCCATTGGCTTCTTGCCCACACGCGGCTTCTTCGATGGCTGAGTTTCGTCCGCCTGGGACAACTTATCAGGATGTTGACGGGTGATTCTTCTCGGCCGTATGAGGGGCACCTCAGCCTCAGCCTCAACATCAGAGGCACCGGGTGCCACCAACTCCTCCTGCAACTTGCAACACATGTTGCGTTTAACATGACAGTAAAAACAATTAACATGACAACAGATATATATTAACATGACAGTCTTATTCGCAAACCTCTATGGCCTTGGCCTTGCCCTTCAACTTGTCCTCCTTCGTGGGCTCTCTCTCCTCCTTGCCCTTGTCCTTGCCCTCGTCCTTGTCCTTGTCCCCGTTCTCCTTTCCCTTGTCCTTGTCCTTCACTGATCCCTGAACCTAAGCACATGACCTCTCAGTAAATTGACATATACTGGAATTGGCATGACATTTACTGATATTAACAGGACATCCGTTATGAAAAACATGACAGTCACATGAAATGACATGACGATTCAGATCTGATACCAGGAGAACCTTACCTCCTTTCCCATAACTTCCTCTTGCTCCTCCGACTCCCTAGTCCCTTCCACCTCAGTTCCCTCTTCATGTTTTCAATTGCCTCCTCAATCGTGGCCATCTTCGAGGCTACCTCCGCAGTTATGCTCCTCAACATGTCGTCCATCTTTGCCATTAACCGTGACTCGATCTCTAATAGGGTAGCTTGTGTCTGCGTGCCCTCCCCTGATTCTTGCATTGACCCACGTACTCCTTTTGGTTGTTTCTTTGGTGGGGGTTTGACATTTTTGAATACGAACTCTCGGACAATGTCGTCGAAGAAGTTGTCCCGCTTGTCGTGAGTGTTTTGGGCATCGCGGTACAAACGGGTAGCTCCCTCCACTTCATAGGGGAGTAGAAGCGGCCTCACGACTGCAGTGTCATTGAAGTGCCCGAGCTCCTTCGCCTCATGCAGTCGGGTTTCGATGGAGGCATACTCAAAGTTCGAGTCCGTAAACTCGTATCGCAGACACCTGGGGTACAGCTTCTCATCTATGACGTTCATGAATCGGTCGACTATTGGAGGAAGGGCTTCGTACACCCATAGCTACAAACAAATGTTGTCCAGTAAATATCCATTCCCTATCCTGTAACTAAATATTGGGCACCTAGTAAACGTGTATACGGTGTCCAGTGAGATATGTGTACGAACCTGGAAGGCGAGAGGGAAACCCAGCAGGCAATAGGCCGGGCGTGCATTGGAGCTGCCCTCATCCCGTTGGAGCTTCCTCTCGATTGCACGGTTCAGGAACTCGTTCGTTCGCTCGTAGCAAAGCCGACCCCACAGAAACGCCAGGATCATGTCAATGTCGCCGACAAGGTCGACCACCCACCCGTGAATGTAGTTTTTGGGTTCCTTCCCAAACAATACTCCCTCGACCAGCATCAACAGGACAAATTTGAACCTTCTGGTTGACGATTTCTCAAATGCCATTGCAACACGGAACTTCACCTCGAACTCGGACATCCTCATCTTTGAAACTCCAAAGAAATCATACACTGTCTTCTCAAACGCCGCGTCGTCCTCGGGCTCTTCGCCATAGCCACAGTTGAGACCGGTGACAAGGGCGAACTCGGCTATTGAGAACCGGATGACCGCATCATGGATCTTGTACCACATTTCATTCTCCTTCTTCGTCTTCAATTGTCGTTGGAGAACGTAGTGTACAAGATGTCCCGAGAACTAGACCCTTGTGCCAGTCTTGCAACGCCCCCCAACGGGTTGTCCGTCAGGCGCTTCCAATGGGACTCGCTCAACCGGTTGTCAATGTTTACGAGGAGCGGCATCCGGGAGTGTTGGTTAATTTTTGCTTTGAAGTGTCTGTCTTCCTCGATGGCGTACACAGCCTGCACAAACTTCAACATGTCAGCCACACTACAGCACAACAATCACAGCTTACATTACTCGAACGAAAGCCATATTACCGCGCCAGAGATTTGAGCTCTACGGTCTACAATCTTCTTTACACTTTGCTATGACATTTTTAATATTCACCAGATATCCTGCATAATGGGAGACCCAAATTCAGTATTCTACACATCAATTCTTCTCCCCTAACCCATGGTCCTCTTCATATCAATATCAAATGTAACATGACACAAACACAGGTACACATGACACACATGCAGGTACACATGACACATACTTGTGAATACATGACATCATACTTATTCATTCTGTCCATCTCCATTTGCACACAAGTAACCCTATTCCAGATAATGTCGATTCCACATAAATGTTTCACCCTTTCTAACATTTTCCCTAACCCTAATGCGCCGCATTTCATCCAATTTCCCCTAAACCTGAACGTATCTACAGTCATACGCCCCATTTCGCCCAATACCCCCCTAAACTGAAAGTATCTACACTTACCTTGCTCTTTAAGTTGGATTCGATAAGACAGTTGCCCAATTTTCCCATTTCTGAAAATTCCCTTCTCTCCCAGACGCGCAAACCCAGTACCCAAACTTTCCACCCTTTGTTTTTCACTTGACGCCGGTTACTTCCTACATGACAGCGCAATATTGCCTACTGTCTACTCATTCGACCCCTTTTTCGCATTTTCACACAATCAAAACCAGTTTAAGTTCTTCAAATCGGTTCCTCCCCTATGAATCCAAGCAAAATGTATTTAATCGGCATTGTGAGGGTTTACTTACTTCAAAATCGGCCTCTTCGTCTCCTCTCCTGCTGTGTCGTCTTCTTCCTCGGGTTGGCTTCTTCATTTTCTCTCTCGCTCGGTCGCCTTCTTCCTCTTCTTCTTCATTCTCTTCTTGTTTTCCTCAGGATTGCATGTGCAACTGTTGCCCTCTCTCTCTCTCTCTTCCTCTTTTGTAAGCCGTGAGAGGCAGTTGGAGTCGACAATTTTCAAATTAAACTATTTCCTCTCTCACTCTTCCTCTCTCTCTATCCACATTAACTTCCCCCGCTTCCCTTCTCTCTCTCCACATTAACTTCCCCGCTGCCTCTCTCTCTCCACCCCGCTTCCGCTTTCTCTCCTCCTTTACTTTCTCTCTCCTCTGTTCCGGTTATTTCCAACCGGCAACTTTGCAATTTTTTTTTTGGGGGGGGGGGGGGGGGTAACCTTTGCAATTATTGTGGATAGTGGGTTAGGCTAGCAAACATTTCCGGGGCAAGGGTCATTTGTTAACATTCCCTCAACATTTTATTAGATAATATGAGGTTTTATTCCACAATCATTAGCTACTTATATGATTTTCCCTCGAAACACACAGTTATAGTATTCTTATAACAATTTGTTAGATAATATAAGGTTTTATTCCATAATCATTATCTACTTACATTATTTTCCCTCAAAACACACACGTACTTATAGGATTCTTATAACATTTTATTAGATAATATGAGATTTTATTCCACAATCATTATCTACTTATATTATTTTCCCTCAAAACACCGACTTATAGTATTCTTATAACATTTTATTAGATAATATGAGGTTTTATTCCACAATCATTAGCTACTTATATGATTTTCCCTCGAAACACACACTTATAGTATTCTTATAACAATTTGTTAGATAATATAAGGTTTTATTCCACAATCATTATCTACTTACATTATTTTCCCTCAAAACACACACGTACTTATAGGATTCTTATAACATTTTATTAGATAATATGAGGTTTTATTCCACAATCATTAGCTACTTATATGATTTTCCCTCAAAACACACGTATAGAATTCTTATAACATTTTATTAGATAATATAAGGTTTTATTCCACAATTTATAGCTACTTATATGATTTTTCCTCAAAACACACACTTATAGTATTCTTATAACAACTTATTAGTTAATATATGGATTTATTCAACAATTATTAGTTACTTATATGATTTTTTATCAAAATACACTTATAGTATATTTATAACATTTTATTAGATAATATAAGGTTTTATTCCACAATTATTAGGTACATATATGATTTTCTCTCAAAATACTCACTTAGATTTTTCGAATAAGAATTTATTGCATAATATAAAGTTCTATTCCAGAATTATTAGCTACTTATATGATTTGTTTCTCAAGATAAACTCTCATAATATTCTCATATGAATTTATTAGTTAATATAAGGTTTTATTCAACGATTATTAGTTACTTATATGATTTTTCCCCTCAAAACACATTTTATTTAACAATTATTAGTTTTGTTTATGTTCTAGTATTTATTTAGATATAAATACATATACCATTAATGGGCCTGTTGGCGGAAATTATAGCCGTATTTGGGCCCGTAATAAATTAAAGCCCATTAGAAATGAAAGTGTATCATTTGAGGTTAACTGTAAATAGCCACGGCATTAGCCACGGATATGACCGTGTCTATTAATTGGGCTCCTTAATATGTCGAGAGCTATTAATTGGGCTTACATATTCATTGGACTTTGACTACCACTAATGGGTTGACCACCTTTGGACTTGACCATCTTTAGGCCCTACCTTTTTTTGTTGAGATTTTGGGCTTAAAAACTGATATTTTCTTTCAAATTAATTTGCTTTAATTTGTGAATTTCCTCAATTCGCTTACACCAAAGGGACAATGGGCGCCTCCATGTTAGCGTCGAATTCCGCCACGGATAATCCAACCGTGGCTAAACTCGTAGCTATTCACCTCCAGCTCGGGTCATATATTGTTGATTGCCTCACATTCTTAGCCATGAGTACAACAAAATATATTATTCGTGGGTAAAGTCGTGGCTACATTGCCACGTCAGGTTAGACTCGCCAAAATGGCGTCTAAATCAGCCACGGAAAATGTGACAGTGGCCAAAGTCGTGGCTAATATATCTTCATCACTAGCCACGACCGTTGCCACCAATATTTTCATTCGACGCTAATATAGCTACGGCTTGTCAGGTCGAAGCTATCTTCGTGGCTATCAGCTACGGATGTGGCAACGACTTCATGACGTGGCAAAAAATCCGTGGCTATTTCCTGCGTTTTTGGTAGTGTCATCTTTATCTACCTAAAACTAATTAAAAGAAATTGTAAAAATAATAACCTATAATATCTATCTAGAATAAATAAAGATAGATAGAAATAATGTTTCCTTAATGAGAAAGGAGATAAATATCTCCTCACATTTATTTACCAAAATAAATAAATTACAATAAATAAAAATAGATAGATAAATTCATCCAGACAGTGATAGAAACTTATTAGTTTCGACCTTGATGAGTTACGGAGGAACCAAACTAAGGACTAGCAGTCCACCAGCGCCATCCAATCTCAACTTCATAGCCTTACTGTTAGGTTTGGAGAGATGGATATTTGGAAGCAGAGAATGGAGATCTAATTGGGTCAATTCACGGCACAGATTCCACGACCATCCGAAAATCCCCTTGGGCAAACAGATCTAAATCCCATGTGGCAGACCGGACACATCGTCGTTGTACAACTGAGGAGCGGTCAAAAATTGAGTGAACCAAAGATCACAGAAGAGAACGACGCTACTAGAGTTCCAGTCAACGTCGACAGCAATCCAGTCGACATAGACCAACATGCACCCGACGTCGAGCTATCTTCACTCATTTCGAGTTCCCTGCACAAAACCACTCGAGGTCGACTCCTCTAGTCTATGTTGAGTCAACCTAAGTCGATGTCGACTCCTTTGCACCACCTTCGAAGGTTGTTTTGGTTTCGATACCAAAGAAGACGCTCCTGTTTCTTTCCAAGGTGCTGAAATATCCTACTGAATGTAAGTTCAAGCACTTTGTGAAGTTGGTTCATGGCCTCAACATCACCATCCCTTTCACCGAAGCTCTTCATGAAATGCCTGGCTATGTCAAATTACTCAAGGAGATTCTGAGCAACAAGCGAACGATGACTGAGATCGCCAGCGAATGCAAAAAGATGAATTTTTCTGAGAATAAACCTGACCATGGGAAGTTCGCTATCACCGTGGGATTTGCCCAACATCGTTACGAGGCACTTTGTGATTTAGGGGCAAGCATGAGCATCATGCTCTGGTCTATTTGGTCAAAAGTGAAAATTAGAGCACTGGAGCCTGTTGATGCAAGGCTATATATGGCGAACAACACTGTGGTGATACCTATAGGCATAATCAATGATGTCCCCGTCCAAGTGGGGAAATTCTTTATCCCGTCAGGCTTTCTTGTGTTGGATATGCCAGAGGATCCTGCTTGCCCTATCATCCTTGGTAGGCCTTTCCTTGCTACAGTAGATGCCATCATCAGCGTAAGAAGGAGGCTTCTCACCTTCACAATAGGGAACGAGATTTTAGAATTCTCCTTCAATCCCACGATGGAGGAGGTTCACCGGCTAGAGGTAATGCGTGTTAGCATAGGCAAAGATGAGGGCCCTTGCAGGGAGGAAATACAACGAGCTCCTACCTCTGTAATTCATAAAGAAGACAAGCTCACAACCGATGAGAAGCAGCTGCACATGTATTTGATGACAGAGATGAGCACTGAAGAGCCAGTTGATATCGACTGAGACACTCGACGTCAAGTCACCTGACTCGATGTCGACTCCACCTGCTAAGCTTCAGACTTGCCAAGCAACTAAGTATGGGGTCCCCTCACTCGATATAGAGTACCCATACTCGATGTCGACTAATCCCTAGCCCAAAGATTGCTGTTTCGGGCCCGAAAAGGTAAGGTCGGGTACAATTTTTGCCTCTCCTCCGTCCATTAATAATAATTGTAAGGGGTCTAAGGCCCAAGCCCCATGGTGCGCTAACCTACATAAGATAAGGTTTTGGAAGAAGAAGAAGAAAAAGGAGGGTAAGCCAATCAAAGAGCCATGTGAGGATGACAACCTATCGGCGATGCTTGGAAACTATTATCAAGACCTAGATGATCCAGGAGAAGGGCCCAACAAAAGGGGGCTCTATATTGAAGGGTCATGAGCTTAATTGAAGAAGTCAGCCTATCGATTAAAATCTAGAGCGTGTACATAAGATATTATTTAGATAGAGTTTTATTTTGGTTCTGATTTATGGTTTTGAGAACACTTCGTTTTGGAGATCTTTTCTTTATGTGCTAACAAGTTTTCAGGGAGCGAGACATAAAGATACAATGAGGAGGGAACGAAGTCCCTGGAAAAGTACTAGACATCGACTGCATGAGGGTCGAGACACTTGCGAGCAACATGGAGCATTACAGAGCACTCAACATCGAGTGGTCCCACTCAATGTCGACTACCAATGGGGCCCTTGACTTCGACTTCTTCCTCAGCAGAAACAATTGCAGTCGACGTCGACTGGCCCAGTCGGTGTCGACTCCCAACAACTCGATTTCCAGTACCTGATTGAGCTCTTCAACGTGTTCTTCGGTGAGTTCCTTCCATTACCCTTGTTTTATATTGATTTATACACTGGGGTGGGGGAAGAACTTGTTTATATTTAATATGGTTACTCTTGATTTTATTCATACACGGTATGCTTTGGTTAAATCTTTTGTTTTTTGAGCTTAATTGCTTAATCCAAAGTTTTTATGAGGACATCACCCAAGCTTGGAAGATGTTCAGAGAAATAGTGTCATGGAAACTAGGATAGGACTCGACGATGCAAGAGTAGATTCATTAGGGATATTGCACAATATTGCCTAGTAAAGGGAAGTCTCAATGAAGTGCAAATTTTTTCTTGAAAAAACCACAAAAGTGAGGTAAATTTGATTTTGCTTTTGACATATGCACAATAAGAGGATGGAGGACTTTATTTTTCCATATAATTCTCATTTTATATTCCTAGCCATACCTATGCTTATTCGCATCACAAAAGCCATATTTTTAACCTTACATATCCATACATTATTTCTGCTCTATATATACTACATATTACCTATTCTTTACCTTATTTCCTATCCGGGGATTATGTTGAGAATGGGAGTTACTTTTGGAGATATTATATGGTGTTTGGTGTTGTTATCATCATTTTTGGAGTTTGGTAGGATGATTGAAATTATGGAAATTTTAATGAGTGAGAAAAAATCCAATTTGATGAATGATCGACCCTACTTGCTGAGATCTTAGTTCGGCGAGATGGGACACATAAGGTGAGGAATCCGAAGCATTAAGTATCCGGGGCCATTCATTACACCCATGTTTGCGACTCGCGAGAAGGGAGTGCTAAAGTTAGAGAGGTAAAAGCATTATAGTGAAAAGAGCATTAAGTGAAGAGTGATAGGTGAGGAAATCTTATGAAGAAGGAATGTGCTATGAAAGTTTGGAAATTACTCAATTTCCCCTGATCATTAGCATCACATGGCCAAATACTTTCCACCTTTAGCCTTTTACCTGTCTACTCCTTTTTGACCTTACATAAAGTCCTCTTCTTTATTGTTGCTTTGTCACAGGAAAACTGTTTTCATAACCTCCTTTTGTGTGAGATGTTGATTTTCATTCACATGCATGGATTTGAAGACATTAGTACCTTTTCGAGGATGACAATTGAGTGTCATTGGTAATATAAAAAAGGATCCATAATGCTGAGAGTTTTTTGTAGATTTCCCCTGTATGACTAGCCAAGTTATTGTTTGGGGACAAGCAAGCTTAAGTATCGGGCGATTTGATGCCCACTAAAATGACTATGTTATATGCCTATCTTTTATGCCATTTCTATGTTATATTTGCATCTAGGATGGTATTATTAAGAGTTTGTGTAGTTATGCTTAATATTGCAAGATATGGAGTCTACACAAAGTTTGATGTGATTTTCAAGAGTTTAGAGATGATTTGGATAAGTTTGGATGCACTTTGGAGGTTAAAGGAAAGTCATGAAGACATTGGAGAAGCTAAGAAAGAACGCATGATGATGCAGCTGAAGAAAATGCTACTTTTTGCCATTTATCATTTTGAATCAAGTTCTAAAGCCTTCATAAGAGTTGTATTTCTCGAAAAGAGCTTTCTAACGCATATTTATATGCTTCAATCAGACAAACGAGGACTCGGGAAAGTGCATTTCAAGACGGAGTTGAATGTTGAAAACGTTGAAAGGAGGTCAAGATCGAGTCAACCCACTTGAGATAGACTACTTCCCACTCGAAGTCGACAATCTTATATCGACTAACTTATGAAGATTCACTAGAAATCGAGTGAAAGCACTTGACGTCGAGTGACTCCACTTGACGTCGACTGAAGATGCAATTGGGCCAAGACGCGTTTGATGAATCCAAATCCGAGGAGGATTGCTTATGCACGAAGGAAGAGATCTTCTATCAACTTATTAGTTTCTATCCTTTAGGGTTAAACTCTATTTTACCCCAGGGAGATATTTTGTTAACCTATTTAGATTTGTTTCTTTCCTTTACTTAAGTTTTATCTTCTGGTTTAGGATAGAGTTGCCCATGGCTATCAAGGATTGGAGCCTATAAATAAAGCCCTAGGGGCTGGTTTTTATTCATTCAAGTTCAGAGCAAATAATTCTCATAGAGTTTAGGTATTCGAAGCTTTAGGGCTTTGGCATTCTTGCGAGAGTTGGAGTGCTGAGATTGTAAAGAATTCGATTTAGTTCAATGCAAGTTTATTCCTTTATTTCAATCATGCTTTCCGTTACCATAAGCGAGTAGTAGCCCTTCTTCTAAGGTTGAGGTAAGCCCGACGATGGCCATGCACGCTTGAGGTTAGTTTTGGTGTTGATATTTGTTATGTTTTGATCATCCACTGCCTTTATTATGTTCATCCCTTATCGAAAGAGAAAGATATTCATGTTAAACAACTTGGATTATAAACATAAAATCGGTAGATACAATTAGGTTTTACTTGTGAGAGTTAGATCTATTTGTTGGAGGCAGCGAATGATTGCCCCATTGATATTATAGCATAATTATCCATCTTGTCTCTTGCGTGTTTGGTTGTCGTTGTGGTTAACCCTAGCTTTGGAAGATTTCTTTCATATTTGTTTACTTCGTTCTATTGCCGTTCGTTGGGTCCTTGAAAAACTCAACGCCCCTTGTTATTTTTGACCATCTTTCTTTACCATCCTTTTATTCTTTGGCCTTCTTTGCCGACGCCCACAAATTACTGATTATTTACTCGACATCGACCGTATCTCAGTCAAGATCAAGTGCATTGGAATAGACTGGCAGTTTTCTGAGCTAGTCGACATCGAGCCACTAACCATTTGAGATCGAGTCATCCATTCGAGATCGACTGTTGTTTTTGTCTTTGCAGGTTTCACACGAGATCGACTGCTTTTGACTTGATATCGATTGAACTCATTCGAGATCGAGTGGGCTTCTGAGTCGATGCAAAACGTGGATTACGAGCTATCTAAGATTCCGATGACATGCTTTCTCGTGTAGCGATCCTGATTCCCTACCACTACAGCGGGAGGTATTCTTGTATTTATTTGCTTGGACAAGGAGTTGGTTGAGTTCATACTCTATTATTTATTCATACTAGTTTCCCTGGTAACAAAAATTGGCGGCTTGGCGCTGTTGTCGGGGAGATATCAATCACGCCTAGTTTAGTTATGTTTAGAGTTTAGGAGTAGTCCATCCTTTTTTCTTATCCTACCTATCACATACCGTACCACTATCAACTTCATCCTTACCCACTAGGTGTCGAGCTTTTTCTACTAATTTGTGCTTTCTTGTATGTGTTTTCAAAGCTTAGGTACAAAGATGCAAGGGGCATATGACTATTTTGAAGAGGAATTTGAATGGGAAAGATGGCACGAAGAATTGAGACGGAGAAATAGGCTCGCTTAGGAAGATGATTGGTTCAACAACGTCATATTCTGCAAACCAGTGGGGGTTGATGTCGACTACCCCCAGTCGAGGTCGACTGCATGGGAACAACACATGTTCACCCTGAAGGAATTGATCCAGAGAGACCGATCGATGTCGACTGCACCCTAGTCGATGTCGACTGCACCACAGAAACCTAGGCTCATTTTAGCATAAATATAAGAATAGCGCTTTTGCTTGTCTCCATGTATGTATGTACACTCACATCTTTTTGTCAGAATGCTAAAACTCCGAACTTGGCAATTTATTTTTGTTATATACTTTCAATGTTTAATCTAACGTTATATGGATGATTTTATTATGGTTCAAACCTATTTGTGAAGTGCCATTGATTACATTTGATAATTACAATGAAAACAGAAAGGAAATAGGTGAAATAGGGAAAACAGCAAAAATGCCTCATCATTGGCCACGACATCTTCCCATCGCAAAAAGGGGAAACAAGGGAAAATACCTAATAAGCTCAGCAACATCATCTTACTATCGCATGCATAGAAATAAAGTGCCAAAATTTTAGCGGGAAAAATTTATTAGCCACGACAACAACCCGTCGCACCTATTTTTGATGGGCTTCGCTAGCCTTTGCTGAATGTCGATGCTACAACCGTGGCTATCATCCTAGCAATGGCAGATCTCATTGCTAGACTCTTTTGCCACCAAATGTTTCGCCACAGCTGATTCCCGTGGCCACAACCGTTGCTACTACTCTTTTGCCACAACAAATGATCTTTTAGCCACAGGAAACAGCTGTTGCTAAATTGTTTTTTTTTTGTAATGTAATTTTATGGTGGTGAATTGAGTAAGAAAATTGACTTGGCCTAAGTATATGAGATAAAAATAGGGTCCGATATGTTATAGAAACCGATTGAAGCATATATATGGTGTTTGATGATTACCTAATAAATGTGTTGAGTATATAACTAAGCGGATAAAAGTAGGCTATCTTGATAAAAGAATTAATAAATTAACAAGTTGGAATTTCTTTAAAAGGGATTATGATATGGATGTTTCTTAATTCTTACTAAATATTTGATTGTGTTTGAGAGGATTAATTACATGAGAATTTGTAAAAGACAATTGTTGACTTCTTCCGATGTTTTTGAGAATTTATGGTTTCGTTGAGTTATTTGAGGTTTTGATAATTTATTATTTACTTAATTAAATGGCTAAGGAATACCTGAACTTGATTTTGAGTAAGAACATTTTGAGTTGCCATTTTGGTATGGTTTAAATCGAATTTGAATCTTGATGGTTACTTAGATAGTTGATATGGATGTTTTAGGATCATTAATTGGTTGAACTCTAGTGATAACCGACTTTGACTAGTGTAACAATGTAAGAAATGTCTTGAGAGCTTGATTTGCCTTGTGACCTTACTATACATGATGGACTTGCTTGGTGCGGCTATGACCTTGAAGGTGGTTTAGTTACAATTTAGTCTTACTTCTTATATGCCGACTTTCCTTGGTGTATTATTAGTAATAATCTCATTCCTAACGAATTGAATTTGATTAACAAGATCTTATAAGAGTTAGTCAAGAGTTGGTTAAGCATATAAGATATAAAAGACATTTGAGAACATGTTATATTTGTAAGTGATATGTGCTCTTTATGAGTTGACCTTGCTTGAAGTGGTTTTGCTATAAGTGGACTTATTCTTGTTTACTCTCTGAATATGAATGGTATTGTGCGATCATTTGACTTATAAGTATTTAATGGGTATTCTGGAGCGAGTGATAAAGGAAATGGTTGAGAGATTCATTGAAGTTGTGACAGGATAAAGAGAATACTAGATTACTTGAATAAAATTTCATTTAAGTCATGTGTTCATTTGGAAGACTACTTGTGTGTTGATTGAATATGTATTGATGAGCTATTCCTTTGCTTATTACTTGCTAGTGTGATTGTATGATTCTTAAAGATGTAAATCTAAAACGGTGATGACTAAGCATTAATATATAGAGTATAATGATATATGTATGCACACAAACTAAGATAAAGGTAGAAAAGGTACGGGTCGAGCTATCATGAGTCATGTAGTAATAGTAATCAATCAATGTTATAATTAGGACATAAAACATAATAATCATTTCTTCAAAAGTAGAGATCACATAAATGATACTTAGTAGTAGCACACACAACACACTAAGAGTGCACATAAGTAGCATGTGACAACATACATGACAATAACACATAATAAGCCAAAATGATCATGCAAAAACATAACAGGAGCATGAGTGATTTGTTGCTATTCCCGATCCTTCACATATGGGCTTGGAATCAAGACCAACGACTTGAGTTTCTCTCGATCTTCAAATTATCACCTTGACTTCTCTTGATATTTAACAAGGATTAAAATAAAGGTTTCGAACTTATTGTGACAGAAAATAAAGCAACAACAATAACACAAACCAAGGGCAACAACGATGAATCGGCGACGACGTATACGGTGGCTAGGGCAGCGACGGTGCGGTAGCTAGGCGGCGACTGTGCAGCGACCACTGCTGGCTTGCGGCCGCCGCCGCCTGGTGCACACGAGCGAGAAGTGAAGAGCTTCCTTGCCTTCGCAGCGATGGACCTCTCTTCGGATTTAGTGACGGTCTCTCGATTGGGGTTTCCTCCTTATGTGTTGGTTTATGTTTAGGATTAGGGTTTGGGATCTTGTTGGATGAATGAATACAAACCATAATATGAAGGCAAAAGCTTCTGGATGGGATATTGAAGAACCTTTTAGCCAAAAGGTTTCTTCAATTATATTTCCCGATCAAATTTTATTGAATGAGTATAATGTTTCTTAAATAGAACTCCTAATTATAAAAACCCTAGATAGGTCAACTCTATCCTTTACAAAAGGATAAATACTTGGCTGAATATTAATTAAAGGAATAGCTAAATAAAGTCCTAGATAAATATCCTAAGATTCCTACTTAATGGCCAAGGAAAATATCTAAAGAGATAGACTTTTGGTGCGGGAAGAACGTCGTTGGCACTTTCGCCCTTCCTCAAATTAGTAATAATATCCAAACTTAAACACAAAACCAATAGATTAGGCAAATCAATCACTTGGTAAACCAAATAACTACTAGTATAGCGATGAAGTCCGGTGTCGAACCACAGAGAGAAGCGCACTAGTAGAAAATCGGGATCTTACCCCATAGCCTATTACCCCGGATCTCGCAATTGTGGGGTATAATGGCAAAACTGACAAGTTGTCGTTATTTTTTTTAATTAAAACAAATATAACCCGGATCATATAAAAAATATCCGGGTTATATTATATTGGTATATTACTTGTCTCATACTTTATACCCCAGCGCAGAGTGCTCACCCGCCGACCTCCAATTGCTATCGCTTCTTCTCTTCGCTTCCATCCTCGTCGTCGGCCTGATCTGTGTGAAGGAAACCCCCCATTAACAGCCTCCTCTTCCTAGGTAAACAAAAACCCCTAATTTTCAGATTTTGCAAAACCCTAATTTGTGTCCCTCTTCTTTATGAAATCAATGCTTTTGTTCATTGATGGTTTAAAAAACATAAAATTGAAAATAAGAGTAAACCCTTGTATATATCAATTACTTCATATGTAGCAACAAGAGTTTTAAGTGACATATGTTTGGTTTGGTCAAATACTTACTACTTATTATAGGCAAATAAGATTAGAAAGAGAAATTGTTCAGAAACTCTACCAAGAATTCAATCAGAACAAAAAAAACAATATAAACTTCAGAAGTAGCCTCTATTAATATAAAACAATCCAAATCGACCAATTTTGATATGACTTGCTCGAACATCTATGTTTCCACTCAATATAAACTATTTTAATAGTGGTGTTTGATACTCTCTTGAAAACAAAACTGAATCGACCAGAAATATAGTTTGATACACTCATAATTAGAAGCTCCTAGAATTAGACAGTTATAACTGTGCGGGGATTTGCTTATGTGAATTGTAGATGACATAAGGGATTATAAGGCACTAGGAATCTTACTTAGTTATCGAGAAATCTATCTTGTATTGTGGCTATTTTACCTAGGGATATTTTTTCGGCATTGATTAATCTCTGGTATTTTGTGCTCCATCTGTGTTATTTATGTGGTTCCCGATTCTTAAGCTCTATCGTAGTTTAGACAAAATACCGACATATCAACTTGGATAATTTTGTGCTCCAGTATTCATTTTATTTTAATCATCATCAAAATTGTAAAATGAATACTGGAATTCGAAAAAGTTCCCAAAAATAAGTAATAATAATTGTTCTCTATACAAACAAGCTCAAGTATTGGGTTTTGATTTTCCTTTGCTGTAATTTCTTTTCTAAACTGGAAAGAGGCTGCCCTGCAGAAACGGGAGATTTATCATTATTCTTTTTTCTCTCAAATTTATTGAAATGAAACACATATATGGGGATTTTCTTTGCAAGTGAAAATGTGAAATGACTCAAGTCAGTCACCCTTTTTATGGGAACGTATTAGGATGACAGCATTTGTTAGATACTATGAGTGATTGGTTAAATAGTATCTTCCTTTGCGAAAACATTTTCTGCTAAACTTGATTTCAGACTATTTTTTTGTCTCAATTGATGTGCCACCATCTGATATTGAGTTAGATTTTTGTTCATTCTATCAATTAGATTATTCTAGGTTTGGTAGTACATCCTTATTCTTGCTAGTCCGCAAAATGGGATTCAAGTTTGAATTGTAGTTTGTTCACCCTAATTTGCTAATGCAGTATATTTGTTGTTTTCTTTATCACTGGTGTTGTTGACCAATAATTATCGAGGGAAAACATTTTCACTTGTGCTTTCTAGGTTTGATGTTTGAATCATTGTAGCGGTGGTGCCTTATTGAATTATGATGATGATTTGTCCGAATGGACTTTCCTTGTGCTTGCTAGTTAATGTCTCATAAGCTTCTAAGGAGATTAGTTGTCCGAATGGACTTTCCTTGTGCATCCTAGTTAATGCTTATTGATTAAAAGAAAACCCGTATGCCTTTTTGTCCCTCTTATATGAATGGATAAATGTGCTTGATAGTTGGATTTACTCATAAAAAACTAACAATAATCCAAGGAATATTTCGACAGTGTGAATATGGACTTCTTCTTGTCTATGTTGGTTATCTTTTGGTTGAATTGATCTTTGTTGTGGTTGTATTTGTTTTGATATTGCAATAGAAGTAACTCCTACTTCCACTCGATGATTTATCTTAAGTATGTATTACTTGGCTTTTTAAGATTTTTGATCATCTCTCAAAATTCTATCCTACTTAAAAATATCTCTTAGCATTATGATACTTGTTGAATTTAGAAATTAGCACTAGTACAAAAGGGAGCACGCTTATTATTTAACCGTGATCCCATATTTTAAGCATGGTTTTATGTGGAAGAGTTCTTAAAATTGCCATACAGGGAATATCCGTTCTGCTCGAATTATAAAAACACTTCAATTGAGGTGTGCTCGAATGATAAGAACGTTTCAATTGAAGTGTGCTAAAAAGAGTTTTAGCACACTTTTTTTCAAACCGTGCTTAATAATAAGCACACTTTAAAATAAAAAAGTGTACTTTTTTTTTTTATATATATCCATCTCAACACTTGTCCAACCTCTCAAACCAAGAGTCGAACCCTAGACCTCTTGTACCCTCCTACTGAATTTGTCCGATTCACACGCCTGCCACCTGAGCTACGGAATTTTGTTGTAAATTTGTGCATTTACTTAATCTAATTCCTAAAAAAAACTATAAATATAAAAAAATAGTTTTTTCGAGAACGGTTTATAAAAATAAATTAGAACTCTTTAAAAGAAAAATGTGTTCCCTATAGTTAAATTTGGTTTTAATTTTTCTTCTAAAACCGTGTTCGTTTTAATTTTTTTAAGCACACTTTACATGAAAACCAAGCTAATTATTCCTTTAAAAACAAACGAGAACGGTTCTATAGAAAAACTTGTCGATTTTAGTTAAAGTTGGTTTTGGGAACATACTTGTAAAATGAAACCGTGTTCGTTTTAATTTATTTTTAAGCACGCTTTACACGAAAACCAGGCTTAATAGTGTTTACAAATAAACGAGAACGACTTTATAGAAAAGTGTGTTCATTTTAATTAAATTTGATTTTGGGAACACACTTTGAGAATTAAACAGTGTTCATTGTAATTTTTTTAAGCACGCTTTACATGAAAACCGGGTTAAATACTTTTTTACAAATAAATGAGAACGGATTTATAGCAAAGCGTGTTTGTTTTAGTCAAATCTAGTTTTGGGAACACACTTCGAAAATTAAACTGTGTTCGTTTTGAGTTTTTTGAAGCATGCTTTACACGAAGACCGGTCTAAATATTTTTTAAAAAATAAACAAGAACAATTTTATGGAAAAGTGTGTTGCTTATAGTTGAATTTGGGGTTGGGAACACACTTTTAATATAAAACCGTTCTTCAAATAATAATAATAAAAAACAAGCACGCTTGTCAAAAACCATACCCAATTTACCGTGCTCCACCCCCTATATTTGTACTAGTGTAGAGATAACGAAATTATAGATAATGAATTCCATTATGCTAATTTTGATCCATTTTGTTTTTGAATTTTTTGTAGGAAAGGCTAATTGCAATATCTTGACCTTATGTGGAGGAAGGTTTAGACGGTTCGCCTTTTGAGTTTGATGCAACATTGCAAGTCATATCGAATCCTCTTTTGCTAGCATATTGGAAGGGTATGATTCGTGTATGTATTTGAAACATTACTAATGGATGTGAAACGTTGTTTTAGTATTGATGTTGATCATGCCTTAGCTTGAAAATGTTTAAGTAGTTGGAACCTTGTTTAATGTATGTGTTGCTCAATTGTGGATTTAGTGGCTACCATACATTGATATGAATGGATGGAAATTGCAGGTTAAATAACAGGTTGAATATGGTAATATATGAATGGGTATTAAATTTTTTTTTTATAAAAAAATTATTATATACCCCGGATCATATTTATCCGGTATATATACCAAGAAACATATGACCAAATGATACTACTATACACCCCGGATTATTTAAATTTTATACCCCGGTAAAATGAAAATTACAATCCGGATTGGATATAATATATACCCCGGATATTAAACAAATATACCCGGGCGTTTTTTTATTGAGGAAATCGGCTACAAGTATATACCCCGGATTATTTTAGTTTTATACCCCGGATAAAAAAAATTTACAACCCGGATTGGACATACCTTATACCCCGGATATTACAAGAATAGACCCCGGGCGTGTCTTTCAAAGAACTTTTTTTTTTCAATTTTGGGTAGGTTTTATACCCCGGATTTTTAAAATATATATCCGGGGTATAAAGTCGGACCATGTATTAACCCCACCCTATTTCTTCCCCGGAGCACTATATTGTCAGATCCGTGGTATATTTAAAAAACGCCCGGGGTATATTACTGATTTTCTACTAGTGGCGATTTCCTATTCAATAACTCTAAGCAAAGACTACTCTTATAGCAAAGCAATGATTTGTAACAAGTAACAAAGATGTAAAAGTAACCAAATTTATGATCGCAAAGTAAATCGATATCAAAGTAGAAAGAACATTTCACCTGCAATTCTCTGACAATGGTTGGAATTCATGGTCCCCGGACTGATCTATTAATTATTAATATTCCTAGGTCTACTTTACTAAAGTTGAGAGATCCACATACATTCACTCATCTTATTCAACATCACTAAAGAATAGTATTAAGGACTCAAGTAATCAAGACCAATTGACACATTGACTCAACACAATTAAGACTAATAGGCGCATACCGAACTCAGCCCTAATCGAATATCCTCAACATAGATCAATTGAAACCATCCACTACAAAGACAAAGAGACATCACTATCATCAATACCTTTGTTTTCTATCGAGAAAACAACAACGAATTCATAGATAAGATGAAATTCCTAACATGTTGATCGGGCATAGAAAGGAACACAAATATAATAATTAAGGACAAGATGATAACTAAGAACATGAATAACTAAATAGAATAAAATCCTCACAATCCAAACAATCATGTCTTCGAATCACAAGCGAAACTATTAGTTTAGGAACTCATAGGCCAATTCTCTCTCTCTAATTGTGTTCATCGTCTCACAATATTCAACCTATCTCTCACACAATGAATTAAAAACAACCTAATAAAGACTCTAAAGAGTCGGCAAAAACCCTAGTAGAAAATAGAATAAACTAATAGGAAATAATGTCTTCGGATCCAAAATCGCGTATCCGGAAAACAGGCCCAAGACGGGCGCCGCCTATGTAATGTCCGACGTTCCTCAATTTTCTTCAAATAAATTCCAATGTCGTGCTTCCTTGCTCCTCTCTAGCTCCTTCTTAGCCTCCATATGCTCCAAAACATGCTTCTTAAGCTCTTCCCAAAGTCTATCCAAGGTCGGAATGTAATTTTGCAGAATAAACACTAAAAACGCGTAGATTCTGAACTTGAATACTTCACAAGCAATATACGAAACTAGACTCAAATCATAGCAAAACCACTACCTAATTACAATAAGAAATACGTATAATGCCTATATAAAATATGGATTATCAACATTCCTTTTCCACTTTTATTCACCTAACTAAGTATTACAAAAAATAAGACATTCCAAAAATAGCTCCGACTAACATAGGAGTTCCCAAATATGGAAAGAACTAAAAACTAATAATAATAATAATTAAATAATTAAAATATCTTTGGCCTAGTCGACGACCACTTCAATGTCTTCTTCTCTTTAAGCCATGATGGCGCCTTCTTCTTTCTCTTGAGGAAGACACAATTTTCTCCCCATAGCCCTCAAATTGATCGTGATAGCTCGCCTGGATCAAGGTCATTGTTTGACCCAAATAAGAACATCTTGATCCGCATCAATAAGAGATGTGTAAAAGGAAATGATACAACCATGAAACATTAGTGACTATCTAAAGTTACACAAAACGTCATGATATGCATATACATGTCAACAAAGGATGAATATTACAAGTAACTAAATATAATGTCATATCAAGTCATGGATGCTCAAGTGTGTGTACCATTAAAATCAAATAATAGTTTACAAGGTTGGCATACTACAAGAGAATAACATGTTGTATATATCTAAAGATCATTACCTAAATTTATATAGCTATCGTGGTGGGTGGACATGCGATGTGTAAGGTCCTTAAAGCATGTTGACAATCGTAGAGTTATAGTACAAGTTAAGAAGAGACAAAGATAACGGAAAAAGAAAAGAGAAATCGCCGGCGGCTCTAGCTTTCACTCCCACCACCCTCACCGGCCTTTCGTGATGTTAATCAACACAAAACGATAATGAAGGAGAGTGAGAGGGAAGGAGGAAGATAAAGATTTACCGAGGATCTTCGAGGACTTCGTCGGAGATGCTTCGAGGCTCCATCGGCTTCATCGGAGGTGGGATGGTCCAAGGGCTCGGTCGGAAAATAGAGGACGGAAGAGGGAGGTGCTTGGCTAGGACTGCTCCCGGTGGCTACTGGACGGCTCGGGCTCGTCTTTGTCATTGGGGAGATGTTCCTGTCGCTCGGAGATGAAGCAGAAAGAAGGTGGTGCTGTTGTGCCTGACTCAGTAGTTTCCAAAAGCGAACAAGGGGACAAGAGGATGGTGATGGTGGCTGTCGGCGAAGTAAGGAAGGTGTGATGGTGTTTATTGTTGATTCGAACGCAAAGGGGTTGTTTGGGCTTGTCGAACAGGGAAAAGGTTTGGATTTCATGTTTGCCGAGAGGATAGGGGAAAACAAAGGTTGCTTGGGAGGAGACACAAGGAGAGGGAATTGGGTGTGAGGGTCTTGTGAGGCTATAAATAGAGGGAGAAAGGGGAAGTTCGAACAGTGATGCAATTAAGGATGAGCTTTTGTAGGTCGAACAACGATCTTGATCCCGATGACGACTCGATGATGAGTCGATTTCAAATGGAGGAGAATGATAGCGTCCTCAGGAGGAAAAAGAATGCTCCATCATGGAATCAAGGTCCAATAATGCAAATGGAGCTTATGCACAAGTTTTGGTTCGTTCAGACAAATTTGACAGCTATTCGACGTCTCAGTAAAATGGATCGTTCAGAATCCATATTTATCGGATTGGGTCGTTGTTGTAAGAGGAGGAAATCGAGTTTAAAATATAAATAAAGTAAAGCAAACCAGATTCAGTCCCTTGCAAATAATTACAAGACCTCCTCCTGATGTAGCAGCGGGAAGTCAGGATTGATCCACGAGGAAGCGTGTCAGCGGATCCTAGGCAGCGGATGAATCTCACGGCAGAAGTCGACTACAGATGCTCGATCTCGACTAGGGTTAGTCGACAGAAGATCGGACAAGTCGAACAGAGCAAGCAGCAGCTCCCGACAGTTTGTCGATATCGAGGAGAATTTACTCGATATCGAGTAAATGTCTTGTCGACGTCGGGTACCTGCACACCAGAAGCTACGACAATCTTTGTGGATCGAAGGTCAGTTAGTCGATGTCGACCAGTGTTGGTCGATATCAAGTAGAGGAGAAACTAAAACAAATGCAAAACTTTGAATCGAAATTAACTCAATAAACTAGAAGACTTCCAAGATCAGGGTTTCAACATCGGAACAATAACAACGTAAAATAGCACATAAAGGCATAAAAGATCATGTTTTACATCAAATAACTTTCGTTATTAACAAATAGGAATATAGAGGCTTTCGCATAAACCCTAATTTTTACTAACCCTTTTCACATAATTAACCCAAGTTGTATTAAGATCACTTTCGCTTCAATAATACAAACAAGGATCACCTTCAACTTTCGCAAAAGAATCATGCTCGCAGGGATAGAAGACGAATTGCATAAAAAGATCGTACCTTTACCGCGTCATCTCACATGGTTACCATCGGGCTCACCCCGACCCTAGAAGTGGGTGGACTACTCGCTCTTCATCGCAATTGCAGACATCTTTGATGAAAAAGAACTAACTTGCATTAATAAACTCCACCAAACTTACAACCTTTTCTCTCTCTCTCTACTTGTAACTACCTGTCTCTAAAATTGAATGACTAAAATCCAGCCCCTAAGGCTTTATTTATAGGCTTCCAATCCTTGCTAATCAAGGAAAGGAAATATTGATCTAATATCTAAGGATAAAACTTTAATAAAAGGAACATTTATCATAAAAGGAAATATATCTAAATATCTTCATGTGTGGATAAATCCTCTCTCCATGGATAGATCTTGATAGATCTCGGATAGAATTGGATAGACTCGGACTTCTCCGCTCCCAAGCAAGCCCAACTCGACTCGGACAACCCACATCGTAACGTGGCCCAGGAAAGTTTTAGTCGATATCGAGTAGTTTACTCGATATCGAGGAGAAGTGTTGTCGACTCTGGGTTGCTGGCTTGCTTGAGTAACTGCTTCTCGACTAAGCTCGGACATTTGTCTCTGGTCTTGTCGATATCGAGCAATTTCGTCGATATCGAGTAACTGTTGCTGGGTGTGTCTTGCTCTTCGGCTCCTCGATCAGGTGTTGCTCCCTCGAGGCCAGATGTGGCTTCAAGGTTTGGTCGATATCGAGTAAATTACTCGATATCGAGTAAAGTCCTGAACTCGAGTTGGCTTCGTCTTCATTTCCTCGATCAAGCTTCTCCTCGACCAGGCTTGGGTGCATACTTTTTCTCGATATCGAGTAAAGCTTCTCGATATCGAGTAACATTCGGCTTCGGCTTGATTTATCCTGGTTCCGCCGCTCTTTGACCTTGGACTTCTGTAGTTGACTTTCGAGCTTTTCTTCCTTTCTCAGAACTGCTGTAAATTGCTTCGATTTCTGCGAATTTAAATAGAAACTGGTGTAGATTCCATAATTTGGCAAATGAACATAAACTACATAGATTCTGTACTATTCTAGCCCAAATGCATGAAATGTATGCAGAAAACGATATAAAAGTTACTATAAAACATGGCGAACTCAGCTCACAACAAACACCCCATACTTAAGCTTGCTTGTCCTCAAGCAATACTTTTATTTGTCATTCAGGGGAAGAAATCAAAACTCTCAACATATTAGATTCATTCTCAAATAACCCTGCAATCAATTACCATCCTCGAAAAAGTACTTATGTGGCAAATCCATGCATGTGCAATTAAAAGCCACATCTACTCACAAAAGAAGGGTTATGCAAAACAATTTATGTGACAAAGCATTAATAATCAAGATGACTTTAATTTAAGCTCAATAAGGAGTAGATTGGTAAAAGGCTAAAGATGGGCCATTTTTTGGCAATGTGGTGCTAATAATCCGGGGAAATGGAGTATTTTCAAACATTCTTAACTACATCCCTTCTTCATAAGAATCATCACCTTTCATAATGCTTTTTCTCAATAATGCTTTTACCTCTCTAACCTCAACACTGCCTTCTCGTGAGTCGCAAAGATGGGTGTCATGAATGGCCCCGGATACTTAGTACTTTGGATTCCTCACATGTGTGTCCCATCTCGCCAAACTATTATCTTAGCGAGCAGGGTCGATCTACCTTTATCTCCTTAGGTGATCGGATTTTCTTTCACTCATTAAATTTTCCATATATTTCAAAAAATTTCCTACCAAACTCCATATATGATAACACAACAACCATATAACAATCTCCATAATGTAACATCATTCTCAACATAATCCCCGGATAAGGTAAAGAATGGGCAATATTTAGGACATGTGGAGCATAATATGAAATAAGGCATAATATGGCTTTTGCGATGCATAAGCATAGGTAAGGCTAGGATATAACAATATGAGCATATATGGAAATACAAAGTCCTCCATCCTCTTATCATGCAACATGTCAAAAGCAACATCAAATTTTACCTCCTTTCATGGTTTTCAATAAAATATGTACTTCATTGTGACTTCCCTTTACTAGGAAATTTCATGCTATATCTCCAACGAATCCAATTTTGCATCGTCGAGTTCACTAGAGCTTCCATGATATTAATCAAAAAATTTCAAAGGGGGTCATTTTTCAAGCTTTGGAAAACATGCATATAAGCACATAAATCAATAATGAATTCCAAAATAGCCATGTATAAGCAATTCAAGAAATAAACCTTAGAAATGCACACATAATGTCAAATAAAACCAAATATGCATAAAGTAAGCCCTTCCCCCACCCCATACTTAAAGATTACAGTGTCCTCACTGTATGAAAATCAAACAAAGCGAGAGTAAAGGAAGGAACTCACCGAATAATGCGTCGAGGAAAGTAAACAGGAGCTGTCAAGGAACTGGGTTGGTCGATATCGAGGAATGTTGTCGATATCGAGTAAATGTTCAGCGTCGAGTGGAATGCTGAAGTCGAAGAACTTTCTGACTTGGTCGATGTCGAGTTGGCCTACTCGATATCGAGTAAAACTGGGCTGCTCCTCTTGGTCGTTCTCGACTGGCCTAGTCGATTTCGACTATCTTTCAGGGACTTCTTATTCCACCTTTCGCGATCCTTTTATGCTTGCCGACCTAAAAGTGTTAGATTTCACACGAAGACAAGACTTTCCACATGAAGTATTATAAACTAAAGAACAAAAACCAAAACAAAAACCACAATTAAAAGTTCCAAAGTCCCAAAAAATAAATGTCTATTTACAAGCTCTAGACTTTATAGTCGCTAGGCCGACTTCTCCTTTAAGCTCAAGGTTGCATTTGCAGGGCCCGTGTAGCTTGGGCTTCGAATAGAACACCATTCTTGTCCATAAGCTTTAGTCCGCCTGAATGGATCTTGTTCACCACGAAGGGCCCCATCTTCTTCTTGTTGAATTTGTTGAGAAACCAATCATCTTTTGATTTGGAAACATAGAGTTTGTCTCCAACTTCATACTCCTTGGGCTCATCATTGGAAATCCTACATAATCGCACATACCAAGGCAAACCTCTCCCATGTATAGATAAATCTTTAATTGAAATAGGAGAAGAAAGATTCATACCTTGGCTTACCTTCGCAGAAACGGATTCGGGGACCTCAGTATTTGGTCGATTTCGAGTAAAATTACTCGATATCGAGTTGTTTTCTTCAGGTGGTGGGCTACTGCTCAAGGATGGTGGAGTCGAGGAAGCAAGGTGTTGGTCGATATCGACCAATTTGGTCGATATCGAGCAGTCTTTCTCGGCTTTCAGTAGATTGCTCGTCGATGAAGGCGAAGTCAAGGTAGCAGGATTTTGGTCGATATCGACCAATTTCCTCGATATCGAGGAGTCCGTGGCTTCAGGTTGGCTGCTCGACGAAGCTGCTGCTGGTGGAGGGTTCTGAGTTTGGTCGATGTCGACTAAATTCGTCAATGTCGAGGAATTTTGTCCGACTTCGACCCCATTCTTGCATCTTGTCAAGGCATCCGAAAAATAGTTAGTCGACGTTGACTTACCTTGGTCGATTGCGAGCAGATCCTCTGTGTCGTCGTTTAGGATGTCCCTGATCTTCTCCACCTGGCTTCCATATCCATTTTTTCCAGCTCTTCGGGAGTCATATTTCTTAACTTAGGCTCCCCGCATGTAATGTAACCAGCTGATATAGATTTTACCTCTTTGATTGGACCTGTATGCCTTTCAGTTTTATTAAAAGAATACTCAATTACCTCATCGCTGATGTTGAAAGTGAGTACTCCCTTCCTTACGCTTATGTTGGCATCCACCGTCGCCAAGAAGGGCCTTCCTAGAATAATTCCACAAGCAGGGTCCTCCGCCGTATCAATAACTAAGAAATCAGCAGGGACAAAGAACTTACCTACTTGCACTGGCACATTGTCCACCATGCATGTTGGGATGACCACTGTGTTGTTTGCCATATAAAGCTTGGCATCCACAGGCTCTAGGGCACCTATCTTAATCTTGGACCATATTGTTAAAGGCATTATACTCACACTAGCTCCAAGATCACACAATGCATTAAATTTATATTAACCAAGTCCAATGGTTATAGCAAACTTACCTGGATCTGGCCTTTTCTCAAGTATGTCCATATGGCTGCACTCCTCTGTAATCTCAGCCATTGACCACTTCTTGCTTAGGATCTTCTTCAGGAACTTGACATAGGATGACATTTCATTGAGAGCTTCTGTGAAGGGTATGGTGACATTGAGCTTCTGAAGCATCTTGATGAAGCGTTGAAACTTCTTCTCTGCTGGATCCTTTGGAGATTTTGTTGGGAAAGGCAGCTTCTTTTTTTGGTTCGGAGCCAGAACAGATGTCGGAGGTGTTGCAGCTTTCTCGACGTCGACTTAATTTTCCTCAACATCGACAAGATTCTTCTCGATATCGACCAGATTCCTTGATGTCGAGTTGCTGTGCTATGCAGATGAATTGTGGCCAGGTATCTCCCCGACATCGACATGCTTTTCCTCGATATCGAGTTGCCTCTCGTTGACATCGGCCAAGGTCGTTGTTCAGCTCTTTCGTCTTGCTGCTTTCTGACCTCTGGCTTGCGTAGTTGGTGGCCGCTCCTGAGTTTCACAGCAGCGATGTGTCCGGACTTCCCCTTGGGATTTGGTTCTGAAGATCTAGGGAGCGAACCTGACTGTCTGGGGATGCCTGCTGCTAGCTGGCCAATCTGTGTCTCCATTGATTTCTGCCATATATCAATCTCCCCAAGCCTAAAGTTGACACCTTTTATCTGAGTGTAGACTGAGTTGAAGGACTGCTTGATGTCTGAATGGTTCCTCCGCATTTCCTCTAGAATGGTCTGTAGGTCATCCCTCTTTTGGTCCCTTTCCGGATGTCCTGGAGCTCTGTATGGCGGGGGGGTTCCTAGGGGAACCTTGGTTCCATTGTGGTTGTTGAAACCTTTGGTCCCCCATATAGCGATGGGGACCCCCTGCGTAAGCTACCTCTTCGTGGTGTTCTGCCAGCCTGACTTGCTCTGTGTGTGGGCACTCAGTAGTGGTGTGCCGCTGTGATCCGCATTCGATGCAAGGCTGGTTGACAGAGAGATATTTGACTTGCTTGAGGAGCTTGCGATTCTGATCTCTGTAGTACTACTCCCTGACATCTGGGTCAATCTCCTTAGAAGGCTCGTAGAGAGGCATGGATGGGGCTGGCCTGGCATAGGAGTTCTCATCATAGTTTGAAGTAGCCCCATACTTGTTATCGTAGTTGGTGAGCTTGTCGAGTACACCCCATGCATTAGTTGGTGGCATCGTCAGATTCTCATAGCGAGTATACTGGTTGATCCTGTCCTTAGTGACTTGGTGAAGAGAATTGAAGAAGATCTCTTGAATGACGTAGGGTGGCTGTCCATGAGTAGGGCAAGATCGCAGCAGTTCATTATATCGCTCCCATGCTTTTGCCAGTGGCTCCCCAGACTTCTGTTTGAAAGCTGTGATCTTCTGGCGGAGGAGTGCTGTCTTGGCAGGAGGAAAGAATTTGTTGAGAAATTCCTGCTCTACTTGAGCCCATGTCGCGAAGGATCGTGGTTTCAGTCCTTCCATTCACTTCAATGCAGGACCGGCGAGAGACCAGCGAAAGGACTTCATCTTGACATATTCCAGAGTAGTACCTTCAGCAAGAATACGACACATGTCAGAAAAATTGGTAATATGTTCAAGAGGGCATTCATTAAATCTTCCATAAAAAGCATTATTTTTAAGTTCAATAAGGAAGTGAGTGCGAATTTCAAAGTTATTCTTAGGGATTAGAATAGCCGATTTAGGCACGACGAGAGTCGGGTGCATGTAATCCTCTGTAGTGGTAGGGTATTGGGCAAGCTCATCTTCCAATTGCCTCCTTCGCTCAGCTTCCTGTTGCCTGCCTGCTCTCTCAGTGGTGAGAGCAGCATTGTTGGCGGCTGGTTTGTCTCAAAGATTTACGTTTTTTTATCACAAGTATTCCCGAGCAACTATGGCCACTCAAATGATTATGGTAAATGTTCTGTCTTTTATAGGCTATAATGGATGTTTTGGAGATTTGACGGTCTGGCATAATGTTAGGCTTTTCAAATTTTTAACTAAATACCCCCTGTAATGGGTTTAGAAAAACAAGCTTTGAACAAAGTTAAATATAAAAGAAAGGAAATGAAAAATCTCTTTATGTATGAAGTCTCTGGTCGGATTATATCTTTGTTCTGGGTAAAGGACATCTGGTTTAAAGTTGAATTTGATCTGAGAACTCTATGCCTTTTCTTTGCTTATACATCTGTGAGAAAATGCATGCTTCCAAGTGTGCAGGTCAATTTTACCAGGAGCATCAACCTTGAATCTATTTCCAATCTTGATTCTATTCAAGGTTTGGGATTTCAAGAAGGGAGAACATATAATCTTATTAGTTGTTTCATTGATCCAAGTTTAGGGGGTTTTGTGAAAGGGATTTGTCTAAATTTCTTAACTATAAATGTCCTTAAGAGACAGGGTGTCGAGGCCTTTTATGATCCCCTCCATGTTTGGAAAATACTAAACATCACTCAAAGTATGGGTATATACTCAATAAACTAATACATCTCGGAAGCCCAAATGCTCTTCATCCATATATATATATTTTTTGATGGGTGTGGCAATTTCTTGATTTATATAAACCATCTCCACATAACAATTGTTGCACCCCTGCTAAATTGCTCGTACAAGGTTTCGGTTCGGTTTTGCTGCGCTTGCCGGTTGCATTCCCTCGTTATGGCCATTTGGCTTGCTTTGGCCCTTCAAGATTGCAACGTTAACCTCCAATCCAAAATATCAATTGTTGCTCCTCCCATAATAAAATTTCAAAAACATCTTGATTTAAGGACTCCGAAAACATGTCCTTTTATCGTCGACAATTATACATGAAGATTTGCTTTTGGAATTGTAGAGGGATAGGAAAGAGAACTTTTTGGACAGAAATTGATACTATTTGTAAAAATGAGCATTTTCAAATTATGGCACTAGCGGAAACTAAGTCGGAAAATATCCCAGACAACAAGACTTGGAGGAATAAGAGTTCTATGGAAATCCCACCAACTTTTGAATTTTACGATCACCATTGCGGTCCAATCACCGCGTATCATTGGTCTCAAACTGGAAAGCCTGCTAGTTGGATTCCCGATCCTTGTCTTGTTCGTCTATGCCCCTCCAAACCCAAATGAAAAAGAACCGTTTCGGGAAATGTTAAAAACAATTGTAAATGAATCATCTATCCTGTGTATAATCCTTGGAGATTTAAATGAAACTCTTTGCAGTGCTGACAAGCTCGGCGGGGCATCTACCCGGACCTCCAGATTTTCTAGACTTATCTCCTTCAAAAATGAATGTTCACTGTTAGACCTTCCCACATTTGGTAATCCGTTTACTTAGAGGAAGAATCCGGAGGAAGATTTCAACATACGCGAAAAGCATGACCGGGTGCTTGTCCACCAACAAGTTATTGAAACTTTTCCTAACATGATTACATATAATGGAGCTTTCTCCTCTTCAGATCACTGCCAAATTTCATTCTCCTTGGAGGTTGACCCCATATTTAAAGCCCCTCCATTCAAATTCGAGAATGCCTTGGTACTTCGGAATGATTTCCGCAACATAGTTAAGCAATCCTGGCGGGCCTCTTGCCCTGGCTCTGCCATGTTCCAATTAATGTTTAAACAAAAAATACTTAAGAAAAAGGCAAAAGAATAGAATAAAACGAGTTTTGGGAACATCTTTCGTCAGCTAAAAGAGGTGGAGTCGGAGCTTTTACATATTCAATCTACGGGAACCGAGACAATTTCTCAACAAAACCATACCAAGGAAAAGCGTCTCATCACAAAAAAAGAGAAGCTCCTGCTATTTCGAAAATCATTTTGGAGCCAAAGAGCCAAAATCAAACATCTTAAACTCTCAGATTCTAACACATCATATTTTCACCGTGTGGTGTCAGGGCGAAGGCATAGGAAACAAATACACAACATTACCTCTTCTACTGGTACGGTTGTCGTGGGAGAGGAAAATGTGAGGAATGAGATAAAAGGGGACTTTGAGAAAAGATTCAAGAAAGAACCGATAGATGACAGGGTCCTTAGCGAGTTGCTGGAGCTAATACAACCTTCTATCTCGCCGGAGGAGAACAATTTTCCTATACAAATTTCGTCTAAAACGGAAATTAAAACTGTTGTTTTCAATCTAGGGAAAAACAAATCCACATGCCCTGATGGCTTCACAGCTGAATTCTATAAAAAAATACTGGGATATTGTAGGTAAATCTGTAATTTGTGCGGTCAAAGGTTTTTTCCACTCCGGGAAAATGCTCAAGCAGATAAACCATATCTTCATCTCCCTTCTCCCAAAAATAGACGATCTAACTGCCACCATCCACTACCGTCCCATCAGCTTATGTTCAAATATCTACAAAATTATCTCCAAAATCTTGACTGAGAGAATGGAAAAAGTTATTGGAAAACCTATATATCCTCTTCAGGGTGCTTTCGTATCAGACAGGGCTATTCAAGATAATGTCCTAATAGCTCACGAAAGCTTTCACTCCTATAAAAATCGGAAGGGCCGGGAAGGATGGTTAGCAATAAAATCAGATATGGAGAAAGCATATGATAGAGCCGACTGGAATTTTATACAGAAGGTGCTTGGAAGGTTTGGTTTCCACGATACGTTTATTTCATTGGTCATGGAATGCATTACGACGGTATCTTTCTCAGTTTTAATAAACAATGGTCCTAAAGATCTGATCTTCCCCTCGAGGGGCCTCCGTCAGGGGGATCCGATATCCCCTTTCCTATTCATTCCAGGCCCTAAAACTAGATGCTGAGGCTAGCTTGGATAAGACTCACATTGGTTTCCCGATTGGACATGACGGACCTCGGATTTCGTTTCTTTCCTTTGCTGACGATATCATAATATTCTCAAGAGGTAGCTTGGATGTTGGGCGCAAAGTAAAGTCAATTGTTGATTCATACTACAAAGTATCAGGTCAAAAGGTTAATTACCATAAATCTAGCTTCCAGGCTACGAGAGGTATTCCTAACCATAGGCTTCTCGAGCTGTACAACTGTCTCAATATTTCAAATGAAAATTCAATAGAAAAGTATTTCGGCTACACTATTATCAATGGAAGGGTTACCAAATGTACCTTCGAAGATATTTTTTGTAAATCTAAACAACAATTGACAAAATGGAGGGCTAATGCCCTCTCCCAACAAGGTCGTGCTACCCTAATCAATTCTAACCTTTCTGCTAAACCGCTACACTTTATGCAGAATTTCATGCTACCCGCAGCTATACACAAAGAACTCGACCAGATAAACCGATCTTTCTTTTGGAATAAGGATCTTCAGTACCGGCCGCTGATTATTTGGGATAGGATTTGCAAATAGAAGCAATATGAGGGGCCGGGGATTCGGAAATCCAGCGACATAAATGAGGCTCTCCAGATGAAGCTACTGTGGAAGATCCTGGCTGAGCCTTGTAACGTTTCGATGTCGCTGATTAGACATAAATACCTTCGTTCTGCCAATATTTTTGACTACAAAAATAACGGGGCCTACCTCTTGGCAGTCGGCCAAGCTGACATCTTTAATTGATAAATTTAAATCTGGGCTTATTTAGACTGTAGGAAATGGGCGGTCAATTAAGTTATGGACGGATAACTGGATCACAACCTCTTCGTTGTTGTCCAGGGAAGAATGCCCTCAAGATTTTAATCGAGATGATACAGTTAGTGATTATATTTTGGGGGGCAAGTGGTGGAAGAATAAATTACATGGAGTTTTACCTAATTGTTTAGTGCTTGAGATTCTTGACATCCCTCTACCTGCCTCAAACCTTCAAGACCTTTTGTACCGGTGGCCTGACAGGGAAGGATGGTTTTCTACTGCCAGTGCATTTAAAATGATAACATCTCAGTCAACTCCGCTCTCAGACAGTAATACCTGGATAATAGCTCAGGATGGCTTGCCAACTGCCGCTAGACTGTCCAGTCGGGGATCGGCGGTCCCTTCTACATGTTCTTTATGTAACGGGGCACCCGAGGATGAGGTCCATATTTTTCTGGAATGCCCCTTCATCCAAGATATCCACCAATTTCCTTCCCAAGTTCAATCGGCTATTGCCTGCTTGATTGCCCAGTTCCGGGATGTTAAGCCTATTCTTTCCTTTCTTGGGAAGAGCCTAAAATCCTACAACTCAGGTTAGCCTCGCTTTCTCTTGGTGGTATATATGGTATGTTCGGAATCAACATCTGTTTTAGCAGGTAGCAATCCCGCTAAAAGATAAAGTCTTACGACTAATTAAATCACATATAGATAACTGGAATAAAACCTCTGTAGCATGGACATATGGGATGTTTTGTAAGAACTCGAGAAATGGTCAAGCTCGGTCATAACAAGCTTTTACAATTGCACCGCGAGCTTCAAACTCAGCAACAAACACGCCTCAATCATGGGGTCATAATAAAGAAGTTGCGTGGGAACCTATAATGCGGAATAAGAACAAGGCCTCAATGGACAGAACGTCTACTTAAGCAAGGTAATAAGCTTTACACCTTAGATGCCATTACCGAGGTTGATGAACAGGAATAAGCTACACTGGAAAAAAAGTTTGTGCAACTTTAGTAATTCCTTTATGCTAGTACGTTCTAGCATTTCAATAAAGTGAGGCAACGGACAAGTATTTCCGATAAAATCCATATCTAGCCATCAAAATTCTAGTATTGTTATTCTAAGTGGTCATGTTCAAGTCAAAGTGAGGAATTGGTGTGCGAATTGGTAATATTCTAACGATGAATACCATATAAGTTTCGCACACTTCCCTACTAATACTCCTCTCATGTTATATAGTCAGCTCCAGTATGTTGCTACTTTGATTCCATATCAAGCTGGTCAACCCGTGTTTTTCTTATATATCGAAAAAGAGTCGGGAAGTGCTCCCTATAGACTCTAGAAGGGCTCCTCTGTTTCACTTCTGTGTAAGCAGGAATAATACCTGCAGGTGAAATCAATGATTAATGATCAATATGTCATAGTGTCATACGTAAGTTTCTTCATGAGGGTATTTAGTAACTTTTTATGTAGGTAGGTTCACCATTCCTAAATCTTGATAGTATTGAACGATCATGGGTTATATATCTCATCTTTCCTTTCCATGATCGAGCAACCGAACTCTCATTGGTAAAAAGCTTGAGAATAGTATATAGACATACACGATTTCTGTTTATGAAGACAAGGACGCAAGGACGCGTGTGCTGAAGAACCGGACAATGTTCATGTCGACAAACCAGAAGACGAAGACCTACAACTCATCTCGTATGAATAAGGCTGGCTAGTTTGTCACAATGGTCGCCTTCAAAGCCACCCGAGCCATTTGGCAACCTGGAAAAAGAAGCCAGATGGGGCTGAGACGAAAGCCAATGACAAGCTAGTTAACCCTATTTCTTGTGTGATGTGAGTTCACTTATCTCGAGCAACGAGAGTGAATATAAAAAGATGTCTTTCAAAATTTTATTATCCTTATTTTAGATATTTACAGCTATAGAGATACACTGTTTTCATATGATTGAAAATTTTAAGTTTTGCCATTGAGGAGTTCGGAAAGCAATGAGTTACTTTAGATGTAATTTTCATCGCTCACGTGTTCGATAAGTACTTTAAGTGAATCATGCTTAAATTCTACCCATTCGGGATCCACTGTTAAACACACCTAGCTCTATTTTAATCAATCTTTATGTTTTCATCTATTACGAGGTTACTATCCTATCTTCAATTCATTTCTCTTTTCTTTTCTAAGTTTCGGGACGAAACTTATTTTTAGTGGGGAGGTATGAAATACCCCAAATTATTTTTGGGCTATTTCTTATTTTTATTTAATTACATAAATATATATTATATTCAAACTATAGTATATATCTTGTGAATTTGGTCATTTAATAAATTCACATAAGATATATGGTATGAATTAGAATAATTAAATTATTCTAAAGAAAAATAATGTATGATGGATTTAATTACATAAATCCTCTAAATACCCTTATTATTTAATTTATGAAATTAAATTAAATAATATTCATCCCGCTAAAGTAGAGAAATAGATCATCTATCTCCGTCTTTATCCGCTTCTTTTATTTATTTTTGCTTAAAATCTATCATTTACCATTAATCTCTATCCTAATTGATTCTTAACTCCGATATTTTTTATCTAACCCAATTGAGTTGTATAGATACACGTCTAATCCTAGGGTTATACAAACCAATCCAACGTCACACGCCTCACCGCCTCCCACCTTCCTCCTTCCTCTTCCCATTACTCCCGTGGACCGTGAGCCAATTCATCCGAGCCAACCATCGACGGCAAACACCAACGTCTAGGGCCGAGCCGCCGGCGACCCTGAACCAACACTGCCTGACCATCACCACCGGATCGTCGCCCTCCACCACCGAGTCCTACTACAGTCGCGCCTTGCCCGGATAACGCCCAGGCCGAGCCGCGACGCCACGAACAGTCGCTGCACCCGCCTCCGGTCTGCAGCCCCGTTGCCGCCGGCCACCACAGCACGAGCGCCGCCTCCCATGTCATCGCTAAGCCACCGCCGAAGCCCACGCCGTCGGAGCTAGCCATCGCCGGCGGAGGACGAGCTCCTTCTTCGTCTGTACGTGCATCCGATTCACGGAAATCGGGAATTTCAATTTCTTTAATGAAAATCTTAGAAACTTCCCTATTATTTAGTCTATTCTTGTTTTTGGCCCTAAGTTGATTACTTATTAAGTTAGGCGGCCAATGTTTCTAAACTATTCAATTCTTGCTCATTTCAGCGACACCAAGAAATTTCGAAGCACCCACGCCGGATCTCGCTCCCCGAGGAAATCATATTGGTATAGATATTTAACTTTATAGAATTAATTCAATTTCAAATTGAGTTAAGTAAAGTTAATTTTATAAAATATCAATATTAATATTCCTTTTTCTGTTGGATTCAATAGGTGCTAAAATCTCGCCTTGTTGTCATCAGCTGATCATCGAAGGTTAAGGCAAGTGATTTCGTTCAATGCCTTTTGCATGTTTTGTGATTTTCTTTTGACGTGCCTTTCAAATTCTTCTGTGTCGAATGCGGCCCTGTGGCCAATTTCCTTGCCAATTTCGATAAATTGCATACCCGTCTGCTTGATGTAATTTATCTTTTTAATCATAAATTGGCATGAAATGTTATTAATTTCATGCCAATTTCGATAAATTGGCATGAAATTAATGGGCAATTATTAAATAAATTATTGTGATATGCGGATTAAATGTGATTGTTTGTTTATAACACGAGATAAGTAAAGGTTGCCCATTTGCTTCTTTCTAAGTTGCATGATATTCTGTTTGTTTCTTTCATATAAACTAGTGGCATGTTATAGTAAGATCCTTTGAATTATCCATGCTTGTCCCTCATTGGTTTAATGTCATTATTATGATCACCTAGTATTTAACGTTAAATTTGTTATAATTAGTATGTGCATCTCACGTGGTACAGATTGACTTAAAGTCAGTTGCGAGGGCTATCTCGCAGGTTGGGAATAGTGTAAAGCCCAATCTAAAAGGTTCCATGAAATATTTAGACTTCAAACAGTCTCAGGTCGCAGTCCTAGTTGAGTCTGGACCCGTGTCCCTATTAGACTTCAAACAGTCCATGTCGCAGTCCTAGTTGAGTCTGGACCCGTGTCCCTATTAGACTTCAAAGTCTCAGGTCGCAGTCCTAGTTGAGTCTGGACCCGTGTCCCTATTAGACTTCAAAGTCTCAGGTCGCAGTCCTAGTTGAGTCTGGACCCGTGTCCCTATTAGACTTCAAAGTCTCAGGTCGCAGGCCTAGATGAGTCTGGACCCGTGTCCCTATTAGACTTCAAAGTCTCAGGTCGCAGTCCTCGTTGAGTCTGGACCCGTGTCACTACGTTTTATATTGTGTTATTTACATATATACATTATTTTTATTATCGAGATTATTGATAGGTGATCAATTCCGTTATATTATACTTCACTCTTATTCCAGGTATAATTCCTTTTCTTATCTTATAATCGATCATTATGATCATCCGAGTCATGTGTGAATTTTTACCTTCTTATCCAGTTTCCACTATAAATATTCATGTCATTCCCTTAACCTGAGACATACCGTTTTATGGTCACTATAAGGATAAAGTCTGAACATTTTCCCTATCATTTGCTAGTCTTAATTGTACTAACCATCCTATTTATTGGATGGCTGGTGTCATTCGTACTCACGAAACACGAGACCATATTCCACAGGTCTAGTGCAAGCAGCGGAGCAGAAGAGAGCTGAAGAGAGGACTATCATCCTTGGATTTTTAAACTGCAATTTCAAACCTTTAAATTTTCCACAACGCTACGTTGGTTTTAGCCACTTTGGAGTTATTTACAATTTATGGTTTTTTTTGGATTTTCAGCTATGTTATTGAGATTGGTTGTTGTAAAATATGATATTTAATTTACTTCCGCATTATTTTATTCAACTGCTTGTGTATCGTCTTGTTTATGGGAGAATGGTTGCATGTCCCTATAAGCCTCGGGTGAATTCAAAGACATTAAAGTCTGCGGATTCACTGGCGCTGTAGCGTTCCCTTGGGATTTTAAAGGGGGTGTTACAAGTTTGGCCATCAGTTTGGGGGTGACTAGAAATAGAAAACAACAACCTAGTTCCCAATATGCCCCATAATGTTCGCCAAAAATGACTAAGAAACTTAACATCCCTATCACTAACAACTAGTTTAGTACCCGCACTTTTGTGCGGGTTTTTTTTAAATTAACATATTTCATATTAAAAAAATGTATAACTTTTTTTGTTTGTACTCTAAGCTATAAGAATTACTCACCTCGAAAACTATAACGTTATATATTGAGTGGGGGAAGAAGAACATAAATTGAACTAAATCAAGTCGATTCTCAAAGTTTTACTTTTACCCTATCCTATAAACAAACAATTACATGCACATACTAATTAAAGTCAATTAGAATAAATTATATACAGACAAACAAACAAAGTAGAAAGATAAAATGCTAAAAATTAGACCGGTGACAAGATTGCAACAAATTAGAATGATCAATAAAAAAACCTACAGTGAGGAAGACAACGTTGATGGAGAGATGGTAGAATTTATACAATTGAAGACAAAAGGGGGATTTTCGTATAAGAATCTTATTGAAGAGATCAAATATAGATTTTGTTAGTTATTTGAGTTTATCCGAAATTTTATTCAAATTCAAAATTGCAATCATATCCAATTCAAAATAATTTTAATGAAATTAATAGAAATAAATTTAAAAAGAAAATCAATTGATTAAGATTGAGGGAAAAAAAATTAATTAATTAATGATGTATTTAAATAAGTAATTTGATTTATAATAAATAATAATTGAAAAGATCCGATTTAGATTTTGTTAGTTATTTAAGTTTATCCGAATTGTTATTCAAATTCAAAATTGCAATCATATCCATTTTAAAATAATTTTAATGAAATTAATAAAAAAAATTAAAAGAAATCGGTTAAGATTTAGGGAAAAAATGAATGAATGAATTAATTATGTATTTAAATAAGTAATTTGATTTATAATGAATAATAAATTATTTAAATATAGAAAAATAAACAAACAAAGTAGAATGATAAATGCTAAAAATTAGACCGGTGACAAGATTGCAAGAAATTAGAATGATCAATAAAAAAACTTACAGTGAGGAAGACAACGTTGATGGAGAGATGGTAGAATTTCTACAATTGAAGACAAAAGAGGGATTTTTGTATAAGAATCTTATTGAAGAGATCCAATATAGATTTTGTTAGTTATTTGAGTTTATCCGAAATTTTATTCAAATTCAAAATTGCAATCATATCCAATTCAAAATAATTTTAATGAAATTAATAGAAAGAAATTTAAAAAGAAAATCAATTGATTAAGATTTAGGGAAAAAAATTTAATTAATTAATGATGTATTTAAATAAGTAATTTGATTTATAACAAATAATAATTGAAAAGATCCGATTTAGATTTTGTTAGTTATTTAAGTTTATCCGAATTGTTATTCAAATTCAAAATTGCAATCATATCCAATTCAAAATATTTTTAATGAAATTAATAAAAAAAATTAAAAGAAATCGGTTAAGATTTAGGGATCAAATGAATGAATGAATTAATTATGTATTTAAATAAGTAATTTGATTTATAATGAATAATAAATTATTTAAATATAGAAAAATAAACAAACAAAGTAGAAAGATAAAATGCTAAAAATTAGACCGGTGACAAGATTGCAACAAATTAGAATGATCAATAAAAAAACTTACAGTGAGGAAGACAACGTTGATGGAGAGATGGTAGAATTTATACAATTGAAGACAAAAGGGGGATTTTCATATAAGAATCTTATTGAAGAGATCCAATATAGATTTTGTTAGTTATTTGAGTTTATCCGAAATTTTATTCAAATTCAAAATTGCAATCATATCCAATTCAAAATAATTTTAATGAAATTAATAGAAAGAAATTTAAAAAGAAAATCAATTGATTAAGATTTAGGGAAAAAAATTTAATTAATTAATGATGTATTTAAATAAGTAATTTGATTTATAACAAATAATAATTGAAAAGATCCGATTTAGATTTTGTTAGTTATTTAAGTTTATCCGAATTGTTATTCAAATTCAAAATTGCAATCATATCCAATTCAAAATATTTTTAATGAAATTAATAAAAAAAATTAAAAGAAATCGGTTAAGATTTAGGGATAAAATGAATGAATGAATTAATTATGTATTTAAATAAGTAATTTGATTTATAATTAATAATAAATTATTTAAATATAGAAAAATAAACAAACAAAGTAGAAAGATAAAATGCTAAAAATTAGACCGGTGACAAGATTGCAACAAATTATAATGATCAATAAAAAAACTTACTGTGAGGAAGACAACGTTGATGGAGAGATGGTAGAATTTATACAATTGAAGACAAAAGGGGGATTTTCGTATAAGAATCTTATTGAAGAGATCCAATATATATTTTGTTAGTTATTTCAGTTTATCCGAAATTTTATTCAAATTCAAAATTACAATCATATCCAATTCAAAATAATTTTAATGAAATTAATAGAAAGAAATTTAAAAAGAAAATCAATTGATTAAGATTGAGGGAAAAAAATTTAATTAATTAATGATGTATTTAAATAAGTAATTTGATTTACAATAAATAATAATTGAAAAGATCCGATTTAGATTTTGTTAGTTATTTAAGTTTATCCGAATTGTTATTCAAATTCAAAATTGCAATCATATCCATTTTAAAATAATTTTAATGAAATTAATAAAAAAAATTAAAAGAAATCGGTTAAGATTTAGGGATAAAATGAATGAATGAATTAATTATGTATTTAAATAAGTAATTTGATTTATAATGAATAATAAATTATTTAAATATAGAAAAATAAACAAACAAAGTAGAAAGATAAAATGCTAAAAATTAGACCGGTGACAAGATTGCAACAAATTAGAATGATCAATAAAAAAACTTACAGTGAGGAAGACAACGTTGATGGAGAGATGGTAGAATTTATACAATTGAAGACAAAAGGGGGATTTTCATATAAGAATCTTATTGAAGAGATCCAATATAGATTTTGTTAGTTATTTGAGTTTATCCGAAATTTTATTCAAATTCAAAATTGCAATCATATCCAATTCAAAATAATTTTAATGAAATTAATAGAAAGAAATTTAAAAACAAAATCAATTGATTAAGATTTAGGGAAAAAAATTTAATTAATTAATGATGTATTTAAATAAGTAATTTGATTTATAACAAATAATAATTGAAAAGATCCGATTTAGATTTTGTTAGTTATTTAAGTTTATCCGAATTGTTATTCAAATTCAAAATTGCAATCATATCCAATTCAAAATATTTTTAATGAAATTAATAAAAAAAATTAAAAGAAATCGGTTAAGATTTAGGGATAAAATGAATGAATGAATTAATTATGTATTTAAATAAGTAATTTGATTTATAATGAATAATAAATTATTTAAATATAGAAAAATAAACAAACAAAGTAGAAAGATAAAATGCTAAAAATTAGACCGGTGACAAGATTGCAACAAATTATAATGATCAATAAAAAAACTTACAGTGAGGAAGACAACGTTGATGGAGAGATGGTAGAATTTATACAATTGAAGACAAAAGGGGGATTTTCGTATAAGAATCTTATTTAAGAGATCCAATATATATTTTGTTAGTTATTTCAGTTTATCCGAAATTTTATTCAAATTCAAAATTACAATCATATCCAATTCAAAATAATTTTAATGAAATTAATAGAAAGAAATTTAAAAAGAAAATCAATTGATTAAGATTGAGGGAAAAAAATTTAATTAATTAATGATGTATTTAAATAAGTAATTTGATTTACAATAAATAATAATTGAAAAGATCCGATTTAGATTTTGTTAGTTATTTAAGTTTATCCGAATTGTTATTCAAATTCAAAATTGCAATCATCTCCATTTTAAAATAATTTTAATGAAATTAATAAAAAAAATTAAAAGAAATCGGTTAAGATTTAGGGAAAAAATGAATGAATGAATTAATTATGTATTTAAATAAGTAATTTGATTTATAATGAATAATAAATTATTTAAATATAGAAAAATAAACAAACAAAGTAGAATGATAAATGCTAAAAATTAGACCGGTGACAAGATTGCAAGAAATTAGAATGATCAATAAAAAAACTTACAGTGAGGAAGACAACGTTGATGGAGAGATGGTAGAATTTCTACAATTGAAGACAAAAGAGGGATTTTTGTATAAGAATCTTATTGAAGAGATCCAATATAGATTTTGTTAGTTATTTGAGTTTATCCGAAATTTTATTCAAATTCAAAATTGCAATCATATCCAATTCAAAATAATTTTAATGAAATTAATAGAAAGAAATTTAAAAAGAAAATCAATTGATTAAGATTTGGGGAAAAAAATTTAATTAATTAATGATGTATTTAAATAAGTAATTTGATTTATAATAAATAATAATTGAAAAGATCCGATTTAGATTTTGTTAGTTATTTAAGTTTATCCGAATTGTTATTCAAATTCAAAATTGCAATCATATCCAATTCAAAATATTTTTAATGAAATTAATAAAAAAAATTAAAAGAAATCGGTTAAGATTTAGGGATAAAATGAATGAATGAATTAATTATGTATTTAAATAAGTAATTTGATTTATAATGAATAATAAATTATTTAAATATAGAAAAATAAACAAACAAAGTAGAAAGATAAAATGCTAAAAATTAGACCGGTGACAAGATTGCAACAAATTAGAATGATCAATAAAAAAACTTACAGTGAGGAAGACAACGTTGATGGAGAGATGGTAGAATTTATACAATTGAAGACAAAAGGGGGATTTTCATATAAGAATCTTATTGAAGAGATCCAATATAGATTTTGTTAGTTATTTGAGTTTATCCGAAATTTTATTCAAATTCAAAATTGCAATCATATCCAATTCAAAATAATTTTAATGAAATTAATAGAAAGAAATTTAAAAAGAAAATCAATTGATTAAGATTTAGGGAAAAAAATTTAATTAATTAATGATGTATTTAAATAAGTAATTTGATTTATAACAAATAATAATTGAAAAGATCCGATTTAGATTTTGTTAGTTATTTAAGTTTATCCGAATTGTTATTCAAATTCAAAATTGCAATCATATCCAATTCAAAATATTTTTAATGAAATTAATAAAAAAAATTAAAAGAAATCGGTTAAGATTTAGGGATAAAATGAATGAATGAATTAATTATGTATTTAAATAAGTAATTTGATTTATAATGAATAATAAATTATTTAAATATAGAAAAATAAACAAACAAAGTAGAAAGATAAAATGCTAAAAATTAGACCGGTGACAAGATTGCAACAAATTATAATGATCAATAAAAAAACTTACAGTGAGGAAGACAACGTTGATGGAGAGATGGTAGAATTTATACAATTGAAGACAAAAGGGGGATTTTCGTATAAGAATCTTATTGAAGAGATCCAATATATATTTTGTTAGTTATTTCAGTTTATCCGAAATTTTATTCAAATTCAAAATTACAATCATATCCAATTCAAAATAATTTTAATGAAATTAATAGAAAGAAATTTAAAAAGAAAATCAATTGATTAAGATTGAGGGAAAAAAATTTAATTAATTAATGATGTATTTAAATAAGTAATTTGATTTACAATAAATAATAATTGAAAAGATCCGATTTAGATTTTGTTAGTTATTTAAGTTTATCCGAATTGTTATTCAAATTCAAAATTGCAATCATATCCAATTCAAAATAATTTTAATGAAATTAATAAAAAAAAAAAAGAAATCGGTTAATATTTAGGGAAAAAATGAATGAATGAATGAATGAATTAATTATGTATTTCAATAAGTAATTTGATTTATAATGAATAATAAATTATTTAAATATAGAAAAATACCTAATTATTCCTATACTAAAGGAGAAGACGCCACATGGCGTAGGCGACTTCTCCTTTAGTATTATAATATTGATAGTCTTAGGCACACCATGCAACCTAACTATGCACGACCATCCAAGACACCTCCGGAAACACCTATCATACTCGGGTATAAGACACCTCCGGACACGTCTATCATACTCAGGGATGGACCTATGACTCGAGCTCGTGCTAAGAAGCTTCAAAGGAAGGGATTCATGTTCGTGAGCCATGTCCTATTCTCGAGTGCGGTTCAACTTCAAGAGGAGCCATTGAAGACATACTTTTGTTCTACTCTTGTTGTTGCACCCTCGGGGCCGACCCCAGGACCCTCGACGCCGACACCTGGAGCCTGACACATCACCTAGGCCAAAATTTACTAAGTGTTGGAACTTCTTTTTATTACTATTTTTAGAGACCTTCTATATTTATGTTATTTTAGGTAATTTAGGGTTTTATTTTAATTTCTCTTTTAATTATTATTTTCATCTAAATTCATCCCTTAGGGTTATATGTATCGGTTGAACTCCATTGTAGAACTCACGCTATTCATTATTGAAATTCCTCTTTTGTGTAAAACACATTGAGTGATTAAGTCGATCGATTCGCAGCTAGGCTCATCGATTGCAATTGGTATTGTTTCAGCTTGGTTTGTCTTGAGTTTGTCAATCTCGCAAGGTTTAGTAATCTCTGGTATCCATGAGCCCCCTCCTTGTGCCTCCAAGTTGTCCGCTTGATTGTGTAGGGTTGTAGAAGCGGGTTATATAGTCATTGGTGTTGGTTCTTACCTCTTACAGGAGCCTTGAGTCTTCATCTTGTTCTATATAGATCGTTTCACCAATCTATTGTGTCTTTATTTATTCAATTTCGTGTCTTTAATACTTATACAGCCGCACCTTGTGTCTTGCATCCTATCAATTTCACCTTCATTGAGTCTTGCATCGTTCTTGCTTAGTTTCTTGAATTCGTGTCTTGATTGTCGAAAATAGAGCCATCCTACAGCTTACCCCGTATCAAATTGGCATCAGAGCCTAGGTTGTCGACATCAAAAGTTGAGTCTTTTCTTTATTTGTTCATCATAAAACACAAAAGCCCCACAAAAATAGAGTCTTGTTTCAATTTTTGATCTTTTACTTCTATTTCTAGAATTTGATTTTGTTTTGTAGATTCCCCATGACTCCAACCTTGGAATTGAGTCAAATCTGTCTTGTTGCGAAGCTGACTCAACGAGATTTTCAACAGCGGGCCTTACGCTGCAAGCCTCCCCTGGGAATGTGTCGTCTTTTTATCTGCAAGTGACCTGCAGTGCTGCGCAGGACGTGTTTGATGTCTCAATTGTTGACGAGGATGAGGCAAGTGATGAAATTTCTCTTGAGTTAGCTATTGTGCCTCTTGAGAATGTTCATGAAGGTTTCAATGCTGAAGTTCAAGTGATTGTTGAGCCTCGTCAGATGATGTCCGTTCTTTAATAGTATCTAAAGGTGTTGTTTTTGGGGTTCCTATACCTCGAAATCTTCTAGCACCTATTTTTCCTATCCCTCCATCGTCATAATTGAAGGTTGCTGCTCCTTCCCCGTTGTTCATCACCGACTCGATTTGAGAATGAAGCAAAGATAAGAGGGGGAGAATGATGCAATCAAGGATGAGCTTTTGTGGGTCAAACAACGATCTTGATCCCGACGACAGCTCCAGGAAGAGTCGATTTCAAATGGAGGAGAATGATATCATCCTCAAGAGGAAGAAGAAGGCTCCACCATGGAATCAAGGTCCAACAATGCAAATGGATCGAGCTTATGCACAAGTTTTGGTTCGTTCAGGCAAATTTGACAGCTTTTCGACATCTCAGTAAAATGGGTGTTTGGAGTCCATATTTTTCGAATTGGGTCGTACCATACCTTGTTGGAACGAGAACGAAAGGATCTAAAACAATGTTGTTAAAGGTTTTTCCAGAATCAACCCTTAGCATGACAAAAAATCATCATCTTTGCTCATTAAGGACCAGCAGTCCACCAAAGGATAGAAACTAATAAGTTGTTAGAAGATCTCTTCCTTCGTGCATAAGTAATCCTCCTCGGATTTGGACTCGTCAAACACGTCCATGCCCAACTGCATCTTCAATCGACGTCGAGTGGAGTCACTCGACGTCGAGTGCTTTCACTTGATTTCTAGTGAATCTTCATACGTTGGTCGACATAAGGTGGTCGACTTCGAGTGGAGAGTAGTCTATCTCGAGTGGGTTGACTCGATCTCGATCTCCTTTCTGCGTTTTCAGCATTCAGCTCCATCTTGAAACGTAATTTCCTGAGTCCTCGTTCATTCTATTGATGTATATGAATATGCGTTAGAAAGCTATTTTCGAGAACTACAATTCTCATGAAGGCATCAGAACTTGATTCAAAATGGTGAATGGAGAAAAGTAGCATTTTCTCAAACTTCATCATCCTGTGTTCTTCCTTAGTTTCTCCAATGTCTTCATGACTTTCCTTTAAGCTCCAAAGTGCATCCAAACTTCTCCAAATCATCTCTATACTCCGTAATATCACACCAAACTTTTTGTAGACTCCATATCTTACAATATTTAGCATAACTACACAAATTCTTAATAATCCCATCCTAGAATGCAAATATAACATAGAAATTGGCATAAAAGATAGGCATATAACATGTTCATTTTAGCGCGTACATCAAGGGTGAGCGTGGGCGAGGTGTAGCCAAGCGCAGGCGGGATCGGGTTTCATTTGGAGAAGGAAGAAGGTTGTGGGCTCTCATGTTGCCCAGTCAGCATAAGTGGGGCCCACCTCCAGTTTCTTTATTTATTTAATTATATTGGTTGGGTTGGCTTGAACCGGGTTTGGGTTTTGCGGGTTCGATTCATTTCGTTTGAACTTAAATGTGTTTGGTTCGATTCGGCTTTATCCGTTTATTTAATAAATTATGTAATGGTATTTAAAATAAAATATAATATTATTGGCGGATTAAAATATATTATTTGGACTTGAAGATTTTAGAGGAATTTAGAAACGAATTTCAAAGATCGGAAAGTGATTTAATAAATAAATTGAAAAAGGAATTTGGCGAGCATTTTCAACGGTCTGAATTCTGAACTATTTGAAGTGGATTTTGAAACGATTTTGGGACTAACTTTGCAACCCGACTTGTCCAATGACAAACTAGCATGACAATATAATCGTTTGACTAACGACATGATATGTGTGACTAATAGCATGACTTGCGGTGATTTACTATAAGAGATTAAATGTTAGATATTATGATGATGATGATATATATCCGTATGCCAAGTGTGAGTATTAAATAGTAATATGCGAATTTGGCTAAGTATGATATTGAAATTGTCTTAAGCTAATGTGTTGGTAAGATTATGATGAGCTTAAAGTATGATGGATGCGAACTTGTTTATTTATCTGCTTGTATGAGTGTATGGTATATGTGTTCGGATTGGCTATAGAAGTATACTCGGTGTATTCTCGTTAGGTATTTAGGTGATACTCTGTGATTGCGCTTGTTGTGTGCCGGGTTCCTATATTGATGTTCTGCTAGCCAAGTAAGTTTCCTGCGTGAGCTTACTCAGTAACCAGGACCTCACGCTTGATATGTCATATAGTATGTAGGTGTTGCATCTCGCATGTCATGTAGTATCATGCTAGGATTTGCACAAGCGAATGAGCATTCTTATTCTGTATGCGTATGTAAACAAAACAGTCGGTATATGTGTTGCCAAATTGGACATTTTTCTTTATTCTTGTCATCTTAGTTGGTGCTTATTGATGCGGATCAAGATGGCCTCTTGTTGGTCAAACAAGGATCTTGATCTAGGCGAGCTCTCAAGACCGATTCGAGGGATATTGATGGCAAAGAGTGTCATCCTCAAGAAGAAGAAGAAGAACGCTCCAGCATGGAAGAAGGTCCAACAATGCAATTGGAGCTTAGGTACACGTTTTGGTTCGTTCATGTGGTTTGATAGCTTTTCGACGTCTCGGTAAAATGGGTCATTCGGAGTCAATATTTATCGGATTGGTTGGTGACATACCTTGTTGGAACGAGGACGAAAAGATCTACAACTTTGTTGTTGAAGGTTTTTCGAATCAAATTTGAAGTTGGCCGAAATTCATCATCTTTGCAGCTGTCACTGTTTGGACGAATTTCCACAAGCTTATTTAATTAATTTCGGATTTTTATGTTATTAAATTAGATTTAATTATTTTATGAAATTTAGAAAATAATGTGGAATAATTATATCTCCTCTAGATATAATTCCTTTCCACCAAGTTTTATCTTTATTTGGAATAATCTATCTTAGGATTATTTTATCTAGCTTTATCAACCAAAACTCTATCTTTTGCACAAGATATAATTGGCCTATTGTCTATTTAAACTCATGTTTTACATTCAATAAAAATTAGATTGGAATTAATATTGTAGAACCCTTTTTAGGATTAAAAAGGTTCTACAATTTGCCAATCTAAAGGCTCTACCAAACACCATTACAAATCACCTACGGCATATCCAAATCCAACACAAAGACCTCTCCCAATTCAATCGGTGAAATCCAGAACAACACAACCCACTATTTTCCGTCGCTGGAAGTTTTAGAATCGTTGCAACAGAGAAGAAGGCCCTGCGCGCGCACTCTTCGGGATTCGCTCCCGTGAGCTCTGGTGCTCGACACCTCGCACCCAGGCCCTCGGACGTCCCCGCACGCACCCGCATTCCTCTCTCTCGTTTTCCCTTTGTTCTTCTGTCACTAAATCTTTGTTCTTGTTTTGCTGGAATTTCCTCAAGTGTAAACTGTCGCTAAATCAGAATATTGATCACTTGTTTAATTTGTTTCAAATCAGGAGATATCAAAGAATATTGCAAGATCGGGCAAATATACGGCGTGATTCTTGATCTTGATCCCACAGGCGAAGGATCGGGTATCCTAAACGTATCATGTGGTATCGGATTCTCAGGTTTATGCAAGTTCTTTACTCTCTTGATTCTTTTATGAGTGATTATTTCGTGCCATGTTTTTCACCATCCCCGCTGCATAAATTTTATATTTTTATTATTCATCCTAAAAATTGGCACTTTATTTAGGTTTATTTTCTTATTTGGATCTTTAATTCGGAAGATATTGAGTTCTTGATTGCAAGTTTTGATTTTTCTTATTCCTTGTTGCTACATATCATGCCTATGAATGTGATTCTTGGATTAAAGAATTATATGAACTTGCACCACTAAAGAACCCTAATTTTCTAGTTTCTAGCCAATTTCCTTATTTTTGCTTACTTTTAGATCATCGTAGCTTTGTTTTTTTTGTTTTTTTTTTTGCTGTTTTGTCGGCATTTACAGTAGCATTACAACGACACTTTAGTCAAAAAAAAAAGGAGAATAGCATACCTTACATTGTTGATTTAGTAACTCTTGCTTTGTGTTATTTCTTTTATTTGCTACTTGTTAGATGATCTGATTAGTTTCAATCATTACAAAAGAACCCCCTTTATGTGATTTTGTGTTGTGCCAACACAGGAGCCTTGGTCACACCCCTCTTTTTCTGAACCGTGTTGCAACCATTAGATAATAGTTGACGGAGTGTGTGCACTTGCTTACCCTTGGGATTGCATTGATTATACTATCATATTCCTGAATTTTTTTTTTCATCACATTGAATTCTTTTTGCTACACATTTGCCGCTTGTTCTTACTTGCGATCCTTGTTATCCGACTTGTGGCTGATTCAATTTGCAATTTCATCTTACCTTGCTATCTTCAATATTGCATAATTTTGTGTCCAGGGAAGATTGCTTGAATATTGTGCCTTGTTTTTCTCGCCTCTTTGATTTCTAAAAATGAATCACTCTTAGGATCAAAAGGGCTTGCATTACTTGGTTTCTGGTCTTTGCTCCGTTTACTTGTTGCTCTTCTGATATTATAGGAACATGACTAACGGAAATGACCCCAACTCTTCCCCTACCCCTCCGACCCCCCTTACTGCAGCCGATGTGCAGTCCATCGTTGCGGCTGTAATGGCCCAGATGGAGGAGTCCAACAAAGCCAAACGATGTGTTCTACCACTTCAAGAAGCGCTGACAGCTGATCAAAGGGAGCACACCTTTCACACCAAGTGTGTGGTTCAGGAATCCACACTCGCGGTTATCGTCGATGAAAGGAGCTCTTGTAACTTGATCAACGAAAAGGTGGTCGAGTACCTCCATCTAGCAACTACACCTCAAGCACAACACGATGTTATAACGATATCACGGATGGTAACTCTGACCCTCTTGTTACTAGACAATGCTTTGTTTCGTTTCAAATGGGTAATTATTGTGATCAAGTGTTGTGTGATGTCGTTAAAATCGATTGTTGTCATATTTTTTTAAGCCAACCTTAGTTAAATGATCCGCAAGTTCTTTATGATGGTCGCTTAAATACATTTGTTTTTAACTTTAATGGGAGGAGATTTCGCCTCCTACCCTTATCTCCTCAAGCTGTTTTGAAAGAACAGGTACGACAGCGCCAATGCAAAGCCGAGAAGGAGGTTTTTGCAGGACAAGAAGCGCATTGCGGCACAGACACCAATCAGGCTGCACCCGCGGCCATAACATCATGCACCCCTGGTTCAGTCGCGCTCGCAGACCAGGATGAGATCAAAACCGTCGCACTGGATTCAGCACAACGCGTCAATTTTGTTTCGCAGATTCCCATTGACTCAGACCTCGGAATCAAGTCAACTCAGTCTTGTTGCGAAGTTGACTCGACAAGCTTTCCACGGTTGGTCACACGCTATAGGACTCCTCCAGTAAGGCATCCGAATCTGCGCTGCAAGGGGACTGCAGTGCTGCGCAGGATGATGTGATCGTTGCCAATGACGACGATGAGGACGTTGGGAACACTTCTCTCGAGTTAGCTATTGTACCTTGTGAGATTGTTCCTAATGTTGAGATTTCTGATATTGTTACCAGGGTTATTGAGGCTATTGATATTGTTCCTTTTGATTGCTCAATGATCGCTATGACAGGCGTTGTTTTTGAGGTTTCTTTGCCTCAAATTCTGCTGACGCCATATCAAGCTGAATCTCATGGAATTTATTTTTTGATTGCTAATCCTTCCCCTTTTCTCTTCAATGACTTGATTCGAGGAAGAATCGAAGCTAAGAAGGGGAGAATGAAGCGGATCAAGATGGCCTTCTGTGGGTCAAACAATGATCTTGATTCAGGCGAGCCCTCAAGATCGATTCGAGGGCTATTGATGGCAAAGAGTGCCATCCTCAAGAAGAAGAAGAAGGATCCACCATGGAAGAATGTCCAACAATGCAATTGAAGCTTAGGCACACGTTTTGGTTTGTTCATGTGGTTTGACAGCTTTTCGACGTCTCAGTAAAATAGGTCGGTCGGAGTCAATATTTATTGGATTGGTTCGTACCACACCTTGTTGGAACGAGGAAGAAAAGAGCTACAACTTTGTTGTTGAAGGTTGTTCCAGAATTAAACTGGAAGTTGGCCGAAATTCATCATGTTTGCAACTGTCACTGTTTGGACGAATTTCCACAAGCTTATTTAATTAAATTCGGATTTATATGTTATTAAATTAGATTTAATTATTTTATGAAATTTAGAAAATAATGTATGAAGGTTCGATAATGTAAAACAAGGTAATATAGAAATACTCTAGAAGGGGGGTTGAATAGAGTATGCCCGGTTTTCGCAGAAAGTCTCAAGACTTTTGGAACTCGTATAAAACCCTTTGAGATTAAACCTGAATCACAAAGTTAGACAATCGAACCAAGTGCGGAAATAAGGTAAAGTAATAGATAAAGGACAAGAGTAATTGTTTACGAGGTTCGGCACGAACTTGGCCTACGTCCCCGCCTAGGGTTCTTCCACAACCCTAGGATTCAAAAGGCTTTATTGATTCGCAAAGCTTAGGATCCTAATAGCTCACCGAGAAGCCTCTCTCCTATACAATTGCAATCTAGTCAACTCACGTTCCCTTGGAGTCCTAGACCAATCTAGAAGAGCCCCACCTCTCTCAGCTATCTAGTTGAATCCTCTTACTCTCACAAATCAATAGCCTAGTGCTTACTTCCCGAGTTACAAACTCTCGAGTATAACACTATAAATGAATATCCTATAAGCTCACAGTGTAACTCTCAAAGTCTTTGAAATGAAATAACAAACTCTTGAGCTCTAGCAGAGAGTACACTTGGAAGACAGATCTCGCTTGAATGAATGAAAGCTTGTGTTCTACTGGTGTGTTCTGTCTTCTTCTTCCTTTCCTTTATATAGAAGCAACATGGCGCCTAAGGATCTTCAAAAACGGCTAGTTCGGATCATGGCACGCCCAAGGATCTTCTATTTTTGGACACTTCGAAGACATGATCTCTCCAATTTGGATCTCCTCAATATGCACCATAAGGAAAGAAGTAATTCGAATAATACTTCCTGAAAGGTTAGTTAGGCATATAATATAATGGAAGTATATAATATTAAATAATATTCGGACATAATAATATATAGAACAGGTTTTGGATTTCATCAACTGTTAAAGCTCCAAGACCTTTGATACAGACATCCTGTCAAGGCCTTTGAAACTTTATTCCGATTTTCATCAAGGGAGGGAGTTATCAATCTCCCCCTTGATGAAAGACAAAACCTGTGCATCCCTGCAACTTAGTCAAGCATAAATAATATAAGTGAAATCGGACTAAGTACCCACATGGGTTAGACAAATGTTGGATCAAATTTTTAAAGCATGAAAAGGCCATCCAACCGAAAACCAAAAATCAAAAACCAAGGTCTTCCAAGACCTTCAAGCAGAAAGGTTTTCAAGTCTAAACAACCACAGATCATCTCCCCCTTTTTGTCTTTCAACAAAGGGAGGAGGTAAAATAGTCACCAAAAGTTTTGAAAAAGTTTCCCAAAAACCAGCAATGTATCAGATTTCAGGGATGGGATAGGGTAGGGTAGGGTTAGGCTTCGTCGTCCGGAGCATCATCAGTGAGCCTCGTCCACAGACCTTGCAGCATCTTGGTTATCCCGCTCATCTCCGTCATAACCTCCTTGTGCAGCTCCTTGATATCCAGGCGAACTTCCTCCAAGCCCAACTCCAGGTTGTCCATGCGTTCATCAACGGCTGAAGCAGTGGGAAGAGCTTTTGAAGGAGCGGCAAGACTCAAGGTCCCTTGGGGAGACCGAGTGATGCCAATCTTTTCAAGGCTCTTGGAGTTGAACTTGCCTATATGACGCTGCTGTTCTTCATTTTTTAAATCGATTCCAGAAGCTTTGAAGAGTGGGGTCAAAAGGGTAGCAAAGGGGAGGGGGGTTCCTTTCCTGGCTTTTCTTGTGTGAGCCATGGATCCTAAAATGGTGTTGGCCAGATCAAGATCAAGGCCATTGAGGATATGGTAAAGGAGGACCATGGCATTGTCAGTAATGAGCGAGCCAGAGTTAAGACGGGGTAAGAGGCATCGAACAATGATGTTAAATATGATTTTTGCCTCAAGGTTAAGGGATGAGGGGGTGAGTTGCTTTGAGGTGCTATTAGATGCTTCGGGTAGGAGGTACTTGGCTCGAGCAAGGATGATGCAGTTCTCTTTTGAGGGGTGTACTTTAGAGGGTGGACATGGGCTAGGTAGGCCAAGGAAATCTGCAAAGTCATTGGAGTTGAAAGAGATTCTAACCCCTTTGACAACAGATTCCAAAGACCAACCATTGGCGTCGTGTTTGGTTTTTAGGTTTATGTAGAACAGGCGGGTAAGCTGGGGATAGTAAACGGTTTCAAGATTGAGAAGGGTCCAGGCTGGGGATTTTTTGAGAAGATCAATGCAAGGTAGCTTCAAAGCCTCAAAGAACTCAATATCCAAAAAATCAGAACAGCAAATCCTACGAGTTCGAAACTCATCTACCCACTTACCAGCAGTCTCAGCATTTTCAAACCAAGAGGAGGGCAAGGATTGGTTTACCTGGATTTAGGCAGGTGGATCGGCGTTCTTCCTGCGAGCAATCGTTGGAGCGGCTTTCTTGACAGGCGCTTCAAGGCTTCTGAGAGTGCCCTTCCTGGTGCGCTTGGGGGATGGAGGCTTGACAGCAATTGGGGCTTTCCGCTTCTTTGGAGACGGGGGAGGAGGAGAAGGAGAGGGAGATTCTTCCTCCTCTTCCTCAGACCCCGAGTCCTCACCGGACCCCGCTTCATCTCCTTCAGCTTCCTCGTCTTCTCCAGATCCGTCTTGCTCTTCGTCTTCTTCCTCAGGCTCCTCTTCAGATGGAACCTCCTCGGCTTCGGCTTCCTTTCGAATCCTCTCAGCTTCTTCCTCGATAAGTTTCCTTGCAAGCTCGGCCTCCTCCTCGGCCATTTTCTTCTTCAAGGCTTCCTCTTCGGCTTCCTTGGCAGCATCTCTTTCCAGAATAGCGTCGAGATCATCTTCCTCCTCTTCCTCGTCCACCTCCTCAGCTAAGATCTTCTTTTTCCCTTTCTTTTTCGCACTGAGGGGCTTCTTAGCAGAGCGCTTTTGAGAGCCCTTGGTAACAGTGGTCGTGCTCTCAGCAATGGTGCTCTGGACAACAGCTGGGACAATGGCTTGAGGAGTGGGTTCAGGTGTGGGAGAGGTGGTAGTGACCTGACATCCCTTGGGGGTAGCGCCAAGTCTTTTGGGTGTGGAAGCTTTCTTTGATTTGGGAGCCATGGAAGAAATCGGTTCGGTTTTTCTTAGAACAGGTTGAGAGGTTGAAGAAGAAGGTGAAAGGGTTTGGATAGGTTCAGAGTTTGTGAGGGAATTGGGTACAGAATTGGGTTTAAGTAGAGAGAGAATATGATGGAGTGATGGGACGGGTTTAGAGTTCCAAGGGAGGGTAATGATATCATTGCCAAATTTGAAAAATTTCCAATTCAAAATTCAAATTATTCCATCAAAATAGGACTGAATAACCGAAATATTTAGTTCCAAAATTAAGATATCTCAACGGAATAAAAATATAACATAAATAGACAATTTTGAAATCCAGTAAAAATATAATTGATTAAATATCTAGAAAGATATTAACCAAAAATAAGTGATCCGATATATGTGATCTACCATTTAGTTCACAAACCTTGACATAATTCTCAAAGGTCTTGACACTATGTAGATATTATCTTTCGTAAAGGGAAAGCTCCCCCTACGAAAGTGCATCCTTGTTAAGCATCCCAATCTCTCGTCTTATGAAGGTGAACCTGTCCTCTGCCAAAGGCTTAGTAAAAATGTCAGCCTATTGATAATCAGTTGAGATAAATGAAATGGTCACATCACCTTTTTCAACATGGTCTCTAATGAAATGATGCCTTACATCAATATCTTTGGTCCTTTAATGCTGAACAGGATTCTTAGTGATGGAGATAGCACTTGTATTGTCACACTTAATAGGAATGCCTTTGAGGTTGATGCCAAGATCTCGCATTTGTTGAGCTATCCAAAGGGTTTGGGAGCAACAGGCTCCAGCTGCAATGTATTCGGCTTCTGCAGTGGATAGAGCTACTGAGTTTTGTTTCTTTGAGTGCCAATTGATCAAGGATGCTCCTAAGAATTGGCAACATCCTGATGTGCTCTTCCTATCCACCTTATACCCTGCAAAATCTGCATCAGAATATCCAATTAATGTGAAATCCTTTTGCTTTGGGTACCAAAGTCCATGCTCCTTAGTGTCATTGAGATATCGAAAGATCCTCTTCACAGCCACGAGGTGAGATTCTTTAGGATCAGCTTGAAACCTAGCACACATGCAAACACTTAACATGATGTCAGGTCTACTAGCCGTGAGATATAATAAAGATCCAATCATTCCTCAATACTCCTTTTGATTGACACTTTTCCCAGTCTTGTCTTGATCTAGAGATAATGTTGAGCTCATGGGAGTCTTGGCTGCTTTGGATTGATCCATCTTGAACTTCTTCAAGAGATCCTTAGTGTACTTGCTTTGGTTGACAAAGATCCCTTTCTTGGATTGATGAACTTGTAATCCCCAAAAGAAGTTGAGTTCACCCATCAAGCTCATCTCAAATTCGCTGCACATGATGTCAGAAAATTCCTTGCACAAAGATTTATTAGTAGCACCAAATAATATATCATCAACATAAATTTGAATAACCAAAATGTCCTTTCCTTTGGTCTTGATAAAAAGAGTCTTATCGATCAACCCCCTTTTAAAATCATTTTCTAAAAGATATTTTGACAAGCGCTCGTACCAAGCTCTTGGGGCTTGTTTCAAACCATAAAGCGCTTTGTCAAGCTTATAAACATGATTGGGAAATTCCAGACTTTTAAATCCTGGGGGTTGAGCCACATATACTTCTTCCTCTAAGAAACCATTAAGAAAATCACACATTTGATATAACTTTATGCTCATAAAAGATGCAAATGCTAATAAAATGCGAATGGCTTCAAGCCTGGCTACGGGAGCAAAGGTCTCCTCGTAGTCAATACCTTCCTCTTGATTGTAGCCTTGAGCAACAAGCCTTGCCTTGTTCCTCACGATCTTACCATTCTCATCTAGCTTGTTTCGAAATACCCATCGTGTTCCAATGACTGATTGATGCTTTGGCCTAGGCTTCATGGTCCAAACTTTGTTCCTTTCAAATTCGTTAAGCTCACTTTGCATAGCAATGATCCAGTCTGGCTCTTAAAGTGCCTCATCTACCTTCTTTGGTTCAATAAGAGAAACAAACGCGTGAAAAGCACAAAGATCTTTATGTTTAGAACGAGTTTGAACACTAGAAGTAGGGTCGGAAATGATATCCTTTAATGAGTGTGATGAGGAGTATTTGAATTGCCTCTTTCTAGTCTCAGCTCCTTGATTCGTCACACTGGTGGGATTGACTTGTGGTACATCTGACTCCGTGGTCCTGTTAGGTTCAGTTACAGCAGTTTCTGACGTCTCAACACTGTTGGATTGGACACCAAGGGCTTTGGACGAATCTTCAACACCTTGGGCCAATTCTTCAGTGTTAAGAATATGTTCCTGCATGTTCATCTTCTCTGTGTTCTTGGTAGCAGCATCATCACCTTCCTCGTTCTCTGCATGGATGTTAAGATCTATATCTGCAACACTTTCACTCAAAGCACCGTCATTGCATTCATAAAAAATAACATGTATACTTTCTTCATCTAACTGGGTCCTTTTATTGAAGATTCTATAGGCTTTGCTACTCGTGGAGTAGCTAAGAAATATACCTTCATCACTACGGGCATCAAATTTCCCAAGGTTATCTTTTGCATTGTTATGAATAAAACAAGTACGGCCAAAGGGTTTAAAATAAGATATAAGTGGTTTGCGGCCTTTGAAAAGTTCATAAGGAGTTTTTTTTAAGATGGAACGAATAAGACAACGATTCAAAATGTAGTTAGTTGTGTTAACAGCTTCAGCCCAATAGGTTTTAGGTAATGCATTTTCTAAAAGCATAGTCCTGGCCATATCCTCTAAGGTGCGGTTCTTGCGTTCCACAACCCCGTTTTTTTGAGGTGTCCTAGGAGCAGAAAAGTTATGGGAGATGCCATATTTAGCACAAAACAAATCAAACTGAAGTTGATCAAACTCCCTACCATGATCACTCCGAATTGACACTATGGGCTCGTTTCTTAATGTTTGCAACTCCTTATAAAGTTTTGAAAACTCAAATAAGGCCTCTGATTTTTCTTTTAAAAATGCAACCCAAGTATATCTAGAGAAATCATCAACAACAACTAGCATGTACTTTTTACCATTGGGAGTTTGACTCGCATAGGACCACATAAATCCATATGTAAAAGTTCAAGGGGTCTAAAAGAACTTACAACCTTTTTGGGTTTGAAAGAGCTACGTGTTTGTTTACCTCGTGTGCATGCATTGCACATATCAATACCTTTGAAGTCCATCTCAGGTAAACATCTTACAAGCCCTTTGGACACAAGCTTTTGTAGTGTATGTGGACTCACATGACCGAGTCTCCTGTGCCAGAGCTTTGGATCGTCCGTCAAAGCCTTTAGACAAGTTAAGCTTCCTTGTGCCACTTGATCAGCATTTACAGCGTATATATTGTTGTAACGATATGCAGTTAATATAACTTCACCTGTATCTTCCCTGCATACTATACATCTTTTCTTGTTAAATCTGACATTGTTGCCACTATCACATAATTGAGAGACACTAAGCAAATTATACTTTAAACCATTAACAAGATAGACATTTTTAATACTGTGGCTGGAATCGCTTCCAACACTACCAATACCAACGATGTCACATTTTTCTTTGTCACCAAGAGTGATTGTTCCCGTGGATTGCTCCTTTAGATCATGAAAGAGAGAACTCTTTCCACTCATATGCCTCGAGCACCCACTATCAATGATCCATTTATGTTCCTTCACCTTGTTGTTCTCCTGCAAGACAAACATCAACCTTTGTGGCTAGACCAATAAGCAAATTTGGATCCATTGTTGGGGTAAACCATATTTGGTAAAATAGTGCCTTTTGGAACCCAAACTTGTGTTATCTGTTCTTTTCTCAAATGAACAGGAAATGTATTGCGAATAATATATGGATCCTTTCTTCTATAAGGGCAGGTCTCTTTTACATGTCCCTTTCTAGCACAGTGGTGACATATAGGAGAGGTTCTGCTTCCTTTTGCCTTTACAAAGGTGGTAATGTGCTACTTCTTTACAAACCTTGGATTGTAACCAATACCACTTTTGTTTAGAGAACTTTGTTGCTCGCCCAACATCCTATCAAGAGTGTCTTTGGATTTGGTAAAACTTATGAGGGTTGTCTGTTGGTTTTGAATCTTATTATTCAGGGAGATCTTCTCGTTCTCTAAGTCATGATGCTCATTTCTTAGAGAGGAGAGATCTTGCTTGAGTTCAGATTTCTCTGAGTCAAGCGTCTTGACTTTAATGTCAAGACCTGAATAAGAAGCTTCAAGATTTTTAACCCTCATAGAAAGATCCTCAATAGTTCTTTCCTGATCCACAGTTCTCTTAATAAGAATGTTAGTTTGGGCAATAAGTTTCTCTTCATTGGCAATCATAATGGAAAGGAATTCCGATAATACCTCTTTTGGACTTGCCATAAGTTCTCTTACAGTAGCTTCAAGCTTTTCTTCGTGGGATTCATCTTCTGAGGCCATAAGACAAATATTGGCCTTCTCATCATCGGAGTCAGAGTCAGAATCGCTCCAAGTTGCCACCATGGCTTTCTTCTTCCATTTGTCACCCTTCTTAGACTGGCTCTTTGTCTTTTGAGGGCAGTCCTTCACGAGATGATCTGTTTCACCACATTCAAAACAAGACAACGGTTTAGTCTTCTTTTCATACTTGTTGTATTAAGGCTTACCTCGAAATTTTGAAGACTCTGATCCATCCTTGTTGTTGAATTGCTTCTTCATTTTGAGAATTCGAGCAAGGCCTCTTGTAATAAGAGCAAAAGGATCGTCCTCATCGTCATCCTCATCTTCGGAATCAGATCCATCTTTAGGCTCATCCTTCTTAGACTTGATGGCCAAGTTCTTAGTGCTCGCTGGAAGTTCTCCATCGCCTTCATTAAGGATCATCTCATGCATGATCAGCTTCCCAAGCAGGTCATCAAGGGGTAGAGTGGTGAGGTCTTGTGCTTCCTCTATAGCTGTTACTTTTGGACCCCATTTTTCTTTTGGGAGGCACCTCAATATCTTCCTCACTTTCTCCACGTTGGTAAAGCTCTTGTCGAGAGAGTCAAGGTTGTTGGTGATTTCTGTGAATCGTGTGAACATGACCTTGATTGACTCATCAGACTTCATTTTGAAGAGCTCATACTTTCGAAGGAAGATGCTGATCTTGGTGTCTTTCACTTGGCTCGTTCCTTCATAGGTGACGACCAGTTTGTCCCAAATCTCTTTAGCTGACCTACAAGATGAAATACGGTTAAAGTCATCAGTGCTAAGACCACAATAAAGTAAGTTAATAGCCCTGTAGTTTTTGGAGACGAGTTCAAGATCTGCTTGGATGTATTCAGACTTCTTCTTTGCGACTTTGGTTCCATTTGGTCCGTCTTTCTCTGGAATCTTCGGACCATTCTCAATAATGTTCCAAAGTTCCAGATCTTGATCTATAATGAACATTTTCATCAAGGATCTCCAGTGGACAAAGTTGTTTCCTACAAAGAGTGGTGGTCTGCTCGTGGACCTTCCCTGTGCAAATCCTCCGCTTGCTTCACCAGACATGATCAAAAAACTCACAAGATTGTTAGATCAAAAGCAGTGAGTAAGGCTCTGATACCAATTGAAGGTTCCATAATGTAAAACAAGGTAATATAGAAATACTCTAGAAGGGGGGGTTGAATAGAGTATGCCCGATTTTCGCAGCAAATTTCAAGACTTTTGGAGCTCGTATGAAACCCTTTGAGATTAAACCTGAATCACAAAGTTAGACAATCGAACCAAGTGCGGAAATAAGATAAAGCAATAGATAAAGGACACGAGTAATTGTTTACGAGGTTCGGCACGAACTTGGCCTACGTCCCCGCCTAGGGTTCTTCCACAACCCTAGGATTCAAAAGGCTTTATTGATTCACAAAGCTTAGGATCCTAATAGCTCACCGAGAAGCCTCTCTCCTATACAATTGCAATCTAGTCAACTCACGTTCCCTTGGAGTCCTAGACCAATCTAGAAGAGCCCCACCTCTCTCAGCTATCTAGTACAATCCTCTTACTCTCACAAATCAATTGCCTAGTGCTTACTTCCCGAGTTACAAACTCTCGAGTATAACACTATAAATGAATATATCCTATAAGCTCACAGTGTAACTCTCAAAGGCTTTGAAACGAAATAACAAACTCTTGAGCGCTAGCAGAGAGTACACTTGGAAGACAGATCTCGCTTGAATGAATGAAAGCTTGTGTTCTACTGGTATGTTCTGTCTTCTTCTTCCTTTCCTTTATATAGAAGCAACATTGCGCCTAGGGATCTTCAACAACGGCTAGTTCGGATCATGGTGCGCCCAAGGATCTTCTATTTTTGGACACGTCGAAGACATGATCTCTCCAATTTGGATCTCCTCAATATGCACCATAAGGAAAGAAGTAATTCGAATAATACTTCCTGAAAGGTTAGTTAGGCATATAATATAATGAAAGTATATAATATTAAATAATATTCGGACATAATAATATATAGAACAGGTTTTGGATTTCATCAACTGTTAAAGCTCCAAGACCTTTGACACAGACATCCTGTCAAGGCCTTTGAAACTTTATTCCGATTTTCATCAAGGGAGGGAGTTATCAATGTGGAATAATTATATCTCCTCTAGATATAATTCCTTTCCACCATGTTTTATCTTTATTATGAATAATCTATGTTAGGATTATTTTATCTAGTTTTATCAAACAAAACTCGATCATTTGCGCAAGATAGAATTGGTCTATTGTCTATTTAAACTCATGTTTTACATTCAATAAATATTAGATTGGAATTAATATTGTGGAACCCTTTTTAGAATTAAAAAGGTTCTACAATTTGCCAATCTAAAGGCTCTCCCAAACACCATTACAAGTGTTGTAGGAGGAAATCGAGTTCAAAATATAATAAAATAAATCAAACCGGAGTATGCCCACGCAAATGATTACAAGACTCCCTCCCGATGTAGCAGCAGGAATTCGGGATCGATTCTCGAGGAATCTGGTCAGTGGATCTCAGGTAGCGGATGAATCTCACGGATGGTGATCGACTCCAGAGTACTCGACCTCGACTAAGGGTAGTCGACAGGGGGTCAAGCACAGTCGAATTCAAGCAAGCAAGAGACACTGGAGTTTGGTTGATATGGAGGAAGTTGGTCGTAGTCGAGGAAGCCTGGTCGATTTCGAGTAACCTGCAGAAACAGAAGCAACAACGATCTTGCTCGATCGAGAATGAGTAGTCGACGTCGACCAAATTTGGTCGAAATCGAGGAGAAGGGTAGAAACTAAACGAATGCGAATTTCGAAATAAACTATGTATGAAAGAAAACTTCCAAGACTGGGGTTTGCAACAACGATAACCAAACATGCATAAGGCAAGATAAAGAAGAATAATCATGCAATCTCATCAAAGGATCAAGCTTTTGCCTTTTCCAACAATTAGACAACTCTTTCAAGAAACCTTAATTGTATCTACCGATTTTATGTTTATAATCCAAGTTGTTAACATGGATCTCTATTAAATAGGTAATAAACATATAACGGGTAGTGGATGATCAAAGCATAACAAAGATCGCATCTTTACCTCAAACATGCTTGGCTATCGCTGGGCTCATCCCAACCCTAGAAGTAGGTGGACTACTCGCTCTTCATTGCAAGGAAAGACATTAATAATAAAAGGAAATAACTTTGTATTAATAAACTAAATAAAAGCTTACAACCGATCGAAGCCAAATTGCTTTCGCTCTCTTGCTCCTACTCGACCTCCACTCTCTCTCTCTCTCTCTACTCTCTTCCTCTTCTCCTTCTCTGGAATTGAATGAATAACAATCAGCCCTATAGGCTTTATTTATAGGGCGTAATCCTTGCTAATCAAGGAAAGCAAACTATACCTATTTCTAAAGATAAAACTTAATTAAATATAACATTAATCTAAAAGGGAGATATCTAAAATATCTAAATATCTTCATGTGGTAGATAAATCCTTCTCTCCATAGATAGATCTTGATAGAATAGGATGAAATCTGGCCTTGCTTCGTGCCCAAGTAGTCCACATATGCTCGGACTGGCCCAACGAACTCCCGGCCCAAGAACGTTTTGGTCAACTTCGACCAATTTGGTCGACGTCGAGGAAAGTCCTCGATCTCGACTTGTCTCCTTGGCTCCTCGAATGGCTTCCTCTTCCTCGAGCTCGGGTGTGCCGCTTGGTCTTGGTCGACGTCGAGGAAATAAGTCGACGTCGAGTAAAGTTCTGCTCGAGTTATTTTCTTCTTCTGTCATCGATAAGCTCTGCTCTCATTTGTAGTCGATGTCGAGGAACTTTCCTCGAAATCGAGTAAGTTTCAGCTCTTGTCCTCTCTTCTTGGTTTCGTCCCAGAATGGCTCCAAATTCTGCATTATTAAACCAAAACTTATGTACACCTCTATTTCTTGCAAATAAGCATAAACTACACAAATTCGCTATATTCCCAACCCAGAATACATATGACGATAGAATAAGGATCTGAAATAAGCATAAAAACATGGCATGAAACATGGACATCAACAAGTCACCTACGGCATTCACCAAACCCAACACAAAGACCTCTCCCAATTCAATCGGTGAAATCCAGAACAACACAACCCACTATTTTTCGTCGCTGGAAGTTTTAGAATCGTCGCAACAGAGGAGAAGGCCCCGCGTGGGCACTCTCCGGGCTTCGCTCTCGCGAGCGCTGGTGCACGGCACCTCGCGCCCAGGCCCTCGGACGTCCCCGCGCGCTCCCGCATTCCTCTCTCTCGTTTTCCCTTTGTTCTTCTGTCACTAAACTGTTGCCAAATCAGAATATTGATCACTTGTTTAATTTGTTCCAAATCAGGAGATATCAAAGAATATTGCAAGATCGAGCAAATATACGGCGTGGTTCTTGATCGTGAGCCCACAAGCGATAGATCGGGTATCCCAAACGTATCACTTATTATAGAAAGTCACTTGCGCTTGATGATGTGGTAGGCTTTTTGGTAGTAAGTGTCATAGCACTCTTAGAGCCTTGGCTTTAGATAGGTGTCGTTGCTTTCCTCCCCTTCATAGTTAGTAGGCTCACTATGTGGGGTTGGCCTGCACCGTAGGGTGAGGTAGCTCCCTTGAGTAAGTTGCCAAAGGATTCCTTAGGAGCCTAGAAGGGTATGCCACTTGGCACTATGTGAGGGCCCATTTACAGCTTTCTGCATTATATAAACTACCAACATGCTTGTCTGATTTAAATTTCAGTTCTGCATTAGAGCATCCTATATAAATTGTCAACATGCTTGTTTGGATTTTATTTGGATGTTTTCTTATGTTTTTATGGTTTGTAGGACATGCCACAACTGTTGTATGAGTTTAGATTATATATTTTGGATATTGCGTTTGTTCTTCTTATCTTATATATCCAAAGGTTTTTATGAGAGTTGTGAGAACACAACCCAGATAACTAGATGTTCAAAGAAAAGTGTCATGGAATCTAGAACAAAGATTGACGTTGCAAGAGTGGATTCATTAGAGATATTGCATGAGATTGCCTAGTAAAGGCAAGTCCCATTGAAGTGCAGATTTTTCTTTTGAGAAAACCAAAAAAGTGAGGTAAGTTTGATGTTGCTTTTGACATATGCAAAATAAGGGGATGGAGGACTTTATATATTTCATATGAGCTTATTTTATATCCTAGCTATACCTATGCTTATTTGCATCACAAAAGCCATATTATGAGCCTTACATACATTACATTATTTTTGCTCCACATGATATACATATTACCCATTTTCTATCTTATTTCCTATCCGGGGAGTATGTTGAGAATGAAAGTTACTTTTGGAGTTGTTATATAGTTATTTATGTTGTCATTATCATTATTAGAGTTTGATGGCAATATGATGCAATTTATGGAAAATTTAATGAGTGAAAGAAAATCCGGTCACCTAGGAGTTAAGGATGATCGACCCTACCTGCTTGAGATGGTAGTTCATGCGAGATGGGATACAGGGTGAGGAGTTCGAACATTGTTATTAGAATCTCGATCCGGATCTTTAGAATCCTAAGATCCTACGATCCTAGACAAACGCCCAATCCGGATCTATGCATAGGATCTTTTTTGTGTAGGATCTACTATGGGATCTTTTGAATCTTAATCAATCGATGGGATCTTACGATCCTAAGCGATCCTAAAGATCCTATTTTTCTTAACAATTTGTATTTTTTTCAACATTTGTTTTGTTTCCTTGGTTGATTTTAGGGTGTTTAAATGTACACATTCATGTATGAAACGTGAAAATGGCTTAGAGACAATTGTTTTCGAGTCTTTTAACCAATATGACAATATCTAATGCCATAAATGTAGTTTTTTTGGTCTTGAAACCAAAATATATTGTGTAACTAACATTTTTTTTCTCATTTTAGAACTTTAAATTAATTCACTTTGCTATATATATTTTTATATATATTTTATTTTATTATTTAATTATATTTCGAGGATCTTACAATCCCCTAATGGGATCTTACGATCCGATCCACAAACCCTATTTTGATTCGATCCTAGAATCCCGATCCTAATAACCTTGAGTTCGAAGCACTAAGTATCCGGGTCCATTCATGACACCCATGTTTGTGACTCGCGAGAAGGCAGTGCTAAGGTTAGAGAGGTAAAAGCATTACAGTGAAAAGAGCAATGAGTGATGAGAGAAAGGTGAGACATCTAAAGAAGAAGGAATGTCGTATGAAATTTTAGAAAGAACTCCATTTCCCCAGATTATTAGCACCACATGGCCAAATATATCCCACCTTGAGCCTCTTACCTATATGCTCTTCTTAGAGCTTGCATAAAGTCCTCTTGATTTTTTGCTTTGTCGCAAGAAAAATTGTTTTGCATAACCTCCTTTTGTGTGAGATGTTGCTTTTCATTCGCTGGCACAGATTTGAAGACATTAGTACCTTTACAAGGATGGCAATTGAGTGTTACTGGTAATATGAGAATGGATCCGCAATGTTGAGAGTTTTTGTAGGTTTTCCTTGTATGACCATCCAAGTTATTGCTTGGGGACAAGCAAGCTTAAGTATGGGGTGATTTGACGTCCATGTGTTTAGACCATGTGTTTGTGCTTATTTTTGCTCCTTATTCTATTTATTTTATATATTATGTGTTGGGAATATAGTAAATTTGCGTAGTTTGTCTTTAATTGCAAGAGTTAGAGGTCTACACAAGTTTTGGTTTAATTTTGCAGAATTTGGAATCATTTCGGAGCAAAGCCAAGAAGATAGATCGATTGCAAGAAAGCACTAGATATCGAGTGGGAGCACTCGACATCGACTGAATAATTAGAGGTCTACAAAAGTTTTGGTTTAATTTCCATCATGTCTTTGGTTATTAAGAGCGAGTAGTCGCTTTTCTTCTAGGGTCGGGGTGAGCCCGACGATAGCCATGTTGATGGATTGGTAAGTCGCTAAAGGAAGGTACTTTCTCATGTTCTACTTTATGCTTCATCTTTAAGTGGAAGTTTAATGACCTCATGTTAAAAAACTTGGGTAGTAATTAGGGCTTCTATTCGAATGTTTGTTAACTCTATTTATGAAAAAGGTAAACGCAATTAGGTTTATTTATTAAAAGATTTATTTATCTACTTGTTGGATTTAGGAAAAGCCTTTTTCTTTATCGATAAAGTAATTGTCTTTTGCGATTTATTGGTTTTACTTGCATGGTTATTATCGTGGTGAACCCTAGCTTTGGAAGATTTTTTCCTTATTGGTTATTTTAGTCTTTTTTTGTTTGTTGAGTCCTCGAAAAATTCGACACCTTTGCTGTTTTCTAATCATCCTTTGTTTCCATCCTTCTATTCTCCGGTCATCTATGTCGACGCCCTTATTTACTGTTTTTGTACTCGACATTGACTGCATTTTAGTCGACATCGAGTGCCATATATTGACTGACAGTTTTCTGAGTCAGTCGCTCCCTTGTTGCTGATACTGAACATCGACTCCTTTAGTCGATATCGATTGTTATTTTTGTGTTTGCAGGACTTTACTCGAGATCAACAGCCACAACTGCCATAGGACTGATTTTCAGTCGATGTCGAGTGACTTCTTGTCAATTACAGAACGTGGTTTTTTGGGTTATTTCAGGATCCGCTAACACACTTCCTCGTGGATTGAACCTGATTCCCTTCCACTAAAATGAGGGAGTCTTTGATTTATTTGATAGGCTAGGAGTTGCGAGTTTGATTGTATTTCTTATTTTCATATTCGATTCTCCCCTTACATCATATGCTCAAAGCCAAGGGAATTCCAAATGAATTTTGGGGAGAAGCAGTTGCTACAGGAGTGCATGTTCTGATTATGTCCCCAACAAAGGCAGTTCTAAACAAAACTCCTCTAGAAGTACGGAGAGGGAGAAATCCGTTAGTGAGTCATCTAAGAGTGTTCGGATTTGTAGCTTACTCTTTGGTGAATTTAAGAGCAAAGCTTGATGACAAAGTTGTTAAATGTGTGTTTGTTGGATATGCTGCTCAGTCAAAGGTATACAGACTTTATAATCCTCAAAGTGGTAAGATTGTTGTGAGTAGAAACGTAATCTTCAATGAAGATGTTGTGTGAGATTGGCAAGAGAAGGAGAAGAATGCCAAGGCTTAGAGTATTCTTGATGAAGCAATTGAGGAGACAGATGTGCCAGAAGTTGATCAAATGCAACCTAGTCCTCCATCCACACCATCAAATTAGCAAAATGTCTCAGATCACATCTCATCTCCTTCAACTTCCTCGAGTGATTCATGAGAGTTGTGAGTTTGCTTTGGTGGCTACAGAACCAGAGATTCTTGATGAGGCTAAGGCAGAAGATCAATGGCAAATTGTTATGAATGAGGAAATGAAGTCAATTCAAAAGAATGACACATGGGAGCTAGTTGAGCTTTCTAATGACAGAAATGTTATTTGTACAGAACAAAGTTCAATACAGATGGTAGCATTCAGAAACACAAGGCAGGATTAGTAGCTAAAGGCTATGCACAATAAGAAGGGATCGATTTTGAGGAAACATTCTCACCTGTTGCAAGATTAGAAACAGTGAGAGTAGTTCTTGCTCTAGCAGCTCAGTGAAAATTACCAATCTTCCAATTAGATGTGAAGTATGCCTTTTTCAATTGAGAGCTTCAAGAAGAGGTGTATGTTAAACAACCTCTATGCTTTGTCAAAACTGGAGAAGAAGGCAAAGTGTATAGATTGAATAAAGCTCTCTATGGGCTGAAGAAAGCTCCAAGAGCTTGGTACAACAAGAGTGATACATTCTTTCTAGAGAATGGATTTATGAGAAGTGAAAACGAGCCCACTTTGTATGTCAGAAGGAAGAGCAATGAGGAGTTTTTGGTGGTTTGCCTCTATGTAGATGACATAATCTACTTTAGCTCATCTCAGAAGATGTTGAATCAGTTCAAGGCTGATGTGATGAGTGAGTTTGAAATGACAGATCTAAATCAATTTCAATACTTTCTAGGCTTGGAGGTTGGGAAAAGAAAGGAGGGAATTTTTTTATGTCAAGAAAAATATGCTCGAGATCTGCTGAAAAAGTTTCATATGGAGAGTTGTGATGTAGCCTCAACTCCTATGAACACTAATGAGAAGCTGCAAAGAGAACATGGTACATGGAAGGCTGATGAAAGTCTGTACAGAAGTATGGTGGGAGGTTTGAACTATCTTTCACACGTCAGACTAGATATTGCACATTGTGTTAGTGTGGTGTCAAGGTTTATGCACAATCAAACAAAGCAACACTTTGGTGCTACTAAGAGAATTCTGAGATATGTTGTTGGAAGTTTGAAATATGGATTTTTTTATGAAAGTTTTGAGAACTTTGACGTGAAAGGCAACACAGATAGTGACTGGGCTAGTTGTATTGATGATAGGAAGAGTACATCTGGGTCAGTGTTCAGTTTTGGCTCTGAAGGAGTCATATGGAGCTCCAAGAAGCAAGAAACAATGGCTTTGTCATCATCTGAGGATGAGGATATAGCTACAAGAGCAGCAGGGAGACAAGCACTATGGTTGAGAAAACTATGAAATAGGGGTCAAGGTGTGCAATCGATCTGATTAGCAATCCTTGTGTTGAAAACCGAGATTTGAGATAACGAAAACGATTTGAGCGGAAGTGAGTGATAGAGAAGCGAGAAACTCAACAAGCAAGCAAGAACGAACACCAAAGTTTTACGAGGTTCATCAAAAGTTTCCTACGTCCTCGGGGCCTCAAGAATCGACCGAATCCACTAAGTAATCGTTCAATAGAGGGTACAATCAAGCAATGCAAAGATAACTCATAGATCTAGCATGTATGAGTCTCAGAGATAACAAGAGAAGAAGATCCCCATGTGTGGGATGACCGAAGATCGAAGAACTCTTCGATTCTCCCAAACCCTAAATCTCCAGACGCGGAGGAACCAGCCACCCAAGCCGGGAGCCAAGCTGCGCCACCACCAAGAGATCGCCAAAACTTATTTGGGGTCTACACAGAGTGATGCAACTGAGATTTGGTGGGATAACAAGTTAGCCATTGCTATGACACAAAATCCTGCCTTTCATGCAAGAGCCAAGCACATAGATGTGTAGCATCATTTCATTCGAGAGCGTGTTGCAAAGGAGAAAGTGGTGCTCATGTTTTGTGGTACAAATGATCATAATGCTGATCTGTTTATAAAGGCAATGAACATAACCAAGCATCAATTCTTTCGAGAGAGAATTGGAATGAGAGAGTTTGAATCAAGGGGAGGTGTTGAAATGTGATGCGATCTCAATATGTGGAAGTCAAGTTAGTTGGTGGTAAGAGTTTAGCTTGACAATTAAGTTTATTTTCTGAATTTCAAGTATGACAGTTGTTTTATTTCATTTTTAATCATGGTTGTAAGTAGTGGTAGTTTTCTTTCAAAAACAGTTACTCATTTGAAAGAAGTATGTATAGGTTGAATCAATCAATGAATTGAAGTGAGGTTGTTAAAGAAATTGTGCTCTGTGTTGTTCTATATGTGACAGAAAGTAGTTTTCCTCCTCAATCGAATTGTGTGGGAGTGTGTGAAATAGTAGAGGAGGGGGCATTACAGGCCGGGTGAGGTAGTCTCCTGACCCCTACAAACCGGTGGCGCCACCCAGCTGCCACCAGCAACCCCCTTTTTTACTCTTCTCCTTTGTGCATCTTTATTTACAAATCCCGATCCTCCGGGAACCACCAGAGGGAAGAAAAAACCATCTTGCAGCTTGTTGTAGTAGACACAAGTCATATTCGCTCCTCATGAAGCTCAACTTCATGATATAACTGTCAAACCTCTTTTACCACTGTCTAGTAGACTGCTTACGTCCATAAAAGACTTCTTCAACTTGCAATCATGATTTTCCTTTCAAGGATTCTGAAAACCATAAGGCTGACTCATGTATATCTCTTCCTCCAACTCTCCGAAAAGCTGTCTTCACATCAAGTTGTTCAAACTCCAAATCCTGGTGTGTCACTATTGCTAGCAACACTCTAATAGAAGTGTCTAACCATTGATGAGAAAATATCATTATAGTCCACCCATTTTCTCTGATTGAAACCTCTAGCAGCAATTCGTGCCTCCTATAGGTGATGCTCCTTTCTTCTTGAACACCTACTTGCAAGATATAATTTTCCTCCACAGAGGTTGTATAAACAAATCTCATGTTTGGTTCTTGTGAAGTGACCCCCTCTGATCTTCCATTACAGCAAACCATTTCTCAAACTCGATAACCTGAAACAGCTCATCAGATCACAAACCCGGAAACCATAGCTCTCATACCAGATTGTTGTAACGAAAGAACAAATATTCAAACACACAGTTTGGAAGCATCTAAATTGGTGGTCTTTCTCATCTTCATGGGAGGAGGAAACGTCAAGAGGGAATGAAATGAAGGTGTTAAAATACTTTGTTTTGGAAGCCTAGTCTGGTTTGCTACTAAGCGTAACCTTGGTCTTCTCATGGCAGATGAGGGTTCAAATTCATAATCGATTTCATCATCTGGAGCAGCTTTTTCACTACTTTAGCTATTGGAGTCCTATTGTACGTGCTTCAAAAAGTTATCTACATCCGGTCGCCTTCTCAAAACCTGTCTTCAATTTTCCATTTCTAATTATTGTGTCCATAGGAAAGATGAAGCTACTGGCTAGTCATTGTGCATAACATGACTTATGCTAGATAGGAATGTATTGTTCCGTTCACTTTGCTATTTCACAGGTAACCATGTTTATCAATTGTATCAACTCCAAGAGTTTGTGCTTCAATTGAGAAAATAATCAAGTTTGATGATGTTCCATAATGATAGGCCACGGTATACGAATCTGTAAACTATCAGCTAAGGTGTGAAAAATCATCAAGTCACTGAAGATACTGGAACTTATAAGTTTTAGCACAACAATGGCTCGCCTAATTGAACCTCCACACTCTGATATAGCTGTCATTGTGTGTGGTGACAACCTTCTTCATCCCCACTGCTAAGCATCTGATTGGAGGACGAGTGGTTCTAAGGATACCGTCTATGTCAGCATCCTCTACCAGCCTCTTCACCTTCCTCCTCTCAACCGCACCATGCAAGCTTTTATTTCTGGTTGGTATAGCATTGCTTTGGTCCATCGAGCAACTGGAGAGGATCTCACCTGTGTTTTGGTCTAAAATGCGCAGAATACCATCTATTCCACCAACAACCAAAGTTGAAGTGTCATTTTGAAAGTCGTGCATCGAATATATTACGTTTGTACTTACTTTTTCCTCCCATAAAAGCTTCATCATCCTGTGCAAACAGAGACCACAACCATAAGCCCTCATTATTTCCATGATTAAACGATATGGACTGATGGTGATGCTGTACCAGAGGTCCAAAAAGATGCAGAGCCGGTGGTTGACCCGGAAAATAAAACCTTGGATGAAGGGTTGCAATACAATGTCTTTATCCCTGTCATAAAGAGAAGTATTCATGGTTATCTAAAATTGCAAACTCAACCATTTGGGAAGCATTACATAGCTATTCCATAAAACACATAACAGATAACAAACACCTGTGCGATTGGCATGTCTTAGAGTGATCACACGTTGACCAGAGGATGAACCAGACAGGCTTATACTCCCGAGGGAAGAACCTGCCATAATTAACTGGTCTTCCCCTAATGACAAGCATGTGATTGATCTCGAGTGCATTCTGCATTGTAAGGATGAACATATCAATTCATGATTTTATTGTTGAAAAGAAGGTATACTGAATGAATTCATGACCAAGACATAGATGAGCAACTGAAATGGGGACTGCCGGGGACAGAGTTCCAGAATCCCACTTGAGTATCTGGGAACATTTCTTGCTGTACATGTCAAATATACGAGCGGTTCCATCCTCACATCCAACTACAGCTTCGGGATCCATGTACCTGCCACACAAAAAGAAAAAAGAAAAAAACTAATGAACTGAAGCAGTCACGAATTCTAGAAATTGAAGGTGATGAAATCATTTATTGAGTAGTTGAATGTGCCCTCTTATTCCGACAAAAGCATGGTCATCAATCCAATGAAAACACCATTTATGTTAGTGAGAGATGGAGCAAGATACTGATAACATAACAGAACCCTAGCACATGAATGTCAAACGTTGACAACAGCAAAGTCACAAAATAAAAATCACATGCAAGTGGGCCAAAACTAAATTGGTACATGGAAGATGCTAAGAACATTTAAAGATCTACTCAGAGTTCTAGCTCATATACCTCATACATAAACCTTTCGGAAAGGTGCCTACACGAGGAGGAAATACAGATCTGTTTCCATTGCGCCTCCAAATGCATAAACGAGTACTGACCAAACCAACAATCTGGAGGAAGATAGTGAAAGCATTGACAGAGTCACCAGACCGGCAAAACTAGGAGAGTTAGTTACTAAATTGTAGTATGAGACATGATAGAACAAAAAGTATGTACATCATAAAGTTATAAATTAAGTTAGTAAAACTAAAGGCAACTGGCCCCGACCTTGCTCTCATCAAAGTCAAAATCAACCAAGGGCCCCAAATTTGAAAGGGAATATTCTTCCAAACATTTTTAGTTCTCTAATGACCAAAGTCGCATAACCTTGAACCAAATAAGATGAAAGCATTATACAAACAACAAGGATCCTGCGGTAAAAGTTTACAGTGTACCAAAAAAATGAACAGAACAAAGCCTTAAAGCCATTGGATAAAAAAATAGAGCTAACTTCTTATAACTGACCGTAAAAATAAAACACAATCACAAAGCAAGACTGATACCTTATTCCCAACTCCAGTCAAAACCAAGCCCATTCTTATACGGCACTGGTCAACCCTAAAATACAGCACAAGGTTAACATAAAAGCAGGAAAAAAATTTCAAATGAGAGCAACCAGAAAAAAGCACACTTATCAGGGGTCAAAAGTACCCGACTGAATGGCCTTTCCACTGATTGACCAAAACAGTGCCTTTTGCAAGGGCATAGCGGTGGCGTTTCATGGCCATATCTACAAGACATACTCTCATGGTCCTGTGTGAAAGGCCTGGCGAACTGGAGGGTACGCCTCTTCCTTGCTCATTGTCATAGGATATGCCAGGTAGTTTACATTTCTGGAAGGCAAGATTCCTTAACAAAATCAGAATAACCACTTATTTGATATCAGTTCCATAAAAAGAATATCAATATCAATATAAGGTGACACGGTAAACGCCCAAATATACTAACAAAACCACACATGATAATCACTTATTAAAGGGATTTTAATCAACATAGAATTTGAGAAAATTGATCAGGTAACAGATCTCTTCCTGACATGGACAAGGGAAAATACAGAGCAAAAAATTCAAGAAGAGAAGAGAGTCAATAACTGTTTTCACCTACTCACACAAATTATATATGGGAGTGTATTTCAACTCTTCTGCTGCTTCCATATTTAACCTTCGATCACATTCAGTATTGCCAAAATGACCTCCTAATTTAAGCTACTACAAAGGTAGCAAAAAGTAAGTAGCTACCAGCTTTCTTATCAGATTTCTCCGATTAACCCAAAGATTGCCAAATTTCAGGAATTTGTAACAATTAAAGGGGTGTTTGGTATGAAACCTACGGGATCAGGAACTGATATCAGAATGTGTTTGGTTGCGCTGAACGAATGGGAATTGTTGGATAAATTGGTTTTACTTTTATGTCAGGAGTAAGTTGGTTATTGCATTTAATGTGTTGCTTTAGTTTTAATTTCTAACTATAGGTTTATATTTCCTAGGCTATTTTTTATATAGTTATTATGTTTTTTGTAGCTTTATTTTTCGGACTTTGTAGTTTCTCTTGTAAGCTTCAAAGGTCATCTCTTGTCTTTATATAGTTGTTTTCTCCTTGAATACGAAGAAGATCTCAAACTTCTCTTTGTTCTTCCTCAAGATCCTCCCAAGATTAGTTGTTTCCGCTGCTATGATTTCAGTTTAGAAATCTAACATGGTATCAGAGCTCATGGTCACGATCTTGAGTTATAGTTTTAAAAGGGAAAGAAAAACATTCTCTTTCAGCCATCATTGCTGAAATTCCCCTTCAGCATATCTCTTTATGCATGTTCTTTTTTCCCACCATTCATTGTTGAGAACTTTCTGGCCATTACTTCACTACAAAGTCCATATGATTTCTCGGCCTTCATTGCTTTGAATTTGTTTATCATTCCAGCGTCCATTGCTGGAAAATTTCTCCTGTTTTTTTAGCCTTCGTTGCTGCAAAAGCCTTCACTGCTGAATCTGTTTTTTAACCTTATTGCAAAACTTTTTGGTATCTCAAGCCTTCATTGCCTGAGAACCTTTTCCTATTTTCTCAAAAATTGTTTAAGGTTCCAACATTCATTGCTGAAGATCTCTTATGTTTTCAGACTCCATTGCTCAAATTACTTTTTGATTTCTCATGACTTCATTGCTAGGAATGTTTAATGTGTTTCAGCCTATTGCTCAAGAATGTTAAATGTTTCAGCCTTCATTATTTTGTGTGTGACATCATGTCCTCTTTAGAGTCAGATTTTTCATTTGCCTCTGCAGTAGAGATTAATGCTGCTAATGGATCTTATCCAGATCTAGGATTTCATCTTCTCCCTCGTTTGATTTGGTTCTTCGCCAGTTCACTTCTCAGATTTCCTAAATGTATTCGGTTCCTGGAGTTTGCTTTTCATTGCTGCTGAGGGTCATCTTTTTCAGAATTGTTCCTGATAGTTCCCTGAGTCTGACTAGGTGTTTGCTGATAAATTTCTGGTGCTACAACAACATTCTCCAAGAACTAGCAGCCATGTTCATCTATGTTCGACGAATTTGAAGAGCTAATTCCAAGCTGAGTTTGAGGGGGAGTGTTCGATTTTGAGCTTTACGAACTCAGGTTGAGGGGGAGAGTTGGATAAATTGGTTTTACTTTTGTGTCACAAGTTAGTTGGTTGTTGCATTTAATGTGTTTCTTTAGTTTTAATTTTTAGCTATAGGTTTATATTTCCTAGGCTTTTTTTCTAGAGTTATTATGTCTTTTGTAGCTTTATTTTTCAAGACTTTGTAGCTTCTCTTGTAAGCTTCAAAGGTCATCTCTTGCCTTTAAATAGTTGTTTTCTCAATGAATAATAAGATAAGACAATATGAAGAAGATCTCAAACTTCTCTTTGTTCTTCCTCAAGATCCTCCCAAGATTAGTTGTTTCCGCCGCTATGATTTCAACTAAGAAATCTCACAGGAATAAGCCATTCTCAGGGAATACATGATTCACCAAAATGAACCCTTGTAATTCCCAGCTCTAAAGCTTAGGTATGAGCCAAACCCAGCGGAGCTTTTGGTTGGGTCTTCCTCTAGCAGCCTTTGTCTTATGCTACTACTCCCTCCATTTAGCAAAACATGTCAATTTATGATGTCCGCATTTTTAACCTTATTTTACATCATGTTTTCATCTCGTTTAAGTCCTTTTATTAGCTTTTGTGTTGGGAAAGTAAGGAAAATGTGTAGTTATGCTTAATATTGCAAGATATGGAGTCTACAAAAGCTTTGGTGTGATTTTGTAGGTTTTGGGGGTGATTTGGAAAAGTTTCGACGCACTTTAGAGCTTAAGGAAAAATCATGAAGGCAATGGAGAAGCAAACCAAAAAGGAAAAAGTGGTGCAGCTGGAGAAAAGCCTTATTTTCGCCATCCATACCTTCGATTCCAGTTCTCGAGCCTTCATGAGAGTTGTAGTCCTTGAAAAGAGCTTTCCAACACATATTCATATGCGTCAATCGGATGAACGAGGACTCGGAAAAGTGCGATTGAAGTCAGAGTCGAAAAGCTGGAGAAAAACAGAGGCTATTACGTTCGAACAGACCCTCGACGCCGACACCCAGACCCTCGGCGCCGACACCCAACGAATTCCAGTAGCACTGTAAGCGAACAGACCCTCGGCGCCAATACCGAGACCCTCGGCGCCGATACCCTGCGCACCAGGAGAAGATTTTGCGGGCTGATTTAATTGCTTAATGTAAAGGCCCGGATTTTTAAATCCAATTTTTCGGAAAAAGAAATTAAAAGTGAAATTAAATCGGATTTAATTCGAATATTTCAAGGGAAAACTCGTCATTAATTTGCTAAATCAAAATTTAGATTCTTAAAGCGAATTCCGACCAAATTTTTTTTAATTTAACGATTGAATCCGTCTTTCTCCTCGGGATTCGAAATTCTTTCCGTCTCATATCACCAATTCTTACCCAAATCTCTACAATTGATCCCATATTTGACCAAATTTCTTATCCAACTCACCTCCTCCTCCTTTGGGTAAAATCTTATCTATGCTTTCCCTTCCCTTCTTTGATTTCTATTGTTTTGACAACCAAACCCTTGCAAACTTGACCAAAAGTAAAGCCTAAAGCCTATTGTAGCAACCTGTTGAACAAAGGAAGACAACCCCCAATGTCCCTTTCCTCCCCTGTTCATCAGCCGGCCGCGGCTCCCAACACCAACCACTCCTCCTCCTTGCTAGCTTGACCACCACCACCGAGCCACCACCACCAAATTCAGGCGCCAGTCGCAACCGCCGGAGCTTCCTCGAGCCACCACCACCAATTCAGGCGCCAGTCGCAACCGCCGGAGCTTCCTCGAGCCGCCGTGTCCCAAGCTTTCCCTGTTCCGGTCGGGAATGCCGGTGAGACCTTCCACTCTCCTCCTTCGTGTCCGAGCAACAGCAGAAGCTCCTTGACGACCAAGGACGAGCCGAGTCCGCCCAAGAGCTGCCGGAGAGGCCACCGGCGCTGTACGCGAACCTCCTTTCCCCTTCTTTTCCGTTCATGGTCGATCCCGTCTCTTTCTTTCGTTTCTGATCCCTTTCTTCCTTAATGGTGCTCCTTTACACCTTCCTCCTTCCTCCCAGGCCAGTCGACGCCGATTCCCCACCGTCGGAGCCCAGATCCGCCTCGGAGCGTCCCCGGAGTCGGACTTTTCGAAACTCTCGGTGAGCTGTCTTCTCCCTCTCCCTTGTTTGCGCTGAGTTCTTCCGAGTCTAGGGTGGTCGGGGAAGGTTATCGATTTACTTGGGTGAGCTTAGGCCGGAGAGGGAGCCGCCAGAGATCTGGGATCTCTTCCTCCTTTCTCCCGTTGCGTCGTCGTCATTCCGGAGGTAAGAGACGGGTTTGGGGTTCTTTTTTTTTTCCTTTTCTGTTGAACAGGGTTTAATGGGTTATGGGTTTAGGGTTTTGGGTGGATCCGGGTTTTAAAATGGGAATGGGCCTATTCTCTTGGGGCCTAAATTTCTGGTTAAGAAGATGGGCCTTTTTGGGTTGTTAGTGAGTTTTATTGTTAATGTGTTATATTAGGTTGTGTTTCATAGTATTATACGATTGTTAATTCATTCATGGATCATTATTATATATTATTCTTGGTTTTGCGATAAATATAATTTCTGAAAAATTAAATAAGTATTTTATGCGATATTGGAAATTGTAAAATGATTTATTGATTTCGATAAGGTTTTGAAATAAGATGCCGGAATTATTTCTATAATATGATTTGAGAAATTATTTTGAATATGAGTTGACTTAATTTGAGATCTAAGAGTTTGAGAAATATCGTTGGTGAGATTCATGGATGGTTTCGATTAAATGGTTTTGGTTGATGTCGATCATATCAGAAAGATTTTGGAAAATGATTTTACCGTCGATTGGTTTTAAGAATGTCAAGAACTTGGAGTTCATATGTGTGAATGATGGACCGGTGGCTTATGGAAATGACTTGATGATAGGTGTGTATTTTTTTTGGATTGCTTTGGACTTGCATTTGGGCCCTACTTGTGTTATCTTGCTGTTCTGCATCTTCAGGTAAGTTCCCTAGGGGCTTACTCAGGTTGGACATTCATGCCTGTTGTTGCATTTTATGTTAGGTGTTGCATATGCATAGAAGCATGCCATGTAGTATCATGTTTAGGTTGCACTAATTGATTGAGCATCTGTTTACTTTATGCATTTGAAACAGAACGGCCGTTATCTGTGATAGTCCTAGAGTCTTTGCTAGGGTCATAGGGTAGCTCAGCCTCATCGGGTACCCTGAGTCAATCGAGTCATGAACTTCCTTATATTATGATATGCCTGCGGGCTTTATTGTGGAGCGGGTTAGGCATGCGTGCCGCCCTATTATGAATGAATGCATTCACGAGCTGGCCAGTCTCCACCTATCGGAAGGGGTGGAGGTAGGAGAGGGATATGCCGTTGGCATTGTCTTGGGCCCTTTACAGTATTTCTGCACATTTTATGAATTAGGAGCATGCTAGTGTGTTTGACTTTCGTATTGCATTAGAGCATCTTTATTAGGTATAGCACATACTATGTGGCCTCAGCGAGGACTGCCGGTCCCGCATGAGTGGCTCGATCTGACTCCTTTCCCCGTTCTTCTTTTAAAGGTATTTCTGCATATCTTGTTTGCTCCATGCTTATGTGACGGGAAACCCTTGGGCGAATCAAAGAACCTGACTAAAATTCTAACTTGGCAAATGGTAATCACTTGTTTATGATTAGGTTTTGACCCGATTCTGTTGTGTCATTGTATCTTAACTTTGCTTCCGCTTTATTTCATTTGAATTGGATTTCACGACATAGTTTTAGGACATGTTAAGGGTACCCAACGGCCCTACGATACTTTAGGGTTTGAAATCCCTCTTTCTACTGACCTTTGAAATGAGTTTGAAACCTCGACCCGTACCTGGATTGCAAGATCCGAACAAGGGTTTTCATCCCTTGAAACGTAACCCGGAAATCATAATTCCGGGCCGTTACAAAGATGGTATCAGAGCTGAGGTTGTGCAATTCGGGTACAAAAGGGTCGAGTGTATGTTTTAGAAAGCCGCCCATGAATTTCGAAGGATTTGGAAGTGTTTTAAAGGGGCAAAATGAACTTAAGATGCCTAACCGAAATTGGACTAAGTAATGAACTCGACTTGTAATAAAAGAGGAAAACCGACCAAACGGTGGCACGAGTGGGTAGTAAAGGCGATAGACCACCCCTATTGGGTGTAGTTGGGAACGGTAGGCAAAATACCAGCTTGTTCTTTACAGATGGGTTGGGAGACTCCAAGGAGATCATTATGAGTGTTATTAACTGATTCTATGCTGAGTGCTTGATGTGCTAAAGTCTGATTGGTATGCTTAACAATGAGTTGCGTATTGACTGATCTGTGCAAATGAGATGGTGGGAGTACCCTTGTTTCTGTGTGGTCCAACCTAGCTTGTGTGGAACAGTCCCTTCCACTATGTTAACCTCTTGACGGTTCTATCTAGCCTTTTCCTGGATGTCAGTGTCTTCCACGGGAATTGGGTTGGTAAACACATTGTGTCGGGAATCTTGGTTGGATATTAAGTTTGTCTGAGTGAGTGTTGGAAGTTCTTGATGTCATTTTGAGTTAGAAGTAAGGTGTTTATGGGGCTGTCTTTCCTTATTCTTATGATAATCAACCAGTGTCTTCTTGCCATGAAGAGTCATACCGGAGTCCCACGGGGAAGAAGGGTGACGAGTCGGTTGGGAAAAGTCAATGGTTGCTCTTAGGAATCTCTGTCCGGTTGTAATTGTGACTCTCTTTGAATTGCATGACATAATTTTGTAATCTTTGGCATGTACCCTGTGAATGATCATCGGTAAAAAGCTACTCATGTTGCTGCATCCATGATTGGTTACATTGTTTAGGTCTTGTGTTATGTCTTGGCTACTACCATGATTATATGTTGTCATAAGCATGTCTGCTTGGCCTGTTGATCGTAGGATTGAATGGAAGTGTGAGCTTCATGAAATGAATATGCATGATTTCACTCTACTAGGATCATGATAGTGTGATTGTTAAAATTTGATACCCTAATGAAGCAAGTTCCTTATTTGATACGTGCTACAACTTGATGTCAACATGCCTTATATGATACGTCATTTCCAGTACATGTTATGATGATGATCTTTAATGTAAAATTCGTGGTTGTATGTCATTCTTTATCCATGTTGGTCACATTGCCTAGGTCTCATATTGCGTCTCGCTTCTTGTCATGATTATGTGTCGTCTTCGCATCTGTAATTGGACTGTTGTAATGATCGTACTACTGATTGATTTGAAGCATGAATGTCATGATATGAGACTATGTGATTACTGCTTTCTCCCGGATTAGGTCCATGGTAGTGTGATGAACTGCCTTTGTATGAATGTCATAAGATGATCTCCTCAGCATGAACGATTAAATTAGTAGTTTTTATTTTGATCCTTCTATTTGAAGCGATATCTGGGTAAATGCATGCCTTATCCGAGTGGTTGTTGATTTGGAGCACATGCCCCGTATGCTAGTCATATTGCTTCGTTGCGCAGGCTTGTATTATGCATCGCTAGATCCCTCCCATGCTTCTATATCGATGGACCATGTTAACGTTATTTCTTACACATCGTTGTGCTAGTTAATCAAGTGCATGTATGTACCAAATGTCATGTTATGCCATTAGCATCATGTAGGACCCTTGATTGTAACTTGTGCGAATTTACATCTTGCCTACATTACTTTTGATTTTCTCTGAGCTAGGTCCCTGATAGTGTGATCCTTCTCTTTTCCTATCATCTTAGATTGTTTTACTCACCCTGATTAGATTAATGTTGAGTTCGATGATTGACTTGCTCTCCGTAATTGGGTAATCCTAGGATGCTTACATGTTATCGCTCGGTAGTGTTACCCTATTGTTCTATGACATCTTCTCGTGCTTGCATAGATGTATGACTTGACACCTCGCATGATCACACACCACGCTATACCATGATTCCGCATACGCATGACACCTGAATGTTAGAATGAATCTAGTCGAGTTATCTTGATTGTGTGCATGTTCGATATGTGCTAGTAGTGTCATGTAGGGCTTATGATTCCCAATATGACTCGCCAAATGATCACGTGTTGTACTTGTTCTATGATGTGAGGATTATTGTATCGTGAATGTGCTCTATGATGGTTCGTTCTTAGTATGATTATAATGTATCGCCCATGGTGTATCTCTTGTTACTTTTGACGATGTCTCATGTTTCGTAAATATTATGCTGAACTCCTCTTAATGACTCCTGACTATGATCATGCCTTATCATGTATCGCTAGCACCATGTATTACTTACGCTTTTTTAAATGTATCGCGTCATATGATAGCACGCCGATCGCAACCTATTATATGGTCATTGTTGTTAGATGTGATAATTGCCATGCCGCCCTTATGTACCCTCATATGACGCTTGGTTTGATTTTATGATGTACCTTGTCATGCTATATTGGACTCATTGCTGTCATGCTAGTGCATTGTACACATACATGATGTTTGTCACCCTCGTTAAGCCATGCATGACCATTACTGGCTCCGCATATCTTATTTGAAATTTACTAGACATATCTGCTTCCCTGGGATAAAAGGCTATTAGCTTATCTCACATGCATCAGTGTAAAATTCGATTCCGTCTTTTGGATTGAATATGCATGTCGTTCTCCTTGAGATAGGTACATGTTAGTGTGGATCAATGTGACTGATATGCTCCATGATGAATTCATTTTGCTTGCCACAATTGCAACCTAATAGACCTTCATAAGGACGTCGTTGTTATTCTCGGGTTGAAGTTTTGTCTCTGGTTATCGTTTTAGTATTGGTCTGTGGTTGTTTCCTAGAGGAACATTGGGTTGCCCGTCCTTGTCACTCCCCTATCTCTGCTAACTTAGACTCCTTGCGATATTGGCGAGCGACTGCTTAAAAGAGAAAGGAAGTTGCATAACGATATAGCAGTGTGGCGGAAGCGTGGGCTCATAACCCACAAGCCTCATGATCGACGGTGTTGGTGGGACATATATGTTTTGAGAATTGCGGTTACTGAGTGAGATATGACTTGCAAGCGAGAGTGTTCTCCGTTCGAATTACTAACCCTTTTGAACTTGTTGACAATGATATTGCACTAACTTGGCGATAAGATTCACATGACGATGTGTTGACTTGATGATGACTATTGCCTGATTGCCTGTCGTCTATGATGATATGATGTGATGCCTTATGGATCTAATGTACCATGATGTCTTGATGTGTTGCTACTCTAAGTTGCTAAGCATGATTTAAATCCCTTTGCCTGTAAAATGTGAACTACATATGCTAAGAGACCTGAATTGTATCTGATAGGGTTATAGTGCAACATGTTAGCTTGACTTCAATATGTTCATATATGATGTTGCAATGATTATTGAGCATGATGATAAACTGAGACTTGTTGAACCCATGATATTATGTTTATGAATGTTAGTTGATATGATGTAGACCTTATGTTTGATAATGTCCATGATTGCCTCTTCTTTGAACTTGTGGGTGAGGGTTATCTTGTGGGGTGGTTGATGAGTGGTAAAGGACTTGTAGGCGGTTGGGATGATTGATGGTATTATGAGGTAGTAGCGAGAGATGGAAGCTTAGGTGAGACAGAGTGAGTCTTGGGATTTATGAGAGGCAATGCTTGGGTGATTCTACTAAGCTTTTGGGTGAATCTTCGATGGGGGTATGGTTGGCTGGGCACGATGTTTGAGATGTCTTGTGAAGTGTGAGAGTGTGAGAAGTGACCCTTGAGAGTATTCAGGACACAGTATAAGGGGGTACTCGGGCGTGAGGTTAGGGATGTGATTGGGTTCTTAGAGGTGGATTGCTAGTGAGAGTGCTTGGTGGAATGAGGGGCGAGATTGGAGTATCGTAATGAATTTGGATTTCTTTAGGGGATTTTGTCTGCATTGATGTTGGTGAGTCTAGAAGAAGGTTGGTCTTGGCTTGGGAATTGGGACCGAGCGAGTGGGGATTGTGTTTTATTTTGACTGGTATAATGTGAGGGTTTTCTGAGATTTATTTATACCTGCTGGCATGATGTTTATACAACGACCATGATGAACCTGATGTGGAATTTCATGTTAATATGCAATATTAAAATCTAGTTGCTAGTGGCAAGTGTTACCATGATACATTATTGCTTTGATATCCTGTTATAGTGATTTAGAAGCATGTTAGGATGTGTTGTGATATGATATATGAAGTAATGATGAGTATGAACTATGGGATAATGATGTGCTATTATGTGGAAGCATGATGTCTTATTATGAAGTAGTAAGCATGATATTATATGGTCGGTAAACCTGATTATGAATATGTTAAATGATGAATACGACTTGAAGTATGAACATAAATTATATACATGAGATAACGGTGACTAGTTACTAACTGATCGCCATTTGATATTGTGATGAGCTAAGGTGGTGTCTTTTGGAGCATGTTGACATTTGGATGATTTATATACTGCTTGATCTTCCTTTCTGAATCTTGATAGCATGACCTTGTTATGTTAATATGTTGTCAATCAGTTTTAGTTGCTGTCCTTATAATGAAAATTTCGTTATGACTGGTTCTACTTGTATTGCGATATTGATATGCGATCGTAAGACTTGATGTGTACTGATACACTAACTCCATGACACCTAACCTCTTTGATCTCTTGACATGTGTGCTTGCGTGACATATTATGAGAATTCGATGATACACTTGTGATGCCTTTTGTATGAGGTAGATATACTCTATGACTCGTGATATGATGTTGAGATTTTGTTATTGCTTTTGGCCTGATAGTATGATTTATGCTATGGGAAAACATGTTATGTTGTTGAGATGTCGAATGGGTAAGACTATCATGATTGATGTTGAGATTGCCATATTGAGTTGAGAAAGCATGCTTTTGGCTGATTTATGTTATGAGTTGATGAGTTAATTACTTATGTGCATATTGAATTGAGAATGACGAGAAAATAATTTTGGAACTAGGAAGAGAATATGGGATTAGCCCTTAGAGGTGGATGATTCCACCTCCGAGCTTCTGAATTTGATTGATGAGTATGTGAGAAACTGATTTGGTTGTTGAAGATTGTGACGAAATCTTGATTTGAATGGATTTGACTTGTTTTGGTGTAGAGTTGCTTGATTAAACGTTAGATTTAAAGATTTGAACGGTTTTGAAAAGGATTAATTTAGATTTTAAAGAATAACTTTACCGAGAATTTCAACGATTTTAAGGCCAATCTTTTTCAATTGTAAAATCCCATTTGAAGCTTTTCAAACCCGGGCATGTCTATTATACTTCACGGAGTGGATACAAGCATTTTATGCGGGCGCTTGTAGGGTGCTTGCTAAGACCTAGTGATGATATTGTAGAACTTTTAGAGTTGTGGTACTTCCGAAAAGTCGAGGCAAGAATGTGATAGGGGCGCTTATCGCATACTTATCAAGGCCAATTGGAGATGTCACGACTATGACTAGGATGTTGTGAGAATCCCGGAAGACGCAACCGAGATGATTACAAGATCTTTGGACATGGTCCTTGGACTCATCAATTTCAAACTCCATCCCCTACTTTGTTTTGGCTTTAGTCTCGGGGACGAGACTTGTTTTTAGAGGTGGATGATGTAAAGGCCCGGATTTTTAAATCCAATTTTTCGGAAAAAGAAATTAAAAGTGAAATTAAATCGGATTTAATTCGAATATTTCAAGGGAAAACTCGTCATTAATTTGCTAAATCAAAATTTAGATTCTTAAAGCGAATTCCGACCAAATTTTTTTTAATTTAACGATTGAATCCGTCTTTCTCCTCGGGATTCGAAATTTTTTCCGTCTCATATCACCAATTCTTACCCAAATCTCTACAATTGATCCCATATTTGACCAAATTTCTTATCCAACTCACCTCCTCCTCCTTTGGGTAAAATCTTATCTATGCTTTCCCTTCCCTTCTTTGATTTCTATTGTTTTGACAACCAAACCCTTGCAAACTTGACCAAAAGTAAAGCCTAAAGCCTATTGTAGCAACCTGTTGAACAAAGGAAGACAACCCCCAATGTCCCTTTCCTCCCCTGTTCATCAGCCGGCCGCGGCTCCCAACACCAACCACTCCTCCTCCTTGCTAGCTTGACCACCACCACCGAGCCACCACCACCAAATTCAGGCGCCAGTCGCAACCGCCGGAGCTTCCTCGAGCCACCACCACCAATTCAGGCGCCAGTCGCAACCGCCGGAGCTTCCTCGAGCCGCCGTGTCCCAAGCTTTCCCTGTTCCGGTCGGGAATGCCGGTGAGACCTTCCACTCTCCTCCTTCGTGTCCGAGCAACAGCAGAAGCTCCTTGACGACCAAGGACGAGCCGAGTCCGCCCAAGAGCTGCCGGAGAGGCCACCGGCGCTGTACGCGGACCTCCTTTCCCCTTCTTTTCCGTTCAAGGTCGATCCCGTCTCTTTCTTTCGTTTCTGATCCCTTTCTTCCTTAAAGGTGCTCCTTTACACCTTCCTCCTTCCTCCCAGGCCAGTCAACGCCGATTCTCCACCGTCGGAGCCCAGATCCGCCTCGGAGCGTCCCCGGAGTCGGACTTTTCGAAACTCTCGGTGAGCTGTCTTCTCCCTCTCCCTTGTTTGCGCTGAGTTCTTCCGAGTCTAGGGTGGTCGGGGAAGGTTATCGATTTACTTGGGTGAGCTTAGGCCGGAGAGGGAGCCGCCAGAGATCTGGGATCTCTTCCTCCTTTCTCCCGTTGCGTCGTCGTCATTCCGGAGGTAAGAGACGGGTTTGGGGTTCTTTTTTTTTTCCTTTTCTGTTGAACCGGGTTTAGTGGGTTATGGGTTTAGGGTTTTGGGTGGATCCGGATTTTAAAATGGGAATGGGCCTATTCTCTTGGGGCCTAAATTTCTGGTTAAGAAGATGGGCCTTTTTGGGTTGTTAGTGAGTTTTATTGTTAATGTGTTATATTAGGTTGTGTTTCATAGTATTATACGATTGTTAATTCATTCATGGATCATTATTATATATTATTCTTGGTTTTGCGATAAATATAATTTCTGAAAAATTAAATAAGTATTTTATGCGATATTGGAAATTGTAAAATGATTTATTGATTTCGATAAGGTTTTGAAATAAGATGCCGGAATTATTTCTATAATATGATTTGAGAAATTATTTTGAATATGAGTTGACTTAATTTGAGATCTAAGAGTTTGACAAATATCGTTGGTGAGATTCATTGATGGTTTCGATTAAATGGTTTTGGTTGATGTCGATCATATCAAAAAGGTTTTGGAAAATGATTTTACCGTCGATTGGTTTTAAGAATGTCAAGAACTTGGAGTTCATATGTGTGAATGATGGACCGGTGGCTTATGGAAATGACTTGATGATAGGTGTGTATTTCTTTTGGATTGCTTTGGACTTGCATTTGGGCCCTACTTGTGTTATCTTGCTGTTCTGCATCTTCAGGTAAGTTCCCTAGGGGCTTACTCAGGTTGGACATTCATGCCTGTTGTTGCATTTTATGTTAGGTGTTGCATATGCATAGAAGCATGCCATGTAGTATCATGTTTAGGTTGCACTAATTGATTGAGCATCTGTTTACTTTATGCATTTGAAACAGAACGGCCGTTATCTGTGATAGTCCTAGAGTCTTTGCTAGGGTCATAGGGTAGCTCAGCCTCATCGGGTACCCTGAGTCAATCGAGTCATGAACTTCCTTATATTATGATATGCCTGCGGGCTTTATTGTGGAGCGGGTTAGGCATGCGTGCCGCCCTATTATGAATGAATGCATTCACGAGCTGGCCAGTCTCCACCTATCGGAAGGGGTGGAGGTAGGAGAGGGATATGCCGTTGGCATTGTCTTGGGCCCTTTACAGTATTTCTGCACATTTTATGAATTAGGAGCATGCTAGTGTGTTTGACTTTCGTATTGCATTAGAGCATCTTTATTAGGTATAGCACATACTATGTGGCCTCAGCGAGGACTGCCGGTCCCGCATGAGTGGCTCGATCTGACTCCTTTCCCCGTTCTTCTTTTAAAGGTATTTCTGCATATCTTGTTTGCTCCATGCTTATGTGACGGGAAACCCTTGGGCGAATCAAAGAACCTGACTAAAATTCTAACTTGGCAAATGGTAATCACTTGTTTATGATTAGGTTTTGACCCGATTCTGTTGTGTCATTGTATCTTAACTTTGCTTCCGCTTTATTTCATTTGAATTGGATTTCACGACATAGTTTTAGGACATGTTAAGGGTACCCAACGGCCCTACGATACTTTAGGGTTTGAAATCCCTCTTTCTACTGACCTTTGAAATGAGTTTGAAACCTCGACCCGTACCTGGATTGCAAGATCCGAACAAGGGTTTTCATCCCTTGAAACGTAACCCGGAAATCATAATTCCGGGCCGTTACACTTAATTGACTTTTTAATTAGGGTTTTCATCTAAATCTCTTTTAGGATCTTTTAGTTAGATAGACTTGAGATATTTTATCCTTCCTTAGATAGATTACATTATTTTCCTTAGATAAAATCTCTTTCCTTGGAGATTAAGTCTTAATTTCTATCTTTAAATAAAGCCAATTAGAGGCTAATTAGGATCACATCTATCACACGGCTGAATGACAGCAGCAAGGAACGTACGCTTTGGAGTTTTTGGTTGAAGAATATTGACGTTATTTTGAGGTTTGGTTTTATGCAATTTAAGATTATGAATTCTTCCATTGTTCTTGTGTTTTCCTTTCCAATGAGTGAGTAATTCCCCCATCTTCTAGGGTTGGGGTGAACCCAACAATGAGCATGTGTGTGAATGAATGAATCTATATTCATTTGATGTTTTTATCTTATCCTACCCATGTGCTTAACCCTTTGATGAAAGCTTAAGGGAATTCATTGTTGCAATTGAATTGAAAGAGGAGATTGTTAACATTGATAGTAAGTAGGGATCTTTGATGAAAGTAAAAGAGATCTAATTAAGAAAGGTAGAAACAAATAGGTTTTATGTGATCACCTCTATTATCTATTTGTTGAGTATGCGAAAGCTATCTCTTTAAGATAAAAGCATGATTTCTTATATGCTTCATTGATTTATACATGTGTTTGTTGTTGTGGTAAGCCCTAATCTTGGAAGTTCTTTCTCATATATTGCATCCGTGTTATTTACTTGTTATTTGAGCCGATTTAAGTGAATTTGTCATAAATTACAGCAGCCACTTTTGCCCTTAATTCCCCTATTTTCGACCTTAAAAACAATTAGGATAGAACCGCTGACATACTCCCTTGGATCGACCTTGATTTCCACTATGCTATAGAGGGATTCGAGCATAAATATATTTGATTGGATTGAGCATAGGCATCGATCTCCCCTCACGCACGTCACTTTACTATTCACGCACGTTTTTTAGGGGATAAATAATATATAAAATATCTAGCTTTTTTTAATAATTTTTTTAACAATTTCATAGTTATTATTAATAAGTACAAACTTCTAAAAAAAATTATAAAAAAAATGAATATTTTATATAGTTTTTATCATTTTAAAGAAGCATGCGTGAATAGTAAACGACATGTTTTGCCAAACAGAGGGAGTATTTGTCTTAGTGCTTAGTCGTCGCACTGATTTTTTTCATCTTCACCTACTTCTGCTTGCCTTGTCTTCTTCTAACCTCCATTATGTGAAAGTTCAAACCAAGACAGCAACCTGCCGAAGAAAAGAAGGGAAAAGGAGGGGTTCCTTCTCAACGATTTACTACTTTCACCTTCTTATTCTATGACTGATCACCAAATTTTGCATTGCTGCAGATCCCCAATTTGAATCTTAAATTCAAACAAACACCAAATTACAGCTCATTCAAGTTCCTCGTTCCAAACACATTGCTAAGTTCAATGGATTCTTCTTCAAATAATACCAAACGGTTCCTAAGAGCAAGCCCAACAGCTTTGGTAAAAAATCTCTAAAATAGAGATTAAAATATCAAAATCTCTAAAAAAAATTTACTCCAACCCCAACAACTTCTCTATTTTAAAGATTTTTACATTTATTAAAGACTATAATAAATAAATGCATTTATTAAAGATATTTAATTATGATGTTTTGTTCTATGTATATTGATTTAACATAATTAATTTATATATTATATCAAATCATATCAATTGTTTTAATTAATTTTTAAAAATAATTATATTTTTATTACTAGTAATTAAGTATGAAATTATATTTTTTTCTATATTATGGTTGAAAATGTGGGGTTGTATCATTAAATTCTATATAGGGACAAGTGAACATTAAATTATAGAGATCAACTTCTCTTTCTCCAAATTTAGAGATTTTTTCCCTCTCTCCATCCATTTCTCTCGTTTGGAGAAGCTGTTGGAGAGAAAAAATTGTCTTTTTTCTCTAAAATTTCCATTTTTCTCTATTATAGAGAAGCTGTTGGGGTTGCTCTAAGTGAGCAATCAGGTGGAGTCTAATTCCTTTTAGTACGAGGGCAGCTACACACTTCCTAAATCATGACTAAATAAGAGAGTAAGATTTGATGACATAGTTAAGGTTTCAACCAGTTTACTATTTCATCATAAACTTTGTCAGGTGCAATCCTCTTTATACGTAATCGCGGCTGAAAAAACATTGAATTGAAAATTAAAGAACTTAATCCACGAAATATACTTACCATGATTTGCATACGACAGAGCAGTGAACGAGGTCGAAAATGTCGAGGGATGCAAATATGTGGCAGAGGATGTCATGTCCCACACACTAGGATGTCGCCGGGCCCCTTTTCCTCATCTTGCCATCTCCGATGCCGATGCCGGTATCCATTTCCTGAAGCCAACTGTCCAATGCATCTGCACCATCCAATGCAGCTTATCAGCATCAAAAAGTGGTGTTTTATCTTCCTCAGTTCCCCAACAAAATTTATAGATGTATTTAACAAGAGCGTCTCGCTGGGTTTCCCAAATTTTCTTTCTTTTTTCTCATTCGTCCTCCTCACCTTTCACTGACTTTATTGTCAATCCTCTCCAATTCATTTCCCACTCCTCATAATGGTCGGTTCCCAATAATCTATCTCATCAATTTTTCCTTACCCATTTTATTTTATAATTTCAAATATTACAAAATTGAATTGATTTATCAATATAAAAAAATTAATTATATTTTCTAATTAATTTTAATAATTTAAATAAACTTTTAATAAATTTGGCGATTCAAAAAAATTCTTACTTTAATATTACAATTATATTGATAATTACTTTTAATAATTTAAAATATTTAAATTAAATCTATATAAACTCTTAGTTTAGAAGAGTTTAGGATGATGTGTCAAGCTTAGAGAAATTTTAGAAGTCTCGACCAATCATTTTTTTTTTTTGCCATTTTTCTTTGATTTTCTTTAATTTTAATTTATTTTTCTTCTTTTTCCTTTAATTTCTTTTTTTTTCTTTAATTTTGCTAACTATCTATATAAACTCTTAATTTAGAAGAGTTTAGGATGATGTGTCAAGCTTAGAGAAATTTTATGAGTCTTAACCATTCTTTTTTTTTTGTCATTTTTCTTTGATTTTCTTTAATTCTAATTTGTTTTTCTTCTTTTTCCTTTAATTTCTTTTTTTCTTAAATTTTACTAACTATTGGGCTTAATTCAAAACATTGATCTTAGCCTAAATTATAATTTTAGTAGTTTTTTTTCTCTAAAAAAACAATGAGATTAATTCAAAACATAAAATTAATAATAAGAAAATATAAAATTAATATTAGTAATCTATATATAGGGATTGGTTCAAGACTGCACACCCCTTAGAGTGTACCTTGTGCACGAATCTGTGCCGTTAATTGATAGAAGATGGAGGGCCAAGATTAATTAGATTTTTGTTTTATTTGTTAAATGAAAAAGGTGGCCCCACATAAAAAAACACACCCACTTTCACACACACTGTGCGTGTCTTCACCCTCCATATTGAAATTGATTTTCAAATTTTGAGTTTGGGTGAATTTTGTGGGACCCGCACATTATTAATGTTTTCATTTTTTTTAAATGTAGAGGGAACATGTGTGAGTCCGTTTTGATTTTTTTTTTATTTTGCAAATAATTTTTTTAATTTCTAATGGATTTTTAGTCTTCTTTTTTTATAAAAATATATAAAATATTTGTGAAAAATAAATAATTATGGGTAATTTGTTGTTCGGATCCACCCGATTTCGTTCATTTTAAAAATTTGGTGATTTTACTGAATAATGTTTCACATGCTACCGAATAATATTATATTTTCTTTTTTTCATCTAGTTCATATCAAAAGTTACCAATTCGACTGAATAATTTGTCATATTATACCGAATAATGTTTTTTTTCCATCAATTCTAGATAAAAGAAACCTCGAATCCCTAAACAATACTTACGAATAATGCTTCATATTTAACTGAATAATGTTTCACATTTCACCGAATAATATTTATGTCAACCAAAAACTCAATATACTAACAAATAATAAATCAGATTTCACCGAATAATTGATCAACTCATTGTCACAAATAACCAAAATGCGACACATATGAATGAATAATTGATGAAAAAATCGATACGAATGTTTGAATAACTGACGAATAACCATGTGGGTATCGGTTTCCTCTTGGGGCCTAGATCTGCGAGGGTGTCGAGCGGATTGAACAGGGGAGATTTGGGCTCGTTCGTGGAAGACAGCAAAAATCAACCTAACTCAATCCTTCTCTCTCTGTTGCAAATAATCAAACTCCAGCTCTTCCACAAGATTGCAGGCTGTCAATTCAAACCCCTAATATTAATCATTCTATAGAAGAATTCGACAATTTCAAATAGTAAATCCTTATTGCAGGGCTGATTGCATTCAACAACTCATCTGCTACAAAATCACTAAATAATAACAAACACTGAATAATAACAAACAGACTCTTGCTTACAACTCGATCATCTGCTCCAATTCTATATAGATTTAACATCTCATCCAGGGATAGAACAGACACGAAATCGAGAGAGAGGTTTACCCGATCGGCAATAGAGTAGTAGAAGCAGCTCCGCGCGTCGTTAGCGTCATCTCCGATGTGGCCGGTGGATCGATGGTGACTCCGATGGTTCAGGGCGGCGAACCGGTCCAGGGATGCCACAATCGGTCTCCATATGATCGAAGAAGGCGATGGCCTAAGCGGGGCAGGGCGGGACGGCCATCGACCTCGCCTTCGCCGTCGCCTTCGATTTGAGAAGGAGTGTCGAGTAGGATTCCGCCATAGCAGGGTCGAGGAGGAGGGCGCCGCCAGTGCCACTGCCCAGCAATTTGGACCTGAGAACTCACCGATTTGGAACTCGCCGGCCAACGGAATTGGGGCTTCTTCAATCGCCATCGCCGCCGGAATTGGGGCTTCTTCAATTGGCTCCGCCGGCCAACGGGTGCCACTGCCCAGCAATTTGGATCTGAGATCTCGCCGATTTCGAACTCGCCGGCCAACGGAATCGCACCGGCCAACATGTGAACTCACCGATTGCAGAAGCCCCATCCATGGACACCGTCGCCGGCATCGCCTCGCCTGGCTCTCTTCAGCTCCATGGGTGAAACAATGAAGAAGAATCAACTGTCGGCCAAAAACAAAATGAAGAAGAAGCAATTAGGGATTAGGCTTTTATTCCCAAAAACCACACGCGCCCACATAATGATAGAAAAAAGAGTAAGTCCGGTTTTATTAATTAGTGTGCGGGCCCCACCTTTTTTTATATTTTAAAAAAAGAGAACAAAATCCTTTTAATCTCAGCCATCCGCTTACTTCCATCCAATGGCCAGGAATCGTGCACAAAGTACACCCTAAGGGGTGTGCACTTTATACCCATTCTCTCTATATATATATACATACTACTTTAATCGTTTTCTAAACCCATGAGCATTGTTATTAGAATCCCGATCCGGATCTTTAGAATCTTAAGATCCTACGATCCTACCTAGGGGTCCGATCCGAATCTATGCATAGGATCTTTTTTTAGTATGATCTACAATGGGATCTTTAGAATCTTAATGGATCGATAGGATCTTACGATCCCACACGATCCTAAAGATCCTATTTTTATTAACAATATGTATTTTTTAAACATTTATTTTGTTTCATTGGTTGATTTTAGGGTGTTTAAATGTACACATTCATGTAAGGAACGTGAAAAATAGCTTTGAGACAATTGTTTTCGAGTCTTTTAACCAATAGGACAGTGTCTAAGGTCGTAAATGTAGATTTTTATGTCTGAAAATCAAAATATATTGTGTAACTAACATTTTTTCCCCTCATTCTAGAACTTTAAATTAAGCAACTTTGTTATATATTTTTTTATTTTATTATGTAATTATATTTCGAGGATCTTACAATCCCCTAATGGGATCTTACGATCCGATCCACGAATCCTATTGTGATTCGATCCTAGAATCCCGATCCTAATAACCTTGCCCATGAGTTTAATTCAAAATATTTAATTATCTGAACTTTTTCAATTATGTTATAATATCAATTTAATATATCAGTAAGATTTTATTTATAAAAAATCGCGCCATGGCTTGGGGATCATACTAGTTGTTCATAAATTTGACAGTTCAAAATATTATTAATTTAATTTTGCAATTATATTTTATAATTAATTTTAATAATTTAAATCTTTAAACCAAATTTTTAATAAATCCGAGAACTAAAAAATTTAATTTAATTTTCTTATTATGTTTTCTGATTATTTTTAATAATTTAAAATATTTTAACAAAATTTCTAATAAATTCAACATTTGAAAAAAAAAATAATGTAATTATATAAATATATTTTATAATTAATTTAAAATATTTTAAAATTTTTTTGATAATTGTGAATCTTTTAATTAAAATCTATTAAGGAAAGAGTTTATTTCATTCATGCACTATAAACAACAAAATTTATCCTCACTTTTCCTTTAAGTTTCATGTCACATAGCATAAGAAACGGAAGAGAAAGAGTTAGCTCAAAAGTATAAATAATGTTGACTCCACCTTAATGATAATATGTGATATATTTTTGTAGGGTTGATAGAAGACAAATAAGGTAGTAATTTATGCAAATATCAATTATATTTTGGAGTGTTTTATTTGATTTATTATTCTCGGAAGATATTTATTTGGCTCACAAAATTATATGTGCTACGGAGTATTTATTTTAATTAGGCCAAGTATTGATTTTAAATATAGGCTTACGTGAGATTTGGTATTGGATTTGATTTGTTTCTTACGTGTGTTTCAAATTGGTTTTTAAATTGAAGTCAAATTAGTTCCGTGAGTTTTAAATATCAATTATATATATGCTATTGATTTGGTCAAAGTAGTTTTGGAAGATTTGTTTTTAACTTCTTAGATTTGAGTCAAAGTTGTTACGTGAGTTTTGCATATTTTTTCCTTCCATATATATTTTCGGATTTGTTGGAATAACTGGTTTAAATTCTATCAATATGTTTTCTAGTATTTTCGGATGGAATTAATTTAAATTGGTTTATTTTTTTCTCACATCTTTTATTGGATTTTCGGTTAAGAATATATTGGATATATATTTGTGGTTCTAGAATTAAGTTGTTACAGGATTATTTCAAACATATTGGAAGAAGGAGATCTCGGCCAGAAGGTTCTAGCAGCGTCAATTCAAATTCGAAAGAGCTAGGAAGATTTCACCAGCACCAATCTCGGATATCTCTCCAGAAATTCAACGTTCAAATAGTTGTTACAACTAATCAAGTTTTGGGGAGATAAAAATCAGCAAACATCAAGGGCTCTCGGCTATAAAGGGAGAAAGAGAAGAGCGTTCAAACATACATCTTCCACCAAGCCGTCTCTGCGCATCATATCAAGAGCTCTCGAGTCTACAGACGCTACTGCTGATTTTATTTGCTTCCTTTCTCTCTCTATTCTGTATTTGATTTATTATCATTGAGAGTTAGGAAGTCTTGAGCTTCATAGTTTATATTCAATCCCTGTTATACTAAGAGTATCATATACTCAAACGTATCACACATAGGTGTGGCAAAGGGGACTTTTATTTCTCTGTATCTTGGGTTGTACTAGATAGCTGAGAGAGGTGGGGGCTCTTCTAGATTGGTCTAGGACTCTAAGGGATCTGAGTTGTGACTAGATTGCAATTGTATAGGAGAGAGGCTTCTCGGTGAGCTATTAGGATCCATAAGGAAAGAGGAATAAAAGTTGTTGAATCCTACGGGTTGGATAACCCTAGGCGGGGACGTAGGCTGGTTTAGAGCCGAACCTCGTTAACAAGTCCTGTGTTATTTTATTTCTCTGCTATTATTCTTACGTCTGATTACTTTGCAGAACTATCAAGGCACAAAAAAGTTGTTCAAGATCTTGAGACTGAGTTCAAGGCCTTGAAACCCATTATTCAGCCCTTGAAGTTACTTGCTCTACACAAGTTTGCGAAAAGCGTCTGTACTCTATTCAACCCCCCCTTCTAGAGTATTTGTCTCTTACTATTAATTACTTTACGTACTCGTTTCTTTAATTAGTATCAGAGCTTGACTCACTATTTGATTTAACAATCTGTGAGATCGATCATGAGTACTGTAGGAGAAGGTGGATTCGCTCAAGGAAGGTCGTCAAATCGTCCTCCTCTGTTCTGCGGCGACAATTTTGGCCATTGGAGATCTTTGATGAAAATGTTCATCATTGATCAAGACATGGAGCTCTGGGAACGCATAGTCAATGGACCAACTATTCTAATGAAGCCCGACGCTACAACAGGGTCACCACAAGTCGAAAAGACGGAAGCCGAATTTACTCAGACCGATCATGAGAATGTGGCCAAGAATTTTCGGGCCATGCACATGCTATATTGTGGTTTGAATACTGATGAGTTTAATCGTGTTTCAACTTGCAGGAGCGCCAAAGAAATTTGGGATAAACTTGTAGTAACCTACGAAGGTACTAGCCAAGTTAAGGAATCAAAGATCAACATCTACATACGCAAATATGAGCTATTCAAGATGCTCTCCATGGAAACGGTGAAAGAAATGTTTACCAGATTCACCCAAATCGTCAACAACTTGGACTCTCTTGGCAAAACCTTCAGCAATGAAGAAAAGGTAAGGAAAATCTTGAGGAGCTTACCAAAGGCGAAATGGGGGCCAAAAGTAACTGCAATAGAGGAAGCTCAAAATCTGTCAACTTTTCCATTGGACGATCTCCTCGGTAAGTTGATTACCCATGAGATGGTTCTTGGTGAAGAAGATGGAGAAGTATCCCCTACTGTAAAGAACTTGGCTCTACGAGCTAAGAAGGAAGAAGCATCCTCAGACGACGACGAGAGTGAAGATGAGGAGGATCCGTTTGAACTCATCACAAGAGGGCTAGCACAAATACTCAAGATGAAGAAGAAATTCTCAAATCGAGAATATTCTGAATCTTCAAAGCATCGAGGTAAGTCTTCTAACCCTCGTAAGAAATCAAAGATTCTAACTTGCTTTGAATGTGGTGAAACAGGTCACTTTGCAAATGAGTGTCCTCAAAAGAAGAAGAACAAACACCGAAAGAATGATTCGGATTCCTCTAGTGAATCGGACTCGGAAAATGATCCAGCAAATCTATGCTTAATGGCGGATCAAGAGGAAACTCCAAAAAAGCACCTTGCAAATATAGTAAGGAATTTAATTTCAAGTCCTACTGCTGTTCTATCTGAATTTTTGCAAAACATGATTATAAATGAAGAGGATTATATTTTGGAAACTAACACCTTGAAAGAGAAGCTATTGGAACAGGAGAAACGCATGAGTAATTTGTCGCTGGAAATGAAAAATCTCAAAGCCTCTCGGTCATCCCTTGACATTAAAGTCAAGGCCTTGGAGACAGAAAATTCTGTCTTGAAGCAAGATCTTTCTTCTTTAAGTCTTTACACCAAGGAATTAGAGAAAGAAAAGATCTCGTTGACTGAGAAGTGTAGAGACCAGCAGACATCGCTTGTTCGTTTTACCCATTCCAAGGCCAATCTCGATAGGATGTTAGGTGAGCACCAATCATCCCTCAACAAAAGTGGTATTGGATACAACAAGAATTTTCCAAAGAAAGCCCCTACCACTTTTGTAAGAGCCAAAGGGAGTTGGCGCACACCTATTTGTCATTTTTGTTGTAGAAAGGGTCATGTTAAAACTACTTGTCCATATCGTAGAAATGATCCTCATACAATTCATAATACTTTTCCATTATGTTTAAAAGGACAGGTAAAACAAATTTGGGTTCCTAAAGGGACTAGACCACCGAACATGGTCCATCCCGATTATGAATCTAAGTTTGTAGCTTGGTCTAGTCGAAAAGGTTGAGTTTTGTTGTTTTGCAGGATGTCACCAAGATCAAAGAGCATAAACGGATCGAAACAATCGCTCTTGGTGATAAATAATTTATTTTATTATATGCTACTAATGATTATCTTTGCTTAGTATTTCTCTTTGGAGTTTGATATGTTGAACAGGGAAGCACTATCGTAGGGGGAGCAATGACTGATGTATTTCAGATCTTATAATGCTGTCTCCTAACATCTCAAGGCCTTGAAATCATTTTCAAGGTCTTGACTGTAAGAGATTACTTGGTTGTTATCTTTTTAAACTTAATTTCTTCCCTTGCTTGTTGTAAGACAAAAAGGGGGAGAAATGTTATATGGTGCTTATCCTTATACTTGTTATATGATGTTCCACATGTGCTATATTTATTTGCATAATTGATATTTGTTTTGTCTTCCATCAAGGGGGAGATTGTTGACTCCACCTTGATGATAATATGTGATATATTTTTGTAGGGTTGATTGAAGACAAATAAGGTAGTATTTTATGCAAATATCAATTATATTTTGGAGTGTTTTATTTGATTTATTATTCTCGGAAGATATTTATTTGGCTCACAAAATTATATGTGCTACGGAGTATTTATTTTAATTAGGCCAAGTATTGATTTTAAATATAGGCTTACGTGAGATTTGGTATTGGATTTGATTTGTTTCTTACGTGTGTTTCAAATTGGTTTTTAAATTGAAGTCAAATTAGTTCCGTGAGTTTTAAATATCAATTATATATATGCTATTGATTTGGTCAAAGTAGTTTTGGAAGATTTGTTTTTAACTTCTTAGATTTGAGTCAAAGTTTTTTTTTTTTTTTTGAAACGGAAAAAATTTGACCATAGAGCGGAGCTCTATCAGCCAAGAGCATCCTTGCGGATGAGACTATGCAACAGAGAGTCATCAGGAGTCAAGATACCGTTGAAGGCTGGAGTGATACGGGACAAGCGATCAGCTACCAAATTTGCCTCACGGAAGACATGACGAATCTCAACAGAACCAAAAAAGCCCAGCGAGACTAGACTGTCCGAGACAATCATTTCAGAGTCTCCAGTAGGCTTCCCCATACCTTTCATACTTTTTATTATTGTTGAGTTGTCTCCTTCAATAATAAGGTTTGTTATTTTCAGTTCAGTCGCGGCCCGAAGTCCCATCCAGAGACCCAAACTTTCACAGCCACAGACAGAACTGATTGGTGATGGTCCATTACCAGAGAAAATCGGGGTTCCTACAGAATCACGAATGATGAATCCGTAAGAACCCAAACCAACCGCGGAGAACGAACCATCAAAATTTAGCTTATGATTTCCAATTGGTGGAGGTTCCCATTTTGTTCTCTTTCTCTTTGATATAGATCTTTGTTTGTTCACTTTTGTGGGTGTATTTTTGTTGTTTTCACAGTAGTCTGGGCAGTTCAAATTTGATGTCTTCCATACATATATTTGTTCCTTTATAAAGGATAAAATGTGTCTTATGTCCGGGTTTATGTTTTCAAAGAGTGTTTTGTTTCTGAAGTACCAGATACCCCACCAGGCAAAGGCGAGATCTTCAAAGCATTTTGTTCCTATTGTATTTTTGATTTCCCATAGCGTGGTGTTCAAGTGCTCGTCTTTGCTGAAACAACCATTCATTTTCCGAAATGTTCCCGGGTTATTTGCAATTAGTGTCTCCCTCGTAACAGGACAGTTCCATAATAAGTGGTTTAGGTCTTCATAGCAAGAGTCGCAGTGGGGGTAGTTTGTCGGAATCCCAAGGTGTTGAGAAGCTAGTCTGACAGAAGTAGGAACTCCATTCTTAAGGATTTTCCATAGGAAAGATTTTATTTTCGGGGGGATATCTAGTCCCCAGACCCAATTTGCGTTTGATGTTTCATGTTTCTTGTGGTTGTATATCATATCAATAGCAGACTTAGTGCTGAACCAGCCATTTTTGCTCCATTTCCAATAAAGTCTGTCAACTTGGATGTGCTGTGGTATTGGTATTGTCTTGATAGTTTCAATTAGGCTGTCTGGAATTATGTTTTGTAACTCTGCGTGTCGTTTATCTTGGTTCCATGTTTTGTTATCTTTGAGAAAATGTTTTATGTTGATTGTATCGTCTATTTGTTGAGTTCCTAAGATAGATGAATTTATAGGTGTTTGGCCTAACCACTGGTCTTGCCAAAACTTGATAGATGCGCCGTCTCCAATAGACCAATTAAGGCCTTGTTTAAATAGCGGGATTAGTTTTATTAACTGGGTCCATTGCCAGAAAGAGGTACCCCGCTTCTGATATGTGAGTATATTTTGGTTTTTGAGATATTTTTCTTTAATTAGTTTGACCCATGGGCTAGTTGGTTCCGCTAATAGTTTCCAGAGTAATTTCATCTGAAGAGCCGTATTCATATCCTCCGAGCTACGCAGCTCTAGCCCTCCATTTTCCTTGGTTTTGCAAACCTCATACCAACCGATGAGGGGTTTATGGTTGGGTCCTTTGTTCCAGAGGAAGTTCCAGTTGATCTTATCAAGTTCCGTATGGACTGATTTTGGTAGCATAAAGCATTGCATTATGTGTAGAGGTTTGGCTGCTAGCGTTGTTTTGATTAGAGTGCAACGTCCCGCTTGTGAGAGGTAATTCGCCTTCCATCTGTGAAGTTGTGATTTAGTGTTTGTTAGAAGTTCCGTGAATTCTTCCTTTGTCATTCTTCCTTCTATAAGGGGGCAGCCCAAATAGGTACCCCACTTAGGGGTGTGTGCTATTTCTAGTTCGTTTCTTATTAGATTTTTTTTTGGTGGTTGTGACGTTTTTAGATGTTTGGAATTGGGATTTGTGTCTATTTACCTTTTGTCCTGAAATAGATGAATATTCAGTCAAAACTTTGTTAATTTGGTCGCAGCCGGTTTTGGTTGCTGATGCAAAGATGACGATATCATCCGCGAAGGCTAAGAAAGGAATTTTTATTCCCCCTCGCGTCAGTTTGACTCCTATGTGGCTTTGTGGTTTTTCCGATTCATGTTGTAACCCACGGGCCAGAATTTCCGATATTATCAAGAATAGGTATGGTGAAAGTGGGCATCATTTTCGTAGTCCCCTCTCGGGAAAGAAGATTTCGTGGGTTCATTGTTAACTAGTACCGAGTATGTTACTGTGGTTATGCATTCTTTGATCCAAAGAGTGAATTTGGGTGAGAACCCAAATTTAGACATAATGGAGAGTAAGAAATTCCAGTCGACCAAATCGAATGCTTTTTCCATATCATGTTTTACAGCCATCCAACCTGATTTTCCATTTTTCTTTGAGAAGGAGTGGAAGATTTCATTTGCAATTAAGATGTTATCTTGTATTGATCTGCCTGAAGAGAATGCGCTTTGTAATGAAATAGTTACTTTAGGGATTACCCTTTTGAGTCTTGAAGCTAGAATTTTGGATATAATTTTATATGTTGTTGAGCAGAGACTAATAGGCCTATAATGAGATGTTGTGGTTGGGTTGTCTATCTTTGGTATTAATGCTATGAACGTATGGTTTGTTTGCTTCAGGATCCTTCCGCTTAGAAAGAAACTTTTAACTGCTTTGATGATTGATGGTTCCACAATATGCCAGTACTTTTTGAAAAAACCAGCTGGAAAGCCGTCAGGACTCGGTGATTTGTCATTGGCAAGACTGAAGACAGCATTTTTAATTTCAGAGTTCGTGACTTGGCGAGTTAGCCATTCATTATCTTCGTTTGAGATTTCGTTCCCTACATGGTGAAGTAGGTTGTTTTGTGTTTGTTGCCTAGCATGTTGCGTAAATCTTTGGCTAAAATCGTGTTTGATTAGGTTTCTAATGTCTTCTTCGTTGTTAATTGTTATACCCGCTGTGGTTTGGAGGTGTTTTATTATGTTTCTATTTCGTCTTCCAGTTGCTATTTTATGAAAGTATTTAGTGTTGGCGTCTATGGATTTTATGTGCATTCTTTTCGCCCTTTGCCCCCAATATTTCTGCTGGAAGGAAAGGAGGGAGGTGTGCTTTGAAGTGAGCCTTTTGATTTTGTTATCCAAGTTTTGGTTGTAAGCATTGCAAAGTTTCTTTTGCGATTCTAATAGATCTGTTTCTACTTGTTTAATTTGGCGGAAAACATTTCCAAAGGTTACTTTGCTCCAAAGCTTGCTTTTTCTTTTAACCTCTTGTAGTTTTTTCGTTAGTTTGAACATTTTCGAGCCAGGGGTGTCTAGCCTCCATGCTGATCACACAACTGATTCATAGTCTGGTTTCGTTGTCCATGCCATTTCAAATTTGAAGGGTTGCAATTTTGGTTTGCGGTTATCCATGAGGTCCAAAGTGATCTGGGCGTGGTCTGACTTAAGAAAAGCATGGTTTTTCGTGCTAAGGTTCGGGAATTGTTTTAGGATAGGATGGCTAACCATAGCACGGTCTAATTTTTCAAATATATTATCGGTACCATGTTCACGTTTTCTCCAAGTGTAATCATTTCCACAAGTTGGGGAATCTACCAGATTGAAAGTTCTAATAGTGTCTTGGAGTCTTGCAAATCTGTTTGCAGATGGGATTCTGCCCCCTAATTTGTCGGTAGGTTCTAAAATTTCGTTGAGGTCTCCAAGAATAATCAGCGAGTCCTTAGCATTGCGAATATAGTCTGAGAGTGAGGCCCAGAAGTTGTTTTTGTCCTTTGCGTAAGGGGTTGCATAAACGAATAAGATTTCGACATCAATGTTGAGTGCTGTGTTTATGTAGTCTGCCTGAATGATGCGGTCCGTCGAGTTTCTAATTGTGAAGGTTTCATTATGGAATTGGGATTCTTTCCAAAGAAGGCAAAGCCCACCCGCTAGTCCATTGGATGGAATGAAATGCATCCTGTCAAATCCTGGTTTCCTCCAGCATTTGTCTGGCGGAGGGTTTATTAATTCAGTTTCGGCTAGCATTAGGATTTTTATGTGCTCCACTTTAGTAATTGCTTCGATGTGGGTCCAGACGTTCTTTCTGCTAAGGCCTCTAATATTCCAAAAGCTAAACTTCATTTGAACCTTTTGAGGGGGAAATGGTAGTTTGAAGGTTGAGAACCTTGTTTATCAGAGTAGAGATTCTCCAATTAATGAGGATTTTGGTTTGTTCCTGATTAGTGTTATTAGTTTCAGCTCTCCTTGTTTGTTCATGTGTAGGTTTTTGTTTGAGGATCACCAAAAACAAAGATTCTTTGTTTTTGAAATCTTTCGTGCTGTTTTTGTTAGAATCTGTGTCATTAATATAATAGTTGATATAGAGTTCTGTAGTGTTTAATTTTTGTGTTTGTGTTGAGTTAGATACATTATTAGTATAGTTGTGATTTCCTACTAAAATAAGTTCTGTGATCTGGTATTGGTTTTGTATTGTCTCCAAGATCAATCCAGTGTGGGCCCTAATCATATTTATTACTCTATTAATAGCAGGTGTGCACTGTAAATATTGTGCATGATAGGATTTGAAAGCAGGTTTGGCATCACAATAGTAGCAAGTGAGGCACAAAAAGTGGTATGAAACAATTAATCGAAAACACCCCGAATAACCAATGAAGAACTGTAATGAGTTTAAGAGAATAGGGTTCAATGTCAAAGTAATAGTACTGGTAATCAGGAATAGGGGTGTACAAATCTCCAAATAAGAAGGAATAAAGTGAAGTCTTAAGCTTATAAAATTGTGAAATATGTACAAGTTATAGATCTTGTAACGTTTTAGATTTACATAATACATACATGTTATACTAATCCGAGTATACTTTGTATTTTGTTGGGTGAACCAAAAGTAGCGTAGAAAAGTGCATGGTTTAACACAAAGCAGATCAGTTGGTGTGTTACAAATGACCAACCTAAGTCTTGAAGAGTTAAGCTTTCTCCAAAAAGCATAGATGGGTTTGGTGACTTCAGGTTCTTGGTGGCCAAAATTGAACCCAGAGGTGGATCTTCGATCCAGGTGGCCATAGAGCTGCCAACACTGTGATGTGTATTCGTGCAAGTTAGCTGGAAGTACCTGTTTTCCGATAATTCAGAGCTCAGATTAAGAGGTGTTACATAAGTTTGATTGAAAGCTAAGTATGGTAAATAATAGAGCTGCCAACACTTAAACTACCATGGCACACAGTAGCAGCAGAAATTAGAAGTGAGGCAACCCAAGTTAACATGGAAATCCAGGATTAATTCATAACATACATTTATGGTACAAGCTGATCTATGACAGCTACAGTGGTATGGCTGCAATTTAATTAACAATATGTCAGCAGCTTTCAGCATAAGGTAGATATGGATAAACTGATAATGGAACAAAACAAAAGCATGATATAACGCCAGAGTTCCCTCAAGAGAATTTTCTAGTGTAAGATCTCCATGAGCAAAGGCAAGACTCACAATCATAGCAGATGGAGAATTAAAATTAGGTGACATCACACTTAGTTGATTGAATTCGTCATGTAAGTAATAGAAATTGTGTAGCATTTTTGTGAGTATAAGCATCACTTTTATAGGTTGTTCAACAAGAAAATAAAGGAGCTTATACTGAGAGAACATTAGTTCATAACATAGATTTTGATTACTTATGAAAGATAGGTTACAGATACTTGGAGTAGCAAAGCTAGATGGAAAGATCACCATGTTAGCTTGTGATCTTAGTTTTATTTTTTCCAAACTAAGAGTGCTGTGAGTTGTAGGATGTATGTGTTGTTTTAAGAATATAGGGTTAAATATTGGTATATTAGTGTTGTGCATCAGGAATAGGGGTATACAAAGATCCAGATAGACATAGATGTTGTATATTTTTAAGCTTATAAGACTTGAAAACATGTACAAGAAATAGATCTTATAATGTTCTAAGTATACAGTATACATACATGCAAGCTTGATCATGGTAGAATTGTGGTGGATGAACCAAAAGTAAGGTAGGAAGATGTATAGTTTAACACAAAGCACATCTTTTGGTGTGTGACATAAGACAAACCTTCCCCATGAAGAGTTATGCTTCCTCCAAAGTGTATTTGTGTTGTTGGTGTCTTTAGGTTCTTGATGGCAGTGCATGAGCCAAAAGGGAAACCTTCGAGCCCAAGAGACTGAAGCTAAGTGCTGCAGATTTTGATTAAACATATTTTGCTCGAGAGAAAGATTCCCCCGAGTAAAGTTAGTAATGTATTTTGTAGCACTCTTCCTAGAAAAAGAGAACAAAATATCCAAAGCTAGAGAAAAGCACTGGAAATATGGTAGGTTCTTAAGCAAGAGAGGATAGCTAATGACTAGATTTAATGAGTTGTGGTATAACTTGAAGTAAGAAAGGTGAAAGCACCTCTGCATAGACGATTCAAACCACGGTTTAAGAGGTAAAGCATGAATTTGATAGTAGTGTATTGATTGTAAAGGATATAATTGCCAACCCTTAGTATGCCAAGACACAAGGAAGCAGCATTTATCAGAAGAAAGGCAAGTATAGATAATCTGAGTATGTTTAGAAGTTGTATATTGTAGATAACACATATTTACAGATAATTCAACACACAAGTTTATAGGTAGAATATGAGTTTGTTTGAAAGCATAAATTTGATACAAGGTTATAGATGGTAAAGAGCATAATTGCCACCCCATAAGATGCCAAGACACATGGAAGCAGCATTTAGCAGAAGAGAGATAAGCAGAAATAATCTGAGTTTGTTTGGAAGTTGTATATTGTAGATAACCTGGATGCCAACACATAAACAGCCAAGGCACAAAGTGACAGCTAAAGCCTTGAAGGGTCTGTGATGTTACAAATCTTGTAGCACACCTCTTTGTGAATGAAAATAAAATTCCCAGAGCTAAATTAATACAATGATAAGAAGATAGTTTTATAAGAAAGAGAGGATAGTTAATAACTATTTTTAAGAAGTTGTGGTGTAAATTAGAGTAAGGAAAATGAAAGAACCTCATAAGGGATAATTCAAACCACAAATTGGGAGTAAAAATGTTTAACAGGTTGTGGAGTAACCTAGAGCAAGACAAGTGAGAACACCTATTATCAGATAATTCAAAGCACAAGTTAAGGGGTAAATCATAAGTTTGGTTGCTAGTTATAAATGGTGAATAATAGAATTGCCAACACTTAAATTGCCAAGACAAACAGTAGCAGCAAAAAACAGAAGTGAGGTAACCCAAGATATCATGAGAATCCATAAATAGTTTATAATATAGCTTTATATTGCTTCTACAGATCAGATTACAAATATTTGATAGGCTGGCAATGATAGCAACAAGTCTCCTTATGTTGTTGGTTATATTAGGATAGGAGTATAATAGACCATTAGGAGAACTAAAATGCTTTTTATCATAGGTTTTTATATAATATTCTCCTTGACTGAACCCTAGGCAGCCAAGCAAATTAGATTGAGTACAGTATATAAGTGATAATAAATATAATTGGTTTAATGCAATGGTGATTTGGTAAGAGTGTTGCAAATCCTTAAACTGCCAGATCCAGAACTTAGAATACAGACAATCCAGTTGAATCCAGTAAATCAGAAGTACTTGATAACATAGATTTTCATTAATTATAGAAGATAGGATACAGACATCATATAGGATATCAGTGTTAGAAACACTCAATCTAGACAGCCATAGCCTTGAGTAGTCACTGCTATTACAACTAGAGTAAATAAATATCCAACAGATTTTAAGCTTGTTAAAATACCAATCAAGATTTTGCCAAAAAATAGGAGTAGTTTGATTTGCAAAAGATACTTGAATTATTTCAAAAGGTGATGGGGATGAACTGCAGACATCACAGTCGGCCCATATCCAATGATGAGCTAGATTTGCATGAAGGTCATGTGTAGTGGTATACTGTGTATTTAGTTTTGTATAGTAGCATGTAAGAGTGAAGTGAATATGGTAGGTTTGGGTTAAGATGTGACAAACATTTAACCAATCAATAGTGAGCACCATACATAAATAAGAATCCATAAAATTAGGATAAGCAGTGTTGATCTTGTCAAAACATGATATAGGATCATAACAAGTATAATTGTCATAGATTAGATCTTGAAAGTAGCACGCATAAACACCACAAGTATCAATTGGTGAGTTATAATAAGTTGAAAAGAAATGCATACCAGTGATGAAGTGCTTAACACATTCAAGATAATCATAGTAAGTAGTTAACCGAAACCAAAGTTTCATTATTCTAAAGGTATAGTAATCAGAGTAAGGATCAAATCGACACCAAGGCTTCGGTCGGGGCCTGACAAGCCCTGATGTGAGTTTTGATTGAAGTTAGCCACACCGATCGGTGTCCCATGGACACAACCGAACCGAAGGCTATTTGTAAGTGATGATTTGGTTTGGGTGTCGCATTTCTGCTTCCCAGTAGGTGTTGATTGGGTTTGGGTGTCGCATTTCTGCTTCCCAGTAGGTGTTGATTGGGTTTGGGTGTCGCATTTCTGCTTCCCAGTAGGTGTTGATTTGGTTTGGGTGTTGCACAAGTGCATATTCCGCTGATCAGACATGGGTGTAGACTGATCTGAGTGATTTGGAAGGATTCTATTAAAACTGCAGATCCCGCAGAAGGGTAGAACATTAAACCGAGCCATGAGATTTTGAAGTGGGTAATCATTCGGATGAATAAAATCACAAAGCAAGTTCGTTTTATTAAGATTAGAAAACCTGTTCAGCAGAGTTGAAGATTTAGAGGGTGAGATAGAGAGGAAAAGGCCTAACCTGAGAGACAGGAAGCCAAAAGGAAGCAACGAAGACACCACAACAGTCACCCAACGGAGGCGGAGGCGAAGAAGAGCACGAGAGGGAACTTGGACGCCACCGAGCAAGCACCGAAGAGCCAAAACCATCGAGGAAGCCGGACACACCCTACTGGCAAACACCAACCCAAGGCAGACCAAATATTTCATCTTCAAAGTGGCTTCCCCCAGCATACGAGGAAACCAGACGGGAAGGAGGGGCATTAAAGGTTCATGGATCTTCATTTTTCTTCTCATTTCTTTGAATCCACGAACCTTGAACCGGAGCGAACCGAGGCCGATCAGTTCAAGGAAGGAGGGGAACACTTCAATCTTTTCCTTGGATGATCCATTGAATGCATCCATGAAAGTAATAGTGCAATTTATGTATTGGAAGAACACATGGAGGATGAGGAAAGTCATATTAGGATTTGGGTTTTGTCCAAGGAAATTAGGGATTTGGGTTGAATTGGGGGAGGTTGAAGGCGCGTGTACATGCGCGTTGATTTGAGGCATTTTGGGGTTTTTGGTCCGGGTTTTCAATAATTGAGATTTGAGTCAAAGTTGTTACGTGAGTTTTGCATATTTTTTCCTTCCATATATATTTTCGGATTTGTTGGAATAACTGGTTTAAATTCTATCAATATGTTTTCTAGTATTTTCGGATGGAATTAATTTAAATTGGTTTATTTTTTTCTCACATCTTTTATTGGATTTTCGGTTAAGAATATATTGGATATATATTTGTGGTTCTAGAATTAAGTTGTTACAGGATTATTTCAAACATATTGGAAGAAGGAGATCTCGGCCAGAAGGTTCTAGCAGCGTCAATTCAAATTCGAAAGAGCCAGGAAGATTTCACCAGCACCAATCTCGGATATCTCTCCAGAAATTCAACGTTCAAATAGTCAACTAATCAAGTTTTGGGGAGATAAAAATCAGCAAACATCAAGGGCTCTCGGCTATAAAGGGAGAAAGAGAAGAGCGTTCAAACATACATCTTCCACCAAGCCGTCTCTGCGCATCATATCAAGAGCTCTCGAGTCTACAGACGCTACTGCTGATTTTATTTGCTTCCTTTCTCTCTCTATTTTGTATTTGATTTACTATCTTTGAGAGTTAGGAAGTCTTGATCTTCATAGTTTATATTCAATCCCTGTTATACTAAGAGTATCATATACTCAAACGTATCACACATAGGTGTGGCAAAGGGGACTTTTATTTCTCTGTATCTTGGGTTGTACTAGATAGCTGAGAGAGGTGGGGGCTCTTCTAGATTGGTCTAGGACTCCAAGGGATTTGAGTTGTGACTAGATTGCAATTGTATAGGAGAGAGGCTTCTCGGTGAGCTATTAGGATCCATAAGGAAAGAGGAATAAAAGTTGTTGAATCCTACGGGTTGGATAACCCTAGGCGGGGACGTAGGCTGGTTTAGAGCCGAACCTCGTTAACAAGTCCTGTGTTATTTTATTTCTCTGCTATTATTCTTACGTCTGATTACTTTGCAGAACTATCAAGGCACGAAAAAGTTGTTCAAGATCTTGAGACTGAGTTCAAGGCCTTGAAACCCATTATTCAGCCCTTGAAGTTACTTGCTCTACACAAGTTTGCGAAAAGCGTCTATACTCTATTCAACCCCCCCTTCTAGAGTATTTGTCTCTTACTGTTAATTACTTTACGTACTCGTTTCTTTAAATAATCTATCACAAATGCCTCTTTCTATCACTTTTCTCACTTTTCTTGATTGGATTGTTTTTCCTAGTAAAACAAAGGCTTTACACCTCTTTGGTCAACCAAAAGATCAACATGAATCCAAGGAAAAGATATCAAAATAAAATTGTGAAACAGGATGTAAACGCCATTTCATTAAATACTCCCACACTTGCTGATTTCTGTTTATTCTGTTCTGTATATGCCTCGGTTGTCTCTTTCACTAACACACTCCAGAAAATGCAAGTCCAATTCAACACTACTTCATGGCAAGGCAAGTGGCTACGATTGAATTATGAAACTAGCAATTGCATAGAAACTCCAGCAGAGTAAGAAGCCCAAAACAAAATTCAGATGCTCTCATCCGTACACCAGTTGAAAATCAAGCAAAAAATCTATAAATAAGAACTGAAAAACAATCCCATCAAGGCCTAAATTAGTATCTGGAAACACTGCACTTGTTTACTCCACCTCAAATTGTTCAAGTGCACTAGCCTGACTTCACTTCCAAAAGGAATTCAAGCTCTCTACAACCTACAATTGCTGTCTATTGCCGATTGCCCGGAGCTGAATCCGTAAGAGAAGACTGTCATCTCCTCTCTTATATTCCTATGATTTAAGTTGATCAATGTTTTATCCAAAACAAATTATTCCTACTTGTTTAAGATTATAGTTTCAATTTCGTGCGGTAATCCTCTTAGGTTCAAGATCTTCCCACTGAGTAAAAAAGGTCATTTCCTTCGTTTACTTTTTTGGTTTCAGAACTTTGAAAATAAAAACAGTGCAGATCTCAAGAGCTTCTGAGAAAACAGGAGAAGACGGGAATCTCATCTCAGCTTACACACATACCAAATTTAGGGTTGGAATTTTCGGGGGGGGGGGGGGGGGGGGGAAATGGACATACCTAATTACCCGTACCCTGTTGGAGCTCCTCTAACTTGTCCTTTAAACCCTAATTGCCTCTTCCTCTAATTTCCAACCACCCAAGCCAAAACCCTCAACATTTGGGTGTTGAAGGAGCCCGAGTTGCAGCGATGCTCCTAAGGGCATAGACGAGCCCTTGCAGCACCTCCCCTGAAGGCGTCAACGTTTCTGCTGCCCTCTCTTCCAATCGCCCAAGGCGGAACTCACTAGTCAGTGGTCATTAAGCTTCCGTCGAACTTGGAGCATTTAGGAGCGCTCAGACGGAGATGCTGAAGGGCATAAGTGGACTGGATTTATCCGAAAACATCTCTACCCTGTTCGATATTCTTTTACGAGATTAGACATAGGGCTGGGCTTCCGGTATGGCGGTCCGGTCCAAGACCAGTGAACCGGAATCTCTAAAAACTTGGACCGCGGATCGGATCGGGACCGAAACATATAGTCCCGGGTTTTTCGGTCCGTGGACCGGACCGGATGGACCGTAGTAATTAAAAAAACTTACCTTTTTTTTCAGATAAAAAAAAATACCTTCTTCTAACTTTACGATTTTACCCACAAATCCCACAATCGGATAGCACTGAAGTCTGAAACTGATGGAAAATGGCTCATTGTATATATAGATAGTTGGAAAATAACTCATTATATAGTTGGAATATGTATATGTATAATATATATTTTCCAACTAGCTCTTCCAATCCAACAATCGGAGAGGCCGGGGAGATGGTTGACGCCGGCATCCATAGCCACCACTACCCTCCTCTCCTCCTTTTTAGGCATCGACAACTCATCCCGACAACCACCAGGTCCACCACCGCCTACCACCACCTCGCTCACCTCCAATAGAAGGCGGTCTCCGCTTGTCGCCGATCGAAGGCCGAACTCGGTCGCCGCCATCCCCAATCGAAGGTCGAACTCAGCCACCGCCATCTCCAATTGAAGATCAAAGGTTGAACTCCTCCATCCCAAATTGAAGATTGAAGGTCGAACCCGGCCACCTGCCCACCGCCATCCCCAATCGAAGAGACAAAGTCGCTGAACAGAGAGAGTGAGAGAGAGCTGAGAGGAGTGAGGCACTAGGGCCGGCTGAGACACGTACAGTACTGAAGAAAAAGCCACGCCTCTCCTTTCTTTAATTTTTACTTTTTTTTTTAATTGATAGGGAAGCCGGTCTAATTCCGGTCTGGTCCCGGATTTGGACGGGAACCCAAAATCAAAAATTTATTGGACCGTAGACCGGACCGTAATACTTCCGGTCCGATCCAAGACCGTAATTTTTGGTCTGATCCAAATTTTGCCCAGCCCTAATTAGACATGCCTAATTTTCAATTCTTAAAAAAATAAACTAAACATTTATTACACTAATTTCGAAATGTGACAATGAGTCATTAGATACCCATAAGCCTAAGCAATATCATTTATAAAATCATAGCAAAGATTACAGCAGAGAGATTAAAAAAAATACGTGGTAAAGTTATACATCCTTTGCAAGGAGCATTTGGTTCTGACCGAGCTATTAAAGATAATATTCTAGTAGCACATGAGATCTTCCACACATTCAAATCAAGAAAAGGAAAAGAATGGTGGATTGCTATGAAACTCGATATGAAAAAGTCCTATGACAGGGTTAAATGGGACTTCTTATTCATGGTCATTGAAAATTTCGGTTTTTGCCAAAGGTTCATCTCTTGTATAAAACAATGTGTGACAACTGATACGGGGTAAGTCGTAGGATGGCCCGATCTTCGACAATCAAGACTCAAACTCAAGAAACAAACAAGAACTCGACAAGACTCAAAGAACGTGTTGTGAGGAGGGAAATCGAGTATGAAATATAATAAAATAATTCAAACCAGATTCATGCCCCAGCAAATAATTACAAGACTCCCTCCAATGTAGTAAGAGAAAGTCAGGATCGAATCCACGAGGAAGCGTGTCAGCGGATCCTAGGCAGCTGTAATTTCTCACAGAAAAGCAAACAGAAGACAGAAACAAAGAAACAAAGAAAGAAAGACAAACGAAAGCAAGAAATAAAAGCAAACACAGAAGCTAACTCGATCTCGTCAAAAGCTACTCGAGATCGACAAATGTCAGATGAAACAGAAACTCAAAATCCGACAACAGCAACTCGATCTAGACCAACCTAACTCGATCTCGACAACAGCCTACTCGAGATCGACTAACCCTTCCTCTAGATCGAGTAAAAACACAGAAAGTATAAATCGCAACTTCGAACACAGATTCGCAGATTTCGACAGAAATAAACTCAATATATAAAGAACTTCCAAAGCCAGGGTATCAACGGCACAACGATACCCATGCAAAGTAACACATAAAGGCATAAAAGATCATGCTTTCCATCAAAATAACTTTCGTTACTAACAAATAGGCATATAAAGGCTTTCGCATAAGCCCTAATTGTTACTAACCCTTTTTCACATAATTAACCCAAGTTGCATTAAGATCACTTTCGCTTCAATAACACAAACAAGGATCACCTTCAACTCTCGCAAAAGAATCATGCTCATAGGGATAGAAGACGAATTGCATCAAAAGATTGTACCTTTATCGCATCACCTCACATGGTCACCATCGGGCTCACCCAAGCCCCAGAAGTGGGTGGACTACTCGCTCTTCATTATCAAGAAAGACATTAAATGACAAAAGAAACTAACTTGCATTGAATTAAATAAAAAAAGCTTACAACCAAACAAGGCAAATCCGCTTTCGCCTTTCCACCTTGCTCGCCACAAACTCTCTCTCTCTCTACTACTACTTACTTGTTCTTTCTGAAATTGAATGATGAAAAACTAGCCCCCAAAGCTTTATTTATAGCCTTCTATTCCTTGCTATTTAAGGATAGAGTATATCTATCTTTATCTAAATCTATATCTAAAGATTTTAAGATAAATAAATGGAATAACATAATTAAATCTAAAAAAGGGAATTATATCTAAAAGCTAAAGTATCTTCATGTGGATAGGTGTGGATAGATCTCGGATAGACTCGGCAATCTTCGGCCCCAAGTAATCCCAATCCGAGTAGGATAGCTCAAACCGCGTAACGCGTCTTCTGAAAAGATTTCCTCGATCTCGAGTAGGTTTACTCGATCTCGAGTAGATTGGTCATCGACTTCAGCTGCTCGGCGTCTCAGGTTGGTCTTCCTCGAACTGGCTCGGACATGGGCTCCTGGGTGTCCTCGATCTCGAGATAACTACTCGATCTCGAGTAATGTTGGCTCATCGACTAGGATCTCTGGTGTTGTCGAGCAACTCTTCTCGACATGCTCGGACAGGTGTTTGGCTTTGTCGACATCGAGGAAGGTCTTAGACATCGAGTTATGATGTTCGGGCGCCAGGTCTGGTAACTTCACCTCAGTCTCCTCGGGTGGACTCTCCTCGACTCTGGGCATGGGCTTTGGTGCTTTGTCGATCTCGAGTTGGTTACTCGATCTCGAGTAAGTTGTTGGAGTCGGGTTACTTTGTCTTCAGCTTCTCGACATGTGTTCCTCGATCAGTGCAGGTGCCTAGACATGGGTTGTCGATATCGACTAACCTTGTCGACATCGAGTAGATTTGTGCCTCCGTCCTTGCTTCTTGGTTTTCTCCTGAAATGGTTCCATATTCTGCAATATTAAACAGAAACTTATGTAGATCTCCATTTCTAACAAATAAGCATATACTACATAAATTCGACATATTCCCAGCCCGAAATATGCAAAAATGTATAGAATACGGAACTAAAATATGCATAAAGACATGGCTACTTTAGAGACATCAAATCACCCCATACCTAGACTTGCTTGTCCTCAGGCAATAACCAAACAATAACCAAGACCTACAACACATCCTTCAAGTCTTTGCCTTTTGTCAAAAGCAACATCTCAGTTAGTAGCAATGTAAGACAAGTGAATTTAACGTCATCACACATATATGAGCGATCCATATGCATAGGAAATATAAATCCAACCTCGCAGGAATAATGTGTTTACACTCATCTCTCAATGTGTTTAGGCTATGTAGATCATCTCTCAACTCAATTCCATATACAATCTCGTAAACAATGCAATTTAAATATAAATCCACTTCGCAACCAATTATGCAAATGCAACAAGAATTATCAGGAGGACTTCGCTCAATAGAAGTCTTCAAAGAAGATTCCATTCGGCGGGGTTGTAATGGGGCTTGGTAAGAAATATAAGGGTATGGAATTATTTGGCCATGTGGTGCTTAATAAAATTCGGGAATCAAGACTCCTAAATCTCCAACACAACTCAACCAAACCATAACTCTCAATCATATGCATCAACCAAACTCTCCAATTTATTTCAATGAAGCATGTAACCTTTCAAACTTAATAAACCTCTCCAAAGTATGTATCTTGCGAAATAATGAAAGAAATAAGGTAAATAAGGTAAAAATCCTCCTTACTTGAAATGAAACATAAGCGCATTCCTTCCACAAACCATTATTTCAACCACCTCTAAGTCTTAATTCCCAAATGGGAGTCAGGCTCAATTTGGCTAAGGATAATTTTGTGGAGTTCCCAATAAAAGTCTCAGGCTAATGTTCTGACTTCAAGCAGGGATAATGCAGGGTAGGTAAAGAGAGGATAAAATTGGCTTAAAAGGTGCCTCCATCATTTAATTCTCATTCTCATCAACATATAAATGCATTGGTTTTGAATAACTATCACAACATTTGGAGATGCATAGGAAGAGTAAATACACTCAAGAAAGCAGAGGGATTTTTTTATGTTCTCCCTACAAGGCCAAAATTCTCACTGGGACAATTTTTGTTGGATTTTAACCTTTAGCTTAGGATCATATGTGCTCAATTTCATCACAAGTTCACAATCCACATAAAAACAATTTCGAGGACTTAGGCTAAACCTTCCAAACATGCCATAGGATTTATATGATCAAGTCAATCATTATTTATCATCATAGGACATCTAAGTTAGGGTATAAAAACTAAGACAATGCAAAAATTAAACATGCATTTTTTTTTATTTTTTTTTCGACATTTTCTATTTATTTTTTATTTTTTTTCTTATGCAACTAAAAATAAGACTTAAGTATGAAAAAAAAACTAAAATGCATAAAATTTAAACATGAATGCATAACATAAAAATTAAAATTTTCACCATGTAAAACCAAAAGCAAGACTAAAACATATAATAATGATAATGAGCCCTTCCCCTACCCCATACTTAAAATATACAGTGTCCCCACTGTATAAAATCAAATAAAAACAAGAGTAAAGGAAGGAACTCACAGGATAACACATCTAGGAGGGCAGATCAGTGTAGGTCGAGTATCAATTCTTGTCGATCTCGAGTAAATAACTCGATCTCGAGGAGTCTTTCCTGCGTCCAGTGGATTTCTGAAGTCGAGGAGTTTCTGGGCTTTGTCGATATCGAGTTGGCCTACTCGATATCGAGGAATTTCTGGGCTGCTCCTCTTCGTCGTTGTCGACTTGGCCTTCGTCGATTCTGACTGTTTTTCAGGGACTTCTCATTCCTCTTTTCGCGATCTTTTAATGCTTGCCGACCTAAAAGTGTTAGATTGCACACAAAAACAAGACTTTCCACATGAAGTATTCTAAACCAAAAAAAAAAACAAAACCAAAAACTAAAACCAAAAAGTTCAAAAGTCCCAAAATTCATAAAGTCTTATATACATGCTCTAGATTTTAGAGTCGCTAGGCCGACTTCTTCATTAAGCTCAAGGTGGCATTTGCAGGACCCATGTAGCTTGGGCCTCAAATAGGATTCCATTCTTGTCCATCAGCTGCAATCCTCCAGAAGAGATCTTGTTCACCACGAAAGGTCCCATCCTCTTCTTGTTGAATTTGTTAGGGAACCAATGATCCTTTGATTTAGAGACATAGAGCTTGTCTCCAACTTCATACTCTTTGGGCTCATCATTGGATATCCTACATAAGTGCACATACCAAGGCAAACCTCTCCCATGTATAGATAGATCTTTAATGGAAATAGGAGAAGAAAGATCCATACCTTGGCTTACCTTCGCAGAGACGGAATCGAGGACCACGGTGTTTGGTCGATCTCGAGTAGGAGTACTCGATCTCGACGAGTTTTCAGGTTCTGGTGGCTTGCTGCTCGAGGATGCAGGTGCTGGGGAGGGTGGATGTTGCTCGATCTCTACAAGGTTAGTCGATCTCGAGTAAGGTTCAGCTTCTGGTGGCTTCAGCGTCGAGGAAGGCGAAGCCGAGGCAGCGAGGTGGTGGTCGATCTCGAGTACTCTACTTGATCTCGAGGAGTCTGGTACTTCAGTGTTGCTGCTCGACGATGCTGGTGCTGGTGGAGGCTCTTAGTTTTGGTCGAGATCGACTAGAGTCCTCGAGGTCGAAGAATCTTGGTCGACTATGACCCCATACTTGGTTTCTGTAAAGGCATCCGAAAAATAGTTAGTCCATAACGACGTACCTTGGTCCGTGTCGAGTGGATTCTCTGTTTCTTCCTTTAGGATCGCCATGATCTCCTCCACCTGGGCCTCCATATCCCTCTTTTCCAGCTCCTCAGGAGTCATATTTCTTACCTTGGGTTCCCCGCAAGTGATATAGCCAGCTGAGATAGATTTGACCTCTTCCATTGGACCTGTATGCCTCTCAGTTTTATTAAGGGAATACTCAATTACCTCATCGCTGATGTTGAAAGTGAGCACTCCTTTCCTCACGCTTATGTTGGCATCAACCGTCGCCAAGAAGGGTCTTCCTAGAATAATTGGACAAGCAGGGTCTTCTTGCATATCAACAACTAAGAAATCAGCAGGGACAAAGAATTTACCTACTTGTACTGGCACATTGTCCACCATGCCTGTTGGGATGACCACTGTGTTGTTGGCCATGTAAAGTCTAGCATCCACAGGCTCTAGGACACCTATCTTAATCTTGGACCAAATCGTTAAAGGCATTATACTCACACTAGCTCCAAGATCACATAAAGCATTAATTTTATATGGACCAAATCCAATGGATATAGCAAACTTACCTGGATCTGGCCTCTTCTCCAGTATGTCCAAATGGCTGCATTCCTCTGTAATTTCGGCCATTGACCTCTTTTTGCTCAGAATCTCCTTCAGGAATTTGACATAAGATGGCATTTCATTGAGAGCTTCTTTGAAGGGAATGGTGACATTGAGCTTCTGAACCATCTTGATGAAGCGCTGAAATTTCTTCTCTGCTGGGTCCTTTGGAGATTTTGTGGGGAAAGGCAGCTTCTTTTTCTGATTCGGAGCCAGAACAGACGTCGGATTTGCTGCAGCTTTCTCGATCTCATCCTGACCTTCCTCGATCTCGACTACCTCCTTCTCGATCTCGACCACTGTAGTCGACTTCGAGTTGTTGTGTAGTACAGACGACGGCTGGCGTAATTATTCCTCGAGATCGAGTTGCCCTTGCTCGAGATCGACTAAGGGTTTGTCGATGTCGACTTGCTGCTGGTCGACGTGCTGTTGTCCTTCGTTCTGCTGCTTTCTGACCTCTGGCTCTTGCAGTTGATGGCCGCTTCTGAGTTTTATAGCAGCAATGTGTCCAGTCTTTCCCTTGGGATTTGGTTCTGAAGATCCAGGGAGCGAACCTGACTGTCTAGGGATTCCTGCTGCTAGCTGGCCTATCTGTGTATTAACTGATTTCCACCATATATCAATTTCCCCAAGCCTAGAGTTGACACCTTGCATCTGAGTGTAGACGGAGTTGAAGGACTGCTTAGTTTCTGAATGATTCCTCTGTATTTCCTCTAGGACTATCTGTAGATCATCCCTTTTCTGGTCCCTTTCCGGATGTCCTGGAGCTCTGTAGGGCGGGGGATTCCTAGGGGCACCTTGGTTCCATTGTGGTTGCTGAAATCTTTGATCCCCCATGTAGCGTTTGGGACCCCCTGCGTAAGCTACCTCTTCATGGTATTCTGCCAGCCTGACTTGCTCAGTGTGTGGGCACTCAGTAGTGGTGTGCCTCTGTGATCCGCATTCAATACAAGGCTGATTGACAGAAAGATACTTTACTTGCTTAAGGAGCTTCTTATTCTGGTCTCTGTAGTACTGCTCCCTAACATCCGGATCAACCTCCTTAGGGGGCTCATATAAGGGCATGGATGGTGCTGGCCTGGCGTAGGGGTTCTCCTCATAGTTGACTGGAGTCCCATACTTGTTGTCATAGTTGGTCAGCTTGTCGAGAGTAGCCCATGCGTCAGCAGGCGGCATCGTCAGATACTCATAGTGGGTGTATGTGTTGATTCTGTCCTTTGCAGCCAAGTCCAGAGAATTGAAGAAGATCTCTTGAACTACGCAGGGTTGTTGTCCATGTGTTGGGCATGATCGCAGTAGATCCTTATAGCGGTCCCAAGCCTTTGCCAGCGGCTCCCCAGGCTGCTGTTTGAAAGATGTGATCTTCTAGCGCAGGAGTGCTGTCTTGGCATGAGGAAAGAACTTGTTTAGAAATTCCTACTTCACTTGAGCCCATGTCGTGAGAGACCGTGGTTTCAGCCCTTCCAACCATTTCAATGCAGGACCAGCCAGAGACCAACGGAAAGCTTTCATCAGGATGTACTCCAAGGTGGTACCTTCAGAAAGAGTACGACACATGTCAGTAAAGTTGGTAATATGCCTTAGAGGGCACTCATTAAATCTACCATGAAAAGCATGATTTTTAATTTCAATAAGGAATTGAGTGCGAATTTCATAGTTGTTTTTCGGGATTAGAATGGCCGATTTAGGCACGACGAGAGTCGGGTGCATAGAATCCTCTGCAGTGGTTGGGTATAGGGCAAGCTCAGCTTCTGCTTGCCTCGCACGCTCAGCTTCCTGTTGCCTTCCTACTCTCTCAGTGGCGAGAGCAGCATCCCTGACGGCTAGATCCCTCGTGAGCCTCTCAATCAGCTGTTCCTATGTCTCTGCAGCTGCCATGGCTCTTTTAAGTTTAGCTTGGATGTGTATAAGGCGCTCTGGTTCGTCTAAGGCGTCAAACTCAAGTGTTCGACCAGAACGGCGCATATACCTGCAAAGTAACTCAAGAGAAAAGTGAGAACTGACTACCTAAGGCGCAAATGATTGCATCCCCGGCAACGGCGCCAATTTGTTGTGAGGAGGGAAATCGAGTATGAAATATAATAAAATAATTCAAATCAGATTCGTGCCCTAGCAAATAATTACAAGACTCCCTCCAATGTAGTAAGAGAAAGTCAGGATCGAATCCACGAGGAAGCGTGTCAGCGGATCCTAGGCAGCTGTAATTTCTCACAGAAAAGCAAACAGAAGACAGAAACAAAGAAAGAAAGACAAACGAAAGCAAGAAATAAAAGCAAACACAGAAGCTAACTCGATCTCGTCAAAAGCTACTCGAGATCGACAAAACTCAGCAGAAACAGAAATTCAAAATCCGACAACAGCAACTCGATCTAGACCAACCTAACTTGATCTCGACAACAGCCTACTCGAGATCGACTAACCCTTCCTCTAGATCGAGTAAAAACACAGAAAGTATAAATCGCAACTTCGAACACAGATTCACAGATTTCGACAGAAATAAACTCAATATATAAAGAACTTCCAAAGCCAGGGTATCAACGGCACAACGATAACCATGCAAAGTAACACATAAAGGCATAGAAGATCATGCTTTCCATCAAAATAACTTTCGTTACTAACAAATAGGCATATAGAGGCTTTCACATAAACCCTAATTGTTACTAACCCTTTTTCACATAATGAACCCAAGTTGCATTAAGATCACTTTCGCTTCAATAACACAAACAAGGATCACCTTCAACTCTCGCAAAAGAATCATGCTCATAGGGATAGAAGACGAATTGCATCAAAAGATTGTACCTTTACCGCATCACCTCACATGGTCACCGTCGGGCTCACCCCAGCCCCAGAAGTGGGTGGACTACTCGCTCTTCATTATCAAGAAAGACATTAAATAACAAAAGAAACTAACTTGCATTGAATTAAATAAAAAAAGCTTACAACAAAACAAGACAAATCCGCTTTCGCCTTTCAACCTTGCTCGCCACAAACTCTCTCTCTCTACTACTACTTACTTGTTCTTTCTGAAATTGAATGATGAAAAACTAGCCCCCAAAGCTTTATTTATAGCCTTCTATTCCTTGCTATTCAAGGATAGAATATATCTATCTTTATCTAAATCTATATCTAAAGACTTTAAGATAAATAAATGGAATAACATAATTAAATCTAAAAAAGGGAATTATATCTAAAAGCTAAAGTATCTTCATGTGGATAGGTGTGGATAGATCTCGGATAGACTCGGCAATCTTCGGCCCCAAGTAATCCCAATCCGAGTAGGATAGCTCAAACCGCGTAACGTGTCTTCTGAAAAGATTTCCTCGATCTCGAGTAGGTTTACTCAATCTCGAGTAGATTGGTCATCGACTTCAGCTGCTCGGCGTCTCGGGTTGGTCTTCCTCGAACTGGCTCCGACATGGGCTCATGGGTGTCCTCGATCTCGAGTAATGGTGGCTCATCGACTAGGATCTCTGGTGTTGTCGAGCAACTCTTCTCGACATGCTCGGACAGGTGTTCGGCTTTGTCGACATCGAGGAAGGTCTTCGACATCGAGTTGTGGTGTCCGGGCGCCAGGTCGGGTAACTTCTCCTCAGTCTCCTCGGGTGGACTCTCCTCGACTCCGGGCATGGGCTTTGGTGCTTTGTCGATCTCGAGTTGGTTACTCGATCTCGAGTAAGTTACTGGAGTCGGGTTACTTTGTCTTTAGCTTCTCGACATGTGTTCCTCGATCACTGCAGGTGCCTAGACATGGGTTGTCGATATCGACTAACCTTGTCGACATCGAGTAGATTTGTGCCTCCATCCTTGCTTCTTGGTTTTCTCCCGAAATGGTTCCATATTCTACAATATTAAACAGAAACTTATGTAGATCTCCATTTCTGACAAATAAGCATATACTACATAAATTCGACATATTCCCAACCCGAAATATGCAAAAATGTATAGAATATGGAACTAAAATATGCATAAAGACATGGCTACTTTAGAGAAATCAGAACGCAGCAAGAATCAACAAGAAAGATGCAAGACTCGACAAGAACACCAAGATCCCTTGAGAACTCGATGTCGACTATGATCAAGAACATAAGACTCGATTGAAAACAAAACAAAGACTCGAAATTAAACAAGACTTGACTCGACAAAGCAGTGAAAGACCGATAGTGGACTGAGTTGATCTATATAGAGCAAGATGAAGACCTAAGGCCACCGTAGAGGGTAGGAACCAACACCAATGACTATATAACCCGCCTCTACAACCCTACACAACCAAGCGGACAACTTGGAGGCACAAGGAGGGGCTCGTGGATACCAGGGATTACCAAACCCTTGCGAGATTGACAAACTCAAGGCAAACCAAGTTGAGATCAATACCAATTTGTAATCGATGAGCCTAGCTACGAATCGATCGGCTTGCACTCGTTGTGTTTCGCACAAAAGAGAGTTTTTCTTCAAGGAATAACGTGAATGTTCTACAATGGAGATATCGGCCTTATATAACCTAAAAGGCTGATCTCTAATAAAAATAATAAATAAAAGAAATAATTAAAATTAACCCCTAAAGTCTCCTAAAATAACTTAAGTAAAAATAATACTAAAAATAGCAATAAAAGGGGTGTTCAACACTTAGTAAATTCGGCCCTAACATAGACTAAGGTGGATCGGCTATGTCTTGGCCTATGCACATGTAGGTCTTCAATGGCGCCTCGTGAAGTTGTACAGCGCTTGAGAACAGAACATGACTCACGAACATGAATGAGTCTCGCTGAAGCTTCTTAGCACGAGCTCAAGTCATCGGGCCATCTCCAAGGATGATAGGCATGTCCGGAGGTGTAGAAGATGATCCCGCATCAACCTCCCCTTCTTGGAAAGGATTCGACAACGAATCCAAAGTCTCGTCCACAGCAAGGTAGGGAATGAGATCTGCGACGTTGAATGTAGCACTGACGCCATAGTCTCCAGGAAGCTCCAAGTTGTAAGCATTCTCACCAACTCGTTGAAGAACCTTGAATGGTCTATCTCCTCGCAGTGCCAGCTTCCTTTTCCGTTGCTATGGGAACCTCTCCTTCCTAAGGTGCACCCACACAAGATCTCCGCGCCGAAAGACCACAAGCCGCCGTCCCTTGTTGGCTTTGTTGGCGTTGTACTCGGCCTTCTCCACAAGCTTCTGACGTGTCCGTTCATGCGGCTCCTTGATGAATGAATTTCTTAATATGTGGCCAAAAAAACAAGGCTTTGATTCTCTGGTAAGTTGCTCTCATCCCTGAGTGTCCACCCATAGCCTCCGAGTGGAAGGCTTGTGTGATTCGAAGCTTTAACTCCCTGCTGTCACCAATTACTACTCTCCTCTTGTATCTTAGGATGTCCCCTTGCCATTTGAACGGGGATTGGGAATCAATTGCAGCACCAGTCTTAAGCCTGTCAATCTCAGCATCATTGACATAGCTTGTTACTACTTCTTGAATCCAAGATGGGGTGACCTCTACCAAGGCAACATAAGAACTCTCAGTTGCTTCTACTGCTGATAAACCCCTTCTTGACAAAGCATCAGCAACAACATTACACTTCCCCATTCGATATTGGATTGAATAAGACAATCCCAGGAGCTTTCTAATGGCCTTCTTTTGAAGATGTATTGTCACTTGTTGATCTAGAAGGTGACGAAGGCTTTGATGATCTGTGATAATAACAGCACCAATGCCATCCTCACAGGCGTCTGTTTCCACTTGAAATTGCAAGGAGAAATCTGGCAATACAAGCACTGGTGGAGATGATAACAATTCTCTCACCTTATGGAAAGCAGTGGTACTAGTCTCCTCCCATACGAACCCATCCTTCCTCAAAAGTTCAGTTAATGGCCTACAGATGACCCCTTCTATAATAACCAGCTAACCCCAAAAAACTCCTCAATTCTTTTTCATTCCTTGGAGTAGGCCACTTGACGATTGCTTCAATCTTAGAGGGGTCAGTTGCTACTCCATCCACAGAGATCAGATGGCCTAAGTACTCCACTTTGGAAACAGCAAAATTACACTTCGAAAGCTTAGCAAAGAGCTGGTGTTTCCTCATGATATTCAACAAACTTTCCAGGTGCACCAAGTGTTGATCAAGAGTTTTGCTGAAGATCAATATATCATCGAAGAAGACTAAGACAAACTTACGCAACAATTCAACAAATACCATGTTCATCAAGGATTGAAAAGTTGCAGGGGCATTTAATAATCCGAAGGGCATAACATTGAATTCATAGTGGCCATTATGACTGCATATTACACAAACTCTAGGTGAATATAGTTTTAAGAACTTTTGGACGGAGAGCACATAAAAATGTCGGAGAAAAAAATTTCTTGTAATAAACTTAAAAGTAAAAAAAATACTTCATCCGTCTCAAAATATAGGTCGTTTTATTTTTTTGCATGTTTTTTAATAAGCTATAAACTCTGTAAAATATTATATTTTTATTGGTTTCAAAAAATAATATTATGCTTATTAATAATAAGTATAGTATTATTTTAAAAACTAATAAAAAAGTTAATATTTTATAAAGTTTTTAGCTCCTTAAAATATGCTAAAAAAAATAAAACGACCAATATTTTGAGACTGAGATAGTACAAAGTTTAGAGTCACCACTGCTGTTTGAGAATGAGTTTTTTTTATCCTTCTAAGTTTTTTAGTAAGCTGATTGATTACTTTGAACATTAAAAACACATTTGTTGAGCTAATGGGTTGGAATGTAGAACTAAATAACACATTCCACAAACGCCGGTGAATGGAATTTTCAGAATAGAGAGCACATAAGAAAAACATAAAAGTAAAAAAAAAACATTTCCTCAAAATATAGACCATTTTATTTTTTGACATGTTTTTAAGAAGTTAAAAACTCTATCAAATATTATTTTTTTATTAGTTTTATTTGAGCATGTTATATGATTTGCAATGTCTAAAAAGAAGCTTTATTATTATATATTAGGCTAAATCATGTATAGTTAGCTTAGTGCCATAAAACATATGACAAATGTAGCCTGGATGCTGGGCGCAAAGTAAAGTCAATTGTTGATTCATACTGCAAATTATCAGGTCAAAAGGTTAATTACCATAAATCTAGCTTCCAGGCTACGAGAGGTATTCCTAACCATAGGATTCTCGAGCTATACAACTGTCTCAATATTTCAAATGAAAATTCCATAGAAAAGTATTTAGGCTGCCCTATTATCAATGGAAGAGTTACAAAATGTACCTTCGATATTATTTGTAAATCTAAACAACAATTGTCAAAATGGAGGGCTAATGCCCTCTCTCAACAAGGTCGTGCTACCCTAATCAACTCTAACCTTTCTGCTAAGCCGCTACACTTTATGCAGAATTTTATGCTACCCGCGGCTATACACAAAGAACTCGACCAGATAAACCGCTCTTTCTTTTGGAATAAAGATCTCCAGTACCGGCCGCTGATTAGTTGGGATAGGATTTGCAAACCGAAGTAATATGGGGGGCTAGGGATTCGGAAATCTAGCGACATGAACGAGGCTCTCCAGATGAAGCTTCTGTGGAAGATCCTGGCTGAGCCTTGTAACGTTTGGGTGTCGCTGATTAGACATAAATACCTTCGTTCTGCCAGTATTTTCGACTACAAAAAGGCAGGGCCTAGCTCTTGGCAGTGGACCAAGCTGACATCTTTAATTGATAAATTTAAATCTGGGCTTATTTGGACTGTAGGAAATGGGCATTCAATTAAGTTCTGGACGGATAACTGGATCACAACCTCTTCGTTGTTGTCCAGGGAAGAATGTCCTCAAGATTGTAATCAAGATGAGACAGCTAGTGATTATATTTTGTGGGGCAAGTGGTGGAAGGAAAAATTACAGGGAGTTTTACCTAATTGTTTAGTGCTTGAGATTCTTGACATCCCTCTACTTGCCTCAAACCTTCAAGACCGTTTGTACTGGTGGCCTGATAGGGAAGGATGGTTTTCTACTGCCAGTGCATTTAAATTGATAACAGCTCAGTCAACTCCGCTCCCGGACAGTAATGCATGGATTTGGAAGGTTAATATTCCCCCGAAAGTTAAAAACTTTCTTTGGAAAATAGCTCAGGATGGCCTGCCAACCGCCGCTAGACTGTCCAGTCGGGATTCCGTAGTCCCTTCTACATGTTCTTTATGTAATGGGGCTCCCGAGGATGAGGTCAACATTTTTCTGGAATGCCCCTTTATCCAAGCCATCCACCAATTTCCTTCCCATGTTCAATCAGCAATTGCCTGCTTGATTGTCCAGTCTAGGGATGTTAAGCCTATTCTTTCCTTTCTTGGGAAGAGCCTAAATCCTACCGCTCAGGTTAGCCTCGCTTTCTCTTGGTGGTCTATATGGTATGTCAGGAATCAATATCTGTTTCAGCAGGTAGCAATCCCGCAAAAAGATAAAGTCTTACGACTAATTAAATCACATATAGATAACTGGAATAAAACCTTTGTAGCTGAAGCTGACTTAGAGGAGGAGTTTCTCCCTCTTCGGACCAAACCTCCAATGCAGAATAAGAAACAAAAAAGTATCTCTTGGCGCAAGCCGCCTCGGGGTATGCTGAAACTAAAATTTGATGGGTCAACGCTAACAAACCGCGAAAGTTCTGCTGGAGCCATTATCAGAGACTGGGAAGGCCGCTCTATTGCTATTTGTCACCAGAAGCTAGGAAAACAAAATCCGCTCACAGCGGAAGCCCTAGCTCTCAAAATGGGAATCCAACATGTATGTCAACTCAATATCGACAAAATCCATATCGAAGGTGATTATAAGATAATCATTGATCACTTAAACAGGAAATCTAACTGTCCATGGGAAATCGAACTAATACTTTCTGATGTACAAATTCTGTTATCGACTTTAAAAGAAGCAGTTTTCTTTCATGTTCCTCGTATGGGCAACAGAGTGACAGATAAGGTTGCACACCTTAGCCACTCTGCCCGAGGAGTCGATATTAAAAATGACATAGGTCTTCTTGACCTCATCCGCAAGGATGCTGCCTAGTAGGGCCAGCCCACCCGAATTATTTCCTAATCAAAAAAATAAATAAATAAAAATAAAACATATGACAAATAAAAAAAATGAATGAAAATCTTTTGGATCTCAAGCTTGTATTTTCAATTAATTTGTAAAAAAAAATATTAAACAAAATGGGGATTGAGAATCAAGCTCATAACCTATTGTTAATGAAAATCTTGAACATGGATTCATATTTTATATTTCAAAAGAGTATTTTATTTGCCTAAAATCAACAATAACCATTTAGTATTTAATTTAAATATGAAATTTTAAATTATTTTAGGTTAAAGGAAACATCCATACTCTTATCATACTAATAATAATTTTTTAGTTTTATTTTTTTTATTAATTTATTCTTATCTACTTAAGATTATAACAACCAAACAAACTCATCATTTTAAGGAAAAAATGATTTATTATCTACTCATGCAAAAGAACGAAACTTGGCCATAGATAAATTAAAAATGACACCGTAATTGTAAATAGAGCTAAATAAAAAAAATCCTAAAATTAGAGTTTATAGCTTGCAAAGTAGATTATTCGTGAGTTAAAAAAGTATTAAAGATGTATATATTTAGAAAAGAGTTTACTCATATGTGCACCAAAAACATAGAAAATAATTGTTTGAAAAATATTTTCTAATCAAAACACCTCAAAGTAGTTTAAAAATGGATAAAGACAAATAACAATATTTTATTTATTAGGCAAACTATTAAGAATTAAAGATTTGAACATTTGAACTTTAATTAAAATTCAAATAAATATTCTTTCTTTTTCTGTTCATATTTAATTAGGTTTCATACGAAAGATTTTTTTTTAGTTTAATCTTGCCTTTTATGTTCAAATTTAATCTTGACATAAATGATTTAATTTATTTTTTTAATTGGTTAATAAGATTTAATCATAATTTTTTTTATTTGGAGTAAAATTTTTTAGAAATTAGATAGATAGATGATTGATTAAATATCATTGATTAATCATTAATGAGCATTGTATATATAAAAAATTGTTTTTTTTTTAAATTTGATGGGTGAGAAAATTTTAAATCTAAGTAAAAAATTTACGGTAAGTTCCATCAATTATTATTATTAATTAAAGATGGATATTATTTTTAATTAAAGATGGAGATGAGTGTCATTAGAAAATTAAATTAGGAATTAATTGAATTAGATTAGATAAATTAAAATTAAGTAATTGATTAACACTAAATTATGATTGGTTAGATGATCTATTTTTAAGGGGAGATTTTTAAACATTTGGAGAAGCAATTGAGGATATTACTTAAATTTCTAACTCTAAATGTATGGCCGCCACGTGTCCTATTTTGCAAGTGTTTTAGTATTATATTAGATATCCAAAGTCAAACACAAAATCAATAGATTAGACAATCAATCACTTGATAAACCAAATAACTACTAGTATAGCGATGAAGTTCGGTGTCGAACCCACGGGGTGAAGCGATTCCCTATTCAATAACTCTAAGCAAAGACTCTTATGACAAAGAAATGATTTGTAGCAAGTAACAAAGATGTAAAAGTAACCAGATTTATGATTGCAAATAGATTGATATCAAAGTAGAAAGAACATTTCACCTGCAATTCTCTGACAATGGTTGGAATTCATGGTCCTCGGATTGATCTATTAATTATTCATATTTATAGGTCTACTCGACTAAAGTTGAGAGATCCGCAGAGATTCACTCATCTTATTCAATATAACTAAAGAATAGCATTAATGACTCAAGTAATCAAGACCAATTGGCACATTGACTCAACGCAATTAAGACTAATAGGCGCATATCGAAGTCAGCCCTAATCGAATATCCTCAACATAGATAAATTGAAATAATTCCCTACAAAGACAAAGAAACATCACTATCTCAATGTCTTTGGTTGCTATCGAGAAAACAACAAAGAATTCATAGCTAAGATGCAATTCCTAACATGGTGATCAGTTATAGAAAGGAACACAAATATGATAATTAAGCACAAGATGGTAACTATAAATATAAATAACTAGATAGAATCATATCATCACAATCCAAACAACCATGTCTTCGAATCACAAGCAAAACTATGAGTTTAGCAACTCATAAGTCAATTTTGTCTCTCTCTAATTGTGTTCATAGTCTCCCAATAATCAACCACTCTACAACAAATAGAACTGAAATAACCTAATAAAGCCTCTCAAAGAGTCGGCCAAACCCTAGTAGGAATAGAATAAAAGAATAGGAAATAATGTCTTCGGATCCAAAACCACGTATACTGGAAATCGGCCCACGGCGGGCGCCGTGCAAATGGCAGCAGGCGCCCCTTATGCAGTGTCCGACTTTCTTCAATTATCTTCAATGAACTCCAATGTCGTGCTTCCTTGCTCCTCTCTAGCTTCTTCCTTAGTCTCCATATGCTCCAAAACATGTCTCTTAAGTTCTTCCGAAAGTCCATCCAAAGGCGTAGATTCCACACTCGAATACTTCACACGCAATATACGAAACTAGACTCAAACAATAGCAAAACCACTACCTAATTGCAATAAGAAATACCTATATTTCCTATATGAAATATGCATTATAAAATCCCCCCGCACTTAACTCTTGCTTGTCCTCAAGCAACCATAAAGCAAAACATCATCTACGCATCCCACAGGAAATTCTTTTATAACTTAACTCATCAAAAGCAACATCATCAATAGTACAAATATAATCAAAGCATATAAATGTCATAACATGTATATATGGGATCAAGTTGCTTGCGCTCAGAAATCCAACCTTACCAAGGATAAAATGTGTATCTCTCACTCTCATGTGTTTAGGCTTTAAGCATACACTCACCTAAATTCCATATACAACCATCAACTCAAACATTGACATTTATATCACAAAATCTCCACCGGATACGTCACTACAGAAATAAGGACATCAAGAGGACTTTCGCTCAATGTAAACCTTCATAGAAGATTCCATTCGGCGGGGTTGTAATGGGGCTTGGTAGAAACATAGGGGCAAGGAATTGTATTTGGTCATGTGGTGCTATAAATTCCGGGAAAACAAGATTCCAAAACTCCCAACATAACACAAACCAACTCAATAACATTAATCTAACAAATCCACAACATCTCTCAATATCATCAAATCCAAAATCATCTCATGCTCATCGCCTCACATATCATGAAATCTCAACACCCAACAAATATAACTCATAACCAACATAAATCCAATTCTTCCTCATTATGCAAAAATAAAATAAATGGCTCTTTATTCTCTTTGTTTTTCTTTTTTTTTTCGGATTTTTTTTACTTACTTTTACCCCTAGGTGAGTTTTATCCTCCCTATGTCCAAGCTTTTATTTCTTTTTTTTCTTTGAGCCAAAATACATGAAAACCAAATGCATAAAAATGAGGGAATAAATAAGCACATAACATTACATCTTGTCAAAACCATAAACCATAACATCACACTTTAGCTTTATTCTCCTCAATCTCCAAAATAGATTCCATAACCCACTCAAAATCTCAATTCCCCCGGAATAAGGGTAAGGCTCATCATAGGATAGGAATAATAATTTTGTGGAGCTATACATAAAAGGGCTAAAAGCTCAAATTGGTTTCAAAACAAGATATAACATAAGGTACATGGATAAATATGTGGCTAAAAGATTGACTCTATCATTTGAACTTATCAAGCAATGAACATGTATATAATCGGCCTTGAAAATAGATAACCATGGCAATACTCAATGATAAATGCATAGGAAGAGTAAATCACACAAGAAAAGCAAAAGAAATATAGATGTATCCCTTATAAGGCCAAAAATATCTCAGTGGGAAATTTTTTTTTTCGAATTTCAAGCATACTCCAAAACTTAGATCATACATGCTCGATTACATATGCCTAATCATATTTCACATAAAAACCAATTTTCAGGATAAGATCAAATCATTCCAGAATTCCATGGGATTTATAAGATCATGCTAGTATAAAGTCAAAATAGGACAAACTCAAATTAGATGGAAATCTTTGATAACACAATATGCAAAACAATAAAACAAGACTCACTTTTTTTTTCTTAATTTTTTTTTTTACATTTTTCACTTTTTTTTCTTTATTTTTGACATTTTCTATAACATACAAGAAATAACATAAAGGAAATAACAAAAAAAAAATAAATTCAAACATTAACTAACCTAAGTAATTCACTTCACTTTTCCGTTATCCCCCCCCCCCCCCCCCCCCGCCCCTCTATACCTACATGTTGCATTGTCCTCAATGCATAGAAACACAAAAATGAACAATGAAAAATAAAATAAAGGGTTTGAAGGAAGCAAAAGACTAACCAATTACTGTGAAGGCGGGGTCTGGGGTCCAGACCGCTGATTGATGTCCTGAAGGGATATCAATATTGCGTTCTAAAGACTCGAGAGTTTCTCTGAAAGACTATCGAGCTTGTCAGCAGTGCTCGCCTCAAAATCAGCAAATCCTCGCTCAAGATTATCCATAGTGACATGTATAGGATCAACGTCATCTCCATCAACTTCTTCTCTTACTACTACCTCTTCTTCTATAATCTCACCAGGCTCATCGTCAATGGCCTCCTCATCAGTGGCCTCATCAGCAAACATAGACCTTTGTCTCTCTAGACTGTGCTCATCAGGATCCAATGGAAACTTATTGTGATCGAGACTAAAATCAGACATCCTCAGGCAATATGGTAGTTCCACAGGTAGATAAATATGATGCTCCTCTCCTGGTTCCGACTTCCATTTGAAACACCATATTCCATCCGGACGCTGGGTCCATTCAGTCATGCCCCACCACTCTAGGTTGACAAGAGTGTAAGCCTTCTCTCCACTGAGAGGATGCAAATCATTAAGACAGACACCCACTCGGCGAGCAATCATCGATATCAAACCTCCGAAAACAATAAGGCGTTCAGGCCTCACATGAGTAGCTCGAGTCACCTCCATACAGTTTCCCAAAAATAGCTGAACCCAGTCTGGGATATGCACCCCTCCCGGAGTCAAGCAACAAATATAGCTCTAGGCTCTCATAGTAACAACGGAAGAATTCTCCACACCCAAGAAAGAGTTACAGAGTACCAAATAGCACAACCTCAACGCAGGATGAGTAATCGTGGATGCACAGCGTTGTCGGCTCATCTCAAAAAGCTGATCTGTAGCCTTCTTTCACATGTCAGGAGGATTTGTAGCAGCCAACTCGTCCCTAAATTTGGCATCAGCAGACGTTTTGGTAACACCAAAAGCTTGTGCAATGAGATTCTTAGTTACCACGAACTTCCGATTCCCCAGCTGAAAACGAATCTCCATATCAGAACGATAATCCAGGGTAGCCAAGAACTCTCTCACTAATGCTGGATAGGTAAAATCAGCCACACCCAAGAAATCGCTCAATTCTTCTTCTCTAAGGACTCGATAGGCCTCCTAAAAAATTCCCAATTTCTTCAACGTCGGAGGATGAAAAAATAGGGTGGATTCATACTCCCTCTTCTCAAGCTTGAGCCAAGGATCCTCTTCTTCCCACGACAGCAAATGGGGCTTCTTCATAACAGGAGCAGAAGACATGATGTAACTCGAGGGAAAAACCAAAGAAAAACCACGGAAACGACCAAAAGACGGGCTCTATACAGGGACGGCGGGTGCCGTGTCTGTGGAGACGGGCAACCAAAGAAAAACCACGGAAACGACCAAAAGACGGGCTCTCTACAGGGACGGCGGGTGCCGTGTCTGTGGAGACGGGCACCGTGTACTCAGAACGTTGAATCCGAGTGGAAACGTATGAAAACCGACGTCCACACCCCTTAAAACAGGAAACTTTCACGAACAACTTGGTTTCAAAGGGTTTTTTGGTGATAGGTAGGGGAATGGTATATGAAAGGTTGATTTTTGTGGATGTAGGGTAATGGTGGAGAGTTTGTTGGTGGAAGAATCGATTGAAACACAAGGCTTTAGATTTTTGGCATGGATTCAAGTAGGCTTTTGGGTTTTGTAGATTTCTTGAGCAAGCTTGAATGATTCAAAATAGGGAGTAGCAATATATGGTGAGTTGGAGAGGGAAAATATATCAAAAAGAAAAATAGAAAACATTAGAACTACATATAATAGAAAATAGAGAAAAGATAGAAACTCTAAATCTAGAAATAAGGAAACTAACCCAAAAAGAAAAATGCAATCCTAAAATAGATAAAAGATAAAATGACCTAACCTAAGATAGATAGAAAACAATCTAATCCTAAAAATAGATAGAAAATAATCTAACCTAAAACAAATAAAAAGAAAATAATCTAATCCTAATAAAATAAATAAAACTAACCTAAAACGAAAATAACAAAAAATAAAAAGATAGAAACTTCCCTTCCAAGTTTACCAAAATTCGGATTCGTCAGGCGGACAAAGGGCGGCGGGCGCCGTGTGACGGGTGGCGGGCGCCGTGTCCAACGAATGTGACTCTTTTACGCCAAGAAGCTCTTCTTCAGTTCCGCGAAAAGAAATAGCTTTTGCACTCCAAATCAGACAAAACTCAACTCCGACACATGTTTTAACTTACCGTAGCTTCCAAAAATCAGCGACACGATTGATCCTACTTTATTGAATTGAAAACTAATTGCAAAATAGAAATAATATATACTACCTAACTACCTTGGGTTGCCTCCCAAGAAGCGCCTTTGTTTCACGTCTTTGGCTCGACGTGATGCATTTCTTGATCAAGTTATTCCACCAAGATCCTCCACAGTTGTCCTTTTCAAGACAAGAGGGGGAACTTTAGGAACTTCTCCAACATATCCATCAATTGCATCAATCGATTCCTTCTTGAAATGAGTTACTCCTGGAGGTTGCCCTGCAACTGCAAAAACTTTAACATTGTTAGGAATCGATTTTTCATAGGGACTAGCAATAGAATCATTTGAATTAGACACATTGTCACGTGACTTAAACAAATTTTCAATTTTCCTCTCAATGTCATCTTTCCCTAATCCAATTTCATCTTTGTTAGAAAACTTAAGATTCATAGATTCAGTTTCAACAAAAGCATCTAACAAACCGTTTGATTCATTCTTGTGATTACTTTCGTTAGAGTCAAGAACATCTATAGAATCATTGGCAGAAGAAACAATATGCTCAAATATAGAAAACTCAATCTTTATACCATCAAACTCCATAGTTAGTAGACCTTGAAAGCAATCAATCTTAGTCTTAGCCGTTCACAAGAATGGCCTTCCTAAGATAATTGGTGTTTCAGGCGTACCTTGTTCCATATCTAGAATGAAGAAATCAGCTAGAAATATCAAATCATTTACCTTAACCAAAACATCCTCAACAACTCCTCTAAGCTTAATATTAGAACGATCAGCGAGTTGTATAGTAAAACCTGATTCAGATAATGCATTGAGACCCAAAAACATGTACAAGTTATCAGACATAATATTGATTGAAGCACCGAGGTCTAACATAGCTTTGGTGAAGCTAGCATTACCTATTGCATATGGGATAGTAAACATACCTAGATCTCCGCACTTTTCACGCAACCGTTTTTGAAGTAAAGCAGAAACATTCTCACTTAAACTTACCTTTTCTTTCTTTCACATCATTTGCTTGCGTTTCATCGTGCATAGTTCTTTCAAAAATTTTGCATAGCGAGACACAATTTTAATCAAATTGAAAAGTGGAATATTTACCTCACAATGAGCAAATGTGTCATAAAGAATTTGTTCATCTTCCCACTTACGATCGGATCTTAAGGCATGAGGAAAGGGTGGTGCAGGTCTTGAAACCTCAGAAGACCACTCTTTAGAAGAATTCTTCGGGGATTGAACAACGTCAGAAGTCGGATCCGTAACTGGAGGAGGCGGCGGGCGCCGTGGTGAGGGGTGGCGGGCGCCGTTGTGAGGGGCGGCGGGCGCCGTCTATGCAGTGTGTCTCTAATTCCGTATCGTCCTCCTTACTTCCCAAATTAACTTCTTCCCTAGGCCTTTCTTTAACATTCCTAATGGGCAAATCCACTTGTTTACCTCCTCTAAGGAAAATGGCGCTCACATTCTCCTTCGGATTCACTACCACCTGCGATGGTAACTTCCCCGAATCTTTCGCTTTCAATTCACCAATCTCCTTAGCCATCTGACTCAGCAACTTTTCTTGAACACTCATCTTTTCCAATAACATCCTCCATGTCTCATCTGTATCTTCTTGTTGAGTGTTTCTTGGATGATTCTCAAATTGTCCTCTCTGAAAAGGAACTTGTTGCTGCTGGCCTTTGCCGTTGAATCCACTTTGACAGTTTGAATTGTAGCCCTGATTGTAGTTGTTACCAAAGTTGCGGCGAGGCCCATAATCCATAGCATTCCCTTCAGCGGTGTCCCCCTGAATCCAGGGACACTTATCATTCGGTTGAGTTCGATCTCCATAAACACCACAAGTTCTAGGCTGATGGGGTTGATTCATTTGCATAGCCATCTTGTTCCCTATATCCATAAGCCTATCGATAACATCATTGTGACCATCTCTCGAACTATCCAACTTATGAACTCCTCTAACTCCTTGGTGTCTCCCATATTGTTGCGATGTATTGGCTACCCCTTCAAAAATCTACATTGCTTCCTGAGGTGTTTTATTCAAAATATCTCCTCCACTAGTAGTATTGATGAAACTCATATCTGTGTCAAGCAAGCCTTCATAAAGATATAACACTAGATCATCCTTGGGGATACCATGTTGCTGACAACTACCCTTAAGCTTTCTTGAACCGCTCAACATACTCATAAAGACTCTCCGTAGGTGATTGCTCAGTATTGGATAATTCCTTTTTAAGTTTATTGAGGCGAGTCGCAAGAAAGTACTTTTGTAGGAAAGCTTTCTTCAATTGCACCTAAGTAGTAATGCTTTATGGGGGTAGGTAATAAAACCAATCGCTTGCAGAATCTTTCAAGGTAAAGGTAACACTCTCAACATCAATTGGTTATCATTCAGGCCTTGGGGTCTAAGTCTATAACACGCGCTCATAAAGGTAGCAAGGTGCTTGTTTGATTCTTCCCTAGGCAATCCATGAAAGTAGGGCAAAATAGAAGACCAATTCGACTTATTATCAAATGTTAAATACTCAGGGAGATAAGGAAGACTAGTTGCAAGTGGTTGAGCACTCAAATTAGGCTCTTTTAGGTTTCTCAGGGACCTTCTTGGTGGATCAACAACTCCGTCTTCTTCCATCTCCTTGTTTGTCTCAAACTCAAGCTTCCTTTTCAACCTAGGAGATCTTTCAATCTCATAATCAAAAGACAAAGGCAATGAATTAGAAGATCTAGTTTGAACCATACAAGAACACAAAACAGTCAAACTAAAGAGTAATTGAAAGATATAAAGAAAAGCAAACTCTTTTCTTCTCTCCGGCAACAACAACAACAACAACGTGCCCAGTATATCCCGCTTGAAGGAGGGTCTGGGGGGTCGAGTTGTATGCACCCTTTCCCCGACTAGGCCGAGAGTGTGTTTCCTAGTGACCCAAGACAAGTCCTCGAAGACATGACAAGACTCCACACCATAAACAACCACAAGAAATAAAGGAAAAAAAGACCACACATAAGAATTAAGAAAAAGATGCGCATAAACAGGATGAGACGACAGGAAAGCACAATGCCGGAAAACACTGCACCCTACTAGTTTTCGACAATTCTGATAGCACTCCTCCACTGCACTCTGTCACGTGACATCTCCTGAGTGAGTCCCAAAACGGCCAGGTCCTGTCGAATCACTTCACGCCAACTCTTCTTTGGACAAACTCTACCCTGCCGGACACTATCGATAGCCAAATGGTCACACTTGCGCACTGGCGCACTCGGATCTCTCCTCAGAACATGTCCATACCATCTCAGTCTCGCTTCCCGTAACTTAGCCTGAATACTGAACACTCCTACCCTTTCTCTGATAGCCTCGTTTCTGATTCTGTCATGAAAGGTGACCCCACACATCCATCTGAGCATCCTCATCTCCGCCACCACTAGTTTCTGTTCTTGTGCCTTACTTGTCGCCCAACACTCTGGCCCATATAATAAAGCTGGTCTCACCACCACTCTGCAACCCTCCATTTCTTCCAAACTACTTGAATCAGGTGCTTGACGTCCATGTCTACCCCTCCATTGCTCTGCATCACAGATCCCATATACTTTAAATTGTCTTTCTTCGGAACAAGGTCCCCACAAAACAGGACCCCCTCGTCACCCACTTCCTCTTCGCCAAACCTGAAAACCATATATTCTGTCTTTGTTTTGCTCAAAAGGAAGCCCTCACGTTCAAGCTTATCCCTCCATAAATCAAGTTTGCTGCTGACCCCTACCCTAGTCTCATCCACCAGGACAACATCATCCGCAAACAGCGTACACCACGTGATCCCACCCTGGATACTTCCTGACACCACATCCACGACTACTATAACGAGAAACGGACTCAAAGCCGAGCCTTGGTGCAAGCCCACTTGTACATCAAAGTACTCACACTAGTACAAATATACTTTTCTACGACGTTTAAAAAACGCCATAGAAGCCTAACCATGGCATTTTTAAACGCCATGCTCAAACACCGTTGAAGCCCACGCCATGCTTTTCTCCTCCTTTTTATGGCGTTTACCAAACGCCATAAAAATGCAATTGATGGCGTTTTTTAAACGCCATAGTATCTCTATGTTATCAATTACAGATAGAATCTATGGCGTTTATAAAACGCCATGGATATTAATTCTTTTAAAAAAAATTAAATCAGCACAATCCATGGCGTTTGGAAAACGCCATGGAATTTCATTTATTTAAAAAAAAAAAATTATTGGCAATCAGCGTACATTACTCAATAGTATCTTGTAGTCTACTAATTACATCCCATATCAGTGACCCAAAAGTTTCAACTTAAGTGCTAATTAAAAATTACATATCAAGGAGCTGTTTCCTAAAGGTTTTAACTTATAAGCTTGCCTTGAAATGATCATTGGTGAGTATCACTTGATGTGCATTTCCATATGATCGAGGTCTTGGGCGTTTCATCACCTTTCTGGCATATAGAATGTGAATCTGTAAAGGAAAGGGCATACATTAGTTTTTGTACATCCTATGGATCTAGAAACTAGTGGTTTTAGAGGGATGAAATTACCTAATATCAGTTTGAACTTGTGGTGTCCTCTTTTGGTGTGTTTGATTTGTTCTCCTTTGTGCAGAGCATTCATCAAAGAATGCCCATACTCTTAATGCACATTATTTTTTCATAGCAATTAACCTTTGAAAAAAGAGAAAATCGCATTAGTGAGAAAGTATTACACAACTAGTAGAGGCAAAGCCTTTTTTCTGCTTATTACCTGAAAAACTGAATCACAAGTGCTACCAAAATTTGGATCAAAGTGCTCCCCAAGACATGCTAATAGTACTTTCAGTGCCTATCCACCTACACGTCACAACATCCAACTTAAGTCATTATGAAGTGCATTTTCATCTATGTAGATTAAAAATCATAACCAACAAAAATAAATATGGCAATCTAAGCAAACGGTCAAGAATGGATAACAGGCACACAGTAACAGCAAGTTGGTTACACCATGGGTACATACAAATATACCTCTTTGGCATCATGGCCTTCAGCTCAAACCTTGCACAAAGCTTGGCAAATTCTCTAGCTTAGCACCCCTTTTTTTTTCCAAAAAATGCATACAAGGGAACAGAGAGGCCGAGAATGATAAGGAAACATTTAGACTAAAGGTCAATTAATAACCATAGTGACACATTTAATGTGATGATCATATTAAAACTAAAGCTTTCCATCTAGAAATAATCTCCAAACGTGGAGCTTTTAACTTAATATGGATATATATGTAATATATGCAATAGATAGTTTTGTTCAAGCAAGATAGACAGCCTTCACCAACAATACGTGTGCTTATTTCATATCATTGTCTTTCAAGCAAATCTTTCAACAGTTACTTGAAAATTTAGAATATGATTCTCAAGGAGGCATGTCAAATAATATGATTCTCAAGGAGGCATGTCAAATAACAATTGATGTCATAACAAAAAAAACAACATCAACCTAATATACAACAACAACAACAACAACAACAACAACAACAACAACAACAACAACAACAACAACAACAACAACACACACACACACATATCATCTTGCTCCAACAGTAAACTTTAAACAAAAACTATATAAATTGAACTGAATGCAGACTGCAGAGCATCTCAAACTAAGAAATACATGGAATAGCATCAAAGCTTTTACATAACATAGGAGTTTAAAAGGAGAGATGATTAATCTGAAAAAGAAGAAATAAAATTTTACCAGCTTTAGACAATGCAATGCTCTTGACATATCTCCAAACATTTGCTGGAATAACAGAAGTCTCTTCAACTGGAGAATAGAGGCATATCCCAGCAATAAGGGTCAACATAAGCTTCATAAACAGGTCCTCGGCCATTCGACATGCAAAAATATATCAATACTGTAAATACTTTCAAAAAAAGCTTTGATGCTATAAAATGGTAACAAGTAACAGCTCGACCACAAATCTGCAATTTATAAATGAAATCAATAAGGCATGCATTTCGATCTTTACAAATACAGAAATTCATTTAATCGATCTAAGGTTAAAGTAACATTTAAATTTCAATAGTCAACCAAGTAAACATGAAATTAAATGCATGAAGGAAAGTATTGCAAGTTGATTTCTCGACAAATTGAGAGTTACCTAACAATGTCATCATTGATAAAGCACAAACAACATAACCATATATGCACTATGCACCCCTCGTCCCATCACATGTATTTCGGTTGACGATTAGCTTGCAAAATATCTAAATTGAACAAATTAAGAAACAAAAATTAATATGAAAATTGCACATGTGCATGTGGCAAATTATCAATCAACCAATGCCCAGTCTTTATTTCACATGTATCATCGAGATGAGTAATATATCAATCAACCAATGCCCAATCTTTATTTCAGGCAGAATAACTACTCAAATAGTCAAATGTGATTCAAAATAATGCACTAGAATTCAAAGTAATGCATGCAAACTCGAAGGCTATCATTTGATGTTTGAGGACAACACCTTCAAACAGCCACAGAGTAAACCTCATAAAATAAAATTTCAAGAACAAGCTCCTTTAAATCACTAGAAGATATACCAAACTCATCATGCAAGACATGGTAGTGCATAGGAAAAAATGCCCTTGGAAAGGAAAATAAAAAAAGAGGTAACTCACAATCATTTTAGGATGCGGTGGTTATTCTATGCCACATTCATAACAAACTTGGGATCGCATTTTTCATCCAAAAATTTGGATTTCTTGATTATCTGTTCCAGATCAATGTTCAAAGCTTGTCAATAAATTGAACTAGACAAAGAACAATATAATAAAAGAGAAATAGAAAATAAGAAAGCATATATAACATTTAATTTCTATAGTCAACCTCAACTTAAGAAAATGATGGATAGACTGCTCACTTAGAAATAAATGTGTAGTACCTGAAAATGATTATTTACTTGGGCTTCCACTTTATGAAATTGGAATTGAAATTTGGGTTATAATGTAAAAAACCAACAACATACAATGATAAGTGATAACTAGAAGAAAAGAAAGAAAATTTATATAAAAAAAACGAAACAAGATTTACTTACAATGCCCTTAGTTTCCCCAACTTTGATCAAATCTCTAACATTATTCCTTGGATCACAATGGGCTAAAAATGTAAGAACAATCAATTCTTTTATCTTTATAGGCTCCACATGTCTCTACGGAAGCAAATTACACAAGTGAGACACAATAAGATAGTCACTACAAAATGGTAAAAGAATATAACCTTATTATTACAGTTCCGGTGACCATTGTGTGCAAACTGTAAAGAAGTGTTTTGTGGTGAAATAGCTGAATAGATAAACAAAATGCCAATAATCACTTCATGATTAAATGTTGAGGATTAAGAATAACCATAAGCCGTAAAGGAAAAAAAACAAAAGTTTATCTTCATCAAAACAAAACAGAAGGGGCATCAACAAAACAAATGGTTGTTTGTGCCTCAACAACATATGGTTGTATGTACCTCCAGTAACCAATTTACAATTTCTAAGCAACAATGCAAAGCCAGGAAGTGAGTACTACTCAAGTAATGTCTTGATTCAAGGCTATAGCAAACCCCTAAACCCTAAAAAACATCGATTCATCTATAGAATTCATATACTAAATGTCCCATAAACCCTAACATTCATTTCAATACAAATTCCTAGAGTATCTACGAAATTCAAAACCAACCCATTCACAATTTGTTACATCAATAAACAAAATTAGCAAAATGGACTTACTTAAGATGAAGCTTGCTCCTCGCCAAGGGTTTAACAGAGGGAGTCGTACCGGGCATCGTCAAGCGCAAAGAAGGAGATGTCGAGCTGTTGGATTCGAGCTCACAACGTTGGACCTTATCAGCCTGGTCGGGCTTCTTCCCCTCCAGTTCCGAGCGTTGAGGAAGAAGGCACCATCGAGCACTTCAATTCGTTGAGGAAGGTGGATGTCGAAGGTGCTCCGGCGACCTCGAGCATACAGGGAAGCCCGCAATAGCGATCGCTAGGCTTAAGTTTGGGCGAGGAGGTAGCCATTGGAGAGGTTTTTGGCGAGAGAGCTAGAAAGAGGGGCAACAGATCTCCATTGTTGGCTCTTGTGTTTTCAGGGAGAAAGAAAAGAGGCAAGGAGGCGTGCAATAGGTCTCGATAGAAAAGGGGCCAGATTTAGGGTTTTACTTTGCCGCTTTAATTATTGCCCAAAATTTCAGAATGAAAATTTTGCCCCCAATTCCATGGCGTTTTAGAAATGCCATAAAATTTACGGCGTTTTAGAAACGCCCTAAAATGCTTTATAAATTTTGCAATTAAAAACTATGGCGTTTTATAAACGCCATTAATTTTACGGCATTCGTGAAACGCCATAAATATATCGTATTCTTAAAAATTATAGCGTTTTTGTATTTAAACGCCATAAAGGATATTTTTAATAGCATTTTATCAAAAACGCCATGTTTCAAATGTCATCAATGAGGATATATGTAGTAGTGTCAGGGTCCCCACTATGAGAGTACACACTAGTATGTGAACCCTCGTACATATCCTTAACAACCCTCATGTAGGATTCTGGCACCCCTTTTGTAACGGCCCAGGATTATGATTCCCGAGTTACGTTTCGAGGGATGAAACCCCTCGTTGGAATCTTGTGCCCCGAGTACAGGTGGAAGGTTTGAAATCGAAGATGTGTAGTTTAAAGTGGGATTTTGCACCCAAATCCGGAAGGTCCGTTGGAGACCCTGGGGTAAACCCCTGTACCTGTCCTAAATCTACAACGCGGAAAATCCTTTATCATGCAAAGGGCATAAGTTCTGAAAATGATACAACGGGCGCCATGACAGAGCCAGGTCAAAACAGAGTATAAGTAGGGAGAAATCCCAAAAGTATAAATTTGGTGAAGTCAGGGTTCAACACTCACTCTCCGCCATATGAATGGACCCCGTCATAACAGCACGAAATCAAGCAGTGAAACGAGTACCTGAAACTGTACCACAAAGTCGGGCCAAGAGTCCGACGGCGAGTCCTCTGACCGCGCTGAGGACATATAATACGCCTATACCTATAATAAAGGATGCCTTCATGCAGTACTGAAATATTAATCACACTATCGTGCTCCTAATTCATATATGCATAATATTAAGTAAGGCCTTAACAAATAATACCAAGTGGTATATCCCTCTTCTACCGCAACCCCTCTTCCAGATAGGGTAGAGACTGGCCAGTTCGATTCTATATATAGCATATCGAATCTCATCATCATATCGTGGATCTTGCGAAAAGAAAATAATAATGTTGATAATAGTAAAGGTGTTCCAACGACTCGAATGACTCACGACGAAACCCGATGGAGTTGGGTTGTCCTATGACCCTAGCAAGGACTCTAGGACTCACAGATAATGGCCGTTATGTATTCAAACACAAACAAAATATGGATGCTCATTCGTAAGTGCAGATCCTAAGCATGATACTACATGACATGCTTTTATGCATATGCAACACCTATATACTATATGACACATTAGGCAGGAGGTACTGGTTACTGAGTAAGGCCCAGAGGACTTACCTGGCTAACAGAGTATCACCTAATTACATAACGAGAATATCACCTAATTACATAACAAGAATATATATAAGTTTATGTCTAACTATCAAGCACTCAAGCACACACACCAATAAATAGAACAAGTAACATATCGTAAATTTCATCATATCGCGCGTTCCATAAAGCCACATCGCTCATCATAAATCATCAACCAAATCTTCATGCTCATACTCATCATATCCGCATACATCCCAACAATTCCTCACAATCATAAAGCATAATTTTTTCGATAATATCCTACTAACTCGTAACAATTATATAATCTTTTAGCCTCTTATAATAAATCACCACAAGTCATGCTATTAGTCACACATATCATGCTGTTAGTCAACTAATCATATCATCATGCTAGTTAGTCATGGAATACGTCATATCCCAAGTTACTCCCAAGCCGTTTCAAAATTCGAGTCAAACGGTTAGAAATCCCAATTCTTAAAAATGTTAGCAAAACCCTTTTTTAATTATTTAATACATCATTTCCTAGCTTGAAATTCATTTTCCCAACTTCCCCTTTTAAATCGACAAATCCGAATATTTTATTTAAATCCCAAATGATTTTATATATATATTGAATACCATATTATCAACACTTTTATAGAGTATTTCTAAATCCTTTATGAAATAATTCCAACCCATTTGTATTCGATGAAACCAACCCTTTATAAATCTCCTGAAATAATATTTTATCTTTTAAATCCGCAAATAATATTATAATATATTTTATTTACCGTTAAATAGTTAAATGAATTAACGGATAAACACGACTGAACCAAACCCACAAAACCCAAACCTGGTTAAACCAATAACGAAACAAAGGGGGTGTGCCATAGATGCTGACAAGGCAAGGGCCCACGTGCCCTTCTTCTTTCTTGGAATGTTGAAGGCTTCCCGCTACGCCTGCAACCGATCGACACCGAGACATGCCCCGCCTCTTGCGCTTCCGCCTCCTCGCTCTTGCTCGCGGCTCAGACTTTCGCACCTCCCTCCCCGTGCTTGTTGGTCACGGTGCACAGTCCACGCCCGGGCCCTCGCGGCTTGCTCGCCCACCCAGACTAGCTCCCTCGTTCTCATGCTCGGCCTCGCTCTCGAGCTGCAGGAGATCTCGAGCTAGCCCACTTATCTCCGACCCATCCCCTACTTTCTCTCTCAACCACCTATGGACAAGAAGGTACCAAAACAAACAAAGGAAAAAGGAGGAGGTTCGATTGCTCACCGAGGATGTTCGCCACTTCGGAGCTCTCGATCAGAGTTGTGGGCGTCGTCGGAGGCTCGCGATGGCTCTTCAGACCTGTATCGGGCATGGGTGAGCGTGACGGTGAAGTCCAAGGGCGATTCCGATCGAAAACGAGTGAGAACGGCTTACCGAAAGATTGTTCGCGCTTGAACGAGGCGATGGACTTCGGTGGCTGGTCGGCGGCGCTGGTGGCTCTTGGGCGGTTCCTGGGTGGCTCGGGTTCATCCTCAAATGTCGGTCTTCGCGAGGATAGGATTTGGTGGTGCTAGTTGACCTGAAGAAGGAGGAGGAACTTGGAGCTTGAATGCTCTCGGCAAATACAGAGGAGATGGAGGCGGCGATTCTGATGGTGGCGATGGTGACTGGGCTGATGGCGCAGAGGAGAGCAGGTGGTGGTGTGGGAATGGTGCTTGAAGATGGTCTGAGATGGGAGCGAGAGGAAAGTGATGAAGAGTGAATGTTCGATAATATAAAACAATGTAATAAAGAAATACTCTAGAAGGGGGGTTGAATAGAGTATGCCCGTTTTTCGCAGAAAGTCTCAAGACTTTTGGAGCTCGTACCAAAACCTTTGAGATTAACCTGAATCACAAAGTTAGACAATCGAACCAAGTGCGGAAATAAGGTCAAGCAAATAACACTACAAAAAAAAAACATTTTGGCAACGGCTATTTACCGTGGCTGAAAGTCCATTTGCCGTGGCAAAAGAGTAGTAGCCACGGCTATAGCCACGGGAAACCAACCGTGGGGAAACCTTGGGTGGCAAAAGAGTCTAGCGACGGCTACAGCCGTGGCTAGCATACTAGCCACGGCAGCTTGCCGTTGCTAACTTATTGGTGGTGAATTAAAAAAAAAAACCTACTTTTAGCCCGGATTGTTCAGACCCGGGCTAAAAAGTCTAATATTTTCTAAAAAAAATAATACACCAGATTCTTTTCTTTGTTTACAAACAACAATTCAAGGCTTCCAATCCACAAAAATTACACGAGAAACCTTTGTTCACAAGAACAAATTTAAGACAACTTCATAATTAAATTATATGTACAAAAATAAATATTGCTAAAATCCAATCAAAGTTTAAGAAGATATTGGCAGAAATAAAACTAGTACATTGAATAAAATCTAAGCAGTTTTCCATCTGTTTTTGTTCGATCTTGAGCAGCTTCTCCTTTTCATAAAGCTCCTGCAATAGAGATTTTCAGTGCCTATTGTCTTAAGTATTTTAATTTATCATGACATAAAACCTATATCAGAAGCTGCTATATCATTATATATATAACATGAAATAAAACTAAGTTAAGCTTAAATAAGGCAATAAATCATGGTCTATGTAGACACCAAGGCAAATCATTATATATATAGCATGAAATAAAACTAAGTTAAGCTTAAACAAGGCAATAAATCATGATTTATGTAGACACCAAGGCAGATTGTAATGATATTTCAGAACGTTGGCACCCATGATGAATACAGGCTGAAAGAATGCAAGACTAAGCTAGATGCTCAAAAGGTGTAAGGCTACTTCTAGTTGTTTATACCCTGTACTCTTTCTTGTAGAGAAATTGAGTGCTAACTTTCCCGTTCATCAGTTTTATATCCATACTCATTGATTTGATTTTGTCTTCTCGTTCAGTTTATATTTATTTGTGTCAAATGGTCCAGATACTTATGTTCAGTCTTTTTAAACACATCTTCTAGAAAGTGAGCCCTGATGATAGGATAAGTAAAACCTTGAAATCAAAGAGCAAGGATACTGATGTCATCTTAAATGGACAACATTGTAATGCTCATGTCAAACAAATACATAAGCATATCAAAAATTTCATGAGGAATGGGCAATACCATACTTAAGTGCTTCAAAAAATTCGGCATATAATTTTACACTAGAAAACCACTTCAAGCTTTTATTTGGAAATAGTTCATGCCAATTATACATAAAATAAATCCATGTCCCCTCTCCAATCTGTTACACCAGAATCTTGAGGTGGTACTGCAAAAGCTATTAGAAATCCATAGCCTATTTGAGAAAGTCTGCCCAAGTAAAACATCACAAGGGAGAGAGGTTGTGTAAATTTTAAAAGCATAAAAATACCCCACTTAAAAGGATATAATAAACACAATACATGAAAATGCATTTCGATCAAGAAAGACATCTTGGATTTTGCACATAAGAGAAAGCAAATTACTGTCACTCTCTCAGGAAAAAGTTGATTATGGTAAGCAATTAAGCATCGCATGTTCACATGCTTTATATTAGTAGTGCTACACATCAGTTACAACATACGTTATAATTTTATTTGGGTAACACAGTACAAATTAGTCTAATGCCTTAAATATTTGCAAAAAAAATCCATGGCCAATTTTCACACCATTAGCTTTCATGCTTTTACTCTACGTACAACAAAATCATGATGACAAAGTATTCCAGTTACCTTGATCAGGTTTGTCCTCGCGGCCCGAGCGTATCTTGGATGACTCTTTCCGATTAGTTGATCGTGTGGCTAGACATCAACACTCTGAAGTGTATACGCATCCAAACCGGCCTAGAAATCAATAAATCTAGAAATTAGTAAATGTGTTTGATCAATTAATCAACAAGTCAGTAAATTAGACCAACATATCCAAGCAATTTCGATCAAGTTTCACAAGCACAATTTGTAAAATTAATAAAAGACCTAAATCTTATCCAGGTGAGCATAAAGGTTCACATATATTCCTTCCACACAAGGCATTCCATCACTAATATGCAAGCCAATCCATCACAATAACAAACAAATCTCAAAGCATATACCACATTCAACAAACTTGAATTATATAATTAGATCGATCAAAAGGTGAACCCACATTTAACAAACAAATCTCAAAGAACAAATAAAATGTACTAGCTAAACCTTAAGTAAACTTATTCTTTAGCAGTAGAATAATGCAAGATAAATTCCATTCATGAGGTTTGACAAGGCAGCAAATTACAGTTTACAAAAAAAATTGGCATGTTAGCAACCCTTTAATTAGTGTTAAAGTGGAACTTATAATTTGGACCATGAATTCAACAGAGGGTTTGATTTGAACCGGCAACAGAGGGTTTGATGCTCACAGGTAAGGGATAGAGGCGACATTCGGTGCTCGCGAACTGGATCTGAGACGACACATCTTGGCAAGGCTTCGGTTCAGCAACTCGAGCGCGATCTCTTCGATGGCCGTCGAACAAGCTGGCCAGATCAATCACTAGCACATATCAGCACAACTAAACCAAACCTAAAGTCGACTACTCTAGTTGAATCGACAAACTGTCTGAATCAAGATAGGAGTGCCTTGCACATATATGGATATCCCATGTGAAAGCATTAACCTTGAAAACAAGTGATTGCTTCCAAATTTCAAATGTTGAATCAAGCAATGCCTTAATAAAATCCCTAAAATTGGATCATCAGATTATGACATCAGGCAAGTTTTCAGGCATTTAGGAAATTCTACAAATAGGGATCGATTCCATCTAATTCATCACCGCAATCTTGAATTTGAATCAGGAATAAAGACATTCATATATCAGAAGGTAGGGAGAGAGAGATACCAGTCTACAACTTGTTTAATCTTAGGAGCAAACTCCTCAACCTACATACAAACAAAACCACACCCTAACAAAATCAGATTCAGACACTTGAATTGCTACTGATTCCATAGCCCTCATACTCGTTTTCTCCCTCGCCCACTTCCGATGGGTAAGAGGTTGAGGATTTGAATGGGTTCAAGTCTCACAACAACCTCCAAATTTGAATAACAAATTAATGATGATAAAGTAGATTAACACAAGGAATATGTGAAAATTTCGGAAAAAAATTGGGGTTTCGGAATCTCACCTCGCTGTGTTACTGGGCACTGGCTATTGCTGCTGGTGAGGCTGCGGGAGAGTGCGACCGGCGACGGGAGACGGCGAGTCCGACGGCGAGGGCTACGGCTGGGCATGACAGCACGAGTCGGGCGAGATGAGGCTGGATGAGATTGACTCGGGTGGACGACAAGAATGGAGAGAGACCAACCACGAGAGTAGATCAGGAAGGGGCTCGCCATGGGAGGGCAAAGTTGGAGGTCAAGCTAGAGAGACCTAGGCGGCCATAGACGAGTTTGAAATCTTCGGTGAGAAAGGAGGTCGAGAAGCACCATTATCCATTGAGACGGAGAGCTAGGAAGGACGGTAAAAGTGTCGGGAGAGCTTTTGCCGGTCTTCAATGGCGGATGAAGATGAACAAGGATCAGGAGAAGGAGTGAAGGCGGCCATTATGGATCTGAGAATCGAAGGGGAGATGGATGAACAGAGAAGAGGGTGAAGGGTTTTCAAAATGAGAGAGATACTGAGCGGCGCTAAGGAGGCACGCTTAAAAACTAGGGTTGGTTATATTTTCTTTTCTTTTTTTAACAAAAAAAAACACTTTTCTGCCACGGCAAACGTTGCCGTTGCTATCATTGGTGATCAATTTGTATTTCTGCTACCCAATGGCCACGGCAAATATCTGCCGTTGCTACCAAGGGTGGCTAATATCTTTTTTTTTGTAGTGTAAGTAAAGAACACGAGTAATTGTTTACGAGGTTCAGCACAACTTGGCCTACGTCCCCGCCTAGGGTTCTTCCACAACCCTAGGATTCAAAGGCTTTATTGATTTGCTTAGCTTAGGATCCTAATAGCTCACCGAGAAGCCTCTCTCCTATACAATTGCAATCTAGTCAACTCACGTTCCCTTGGAGTCCTAGACCAATCTAGAAGAGCCCCACCTCTCTCAGCTATCTAGTACAATCCTCTTACTCTCACAAATCAATAGCCTAGTGCAACTTCCCGAGTTATAAACTCTCGAGTAACACTATAAATGAATATATCCTATAAGCTCACAGTGACTCTCAAAGGCTTTGAAATAAACGACAAACTCTAGAGCGCTTAGTAGAGAGACACTTGGAAGACAGATTTCGCTTGACTGAATGAAAGCTCGTGTAGCACTTGTGTATCTCTGTCTTCTTCTTTCTTTCCTTTATATAAGAGTGGAATGGCGCCTGAGGATCTTCACCAACGACTCTATGAAATAGGCTTGATCTTCAATCTTCTATATATGGACACTTCGAAGCCATGATCCGTTTTGAATAGGATTTCCTCATATGCACCAAAGGAAAGATATAATCTCGAAAATACTTCCTGAAAAAGGTTAGGCATGCATATATATATATATGTAATATAATGGAAGTATATAATAAGATAAAATAATATTCGGACAAATAAGATAGGTTTTGTATTTCATCAACTGTTAACGCTCCAAGGCCTTTGACACAAACATCCTGTCAAAGCATTTGAAACATTTATTCCAATTTTCATCAAGGGAGGGAGTTATCAATCTCCCCCTTGATGAAAGACAAAACCTGTGCATCCCTGCAACTTAGTCAAACATAGATAAAAAATTGAAATCAGACTAAGTACCTGCAAGGGTTAGACAAATGTTGGATCAAAAATTTTAAAGCATGTAAAAACCATCCAACCGAAAACCATAAATCAAAAACCAAGGTCTTCCAAGACCTTTAAGCATAGGTTTTCAATGTCTAAGCACCACAGATCATCTCCCCCTTTTTGTCTTTCAACAAAGGGCGGAGGTAAAACATTCACCAAAATGGTTACCAAGAGTTTTGAAAACGTTTCCAAAAACCAGCAATGTAACAAATTTTAGGGGTGGGATAGGGTGGGTTAGGGTTTAGGCTTAGTCATCCGGAGCATCATCAGTGAGCCTCGTCCACAGTCCTTCCAACATCTTGGAAATCCCGCTCATCTCCGTCATCATCTCCTTCTGCAGCTCCTTAATATCCAGGCAAACTTCCTCCAAGCCCAACTCTAGGTTGTCCATGCGTTCATCGAAAGCTGGAGCAGTGGGAAAGGCTTTTGAAGGAGTGGCAAGACTCAAGGTCCCTTGGGGAGACCGAGTGATGTCAATCTTTTCAAGGCCTTTAGAGTCGAACTTACCCGTATGACGCAGCTATTCTTCATTTTTGACATCAATTCCAGAAGCTTTGAAGATAGGGGTCAAAAGGGTAGCAAAGGGGAGGGGAGAGCCTTTTCTAGCTTTTCTGGCATGAGCCATGGTTCCAAGGATGGTGTTGGCCAGATCGATCAAGATCAAGGCCATTTAAGATGCGATAGAGCAGGACCATAGCATTGTCGGTAAGGAGTGAGCCAGAGTTAAGACGGGGTAAGAGGCATCGAACAATGATGTTAAAAATTATTTTTGCCTCAAGGGTTAGGGATGAGTGGGTGAGTTGCTTTGAGGTGCTATTGGATGCTTCGGGTAGGAGATACTTGGCTCGGGCAAGGATGATGCAATTCTCTTTTGAGGGGTGTAAATCAGCGGGTGGAACTGGGGTAGGTAGGCCAAGGAAGTCTGCAAAATCATTGGAGTTGAGAGAGACTCTAACCCCTTTGACAACAGACTCCAAAGACCAACCATCAGTGTCGTTTTTGGCTTTTAGGTTAATGTAGAAAAGTCGAGTAAGCTGGGGGTAGTAGACAGTCTCAAGGTTAAGAAGGGTCCAGGCTGGGGATTTTTTTAGGAGCTCAATGCAAGGTAACTTCAAAGCTTCAAAGAACTCAAAATCCAAAAAATCAGAACAGCTAATCTTACGAGTTCTAAACTCGTCTACCCACTTACCAGCAGTCTCAGCATCTTGAAACCAAGAGGAGGGCAAGGATTGATTTACCTAGATATAGGCCGGGGGGTATGCATTCTTTCTGCGCGCAACTGTTGGAGCAGCTCTTTTGACATGCGCTACAAAACTCTTGACAGTGCCCTTCCTGGTGCGCTTGGGGGATGGAGGATTGACAGCAGTAGAGGCTTTCCACTTCTTCGGAGACGGGGGAGGAGGAGGAGAAGGAGAGGGAGATTCTTCCTCCTCTTCCTCAGACCCCGAGTCCTCACCGGACCCTGCTTCATCTCCTTCAGGTTCCTCGTCCTCTCCAGATCCCTCTTGCTCTTCTTCTTCTTCCTCAGGCTCCTCCTCGGACGGAACCTCCTCGGCTTCGGCTTCCTTCCGAATCCGCTCAGCTTCTTCCTCGGCCAGTTTCTTAGCAAGCTCGGCCTCCTCATCGGCCTTTTTCTTCCTTAAGGCCTCCTCCTCGGCTTCCTTGGCAGCATCCCTTTCCAGAAGGGCGTCGAGATCTTCTTCCTCCTCTTCCTCGTCCACTTCCTCAGCCAAGAACTTCCTCTTTCCTTTCTGTTTAGCACTGATCGGCTTCTTAGCAGAGCGCTTTTGAGAGCCCTTGGGAGCAATGGCCGAGCTCTCGGCGATGGTGCTCTGGACGACAGTTGGGACGATAGCTTGAGAAGCGGGTTCAGGTGTGGGAGAGGTAGCAGTGGCCTAACGTCCGTTGGGGGTGGCGCCAAGTCGTTTGGGTGTGACAGCTTTCTTGGTTTTGGGTGCCATGGAGGAAATCGGTTAGGGTTTCTATAGAAAAGTTTGAGAGGTTGAAGAAGGAGGAGGTGAGAGGGTTTGGATCAGTTTGAGAGTGTGAAGAAATCGGGTACAGTATTGGGTTTAAGTGGAGGGAGTGATGGGACGGGTTTAGGGTTCCAAGGAAAGAAATCATTACATTGCCAATTTGAAAGGATTCAAATTCAAAATTCAAATGTTCCATTAAAATCGGACTGAAAAACCGTTTGATTTAGTTCCAAAATTAAAATATCTTAACGGTTAAGGAAAACACAGAAATAGGCAATTTTGAAATTCAATAAAAATATAATTGATTAAATATCTAAAAAGATATTAACCAAAAATATATGATCCGATATATGTACTCCACCATTTAGTTCGCACACCTTGACATAGTTCTCAAGGATCTTGACACTAAGTAGAATTTATCTTTCGTAAAGGGAAAGCTCCCCCTACGAAAGTGCATCCTTGTTAAGCATCCCAATCTCTCATCTTATGAAGGTGAACCTGTCCTCTGCCAAAGGCTTAGTAAAAATGTCAGCCCATTGATAATCAGTAGAAATAAAAGATATGGACACATCACCTTTTTCAACATGATCTCTAATGAAATGATGTCTTACATCAATATGCTTGGTTCTTGAATGCTGAACAGGATTCTTAGTGATGGAGATGGCACTTGTATTGTCACACTTAATTGGAATACCTTTGAGATTAATGCCAAGATCTCGCATTTATTGAGCTATCCAAAGGATTTGGGAGCAACAGGCTCCAGCTGCAATGTATTCGGCTTCTGCAGTGGATAGAGCAACTGAGTTTTGCTTCTTTGAGTGCCAACTAATCAAAGATGCTCCTAAGAATTGGCAACATCCTGATGTGCTCTTCCTATCCACCTTATAGCCTGCAAAATCTGCATCAGAATATCCAATTAAAGTGAAATCCTTTTGTTTTAGGTACCATAGTCCAAGCTCCTTAGTGCCATTGAGATATCGAAAGATCCTCTTCACAGCCACGAGGTGAGATTCTTTTGGATCAGCTTGAAATCTAGCACACATGCAAACACTAAACATGATGTCAGGTCTACTAGCCGTGAGATATAATAAAGATCCAATCATTCCTCGATACTCCTTTTGATTGACACTTATTCCAGTCTTGTCTTGATCTAGAGACAATGTTGAACTCATAGGAGTCTTGGCTGCTTTGGATTGATCCATCTTGAACTTCTTCAAGAGATCCTTAGTGTACTTGCTTTGGTTGACAAAGATCCTTTTCTTGGATTGATGAACTTGTAATCCCAAAAAGAAGTTGAGTTCACCCATCAAGCTCATCTCAAATTCACTGCACATGATGTCAGAAAATTCCTTGCACAAAGATGTGTTAGTAGCACCAAATAATATATCATCAACATAAATTTGAATAACCAAAATGTCCTTTCCTTTGGTCTTGATAAAAAGAGTCTTGTCGATCAACCCCCTTTTAAAATCATTTTCTAAAAGATATTTTGACAAGCGCTCATACCAAGCTCTTGGGGCTTGTTTCAAACCATAAAGCGCTTTGTCAAGTTTATAAACATGATTGGGAAATTCTGAACTTTCAAAACCTGGGGGTTGAGCCACATAAACTTCTTCCTCTAAGAAACCATTGAGAAAAGCACACTTGACATCCATTTGATATAACTTTATGCTCATAAAAGATGCAAATGCTAATAAAATGCGAATGGCTTCAAGCCTGGCTACGGGAGCAAAGGTCTCCTCGTAGTCAATATCTTCCTCTTGATTGTAGCCTTGAGCAACAAGCCTTGCCTTGTTCCTTACAACCTTACCATTCTCGTCTAGCTTGTTTCGAAATACCCATCGAGTGTCAATGACTGATTGATGCTTTGGCCTAGGCTTCAAGGTCCAGACTTTGTTCCTTTCAAATTCATTAAGCTCACTTTGCATAGCAATGATCCAGTCTGGCTCATGAAGTGCCTCATCTACCTTCTTTGGCTCAATAAGAGAAACAAACGCGTGAAAAGCACAAAGATCTTTAAGTTTAGAACGAGTTTGAACACTAGAAGTAGGGTCAGAGATGATATCCTTTAAAGAGTGTGAAGAGGAGTATTTGAATTTTCTTTTGCTACTCTCAGCTCCTTGATTCGTCACACCAGTAGGATTGACTTGGGGTACATCTGACTCCGTGGTTCTGTTAGGTTCAGTTACAGCAGTTTCTGACGTCTCAACACTATTGGATTGGACACCAAGGGCTTTGGACGAATCTTCAACACCTTGGGCCAATTCTTCAGTGTTGAGAATCAGTTCCTGCATGTTCTTTTTCTCTGTGTTCTTGGTATCAGCATCATCACCTTCCTCGTTCTCTTCATGGATGTTAAGATCTATATCTGCAATACTTTCACTCAAAGCACCGTCATTGCATTCATAAAAAATAACATGTATACTTTCTTCAACTACCTGGGTCCTTTTATTGAAGATTTTATAAGCTTTGCTACTCGTGGAATAGCCAAGAAATATACCTTCATCACTACGCGCATCAAATTTCCCAAGGTTATCTCTTCCATTGTTATGAACAAAACAAGTACAACCAAAGGGTTTAAAATAAGATATAAGTGGTTTGCGGCCTTTGAAGAGTTCATAATTAAGGAGTTTTCTTTAAGATAGAACGAATAAGACAACGATTTAAAATGTAGTTAGTTGTGTTAACAGCTTCAGCCCAATAGGTTTTAGGTAATGCATTTTCTAAAAGCATAGTCCTGGCCATATCCTCTATGGTGCAGTTCTTGCGTTCCGCAACCCCGTTTTGTTGAGGTGTCCTAGGAGCAGAAAAGTTATGGGAGATGCCATATTTAGCACAAAACAAATCAAATTGAAGTTGATCAAACTCCCTACCATGATCACTCCGAATAGACACTATGGGCTCATTTCTTAAAGTTTGCAACTCCTTACAAAGTTTTGAAAACTCAAATGAGGCCTCTGATTTTTCTTTTAAAAATGCAACCCAAGTATATCTTGAAAAATCATCAACAACAACTAGCATGTACTTTTTACCATTGGGAGATTTGACTCGCATAGGACCACATAAATCCATATGTAAAAGTTCAAGGGGTCTAGAAGAATTTACAACATTTTTGGGTTTGAAAGAGCTACGTGTTTGTTTACCTCGTGTGCATGCATTGCAAATGTCAATACCTTTGAAGTCCATCTCAAGTAGCCCTCTTACAAGCCCTTTGGGCACAAGCTTCTGTAGTGTATATGGACTCACATGACCGAGTCTCCTGTGCCAAAGCTTTGGATCGTCCATCAAAGCCTTTAGACAGGTTAAGCTTCCTTGTGCCACTTGATCAGCATATACGGCGTATATATTGTTGTAACGGTATGCAGTCAATATAACTTCACCTGTATCATCTCTGCACACTATACATCTTTTCTTGTTAAATCTGACATTGTTACCACTATCAAATAATTGAGAGACACTAAGCAGATTATACTTCAAACCATTAACAAGATAGACATTTTTAATACTATGGCTGGAATCACTTCTAACACTACCAATACCAACGATGTCGCATTTCCCTTTGTCACCAAGAGTGATTGTTCCCGTAGATTGCTCTTTTAGATCATGAAAGAGAGAACTCTTCCCACTCATATGCCTCGAACATCCACTATCAATAATCCATTTGTGTTCTTTCACCTTGGTGATCTCCTGCAAGACAAACATCAACCTTTGTGGCTAGACCAATAAGCAAATTTGGATCCATTGTTGGGGTAAACCATATTTGGTAAAATAGTGCCTTTTGGGACCCAAACTTGTGTTATCCGTTCTTTTCTCAAATGAACAGGAAATGTATTACGAATAATATATGGATCCTTTCTTCTATAAGGGCAGGTCTCTTTTACATGTCCCTTTCTAGCACAATGGTGACATATAGGAGAGGTTCTGCTTCCTTTTGCCTTTACAAAAGTGGTAGTGTGTTGCTTCTTTAAAAACTTTGGATTGTAACCAATACCACTTTTGTTTAGAGAGCTTTGTTGCTCACCCAACATCTTATCGAGAGTGCCTTTGGATTTGGTAAAACTTATGAGGGCTGTCTGTTGGTCTAGAATCTTATTATTCAGGGAGATCTTCTCGTTCTCTAAGTCATGATGCTCATTTCTTAGAGAGAAGAGATCTTGCTTGAGTTCAGATTTCTCCGAGTCAAGCGTCTTGACTTTAATGTCAAGACCTGAATAAGAAGCTTCAAGACTTTTGACCCTCATAGACAGATCCTCAATAGTTCTTTCTTGGTCCACAGTTCTCTTAATAAGAATGTTAGTTTGGGCAATAAGCCTTTCTTCATTGGCAATCATATTGGAAAGGAATTCCGATAATACCTCTTTTGGACTTTCCATAAGTTCTCTTACAGTAGCTTCAAGCTTTTCATCATGGGATTCATCTTATGAGGCCATAAGACAAATGTTGGCCTTCTCATCGTCGGAGTCAGAGTCGGAATCACTCCAAGTAGCCACCATGGCTTTCTTCTTCCATTTGTCACCTTTCTTGGGCTGGCTCTTTGTCTTTTGAGGGCAGTCCTTCACAAGATGATCTGTTTCACCACATTCAAAACAAGACAACGGTTTAGTCTTCTTTTCATACTTGTTGTATTGAGGCTTACCTCGAAATTTTGAAGACTCTGATCCATCCTTGTTGTTGAATTGCTTCTTCATTTTGAGAATTCTAGCAAGGCCTCTTGTGATAAGAGCAAAAGGATCATCCTCATCGTCATCCTCATCTTCGAAATCAGATCCATCCTTGGGCTCATCCTTCTTAGACTTGAGTGCCAAGTTCTTAGTGCTAGCTGGAAGTTCTCCATCATCTTCATTAAGGATCATCTCATGCGTGATCAGCTTTCCAAGAAGGTCATCAAGGGGTAGAGTGGTGAGGTCCTGGGCTTCCTCTATAGCTGTTACTTTTGGACCCCATTTCTCCTTTGGAAGGCACCTCGGTATCTTCCTTACTTTCTCAACGTTGGTAAAGCTCTTGCCGAGAGAGTCAAGGTTGTTGGTGATTTTTGTGAATCGTGTGAACATGGCCTTGATTGACTCATCAGACTTCATCTTAAAGAGCTCATACTTTCGAAGGAAGATGCTGATCTTGGTGTCTTTCACTTGACTTGTTCCTTCATAGGTGACGACCAACTTGTCCCAAATCTCTTTAGCTGACCTACAAGATGAAATACGGTTAAACTCATCAGTGCTAAGACCACAATAAAGTAAGTTAATAGCCCTGTAGTTTTTGGAGATGGTTTCAAGATCTGCTTGGTTGTATTCAGACTCCTTCTTTGCAACTTTGGTGTCATTTGGTCCATCTTTTTCTGGAATCTTCGGACCATTCTCTATAATGTTCCAAAGCTCTAGATCTTGGTCTATGATGAACATCTTCATCAAAGATCTCCAGTGGACAAAGTTGTTTCCTACAAAGAGTGGCGGTCTGCTTGTGGACCTTCCATGTGCAAATCCTCCGCTTGCTTCACCAGACATGATCGAAAACTCACAAGATTATTAGATCAAAGACAGTGAGTAAAGCACTGATACCAATTGAAGGTTCGATAATATAAAACAATGTAATAAAGAAATACTCTAGAAGGGGGGTTGAATAGAGTATGCCCGTTTTTCGTAGAAAGTCTCAAGACTTTTGGAGCTCGTACCAAAACCTTTGAGATTAACCTGAATCACAAAGTTAGACAATCGAACCAAGTACGGAAATAAGGTAAAGCAAATAAGTAAAGAACACGAGTAATTGTTTACGAGGTTCAGCACAACTTGGCCTACGTCCCCGCCTAGGGTTCTTCCACAACCCTAGGATTCAAAGGCTTTATTGATTCGCTTAGCTTAGGATCCTAATAGCTCACCAAGAAGCCTCTCTCCTATACAATTGCAATCTAGTCAACTCACGTTCCCTTGGAGTCCTAGACCAATCTAGAAGAGCCCCACCTCTCTCAGCTATCTAGTACAATCCTCTTACTCTCACAAATCAATAGCCTAGTGCAACTTCCCGAGTTATAAACTCTCGAGTAACACTATAAATGAATATATCCTATAAGCTCACAGTGACTCTCAAAGGCTTTGAAATAAACGACAAACTCTAGAGCGCTTAGTAGAGAGACACTTGGAAGACAGATTTCGCTTGACTGAATGAAAACTCGTGTAGCACTTGTGTATCTCTGTCTTCTTCTTTCTTTCCTTTATATAAGAGTGGAATGGCGCCTGAGGATCTTCACCAACGGCTCTATGAAACAGGCTTGATCTTCAATCTTCTATATATGGACACTTCGAAGCCATGATCCGTTTTGAATAGGATTTCCTCATATGCACCAAAGGAAAGATATAATCTCGAAAATACTTCCTGAAAAAGGTTAGGCATGCATATATATATATAATATAACGGAAGTATATAATAAGATAAAATAATATTCGGACAAATAAGATAGGTTTTGTATTTCATCAATTGTTAACGCTCCAAGGCCTTTGACACAAACATCCTGTCAAAGCCTTTGAAACATTTATTCCAATTTTCATCAAGGGAGGGAGTTATCAAAGAGTGAAGATGAGGCGAAGTGGTGATGGCGGAATGGTGAAGGCGGGAAGGTGATGGCGTGGAGCAGGTGGGTGATGGTGATGATCAAAAATGGGGATGGAGGGAGATGGGTTGATTTTAAAGGGATATGGTGAGGGAGTGGGTGAGGGTGAAGTGTGGAAATGGGTAAACAAATACCCGGAAATTAATCCCGAATACGCGAATTTCGAATCCCGAAATTAGTTCCCGAATGTTAGTTTCCTCGAATCGAAAATGATATCGCCATTCGATAATTATTTTGACTTTTCGAGGTAAAAGGACGAAAATCGTTCGTCAAATTTTATATTCCGGCCGGAATCTGCTAAACGAGGTTTTTAATTTAATTTAAATTCATTTTTAATTTTCGTTTTCCAAAAATTAAGGATTTGAAATTCCGAGCCTTTACATCATCCACCTCTAAAAATAAGTCTCGTCCCCGTGACTAAAATCATTTAAACCAGGGGATGAAGTTTAAAATTGGTGAGTGCAAGGATCAATGCATTGATCCCGTAAGTACCTCATAAGTGCCCCTATGAGATGCTCACAACACTGTTGTAATGATCATAATATCTCCAATAGATCGTAGCAAGAATGTAATATGGGCCCCTACCACATCCTTACTCCGACTTCTCGGCTATATCATAACTTGAAAAGCATTACAACATTTCCACTAGGTCTTAGCAAGCAAACTATAAGGGCCCCTATAAAATGCCTATATCCACTTCGTGGGGCGTCATAATGCAAGCTCCGTTAGACAATTTCAAGAGGGGTTCTTAGTTTGAAAAGGTTTGGTCTCAAAATCATTGAACTTATCGATCATGTTCGATTTCTCAAAATCAAGCTTAGTCTTTTTTAAACACCATTCAAAATTCCCTAACCCGACGTTAATCAAGCAATTTTCAAATCTCAAGAGGTGGAATCATCCACCTCTAAGGGCTGATCCCATATTTCCTTCCTAGGTTCCAAGTCAGAATCAAATCTCATCAATTCGATTCTATAATCCTAGCAATTCCAATTCAAGACATCATATATCATATCAATTATTCAACATAGCCACCGTATCACACATTCATAACTAGGTCATACTCATGTCACAAATAGTCACATACTATAACATATCTAGCATTGTATCGTGCATGGTAGGATTTATCACATCATCTCATAGATGTTACACACCTTATCAATCAGATAAGCACGTCATATCAATTAGATAAGAACATCATACTCATGCTACTGCCAAGCGTCATCGCATTAGAGGCAAACAAGTACTTCCGTACATTAGCATTCTATCAAGTTCAGGGAATAACTATGTTAGCACTAACAATTCACTATTGTCGACGACCATACATCATAGAATCAACATCGTCTATAGCATAAAATTCGCACCACATTCGGCCCCAAGTAAAGCATACGCTAGATCACATCCTCAAGAGAACATGCCTATAACTACCAATCATGACAAGACACGACCACTGCCCATCAACTCTTGCATTAATTAAGATAAAATTCACTGAGGTCTACCAGCTCAATCCACTTCGACTTCCCGATCTAAAGTCCTACCTTCTATTCAACCATTTAAAACTATCTCAGAGTTCCCAAATCACAAAATTCCCTCATTCCGACCAGCTGAACAACTCGATCTACTACCAAGACTCCATATATAACACGTTCTTTCCCTAGGGGTCCCCTATCAGTCCCATCTTTATCCTCTAAGATAAATTCCAAGTCCTCACCTAAACCCCTCTCACGATTGATCTAGACACCTCTTAACAATCTCGCTTACTCTTTTTAGGCTCTCAAGACTTCGCTTGAACATCATCCTCCAAAGAGATAGCTCGAATCACCTTGCTAACCTGATCATATTCCACGCACTACCGACCACTCTCACTAACCATCCACCTCTAAGAATCCAACTCATACTAATCATCTCACACGTGTCACTCTCGACCAACTCTAATCCAGAAATCCATCTCGTTCTACTCCCAGCCATGAATTACCAAGACCCTCCTCACCAGCGCCTATCCTCAAAGACCAATAACTGATTTTACCTACTCATCCCATTCCAGAACTCACCAAACATGAACCACTCATGACTCCTCAAGCTGACCTACCCTAGATCCTCTTCCCAGCATTATCCGAATGTACCTGAAGTTAGCACTCCTTAACCACGACAATTATCCCCAATGAAAACTTATGTCCTCTTAGCTCGAATTACCCATAACATCGCAACTTGACCAATTCTCCCACGATTTTTCCAACCGATAGAATTCCCACTGAACTCCTATGACATCCTCGTCCGAATTTCCTAAGTACCACAACTTCACCAACCTTCTAAAATCTCTTATCCTCTAGCGTCCTCAATACCTTTTGCTTTGCCTAGTTCCCAAATCCATACTCATAATCTCCCTATCTCAACCTTAAGCCCATAGTCTTACTAGGAATCTCAACTACATCCTTGCCTAGCTACCAGCCTTTCCTCGAAGACTCATCTCACATCCTCAAATACCTCAATAGCCACAACAACCTCTACTCATAAATTCCGCAAGCATTACCAATCCTATCTAACAACCCCAAATACTCATCACAGGAACAACCCTGATATTAAAAACCTAATATCCCCGATCGATGATTTCCCAAGAAACCTCATACTACTCTTCCTTGGCAATTCCTCAACCTCACCTCTTACCGAAATCGCTCCCACTCACAGCACACACCACCTAGTCCCAAATTCTACGATTCCTCAGACGTTTCTTAATCGATCATCCTCGACACCGCCCATGCTCCGCTCATAGACTATCTAGACACCTTCCTTAGCACAGCAATCCGTCTCACAACACCTCCCCTCAAGAATCCCCCGATCTACTCCTAGCTCGCCCATCCACATCTAGAACTATCCTAATTACCTCTACCCACTAACAATCTCAAACTCACACTTTAGCTTCTTTCCTCCTCGGCTCCAAAATAGATTGCATAACCCACTTAAAATCTCAATTTTACCGAAAAAGGGTAAGGCTTATCATAAGCTAGGAATAATATAATTTTGCGGAGCTACAAATAAAATAGGCTAAAGGCTCAAATTGGCCTCAAAGAAAGATATAACATAAGGTAGACATGGATAAAATATGGCTAAAAAATTGCCTCTATCATTTGAACTTATCAAGAAATGATCATGTATATAATCGACCTAGAAAATAGATAACCATGTCAATAGTCAAAGATAAATGTATACAAAGAGTAAATCACACAAGAAAAGCAAAAATAATATAGATGTATCCCTTATAAGGCAAAAAATATCTCACAAGGACAAATTTTTTATGAATATCAAGCATGCTCACAAACTTAGATCACGCGTGCTCAATTACCTATGCCTAGTCATATTTTACATAAAAACCAATTTTAAAGAAAAGGTCATATCATTCCAGAATTCCATGCGATTTATAAGATCATGCACATATAAAGTTAATAGGACAAACTCAAATTAGATGGGTATCTTTATAACACAAATATGTAATGCATGAGACTCTACATTTTTTTTGGAATTTTCGACATTTTCTATTTTTTTTTTCATTTTTGACATTTTATAAAGCAAATAACATAAACAAGATGCATGAAATACACAATTTTCGAAAATAACTAAAATAAAAGAACTACAAATTGAAACATGAAACAAAAATTAAACATGAACTAATCTAACTAACTAATTTACTTTACTTCCCCCCCCCCCCCCCCCCCCCCCCCCACACTTACATGTTGCATTGTCCTCAATGCATAAACATATACAAAAAGAACAATGAAAAATAAAATAAAGGATTGAAGGAAGCAAATAAACTAACCAATTCATGTGAAGGTGGGGTCTGGGATACAGATCGCTGGTTCATACCCCACAGGGCAATAAAAACGGAAGTCGGAAGACTAGAGAGCTTATAAGCAATGCCAACTAGCTTGTCTGCAATGCTCGCCTCAAACTCAGTAAAACAACGCTGAAGATAATCCAAAGTAGCATAAACAGAACCAGCGTCATCCATAAAAAACTTCTTCTTTCTCTACCATCTCCTCCTCTCCATTCTCAATCGGCTTATCCTTTCTCTCCCAACCATATACTTCAGGCCTTTGGCCCTCAAAATCATCCTTAATCGACTGCAAGGGAAATCTGTTGTGACTGATATTAAAATCTGCCATCCTATAGCAATAAGGTAACTCCGTAACCAGGTAAAGGCGATGCTCAGAAGTCTCTCCTGTAATCCATCTGAAATACTCCGTCCCATCAGGACTCTGGGTATACTCAGTAATGCCCCACCAATTATGGTTGGCAATATTGAAGACCTTCTCACGATCAAAAGAGCGCAAATCATTAAGACAAACTCCCAATCGTTGAGCAATCAACGACATCAAACCTCCAAAAGCAATGATGCGATCAAGCCTCACATGAGTAGCTCGAGTCACCTCCAAACAACTCCCTAGAAATAATTGAACCCAGTCAAGAATATGCAATGGCTCAGGGATCAAACAGTAAATATAGCTCCAAGCCCTCATAGTAACCACAGTAGTGTCATCCACCCCAAAAAGGAACTACATAACACCAAATAGCACAATCTCAAAGCGGGATGGGTAATCATGAAGTAATAGTGGCGTCCACCCATCTCACAAGATCGACTTGTAGCCTCGTTCCACGTGTCATCAGGATATAGAGCAGTCATCTCATATCCATAAGCGTCAGCAGGCGTCTTGGTAACAACAAAAGCTTGTGCAATGAGATCCTTAGTCACCACGAACTTCCTATTCCTCAATTGGAAACGAATCTCCAAATCAAAACGTTAATCCAAGGTAGCCAATAACTCTCTCACCACTGCCGAATAGGTAAACTCAACAAGATCCATGAACTCCCCCAAACCTCCTTTCTCTAGAAGCCGAGAGACATCCTCAAACAATCCCAAATGTCACAACGTCAGGGGATGAAAGAATGTTGATAACTCAAATCCCTTAGCTGAAACCAATGCTCCTTCTCAACCCCAAATAAATATGTAGGGGCTTCCATCATAGGAGCACGAGACATAACTCACAGACTTGAAGAAGATGTAACGGCCCAAGTTAAGGAACATGGGTTACGTTTCGAAGGATTAAATACCTTCGTTCGGATCTTGCAATTCAAGTACGGGTTGAGTTTTAAAACAAAATATTTGTAATAAAAGAAGGGATTTCGAACCCTTAAAGATCGCGGATCCATTGGGGACCAAATACCTGCCTTAGTCTAATCGTGAAATCGAGCGAAAGCAGACATGAATTTGAATTTAAATACAATCCAAAAGGGGGTATAAAAGAGATGAAGTGTAGTGGTCTCTCAGCCTCTCGATCTAACGCCAAAAGTCTGAACCCGCCAAGCATCCACATAAGCAAGGATAGCGGCTAACGGTTACCTAAATCTAAAAAAAATGAGGGGCATCTGGGTCAATCATCAGGTCAATCATGCGCGTATATAAACATACTCTAAGAGGCATATAATAAGCATCTTATTCCTAAGATGAAATGCGTAATGCGATGCGAAAATTAAATCATATATATATATATATACTGACAATTTCATATAATGCCGAAAGCGAAAAATGGATCCACACCGAATGCCAAGTGGCATGTCCCTCTCTTACCTCCACCCCCTTCCAATACGGTGGAGACTGGCCAGCTCGTAAATGCATTCCATAATAATCGGGTGGCACGCATGCCTAACCCGCCCCACAAGAAATAATAAAGCCCACAGGCAGCTTTCGCAATCATGCTCATAATATAAGTAAAGGAAGTTCCATGACTCGATTGACTTAGGATGGGACCCGATGGGACTAGGTCGTCCTATGACCCTAGCAAAGACTCTAGTTACTTCACAGATAACGGCCGTTCTCTTACAAGGACATATAGCAATCATATGATTTTGATTTTAGCTCCTAATCGTGATTCTAAGTCGTATGGTGCATGGACACTAGCCTACTATATAACACCCAGTGCATAGAGCGCCCATCATGAGTAAGTTCAAAGAACTTACCTGGAGTAGCAGATCAGCAAGATGAAAAGCAGAAAGATATAAGCAAGCAGGTTACAGATCACCTAGCAATTATTAATAATTATGCATAAGTAAACTGCACACAACGGGATCCATTTACTACTACATAACATGCTCATCAATCCATTAATCATAGCATCATGAGCATCCTTTGTCTCAACTTATCTCAACATCTTATATCATCTTATACCATTGTCATTTTCATAACTAGCTCAATCATACTTCAATCCATAAAATCTCACTCGCTAGTCCAGTTGTTAGTTAAAACAATTGCTTCAAAATTATACTTAGCCATTTCTAATTCATAAAATATTTAATCTTTAAAAATACTTCCAAAAATCCAATTAAATAATCCTGACATACTTTACTTTAATTAAAATCAACATTCTAGGGACTTAACTAACTTTCAACCGTTACTAAATAATTCAATTTATATACTTTAAAACCGACCTTTTTAAATATCGACATAAATCGATTTCCAAATAATCAATTATTGAAAATTGGTTAAACAATTAATTAATAAATTAATTAATTAATTAAATAACGAATAAACCTGAACCGAACCAATGCTTTTAACCCAAACCGAACCGAACCCGTTAAACCTCAAACCAACCCGGTTCATCAAACAAATAAAATCTGAAGGTGTGGGCCCCCCATTGCTGACTGGGCAGGGGTCCCACGGAGGCTACTTCCTCCCTCAAATCGAAAGGAGATGGCTCCCGCTGGTGCACCTGCAACTTCTCGACGCCACCCGGAGTGGGAAGCCCGCCGGTGACTGCTCGTCCTCATCTTTCCTTCATCTTTCGGCTTCTCCTCTCCGAGGCCATGGTCCCGCCCTGCCTTTAGGTTCCTCGCAGCTCACTCGCGCCGCACCTCGTTCCCCGCTCGCACACTCTCTCTCTCTCTCTCTCTCTCTCTCTCTCTCTCTCTCTCTCTCTCTCTCTCGGCTGTTGATAAGAGGAAATCGAGTATGCAAATTAAAATATAAATAAATCACAGCAGACCAGATTCCGTCCCGGGCAAATGATTACATGACTTCCTCCCGATGCAGTAGTGGGAAGTCAGGATCGATCCACGAGGAAGCGTATCAGCGGATCCTAGGCAGCAGAGAATCTCACGAACAGAAGTCGACCACAGATGTCCTCGATCTCGACTAGGGTTAGTCGATAGAAGATCGGACAAGTCGAACAAGGCAGGCAGCAGGCTACGGTTTTACTCGATATCGATGAACTCTCCTCGATATCAAGGAAGCTCTTCGTTGATCTCGGGTTCCTGGAGTCAGGCACAGAAGCAACAGCAGTCTCGTCGACCGAAGATCAGTAGTCGATATCGACTAATCTTGTCGATATCGAGGAGGATAGAAAACTTAAATCGAAATAAAACTAAAGAACAAGACTTGCAGGATTCGAAATAAACTGTATGTGAAGGACTTCCAAGATATGGGTTTGCGACAACAATAACCAAGCATGCATAAGGCAAGAATAAAACAAATAATCATGTAAATCGCATCGAAGGACCAAGCTCTCGCCTTTTCCAACAATTAGACAACTCTTTCAAGAAACCCTAATTGTATCTACCGATTTGATGTTTACAATCGAAGTTGTTAGCATGGACCTCCATTAGATGGGTAATAAACACATAAAAAGTAGTAGATGCTCAATACATGATAAAAGTCGGATCTTTACCTCAAACACGCATGGCTATCGTCGGGGTCGCCCCAACCCTAGAAGTGGGTGGACTACTCGCGCTTCATCGCAATTGCAGACATTGATTGAAAGGAAATAACTTGCATTAAACCAATCTGAAGAAAGTACAAACCGAACAAAGCCAGATCACTTTCGCTCCTTTGCTCCACTCGGCCTCTCTTTCTCTCTCTATTACTACTTCTCCTACTGAAATTGAATTGTTGTGTGGTTGAATGAATAAAACTCAGCCCCCTAAGGCTTTATTTATAGGCTTCTAATCCTTGCTAATCAAGGATAGAAATCTCTGTCTATATCTAAAGATAAAACATTAATAAAAGAAACATTTATCATAAAAGGGAAATATATCTAAAAGACTAAAATATCTTCAAGTGGATAAATCTTCTTCTCCATGGATAGATGTTTGATAGAACTTGGATAGAATTGGACATCTTTGGCCCCAAGCAAGCTCAAACCACGTCGGATAGCTCACCACGTAACGCGGTCCAGGATAGCTGTCCTCGATATCGAGTAAAGTCCTCGATATCGAGTAAATGTGGGTCGTCGACTTGGCTTACTGGCTTGCTCGAGTAACTGGTCCTCGATCTGCTTGGAAACTGGCTCTCAGGTCTTGTCGATATCGAGTAGATTACTCGATATCGAGTAAGTGTCGTCGATCATGGCTGGCTTGGTGTTGTCGAGCAGCCTCTCCTCGATACTAGCTCGGTCAGGTGATTCTGGGTTCGTCGATATCGAAGAACTTCCTCGATATCGAGAAGTGGTGTCGCTCAGCATCGGGTTGTCTGGTCAGGTCGAGCAGCGCTCCTCGGCTCCTCGATCAAGTGCTCCTCCTCGACTCCAGCTATGACTTTCAGCTTTGTCGATATCGAATAACTTTACTCGATATCGAGTAGTGTCCTGGAGTCGGGTAGCTTCAGTCTTCAGTTCCTCGATCAGCTCCTCCTAGATCCGTGCTCTGGTGCCTCATCTTTGTCGATATCGAGTAAAACTCGTCGATATCGAGTAGCTTTCAGCTTCCGTCTTTGCTTCTTGGTTTTGTCCCGAAATGGCTCCATATTTTGCAATATTAAACCAAAACTTATGTAGATCGCCATTTCTTGCAAATAAACACATATTACATAAATTCGACATATTCCCAACCCGAAATATGCAAAGTGTATAGAATATGGAGCTAAACTGTGCATTTCAACATGGCTATTTTAGTGGACATCAAATCACCCCATACTTAAGCTTGCTTGTCCCCAAGCAATAACTTGGATGGTCATTAAGGGGAAGAAATTTAGACTCTGAACATCATAGATTCATTCTTATATAACCCTGCACTTAATTACCATCATTGAAAAGGTACTTGTGTCACAGATCCATGCATGTGCAATTAAAAAAAGCAATATCTACTCATAAAAGGAGGGTTTTGTAAAAACAATCATAAGTGACAAAGCAACGATAATCACGAAGACTTTAATTTAAGCTCAATAAGGAGTAGATTTGGTAAAGGGCTAAAGGTGGGCAATTTTTGGCAATGTGGTGCTAATAATCCGGGGAAATGGAGTATTTCCAAACTTTCATACCACATCCCTTATTCATAAGATTCATCACCTTTCATATTGCTTTTGTCAATAATAATGCTTTTACCTCTCTAACCTCAGCACTGCCTTCTCGCGAGTCGCAAACATGGGTGTCATGAATGGCCCCGGATACTTAGTGTTTCGGACTCCTCACCTGGTGTCCCATCTCGCCAAACTATTATCTCAGCGAGCAGGGTCGATCTTTGATCGGATTTTCTTTCACTCATTAAATTTTCCATATATTTCAAACAATTCCACCAAACTCCAATAATGATAATAACACAACAAACATATAATAATCTACATAATGTAACATCATTCTCAACATAATCCCCGGATAGGAAATAAGGTAAAGAATGGGCAATATTTTGGAACATGTGGAGCAATAATTGAAATAAGGCATAATATGGTTTTTGTGATGCATAAGCATAGGTAAGGCTAGGATATAACAATATGAGCATTATATGGAAATATAAAGTCCTCCATCCTCTTATCCTGCAACATTCAAAAGCAACTTCAAATTTTACCTCCTTTCATGGTTTTCAAGAAAATATGCACTTCATTGTGACTTCCCTTTATTAGGCAATTTCATACTATATCTCTAATGAATCCAATTTTGCATCGCCGAGTTCAATAAAGCTTCCATGACACTATTTCTTTGAACAATTTACAAGCAATGGGAAATGTCTTAAAGAATTTTGAGTTTTAGCCTTATGCACAAAAATTTAAATTTTACCCAAAATTTGCCATGTAAAACCAAGAACAAGAACAAGAACAAAACATATAATAATGATAATGAGCTCTTCCCTCACCCCATACTTAAAATATACAGTGTCCCTACTATATAAAATCAAATAAAAACAAGAGTAAAGGAAGAAACTCACTGAATAATGCGTCGAGGAGGGCAGAATAGGTCATGTTGAGGAAACTTCTTGGTCGATATCGAGTACTGTACTCGATATCGAGTAGGCTGTCTGTGTCAAGTGGAATCTGAAGTCGGGGAACTTCTTCTGGCTTGGTCGATATTGAGTTGGCCTACTCGATATCGATGAACTCTGGGATGCTCCTCTTGGTCGTTCTCGACTGGCCTAGCCGATTCCGACTGTTTTTCAGGGACTTCTTATTCCACCTTTCGTGATCCTTTTATGCTTGCCGACCTAAAAGTGTTAGATTGCACACAAAGACAAGACTTTCCACATGAAGTATTCTAAACTAAAAAACCAAAAACAAAAACCAAAACCAAAAATAAAAAGTTCCAACAGTCCCAAAATTCAAAAAGTTTTATATACATGCTCTAGATTTTAGAGTCGCTAGGCCGACTTCTCCGTTTGTGGTCAAGGACCGTCAATATGGGGCCTGCTTGTGCTTGGCCCTTCTCCCGGATCATCTAGGTCCTGATTGTAGTATGCAAGCTCAGCTGATAGGTGGTTGCTTGCATAGTCTTCCTTTTCTCCTTTCTTTCTCTTTCCAGCTCTCATTTTCCGCAGATTCTCTCGCCACGGGGCCTTACCTCCCCTTAGATTATTTGTAAATTTCTTAATGGACCGAGGAGGAGTAGAACTCATACCTGAACTTACCTTTTCGGGCCCAAAACAGAAATCTTCGGGCTTAGGGTTAGTCAATATCGAGCAGAACTGGTCGACATCGAGTACAGGGACCCCATACTTAGGATCTTGGCAAGTCTATGGCTCAGCGGAGGAAGTCGTTTCGATGAACTTTGGTCGATATCGAGTAAGGGCTTGGTCGATATCGAGAACAACTTGTCGATATCGAGTTGGGTTTGGCTGCCTTCCTCCGTTGTCTTCTTGATCCCGTGGTTGCTGATGCTTTTCACCTCCAGCCATGAAATTTCCTCCTTTGCAGGGCCAAAGGAGAAATCTAAGACCTCGTCGCCTATTGTGAAGGTGAGCAATCGCTGTTTGACACTAATCTTGGCATCTGTAGTAGCTAAGAATAGTCTACCAAGAATAATAGGACTAGTAGGGTCTTCAGAACAGTCTATAATAAGGAAATCTGCTGGAATAAAGAATTTACCAACCTGGACAGGGACATTCTCAACCATACCTGTGGGGATGACTACTGTATTGTTTGCCATGTATAGCTTGGCGTCCACAGGCTCTATACATCCTATCTTCACTTTCCGCCAGATTGATAAGGGCATGATGCTCACACTTGCTCCTAAATCACACAAGGACTCATATTTATATTGACCAAGTCCTACAGTAACAGAAAACTTACCAGGATCAGGTCTCTTTTCAGGGAAGTGGAGCATTTTGCATTCGCTGGCGATTTCTGAGAGTGATCGCTTGTTGCTCATGATTTCCTTCAGGAATTTGACATATGCAGGCATCTCTTGCAGAGCTTCTGTAAAAGGAATAGAGACATTCAGTTCTCGAAGCATATTAACAAAACGTTTAAACTTACCTGCAGTAGGATCTTTTAGCGCTTTGGAAGGGAAAGGCAGTGTCTTTTTCTGCTTCGGAGCCAGAACAGACGTCGGAGGTGTTGCAGAGTCCTCGATATCGACCACAACTTCCTCGATATCGAGTAAAGTCGTCGACTTCGGGTTGCTGGGTTGTGCAGAAGATTCTAGGCGTAGATCCTTCTCGACATCGGGTTGGCTTTTGTCGATATCGACCAAACTCTCCTCGATATCGACTTGTGTTTGGTCGATGTCGAGTTGCTGATCTGCTGTGTCCTGCTACTTTCTGACCTTTGGCTCGTGTAGTTGGTGCCCGCTCCTGAGCCTTACAGCTGCGACGTGTTCGGCTTCCCTTTAGGATTTGGTTCTGTTTGCCCAGGGAGTTGTCCGGATGGTCGTGGAATCTGCGCCGCGAATTGACCCATCTGAGTCTCTATGCTCTTCTTCCAGATGTCTAGCTCTCCAAATTTTGTGTTGAAATTCTGGAGCTGATTATTGATGGCGCTTGTAGCCTGCTGGTTCTGTGCATGATTTCGGCGCATCTCATCAAGGATTAGTTGTAAGTCATCCTTCTTTTGATCCCTTTCTTGATGTCCTGGAGCTCTGTATAGCGGGGGGTTCCTAGGAGGACCTTGATTCCATTGAGGTTGATAGAACCTTTGATCCCCCATATAGCGATTGGGACCCCCTGCATAAGGTACCTCTTCCTGGGTCTCTGCCATCCTGACTTGCTCTGTGTGTGGGCACTCAGTAGTGGTGTGCCGCTGTGATCCGCATTCGATGCAAGGCCGGTTGACAGAGAGGTATTTGACTTGCTTGAGGAGCTTGCGATTTTGGTTTCTGTAGTACTACTCCCTGACATCTGGGTCAATCTCTTTGGAAGGCTCGTAGAGAGGCATGGATGGGGCTGGTCTTGCATAGGAGTTCTCATCATAGTTTACAGTAGCCCCATACTTGTTGTCATAGTTGGTGAGCTTGTCTAGTACACCCCATGCGTCAGCTGGTGGCATGGGGTGTACTCATAGCGAGTATACTGGTTGATCCTGTCCTTAGTGACTTGGTCAAGAGAATTGAAGAAGATCTCTTGAATGACGTAGGATGGCTGTCCATGAGTAGGGCAAGATCGTAGAAGTTCCTTATATCGCTCCCATGCTTTTGCCAGCGGCTCCCCATGATACTCATAGCGAGTATACTGGTTGATCCATGTCATGAGGGATCGTGGTTTCAGCCCCTCTAGCCACTTCAATGCAGGACCAGCGAGAGACCAGCGGAAAGCTTTCATCTTGATATATTCCAGAGTAGTACCTTCAGCAAGAGTACAACACATGTCAGTAAAATTGGTAATATGTTCAAGAGGGAATTCATTAAATCTTCCATGAAAACTCATTATTTTTAAGTTCAATAAGGAAATGAGTGCGAATTTCAAAGTTATTTTGAGGGATTAGGATCGCTGATTCAGGCACGACGAGAGTCGGGTGCATATAATCCTCTTCAGAGGTTGGGAATTGGGCAAGCTCAGCTTCTGCTTGTTCCCTGGCTGCTCTCTTAGTGGCGATAGTAGTATCTTTGGTGGCTAGTTCCCTCCGAAGCCTCTCAATGAGCTGTTCTTGTGTTTCTGCGGCCACCATGGCTCTTTTTAGCTTAGCTTGGATGTGTAGAAGGCGTTCCGGTTCATCTAAGCCGTCAAACTTAGGTGGTTGACCAGAACGGGGCATACACTTGTAAAGTAACTCAAAGTAGACGTGAGATTTAACTACCTAAGGCGCGAATGATTGCTTCCCCAGCAACGGCGCCAATTTGTTGATAAGAGAAAATCGAGTATGCAAATGAAAATATAAATAAATCACAGCAAACCAGATTTCGTCCCCTGCAAATGATTACAAGACTTCCTCCCGATGCAGTAGCGGGAAGTCACGATCGATCCACGAGGAAGCGTGTCAGCGGATCCTAGGCAGCGGAGAACCTTACGAACAGAAGCCGACCAAAGATGTCCTCGATCTCGACTAGGGTTAGTCGACAAAAGATCGGACAAGTCGAACAAGGCAGGCAGCATGCTACGGTTTTACTCGATATCGATGAACTCTCCTCGATATCGAGGAAGCTCTTCGTCAATCTCGGGTTCCTGGAGTCAGGCACAGAAGCAACAGTAGTCTCATCGACCAAAGATCAGTAGTCGATATCGACTAAACTTGTCGATATCGAGGAGGACAAAAAACTTAAATGGAAATAAATTTAAAGAACAAGACTTGCAGGATTCGAAATAAACTGTATGTGCAGGACTTCCAAGAATGGGGGCTGCGACAACAATAACTAAGCATGCATAAGGCAAGAATAAAACAGATAATCATGTAAATCGCATCGAAGGACCAAGCTCTCGCCTTTTCCAACAATTAGCCAACTCTTTCAAGAAACCCTAATTGTATCTACCGATTTTATGTTTACAATCCAAGTTGTTAGCATGGACCTCCATTAGATGGCTAATAAACACATAAAAAGTATTAGATGCTCAATACATGATAAAAGTCGGATCTTTACCTCAAACACGCATGGCTATCGTCGGGCTCACCCCAACCCTAGAAGTGGGTGGACTACTCGCACTTCATCGCATTAGCGGACATTGATTGAAAGGAAATAACTTGCATTAAACCAATCTGAAGAAAGTACAAACCGAACAAAGCCAGATCACTTTCGCTCCTTTGCTCCACTCGGCCTCTCTTTCTCTCTCTACTACTACTTCTCCTACTGAAATTGAATTGCTGTGTGGTTGAATGAATAAAACTCAGCCCCCTAAGGCTTTATTTATAGGCTTCTAATCCTTGCTAATCAAGGATAGAAATCTGTATCTATATCTAAAGATAAAACATTAATAAAAGAAACATTTATCATAAAAGGGAAATATATCTAAAAGACTAAAATATCTTCAAGTGGATAAATCTTCTTCTCCATGGATAGATGTTTGATAGAACTTGGATAGAATTGGACATCTTCGGCCCCAAGTAAGCTCAAACCGCGTCGGACAGTTCACCGCGTAACGCGGTTTAGGATAGCTGTCCTCGATATCGAGTAAAGTCCTCGATATCGAAGAAGTGTGGGTCATTGACTTCGCTTACTGGCTTGCTCGAGTAACTGGTCCTCGATCTGCTCGGACACTGGCTCTCAGGTCTTGTCGATATCGAGTAGATTACTCGATATCGAGTAAGTGTCGTCAATCATGGCTGGCCTGGTGTTGTCAAGCAGCCTCTCCTCGATACTGGCTCGGTCAGGTGATTCTGGGTTCGTCGATATCGAAGAACTTCCTCGATATCGAGGAGTGGTGTCGCTCAGCATCGGGTTATCTGGTCAGGTCGAGCAGCGCTCCTCGGCTCCTCGATCAACTGCTCCTCCTCGACTCCAGCTATGATTTTCAGCTTTATCGATATCGAATAACTTTACTCGATATCGAGTAGTGTCCTGGAGTCGAGTAGCTTCAGTCTTCAGTTCCTCGATCAGCTTCTCCTCGATCCGTGCTCTGGTGCCTCATCTTTGTCGATATCGAGTAAAACTCGTCGATATCGAGTAGCTTTCAGCTTCCGTCTTTGCTTCTTGGTTTTGTCCCGAAATGGCTCTATATTCTGCAATATTAAAACAAAACTTATGTAGATCTCCATTTCTTGCAAATAAGCACATATTACATAAATTCGACATATTCCCAACCCGAAATAAGCAAAGTATATAGAATATGGAGCTAAACTGTGCATTCCAACATGGCTATTTTAGTGGATATCATCGGCCTCACCGGCTCTCGAGCTCGTCGGAGGTCTCGAGCTTGCCCAAGCTCCCCACTCTCAGCTCACACACACTCTCTTCCCGACCCTGAAGAACGAAAAAGGAAATGAAGGCTAACAGAAAGAAAGGAATGAAGCTCACCGAGGTTCGCGAATGTCGGAGCTTCGAACGGAGCTATGGGCGTCGTCAAAGGCTCTCGATGGATCCTCGGACCTGCGTCAGATGTGGGTGAGCGCGATGGTAGGGCTCGAGAGTGGTTTGGATCGGAAACGAAGAAGTACGGCTTATCGGAAGGTTGTTTCGCGATTGAAACGAGCTGTGAATTTCCATGGCTTGGCGGTGACATGGAGATCTTCGGAGCTGCGACTGCTGGCCTTTGATGATCGAGGAGGAGACCAGGGTAGCGATGACAGTGACAGCACAACGAGTCGTGGTGTGTGGCGTTCATGAAGCGAGGAGGAAGAGGTTGTGGTGGATGCGTGATGGTGACGAAGGTGCAACGATGGGTGAAGGATGATGGTGTACCATGGTTGTGATGAGATGAAGAGCAGGAGAGGAGAAGGGTTGAGAGAGTAGGGATGTGAAAGAATGACAGTGTAGGGAGATGAGTTTATCGATCAGCACCTAGGGGTAGGGGGAAAGAGGTTAGGGGCGTGGCAGGGCTCAGGCGTAGGATGGGAAGTGCATTAATGGGTTGAAATGATAACTTATTACCCGGTAATAATCTCTAATTCCGTTTTCTGATCTTAACCCGATGCGATTAAATTAAATTTAATATAAACTTTCGAAACCGAATTAAATAATGAAACCCAAAAATATTTTCAAGCCTCGAAATTATAAGGCGACATAAATTCATTTACATGTCCGAATAAAGAGTTTATGCCGGGATTGGCAGCGAGAAATAAAATAAATCGGTTACTTGAGGACACAAATTTTCAAAATTTTCCGAGGTCTAGGATCTTAAACGAATTTTAATTAGAATAAAATCTATAATTTATATAAATAATGTTTTAAAAATCTCGGTCCTTACATCATCCACCTCTAAAAATAAGTCTCGTCCCCGAGACTAAAATTACTTTAAAGTCAGGGGATGAAGTTTTAAATTGGTGAGTAAAAGGATCATGCCATTGATCCCGTAAGTACCTCGTAGGTGCCCCTATAAGATCCTTACAATATCTTCGTCGTGATCGTAATATCCCTAAGCGGTCGTAGCAAGAATTTGATATGGGCCCCTATCATATCCTTTCCCCGACTTCTCAGTTATATTATAACTCAAAAAGCATCATAACGTCCACTAGGTCTTAGCAAGCAATCCATAAGTGCCCTTATCAATTCTTGTATCCACTTCGTGAGGCGTCATAAGGTAAATCCAGTCCCGAAAGATTCAAAAGAGTTTTGCAAATGGAAAGATTGACCTCGAAATCGTTAAAATTCTTGATAGGATTTATTCTTTTAAAATCCAAGTTAGTATTTTTCAAATCCGTTCAAAATCATCAAATCCGACGTTAGTCAAGCAATTTCATATCACGAGAGGTGGAATCATCCACCTCTAAGGACTAATCTCATATTCTCTTCCGAGTTTCCGAATCAAATAAATCATCATTCTCAACTCAGCATGAACAAAAGTAAACTAACTCATCAACTCGTAACATCATCAGCCACCTCTCATGTGGCAAATCTCAACATCAATCATGATAATCTCAACCACATAACATGTTTACCCATAACATAAATCATACCATCCATTCAGAACATGCCAAAAGCAATAACAAAATCTCAACATCATACCACGAGCCATAAGGCATATCTACATCATACTGAAGGCATCACAAGTCCATGATCGAATTCTCATAAGTTATCATGCAAGCACACATGTCAAGAGATCAATGGGCTAGGTGTCACGGGGTTAGTATGTCAGTACACATCAATTCTCACAATCGCATAACATCGCACTACAAGTAGAACCAGTCATAGCGGATTTACCATGTAAACATATCAACACATCAAGGTCATGCTATTAAGAGTCAGAAAAGGAAGTTCAAGTAGTATATAATTCACTAACATGTCAGCATGCCCTGAAAGACTTCACCTCAACTCATCACAATATCGAATGACGATCATTTAATAACCAGGCACCATTAGGTAATGTTCATCATTTAACATATCAATAATCATGCTTAACTATATAATACAACATCATGCTTTTATATAATAACACATCATTATCTTATATATCTTGTCGCAACACATCCTAACATGCTTCTATAACAACATAACAGGATAGCAAAGCATCAATATATCATTATAGCATTTGTCACTTTCAACTAGATTTCAATATTGCATATCAACATGTATATCGTTCCATACTAGGTTCCTCATTGTCGCTATCTAACATCATGCCAGTACATATTAACAAGTCATGTAAGCAAGAAAATTCCCACATTATCCTCAATCAACAAGTCTCAATTTGCTATTATGCTCAAAATTATTGCAAAACACCATATATGAACATAGTTAATTCAAGCTAGCAAGTTTCATCATAACCTTATCAGATAACCATTCAGGTTCCTTAGCATTCGCAGTTCATACTTTTATAGGCACAAGAGTTCATATCATGCTTAGCAATATAGGGTAGCAAAACATCGAAACATCATGGTACATGAAAACTAAAAGACATCGAATCATATCATCATGGACAATGGGTGATCATGCAAGATTCATTACCAGGTCAGCACATCAACACATAAATTCCATTGCCATATCAATGCAATACCATCATCGATTAATTCGGAGAGGATTAAGAGTTTGAACGAAGGACACTCCCGCTTGCAAGTCATATCGTACTCAGTAATCGTCATCCTCCAAACGTGTTTGTCCTGCCGAAATCGTTGATCCTGAGGCACGTGGGTTATGGGCCCACGCCTTCGCGGCGTTGCTCTATCGCTATTCGACTTCCCATTTCCTCTTTCACGTGATAGCTCATCCAACATGTCGCGTAGGAGTCCAAGTTAGCGAAGATAGGGGAGGGACAAGAGCGGACAACCCAATTTTCCTTTCGGAACAAACACAAACCAACCTTAAAGATGACAACTAGAGACGAAACTCTGAACTGAGAATAGCAACGATGCCCTTATGGAAGTCCATTAAGTTCTAATCGCGACAAGCAAACACAAATTCCTCATGGAGCATATGATTGTCACTAATCCACGCTAAAATGTACCTATCTCAGGGGAGCAACATTCGTATTCATTTCCAACGACACGATCTATTCCTATACTAATGCATGCGAGACAAGATAGTAGTCTATTATTCCATGGAAGCAGTTATGCCTAGCAACTTAAGCAAGTTATGCAGAATCAAGAATGATCATGCAGGATTCGAGGTCATGTGGGATTTAACCACGATGACGAGTATGATGTATATGAATGAATGCACAAGCATGGTGTACGCATCAATGGGTGAGGTCAAATCTGGCATGGCGAGGGACATAACAACCAGATTAAGCGTCATACGAGAACATATAGGAGCAACCTAGTAACTATCTTATCCGAATACACTGGTCATATAATAGGTCAAGCATTTCACGTAATCATACGATGAGATACATTTAGAAAGCATATGTCCTACATGATACTAGCGACACATAATGTGATACAAGCATAGTCAAGAGTCATTAAAAGGGGTTCAATAGGATGTTCACGAAACATGAGGCATCATCAAAAGTAACAAGAAGGACATCATGGGCAATAGATTATAATCATGCTAGGAACGAATCATCATAGGACACATATAAAGGTACAATAGTTATCACACCATAGAACAGGTACAACATGTAATCATTTAGCTAGTCATATTGGAAATCATAAGCCCTACAGGATACTACTAGCACTGATAGCATGCATTTAGGTAGGCATAATAGGTTGCATTTAGCTTAGTTAAGATGCATTTCATGGATTGATTAAGTACAATTTGCGTATTTGCTCTCTATGTTAGTGGAGTCGGAATCTACACACTTTTATTGATTATTTCAGGTAATCGTGGATCCGATGATGAGACAGGAGTCGTTAACGCATTAGATGAGAATGTCTAGTTGATCGGAGAAGCTTACATGAAGATCTCAAGAGGTTCTGAGAAGAAGAAGCAAACCTAAACGAAGAACAAGTCTGCAGAAGTTGTCGCTAGACATGCTGAACTTGTTTTGCACTTTCTGGAGGCCTCGGTTGTCCGATTGACTATTATGACAATGCGTTGGAAAGCTCTTTCAGAGAACTACAACTTTCATGTTGACAAAAAGAGCGAATTCATGATAGATTTTCCGTGAAAAGCCCCTGGCTGCGGCCGCAGCAACCTTGCGGCGCCCGCGGCCAATCAATTTGCAAAGGGTTGGAGGAAACAGTGTGCGGCGGGCGCAACACCTATGCTGCGCCCACAGCATTGGTCATCAGCATTAATTCGCAGCGTTTTGATTAATGAAAACCCTAGAACTTATTTATTTCTTTCATGGCCGACTTTGATGTTTTAAAAGGCCAAGTTTTAGTTATTTTCATAACTTATTTATTTCTTTCATGGCCGACTTCGATGTCTTCCATGAGGAACTAAACTCATCTATTCTGCCTGCAATTTGAAGCTTTATTCGGATTGATTGTGAGTTTCTAATTCTCGTTCCTTGTTTCCTATACTTGAATGCTTCAACTTCTTTGTGCTTGATTAATTATTGATTTGTTCTATCTTGTCTGGCCAACTTGTTAGATCAATTCAATCGCTAAGATTTTGTAGATTCCTGGTTGTGAACCTTAACCTAAGTGGCAAACTTGTTCCTTTAGGGCTGGTTGAACTAATTGAATGAGTAGGAAGTTGAATGTGTTGTTAAATCCCTCTTTAGGGACTGCAAATACCTTGGCTAATCTCTGAACTTAAAGCTATCAATTGGGTTAAATCCTTCTTTAGGGACTGTTCGATTGATAAGGGTTGCTAGGACAGGTTGGACTAGTAACTATATTAGGTCGGGACAAGGGCATTCATAGGAAACTTAATAGGACGAGAAGAAGTTACAAGGATCGCTTCAATCCAATAAAGTGGAAAATTGTAGGTAGAATTGCTTCTCCAAATTGTCTAAAAACCAAATTCATTTGCTTTGCTTTCTTTACTTTGCTTTGATAAAAGGCGAAACTTTCACACTCAAACCCCCCTCTTTGGTTACTTTGATTGACACTAGAATCATACTTGAATTAAGAATTTCCCCGTGGGATCGACCTCTTGCTTATTGCTATACTAGTTATAGGTTTGAGATTTACTTTGACGGATCAACGACAGGTTTCCCCTCCGTCAAATTTGGCGCCGTTGCCGGGGAAATTTATTAATTCTTGTGTGTTTTTGGTGCTGATTTTGGTGTGGACCACTTACATGTCCACACTCCTGCTACTAACATATGTTGAAGGTAAGGTTATTGCAGTTAGACGGAGAGAGTTTTCATCAATACTTCATCAGATTGCAGGAGTACATGAACGATGTTTATTCATGGGGATATCAAGCTAGTATAAGGGAATTGCTTCTATGCGTCTTTGATGGCATGACTGCTGAGACACGAAGTCTTGCCGAGCACCTGAGTAATGGAGGTTTATTAGATATGGGACTCTCGGAGATGTGGGATTTTTTCTGCTACATGGATAATCAATGTGCGCAGAACGAGTCACTTTCTCCAATATCTCAAATCGTTGAGACCTCTGTTGCACCTCTTGAAGTCATTGTGGAAAATCACATTGAGAAGATTGAGGAAGAAGACACTCCATCTGATGAGATCATCCCTAGCTCGCCCATTGATGAATCAGGTCCAGAGCCTATTCCTGAGGCTACAGAGCAGGTAAAGGTCGTCTCCTCCACTCGAGAGAATATTGGTGAATACATTGATCCATTTCACTGCTACTTTGACAAGCCACCAGTAGAACTGAATTGGTGGTATTATATACCCTTTGTGGGTAGTCAAACTCCTGAATACAATAACTCTAAACGGTTCTTAAATGTATTATTATTTAGTTTCAATTTATTTGTATGTAGTGCATGCTTGTTTGTTAGTTGTGCACAAGAGTTTGACAGGTTGCTGAGGGCTTTGACTATGTCTGATTAGTTTCGTAAGCTTAAGCAAAACGTCGAGCCAACGACTTGAAACAAAGGCGCTTCTCGGGAGGCAACCCGAGGTAAGTTTTTCTTTCTTTTTCCTTTTCCTCTTCCTTCACCCTGATTATATTTGATTTACTTTTGTTGGCTTTATTGTTTCATTGAGGACAATGAAAACTTTAAGTGTGGGGGAGAAGAATTCTGTATATAGATGCATATAGGAGATCATATTTAAATTTTTGCACCATGTTTAATTTATTTCATTTTTTTATTAATTTCTTGTTTATTTTCGTAATTAAAAAAAAATTTCAAAAATCCCAAACATAAGCATGCATTGCATACATGTGTTATTCGAACACCCATCTAGCTTAGTTTGTCCTCTTATTTAAATTTCAAGCATGATCATATAAATCCCATGGAGTTTTGGATGTTTTGGCCTTATCTAGATTTGATTTTTGTGGGACATGAGCTAGCAAATGTAATTGAGCATGTTTGATTGAGCTAAAAGTATGATTGAAGTCCTAAAAACATGACCCTGTGAGAATGTTTGGCCTTATTTGAATTCTTTTGCTCAGTTGTGTGAATTACTCTCCTTGTGTTGCTACCACTTGGCATTGACTGCAGTATCTATTTTTAAAGACCGATGCACATGTTCGATTGCTTGCGGAGTTTATATTTATATTTTGAGTCTTTTGTTTGAATTTGTGAAATGCTTAGTGAAATAAGGTGGCAATGGTTGATTCACTTAGTAACCGGATCTATGCATGACACCCATGGGTATGATTCGCGCAAAAAGGTGTTGAAAACTATCCACTAGGAAAGAAAGCTTGATCACTGAGTAACCAGGTTCATTCATGACACTCATGTTTGCAACTTGCGTCAAAAGATGTTCAAGTGGACTTCATATTAGTAGGTTGAGGTGTTGATAGACCGGGGCCATTCATGACACCCATGTTTGCGCCTCGCGTAAGGAAAGCACCAAGACAAGAAAGAGAAAAAGAAAAAAAAAGAGAAAAGAAAACAAAAGAAAAAAAAATGTCGCATTTTATTTTCTTTATTGTGTCCCACAAGTAATGACATTTCGGTAGGGAATTGGTGATATGGTGGTCAATGTCTATGAGCTTAGTGCATGATTGGTTTGAGTTGAGAGTTGTATCTTAAAGCCTAAACACATGAGTGAAACACATATTTCTGGTGAGGTTTGATAATGTCTACTTCTAAGCTTTGATCACTGAAATACATGCTATGACGTTTGTTTGCTTGGTTTATGTTTTCCCCTGCTATGATGTTGCTTTTTGATGAGGTTGAAACTTTAAGGGATTTCCTGTGGGATGTGTTGATTCATGTTCATTCTATCATTGCTTGAAGACAAGCAAAAGTTATGTGTGGGGGAGTTTGATAGCATGCATTTAGGTAGGCATAATAGGTTGCATTTAGCTTAGTTAAGATGCATTTCATGGATTGATTAAGTACAATTTGCATATTTGCTCTCTATGTTAGTGGAGTCGGAATGTACACACTTTTATTGATTATTTCAGGTAATCGTGGATCCGATGATGAGACAGGACTCGTTAACGCATTAGATGAGAATGTCTAGTTGATCGGAGAAGCTTACATGAAGATCTCAAGAGGTTCTGAGAAGAAGAAGCAAACCTAAACGAAGAACAAATCTGCAGAAGTTGTCGCTAGACATGCTGAACTTGTTTTGCACTTTCTGGAGGCCTCGGTTGTCCGATTGACTATTATGACCATGCGTTGGAAAGCTCTTTCAGAGAACTACAACTTTCATGTTGACAAGAAGAGCGAATTCATGATAGATTTTCCGTGAAAAGCCCCTGGCTGCGGCCGCTGCAACCTTGCGGCGCCCGCGGCCAATCAATTTGCAAAAGGTTGGAGGAAACAGTGTGCGGCGGGCGCAGCATAGGCCCGCAGCATTGGTCATCAGCGTTAATTCGCAGCGTTTTGATTAATGAAAACCCTAGAACTTATTTATTTCTTTCATGGCCGACTTTGATGTTTTAAAAGGCCAAGTTTTATGTTATTTTCATAACTTCTACTCTTACGTTCATTAGACACTTTAGAGATTTTGAGCGATGTCTTCCATGAGGAACTAAACTCATCTATTCTGCCTGCAATTTGAAGCTTTATTCGGATTGATTGTGAGTTTCTAATTCTCGTTCCTTGTTTCCTATACTTGAATGCTTCAACTTCTTTGTGCTTGATTAATTATTGATTTGTTCTATCTTGTCTGGCCAACTTCTTCACACTATCATGGACCTAACCCAGGATAAAACAATTATCATGTAGGTTCATATCATGTGGTTTATACGCTTCCAATCAATCATTAGTACAATTAATACAATAAGTCAAGTAGGCATGCTATGACAACGTAATCACGATAGAGAGTGAGGCATAACACAAGACTTGATCAATGTAACTAATCACGGATGTAATAACACGAGCAACATTTTACAAATGAGCATTTGCAAGGTACATGCAGGAGGTTACAAAATCATGTCATGCAGTTCAGAGAGAGTCACCATTACAACCGGACAGAGATCCCTAAGGGCAACCATTGACCTTCCCCAACTAACTCATCACCCCTATTTCTCGTGGGACCTTGGTATGTAGGACTCTTTGTGGAAAGAAAACCTCGGTTAATCATCATAAGAATCAAGGAAGACAACCCCGGAAACACCTTACTTTTGACTCAAAATGACATCAAGAACTACCTTCCAATACTCACTCAGACAACCTTCATATACATACATGAGTTTCTGACACAATGTGTTTACCAACCCGATTCCCATGAAGGATACTGACATCCGGGAGAAAGACTCGATAAAAACGTGAAAGGGTTAACAGATATAGTGGAAGTGGCTGTTTCACACAAGTTGGGTTGACCACACAGAATTAAGGGTACTCCCACTATCCCGTTTGCATAGATAAGTCGATACACATTTAATTGTTAGGCATACCAATCAGACTTTAGCATATCAAGCACTCAACATAGAATTAGTCAATGACAATTATAATGACCTCCTTCGAGGGAGATCATACTCAGTCTAAATATATAAAGCAGATCAAGCTATCTAATGTCGCTCTTCGAGGAGCGACTGACCGGAGGGGCAAAAACCTCGCGATCCTACCTAACTCGCCACTCCAACCACCTTTGTGCAATCTCCTTGGAGCTTTTCGGACACTCTGTAAAGAGCAAGCTAGTATTTTGCCTACCGTTCCCAACTACACCCAATAGGGGTGATCTAGCGCCTTTACTACCCACTCGTATCCTTGTTTGTTTGATTTTTCTCATTTATTACAAGTCGAGTTCATTACTTAGTCCTATTTGGGTTACGCATCTTAAGTTCATTTTGCCCCTTTAAATCCTTTTCAAAAAATCATTGAAACTCGTGGGCGGTTTTCAAAACATACACTCGACCCTTTTGTACCCGAATTGCACAACCTGGCTCTGATACCACATTTGTAACGGCCCAAGTTAAGGAACTTGGGTTACGTTTCGAAGGATTAAATACCTTCATTTGGATCTTGCAATTCGAGTACGGGTTGAGTTTTAAAACAAAATATTTGTACTAAAAGAAGGGATTTCGAACCCTTAAAGATCGCGGATCCATTGGGGACCAAGTACCTGCCTTAGTCTAATCGTGAAATCGAGCGAAAGCAGACATGAAGTTGAATTTAAATACAATCCAAAAGAGGGTATAAAAGAGATGAAGTGTAGTGGTCTCTCAACCTCTCGATCTAACGCCAAAAGTCTGAACCCGCCAAGCATCCACATAAGCAACGATAGCAGCTAACGGTTCCCTGAATCTAAAAAAAATGAGGGGGATCTGGGTCAATCATCAGGTCACTCATGCGCGTATATAAACATACTCTGAGAGGCATATAATAAGCATCTTATTCCTAAGATGAAATGCGTAATGCGATGCGAAAATTAAATCATGTATATATATATATATATATATATATATATATATATATATATATATATATATATATATATATATACTGACAGTTTCATATAATGCTGAAAGCGATAAATGGATGCACACCGAATGCAAGTGTCATGTCCCTCTCTTACCTCCACCCCCTTTCGATAGGGCGGAGACTGGCCAGCTCGTAAAGGCATTCCATAATAATCGGGTGGCACGCATGCCCAACCCGCCCCACAAGAAATAATAAAGCCCGCAGGTAGCTTTCGCAATCATGCTCATAATATAAGTAAATGAAGTTCCATGACTCGATTGACTCAGGACGGGACCCGATGGGACTGGGTCGTCCTATGACTCTAGCAAAGACTCTAGTTACTTCACAGATAACGGCCGTTCTCTTGCAAGGACATATATCAATCATATGATTTTCATTTTAGCTCCTAAGCGTGATTCTAAGTCGTATGGTGCATGGACACTAGCCTACTATTTAACACTCAGTGCATAGAGCGTCCATCATGAGTAAGTTCAAAGAACTTACCTGGAGTAGTAGATCAGCAAGATGAAAAGCAGCAAGATATAAGCAAGCAGGTTATAGATTACCTAGCAATTATTAATAAATATGCATAAGTAAACTGCACACAACGGGATCCATTTACCACTACATAACATGCTCATCAATCCATTAATCATAGCATCAGGAGCATCCTTTGTCTCAACTTATCTCAACATCTTATATCATCTTATTCCATTGTCATTTTCATAACTGGCTCAATCATACTTCAATCCATAAAATCTCACTCGCTAGTCCAGTTGTTAGTCAAAACAATTACTTCAAAATTATACTTAACCGTTTCTAATTCATAAAATATTTAATATTTAAAAATACTTCCAAAAATCCAATTAAATAATCCCGACATACTTTACTTTAATTAAAATCATCATTATAGGGACTTAACTAACTTTCAACCGTTACTAAATAATTCAATTTATATACTTTAAAACCGACCTTTTTTAAACATCGACATAAATCGATTTCCAAATAATCAATTATCGGAAATTGGTTAAACAATTAATTAATAAATTAATTAATTAAATAAATAACGAATAAACCTGAACCGAACCAACGCTTTTAACCCAAACCGAACCGAACCCGTTAAACCTCAAAACAACCCGGTTCATCAAACAAATAAAATCTGAAGGTGTGGGCCCCCCCTTAGCTGACTGGGTAGGGGTCCCACGGACGCTTCTTCCTCCCTCAAATCGAAAGGAGATGGCTCCCGCTGGTACGCCTGTAACTTCTTGACGCCGCCCGGAGTGGGAAGCCCGCCGGTGACTGCTCGTCCTCATCCTTCCTTCATCTTCCGGCTTCTCCTCTCCGAGCCCATGGTCCCGCCCTGCCTCCAGGTTCCTCGCAGCTCACTTGCGCCGCACCTCGCTCCCTGCTCGCACACGCTCTCTCTCTCTCTCTCTCTCTCTCTCTCTCTCTCTCTCTCTCTCGGCCTCGCCGGCTCTCGAGCTCGCCGGAGCTCTCGAGCTTGCCCAAGCTCCCCACTCTCAGCTCACACACACTCTCTTCCCGACCCTGAAGAATGAAAAGAAAAGAAGGCTAACGGAAAGAAAGGAATGAAGCTCACCGAGGTTCGCGAATGTCGGAGCTTCGAACGAAGCTATGGGCGTCGGAGTTGCGACTGCTGGCCTTTGATGATCGAGGAGGAGACCAGGGTAGCGATGGCAGTGATAGCACAACGAGTCGTGGTGTGTGGCATTGATGAAGCGAGGAGGAAGAGGCTGTGGTGGATGCGTGATGGTGACGAAGGTGCAACGATGGGTGAAGGATGATGGTGTACGATGGTTGTGATGAGATGAAGAGCAGGAGAGCAGAAGGGTTGAGAGAGTTGGGATGTGAAAGAATGACAGTGTAGGGAGATGGGTTTATCGGTCAGCATCTAGGGGTAGGGGGAAAGAGGTTAGGGGCGTGGCAGGGCTCAGGCGTAGGATGGGAAGTGCATTAATGGGTTGAAATGATAACTTAATACCCGGTAACAATCTCTAATTCCGCTTCTGATCTTAACCTGACGCGATTAAATTAAATTTAATATAAACTTTCAAAACCGGATTAAATAATGAAACCCGAAAATATTTTCAAGCCTCGAAATTATAAGGCGAAATAAATTCATTTACAAGTCTGAATAACAAGTTTATGCCGGGATTGGCCTCGAGAAATAAAATAAATCGGTTACTTGAGGACACAAATTTTCAAAATTTTCCGGGGTCTAGGATCTTAAATGAATTTTAATTAGAATAAAATCTATAATTTATATAAATAATGTTTTAAAAATCTCGGTCCTTACAGAAGAGAAGCACAAAAACAACCAAAAACGACTTCTCTACAGGTGATGGCGGGCGTCGTGTATGGGGCGACGGGCGTCGTGGACTGCAGTAACCGAATCCGAGCATGAACGCCGAGGAATCAACGTCCAAACTCCTCCAAACCAGAACTTGACGACCAACTTGGTTTCAAAAGCCTTCTTTGGTGGTAGGTATGGGAATGGTATGGAAAAATATTGAATTTGATTGGTGAAGGGTAGTGATGGAAAGTGTTTGATGGGTAAGAGACACAATGGAAACACAAGGATTTAGGTTTTTTGGAATGGATTCAAGTAGGATCTCTTGGGGTTTAAGAGATTCCTTGGAGACAAAACTTTGATTGATCCAACAAAGGGAATGGGAATTTATGGTGAGTTGGAAGGGATTTCCATCTATAAAAAAGAAAAGAAGATAAATTAGAAATAGAAAGAAATGATCAAAGAAAATAAAATAGATAAAAGATATAATCTACTCCTAAGATAAATAGAAACTAATCATAGATAGAACAATCTAATCCTAAGATAGATAAAATATATAAAAGATAGATAAAACTAACCTAAGATAGAAAATAGCATCTAATCCTAAAGATAGATAAAATAAATCTAACCTAAAAATAAAAAGATGGAATAAAACTAATCCTAAAAACGTAGAAAATAAAATATAACCTAAAATAACCGGAAATAAAAGATAAAATAGGATAGAAATATTCCCTTTCAATGTTACCAAAAATTCGGACGCGTCTGTGAATACTGCTAGGCGGCGGGCACCATGGATGGGGCGGCGAGCGCCGTCATGTCCAAAACGTCATTCCGTCATTCAATCAAGCAAAATTCATCTTTTCAAGAGGTTCTAACTTACCACTACTCTAATGTTTACCGAAACGATTTGTCCTACTTTATTGAATTGAAAAACTAAATGCGAAATTGAAACAATATTACCTAATCTACCTTGGGTTGCCTCCCAAGAAGCGCCTTTATTTCACGTCTTTGGCTCGAAGTGATGCATTTCTTGATCAAGTTATCCCATCAAGATCCTCCACTCTTGTCCTTTTCTTGACAAGAGGGGGAACCTTAGGAGTTTCTCCAATGTATCCATCAATTGCACCAATCAATTCCTCTTTGAAATGAATTTCTCTCGGAGGTTGCCCTGAACTTGCAAAAACCTCAACATTGTTAGAAATTTATTTCTCATAGGGAATAACAAAAGAATCATTTGAATTAGACACAATCTCATGTGACTAAAACAAATTCTCAATTTTTCTTTCAATGTCATCTTTCCCTAAATCAACTTTCTCTTTGTTAGAAGACTCAATATGCAATGGTTCATTCTCAATAGAAGCATCTAACAAACTATTTGATTCATTCATGTGATCACTGTCGTTAGACTCAAGAACATCCACATAATCATTAGTAGAAGAAATAATAGGCTCAAATATAGAAAACTCAATCTTTCTACCATCAATTTCAATGGTTAGGGAACCTTCAAAGCAATCAATCTTAGTCTTAGCCGTTCGCAAGAATGGCCTTCTCAAGATAATTGGGGTTTCAGGAATACCTTGTTCCATATCCAACATAAAGAAATCGGTTGGAAATATCAAATCTTTTACCTTAACCTGAACATCTTCAACAACTCCTCTAGGCTTAATACTAGAACGATCAGCGAGTTGTATAGTAACACCAGTTTCAGACAATGCATTGAGACCAAAAAACATTTACATATTATATGACATCATATTAATTGAAGCACCTAGGTCTAACATAGTTTTTGTGAAGCTAGCATTTTCTATTGCACATAGGATAGTAAACATACCTAGATCTCCGCACTTTTCAGGCAATCTTCTCTGTAGCAAAGTAGAAACATTTTCATTTAAACTTACCTTTTCTTTCCTTCGCATCCTTTTCTTGCGTTTCATAATGCATAATTCTTTCAAAAACTTCGCATAGCGAGGCACGGTTTTAATCAAATTGAAAAGTGGAATATTTACCTCACAATGAGCAAATGTGTGGTAAAGAATTTGTTCATCTTCCCGCTTATGATCAGGTCTTAAGGCACGACGAAAGGGTGGTGCAGGTATTGGAACCTCAGAAGACCACTCCTTGGTTTGTTTCCTCGGGAATTGCACAACGTCAGAAATCAGATTCAAAACTGGAGGGGGCGGCGGGCGTCGTGGTGAAAGGTGGCGGACGCCGTCATCAGCAGTGCGTGACTCCGAAATTGTGTTGTCTTCCTCACCCACGTCAATCACTTCCTTAGGCCTCTCTTCAACATTCTCAGTGGGCAAATTCACTTGTTTTCCTCCTCTAAGGATCATGGCACTCACATTCTCCTTCGGATTAACTACCACTTGTGATGGAAACTTCCCCGAATCTTTCACTTTCCGTTCTTCAATCTGCTTAGCCATTTGACTCAACAATTTTTCCTGAACACTCACCTTGTCCAACATCAACCTCAATGTATCATCTCTATCCTCTTGTTGAGTGTTTCTTTAATGATTCTCAAATTGTCCTCTTCCTTGATAAGGAACTTGTTGTTGCTGACCCCTGTCGTTGAATCCACTTTGATAATTCAAATTGTCGCCCTAATTATAACCACTGTTACCAAAGTTGCGGTGATGTCCATAGTCCATATCACTCAAATCAGCGACATCCTCTTGAATCAAAGGACACTTATCATTCGGATGAGTTGGTCCTCCACAAACACCACAAGGTTTAGGCTGCTGAGATTGATTCATTAGCATAGACATCTTATTCACTATCTCAGTGAGCCTATCTAGATCATCCTTGCGACCATCTCTAGAATTATCCAACTTATGAACTCCTCTAACTCCTTGGTGTCTCCCATATTGTTGTGATGCATTAGCCAACCCTTTGAAAATCTGCATTGCTTCCTGAGGTGTCTTATCCAAAATATCTCCTCCACTAGTATCATTGATGAAACTCCTATCGGTGTCAAGCAAGCCTTCATAGAGATATAGCACTAGATCATCCTTGGGTATACCATGTTTTGGACAACTACCCTTAAGCTTTTTGAACCACTCAACATAATCATAAAGACTCTCTATAGGTGATTTCTCAATACTACTCCTTCTTGAGTTTGCTGAGGCGAGTCGCAAGAAAGTACTTTTGCAGGAAAGCTTTCTTCAATTCAACCTAAGTAGTAATGCTTTCGGGGGGGTAGGTAATAAAGCCAAGCGCTTGCAGAATCTTTCAAGGTAAAGGAGAACACTCTCAACATCAATTGGTCATCAGTAAGGCCCTGGGGTCTAAGTTTATCACACACACATACTCACAAAGGTAGCAAGGTGTTGTTTTGGTTCCTCTCCGGGCAATCCATGAATGTAATTGCAAGTGGTTGAGCACTCAAATTAGGTTCATTTAGGTTTCTCAGGGTCCTTTTTGGCGGATCAACAATTTCGTCTCCCATCTCCTTATGTGTGTCAAAATCGAGCCTCCTTTTCAACCTAAGACATCTTTCAATCTCAGAATGAAAAGACAAAGGCAATGAATTAGAAGATACAGTTTGAACCATACAAGGAAACAAAAGACTCAAAGGAAAACAAAAAGAAAAATAAAAAAGAATCAATGATAGAAATAAAGAAAAGCAAACTCCTTTCTTCTCCCCAGCAACGGCGCCAAGAATTTGGTGCGGGACGAACGTCATTGGCACTTTCGCCCTTTGCCAAATAATAATAAAATCCTAACTCAAAGATCAAAACTAATAGATTAGCAAATAAATGAAATGATAAACCAAACAACTACTAGTATAGCGATGAAGTCCGGAGTCGAACACACAGAGAAAAGCGATTCACTATTAATATCCCTAACAAAGACTCTTATGACAAAAACAACGACTTGTGACAAATTGATATGAAAGTAAAGTAACCTACTTTATGACTGCAAAGTAATTTATAATAAAATAGAGAAGATATTTCACCTGCAATTCTCTGACAATGGCTGAGATTCATGGTCCTAGGATTGAGTCATTAATTATTCATAAACATATGTCTACTTGACTAAAGTTGAAGGATCCGCAGGGATACAATCACCTTATTCAATATCACTAATGAATAGCATTAAAGACTCAAGTAATTAGACCAATTGGCATATCGATTCAACGCCATTAGAGACAAATAGGCACAAGCAAAAATCTGCCCTAATAAACATCTAACAATATAGGTCAATCGAAATCATCCACTACAATGATAAAGAAATATCACTACTTCAATACCTTCGTTTGCTATCAAGAACACAACAACGAATTCATAGCTAAGATGCAATTCCTAGCATGGTGATCAATCATAGAAAGGAACACAAATATAATCAATAGACATAAAATGATAAATATAATCATGAATAACTAAATAGAATCAAATCCTCACAATCTATACAACCATGTCTTCGGATCACAGACGAAACTATGAGTTTACCAACACATAGACCAAAAACCTCTCTCTCTAATTGTGTTCATTGTCTCACAATATTCTCCTCAATTGTTCTACTACTGAAAACAATGGAAATAACCTCATAAAGAGTCGTGCAAACCCTAGAAATATAATAATATAATAATATAATAATAGGAAATAGAATCTTCAGATCCAAATCGCAATCACTGAATACAACACCACGGCGGGCGCCGCCTAAGGCACGGCGGGTGCTGCCTTACGCAGTGACGAATTTCCTTCTTTCTTCAATGTTGTGCTTCTTTGCTCCTCTCTAGCCTCTTCTTCAACCTTAATATTCTCCAAAACATGTCTCTTAAGCTTTCACAAGATCCCATCAAAGGTCGGAATGTAACTCTTCAGAATAAACACTAAAAAGGTGTAGATTCCGAACTCGAATACTTCACAAGCAAGATATGAAACTAGAATAAATCATATGCAAAAGTGCTATGTAAATGTAATAAGAAATAACTATAATGCCTATATGAAATATGCATTATCAATATCTCCTTCACTTGTACAATTGATGACACTTCGCTAACGATCAAGCAAGCCCTCGTAGAGATAGAGGACTAGATCATCCTCCGGTATGCCATGTTAGGGGCAACTTCCTTTGAGCTTCTTGAATCTCTCAATATACTCACAAAGGCTCTCTATAGGAGATTGGTCTATACTTGATAATTCATTCTGGAGTTTGCTGAGGCGAGTGGTAGGAAAGTATTTTTGAAGGAAAGCACTTTCCAGTCCTACCAAAGTAGTAATGCTTTCTACAGGCGAGTAGTATAGCCAATCACTTGATGCATCCTTTAGAGTAAAAGGAAACACTCTAAGCATCAATTGATCATCCGTCGGACCTTGAGGTCTTAGTCGATCGCATACAATAGCAAATTCCGCGAGATGTTTATCGGGCTCCGGATCCTCTACATCCTTTCCATGAAAACTTGGGAAAATAACTGACCAATTTGAATTGTATTCGAATCTTAACCCTTCAAGGAGAGCATGGAGCATGTATTCGAATCTTGGCAGTTCTAAGATTCCTCCATCGCCTTCATTGTTGGATTATTGTCACCCATCTCTTCTTCTTGATTAAAGTCATGTATTCTTCTTAACTTGGATAAAGACCTTCCAATTTATGGATCAAAAAACATAGGAGATGAATTAGTGGCACGGGTCTGGACCATGCAGATTAGTCCACATCAAAGAAAATCAACAAAAGAACACAAATACAAAGAATTGCCCTTGTAACAGCGCCAAGATTTGGTCATGTGTAGGATGATGTTGTCGTTAGTCCTAGCCCCAAATGCGAATCATATTCAAAACTTTAGCCAACCAGTGAATTAGTATAGCAGACAAGTAAGAGTTGAACCCATAGGGACAACTAGATTTGTGTATCCAATGATGATTTAAAGCAAATAATAACAAGATTGAAATGAATAAGCAAACAAATAAGTAAAGTAGTAATGATTGCAAACATTGTACCAATATCATGAAAATTCTTCACCTGCAATTCTTGACAAACGTTCGGGTTCATGATCCTTGGAATGATTTCATAGTTATTATAATTCAATGCAATGCAATTAATGTTAATAATTATTTCTACTTTCGTTTAAATATTGATATCTCTTACATGATTACCAATCCCTTACACTAACCCTAATTGGATTCTTAAACACACAGCACTATAAAATCCCAAAGTACTTGGCCAATTGGTAACACCAAATCTCAATGCAATTAGAATGTCAAAAGAGTACAATTCCCTTAACCCTAATCTCAAAGAAAACAAAATTCAACCAATAATCATTATCCTGCATAGACAATTGATGCTTTAACAGAATCAATTACCTATCGCTTGCTACCCTAGATTAACTATTCGCAAGAAATCATGAATCACTAGCAAATTTGTAAATTCTGTCAAGATGATCAATCAAGAGAGAACATGTGTAAATAAGAATTATAAGAACAAAGATAATGAAGTAACTAATGAATAACTATATGAAATCCAAACCTCACGATTAAAACAACCATGTTTTTAAAATCACATGCGAAACTATGAGTTCAACAACTCATATTATATCAAAATAACCAATAGAAAAGTGGATTTGATTTGTCTATCTCAATGTGTATATCTCTCATAAATGATGTAAACAAGTCTAATATAGCCTAACACCGTCGGCTAAAAAACCTAGAATGTAAAATAATAATAAACTGATAAGATAGAAATCCGGCGAAATCGGGTTTGCTGATACTGCAAAACCAGCGGGCGTCAGTTAAATAGTGGCGGGCGCCACTATAGCTCCATGATTTCTTCTCTTTGCTTCAACGTTCTTCTCTTTAGCTCCATTGATGATCTTCCTTTTTACCTTTTATGCTCAAAACCAACCTCTTCTAGACATCTTTAACCTCTCATCTAGCTCGGATTCTAAAACTGCAGAATAAACGCAAAATAACGTAGATTCCGAACCCGAATGTCCAAATGGATAATAATGCGAATTAAACATAAAACATGCAAGAAAGCTATCTAAATGAATTTAAAACTGTCTATAATGCATATCTAAAATAGGCATTTTCAGAAACACCAAGGACAACAAAATTAAAAAAAGTTAAACGAGCTGAGGGAAGAAGAAACTAACCACTCACTGAGGCGAAGACTGATAGGGTGGATACTGCGGCTAACCCTTCGCAAAGAACTACTCCTGCTATTGCATCATCTCATCCAATGTAAGGGCCATCTCCCAAGCAGAGGGGTCGGGCTCAGACCATGCGGCGGCCGCTGCATGTGTGCAACGGTCACTAATGTGCACTCAATTTGCCATGTTTTTCCCTTACATCTATTTCGTTTCCTGTCTATATTTTATACTTCTGGATTATAAAAGTATGAGATTTATGTAATTTATGTTTATTTGTGAAATATGGAGGTCTACACAAGTTTCTGTTTAATATTGTAGAATTCGGATCTAATTCGGGCAAAACCAAGAAGTGCAGATTTCCACTGAAGATGACCAGAAATCAAGTGAAGCACCAGAAATCGACCAAGATGACCAGAAATTGAGTGGAGCCACACTAAAAACCGACCAAGATGACCAGAAATAGAGTGAAGCCACACTAGAAATCGACCAAGATGACCAGAAATCGAGTAGAGCCACACCAAAAATCAACCAAGTTATTCGATATCGAGTCATCTAACTCAATATCGAGTGAATTTCACTCGACACACACATGGAGAGGCGATATCGAGTGCCGTGACTCGAGACCAGAACATGATGAGTCGATATCGACCCATTTTATCGATATCGAGTGACATTATAGAACTAACCCGACGCTGGATGAGTCCCAATCTGAGTGGAATTGCTTACATCTTAAGGAAGGGATCATTTATCAAGATTGGAAGACTTTTTATTTCTTTTATTTATTTTAATTAAAGAACTTTTTGTCTTTTCATAGATGATATATAGATTGCTCTCCTTGGGTAGCAAGGATTGAGCCCTATAAATAAAGCCCTAGGGGCTGGTTTTCATTCATTCAAGTCAAATCGTCTTCGGATGCAACAAGGTGGGAAGGAGAGCGGAGAGAAAGGAGAGAGGGGGAAAGAGAGATCCGAGTGGGAGAGGATGAGGAAGAGATTGGAAGGTGATATAGGAGAAAATCGACTCGAATAATATAAAATATAAAACCCAAACCGAATTCGTGTCCACGCAAATAAATAGAAGATTTTCTCACGTCGTAGTGGAAGGGAATTAGGTTCGATCCACGAGGAAGCGGGTCAGCGGATCCTAGATAGCCCAAAATCACATCTTGAATCGACTCAGAAATTCAATTAGACGTCGAGTGAACAGTCGATATCGAGTCCTTGCAATCGATCTCGAGTGGAAGGTCTACAAAGACAAAAACAGAGAGTCGACATCGAGTAGGTGACTCGATGTTGAGAGGTTAGAGGTCGACATCGACTGGCTCAGAAGACTGCCAGCCAATCCAGAAGACTCGATGTCGACTCAAGGGAGGCAAAGTCGAGTGCAATGCAGTAACCTAAAAATGTAGGCAAAGGTGGTCGAACAATAAAAGGAGGGAAAGGAATGATGGATAGAAATAACCAAAGTGTTGAGTTTGACGAAGACCAAACTAACGACAGTATAACGGTTGTATAAAAATATGAAATAAAACTTCCAAGGCCAAGGCTTACTGCAAAGACAACCATGCAAGTGAAATAATAAATTGCAAAGGCAAGAACTTTATCAATAAAGAACAGGGCTTTCACCAAGTCCAACAAGTAGGAATATAAATCTTTCGATAAATAACCCTAATTGCATCTATCCCTTTTCATAATTAGAGTTTATAAACTTCCGAATAGAAACCCTAATTACTACCCAAGTTTCACAACATGAGTTCTCTAATTTTCCAATTAAAGATTAAACACGAAGGATATAATGAGATAAAGTACCTTCCTTTTCACGACTCAACCATCCACTTGCAGGGCTATCGTTGGGCTCACCCCGACCCTAGATGAAGGGCGACTACTCACTCATCATAACGGAAGACATGATTGATGGAAAATAAACTTGCATAAAACTGAATCAAAGTCTTTACAATTCCGGCACTCCAACCTTCGTAAGAAGGCCAAAACCCTAAAACCTTTGAAAACCTAAACTCTATGAGAAGTGTTTTCTCTGAAAATTGAATGAATGAAAACTAGCCCCTAGTAGTTTCTACTAAGAAAGATTAAATTCTACTAAGAAAGATATAAATCTCAATTGTAAAAATAGAAATTCTTCTAAGGTAAATAAATCTTCTAAAATATGGACTGAACTTAAATAGATGATAGATGTTTCGTGCCTAAGTCTTCTTCTCTCGCATGTGGATCGGCCCAATTCATCTCGGCCCAACTGTCGTCTCAATCAACGTTAATTAGGTCCACTCGACATCGAGTCATCCTGGTGGTCTCGAGTGGTTGTTCACTCGATATGGAGTCTTCATGCAGGTGTCGAGTCCATCTTCACTCGACGTCGACACATGTAGTCGATGTTGAGTCCATTGTTTAGCTTCTCAGTGTTTCGTCCAAGGTTCACTCGATGTCAGGACTTCTTCACATGATGTCGAGTCCTTCAGTAGACGTTCAGTGACTTCAACGGAAATATGCACTCCTTGGTTTTTCTCCGAATTCACTACAAGTTATGCAATATTAAACAGAAACTTGTGTAGACCTCTATTTCTTGCAAATAAACATAAACTACACAAATTCACTATATTCCAAACTTAGAATATATAAAATAATAGAATAAGGAGCAAAATTAGGTACAAAAACATGGCATAAAAAAAGGACATCAAATCACCCCATACTTAAACTTGCTTGTCCCCAAGCTATAACAAGGGTGGTCATTTAGGGGAAACCTGCAAAAACTCTCAGCATAGTGAATCCATTCTCATATTACCAAATACACTCAATTGCCATCCTCGAAAAGGTACTAATATCTTCAATTCCATGCATGTGAATGAAAAGAAACATCTCACACAAAAGGAGGTTATATAAAAATACTTTTTCCTGCGACACAGCAACAATAATCAAGAAGACTTTATCTAAGCTCAAAATGAGTATATTGGTAAAAGGCTAAATGTGGGATATATTTGTCCATGTGGTGCTAATGATCCTGCGAAATGGAGTAATTTCCAAACTTTCATACCACATTTTTTCTTTATAATTTTTATCACCTTTCTCTCATCTCTCAATGCTTTTTTCACTATAATGCTTTTACCTCTCTAACCTCAGCACTGCATTCTCGCGAGTCGCACACAGAAGTGTCATGAATGGCCCCAGATACTTAGTGAGTTGGACTCCTCACCTGTGTGTCCCATCATGCGTAAGTAACATCTCAATGTAGGCATGGTCAATCTACCTTTATCTCCGGAGGTGACCAGATTTTCTTTCACTCATTAAATTTTCAATAAACTTTTAATTTCCTACCAAACTCCAATAATAATTATAATAACAATACAATTAACCATATAACATCTCCAAAGATAACTTTCATTCTGAACATAATCCCTGGATAGGAAATAAGGTAAAGAATGAGCAATATGTAGTATATGTGGAGCAAAAATGATGTAATGATATATAAGGCTCATATATGGACTTTGTGATGCAAATAGGTATAGGTATGGCTTGGATTATAAAATGAGAATAATATGGAAAATATAAAGTCCTCCATCCTCTTATTATGCCAAATGTCAAAAGCAACATCAAATTTACCTCACTTTTGTGGTTTTCTAAAAAAAAAAAGCACTTCATTGAGACTTCCCTTTACTAGGTAATATTTTGAAATATCCCTAATGAATCCACTCTTACATCGTCAAGTTTTGCTTTGGTTTCCATGACTCTTTTCTTTGAATATCTTGCAAGCTCTGGACGATGTCCTCACAACTCTCATAAAATAACTTTGAATATCATAACATAGAAAAAAGCAAAAGCAATGTCCAAAATATAACTTCTAAACTCATACAAGAGCTGTGCCATGTCCTAAGAACCATAAAAAACATAAACATAAAAGTATCCAAAATACATAAAAAAAACCAAGTCATAAAAATAAAGTGCCAATTTTCTCCCACCTCGTACTTAAACCAGGCAGTGTCCTCACTGCTAGAAAATAAAACCAAGGGGAAGGGGGAAATTACTGATTAAAAATGCAAAATCTCTAAGGCCATCCGCCTAGAGGAGGTAGCTGGGGCCACCCGCTCGGAGGAGGATACTGGGGTGGATACCCATCCTGGTCGTCAGGAGCTCCTCAATGAGAAAAGCTGCCAGGATGATATGTAGAAGGACCTTGATTGTAGTAGGATCCTCTCTGCTGGTGGTAGTGTGGAGGGTATCCCTAGGCTGAAAAGAATTGCTCATGTCGGGCGCCAATAGTGTCTAATCTATGACGACAATAAGCGAAGTCCTCACGAATAGCTGTGACGTCCTCCCTGATGGCAACCCGATCTTAAATGATTGTCGCCTGATCTAACTGTAGCCTATGCATTTGCGCTGCTAAGTCGTCAGGCTGCCCTCTAGCGTAGTGAGGTTGCTGGGTGTGGAAGGAGGGCACCTGGTGCTCAGAATGAAAAGAGCCCTGGTGCTGATAAGGGCTCTGTTGCTAGTATGAAGAATGGTAGGAGCCCTGAGGAAAGTAGGGCCCCTGTTGCTGGTAAGAGTAGTGTGAGCCTTGGGGCACGTGGTCATGGTGCAGCTGCTGATCATCCTCTTCTTCAGAGGTCTCCTCCTTCGAGGATTCCTCTGAAGAAGACTCCTCCATGGCCGATGCGTCGTCGTTCTCATGGTCGTACTAGGGCTCCCTAACCCTTAGGGAAGGATCATCCCGTGGGGATATACCTGCAGGGTAGGGATGCCCTGTCCACGTCTGTTACCGATAAGGGACATAATGCAGATCCATGGGGTCCTCCCGAATCTGTACTCGTGTGGTGTAATCAACCCATGTGTCACTGATGCCCCTCTATATGACAAGACCTAGGCGTAGAGAAGTAATATCAACACAAGAACAGGTAGCAACAGTGTACCACTCAATGGGAATGCCCAGGCGCCTGGCGAGGACGGCCACCATGCCGCCTTCCATAATGTAGTCATTGTTGATGTTACGGTGCTTGATGTAGTACTGGAAAAAGGCATAGGCTAGTGGCAGCGGCGCTGACTCAAACAGAATGCGGCGGAGGCATTCTGTCTCGTGGTGGTTACGGCGTCTCAGCTCAGGACGCGCCCATAGAGTCCTGTGCAGGATCCGGAAGATGGTCTTGAAGAGTGGACTGATGATGTTGGTGGAGTAGGTATGTGCGGATGTAGTCCCTCTATCCCGGCAGGTAGCTCTAGATGATGTTGGGGTCCTCAACGTCGAAGCCGTCAGTGACATGAGGAAACTCCAGTAATGCGCTGAACTGCTAGAGGGGGAAGTTGTGGTCCATGTTTCCTATCTGGAAAGTCACCTCACGGGGGGAAGCCTGATATCCATGCACCCGGAGGGTGGCCAGAAATTCCCCTGTCAGAGAGGGATAGTGGTGCTCCAATGGCTGGAGAAGGCTGTTGGTGCCAAGCCTGACGAAGGCCTCTATGATGCAGTGATGCATCCCTAGAGTGTCAATGTCAGGTCGGTAGTACCAGCGAGCTCTCAAGGTTTGTGTCGTGAGAGCTCTAGTGAACTAACGTTGTACTGGATCGGGGATCTCCACTCCGATAGTGCTAGGGTTCTTGGAACGAACCATTGTCTGAAAAGAAACAATCAATAGAGGTAATTTTAGTACAAAGAAAATGAAAGCAGAAAAGAACCCCATACTTAGTTTCTGAAACTAACATGAAATAAACCCAAGCTAGCTCATATTGTAAATCTTGCATAAATCCAAATAGCATGCTCACAAGAAAGCAAGATCCATCTAAAAACAATATATTCAAATTAATAATAAGGAACAAATTCAAGAAATTAACAAAAACATCCATAAGCCCTTAAGTTATAATTTAATGAATTTCATTAATAACATGCATAAACTAAGAGTATATTCAATCCCAAAATTAATAAAATTCAGCATATCTAAATATGAATTCTCTATCTTAATCCTAAAAAGTAATACCAAATCTGAAATTAAAGAGTGTAGGGAGTAGAGATCTGACGAGAGGGTTTCTCGACCAAATAAATTTGTAGTCAAGACCACGCTATAGGATAGTGGAGTTAGATTCGTCATCAGGAGAGAAGTCGGCGGTTCTAGATTTAGTTGGTTTCGGGGTTCGGGAATAGCGGGAAAAGGTGTAAGGTTGTTGTCGACTTCGGCTAAGAGTTGGTCGATGTCGAGGGATGGAGAGGGAATGGTGGTCGAGGTTGGGTAGAATCTGTGCTGAAATTTAAAATAATAATGTAAAATAATAAAGGTGCAAACTTCCAAGGTTAGGGATCACCGCAATAATAAACATATGTGTAGATTATAAATCACATAAAGATGCATGTTTTATATCAAATAACTTTCGTCATTAACAAATAGGAATGTAGAGGCTCTCACATGAACCCTAAGTGTTACTACGTTTTTCAATTAGGATTAGTCGGCTTTTGCAAATAAACCCTAATTACTATCCAAATTCATAATAAGATCGTTTTCGCTTCAATATCACAAATAAGGAATTTCCTCCACTTTTGCAAAGGATGAAACACATAGGTAGATGATTATAAAGAGATACAAAATTATAAATTCATAAATCAAACACACATGTCCATGCTGGGATCACCCCAAACCTTGAAGAAGGAAATTAGAACCAAAGCATGATAAAATAAACTAACTTTATCATAAAACTCAAACTAAAACTTACAAAACCTTCCAATCTTTCGTCCTCTTCTCCCACTCGGCTCCTCTCTCCTTGCGCCCGAAGACGACTAGACTTGAATGAATAAAAAAATCAGTCCCTAGGGCTTTATTTATATGGCTTAATCCTACCTATTCTAGGAAAGCAATATCTATCATCTATCTAAGGATATAATACTAGATAAAAGAGAAATAAATCTAAAATGGTAAAAGTAGATAAATCCATAGGGTAATTAATTTTTCAACCCTTTAGGATAAAAAGTAGATAAAATAGATAAAATATCTTCTCCTTCATGTGCAAGTTTCCTCCACTCGGATTAGGACTCGGTATGGCTCCAAATCGGCTTCTCCTTTCATGGTTTTCAAGAAAAATATGCATTTCATTGTGACTTTCCTTTAATAGGCAATTTCATGCTATATCTCTAATGAATCCAATTTTGCATCGTCGAGTTCAATAAAAGCTTCCATGACACTAATAAAAAAAATTTAATGGGGGTGGGGAGATAAAAATAAACTTTGGAAAATAAGTTGTAAGCATGAATAATAATTCCAAAGATAGCCATCTGTGGACAATTCGGAAAATATGCATAAAAAATGTCAAATATAGTCAAATATGTATAGAGTAAGCCTATCCCCCACCCCATACTTAATGTTTACTATGTCCTCACTGTATAAAAACAAGGGTAAAGAAAGAGACTCACTAGACAAATGTACAGAACATCGGAATCGAGTGCTGAAGTTGCTGCAGAAGTGGTCGATCTTGAGGAGAGTAGTCGACGTCAATTATATCTACTCGATCTCGATTACAGTTGAACCCTCAGGGTGATCTTTCCTGGACCACATGCTCTTTTGCTCATTGTGGGTGGTCGACGTCAAGTAGCATACTCGACGTCGTTAGACAGATAATATCCGTAATCGAAAAACCCAAAATTAACGTTTCAAAACGAAAACCAAAAGTAAACATGTTTAAAAATTAAAAAAAAAAACTGATTGTTTTGTTACAAGCTCTAGACTTTATAGTCGCTAGGCCAACTTCTTTCGTTTAAGCTCAAGGTGGCATCTGCAACGCCCATGTAGATTGGGACTCGATTGTCGTAGAAGAATCGTGCTCATAGGGATAGAAGACGAAATTGCATTAAAAGTTGTACCTTTTGTCGCATTACCTCACATGGCTATCGTCGACCTCACCTTGACCCTAGAAGTTGGGTGACGACTCGCTCTTCATTACGGAAGCAAACATAAATAATATAAAAGAACTAACTTGCATTAAATCAAAACAAAACTTACAACCGATCGAATCCAAATCCGCTCTCTCAAACAAACACCTCTCTCGGCCAAGCTCTCTAACCTCTCTCTACTCGCTATGTATTGTGGAACACAATAGCCTGTGGCTTGGATTCACTCTAAAATCAGCTACTAGGGCCTTATTTATAGTATTCAATCCTCGCTATCCAAGAAAAGAATAATCTATCTATATCTAAAACTATCTATCTAAAACTTTATGATAAAACATGGAAATAAAATAAATAAATCCTTAGGGGAAAATATCTAAAGTGATTAATCTTGATATATCTTCTCTTCAAGTTGATACAATTCCATGTGCCTTAGCTTGCAAGTAACCACACACTCAGACCTTCACTCGATTTCGACTCGGATTGATGCTGGTAAATACTCGACATCGAGAAGAGTAGTCGACGTCGAGTAGAGTTGCGTACTCTGCTCGCTCTCCTCGGACTGTGCTCGAGCTTGGGTAGAATTCGGACTCTCGTTGGGTACTCGACATCGAGTAAAGTCCTCGACGTCGAGTGGAGTTGTGCTCCTCGAGTGATCTTGCTGCTCGTTAGGTGAATTTTGACCAGATGTACTCAACATCGACTAGAGTGGTCGACGTCGACTAGTATTGTCGAGTGCTATTTTCTTTGTTCTTTGCTCGATGTGTTCAGGTTCAGCTACTACTTGACCTTTGGTTTGGTGTAGTCGACCTCGAGCTCTTACACGGTTTTCTCCTTTCTCCAAATTGTTGTAAAACGTCTCGATTTATGTGAAATTAAACAGGAACTAGTGTAGATCTCTGTATTTTGTAAATAAGCATAAACTACATAGATTCTGTATAATTCTAACCCAAATGATATGAAATGCATGCAAAAATCGATATAAAAGTTAGTGTAAAACATGGCACAACAAGATCATACCAGAAGAGTTGCGAAAGTGGGATTGAAATCAAGAATAAAGAAAATTGCGGGTGGTTTCTTTCGAAACTTCAAAAAAATGCAACGGGCTTGGGTGGTGCTGTTGGGAGTTGGTGGAGCTGTTGGGGATCGGAGTAGGTGGGGGATGACCAGATCTAGTGCCGCTTGTGTCGGATCTGCCGGAGGGTACGTTTGGCATGTGCCAAACGGGCAGTCGCACGGGACCTAAAAAATTTGAGGGCCTCGTATAGATTATATATATGTGTGTGTTTGTGTGTGTGTGTGTGTGTGTAAATTGCAAAGTGTAATAAATTGTTGCGGTAGGTCAATTGGTAGAAAGTTGCGCAAGTTCCAAATTAAGCTGAGTTCAAATCCATGTGATAGCTGTCCATGCACTTTTTTTCTAAAATAACCTACAGCAGCACATCAGTCACTTTTTCACAAAAAAATTTTTAACAGCGGCCAGATTTTTTTATTTTTTTTTCCCTATCCCTATGTTATTCCCTACCATAAAAGGAAAAAAAAATCCTAATGTAGGGAATTCAATTCAAGTTATTCAACCATTGCAAATAGTCCCATCAACCTCAAGGATATCGATAGGTAATCTAAAATTTTAACTATATTCTTTTGTTAGGTTTTACCTTATAGTTTCTTAGATGATCACATTTATTATTATTTTTGTTATTATTTTGTATCTTTCTACCTTAGAAATCACTAAATTAGGATTTAGAAAGATAGAATGTCTCCTGCAAGATTCGAAATGGTCATGTTGAACGGAACGTCACCAATTAGTTAAAAAAAAAGGCCTCAATATGTAAGTTGCATAAGACCTCAAAATATAACAGAACGGTATTGAGCGTGGCCGGAGAACTGGAGGGGATGGTGAAGGTAGGTGTGGTGTGCCACTATTGCTAGGAGGGGCGACGGGTACTATTGGTGGCTCGGGGGTGTCGGATCTGGACAAGAGTAGTCAGATCTGGGTGGGATCTCACAAGCTGGTGATGGTGTGTCAGCGTGGGTTATGGTGGCTACGAAGAGAGAGAGGTGAAGTGATGGCACTGGGGTGTGCGAGGTCGCTTTTGGGGCCGGATCTGGCCGAGAGCAGCGCCGGTGGTGGTGTGCAGGTGGGACGACGGCCGGAGACGATCGGAGGAAGAAGGGAGGAGAGGTGCGGTCTGTGGCGGATGGGAGCAAGTGACGTGCGAGAGAGGAGGGGGAACTAGGTCGAGGTCGAGAGAGATAGAGAGAAGAGAGAGAAGTGTTGGGTGGGGGGGTTTATAAAAGAGATCAACTAAAAAGAAAAATAGAAAAGAAAGAAAAAAAATTTTAGAAAAAATTAAAAAAAATTAAAACGACCCACTTGGAACCTCACTCGATGTCGAGTGGCTCTCCTATCCTCTGTTGTCTGATCAGGTGTGGTCCCCACAAGAGTCGATTTCGAGTGGGCTTGACTCGACGTCGACTGGGGTGCTCTACCCGTTACACTCGACTCCAATGGTTTACCTGGCCTATGAAATTTCAGTCGACGTCGACTGGACCAAGTAAACATCGAGTACCTCTCCAATGTCTTGTGTTTATAAAAGAGCGAATAGACTTTCACAAAGTAAAAGAGGAATAAAGAAAAATAAGTGTAAAAAGAAAAGAAATAGAAATAGCGAGTTGCCTCCCGTAAGCGATAGGGTTTAAGTCGCTAGCTCGACTTACGTCCTTCTTAAGCTTTAGTTCAATGCCAGGGTGGCGCGAATCTCTTTCTCAAGGTCATCCTTGTCGTAGTATTTCTTGAGACTGTGCCCGTTTACCTTAAAGGTGGTACCATCGTTGCCATGTAACTCCACCGCTCGACGAGGAAAGATATGTTGAATCGTGAAGGGTCCACTTCATTGTGTCCTTAGTTTCCCTCGAAACAAGTGAAGTCTAGAATTGTATAAAAGAACTTTGTAACCTACCTCGTATGTTTTGGGCACTAGCTTCCTATCCTTTCATTTCTTCGTGCCCTCCTTGTAGATTTTCGCATTCTCATGTGCCTTTAGCCTCAACTCCTCAAGTTTCTATAAGTCAATGAAATGTGTCTTACCTGCCTCGTCGAGATTCATGTTGAGCTCTTTAAGAGCCCACATTGCCTTATGCTCCAATTCGACGAGCAAATGACATGACTTGCCATAAACCAAGTTGTAAGGAACTATCCGCAGTGGTGTCTTATAGGTCATCCGATAGGCCCAAAGCACGTCGTCAAGCTTAGACGACCAATCCTTCCTCGAGCGGGAGACTGTTTTCTCCAAGATGGCCTTTATTTGACGATTGGAAACCTCCACTTGGCCACTAGTTTAGGGATGATAAGGTGTCGCCAACCTATGCGTCACCCCATACTTAGCCAAAAGAGCTTCAAATCGTCTTTTGATGAAATGTGAGCCATCATCTAAAATAAGGAGTCTAGAAACACCAAAGCGAGGAAATATGTTAGTGTTAACAAACTTTGAAACTACCTTTGCGTCATTGGTCCTAGTAGCAACAACCTCAACCAATTTAGAAACGTAATCGACCACCACAAGTATATATTCGTTGGGGCCTGACGCAGGGAATGGTCTCATAAAGTCAATGCCCCATACATCGAATAATTCCACCTCTCGAATCCCTGTGAGCGGCGTTTCATTCCTCCATGTATTATTGCCCACTCGTTGGCACTCATCGTACCCTTCGCTGCAGTTTTGAAGCATTTGGCATGTCCGCCTGTAAGGACAGTGTGGCAATGGCGAATGACACTCTCAACTTCCTCTACTGGGATACAACATCAAAAGATATGGTCCTTCCCCTTCTTAAACAAGTAGGGTTCATCCCAATAGTATTGCTTGACATCGTGGAGGAATTTCTTTTTGCCCTGCGAGGTTAATCCTGACGGAATCTCGTTTCCTACAAGGTAGTTAGCGAAATTCGCATACCAAGGAACCTTTGCTCCCTTTACATCATAAATATCATGAATAGGACTAGAGGGAGGGGTAAAGAAGAAATCCTCACCGAAATCCGTTCGTACAAGCTCACCTAAATGCTCATCAGAATCCAGTCGACGTCGAGTAGGGTCACTTGATGTCGAGTCAGGTGTTGCTCCCTTCTCTGCACTTGACTTCAATTGGCCCGTCGAGTGATCTTCAGTCGATGTCGAGTGGGTGTCGCTCGACGTAGAGTCAACCTGCAGTGAAATCGGGGTAATATTCGCGATCTTACCTGCTGGGATCAGTTCACTCGACGTCAAGTGAATGGTGTCAACGTCGAGTCCCTTTTCAACTCGACCTGATTCTATCTTCACCATGTGCTCATCGGGTCGAGAGTCATCGATATGCGTGGCGTCTTGAGCTTCTTCTAGCACGTCCTTGGGAAGCCTAGAGAGATGATCAACTATCGAAATCTCCGCGCCCTTCTTATCCTTAAGTTCGATGTCGAACTCTTGGAGTAGGAGCACCCATCATAGGAGCCTAGGTTTGGCATCCTTCTTCGCCATCAAGTACCTAAGAACTGCATGGTCAGTGTGCACAATAACTTTAGATCCCACTAAATAAGAGTGGAATTTTTCAAAAGAAAAGACCACGCCCAAGAACTCTTTATCCATTGTGGTGTACTTAGCTTGCACCACATCAAGAGTCTTATGATGAAGGAGGGTTGGATATAAAAGAAATACTCAGATGGAACAAAAGTATCTTTGCAAAGCTATTACATGACATTGAGACACAAAAAAAGTGCATATGGGTAAGGTGGGCAAACTATAATTTGGTCCATGGAAATTCAATTTGGGATGTTGGCCCGAAAGTGGACGATTCATGGGCATGGAAAGAGCTTCTTGGCGTAAGGAATGAGCTCAAAGAGCTTGTGCAGCCGCAAGGCACAGTGGAATGGGAATCTCTCGTGCATCTAGCTGCAACTTGGTAACATGTATGGTGTATTATATGATCCGAGAGCATGGGGAAAAATGCACTTGGGGTGGATTTATATGGAAATGAGCTCAATGTAAAAGGTGGTCGTTTATTACATGGCTAGCAATGCGGAAAAGGCTACAGATGAGGCGCATCATAAAACACTAGAAGGGGCTAGATGCAGCATAGTGTATGTTGTGCAAAGAGGAAGAAGAAATCGAAGACCATCTCTAGTTCGGCTGCAGAGTGATAAAAGAAATACAGAACCAGGTGCTTGATTGGCTAGGAGTGGGAGTGCGCTTCTATAGCCTACCTGAATGGATGCAATGGTTTGAGCAAGAACCGACTGAATCTACAAAGGGAGCGTTCTTCCAAGGTAATATGCTGGTGTTGTGTGCCTTGATGTACATGACATGGAGGAATAGAAATCCTGTGGTATTCTTGGGTGAACAATTTAACCCGAGTGGATGTGCTAGAGAGATCACTAGAGCTTGTGAAACTAGGATTGCCATAAAATGTAAATGCTAGTCTAGGAGGGAAAAGGATTGGGTGAAGGGGTTGTTGCGTTAGGAGGGGGCTAGTTGGTTGGTTGTGAGGTCGGATGTATAGAGGTTGGGAGGTAAACACGAGTGTTGAGAGGAACTTTTTGTGGAGTTTTTGGTGGAGTTTTTTTAGATTGGGCTAGTATACGCAGTAGATGTTTTTCACGAGACCCTTGGGTTGGTGTCCGTGCTTTTGTAACTTGGTTACACCCATCTTATATATATATTTACCAGTTCAGATAGTAGATGTCGTGAAGTTTCTTGTCCTTCCGTTGTCCTATGACCGCTCCTACGACGTAATCGTTGGTGTCGCACATGATCTCAAATCGTAGCGACCAATCCGACGATTAAATGATCGGGGTGGAGATAAGAGTATCCTTTAACCTATTGAAGGCTTCAAGACATTCGCTAGAAAACTCAAATTTAACATATTTCATAAGAAGGTTAGTCAATGGTTTGTCAATCTTAGAAAAATCTTGAATGAACCTCCTATAGAACCCTGCATAACCTAGGAAGCTCCTTATTTCCTTGATAGACGATGGTGGGGGAAATCTCTCCACTAGCTCTATCTTGGCCCTGTCCACCTCAATTCCTTTCTTGGACACCTTGTGTCCTAGCACGATCCCTTCTCTTACCATGAAGTGAACACTTTTCCCAGTTGAGGTCCAAATTTGTCTCCTCACATCGCTTCAATACCTTGTGAAGGTTAGAAAGACAAACAACCAAAGAAGTGCCATAGACAGAGAAATCATCCATAAATACCTCCACAATGTCCTCTATCATGTCGGAAAAAATGACCATCATGAACCTTTGAAAGGTGGTTGGGTGTTGCAAAGCCCAAAAGGCATTGAGGAATATGTAAAAGTCCCATAGGGACATGTGAAGGTGGTCTTTTCTTGATCCTCCTGATGAATAGAGACCTGCCTAAAACAAGAATAGCCATCCAGGTAACAAAAGTAATCATGTTCAGCTAAGCGGTCAAGTACATGGTCAATGAATAGAAGGGGAAAATGATTCTTCCTAGTGGTGGTGTTGAGCTTCCTGTAGTCTATGCAAATCCGCCAACCAGTAGTGATTCGCTTAGGCACCAGCTCTCCCTTCTCATTCTCTTCGATGGTCATTTCACCCTTCTTAGGAACCACGTGGACTGGGCTCACCCACTTGTTGTCGGAGATAGGATGGATGATTCTTGCATCTAGCATGCGTAGGATATCCTTCTTCACCACCTCCTTCATGTTGGGGTTGAGCTTCCGTTGATTCTCGATGTTTGCCCTATGATCATCCTCTAAGAGGATTCTATGCACACAACTAATGAGTGAAATACCTTTTATGTCCTCCAAAGAATACCAAATAGCCTTCCTATGGGTGCGGAGGACTTCCAATAGCTTGTCTACTTCATGCGTGTTTATGGAAGCATTGATAATAACAGGAAAAGTAGAGTTATGACCAAGAAACTCATACCTAAGGGTGTCGGGTAAAGGCTTCAGTACCAGAGAAGGTCCCTGTGGAATCAAAATGGGCTCTACTTCCTCCGTCTTCATGATTTACCCTATGTAATCCGTCTCGATCCTCATGAAAGAACCATCCAAATCAACTACAGGAGTTGGCGTCGACCAACCATACATCGAAAACCACGCTGAATTGGACATGAGGTTGTGCTGTTGTAGAAAACTAGTCGATGTCGAGTTAGAATAATCAACATCGATTGAAAGATCAGTACATACCTGGGATAAGGTATTGTTGTAGGAGGAAATCGACTCGAATAATATAAAATATAAAACTCAAACCGAATTCGAGCCCAAACAAATAAATTCAACACATACCTGGGCTAAGGAATTGATGTAGTGGAAGGGAATAAGGTTCGATCCACAAGGAAGCGTGTCAACGGATCTCAGGTAGCTCATCAATCACGTTCTAAATTGACCCAAAAGCTCACTCGACGTCGACTGAATGAGTCGATGTCGAGTCCAGGGAGCTATTGATCTCGGCAATTCCTGAAAATCAACAAACAAGCAGTCGACGTTGATAGAAGAGACTCGACGTCGAGTCAGTGGCTACTCGATATCGACTCAGGGAGTCGATGTCGAGTCAGTTTGCAGAAAACTGTAACGTAACCGTGTCGAACGGAAAAGTGCATCTGAAGAATATAAGGATGGATAAGAACGATGAACAAAAATAACCAAGGTTGAATAATTCAAAGTAAACAAATATGTGAAAAGATATCCCAAAGCCAGGGCTTACCACAACTATAACCAAACACACATAAGATAAGACCAGATGAATAATTATGTAATCACATCAAAGGAGCAAGCTTTCACCTTTTCCAACAATTAGATAACCCTTTCAAGTAACCCTAATTGTATCTACCAATTTTATGTTTATAATCCAAGTTGTTAACATGAATCTCTTCTCTTTCGACAAGGGAATAAATATATAATGGAAGAAAGGATCACCCCGAACCTAGAAGAAAGGTGACTACTCGCTTATCGTAGATTTTTATATTACACGGACTACCATATATAACAAACATTTTTCATGTAGCTAATTTGTTGTCAAGATGAATATTCGTAGATTCTAAGTTTTTTTCTTTCAATGCTTGGAACTCTTCTTCCTCCACTCATCCTTCTTGACAGCTTCTTCCAATGTCGTTGGCTCCTTTCCTTCAACAAGTGCCACATTAGCATATTTTTTATTTTGCTTCCGAATTCTACTTGATCGTCGCAGCTCTTGTGTTCTATCTTCACTACCAATTTCCTGTTGACTTGGTCGAGTATCTTCAGTACTTCTTTGATGGAGTCCAGTTTTCTATGGGCTGACAGCTTTATCTTGTGGAATTGGTGCTTCTCTATCTTCACTTACAGGTGCCGCATCTTCCACTGTTTCAGGACTTGGGCTTTCTTCTAATGTGAACCTTTCTTGTTGAAGGAAATCCTACGTGATGCCGATGCATGAACCCCCAAGTCCGTAAGCCAGCTCTTCGTAGATTGGCCGCCCTACTTAAGAAAGAATAAGAACAGTAGGAGGGGAAGACATAATTGATAAAAGGATATATAACTTTGCATTAAACTAAATTCGCAACCTTTACAATCCCGACACTCAAACTTTCATAAGAACGCCAAAACCCTAAAAGCCTTGAACTCTTAACTCTCTACTTGCAATTGGAACTACTGCTCTGAAATGGAATGAATGAAAACTAGCCCCTAGGGCTTTATTTATAGGCCTTAATCCTTGCTAATCAAGGAAAGGAAATTCTATCTAAGGATAAAATATATAAATATAGATAAAGAGAAGATAAATCTAAATTGGTAAATAGAAAATTCTCCTTAAGGTAAATGGATCTTCTCCCATAAGGATTGAACTTGATATATGATAGAAACTTCGTGCTTAAGTCTTCCTCTCTCGGATTTGGATTGGCCCAATTCTTTTCGGTCCAACAGAAATGTCAGCCGACGTGGAGTAGGTCCACTCGACGTCGAGTCATGTGTGTTGCGTAGAGTGTTCTTCAATCGATTATGGCTCGGTGCACTTCATGTGGACTCGCCGTCGAGTCAACCACTCGACATCGAGTCATGCTTAGTCGATGTCGATCCCTTGTGTTAAGCTTCTTAGTGTTTTGCTCTGATTCACTAGATGTCAGGTCCTCTTCAGTCGACGTCGAGTCCCTCAAAATACATCGGGTGGCTTCAACAAAAATCTACACTTCTTGGTTTTGCTCCAAATTCTGCAATATTAAATAGAAACTTGTGTAGACTTCTATTTCTTGCTTGAAACGGTAAATATATAGATAGTGACATAAAGCCAATGAGTAACAAGAAGTAAGACCATACCAAGGGTCTTATGTAAAAAGGGTGATACATCCCAAAAAAGTCCTACTACGTGAAACTACCGTAAAGCTACCTCACACGACCTACCACACAAATGCAAGGGGAAACGTTTAACCGAAAGCATAATACACCCACATCCCAGTCCACACCAGGGCAACCAACATAGATATGTGTTTTTTCCATACCAAGGGTCTTGTGTAGACCTGTATTTTCTTTCATTATGTTTTGTTTCTAGTTTTCTTCTTCTAGGTTGGGGTGATCCCAATATAGATATGTGTGTTTTATGTACAAATTTATGAATTTATATGTCTTCAACATTTTCTATCATATATGCATAATTCTTCTACGAGAGCAGTAGGTGATCTTTATTTGTGATATTGAAGCGAAAGTGATCTTATTAGGAATTTTGATTAATTATCAAAAAGGGATAGTAACACTTAGGGTTTATGCGAAAGCCTCTATATTTCTATTTGTGAATAATGAAAGTTATTTGATATAAATCATGCATCTTTATGTGATTTATAATCTACACATATGTTTATTGTTGCGGTGATCCATAACCTTGGAAGTTTGCACATTTATTTGTTTTACTTCGTCATTTTTATTCTGCACAGATTCTACTCGACACCAACCACCATTCCCTCTCCATTTCCTCGACATCGACCAACTCTTAGATGATGTCGACATCAACCTTCATCACCTTTTCCCGCTATCCCTGAACCCCAAAACCAACTAAACCTAGAACCGCTGACTTCATTCATAAGGACGAACCTGACTCCACTTTTCTATAGTGGGGTCTTTACTATAAATTTATTTGGTCGAGAAACCCTCTCGTTAGTCACCGCTTTTGTTTTTTCTGTTGGCTTCTTGCGGCGGAGGCCGCTTTAGTTCTGCGGTCGCGGCTGATACGTTGCTATTCCCGATCATTCGCCTGTTGGCTTGGAATCAAGAACAACGACTTGTTGAAGTCCCAATCTTGCAATTATTATTGATATTCTTGATGTTGACAAGCAATTACAATAAAGGTTTCGGACTAATGTGACATAAACAAAAACAATCAAATAACAACACAACATAACAAAGGCAAACAACGTCGGTAAAGGTGCAACGACGGTAGCCGCGAGTGAGGGAACGGGTGATGCAGCGACGAGTCCGGGCACATCAGCGAGCACGCAGCGGCCGCAGCAAGGCTGGTAGTGGTCGCCGCCAAGGGCGGGTGCGAAGGGTCCGAAACGGAACCGGCGCTCCAGGGATGGTCTCTCCCTGTATCTGCGACTGTTCTGCCAGTTGGGTCTTCTCCTTTATGTTTTGGTTTTGTGTTTTGGATTTGGGTTCGAATCGGTATCGGATGAACAATATGAATGTGAGAAAGCAAAGGTTTTGGATGGGAGGATTGAAGAACCGTTGATGCAAACAATGTTTCTTCAATATAATTTTCCCATCTAATTTTATTCAATGTAGAGAATGAACATAAATAGACTCCTAATTCTAAAAATCCTAGATAGACTAAATAAAACCCTAGATAAATATCTCCTACTTAATGGCCAAGGAAAATATCTTAAAGAGATAGACTTTTCTTTTCCACTTTTACTCACCTAACTAAGTATTACTAAAAATAAGACATTCTATAAATAGCTCCGACTAACATAGGAGTTACTAAATATGGAAGGAACTAAAAATTAAAAATAATTAAATAATTGAAATATCTCTTCTTCAATCCATGGTGGCGCCTTCTTCTTCCTCTTGAGGACGACACTCTTTGCCATCAATAGCCCTCGAATCGATCTTGAGAGCTCTCATGGATCAAGATCATTGTTTGACCCACAGAGGGCCATCTTGATCCGCATCATTCTCCTCCTCTTAGCTTCGATTCGTCCTCGAATCGAGTCATTAAAGAGGAATGGGGAAGGAGAATAAATCCAAAAGTAACTTCCTTGAGAATCAACTTGAGATGGTGCCAACACAATTTGAGGCATAAAACCTAAAAAAAACCACATGTCATAATGGTTATTGAACAATCAAAAGGAACAATATCAATAGGCTCAATAACCCCATGAACTTCATAATCCATAACATCAAGGACATCCTCACTAGGTACAATTGGTAACTCGAGAGAACTGTCCCCAATGTCCTCATTGTTGTGGTCAGCAACTAACACAACATCCTGCAAAAAATTACAGCCTTCATGCAGATCAGATTCTGATTCCTTCCCTATAGAGTCTTGCAGCATGTGAACCACTATTGGAATGTACGTTGAGTCAGCTTCGCAACAAGGTTGTGTTGACTCAATTCCGAGGTCGGAGTCAACGAGAATCTGTGAAACAAATTTGGCGCGTTGTGATGAATCCTGGGAAACGAATTCAACAGTAGACTCCTTATGCCCAATTACCTCATTGCCGGTTGAGGCTAATGTAACCGCTGGAGCAGGGGTGATGGCAGAAGGAAAAGCTTGACGAAAGTCATACATGAATTCCTCCTTCAAACCCACCATGAACTCGGCCCTCAATTCGGCAAGCATGGCAAAGAGGTCGGCTTGAAGTTGTGCCTCTTCCTCTCATCGTCGTCCCTCCTTAGCCTCTCGTTGTTGGAGAAGCCAAATCTAACGGTAAGGTTGGATTCGTTGTCGATGCCTCTTCTCTTCAATCTCCGCTTGTTGTTGAAGACAAAGGCGACGCCTTTGAGCCTCTCGTTGTCGCTGACGCTGATGGGATGTACTTTCGAGGGCGAAGAATTCCTCCAAGGGATCGGGATCATCATCCCAATCTCTATAGGCAGTGCAAGCCATTGAATCAAACCATTAGTAACATCAAGAAAAGACAAGAACATGTGAAAACCTACGCCTCTGATACCACTTGATACGTTGCTATTCCCGATCCTTCGCCTGTGGGCTTGTAATCAAGAACAACGACTTGTTGATGTCCCGATCTTGTAATTATTATTGATATTCTTGATGTTTACAAGCAATTACAATAATGGTTTGGACTAATACGACAGAAACAAAAACAATCAAATAAAAACACAACAGAACAAAGACACACAACGACGGGAAATGTGCAACGACGGTGGCTGTGAGTGAGGCAACGGGTGATGCAGCGACGAGTCTGGGCGCAGCAGCGAGCACGCAGTGGCCTCAACAAGGCTGGCAGCGGCCGCCGCCAGGGGCGGGTGTTAAGGCTTCGCGACGGAACTAGCTCTCCAGCGACAGTCTTTCCCTGTTTCTGCGACGGTTCTGTCGGCTGGGTATTCTCGTTTATGTTTCGGTTTTGTGTTTTGGATTAGGGTTTGAATCGATATCGGATGAAAAATATGAATGTGAGAAAGCAAAGGTTTTGGATAGGAGGATAGAAGAACCTTTTTAGCCAAAAAGGTTTCTTCAATATAATTTTCTCATCTAATTTTCTTGAATGTAGTGAATGAACTTAAATAGACTCCTAATTATAAAAACCCTAGATAGACTAAATAAAACCGTAGATAAATATCTCCTACTTAATGACCAAGCAAAATATCTTAAAGAGATAGACTTTTCTTTTCCACTTTTATTCACCTAACTAAGTGTAACTAAAAATAAGACATTCCATAAATAGCTCCAACAAACATAGGAGTTACTAAATATAGAAAGAACTAAAAACTAATAATAATTAAATAAATGAAATATCTCTTCTTCAATCCATGGTGGCGCTTTCTTCTTCCTTTTGAGGACGACACTCTTTGCTATCAATATCCCTCAAATCGATCTTGAGAGCTCGTCTGGATCAAGATCATTGTTTGACCCATAGAAGGCCATCTTGATCCGCATCCGCTGCTCCCTCTGCTTCTTGCTCCTTCATTCTAGCCCATCGTCTCTCTTATGGTTTTTCTTGAAATGTCAGTCTCTTCCAACCAAACTCATAACAAAAGTATAGAAAACAAAAACATATTTAATTAAATAAATTTAACTAAATGGAAAGAAAAACTTAACTCGGGTTGCTTCCCAAGCAGCGCTTTTGTTTTACGACATTTTCTCGATGTATTGGCCCTTAATTGGCCTTATTTTTTTTGCTCAGATAGCCCCAACTCTTCTAGTACTTCATTCTGAAGAAAAATTCTCAAAGTAAGCCTTCACTCTATGACCGTTGACCTTAAAGAGCTCATGCGATTCGGGGTCATAGAGTTCCACTACTCCATGGGTAAAGGTCTTTGAAATGAAGAAGGGGCCTTCGCATCGTGATCTGAGCTTTCCTAGGAAGAGTTTCAGTCGTGACTGATATAGGAGAACCTTGTCCTCTACCTTGAGACTTTCCGCAAGATATGCTTGTTATGCCATGCTCTTGTCTTTTCCCTGTAAATCAGTGCATTGTCATATGCATCTAATCGCAACCCCTCAATCTCATACAATTGGAGCTTCATGAATTCTCCGGCTTGATTTATTTTCATATTGCAATTCTTCACAACCTAGTATGCATGATGCTGAAGCTCTATAGGGATGTGTTAGGCTTTTCCATTGACCAATCGGTAAAGTGATACCCCAATGGGAGTTTTATAAGTTTTCTGATTGTCCACATAGCATCATTCAATCTCAAGCTCCAATCCTTCCTATTGGGTGCCACCGTTTTCTCCAAAATGATTTTGATTTCTCGATTAGACACCTTTTCTTGACCATTAATGGTCTAGGGGTGATATGATGCAGACACTCTTTGCGTGACATTATATTTCTTTGATAAGGCACTCACGGTCCTATTGTATAAATGTGCCCCTTGTCGCTAATCAGGGCCTTTGGCCCTCCAAATCTTGCAAAAATTGTGGCCTTTAGGAAATCTGCAACTACTTTAGCATCTTTAGTTCTGGTGGCTTTTGCCTCCACCCACTTGGAATCATGATCCACCGCAAGTAAAATATAGACATTTCTAAAAGAACTAGGGAAGGGACCAATAAAATCAATACCCCAAAGAACAAAATTTTTCAAAGAATATGATTTTATTTTGTTGCATTTCATTTCTAGCAGATATGTTCCCAAACCTTAGACATCTATTGCAGGATTTGCAGAAAGCATAAGCATCTCTAAATAAATGAGGCCAGAAGAAGCTTGCCTCTGAAACCTTCCTAGCAATTTTTTGAGGTTGATAATGCATATTTCATATAAGAATTATAGGTATTTCTTATTTCATTTAGATAGGAGTTTTGCAAATGTTTTAGTCTAGTTTCATATCTTGCTTGTGAAGTATTCGAGTTCGAAATCTACGCTTTTTTAGTGTTTATTCTGCAGAGTTCCATTCTGACCTTGGATGGGATCTTTGAAGAGCTTAAGAGACATGTTTTGGAGCATATGAAGGCTGAGGAAGAGGCTATGGAGGAGCAAGGAAGCACAACATTGAAGAACAGAAGAAAAACCGTCACTGCATAGGGTGACGCCCGCGGTGCCTAAGGTGGCACCTGTCGTGGTACCGTGTTCAGCGATTGCGATTTTGATCCAAAGATTCTATTTCCTATTATATTATTATTATATTTATAGGGTTTGCATGACTTTTTATTAGTTATTAGGATATTGTCCCTGCCGTGTGGTGTTGGCTAAGACGTATTATGGAGACAATTAGAGAGAAGAGAGGTTTTTGGCCTATGAGTTGCCAAACTCATAGTTTCGCCTGTCATTTGAAGACATGGTTGAATAGATTGTGATTATTTGATTCTATTTAGTAATTTATGAGCATATTTATCATCTTGTGCCTATTGATTATATTTGTGTTCCTTTCCATGCTTGATCACCATGTTAGAAATTGCATCTTAGCTATGAATTCGTTGTTGTGTTCTTGATAGCAAACGAAGGTATTGAAGTAGTGATATTTCTTTCCCTTTCTAGTGCATTATTTTGATTGATCTATATCATTAAATGTTGTTAGGACCGATTGTGGCTTGCGCCTATTTTTCTCTAATTGCATTGAATCGATATGCCAATTGGTCTAATTACTTGAGTCATTAATGTTATTCTTTAATGATTTGGAATAAGGTGATTGTATCCCTGTGAATACATAAACTTTAGTCAAGTAGACATATGCTTATGAATAATTAATAAATCAATCCTACGACCATGAATCTCAACCGTTGTCAGACAATCACATGTGAAATATCTTCTCTACTTTATTATCAATTACTTGGTAATCATAAAGATGGTTATTTTACTTTGTTATCAATTTTTCATAAGTCATTGCTTTTCTCATAAGAGACTTTGTTAGAGCTATCGAGTAGTATGCCGCTTCTCTATGTGGGTTCGACTATGGACTTCATCACTATACTAATAGTTGTTTGGTTTATCAATTCATTGATTTACTAATATATTGGTTTTGAGCTTTGAGTTAGGATTTCATTACTATTTGGGAAAGGGCGTTCGTTCCACACCAAATTCTTGGCGACGTTGTCGGGGAGAAGAAATGAGTTTGCTTTTCTCTATTTCTATCATTGATTCTCTTTTATTTTTGTTTTTCTTTGAGTCTTTTGTGTCCTTATTTGGTTAAAACCCGATCTTCTAATTCATTGCTCTTGTCTTTTGATTTTGAGATTGAAAGATCTCTTAAGTTGAAAAGGAAGCTCAAATTTGATATACATAAGGAGATGGGAGATGAAATTGTTAATCCGCCAAGAAGGACCCTGAGAAACCTAAAGGAACCTAATTTGAATGCTCAACTACTTGCAAGTAGACTTCTTGATCTCCCCGAGGGTTCAAGATTTGAGTACAAGTCGAATTGGTCTACTATTTTATGCTAGTTTCATGGATTGCCGGGGGAGGAACCAAACAAACACCTAGCTACCTTTGTGAGTGTGTGTGATAGAGTTAGACCCCAACGCCTTACCGATGACCAATTGATGTAGAGAGTGTTCCCATTTACCTTAAAATATTCTGCAAGTGATTGGCTTTATTACCTACCCTCCGAAAGCATTACTACTTGTGTTGAATTGAAGAAAACGTTCCTGAAAAAGTACTTTCCTGCTATTCGCCTCAACAAACTCAAGAAGAAGCTATCTAGTATTGAGCAATCACCTACGGAGAGTCTTTATGAGTATGTTGAGCGGTTCAAGAAGCTTAAGGGTAGTTGTCCACAACATGGTATACCCGAGGATGATCTAGTGCTATATCTTTATGAGGGCTTGGTTGACACCGATAGGAGTTTCAACAATGCTACAAGTGGAGGAGATATTTTGGTCAAGACACCTCAGGAAGCAATGCAGATTTTTGAAGGGTTGGCTAATGCATCGCAACATTATGGGAGACACCAAGAAGTTAGAGGGCTTCATAAGTTGAAGAATTCTAGAGATGGTCACAATGATGACTTAGACAAGCTTACTAGGATAGTGAACAAGATGGTTATTCAATTGAATCAATCTCAGTAGCCTAGACCTTGTGGTGTCTGTGGAGATCAAACTCATCCGAATGATAAATGAACTTTGATTCAAGAGGATGTCGCTGATTTGATTGCTATTGATTATGGACCTCGCCGCAACATTGGTAACAATGGTTATAACCAGGGCTAGAATTCGAATTATCAAAGTGGATTCAATGGCAGGGGTCAGCACCAACAAGTTCCTTATCAAAGAAGAGGACAATTTGAGAATCGTCAAAGAGGATAGAGATGATATTATTGAGGTTGTTGTTAGACAAGATGAGTGTTCAAGAAAAATTATTGAGTCAAATGGCTAAGGAGATTGGAGAATTGAAATAAAAAGATTTGGGAAAGTTTCCATCACAAGTGGTAGTTAATCCAAAGGAGAATATGAGTGCTATGATCCTTAGAGGAGGAAAACAAGTGAATGTGTCCACAATGAATGTTGAAGAGAGGCCTAAGAAAGTGATTGTTATGGGTGAGGAAGACAACAAGAATTCTGAGTCGCACACTGTTGATGACGGCGCCCCCCGCTCTTCACCACGGTGCATGCTGCCCTCTCCAATCCCAGATCTGATCATCCAAGGAGGGGTCTTCTGAGATCGCAAGACCTGCACCACCCTTTCCTCATTCCTGAAGACCTGATCGTAAGTGGTAAGATAAACAAATTCTTTACGACACATTTGCTCATTGTGAGGTAAATATTCCACTTTTCAATTTGATTGAAACTGTGCCTCGCTATGCGAAGTTTTTGAAAGAATTATGCATGATGAAACGCAAGCAAAGGATGTGAAGGAAGGAAAAGGTAAGTTTAAATGAAAATGTTTCGGCTTTGCTACAGAAAAGATTGCCTGAAAATTGCGGAGATCCAGGAATTTTTACTATCCCATGTGCAATAGGTAATGCTAGCTTCACAAAAGCTATGTTGGACCTAGGTGCTTCAATCAATGTGATGTCATACAATTTGTACATGGTTTTGGGTCTCAATGCATTGTCTGAAACTGGTGTTACTGTACATCTCGCTGATCGTTCTAGGATGTTTTGGTTAAGGTAAATGATTTAATATTTCCAGTTGATTTCTATATACTGGATGTGGAACAAGGTACGCCTGAAACCCCAATTATCTTTGGAAGGCCATTCTTGCGAACGGCTAAGACTAAGATTGATTTCTTTGAAGGTTCCCTAACCATGAAGTTTGATCGTAGAAAGATTGAGTTTTCTATATTTGAGCCTATTACTCTTTCTACTAATGATTATGTGGATGTTCTTGACTCTAATGATAATAATCACATGAATGAATTAAATAGTTTGTTAGATTAGATTGAGTCTTCTAACAAAGAGAAAGTTGATTTAGGGAAAGATGACATTGAAAGGAAAATTAAGCATTTGTTTAAGTCTCATTAGATTGTGTGTCTAATTCAAATGATTATAATGTTATTCCCTATGAGAAATCGATTCCTAACAACGTTGAGGTTTTTGCAATTTCAGGGCAACCTCCAGGAGAAACTCATTTAAAAAAGGAATTGATTGGTGCAATTGATGGATATATTGGAGAAATTCCTAAGGTTCCCCCTCTTGTCAAGAAAAGGACAATTGTGGAGGATCTTGATGGGATAACTTGATCTAGAAATGCATCATATCAAGCCAATGACGTGAAATAAATGCGCTTTTTGGGAGGCAACCCAAGGCAGATTAGGTAATATTGTTTCAATGCGCTTCTGAACCACTCTGAATGGTCCATCTCCCCTGGGGTCCAGCTTAGATTTCCGTTGTTGCAGAAACCTTTTCTTTCTGAGATGCAGCCACACCAGATCACCAACGTTGAACTGCACATCCTTGCGATGCTTGTCCTTCACGGCCTTGTATTGCGCAGTCTTCCTCTCCAGCTGCGCTTTGGTACGCTCATGCAAGCGCTTGATGAAGTCCACTTGCTTAGCTGCATCCACGCTCTCCTTTTCCTTGTATGGCCGAGGTAGCATGTCCACAGGAGTGAGTGGATTTCGGCCATATACTACTTCGAAGGGGGTCAGCTTTGTTGCAGAGTGCCTAGACCTGTTATATGCAAATTCTACAAATGGTAGGCAGTCTTCCCACCTCCGGAGGTTAGTTCGCAGCATGACTCTAAAGAGAGCCCCAAGAGTTCTATTTGTGACCTCAGTTTGGCCTTCAGTTTGTGGGTGACAAGAAGTAGAAAATAGCAATTTTGTACCCAATTTAGACCATAGAGTTTTCCAAAAAGAACTTAAAAATTTTGGATCACGGTCAGAAACTATAGATAATGGCAATCCATAAAAGCGAACAACATCTCTGAAGAACAAATTAGCAACATGAATAGCATCATCAGTTTTGTGACATGGAATAAAATGAGCCATTTTGGAAAATCTGTCTACAACAACAAATATTGAATCATGACCCTTAGAAGTTCTAGGTAATCCTACAATAAAATACATAGAAACCTCTTCCCAGGGTGCATTAGCAATAGGCAAAGGTTGGTATAGACCATTAGCATTAGATTTCGATTTGGCTTTAGCATATGTAACACAACTTTTGACAAATCTCAGCACATAATTAGACATTTTAGGCCAAAAGTAATGTTCTTTAAGTCCAGCTAAGGTTTTTTCGAAACCACCATGTCCCCTAGATTCATGAATTTCTTGAGATAACAATCGGCGAATAGAAGAAGATGGGATACAAAGCTTGCCCATCTTAAACAAATAACCGTTATCAAGAAAATATGAATCAACTTCACCTTTAGACACACATTGAGCATATATAGTTTTAAAGGAACCATCAGAAGCATACAGTTCCTTTATCATTGCAAAACCCAAAACATGTGCATCCATATGGTTTAAGAGGACATACCTGCGTGATAGCGCGTCAGCTACCACATTATCCTTTCCCTTCTTGTGGTGAACCACATAGGAAAAGGTCTCTATAAACTCCACCCATCGAGCAAGTCGTCTGCTGAGCACTGCTTGTCCTTTGAGGTACTTTAGAGCTTCATGATCCGAATGAATCACAAACTCCTTAGGCCAGAGATAATGTTGCCAAGTCTGTAAGCAGCGAACCAGTGCAAATAGCTCCTTGTCGTAGGTAGAATAGTTGAGCTCAGCGGAGCCCAACTTTTCGCTGAAGTAGGCGATGGGACGCTTGTTCTGCAGCAGGACCCCTCCAATGCCAGTGCCAGAAGCGTCACACTCGAGCTCAAAAGGTTGAGCAAAGTCAGGTAACTGCAGCACTGGGGCGTGTGTCAGGCGATCCTTGAGGGCGTCGAAAGCCTTTTGATGTGAGTCAGTCCAGCAAAATGTCACATCTTTCTTTGTCAGCTCATGTAGGAGGGCGGCAATCAGGCTGAAGTCTTTGACAAAGCGTCGATAGAAACCAGCAAGGCCCAAGAATGAGCGGACATGAGTGGGTGTGTTCGGCCTGGCCCACTCCTGAATAGCACGAACCTTCTCCTCATCCACCTTCAATCCAGATGCAGTCACTACAAAACCAAGAAAAATGGTAGACTCGGATGCAAAAGAACACTTCTTTAAATTGGCATATAATTTCTCTTTTCTAAGACAATCAAAAACCAATTTTAAGTGATCATGCATATTGTTGCTATAGATTAAGATATCGTCAAAATAGACAACGACAAATTTAGCTAAGTGTCTTCTAAGCACATGGTTCATAAGCCTCATAAAAGTAGAAGGTGCATTTGTTAACCCAAAAGGCATTACTAACCATTCATATACGCCATACTTAGTTTTAAAAGCCGTTTTCCATTCATCACCCTGTTTCATCCTAATCTGATGATATCCACTTCTAAGGTCAATTTTAGAGAAAATAGCGGCACCATGAAGTTCATCAAGCATATCATCTAAACGAGGAATAGGGTGGCGATACTTAACCGTTATTTGGTTGATTGCGCGACAATCAACACACATGCGCCAGGAGCCATCCTTCTTAGGAACCAAAATGACAGGCACGGCACAAGGAGACAGGCTTTCTCGAACAAAGCCCTTATCCATCAATTCTATGACTTGGCGTTGCAGCTCCTTTGTTTCCTCAGGACTAGCTCTATAAGCGGCGCGATTAGGCAAGGCTGCCCCAGGCACAAAGTCAATCTGGTGCTCAATACCTCTAATAGGAGGCAAGCCTTGGGGTAGTTCAGCTGGAAGCACATCTAGATAATCCTGCAGAAATGCAGCAATAGGTGCTGGAATATGACTCAATTCAACATTAAGTAATACCTGTTTCGTTACCAGAAGAATATGAGGTCGATGAGCATTCCAGGTGATGGTCCCTTTCTGAGGTTGAGAGACCAATGACCGACGTTCTACAGAGCCCTTAAGTGATGCAGAAGAGGGCTGAGTTGACGTCGAGTGGGGAGGAGGAGGCGCCAAGGGGGCTGCAGTTGCGGCTGGAGTGGCCGCGGGCGCTGCTGCTGGGGCCGCGGGCGCGGCAGGCTGGGCCGCGGGGGCGGCCTGTTGTGCTGAGCTCCCTTTGAGCTTCTCCATCCTTTCAGCTTCTTTCTGGGCGTCCTGTTGTTGCTTCTTGCGAACCTGGTCCTTCAGAATAGTGTGTGGCGAAAGGGGTAGGAGAGTAACTCTCCTCCCGTCATAGGTGAAAGCATATGTATTTGCATGACCATCATGAAGAACAGAACGATCATATAACCAAGGACGTCCTAATAATATATGACTACAATCCATTCGAGCAACATCACACAATACTTGATCACGATATGTTCCAATAGAAAGGGAAACTAAACATTGTTTGGTGACCAATATATCAGAACCATCATCAGTAATGCCATTTAATCCATAGTGAGTAGCTCTAGGAGTAGTAGTTCAATGGAGGAAATCCACTACCTTTTCACTGATGAGATTGCAGAAACTCCCACTGTCGATGATAAGGCTTAAGGCAGCTTCGTGAACTAGACACCTAGCATGGAATATTTTCTCTCTCTGATCAGCCATGGGAGATTCCTGAATGTGTAGGACCCGCCGGTTGATAATGCAAAGCAAGTTGTCATACTCTGAACTATCGATCTCCTCAATACGCTCAAACGGCTGGTCCTCCTCCATTTCACTCGAAATTACATGGTCCTCAACAGTCTCTTCCTCATAGTAATGGTCTCCCAAATAATTGAGAAGAACCTTCCTTTTTTGAGGGCAATTGCGAGAGACATGCCCAGAACCACCACAAGTGAAGCAGCGGATATCTTTGTTGCGATCTGTAGAAGGTGCAACAACTCTTCTAGTTTCAACCTGATAACCCTGTTGAGGTGAGTTGGAAACTCCCTTTTGCTGCATAGAAGGGTTAGAAGTAGAAGGCTTAGATTGACTAGAAGGGTTAAAGGGAACAAACCTGCGACCTTGCGAGGTCTGATCGAATCTAGTCTTCTGTTGCCGAAGCTGCTGCTGATGTTGTTGATACATAAGCTGTGCTTTATGAGTCAAAGTGTTAATATCTCTAATGGAATGGATAGATAAAGGATTTTTAATAGCAATATTAAGACCAGCAAGAAATTGAGTACACAAAGCACGTTCAGTAAGATAAACATTAGCCTGATGGGAGAGTCGTTCAAGCTCATCCCTGTAGTCATTAGGAGAGCGAGTTCCTTGGCGGCAGGACGCGAGCTGTATCCTCATGGACTCCGTGTATTCCTCAGGCACATGTCTCTTTTTCCGGAGATAGCGAAGCTGTGGCCAAGTTTCAACAGGTTGCTTGTCCTGACGACGGCGCATCTCACGAGTGCGGAACCACCAGGTGCGAGCTTTACCTACTAAATGCAATATAATAACTTCCAACTTCTCCGTTTCCTCATAGCGTAAATGTTCAAGCAGATAGTCAGTATGATTTTCCCAAACAAGATAAGATTCCGGATCAGTATTACCATCAAAGGTTTCTAATTTAAGCTTAACATCTCGTCTCTGTATAGCTTGAGCATTATCAAATCTAGGATGACCAAAACTAGGAGGGGGTAAATCATCAAAGTTAGGATTTACCTCATGGTAAGCATCCTCTAAATGTAGCGTCTCATACAGATCATTATTGATGCGGCTGTCGTCCCAGTTAGCACGAGTATGGAACGGCTGCTGCTGACGCTGAATGGGCCTCCCTTGCTGATGCCGTGGTGGGGTGTGTTCATGGCGGTCCTGGTGGCCATTGAAACCCGCTAGATGATCGTTGTCATTCTCTCCAGTGAAAGGGTTAGGAGTAGCAGACTTAAGCTGATAATGTAATTGACCAGAAGGGGGAGGTTTAACCGAATAAGAGGGGTTACCTGTAGGTGGGACATTACCTGAAGGAGGTGTAGTATCTGGGGGTGGTGGAGGCGGCCTACCTCCAGAGGGAGGTGTAGATCCAGAAGCCTCCGCCTGTTTTGCCTCCTACAATTGCCGCGCGACTGCCTGTTTGATGAGGTCAGAGAAGAATACGCAGTCCTCTTTACGTTCGATAGCTCGACGATTTTCAGCCTCTGCCAATTCCTTACGCACAACCAGAGTAGATTCTTGGACAACAGAGTTAATAATGAACTGCATATCAGATGCAGAAATGCCAGCAGGTAGGGTAGGGGAAGGGTTGGGGTCGCTATCGTTTGTCATGTTCCTACAATATCAAAAGAGCAACAAGTAAACGAAGCAAAGACCAGAAACCAAGTAATGCAAGCTCTAGTGATTCCTAAGAGTGATTAAAGTTTTTAGAAACCAAAGAGCGAGAAAACAAGGCACAATATTCAAGCAATTCCCTTGGACACAGAATTTTGCAATATTAAAGACAGCAAGAAATAATCAAAATTGCAAATTGAATCAGCCACAAGTCGGATATCAAGGATAGCAAGTATAACAAGCGGCTAATGTGTCTAGAATAAGATATACAATGTGATGCTCGGAATATATGAATATATAGAAATCGACAATAGCGATCACAAGGGCAATCAAGTGCACACACTCCGCCAACTATTATCTGACGGTTGCAACACGGCTAAGAAAAAGAGGGGTGTGACCAAGGCTCCAGTGTCGGCACAACACAAAATCACACAAAGTAGCGTTCTTTTGTAATGCTTAAAACCGATCAGATCATCTATCATGTAGCAAGAAAGAAATAACAAGGAAGAGTTACTAACTCAACAATGTAAGGTATGCTAAACTTCTCTTTCTTCTTTCTTTTTTTTTTTTTTTTTTTGAATGATGCTCTCGGCTTTTCTGTTTTTTTTTTTTGGCTAAGAACGAGCTACTGTATAGGCTGTAATGTACCGAAAGAAAGAGCAAAGAAAATAGAAAAATAAAATAACAAGGCTACGATGATCTAAAAGTAAGCAAAAATAAAGAAATAAGGGAAATAGGCTAGAAACTGGAGAAATTAGGGTTCTTTAGTGCTACAAGTTCATATAATGCTTTTAATCCAAGAATCACAGTCATAGGCATGATATGTAGCAACTAGGAATAAAAGGTCACAACTTGCAGTCAAGAACTCAATATCTTCGAAATTAAAGATCCAAACAAAGAATAACAAAACTAAAGTGCCAATTTTGATAGGTGAATAATAAAGATTTAACTTTTATGCAGTGTCTATGGTGAAAAATAGGCACGAAAAAATAAATCACTCAAATAAGAAATCAAGAGAGTAAAGAACTTGCATTAACCTGAAATCCGATACCACTTGATACGTTTGGGATACCCGATCCTTCGCCTGTGGGCTCAAGATCAAGAACCACGCCGTATATTTTCTTAGATCTTGCAATGCTCTTTGATATCTCCTGATTGGAACAAATTAAACAAGTAATTAAATTTCTGAAATAGCGACAGTTTTCAAACTTAGAAAATTCCAGCAAACTTCTAACTTAGATTTAGCGACAGAAAATAAAACAAGAGCATCGAGAGAGAAGCGAGCAGGGCGCGCGAGGACTCCGGGCACACAGGACGACGTCCTCAGGGTGTGCGAGTGTAGGGCGCGGGACTTCTCTCGTTGGGAGCGAGGGTGATGGCGACTGGTGTGCGCGGGAGCGAGGACGAGAGCGCAGGAGCGAGGCGCGCGGGAGCCTGGCACTGGAGAATGCGGAAGCGGGAGCGAGAGCGAGGCGCCTGGGCTCCGCGCTCGCTGGGAGCGATCCTAGCAGCGAGTGTCTCCAAGCGCTTAACTCCTCGAAAGCGCTGGCTGTGTCGAGTAGTGTTGAGCGCAGGGATTCCTCGATCTCGACGAGAACCAAGGTGAGGGTTTGGTGATGGTGTTGCCGAAAGCTCTTAAGAACATAGAACAAGATAGTGTTTTGGATTGATAACCAAGAACCCTTTAATCCATAAAGGGGTTCTCAATTCTATTTCAATCTGATTAATTCAAAGTTGCATAACATGAATATATAGAAAACTTATGAGAGATCTAACCAATCCTTCCTTGCAAAGGAAAAGGGTTTGGATAGATTAATTCTACTTAAAGATAAATAAAATAAACATAAGATAAATAGTTCCTAATGAGATAGATATTTAATAACTTGGTGGCCAAGGATTATATCTAGAAGAGATATAATTAATTCCACCTTATTTATCTAATTGCATAAAATAATAACATAGGTAATTAATAACATGGAACTCGGCCCACAAGGCCCACTCGGTCAAGCCCACTCGGTCAAGCCCATTCGGCCATGTCATGTGTGTCTAGATCAAGGCGGGTGTAGACGAGTCTTCATGAGCTCTGAGTGTGGACGCAAGCTCACTTCCGGTGCTGGTGGTGTAACCTTGAGCCAAGTGATCCAGGGTGGCCTGAACCCTTGCTCTAATGTTCCATGGTGACGGACAAGAAAGGCCTTAGTTGCAGTTTGAATCTTCTTGGCCCTTGCACGAGTGACAGGACCATCAAATGGAACATTCATGTTGTCCTCAATGTCACCAGGAGTCATCGATAATTGCACGGCATCACCATGTGTTTAAAATTGGCTTTTATATAAAATATGATTAGGCATAGATGATTGAGCATGTGTGATCTAAGTTTGTTAGCATGGTTGATATTCATAAAAAAAATTTCCTTGTGACATATTTTTGGCCTTATAAGGGATACATCTATATTCCTTTTTCTTTTCTTGTGTGATTTACTCTTCCTATGCATTTATAATTAAGTATTGACATGGTTATCTATTTTCAAGGTTGATTATATACATGATCATTGCTTGGTAAGTTCAAATGATAGAGGCAGCCTTTTAACCACATGTCATCCATGTCTACCCTATGTTATATCTTGCTTTGAAGCCAATTTGAGCTTTCAACCTATTTTATTTGTAGCTCCACAAAATTGCATTATTCCTAGCCTATGATGAACCTTGCCCTTTTTCTGGAAAATTGAAATTTTGAATGGGTTATGGAATCTATTTCGGAGTTGAGGAAATGGAGCTAAAGTGTGAGTTTTATGGTTTACTCTTTTGAGAAGATTTAATGTTATGTGTTTATTAGTTCCCTCATTTTTATGCATTTTATTTCTTATATATTTCGGCTAAAAAAAACAGTTCGAAAAAAAAGAAAAAGAAAAAAAAATAAGAAGAAAAAAATAGAATAAGAGCCAAGTTTATTTATTTTTGCATAATGAGGAAAATTGGATTTATGTGGGTTGAAAGTTAGATTGGTTCGGTGTTGTAGATGCATGAGTATGAGATGATGAGATGATTATGAGATTGATGAGAGTTTATGAGTTTATTGATATATTTTGAGAGTTATGAGTTTGTTGATATAATTTTGAGATGTTGTGTTTAGGAGAGCTTGATGTACTATTGAGTTGGTTTGTGTTATGTTGGGAGTTGTTGTAATCTTATTTTCCCGGAATTGATGGCACCAGCAGCAGCAGCGACGGTGGCAGCGGACGGAATCAAGAACAACGACTTGTTGATGTCCCAGTCTTGCAATATTCTTGATGGCTCTTGATGTTGAACAAGTGTAGTGAAGGTATTTAAGGTGTGATGGTGGAAGAAAAATAACAACCATGAACAAAGCACTGCAGCAACTATCGCAACGCTGCGTGATAGGCCGCGGGCGCGACTACTATTCACCGAGAACAGCGACAGTGTTTTTTGGCTGTTTCTGTGATGGATTTTCTGATCCAGCGACGGTTTCGCATGATTCTTCTTCTTTGTGTTTGGGTTGTGTTTGATCTTTGGATTTTGGATGAATTTTTTGGATGAAAGTAAGAAAAAGAACTTGATGACAAGAAAGCAAGGGTTTGGGATTGGTAATTGAAAAACCCTTTAACCAAAGGTTTTCTTCAATTCTATATTCCAATCTAATTCTATTGAATGAAAAAGAAACGTTGACCATTCTTTCCTTGCAAAGGATTGACATGTCCAATAAAATAATAATTAAATAAATAAAAATCCTAGATGATAGATAAAAATCAAATACTTGGTGATTAAGGAAAATCCTCTATGATATTTTCCTTCCTCACCTTTATTTACCCTAGTAAAAAATAGCAAAGAAAATTAATTAGAAAAAATATCAATTAATTGAAAAGTCAACTAATCGATATTATTATAACTAACATTATTCCTAAATAAATATAATGCTTAAATAATAATTGATTAAATAAAGATATGGAAATTCATCGAAATAGTGACAGCTGCAAAGATGATGAGTTTCGACCATTCTCAAGGCCAATTCTGATGAAGGGTCAAATATGGTCATTGAAGAGTAATTAAAGTAGTTCATTTCAAGAGCATGATCTATTCCATTTGGCATCAAAAGAGCTTCAAGGATCCAACTTGGGCCACACCATTCAAGTGTCTTGAATCATTTTGGAATAAATGGTCTATTTTAGTCTTATTTAGGTTAATATTTGTATTTGGGCCTTAAATGTATTTTGGTCCAAACTATTAGTTTAGTTTTTATTTACTTTTGTCATCATTTTAGGAAGACCATTTAAATAGTTTTATGTGCTCGATTTTTGGTTAGTTTTTTTGTTTTTGAAAAATCATATTTGTAGAGTGTTCTCTTAGGAGAAAAACTGAATTCCCATGCATGGGATAGGTTTTGATGGATCGTTCATAGCTTGGTTTGTCTTGTGTGTGTCGATCCTGTAACAACTCCCACATAGGATATCATAAGGATGTTAGAAGTGATTTATAAGTGATTCAAGTCATACCTATGTCACAAGAGCTCTTCCATTTCAGGCTCCAAGTGCGGACAACGGACCTGAGAGGGCTAGGTGGCATGGGTTGGCGCCTCTTAAGACCTCGGGTCTTACAGATGGTATCAGAGCCGACTCCAGGCTCGGAGGTGCGCCGACAGCATGATCGGGTACGCTCCTCATGGAGGGCAGTCCCTTGGGCCTGACGGGGTTGTATGTGTTGAGAGTGATTTATAAGTGATTCAAGCCCTACCCAACTCACAAGAGCTCTTCTTTTTCAGGCTCCATGTGAGGACAACGGACCTGAGAGGGCTAGGTGGCATGGGCTGGCGCCTTTTAAGACCCCGAGTCTTACAGATCCTCGACATAGGATTGGTGCTATCAAGCATTCATGAGCCTCCATCTCGTCCTTCAAGGATGTGTCCTTGATTGTGTGGGATTTTAAAGGTTGGTCTTTCGATCATTTGGCCTGGTTCTTGTTCGCGATAGCATCGTGGGTCTCGTCGTTGTCTCGGCTTTGTTCTCGATCTCATTGTATTGTGGGTCTCGTCGTTGTCTCGGCTTGGTTCTCGATCTCGTTCTATCGTGGGTCTTGTAATGTTTTCGTTGGGTTATCCTTCTCATTATCTATCTATCTACATGTTTGGTTCATTTGTTCATTCAATTTCCGATGCATTATGTCTTTATCATCTTTTCCTCTTGTTGTTCTTGTTTGGGTCATTGATGTCGAAGATCTGGCCATCATATGCCTAATCCCCGTATCAGTTTTCCTTATGTTCAATGTAATGAACGGGTGACACATAACACTCTATTTTGTATAAGAAAAAAATAAAATAAAATCTTCTGAAACTTATTGTACCATAAAATGGATAGCTTATGTGATAGTTCTTTGATCCTTTGCTTATGTTTTCTCCAACTAAAGGCTTCCTTTTCTTTTGATGGCGACCACATCTTTTACGTATCACTGGTGGGTAACATTTCTGCTTTTTGATGTCATCTGGCACAGCCTACTGTGCTTCATTTAAAACGGGATATATTATCTCATGGTAAGCAAATTACCAATGTTCATTTGTGTAATAGTTGCTGATATACCTTAAAACCATAAGTTTGTTTGTTTATGATGATAGCAAGAGCATGTACACAAGGTATCTTCTCATAATCAAATACCTTACATGTAGAAGATTTCTCCTTTAAATCAACCAGACCCCGATTCATTCCTCCAACAACCTAAAACTGGAATTCCTTGAGGTGCTTCACATTGTACATTCCTGATTCACTGCATCTGATGTACATTATACCACTTATCTTATTTGTAAGCTCAAAGCTATGCTTTTTAGATTCATTTCTTCGTTCATTGAACCATTTTGTTAATTTCTCTCTGACTGCATTCAACAATGCTATAATTGGAAACGATCTATTTTCACAAAAGACGTTATTGATTGCTTCTGCATTATTTGAAGTCATCATATTGTACATGTCACCTTTTGAATAAGCTCTTGCCCATTTCTCAGACGTTATTTCTTCAAATATTTCTCTATCTTGTTGTTTATGTTACTAATGCACCCAAAGTAGTTGCTGAAATCTTCTACAGTGTAACTGTTTCCAACATATTCAAACCACTCATAAAGTGTATTGTTCTTGAATTTTTTACATTATATTCTGCATCAAGTGCCATCTGTAGTAATAATATTTAACAGTTAGGTAAACCAACTATAAAGCTCTTGCAATGCTTTGATACTTGTCTGAAACAAAAACCATCTCTTCACTTGATGGGATGACTGTTGCAAGCTTTTTGAAGAACCACTCTCAAGAGGAGTTGTTTTCTGAGTCAACCACTGCAAAACTAATAGGGCAAATTTGGTGATTTGCATCTTGTGCAGATGTTGTGAGAAGAGTCCCTTTGTATTGTCCTTTTTGAAATGTGCCACCTACCACAAGTACCTATTAAATTCATATGTATTGTTTTTTTTTTCTGTAATTATTTGGTTACAAAAATTTTTATATATGAAATTATTCTGTACCTTTTGTAGAATTGAGAATGCTCGGATACATTTTCCAAAGGCAATGAATACATACTTGAACTTTGATTTGGAGTCAACTTCAATGAAGATGATAGTTCCAGGATTTTGTTGCTTCAGGACACAACAATATCCTGGTACTATTTCATAGTTTTCTTCTGGTGTCCCCATTACCATCACCATTTCTAAATCACGAGTTTTGAAAGATTTCCAATAACTAACATTTAGTTTGAATTCAGTTCTCATCAAGTTCCTAATCTGGCCTGGAGTTGGACCCTTTTTTTCATCTTCATATCTATTCATATTATGTAAAAGAGTGAATAAATTATCAAGTGAAGAATGATTACATTAAGGTATTACAATATATTTCATCTTGTTTTTATCTTTTCATCTACATGTTTGTAAGTAGGAGGGCACCGATTTTCAATCTTTTCAGCTACAAGTTTGTAAGTAGGAGGACACCGATTTTCTATCCTTACTTCCATACTACAGTTATGTTCCAGAATGTATTTCTTAATTTGAAATACAATTGAACCACTGACTACGACACCATAAATTTTTGAGTTGCAACTTCTATCAACACAAATTGTTCTGTAATAACATGGTGTTGACTTTTTCACATTGTAGGAAAAATTTTCTTGTGCAGCTAACAATTCAACACCATTTTTAAGATCTTCCTTTGTTCTGAAAAGTTGTCCCACATATATAACAATATCACCCTTCCGCCCTTGTCTCGAACTTATAAGTGTTGTGTATTTTGTGGACATTGTCTTGCCACTGACGTGACTTTCAATCCCCGTGTCATCTCCATTATCACCTATGTTATTGTCATCATGCATGGTATCTATATCTTCATCCCACGGTTAGGAGGAAATCGAGTCTAATAAATATGAAATATAAATCAAACCGAATCCCATTCCACCCACATAAAATTACAAGACCTCCTCCTGCTATAGTGGTAGGAGTCAGGATCGATCCACGAGGAAGCTTGTCAACGCTCGCCGATCTAGTATCAAAAATAGCTCTAATATCGACCAAAAGTCACTCGAAGTCTACTGAGATCCAGTCGATGTCGACAGTGGCAGTCGATGTCTAGTTCCAACCTGTAGAACCAAAACAGAACACTCGGCGTCGAGTAGGGCACTCGATATTGGGTCAGTTCCACTAGATATCGACTTAAGTGTTGTCGATGTTGAGTCACAATGCAGAAAACATGAAGTAATTGTCAGAAAAGTGATGTGCGCTCAATTTACCATGTTTTGCATCGACTTTTACTTCGATTTCTGTTCATATTTTATGTTTCTGGGTTAGGAAAATATGGGAATTATGTATTTTATGAATATTTCTTATATATAGAGTTCTACACAAGTTCTTTTTTAATTTCGCACAAATTGAGACATTTTACGAGCAATTCGGTAAAGAGGAAGAAAGTTGTCAAGGCACTCAAAATCGACTAGATAACTCGATATCGAGTGGAGCCTGAAGACCATAAATCGAGCAAGCAGAAGAAAGGAAGCACTTGACTCGACATGAGGAGTCGATATCGAGTCCACCACCCGATATCGAATAGACGTACACTCGAAACGGAGATGGAGAGTCGAAGTCAAGTGAAGCACACATCGAGACAAAGAAGTGAGTTGATATCGACCCAGTTTGGTCGATATCGAGTGGAGCCTAGAAGTTGCACGAAGCCCATATCGAGTCCAAGTTCGAGTGGAATTACTTCCATATGAAGAAAAGATATATTTTATCAAGATGGAAGTCCTTTTATCCTCATGGGTTAATTTCATATTTAACTAGGGGATTTTATATTGTTTTATCTATTTAATGAAGGAACATTTTATCTTTTAGGAAGGTAGATAAAGATAGATATATATTCTCTCTAATATAGGGATTAGTCATAGAATGGCCCGATCTTCAACATCAACGACTCAAACAAGAACAACAAGAGGAAAAGATGTTAAAGACACAATGCAACATAAATTGAATGAATAAATGAACCAAATGTGTAGATAGATAGATATTGAGAAGGATAACCCAACGAAACAATGATAAGACCCACGATACAAAGAGATCAAGAACCAAGCCCAAACAACGACGAGACCCACGATGCTATCGCGAACGAGAACCAAGCCAAATGATTGAAAGACCAACCTATACAATCCCAAACAATCAAGGATGCAACCTTGAAGCACGATAAGGAGGCTCATGAATGCTTGATAGCACCAATCCTCTAGCGAGGATTGACACACACAAGACAAACCAAGCAATGAACGATCCATCAAAACCTATACTGCGCAGTGGAACTTGATCTCTCTCCTAAGAAAATACAAATTTGATTTTTCAATGAAAAAATATCTAACTAGAAATGGTAAGCCTAAAATGACTATTTATTTGGTCGTCCTAAACTAAAAATAAAAGTAAATAAAAACTAAGCTAATAAGCAGGCTCAAAATGCATTAAGGCCAAATAGAAGTGTTCCACTAAATAAGACTAAAAATTAAATATATCATTTACTCCAAAATGATGCAAGACACTTGACTGGTGCGGCCCTAGCCCGATCCTTGAAACTCTTTTGATGCCAAATGGAATAGATCGTGCTTCTTAGATGAACTCCCTTAAATACTCTTTAAGGACCATATTTGACCCTTCATCACTCTCCTAGAATAGCAAGGATTGAAACCTATAAATAAAGCCCTAGGGGCTGAGTTTTTATTCATTCTAGCTTACAAGCAATTGTGAAAACACGTAGTTAGGCAATAGAGAGTAGAGCGAGAGAGCTTTGGCCGAGTTTGGTGAAAGCTTGAGAGATGTTTTGGCTTGTTCGGCTGTAAGTTTTCTTTTTAGTTTAATTAAGTTATTTTTATTATGAATATGATGTTTGCTATCGTGATGAGGCGCGAGTAGTCACCCTACTTCTAGGGTCGGGGTGAGCCCGACGATAGTCATGTGAGTTTATGCATAAAGGTATGATTTTTGTTGTGATTTCATCTTCTATCCCTATTTGCATGATTCTTCTACGAAATTAGTAGGTAAATCCTTATTTGTATTATTGAGGCGAAAGTGATCTCAATATGAATTTGGGTTAATTATAAAAAAGGGTAGTAACAATTAGGGTTTATGCGAGAGCCTCTATCCACCCATTTATTAATAACGAAGGTTATTTTATGAAAAAGACATAATCTTTTATGTGGGATAGGAATTCGGTTTGAGATTTATATTTATATTTATTTTAGACTTGATTGCCTCCTAAAAAATTTTGGCGCCGTTGCAGGGGAAGTTATCAACCGCGCACCGAAATTTGATCATTTTCTCAAACCGGAACACTTCTTTCATCTTCGGCAAAAGCTAAGGGGAAGACTCATGTTTTCAGACAACGAGAACGAGGTGGAGCTTACCCCAGCGCAGGAGCTTGAGCAGCTCCGTAATCAAATAGAAGAGCTCACCACCAAGCAAACAGAATTCGCCTGGAAAGAGGCGGAATTTGCACGAAGTCAACAAAGGTGGGAGGCAAGGGCGTATCGCGACATTTACAACACCAATCTTGAAAATCTACATGTTTGTCTAGTAAGTTTCTTCATATACCCTTGTTTTTATACAGTGAGGACATTGTAATCTTTAAGTATGGGGTGGGGGAAAGGCTTCCATTGTGCATATTTTATCATATTTCTCGAATCGCTCATACATGGTTACTTTGGATTTATTACTCATCTATATGCTTACATGTTATTATCAAAAGTTTATCACCCCATTTGAAATCCAAAGTTTATCACCCCCATTTAAAATCCAAAGTTTATCCCCTCCATCAATTTTTTTGATTAGTATCATGGAAGCTTTAATTAAAACTCGGCGATGCAAAATTGGATTCATTAGAGATATAGCAGGAAATTGCCTAGTAAAGGGAAGTCACAATGAAGTGCATTTTTTTTATGAAAACCATGAAATGACGTAAAATTTGAAGTTGCTTTTGACATGTTGCACAATAAAAGGATGGAGATCTTTATATTTTCCATATAATGCTCATTGTTATATTCCTGGCCATATCTACGCTTCTATGCATCACAAAAGCCATATTGAGCCTTATTTCATATATTGCTCCACATGTTTTAAATATTGCCCATTTTCTACCTTATTTCCTTATCCAGTGATTATGTGGAGAATGGAAGTTACTATTGGAGATTATTATATGTTGTTTGTGTTGTTATTATCGTTATATGTAGTTTGATAGGAAATTGAATGTTTATGGAAAACTTAATGAGTGAAAGAAAATCCGGTCACCTCGGGAGATAAAGGTAGATCGACCCTGCCTGCGTTGAGATGTTAGTTTCGCATGATGGGATACACAAGTGAGAAGTCCAAAGCACTAAGTATTCGGGGTCATTCATGACACACATGTTTGCGACTCGCGAGAAGGCAGTGCTGAGGTTAGAGAGGTAAAAGCATATAAGTGAAAAAAAGCATTGAGCAGTGAGAGAAATGTGAGAAATCAATGTAAGAAGGAATGTGGTATGAAAAGTGTTAAAACTACTCCATTTCCCCGGATCATTAGCACCACATGGCCAAAAACATCGCACATTTAGCCTTTTACCAATCTACTGCTTATTGAACTTAATTAAAGTCCTCTAGATTATTGTCTCTTTGTCGATAGTGAATTGTTTTCACATAACCCTCCTTTTGTGTGTAGATGTTGCTTTTATTCACAGGCATGGAATTGGTGACACTATAAGAATGAATCTTTGATGTTGAGAGTTTAATTTCTTCCCCTGTATGACCATTAAAAGTATTGCTTAAGGACAAGCAAGCTTAAGTATGGGGTGTTGATGTGCGCTCAATTATCCATGTTTTTCGCTTACATCCATATCGATTTATGTACGTATTTTAAATTTTGGGGTTAGAATAATATAAGAATTGTGTAGTTTATTCTTATTTGCCAATTATGGATATCTACACCAGTTATTGTTTAATTTCCCAGAAATCGAGACGTTTTACGAGCAATTCGATGAAGAGGAGAAAGTTGTTTAGAGCACTTGATATCGACCCAAGCAACTCGATAACGAGTGGAGCTGAACATAGAAATCTAGCAGGAGCTAGGCAGCATGTCGACCCAACATGGACTAGTCGATATCGAGTACAGATACTCGATATCGAGTGGAGCATAGCACTAGGAATCAGGCGAGCACATAGAGGAGTTGATATCGACCCAAGTTGGTCGATACCGAGTGGACACCCAGTTGATTTCTACTTCTAGAGCCGATTTCGAGTACAACAGGATTCATAGCCGAAGATGAGTCGATAACAATCGGTTTGGGTCGATATCGAGAGAACAACAAACATCGATTTCGAGTCCATTTCGAGTACGGTTTCCGAGTTGATTACTTGCCTTGGAAGAAAGAGATTGTTTATCAACATTCGAAGACTTTTATCCACTTTAGTTAATTCCCACTTTTACCTTGGGGAAGTTTAATTGTTTTATTTATTTTATTTATCAAACATTTCTCATTAGGATTTTAGATAGATAGATTTAGATAGAGATATAGTTGTTCTCCCCTAGATTAGCTAAGGTGGAGCACAATAAATAAAGTCATAGGGGCTGAGATTTTTGGCACTCCATTCCACAAGCAATTATGTTTCCATAAAGTAGGAGAGAGAGCTAGAGCTGAGTGAGGTTGGAGTGAGACGAGACGTTTTGGCTTTGTTCGGTTGTAAGCTTTCATTTATTTTAATGCAAGTAGTTATTTCCTTTATATATTTAATGTTTGTTACTATGATGAGAAGCGAGTAAACTTCTATGGTTGGGGTGTGCCCGACGATAGCCATGTAGGGTTACGCATCAAAGTATGATTTTTATATGCAATTTCATCTTCTATCCCTATTTGCATGATTCTTCTACGAAAGTAGTAGGTCAATCCTAATTTATATTATTGAAGCGAAAGTGATCTTAATATGGATTTGGATTAATTATCAGAAAGGGTAGTAACAATTAGAGTTTATGCGAAAGCCTCTATATTCTTAATTGTTAATGAAGAAAGTTATTTGATGAAAATGCATAATCTTTTATGAACATGGCATAATTCTTACATGGTTATTGTGGTGGCATGAATCCCCGGTCTTGGAAGTCTTTAGTTAATTGGATTTATAAAACCCCAAATTTGTGATCTTTTCTATTCATACATCTTCGTATTCATCCTTATATTCTTCATACGTTCTTTTCCGACATTGTTTATTTATTTTTTGCACGTATTTCGAGTTTCTGCATACAATCGATTTTGAACAAGGCTGGTCGATATTGAGTGCCCTTCACTCGATTTCGATTCTGATTGTTTTCTTTTGTGTAGGTCTGACTAGGAATCGACTGACACATTCGATATCGACTCACTTTGGTCGATATCGAGTGGTCTTCTGAGTCGAAATTGGGGAAAATTTGGAACTAATTTGGCAAGCGCTAACGTGCTTCCACGTGGATTCGATCCTGATTCCCTACCACTATAGCGGGAAGGATTCTTGTATTTTATTTGTTTGGATAGGGATTTGGTTGAATTCATATTTATATTTATTCATACTTGATTCCCCTTCTAACACTAAGTATCAGGGGCCATTTATGACACCCATTTTTGCGACTCGCGAGAAGGCAATGCCAAGGTTAAAAAGGTAAAAGCATTATAGTGAAAAAAGCATTGAGCGATGAGAGAACGGTGAGAAATAAAATCATGAAGGAATATGGTATGAAAAATTTAGAAATTACTGTATTTCCCACGATCATTAGCACCACATGGCCAAATATATCCCACCTTTATCCTTTTACCAATCTATTCCTTTTTGAGCATAAATTAAGTACTCTTAACTATTGTTGCTTTGTTGCAAGAAAAATTATTTTTAAATTACCTCCTTTTGTGTGCGAAATTGCTTTCATTCACATGCATGAATTTGGTGACATAAGTACCTTTTCGATGATGGTAATTGATTGCAGAGGCATATAAGAATGAACCTATGATGTTGATAGTTTGTTTTCTTCCCCTGTATGACCATTAAAAGTATTGTTTGAGGACAAGCAAGCTTAAGTTAGAGTGTTGATGTGTGCTCATTTTACCATGTTTTGCATCTACTTTTACTTCGATTTCTGTTCATATTTTATGTTTTTAGGTTAGGAAAATATGAGAATTGTGTAGTTTATGTTTATTTGTTATATATAGAGATCTACAAAAGTTCTTGTTTAATTTCGCAGAAATCAAGTAATTTTAGGAGCAATTCGAGGATGAGGAAGAAAGTTGTGAAGGCACTTGAAAGGAAGCACTCGAAATCGACCAGACAACTCGATATAGAGGGGAGTCTAAAGACCAGAAATTGAGCCAGGAGAAGAAAGGAAGCACTCGACTCGACATGAGGGGTCGATATCGAGTCCACCACTCGATATCGAGTGGACGTAAACTCGAAATGGAGATGGAGAGTTAAAGTCGAGTGAAGCTTACATTGAGACAAAGAAGTTAGTCAATATCGACCCAGTTTGGTCGATATCGAGTGGAGCCCAGAAGCTTCCCGAAGCTCATATCGAGTCCAAGTCCGAGTGGAATTACTTCCATATGAAGAAAAGAGATATTTTATCAAGATAGGAGACATGTTATCCTCATGGGTTAATTTCATATTTACCTAGGGTATTTTCTATTGTTTTATCTATTTAATTAAGTAACATTTTATCTCTTAGGAACGTAGATAGATATAGATATATATTCTCTCCTACCATAGCTAGGATTGAAGCCTATAAATAAAGCCCCAGGGGCTGAGTTTTTATTAATTCCAGCTTACAAGCAATTGTGAAAACGCGTAGTTAGGCAATAGAGAGTACAGCGAAAGGGCTTTGGCCGAGTTTGGTGAAAGATTGAGAGACGTTTTGGCTTGTTCGGTCGTAAGTTCTCTTTTTAGTTTAATTCAAGTTATTTTTATTGTAAATATGATGTTTGCTATTGTGATGAGGCGCGAGAAGTCACCCTTCTTCTAGGGTCAGGGTGAGCCCAACGATAGCCATATGAGTTCATGCATAAAGGTATGATTTTTATTGCGATTTCATTTTCTATTCCTATTTGCATGATTCTTCTACGAAAGTAGTAGGTAAATCCTTATTTGTATTGCTGAAGCGAAAGTGATCTTAATATAAATTTGGTTTAATTATCAAAAAAGGTTGTAACAATTAGGGTTTATGTGAGAGCCTCTATCCACCTATTTGTTAATAACGAAGGTTATTTGGTGAAAAGGGCATAATCTTTCACGAATTTGGCATAATTCTTATATGGTTATCATTGCAGCATAAATTCCCTGACTTTTAAAGTTTTAAGTCAATTGATTTATAAAAAAACCAGCTTGAGTTTAATTCTGTTCATTTGTATTCTCATCCATCCTTATATTCTTCGGGCTATCTTTTCCGACATTTTGCATTAATTTTTGGCACATTTTTGAGTTACTGCATACCCGTCGATTTGGACCCATATCGGTCGATATCGAGTGCTACTAAGGTCGATATCGAGTTCTCCCAACTCGACATCGATTATGTTGTTTTCTGTTGTGTAGTTTTTTAGTATAAATCGATTGACTATGTCTATATCGACCCTTACGAGTCGATATTGAGTGATCTTCTGAGTTGAAATCAGGGGTTGATTTGGATCTAAATTGGTGAGCGTTGACACGCTTCCTCGTGGATTCGATCCTAATTCCCTACCAATAGAACGAGAGGGTTTCTTGTAATATATTTGCATGGGCTAGAAATTTGGTTTGAGATTTATATTTATATTTATTTTTGACTTAATTCCCTCCTAACAAAAAGAACATCCGAAGAATATAAGGATGAATAAGAAAGACGAACAGAAACATCACGGGGTTGTAAACAATATTATAAAAACCTTTCAAAGTCGGGGAATCACCACAACGATAACTATGTAAGTAATATGATAAATTCATGAAAAGAACATGATTTTCATCAAATAACTTTCGTAGTTAACAAATACGAATATAGAGGCTCTCGCATAAACCCTAAATGTTACTATTCTTTTCATAATTAGGTATCCAAATTCATAATATATTCACTCTCGCTTCAATATCATAAACACGGAATTGTCCACGTACTACTCTCGTAGCGGAATTAAGCACATAGGATAGAAGATGAAAATCATATAAAAGAACATAACTTTAGAATACTTACATGGCTATTGTCGGGCTCACCCCGACCCTAGAAGTGGGATGACTACTTGCACTTCATGATCGCAAACTCCATCATAGACATAAAGAAAACTACTTTGAATTGAAATAATGTAAGAAAGATTACAACTGAAACTCCCAACTCTCTCTCCCTCTCTCGGCCTTCTCTTTCTCTTCCTAACGAAGGTTACACAATTTCTTATATGCTTGGATTGGATGATTGAAACCTAGCCCCCAAGGGCTTTATTTATAGCTAAACTAGTCCTTGCTAGCCAAGGAAATAAATCTCTATCCTACTTACTAAAGATAAAACTTCCTACTAAATAAAATAAAACAAATAAAATCTCCCTAGGGTAAATACGAGTTAACCCATAAGGATGGATGTTCCACAAGGAGATAAAAGATCTTCTCTTCTTCATTAATCAATCTTCATCCTGTTAGGATTCGACAAAACATGTCCCGACACTCTGTGGTTCCACTCGACATTGAGTAGTGTCACTCGATATCAAGTCACTCCATGCATTTTTAGTGAACCTCACTCGATCTCGTGTGATCTCTGTGGTGTCGATTGCTTTTCTCTTCCTTGGCTCTAAATGTTGCTTGTCTTCAGCCGACGTCGAGTCATCTAGTAGACGTCGAGTGGATTTAGTAGACATCGAGTGAAAATCCAGCTCGGTTCCTTCTTCTTCGAATCGCTCCAAAATGTCTCCGATTTCTACAAAATTAAACAGAAACTTGTGTAGACCTCCATAACTCACAACTAAACATAAACTACACAAATCTCATACATCCCTAACCCAAAAGTATAAAATAAGATCCGAAATCGGGATGAAAGTATAGGTAAAACATGACAAAATAAGAGCACATTACCAACTCAACAAAGTTGTCTTCCATGATATATGTATCCTTGAAATAGCTATCAAGCTGTAATGCCAATTTGATTTTTCGTATTCATAGATTCTGTAACCTTATCTTCAATGATTTCCTTCACAGTTGTAACATATAAAGACAATGTCCAATTCACTTCCTTCAATTCACTTATTTGAATCAAACTCCCCGAATTAGTGTCATTCTCAATAAAAAAAAGGCTCATTAGTTTTCTTGAATGGATTTAAGTGGTTGAATTGAATATTAGGAGCCAAACCGTCACTATTGATGAATCTGTTCTCTATCTCACTTTTCATCTCATTCATAATCACAGACTGCCTGATGACAATTACCTTTAATGACACATCCCCAACAAAAACTAAACCATCATCTTCTCACTTCCATTCTCCACCAAATTTTACTATTTTCAGATTGGGCTCCATTATACATGAGCATTGGTGAAATCGATTAAAATTGATAAATATATTTTGATGGCACATACTATTTTTCATCACCCCAATTAACTATTCTTGTAGCTACATTAATGGAAGGCATTACAGGTGTTTATATCAAAGTAATGCATTAATGACATGCATACAATTGTATTCAAACTCATATACCAATATTTAGGTTATAGTACAAGTTAGGTTACAGTACTACAATTGATACGTTTGGGTTACCCAATCCTCCACCTCAGGGATAAAGATCAAGAACCACGCCGTATATTTGCCTGATCTTGCAATGCTCTTCCGATATCTCCTGATTAACAATTGAATTAAACTAATTAGCCTACTAGTTAAAAAGATAGAAATTAACTTAACAAAATTAAACTAAACTAAGTAAAAACTAACTAAAAGCAACAGGTTTTATAACTTAAGAAAATTAAGCAACTAATAGTGATGGAAATAGATTAACAATTTAAACTAATGAATTAGCAACAAAACAAAGGCAAACAAGGGACAGGTGCGCGCGAGGAAGATCCGGATTGCGCTGAAGCATAGGACGTCTCAGGGACCGTGCCTGCCGGAAGCGGAGGTCAGACGTGAGGATACGGGAGCACCGAAGACAGGCTCCTCAGAGCGCTGGGTGTGCGCAGGAGCCGTCGAAGTCGAGGACGGAGCCGGGGAGTCTAGGCACGCACGCTGGAGGCGAGCGCGAGTGATAGCATGCATTTAGGTAGGCATAATAGGTTGCATTTAGCTTAGTTAAGATGCATTTCATGGATGGATTAAGCACGATCTGCATATTAGTTCTCTATGTTGTCGGAGTCGGAATCTACACGCTTTTATTGATTATTTCAGGTAATGGTGGATCCGAGGAGGAGACATGAGTTGATAACGCATTGGATGAGAATGTCTAGTTGATCGAAGATCTCAAGAGGTCCTGAGAAGAAGAAGCAAGCCTAAACGAAGAACAAGTCTGCAGAAGTTGTCGCCAGACATGATAAACTTGTTTTACACTTTCTGGAAGCCTCGGTTGTCCGATTGACTACTATGACCATGCGTTGGAAAGCTCTTTCAGAGAGCTACAACTTTCCTGTTGAGAAGAAGAGCAAATTCGAGACGGATTTTTCGGGAAAGACCGATGCAACGGCCGCAGCATGTATGCCGCGGCCGCCGCCAGGGCCGATGCAGCAGGGCTGCGAGGAAATGCTGATGCTGCGGCCACAACATCCATGCGGCGGCCGCCGCTTTTGCCGTCAGCGATTATGCGCTGCATTTTGATTAATGAAAATCCTAGAACCTATTTGTTTATTTTGTGGCCGACTTTGGATGTTTTAAAAGGCCAAGTTTTATGTTATTTTCATTACTTCTATTCTATTCTTTCTTCCATTAGACACTTTACAGATTTGGAGCAACGTCTTCACTGAGGAACTAAACTCTTCTATTCTGCCTGCAATTTGAAGCTTTATTTGGATTGATTTTGAGTTTCTAATTCTCGTTGTTGTTTCCTATATTTGAATGCTTCAACTTCTTTGTGCTTGACTGTCTAGTGTTTTATTCTATCTAGCCCGCGCAACTAGTTAGAATCAATTCAATTGCTAAGGTTTTGTAGATTCCTGATTGTGAACCTTAACCTAAGTGCAAACTTGTTCCTTTAGGGTTGATTGAACTAATTGAACAAGTAGGAAGTTGAATGTGTTGTTAAATCCTTCTTTAGAGACTGCAAATACCTTGGCTAATCTCTGAACTTAAAGCTATCAATTGGGGTAAATCCTTCTTTAGGGACTGTTCGATTGATAAGGGTTTCTAGTACTGATTGGACTAGTAACTATATTAGGTCGGGACAAGGGCATTCATAGGAAACTTAATAGGACGAGAAGAAGTTACAAGGATTGATTCAATCCAATATAGTGGAGAATTGTAGGTAGAATTGCTTTTCCAAATTGTCTTAAACAAATTCCATTTACTTTGCTTGCTTACTCCGCTTTGATAAAAGGCGGAACTTTCACACAAAAACCCCCTCTTTGGTTACTTTGATTGACACTTGAATCAAACTAGAATTATAACTTTCCATGTGGATCGACCTCTTGCTTATTGCTATAGTTGCTATAGGTTTGAGTTTTCTTTGGCGGATCAACGATAGGTTTTCCCTCCGTCAAATTTGGCGTCGTTGCCGGGGAAATTTATTAATTCTTGTGTGTTTTTAGTGCTGATTTTTGGTGTGGACCACTTACATGGTCTTCACTCTTCCTACTAACATATGTTGATGGTGAGGTTATTGCAGTTACCTGGAGAGAATTTTCATCAATAATTTATCAGACTGCAGGAGTACATTAACGATGTTTATTCATGGGGATATCAAGCTAGTATAAGGGAAGTGCTTCTATGCATCTTTGATGGCATGACTGCTGAGACACAAAGTCTTGCCGAGCGCCTTAGTGATGGAGGTTTATTAGATATGGGACTCTCGGAGATGTGGGAATTTTTCTGCTACATGGATAATCATTGTGCGCAGAACGAGTCACTTTCTCCAGTATCTCAAATCGTTGAGACCTCTGTTGCACCTCTTGAAGTCATTGTGGAAAATCCCTAGCTCCCCCATTGATGAATCTGATCTAGATCCTACTGCTGAGGCTACAGAGAAAGTAAAGGTTGTCTCCTTCACTAGAGAGAATATTGGTGGACACGTTGATCCATTTGACTGCTACTTTGACAAGCCACCAGTAGAACTAAATTGGTGGTATTATATACCCTTTGTGGGTAGTCAAGCTCCTGAATACAATAAGTCTAAACGGTTCTTGAATGTATTATTATTTAGTTTCAATTTATTTGTACGTAGCGCATGCTTGTTTGTTAGTTGTGTACAAGAGTTTGACAGATTGCTGAGGGCTTTGACTATGTTTGATTAGTGTCTTGAGTTTCAACATTACGTCGAGCCAACGACTTGAAACAAAGGCGCTTCTCGGGAGGCAACCCGAGGTAAGTTCTCTTTCCTTTTCATTTAGTCGATTTTCATTTCCTTCACCTTGTTTACATTTGATTTACTTTTGTTGTCTTTAGTGTTTCATTAAGGACAATGAAAACTTTAAGTGTGGGGGAGAGAAATTCTGTATATAGAGTGCATTTAGGAGTTCATATTTCAATTTCTGCATCATGTTTAATTTCTATAATCATTTTTATTAATTTTCGTTTATTTTCGTATTTAAGAGAAACGAAAAAAAAACAAAAAATAATCATGCATTGCATACATATGTGTTATTCAAATACCCATCTAGCTTATTTTGTCCTATAATTTAAATTTCAAGCATGTTCATAAAAATCCCATGGAGTTCTGGATGTTTTGATTATTGTCTTTATTTGATTTTTGTGGAACATGAGCTAGCAAATATAATTGAGCATGTATGATTGAGCTAAAGTATGATTGAAGTCCTCAAAACATGACCTTGTGAGAATGTTTAGTCTTATTTGAAATCTTTTGCTCACTTGTGTGAATTACTCTCCTTGTGTTGCTACCTCTTGGCATTGACTGCAGTATCTATTTTTCAAGACCGACTCACATGTTTGTTACTTGCGGAGTTTATGTTTATATTTTGAGTCTTTTGATTAGAATTTGTGCATATTTAGTGAATAAGGTGGCAATGGTTGATGCACTTAGTAACCGGATCTATGCATGACACCCATGGGTATGATTCGCGCAAAAAGGTGTTGAAAACTATCCACTAGGAAAGGAAGCTTGATCATTGAGTAACCAGGTTCATTCATGACACCCATGTTTACGACTTGCGTCAAAAGATGTTCAAGTGGACTTCATATTAGTAGGTTGAGGTGTTGATAGACCGGGGCCATTCATGACACCCATGCTTGCGCTCCGCGTAAGGAAAGCATCAAGACAAGAAAAAAAGAAAAAAAAAAAAAGAAAACAAAACAAAAGAAAAAAAAGTGTCACATTTTATTTAGTTGTCTTTATTGTGTCCCACAAGTAATGGCATTTCGGTAGATATTTGGTGATATGGTGGTCAATGTCTATGAGCTTAGTGCATTTTGGAATGAGTTGAGAGTTGTATCTTAAAGCCTAAACACATGAGTGAAACACATATTTCTGGTGAGGATGGATGATGTCTACTTCTAAGTTTTGATCACTGGAATGCATGCTATGACGTTTGTTTGCTTGGCTTATGTTTTAACTTGCTATGATGTTGCTTTTTGATGAGGTTGAAAATTGAAGGGATTTCTTGTGGGATCCGTTGATTCATGTTCATTCTATCATTGCTTGAAGACAAGCAAAGGTTAAGTGTGGGGGATTTTGATAGCATGCATTTAGGTAGGCATAATAGGTTGCATTTAGCTTATTTAAAATGCATTTCATGGATGGATTAAGCACGATTTGCATATTAGTTCTCTATGTTGTCGGAGTCGGAATCTACACCCTTTTATTGATTATTTCAGGTAATGGTGGATCCGAGGAGGAGACATGAGTTGATAACGCATTGGATGAGAATGTCTAGTTGATCGAAGAAGCTTACATGAAGATCTCAAGAGGTCCTGAGAAGAAGAAGCAAGCCTAAACGAAGAACAAGTCTGCAGAAGTTGTCGCCAGACATGCTGAACTTGTTTTGCACTTTCTGGAGGTTTCGGTTGTCCGATTGACTATTATGACCATGCGTTGGAAAGCTCTTTCAGAGAGCTACAACTTTCCTGTTGAGACGAAGAGCAAATTCGAGACGGATTTTCCGGGAAAGACCGATGCAGCGGCCGCAGCATGTATGGCGCGGCCGCCGCCAGGGCCGATGCAGCAGGGGTGCGAGGAAATGCTGATGCTGCGGCCGCCACATTTGCCGTCAGCGATTATGCGTTGCATTTTGATTAATGAAAACCCTAGAACCTGTTTGTTTATCTTGTGGCCGACTTTGGATGTTTTAAAAGGCCAAGTTTTATGTTATTTTCATTACTTCTATTCTATTCTTTCTTCCATTAGACACTTTAGAGATTTTGAGCAATGTCTTCAATTACGAACTAAACTCATCTATTCTGCCTGCAATTTGAAGCTTTATTTGGATTGATTGTGAGTTTCTAATTCTCATTCTTGTTTCCTATATTTGAATGCTTCAACTTCTTTGTGCTTGATTGTCTATTGTTTTATTCTATCTAGCCCGCGCAACTAGTTAGATTCAATTCAATTGCTAAGGTTTAGTAGATTCCTGATTGTGAACCTTAACCTATGTGGCAAACTTGTTTCTTTAGGGCTAATTGAACAAGTAGAAAGTTGAATGTGTTGTTAAATCCTTCTTCAGGGACTGCAAATACCTTGACTAATCTCTGAACTTAAAGCTATCAATTGGGTTAAATCATTCTTTAGGGACTGTTCAATTGATAAGGGTTTCTAGGACTGATTGGACTAGTAACTATATTAGGTCGGGACAAGGGCATTCATAGGAAACTTAATAGGACGAGAAGAAGTTACAAGGATCGCTTCAATCCAATAAAGTGGAGAATTGTAGGTAGAATTGCTTTTTCAAATTGTCTAAAACAAATTCCATTTACTTTGCTTGCTTACTCCGCTTTGATAAAAGGCGGAACTTTCACACAAAAACCCCCTCTTTGGTTACTTTGATTGACACTTGAATCAAACTAGAATTATAACTTTCCCTGTGGTTCGACCTTTTGCTTATTGCTATACTGGCTATAGGTTTGAATTTTCTTTGGCGGATCAACGATAGGTTTTTCCTCCGTCAAATTTAATCAACGATAGGTTTTCCCTCTGCGAGCGAAGGCTCTGAGGTTCTGGGAGCGAGGACTGCCATGAGCGACCCCAAGGGCCAGGCTCCTTCTTGCGACAGTTTGAATTTGGGTTTAGGTTGTGTTTGGTTCTTTCCGATTACAAGAGGTTGAAGGTGATGATGTTGGTGAACGGTGATGGTGATGAAGTGTCGAAGGTGATAGAACATAAAAGTAATGATAGTGGTTGGGATTGAAATCGAAGAACCCTTTAATCTATGAAGGGGTTCCTCAATTCTATTCAGTCTCATTAATTCAATAGAACTACAATGTTTAAATAGAAAAGCTATAAACCAATTCTATCATGCAAGATAGAATTTTGGTTTCTTAAAGATAGAATTTTAATCCTAAAGATAAAGTAAACCTAGAAGATAAAACTTAATCTAAAATCCTAATATAGAAAATAATAAAATATGATAATTAAGAAAGCCTAAAGATAGACTCTCCTAACCATCTTATTTAACCTAACTAAGAAATACTAAAAATAAGCAATTCTATAATTAGACTCCAACTAACATAGGAGTTACTAAAAATAGAATATATTAAAAACAAGAAATATAAATAATAAAATAATTAACGTCGGTTCTTCAACGACTCCCAAGGCGGAGCCTTCTTCTTCCGCTTGAGGATGACATCATTCTCCTCCATTTGAAATCGACTCGTGCTCGAGTCGTCGCCTGAATCAAGATCGTTGTTTGATCCACAGAAGGCCATCTTGACCCGCTTCATTCTCCCCCTTTTATCTTCGAATCGTCCTCGAATTGAGTCATTGAAGAGCAGTAGGGAAGGAGCAACCTCCAAAAAGTAACTTCCTTGACAATCAACTTGAGATGGTGCCAACAGAATTTGAGGCAAAGGAACCCCAAAAACAACACCTGTCATAGGGATCATCGAGCAATCAAATGGAACAAAATCAAAAGGGTCAATAACCCTATGAACTCTAGAATTCTCAACATTAGGAACATTGTCAAGAGGTACAATATCTAACTCAAGAAAAGTGTCCCTAACGTCCTCATCGTTGTCGTTAGAAGCAACCACATCATCTGGCGCAGCACTACAGTCCACTTGCAGCGAAGATTCGGAGGTCTTAACGGAGGATTATGATGTGAGCCTAAATCGTCATGTTTTACATTTACTTTTATATCGATTTCTGCATACATTTCATGCATATGGGTTAGAATAATGCATAATTTGTGTAGTTTATATTTATTTGCAATATATAGAGGTCTACACAAGTTTTTGTTATATTTCGCAGAAATCGGACGCACTTTGGAGCTTAAAGGAAAGTCATGAAGAAGCTAAGGATGGTGCAGCGGGAGGAAACACCACTTTTCGCCATTCATCATTCTGAATCAAGCTTTGATGTCTTCATGAGAGTTGTAGCCCTCGAAAAGAGCTTTCCAACGCATGCTCATATGCGTCAATCCGACGAACGCGGACTCGGGAAAGTGCGTTTCAAGAACATAGCAGAATGCTGAAAACTGTCAAAGAGGTCGATATCGACCACTTTTGGTCGATATCGAGTTGATCTCGTCGACCAGGAATGCCAGAAATCGACCAGATGCTTGGAGCAACATTGAAGAGGTCGAAATTCACATATGATGCCGAGATTGAGTGAGCTGAGAAGATGAGGTCGATATCGACCTAACTTGGTCGATATCGAGTGACCACCAGAGACGGATTCGAGTCGATTCCGAGTCCGAGTGCTGAGCTGACTTTTTTCCACATGAAGCAAGAGATATTCTATCAACTCAATGGAAGTTTGAATTTGGGTTTAGGTTGTGTTTGGATCTTGCCGATTGCAAGAGGTTGAAGGTGATGATGTTGGTGAACGGTGATGGTGATGAAATGCCGAAGGTGATAGAACATAAAAGTAACGATAGTGGTTGGGATTGAAATCGAAGAACCCTTTAATCCATAAAGGGGTCCCTCAATTCTATTCAATCTCATTAATTCAATAGAACTACAATGTTTAAATAGAAAAGCTATGAATCAACTCTATCATGCAAGATAGAATTTTGGTTTCTTAAAGATATAATTTTAATCCTAAAGATAAAGTAAACCTAGAAGATAAAACTTAATCTAAAATCCTAATATAGAAAATAATAAAATATGATAATTAAGAAAGCCTAAAGATAGACTCTCCTAACCATCTTACTTAACCTAACTAAGAAATACTAAAAATAAGCAATTCTATAATTAGACTCCAACTAAATTAGGAGTTACTAAAAATAGAATATATTAAAAATAAGAAATATAAATAATAAAATAATTAACGTCGTTTCTTCAACGACTCCCAAGGTGGAGCCTTCTTCTTCCACTTGAGGATGACATCAACAATCAAGCCCCCAACAACATAGATTACGAAATCAACAACTTAGATAATGCAACATCGACTATGCAATTTATGTTACAGTACTAAAATAACAAAATCTGCAACATAAATAAAAATAGGCAACTGACATCAAAATTGATGATTGAGATCAAAATCAAACATTGAGATCAAAATCGATGTCAGGTATTCAAAACTCAGACAACAATCGTGCGCCAAATTACAGTACTAAAATGAAAACAATCAAATTAGATCAAATTACAGATTATATGAAATTACCTATTTTTAAAATTCAATTATGGATGACGGGGATATATTCGAAAAGATATTCCTTCAGGTCTGATTGTGGAGCTTGAAATAGGCGATGATTTGTGCTGAAATCGACAATTGTGGTCGAGATGGAGAACAAAATCGAAAATCGTCGTTCTCATTGTTGTTCTGTTCGCCTTTGTGTGAATGCGAAGAAATGGAAATGGGAAGGGGAAGCTGATAGTTAACAAGACATGGGAAAAAATGTCCTTTTAGGACATTCACCTAAATGATATATGAAAATGGAGCCCTAGTAATAAATGAGTTTCCAAATGGGCACATTTCAAAAAATTTCTTTTGCAAATCTGAACCCCATCTGGTGTAAAGGCTCGGATTTTAAATCCTAAATTTTTCGGAAAAAGAAAAATCAAAATGAGTTTAAAACCGAAATTTAACGGAAAACTCACTAATTCGGATTTTTAAACTCATGAAGTTGATCTCTGACCGAACAAAAAATTTTAAGAACTAACATGGCAACCTCGATTCTCGGTTTTAAAATTCTAACTTCGCAAAAGAGAGAGCGGGAATTGGGTAAATAATGTCGAAAACTAATTTCGAGATGCTCCTTGGGATTCAAGCTTGCAACGTCGGAACAAGGTTCTCACCCTCACCTCATGGCTTTGCCGAGATGCCCTAGCCCCAAGCTCTAACCCCTGAAAATGTAAATATATACATATGGTGGTTACCAGATTACAAAAATATGAGACCGAACCAAGGGTCCCATGTAAAAGAGGAATCGTAAGCAAAAGGATTCCTCAACCCTCGCAATACCCACAAAATATATCCCCATTCTACCTATACACATCCATCTCTATATCGCCACTTCTTTACTTCCCAAAAGAAACCCCTCCAACTAAGTCTAGTTTTCCCAATTTAGTTTTCATTCCAATCATGCCACTAGTGGTTTGCATTTCCACTTAGCGGAAAAACGGGAACGACAATTTGTAATGATATGCAATCCACAAGCCTTAGGCTCAAATAGTTCATTACATAAAATAACTTTGTTTCTATGCATCCAAGTGAAGTAAATGGTCGATACAAAGGCTAACAACTTAGCTTCATATAGCTGCGTTTTCTGACGATGTGCTGGTTCTCTTGCAAACCATTGAAGCCATTCTTCCACGGTATCATAATTGCATGAGATGCCAACCCATCTGAACACCAATTGATGCACCTCACGTATTGCTGAACAAGCAAACCATAAATGATCTTCGGTTTCTTCAGCAGATTTGCATAACGAACACTCGGCTACTTCATTCCCTCTCCAATGCTTCACTTTCTTTCCTATACTAAGCCTTTTTTTTCACTGATAGCCACAATACAAAGGACCATCCCCGGCATTGCAATCTGATCCATAGTAGACCTCCCAAACTGATATCATCCCTCTTCTCACACAAGATATTATAAATCTTAGCACATGAATCTTTACCTGATGAAGACAACAACTGATCAAACACAACGGCCGGTTCATCCTGTGTGGTAATCGATTCTTTTATTTCATCCCTCGTGGCTAGTATACTTTTCCAAATCCAACTATCATCCACCCTTTTCTGAATATCCCATATATCTTCCCCTCTTAAGTGATTATGGATGCACCAGGAAGTCCAAATGCTCAGCTGCATCAGCTTTAGATCACCTAATAATTTGGCTTGGATGCTCCTGTTCCAGGATAACAACTCTCGTATTTCCAGCCTTCATTCACTGAAAGGCTTGGTTACTTCTGACCACTTCACCAAGCACTTCCTACGTTCAGTATTTCCGCTACATAGAAAGTGCTTGCACATGGTCTCTATCCTATCCATCACTCCCTTTGGCAGAACAATCACTTGGCTCCAGAATGTAGTTATTCCTCCACATACATCTTTAAGAAGCTGGAGCCTTCCTGCGTAAGAAATCCTTCTTGTAGCCCAAGCTCTAGACCATTTGAAGAGGGCATGCTAAATAAAGATTCCATCCCTTTTTGGAAGAACATCCACATTCTTCTTTTTCCTTCCTCCTCCCTTGCTCGCCTCTTGTATGGAAAGAGACAAATCCCGTTTCTTACCTTCAAATAAATCCAATACCCAAACCATCAACTCTTGAATATAAGGCAATGGCATCATTAAAATTCAAACATAACTTCAAGCTAAAAATCCAAGCAAAGACTCATCCTAAAATGAGGGGAGAGAGTGAGAGCTCTTCACATCTCACAAAAGCCAAACCCTAAGAAAACCTAAAATCTCCTCTCTTCTTCCTCTTGTGCATCCACCATCAACACCTCCCACCACCACCTCAGCTGCCACTCCCTCTCCCCAAACACCACACCTAAACACCAAGGTTTGATCTCCTCTCATCTCTTCATGTCGGCCCAAACACTAAACCCCACCTCACCACCTTCTTCTTCTTCCACCTTGATAACCAAGGAACATAGCAGCATCTACAATCTTCCAAAGAATCCCAGGAAGCTTTTGGAGTGAGCCACTCAACAGCCCAGAGATCCAAGATTCGAGCCTCTGGAGGTTCTTTGGTAATTTTCGAGCTCAAAAAGGGTAAGATGATTCTTCTCCCCCCCCCCCCCCCCTCCCTTCACTTCCAAACCACAGAAGGTTTCCCTTTTAACCCCTACTAACCTTCCTAGCTCACCCAATGCTTGAATATAGAGAAAACGGAGGAGAAATCGCACCTCAAGTCACCCGAGAGAAGAAACTTGAAGAAAGGAAGAGTTGGGTGAGACAGCTATTCGAATGTTTGAGTTTTTCGTTTGATTTTTGTACTAAAATGTGCCTAGAAGCCTCAGGAAAGATTATTAAAAAGGGGAGAGACTAACAACATAAAACGACGCAAGAAACGGAGCCTGAATCCAAGATTCAGGACCGTTGTCGCCTCTGCGAGCATGAACTCGCCGCCGCGAGCATGAACTCACAACCACGAGGAAGAACACAGGCCTAGGGTTCTTACTCGTGGCCGCGAGAATTATCTTGCGGTGGTAAGATGGGTTTCTAGGGTGCCCTAGGAGGGAGCCCCAGAACTCGCGGTCGTGACTTGAGCTCTCTAGGGCGCGAGATGCTCGCGGCTGTGAGATCGTCGCTGGCACCCAGGTCTCATGGGCACGAGAGGTCCTCTCGCGACCGTGACCTACCCCTTGTTTGCAGGGTGCTCGCTAGGACATATCGCGGTGGCGAGAGACACTTTTGTCGCGGCGATATGCCCCATGAATGTTGGTTTTAAAGTCGTTTCTGTATGTTTTCGACAATCATTTTCGTGGCTCGTTTTCAACGCCTTTGAAGACTGACTTTATGATCTGATTGGAGTTTTGGAAAATGAATTTTATAGTGTTTCAAGGTCGAATATTATAATCGACAAACTCCGCTTTCGAAACGGTTTTCGGGATTAACTCGGAAAATTATCTAATCGATGACTAACTAACAAGTTGATATGATTTGTTGACTAATAGCATGATTTTGGTGGACTAATGTCATGTATGAATGACTAACAGCATGATGAGATGTTAGAGTTATGTATTGTTTGACTTATGCCTTATGAACTATGATGAATATGATGAACTTTTGAGATATATGACTATGCGGATTTATTTTTATTATGAGCATATGAATGTGGATGAATGGAAAGATGAGAATGACAAAATGTGGAAATATGATGAATGGTTGAACTTGATGGAGTGATGATTCGATGTGTTATGATGCTATTGAATGATGTGTGCTTTAAATGACTGAATGGTTAGATATAGACTTATATGTGTTCTCATATGTATCTAGGTGATATTGTGTCGATTGATCGTGCTACTTGCTGGGATTCTACTTTTGTAGTTCTACTAGCAGGTAAGTCTCTTTGGAGCTTACTCAAATTGAGCAGACATCATTGCTTTACGTGCATGATATACTAGGTGCTTGCATTCATGATCAACATGCCATGTAGTATAATGCTAGGTTACATTAGCAAATGAACATTCTCTTTCTATATGTGTATGTAAATAGAAAGGCCGTTATATGTGAAGTATCTAGAGTTTTTGCTAGGGTCATAGGATGGCCCAGTCTCATCGGGTCTCGTTCTTAGTCGGTCGAGTCATGGCAAAAAATTTATGATCACACTCTATTTATTGTCCGCATTACTCTTATTTTCCCTCTTAAGACCACATTCATATATGATTAATTTTTAAGCATGCAATATGAGGAGGGGGACCAATACGGACTTTCCCCTATTAATGAATTGGAATGCATTCATGGGGTGGCCAGTCTTCGCCCTATCGGAAAGGCGGGTGGTGGATCGGAAGAGGGATATACCGTTTGATATTCTTTGTTAAGTCCTTACTTATTATTCTGCACTTGTTAACTAGGAGAATGATAGTTTATTAATATTCCGCCTTCCATCTGGAAGCGTGTTATTAGGTTTAGCGTATGTGTGTACTTACTGTGGGGAAAGTACCAAAGTGGGCATCGATCTGATCCCGCCCACAACATAATTTTTAAGGTATCTGGTATGTTTTCTACTATTGATGATGCTTGTCTGCTTGAGTGGGTCCTTTTTCATAAAGAGCTCGAGATATCTGACTTCACCGGACTCATGATGTTTTGGATTTCATACATATACTCTGTTTTGACCCGGCTCTGTTGTGGCGCACTTTGTATTTATGCTAGATTCCCTTTGTTTGCATGATTATCGGTTTTCTAACTCTTTAGACTTAAGATAGGTACAAGGGAGTTCCTCGAGGATTCCAACGATCCCTTTGGTTTTAGGTACAAAATCCCGCTTTGTAAACACTAATATTGAAATTCAAACCTTCTACATGTACTCGGGGCGCAAGATCCCACCGAGGGGTTTCATCCCTTGAAACGTAATGCATGAATCATAATCTCGGGCCGTCAAAAAGGTGATGTCGGAGCGAGGTTTTGCAATCCGAGTATGATAGGTTGAAGTGGTTTTGAAATGGCCCAAATATTTCAAATGGGTTTTGGAAAATGTTTTGAAGGGGATAAATGAATTTAATTGGACCTAACCCTAGACTGATCAATTAGGAAGCAATCTCGTGGGGTAGAGACTGAGGCGATAGGCATGCCCTATGGATGTAGAATTCGAGGAACGGTAGGCAAAATACTAGCTTACTTTTACAGACGGGTTTCGAATACTCCAAGGGGCCCGAGGGTTGGAGTTGCACGAGTTAAGAGGCTATGAGGTACTTGGCCCTTCAGTCAGCCATTCATTGAAGTACGGCATAGTTCGTCTCTATGATTGTGTACATTATATTCAATTGGGCATGAGGGCGATTCTCTTGGAAGCGGATCATATTAAATCGTTGAGTGCTTCCGTGTTGAGTGCTTATATTAACTATTATGTAGCGAGTATGGTTGAAATGAGACGTGGTTCGATCAGGCGTGTGGTTAGGGCACGTCGCGACAGGCAACGTTCCCCTCGTCAAGTTGTCTCTAAGGAGAGGGTCACCGACGCTCATGTTGATGAGCGGGTCTCCAAGGAGCACACTGAGGAGTAGGCAGCTGATGATCACCATGAGGAGCGAGCTTTTTCACCACCAGTTAACGACAAAGCCCTAGTTTCGCCAGCAACAGCTATTGCTCAGTTGGAAGCTGCACTGCACGACATTTTGAGCGAGCTGAGAGAAGGAGCCAGATCTACAGCTCCAACAGCAGAGGCCCCAGTTAAGCCGGTTGAGCCCGCGGCCGATACGCATTCTGAGAAGCGTATCGACTGGGTCAAGACACTGGCTCAGTGTCGTTCACCGATTTTTGCTAGAAAGGTTGGAGATGATGTGGAGACATGGCTTCGAGAGATGGATGGACTGTTTGACCATGTTAGTGTACCTGCTTTCGATAGACTGAGACTTGCTGCTGGATTACTACAGAGGGACGCGTTCGACAAGTGGTCTGTCTACAAGACGGAGCGGACTAAGTGGACCTACGACGCTTTTAGAGCTTTGATGTTGAGGGAGTATTGTCCGCCTGAGATACCGATGGCTCGGGAGGTATCCTTCTTGTGCGACATCTACAAACGGTCGGCCTCCGTATTTACCATTGTCTGTTATTCAACAGTGATATGATCTACTGCGGACATCTGTGCCCATCAAATGAGAGTTGGATTCGTATGATGTCGGTTGGGGACTGTCAGTTTTGATCGATTTCTGGAGGTTTTCCAACTGTTGTTCTGCACATGTCCAGCTTGGGGACTGTCAATTTTGATCGATTTCTGGAGGTTATCCTCATGTACGATCAGCAAAGAATTCTATCTAAAACGTCCTACTCTATTGTTCGCCCCGAGGCAAAGAGGGCCCGTCCAAGTAACACCCTCGGAGATGACATATACAGGAGAGGATATTTTAGTGGAGGATATCACGGAGCTGCTCCGAGAGTACCCCTAGTTCAAACTCCTTATGGAGGAAATGCCATAGTGAGGAGTGTGACCTGCGATGGATGTTTCAAGAGGGGCCAATATGGTGCTTCTTGCCCAGATCATTCGACTGTTTGTTTCACCTGTAGTACCATGGGGCACCGAGATGCCAGATGCCCTTAGAGTCATGGATCTCTAGCTATTACACAACCATCGAGACTTCCTACGACTCCTCAGCCACTGCTATTGATATATCCACAGGGCTAGGGTCAAGGCCAGGGGTAAGACGATTCTTTTGACAGAGGTCGAGGTGGGGGCAGAGGAGGGAGAGGCCATGGTCGTGGAGATAGAGGGCTGTTAGGGCCCGTTCAAGGTAGAGGATCAGCTCTTGCAGTACCGTGTGGGTCCGGGTATGATCGCGGGCAGAGCTCCGGAGGCTGAGGACAAGGATTAACCCCATAGCCACATGTATTTCAGATACACGCCGATGACCGCTCAGCCTCGACTTCCATAGGTACTATATTCTTTCAGGATGAGTGCCTATCTATTTTATTTGACACTAGTGTTATCATTTCTTCATAGCAGAGGCATGTGTAGCCAAGTTGAGCCTGATCGGCACGAGTGGTTCACCCCTTACTATTGGTCTGGCAGATAGGGCCAATGTTAGGACGATTCGAGAGATTTTAGGGTGCCTCATCCGGATAGGTGAGCATGAGTGGTAAGCCGACCTTATTGTTATGCTGTTGAGGATGGGCGATCTCATCTTGGGTATGGACTTCATGGACCACTGCAAGGCTATCATCAACTGGAGGATGAGAACGGTGTCAATTTTGGCATCTAACAGGAGCGAGCACCAGGTTTGGTGGAGCGGCCCCAAGAGGAACGGGGCGCTCATCAGCGTCGTTAGAACAGCCAGACTTCTCGAGCAGGGTTGCGTCGGGTATAGGTGTAATGCTTTAGAGGTGGATTGCATGCACCCCAACTTATCAAATGTCCCCATCGTTAGAGACTTTGCAGATGTGTTTCCTGAGGAGCTGCCAGGACTTTCCCCGCCGAGAGAGGTAGACTTCACAATTGAGTTGGAGCCGAGTACAAAGCCCATGTTGCGAGTCCCTTAACGCATGACACCGACAGAGATAGGTGATTTGAAAGCTCAGCTAGAGGAGCTAGCTGAGAAGGGCTACATCAAACCTAGTGCATCACCTTGGGGAGTGCCAGTGCTGTTCGTCAAGAAGAATGATGGGTCGCTGAGACTGTGCATCGATTATTGGGGACTAAACCGGGCGATGGTGAAGAACCATTATCCTCTTCCCTGGATTGATGATCTGTTGTATCAGATTTAGGGCATCGTTGTCTTCTCAAAGATTGATTTGTGGTCTGGTTATCACCAGCTGCTAGTGAAGCCAGAGGATGTTTAGAAGACCGCTTTCCGGACTCGCTATTGACACTACGAGTTCGTGGTCATGCCGTTTGGGCTGACCAATGCACCAGCTGCACTCATGGAGCTCATAAACCGAGTGTTCATTGATTTCTTGGACAGATTCGTTGTTGTATTCATCGATGAAATCTTAGTCTATGTTAGGAGGGAAATTAGTTATCAAAATAAATCGAAATATAGAATCAAATAGAAATAAATAAACAAAGCCAACTCCCTGTCCAAGCAAATAAAATACAAGAAACCCTCCCGCTGTAGTGGTACTGTGGTAGGGTATTTAGGATCGTATCCACGAGGAAGCGTATGAGCGCTCGCTTGATTAGTTCCAAAATCCTCTCGAAATCGACCAGAAGACCACTCGATATTGACTTGTGGTTTGTCGATATCGACTATAGTCAGTCGAAATCTATTCATACATGCACAACAGAAACAACAGAATAAAAACCGAGCACAAAGCACTCGATATCGACCAAGTAGTGGTCAAAATCGATTGGTGCAGTACTCAAAATATACAGAAAAATAAATAAATAAAGTCGGAAAAGAAAGTCTGAATAATAAAAAGATGGATGCGAAGCTATGTGAACAGAAATAAACACAGATTGGTTGAATTGAATTCAATAAACTAAAAGACATCCAAGATCGGGGTTTCAATGTCACAACGATAACCATATAGAAAGCATGCCAAAGTACAAAAGATTATGCCTTTTCATCAAATAACTTTCGTTATTAACAATTAAGAATATAGTGGCTTTCGCATGAACCTTAATTGTTACTAACCCTTTTTAATGATTAATCAAAATTCATATTAAGATCTCCCTTCAATAATACAAATAAGGATCACCTACTACTGTCGTAGAAGAATCATAAATAGGGATAGAAGATGAAATCGCATATAAAAATCATACGTTTATTGGGTAGCCCTATATGGATACCGTTGGGCTCACCCCGACCCCAGAAATAGGTCGACTACTCGCTTCTCATCGTAACAAACATCAATAATATAAAGGAAATAACTAATTGCATTAAAATAAACAAAAGCTTACAACCGAACTCTCCAATGACTCTTCAAACTCGGCTCCAACCACTCTCTCTCTCTACCTTTTTAATTGCCTAACTAGTCTTGTGTTGAAGAATGAATGAAAATCAGCCCCCCTAGGGCTTTATTTAAAGGCTACAATCCTTACTATACAAGGAAAGAGCAATTCTATCTCTATCTATGTCTATCTATCTAAACCCTAAGATAAATGTTTGTTAAATAAATAAAATAAAACAATTAAATTCCCCCTTAGGTAAAATAGGGAATTACTAATGTTGATAAAATATCTTCCAAGTAGATAAAAGATATTTCCTTCCAATTCTATCTCTATCTATATGGTGCTAATGATCCGGGGAAATGGAGCGATTTCCAAACTTTCATACCACATACCTTTTTCCTTTAATTTCTCACCTTTCGCTCATTCGCTCAATGCTTTTTTTCAATATAATGTGTTTACCTCTCTAACCTCAGCACTGCCTTCTTCCTTCAGTGCTTTGGACTTCTCACCTTGGTGCCCATCTTGCAGAAATATTATCTTGACGTAGGCGGGGTCGATCTACCTTTATCTCCTGAGTTGACCGGATTTTCTTTCACTTATTAAATATTCCATAAATATCATTCTCTTGCCAAACTCCAAATATATGATACAACACAACAACCATATGATAATCTCCATAATGTGACATCATTCTCAACATAATGCCCGGATGGAATAAGGTAGAACATTGGAAAAATTTAGATCATGTGGAGCAAAATATGAAATAAGGCATAATATGGATTTTGTGATGCATAAGCATAGGTATGGCTAGGAATATCAAAATATGAGCATTATATGGAAAATATAAAGTCATACATCCTCTTATCGTGCATATGTCAAAAGCAACTTCAAATTTTACCTCCTTTTATGGTTTTCGAGAAAATATGCACTTCATTGTGACTTCCCTTTACTAGGCAATTTCATGCTATATCTCTAATCGATCCAATTTGGCATTGTCGAGTTAAATAAAACTTCCATGACACTAATAAAAAATTTTAATGGGGGTGATAAAAATAGACTTTGGAAAAAAAACATGGATAAGCACATAGATGAATATGAAATCCAAAGTGACCATGTATGAGCAATTCGAGCAATATGATCAATAGCATATAAAGTAAGCTTTTCCCCCACCCCATACTTAAAGATTACAATGTCCTCACTGTATAAAAACAAGAGTAAAGAAAGAAACTTACTAGACAGACGTGCAGATGGTCGAAATAGGTGACAAAGATTTTCTGTTGGATAGGTCGATATCGAGTTGATCCAGTCGATATCGACAGGGTTAATTTGAAATCCATCGGTTTCATGCTTCTGGGCAATTTCTGGTCGATCACAGCATTCCTGGTCGAAATCTTCAGTCGATATCGACCAGATAGATCGATATCGAGTCACCTGCAAAAAATTCCTTGTCGAAATAATTTTTTTCTTGAAGGAAATAAAACCAAGTATATGAAAAAAAACTAAATGTCTAATAATACAAGCTCAAGACTTTATAGTTGCTAGGCCTACTTCTTCGTTGTCGCTCAAGGTGGCATCTGTAGGGCCCACAGGGCCTGGGTCTCGAATAAAACTCCATTCTTGTCCATAAGCTGCAATCCTTTGGAATGGATCTTATGCACCATGAATGATCCCATCTTCTTCTCCTTGAACTTGTTAGGGAACCAATGATTCTTTGATTTGGAGACATACACCTTGTCTCCCATTTTGTAGTCTTTTGGATCATTATTGGAAACCCTGCATAGTCTTATATACATAGGCAAACCTCTTCCATGTATAGATAGATCTTTAATCAAAATAGGGGAAGAAAGGTCCATACCTCGGCTTACCTTTGCGGATTCTTCATTCAGCTTCCGAGGTTCTTGTCGAAATCGACTACTGTTAGTCGATATCGACTGCTGCTGCATTTCTGGTGAAGTTTCAGTCAACGCATACGATGATGGCTTAACAAGGGGTGGTTGATATCGACTAGGTAAGGTCGATATCAACCTCTGCTAGCTTCATTTCTGGAGGTGGAGTCGACTCGATGTGAGGAGGTCGATATCTACCAGATGTGGTCGATATCGAGTGTTGTTGTGGCTCATTCGACTTCGCTGCATTATTTTGGTCGATTTTGAGTGACCTACTCGATATCGAGTGGTTCAACTCGATTTTGACCCCATACTTGGACCTTGTAAAATCTGGAAAAAGATCAGTCGATATCGACTTACCTGGCTTAATTTCGACTTGATTTGTAGTGTGCTCGTCCCAGATTTCCATGATCTCCTCTATTTGGGCTTCCATAGCCCTTCTTTTCCAGCCCTTTGGGGGTCATTGTTCTTACCTTAGGCTCCCCGCAAGTGATGTACCTTTCTGTAATAGATTTGACCTCCATAGGACATGTATGTCTTTCAGTTTTATTAAAGGAATACTCAATTACCTCATCGCTGATGGTGAAAGTGAGCACTCCCTTCCTTACGCTTATGTTGGCATCGACTATTGCTAAGAAGGGCCTTCCTAAAATTATGGGACAAGCAGGGTCCTATGCCATATCATTAACTAGAAAATCAGTAGGGACAAAGAATTTACCAACTTGAACCGTTACATCATCCACCATGCCTGTAGGGATGAAAACTGTATTGTTCGCCATGTAAAGTCTTACATCCACAGGATCTAGGGCTCCTATCTTGACTTTGGACTAGAATGATAATGGCATGATGCTAACGTTGGCTCCCAAGTCGCATAAAGAATTGAATTTATGTTGACCATATCCAATAGTGATAGCAAACTTACCTGGATTTGGCCTTTTATCTGAAAGCTCCATTTTGCTGCATTCTTCTGCGATCTCAGCTATTGACCTCTTCTTGCTCAAGATTTATTTGTGGAACTTAACGTAGGATGACATCTCAAAAAGAGATTCGGTGAAGGGAGTAGTGACGTTGAGCCCTTGAAGCATCTTCACAAAATGCTGGAACTTTTTCTCCGCTGGATCTTTCAAAGCTTTCGTCGAGAATGGCAGCATTTTCTTCTTCTTTGGTGCTGATGTCGAGTGGAGGGGGTCTATATCTACTGGTGTATGGTCGATATCGATTGGAGTTGTTGGCGTCGGGTTCTTTTGTGGGGGAGTTTGGTCGATTTCGACCCTAGGGTTGATATCGAGTAGGGACTGGTCGATATAAACTTAGGTGATCGATGTCGACTCATCTCCAGCTCCCTTCTCCTTCGTCGTTTGCTCGGGCTTTTGCAGCTGACGCTCACTCCTAAGGTTCATAGTCGCCGCCTGTCCTGCAGATTTCAATTTAGGGTTCGATTCCGATGAGCCAAATAGCGTACCTGATTATTTGGGCATGGATGTAGCCTGTTTACCAATTTGGATCTCTACGGTTATCCGCTAGATGTCGATCTCCCCGAGTCTAGAATTGATGTCATTATTGGCCTGTTTGAATTCATAATGGTTTCGTCGCATCTCATCAAGAATAAACTGAAGGTCATCTTTCTTACCTTCCATGTTAGGGTGACCAGGAGATTCGTAGGGCGGGGGGTCTCTTTGATATTGAGGCTGACGATATTGGCTCCAGTTCTGTTGCTGATGCTGCCTTGAGTAGTTTCCCCCCGCATAACGTGCCTCTTCGTGGGTTTCTGCTATAAGTATTTGGTCGACATGTGGGCACGCAGTAGTGTTGTACCTCACAGACCCAAATTCCAAACAAGGTTTATCTTTAGACAGAAATTTAACTTTCTTGGTGAGACGACGTACCTGATCATTGTAGAACTGTTCCTTGACGTCCGGATCATTTTCCTTTGGTGGCTCATATAAGGGCATAGATAGGGCAGGCCTTTCATACCTTTCAACTGAGGCCGTAGAAGTCTCATATGTGTTGTCATAATTAGCCAGCGTCTCAAAGGTTTCCCAAGCACGCCGTGGGGTGTACTCGAGATACTTGTAAGCAGTGCAGTTGTTGATCCGCTCTTTAGTTGGTGCATCCAGGCAATTGAAGATGATCTCCTGGATCACATAGGGTGGTTGTCCGTGCTTAGGACAGGATTTCAGCAGCCTTTTGTTGCACTCACATACTTGTGCGAGTGTTTCCCCGGGCTTTTGCTTGAAAGTTGTGGGTTGTTGTCTGAGCGCAGCTGTTTTAGCTGGAGGGAAGAACTTGTTAAGAAACAAGTCTTGTAGTTCCTTCCATGTGCGAGTTGATTGTGAAGGAAAACCCTCGAGCCACTGTGAAGCTACTCTTGCAAGAGACCAACGGAAAGCCTTTAGTTTAAGATATTCTAGATTAGAATCATCTGCAATAGCTTCAGATAAATCTAGAAAAACTGTAACATGCTCTAAAGGGCATTCATTGATTCTCCCATTAAATTGATTCCTCCTAATTTCAGAAATAAAAGAAGGACGAATTTCAAGGTTAAAGCGCGGGAGAACGATTGGCGATTCTGGAACTTCCAGAGTAGGGCACAGGTACTCCTTTGCGTTTGCAGGGACATGCTAAAACTGTTCCTCAAGCTCTCTTCGGGCATTGATTTCGCGATCCACCCTTGCTTCCCACCTTTACTGATTTTGTGTATATTCCGCCTCTCGTCGGGTGTATTTTGCTACTCTAGTGGTGAACTCCTCTACCCGTCTGCGGAGTTGCTCAAGCTCTTGTGCTGGTGTGAGCTGAACCTTGTTCTCGTTAGTAGTCGACATGAGTCTTCTCCCTAGCCTTTGCTGAAGATATAAAAAGTGTTCAGGCTCGATAATGGGATCGATAGGTGTGCGATCAGATCTTCGCATCCACCTGAAAAATAAAAACAAAAATAAAAAAGTAAAAAGGAACTAAAAAGGTCGCGATTGATATCTTCCCCGACAATGGCGCCAAAATTTGTTATGAGGGAAACTAGTTATCAAAATAAATCGAAATATAGAATCAAATAGAAATAAATAAAAGACACCAACTCCATGTCCAAGTAAATAAAATAAAAGAAACCCTCCCGCTGTAGCGGTAGGGTATCCAAGATCGTATCCACGAGGAAGCGTGTCAGCGCTCGGTTGATTAGTTCCAAAATCCTCTCGTAACTGACCAGAAGACCACTCGATATCAACATGTTGTTAGTCGATATCGACTGAAGTCAGTCAAAATCTCTTCAGGCCTGCACATCAGAAACAACAGAATCGAAATCGATAGCATATCACTCGATATCGACCTTAGGCTACTCGATATCGACCAAGTAGTGGTCGAAATCGACTGGTGTAGTACTCAAAATGGGCAGAAAAATAAATAAATAAAGTCGGAAAAGAAAGTCCGAAGAATAAAAAGATGGATGCGAAGATTTGTCAACAAAAATAAACACAGATTGGTTGGATTGAATTCAATAAATTAAAAGACTTCCAAGATCGGGGTTTCAATGCCACAACGATAACCATATAGAAATCATGCCAAAGTATAAAAGATTATGCCTTTTCATCAAATAACTTTTGTTATTAACAATTAAGAATATAGAGGCTTTCGGATAAACTCTAATTGTTACTAACCCTTTTTAATGATTAATCCAAATTCATATTAAAATCACTTTCGCTTCAATAATACAAATAAGGATAACCTACTACAGTGGTAGAAGAATCACAAATTGGGATAGAAGATGAAATCGCATATAAAAATCATACCTTTATCGCATAACCCTACATGGCTACCGTCGTGCTCACCCCGACCCCAGAAGTAGGGTGACTACTCGCTTCTCATCATAACAAATATCAATAACATAAAGGAAATAACTAATTGCATTAAAATAAACAAAAGCTTGCAACCGAACTCTCCAATGTCTCTTCAAACTCGGCTCCAAGCTCTCTCTCTACCTCCCTAATTGCCTAACTAGTTGTGTGTTGAAGAATGAATGAAAATCAGCCCCCTAGGGCTTTTTTTATAGGCTACAATCCTTGATATCCAAGGAAAGAGCAATTCAATCTTTATCTATATCTATCTATCTATGTAAACCCTAAGATAAATGTTTGATAAATAAATAAAATAAAACAATTAAAGTCCCCATTGGGTAAAATAGGGAATCACTAATGTTGATAAAATATCTTCCAAGTGGAAAAAGATCTTTCCTTCCAATGCAAGTAATCCAGCTCGGAATTCGGGCTCGGGTTGACTAGAAATCGGCTTCTGTTGCCCACTCGATATCGACCAATTTAGGTCGATATCGACCCGTCTTCTCAACTTCACTCGATCTCGGCTTGTAGAAGTGATATCAACCATGTCTTGACTCGATATCGACCATGTGTGGTCGATATCGTCCTTTGAGGTGTTTCTCCTTGTGTTCAGGTCAATTTCTGGCATTTCTACTCGATGTGATCCACTCGATATCCACCAAGTTAGGTCGATATCCACCTTCTTAACAGTTCTCAGCATTCTGCATCCGTCTTGAAACGCACTTTCTAGAGTCCTCGTTCGTCCAATTGACGCATATGAATAAGCGTTGGAAATCTCTTTTTGAGGGCTACAACTCTCATGAAGACATCAGAACTTGATTCGGAATGATGAATAGTGAAAAATGCTTCTAATTTCTGCAAAATTGGACGCACCATCCTGTACCATCATGTGCTCTTCTTTAGCTTCTCCAATGTTTTCATGACTTTCCTTTAAGCTCGAAAGTGCGTCCGATTTCTGCGAAATTAAACAGCAACTTTTGTAGACCTCCATAATCTGCGAATAAACATAAACTACACAAATTCTACATTATTCTAACCCAGAAATATGAAATACGTATAGAAATCGATATAAATGTTAATGTAAAACATGGCAAATTGAACGCACATCAGTCTACTGGAGGAGTAGAGAGGAGCATTTGAGAGTTGTGATGGAGATGCTAAGGAAGCATCAGCTGTACGGGAAGTACAACAAGTGTGAGTTCTCGCACACTGAGGTGGCTTTCTTAGGCCACGTGATTTCAGCTGAGGGAGTTGTCGTGGATTCGGCAAAGATCAACGCCATCGTTCCTTGGGAGGTGCCCATGAACAATAAGGATATCTGCTCATTTATGGGACATGCTAGTTATTACCAGAGGTTCATCCAGGGTTTCTTGAGTACTGCGCGACCGATGACACAGCTGCTGAAGAAGGACGTTCCGTTTTAGTGCAGTTCAGAGTGTTATGCAAGTTTTGAGCTTTTGAAGTAGAAGCTGACGACCGCTCTAGTGTTGGCGTTGCTGAGGACTTCATCATCTATACAGACACTTTGCATTTTGGATTGGGTTATGTTATGCATTAGAGGGACAAATTCATAGCTTATATCCTTCGCGTCAGTTGAAGCCTTTAGAGCTGTCTTACCTCGTCCACGATTTGGAGCTAGCATCCATAGTTCATGCTCTGAAGATCTGGAGGCATTACCTACATGGTACTTCATGCAAGGTTATGACGGATCATAAGAGCCTGAAGTAAATTTTCAAGCAGAAGGGGCTCAACATGCTTCAGAGACGGTGGCTAGACTTTCTAAAGTACTATGAATTGGACATAGTTTACCACCTAGGGAAGGCCAATGTTGTGGAAGATGCGCTAAGTAGGAAGACTCATTAGGAGGTGTTTGTTGAGAGGCTTATAGCTCAGAGGGAATTGTAGAGAGATCTGATGAGATGCTACTTTGAGGTGTGGATTTAGCGAGAACGTGGGCAGTTGTCGTTCTTAGAGGTGCAGGCAGACTTGATAGAGGAGATTCGTCACGGTCACGTAGATTGTCCAGAGATTGCAGTTCTGAGGGAGCGGATGGCTCAGGGTCGATTCAGAGAGCTTGCTAAGAGAGCAGACGGGATGCTGACCTTCTATGGCAGAGTCGTGGTTCCGTTGAGGTCAGACCTAAGGCAGGGTATTATGCAGGAGGCTTACTCCACCCCTTATTCTGTCCATCCAGGGATGAATAAGATGTATCAGGATTTGAGGAGGAGTTATTGGTTGTAGAGGATGAGAGCGGACATCACAGATTTTGTGGCCGGGTGTCAGGTTTGCCAACAGGTTCGAATTGACTACTAGAGACCTGGAGGACTCATCAGATCGCTTCTAGTTCCCAAGTGGAAGTGGACGGACATCTTTATGGACTTCGTCACTGCATTGAGGCGAGACGTCAGAGGATTCGAAGCCATTTGGGTCGTGGTCAACAGGTTGACTAAGTCAGTCCACTTCATAGCAATTCAAGAGACGTGGCCGACATCGAAGTTAGCGGATGAGTTTATTCGCCAGATTGTGAGGCTTCATGGGGTACTAGAGAGGATCATATCCGACCGAGATGGACGCTTCACCTCAAGGTTTTAGAAGCAGGTTCAGGAGAGTCTAGGTACTAGACCGCACTTCAGCACAACTTATCATCCTCAGAAAGACGACTAGAGCGAGAGGACGATTCAGACCTTGGAGGATACATTGCCATCATGCATCTTGGAGTGGGGTGACCATTGGGTCAAGTACCTACCGATGGTGGAGTTTTCGTACAACAATAGCTACCATGCGTCGATCGAGATTACTCCATACGAGGCTTTGTACGGGAGGTGATGCAAGTCGTCAGTTTGCTGGGACGAGCCTGCAGATATAGTTTTGTCATTGCCCGAGGTAGTTAGGGATAAAGTCGATCAGGTGGGTCACATTCGAGCGCATATGAGAGTCACTCAGGATCGCCAAAAGAAGTATGTGGATAGGAGGAAGATAGAGCTCACATTTGAGGTAGGATCGCATGTATGGCTTCGAGTTTCACCCACCAGAGGAGTCCGATGGTTCGGCATCAAAGGGAAGTTAATGCCGAGGTTCATTAGCCCATTTGAGATCCTAGAAAGAGTTGGCGAGGTAGCCTACTGCTTAGCCTTACCTCCATCCTTGGCCGGTGTCCATGACGTCTTTCACGTCTCCCAGCTTCGCCAGTATTTTCCTGATCCTAGCCACGTCCTGGACCACTCAGACCTTCATATCGAGCCCGACCATTCCTTCTTAGAGTGTCTAGTGTGGGTCCCTGACCGTCGGGTCAAGAAGCTGAGGAACAAGGAGGTTCCTTTGCTTCTAGTTCATTGGTCTAGGAGAAGTCATAAGGAGGCCACCTAGGAGATCGAGGAGAGAATCCGGGCTTGCTATGAGAATGTCCTAGATGAGTTGCTTGCATCCTATGTCGAGCTGAGCGTAGACATTTCCATGACCTCTCGAGTGCGGTGAGTATGTCTAGTTAGTTTGGGGATTGGTTGGTAGTGTCTCTTTGATTGCGTGCTTATGCTTGGTAGTTGTGTGCAGATCCTTGGTGATATGATGTGATGAGCCTTGATGATATGATGATGTGCTAGATATTATCGTATGTGACTATGATGTGATGTTCTTCATGTGTGGTGTGGTGCAGAATGTCGTTATCTTTCTACAACACCAAAAAGAATAGCCTAAACCAATAACTCGAATAGAAACCTAGTAACTAGTATAGTGGAATAGTAAGGGGTCGATCCCATAGAGAGAATACTTTTCCTGTCTATCAAATCGCTATCAAAAGGGAACAATGTCGAAGAGTGATTGAATATCAAAGGCAATTGAACGTGGAAAAAGTAACAATGGTTAATTGGTGATAATTATGAATGAGATAGTTTCCCCTACAATTCATCAACAATGGTTATGTCTTCGATCCTTGACTCTATCCTATCTTTCCTTGTTTAATTCATCGGATGGCGGATCACTCAAACCCTAAGCAATTCAACAATGACAATCACACAAACAACCAAAGATAGAAGCACAACTCTCTAACCCTAAACGATGCAATCGATAAAGTAGAATTGTCAATGTCCTAACACACCCAATCGATGCTTTCAGGGGATCGATTGGCTATGTTGTGCTACTAATCCAATTAACTTACAACGGTTAATCAACCCTTTAGCAAGAGAGAAAATTCGGTCAAGGTTGTCAATCAAAAGGGAATACATGCAATCAATCAATAATGAACAAAGACATTGAATCAATCAAACTTAGAATAGATAGAAATTAAGTCTCATAAATCATATAACCATGTCTCTGAATTACAGGCGAAACAAAAGAGGTTTAGTTCCTCATGGAAAGTCTTCCTCTCAATATCTCCATTGGAGTTCTTTCTCCATTAGGTCTTTTCCACAAACTCCAACTTTTTTATGCTAAAGTCGGCCAAAATAATAATTATAACTTTACCCTAAATATTTTCCAAAAGAACAGAATAGTGGTTCCGTATTGGCACGGGCGGCGGGCGCCGTGGTCCAGGTGGCGGGCGCCGTCTCATCAGAGCATTCAGAAGTGGAAATCATCCAACCTTACCAGGAACATGTGTTTCACTCAAACTCTCATGTGTTTAGGCTTTAAAGAACAACTCTCAACTCAATCCAAAATGCAACTAAGCTCATAGACATTGACAACAATATAATCAAATCTCCACCGAAATGCCGTTACTTGCAGAAAAACCATAAAAATAAGCAATTTGGCTCTAGATCTCACTTTTTTTTTCCTTTTCGCTTTTTTTTGTTCGACATTTTTTTTCATTTTCTTGCTTTCTTTCGGCCTTGGTGTATTCCTTACGCGAGTCACAAGCATGGGTGTCATGAATGGCCTCGGTCTATCAACACCTCAACTTACTTGCATAAAGTCCACATGAACATCTTTTGACGCGAGTTGCAAACATGGGTGTCATGAATGTACCCGGTTACTCAATGATGAAGCTTTCTTTCTTAGTGGATAGGTTTTGACACTATTTGGCGTGAATCATACCCATCAGTGTCATGCGTAGACCCGGTTACTAAGTGCATCAAACCATTGGCACCTTATTTCACTATAAACACACTCAATAAGAAACTAAAGCCAAATGTATAACATGAAACCATAAATTTCGCAAGCAACGAACATGTGAGTCGGTCTTGACAATAGCTAATGATGTCATTATCAAGAGGTAGAAATATAAGGAGAGTAAATCATACTTCCATCTGGGCCATACATGCTCAATTACATCCCCAATCTCATTCCTCATAAGAAAACATTTTCAGAAAAGCAAATAAGGCTAGACACTTCAACTATGTCGTAGGGTTTACAATTTCATGCCATCAAAAGCTTGAAGTTTCACTCAACCAAGATGGTTGTTCCAATAATGGCATACTAGGCAATGCATATAAATTTTTTGGGAATTTTGACATTTTTCAATTTTTTTTTTTACTAACAGAAACTCAAACACAAGAGACAGACGCGATAACTTAGACAGAATCCAAACATACGCCATCCAAACATAAAGATAAGAATATCCAAACATCCAAACGTGCGGAATATCCGAATCAAAGTACAGACCAACATCAAGCCAACAAAAGTATAGATAAATCCAAGGAAAGTACAAAAAATGTCTCCACAACCCATGAAATCATAAGACAAATCATAAAACCCCTCCCCCACACATAAAGATTGCATTGTCCTCAATGCTGAAACACGAAGGACAACACAATAAATGATTAGAACGAAGTGTAAGGAAGGTAACATACTACTCACTGCGGCGGCTGGAACGGGTAATACTGCTGGAACTGCTGGAAGAATGAGTCGAAGCTGCTCTGAATACCGGAGATAGCACGGGACTGCTCCTCCTGCCTCTTGTACATCTCCTCCTGGCGTTGGCGGAGATCATGGTGGTAGCATCTCGACTCCACGCCTTGATCTAACTGCAACAGATGAATCTCATCCAGTTGTTGAGAATAATGACCAGAAGATGAAGAGGAGGAATAGCTCATATCAGTGTCAGAATCCGAAGCCTGAGCCCGGCTAGACTCTCCTTTCACAAAAGTAGCAAGTGGGACATCCCACCCAGCAGCATCAATAGGGGCCTCACCCTCATCGTCATCATCATCATCATACTCATCAGCAGAAAGGTCTTCAGCTTCCGCTGGTAAGTTGAAATCAGCAATTGTCGGTGGTCCAAGCGGTAGCTGATCCGGTGGACGAATAATGTGGTCACCCCTACGACCAGCATGCCAAATAAATGGTGCCCAATCATCCTCAAGGTGCCTCATCCTCGTCAACATCTCTAAGGAGATGCGAGACTCTCCATCCATAGGCACTAAATCAATAACTGTAACCCCATAGCGCATGGCAATCAAAGTAATCAAACCTCCAAACCCAATAGTTCTGGTGTCTCTTTGAGCTCCCCCTATCAGCACAGGCATGAAAGAATAAACGAACCCAATCAGGACTAACCTCTGGCTCGGGGGTCAAACAGTACATCGCCGCCCACACCTTCATGGATACCTTATTCAACTCATTTTTCCCAAAGAAGGTGTTGTTCAGCACCTTGTGGCAGAGACGAAGTGCAGGGTGGGTGATGGTGTAGTTGGAGTTCCCTCCCCCACGGGTCCAAGAGGAACCAGTGGCAGCTGATAATGCATATATTAGATAGGCATTATAGACATTTTTAGCTTAGATAAGTTGCATTTCTTTCGTTCTTTGTTATTAAATTGCATCTTATGATTATTCTAGAAGAGTTCGGATTCTGCGCAAATTTGTGGTTATCTTGCAGATCGAATCGGAACCTTTGAAGAAATTCGGAAGTAGCTGGAATCTGGTGAAGCTGACGTGCCCGCGCTGTCACTTGACGCGGCCGCGCTGCCATCGGCGCGCCCACGCTGCTAGGAGGAATTGGCCGCGTCGATTCATCAGATAGAAGTCAAAAGACGATCCACTGGCGCGCCCAAGCCGGAGTCTGGCGCGCCCAAGTCGGAGTCTGGCGCGCCCAAGTCGGAGTCTGGCGCGCCCAAGTCGGAGTCTGGTGCGCCCGCGTCGGTTTTAATATTATATTTTTATATATTTTTACGGGATGTTAAACCCGATTTAATTAGTTTATATAGGCCAAGAAGGCAGCAGTAGAGGAATTAGGTTATTTTCCAGAGACGTATTTTCCCTTTTCTTCATCTCACAAACCCTATGGAGAACTAACTCTCCTTTGTTACACTTGGTTCTTTGAAGCCTTCAATTGATTTGGTTGTGAGTATTCTACTCTTGTTGGTCCTTTGTTAATTGTTTCGATCTCCTGAGCTTATTGCTTGATTGCTTATTATTGGTTAATCTGGATTGATCACCTAGGTTTATCGATACTAGTCATATTGCTAGGGTTTCCAATTCCAGGTTTGGGGTTGTAGATTCATTGTAGCAAACACAATCACCATACGCGGGTTGCTTGTGGTAGATTGTGAAGGAGATTCGATTGCAGGCTATTTTAACGGGTTGTTAGAATCGCTTGTATCTCATTATAATTCATTTTTGAATGCTATCGCTTTATTATTCGGTGAAGGTTTTCCCTTGTAATTTGGTGATAAGTGCTTTTAGGACTGGTAGGACTAAAAGCTATTACACGATCTGAATTGAGAACAATTACTGGACATTAGAACTTGAGATTCATAGAATGCGATGATGAACCATCTCAATTGTTGTGCGGATAATTACCTGGTGTGATACTTTTCCATCATATATTCGCAACCTCTTATTGCAACTTGTTTTGTCACCATTGCTTACACACAAAACTCCCCCTTGAATCGGTTACTTTTGGGTAATAATACTTGCTCTTACAATTGATTCTGTTTCCCTGTGGGTTCGACCCTAACTTACCTACTATACTTGTTATAGTTTGCATCTTAGGAATTTACTTTGATTTGGCATAACGACCTTAGGCCTGTCAGCAGCCTGTCAGGTCTCCGTCGGTGGGGGAATCATCATCATGCACCTTCAGTTAGGAGTATGAGGTCGAGTGACACCCAAATAACATCTCAGCGGTGCAAAAGTCCTCATATACGTCTGCCTCAACAAAGAAACTCATTCTGCTCTCTATCCTCAAAGACCAACAGGGTCGCCAGAACCTCTAGAATCAAATCCGAGTAGGTCAGCCCATGCATCACAATAAAATGGCCAAGGCCCCCATTCTCGAGAAAGATATCACAAGGACCTGCTAGATCTAAAGCATCTAAGGTTGGATGATCGAAAAACTTAGTCGTCGAGTATTTCCTAAGCCGAAGCTCATTCCATTTCTCTAATTCCTCCCTATGTATTGTGCTCGGAGCAATCATGTTCGGAAAAGACGTCATAGTGATAAAATAAAGGGAATGAACGAGGCAAACTAATAAAATCTGACGGAATTGTGCACAATGGTGAAGCGGCGGGCATCATGCGTAAGGCGACGGGCGCCGTGAAATTCTGGGCGACTGGTCTCGCTCGGCTCTTCCCCAAATAAACTCCCTCCGACCTCAGAAAATGCCCTTTTTTGCCTCCTTGCTTCACGAAAAGTTGTTCTAAGGGCTTGTAGAAGGTGATTTCGAACTAGAAGTGGCTGGATGTGATGGTTTAGGGTTTTGGTGGAATTTGAAAGTGGCCGAAAATGTAAACAGAGTACTTGTATTTGCAGATCGGGTTGTGTGGATTCCGAATATGGCATCGGAATTCCGATTGGTGCAACGGTTTGGAAGTGGTGTAAGGATTTGTGAAGGATGAGAGGGTTTGGAAGGTTGAGGGTTATGGAGGAAGAGTTGGAGGTTAGGGATGAAGAGAGGAGGGTGGATTAGAAATAGGGTTTAAAATAGGGAAATGGGCCGCACCGATTAACTAACCAGTGGCCCAACCCAGTCTGGTCAGCTCGCACGGCGGGCGCCGTGGTTTAGGCGGTGGACGCCCTGTCCCCAGTGCATCACTCCTTGTTTTCGATCCCAAAATCCAAAACTTACCTCATATTCTCGTTCGAAACATCTGAAAAAATAAAAAACTAACTATCCTAACACTAACTAAACCAAAATGAAAGAAAAATAAAATAAAATAGAAATAGAAATAGAAAGACTCTCCTCGAGTTTCCTCCCGAGCAGCGCCTCTATTTCATGTCCTTGGCTCGACGGGATGATGTAGTTCTATTCCTTAGGAAGATCCTGCACTTGCCAGGAGTCCATAACTTTGTCGACAATGTCCTCATGATATTTCTTGATTCTCTTACCACTCACCTTGAAGTTATGACCATCCATCAGATTCTGTAAATTAACTACACAATAAGGGTAGACATAGACAACAATGTAAGGACTAGTCCATCTAGACTTGAGCTTTACAAGGTAAAGTTTCATATGTGAAATGTACAATAGAACTTTATCTCATGGGAGGAATTTTCTCCTCATAATGTCCATATTGGCTTGTTTGATTGTCCAAAAGATTTATGCTCGAGCTCAACTGGCAGATGACACAACTTTCCATAAACCAAATGGAACAGAGACATCCTAATAGGCGTCTTATAAGCAGTACGCTAATCCCATAATGCATCCTCTAATCCGAGACTCTAGTCTTTTCTATTTGGTGCCACAATCTTTTCTAAAATCCTCTTTACTTTCCTATTAGACAATTCTGCCTGTCCATTGGTTTGAAGATGATAAGCGGTAGAGACTTTCTGAGTCATATTGTATTTCCTTAAAAGAGCGCTAACAATCTTGTTACACAAATGAGTTCCCCTATGACTGATAACAACTATGGGCATCCCAAATCTAGCAAATAAACTCTTCAAGAAACTAGCAAGTGTGCGAGCATCATCAGCCTTTATCGCTTTTGCCTCAACCCACTTAGAAACATAATCGACTGCAAGCAAGATGTAGACATTTCCAAATGAACTAGGAAATGGTCCCATGAAATCGATACCCCAAACATCAAAGATTTTGCATACCATAATCGAAGATAGTGGCATCTCATTCCTTCCTGAGATATTTTCGATTCGCTGACATTGATCATAAGTCCTGCAGAAAGCATGAGCATCGCGAAAGATATGTGGTCACCAGAATCCCGCTTCCAGGACTTTCTTAGCTGTCCTTTGTGCTCCAAATTGTCCACCGCTGGAGGACTTGTGATCCAAACTTCTGTCTTGACAGTATCTCAAGACAGAAGTTACCTCATTATCCGGAAGGCATCGACGGACAATTCTATCAGTGCAGTACTTACACAAGTAAGGATCATCCCAAACATAGTAGTGAGCATCGTGCCGAATTTTATCCTTCTTCGCTTTCAGGCAATTTGAAGGGATTATTCCAGCCACCAAGTAATTGACAATATCCGCAAACCAAGGCTGCTTAGTCCAAATCTCATAAGCAAAGCTGGCGGCTCACCCTCATCATCATCAAGGAAATCAGAGATCAGAACACCGCTTAGGCGGCGGGCGCCGTGTTTAGAGGCGGCGGGCGCCATGTCATCAGTGTCATCCCATATCGAAATTCTCAGAAATCCTTCATCAGGAAATTCTCCCAATCTATCTGGTTGCTCTCCCCCACCATCAGTTCTATAGATTCTGCTCCGGTGGTCAGCTACCAGATTCTCTAATCCCTTCTTATATCTGATATTCAAATTGAATTCCATCAGAAGTAGAATCCATCGAATCAATATTCACTAGTACAAAAAGGGTCTTAGACAATGGTTAATTATCAACATAGACAACGGTTATTGCAATGTTATCTATGTCAGTGCATTTTTTGGTAAAACAACGGTTGGATCTATGACAACGGTTCATTAAGACAACGGTTATATCCGTTGTCTAAGATGCCCAACAACCGTTGTTTATGCGTCTCCAAAATTTAGAACAATCAATATTAAATGGTTATAACCGTTGTCAGATGATGCATTAACCGTTGTTTATGTATCATATAATCGTTGTCTTAATACAATTGCATGAACTGTTGTCTAAGTATACTCTAATTGTTGTATTGATGAACTATAACTGTTGCCTATGTACATTTTACCCGTTGTCTTAATTCGTCTTAATCATTGTCTATGTATCCTTTAGGCGTTGTTTATGTACACATTAATCGTTGTCCAAGTACTTCTTAACCATTGTGTAAGAAGAATTTAAACGCTGTCTAAATACGCTTTGACCGTAGTGTAACCGTTGTCTTGATTCTTTTTCGCGTTATCTAAATACTCTTTAACCACTGTCTAAATACACTAGCTTTAATTGTAACATGAAGCCAATTGACTAAGTAATTCAATATGCATAAGCAACTTTACAAGGGAAAAAAAAGAAGCAAACAAACAAGTTGAGAATACAAGGCTACGGATGGTTTGGATTCAAGATAAACTCAACAAATTCGATTGAAGCCAAACTAATTAAATTCAAGAGAAAGATCGACGCAGGAAATTATACCCCGATCCCGACGAGGCCACGGATAGTTTGGATTCAAAGACTTGGCTTCCTGGACGGTTACCGGCTCGACTAGGGCAAGGACGCTCTGCTGGCTGGCTCTACAACTCTCATCTCTGGGTTCGCATCGAACTTGCAACTGAGCTGCTCGACAAGGGCATTCCGGTATCGATTCGGAACTATGGGGCACTCAGGACTGAATCGGAGGTACTCGGTTCGTATCCCGTTATCATCAAGTGGATGCGAGAGACGCTCGATCGCAGGGGCTCGTTCATCGATGGGCTGGCTTGGCCATCTAGGCTCGTTCGTTCTCGGTTCTTGTCCGTTGCGGCTTCTCTTCTATGGTGAATGAACGAGATGTGGGTGGGGAAGAGGATGAGAGTTGACATGAGCAGGGAGGATGGGCGAAACAAAGAGAAGGGCAAAAGCTTCGAGCTCTCTAATGGCGGACGAAAAGAGGCAGTTGAGAGAGGGAGATGGCGCTGGGTTTTCAAGGAGAGTGTGTGGGCGGGATTTATATAATACCTAGCTAGGATTAGGTTAATTAAGTTGCGGAAAATTACAAAATGAGTTGGTAGTTTGTAGGTTATAAAATTTTCACCATATTCACTTACGAAATACCTCCCAATAGATTTTAGTTATATTGAAAACATCCTAAGAATTCCTCAAAGCTAATTAGACATGCGCACATTAAAGATATATTTAATTATATGTCTTGAAAATTATTGAAACATTATATATATATATATATATCCAATTAAATTCAAATTCTGAATAAGAATAGATAATTAAGATTATTAGTGTGATATTGATGTAAGTATTTTTAAATAAAACCTAAAAATTTAGGTCATTAAATTAATTGGATTAATTGGACATAGACAACGGTTTTGTCGATCAATCGTATTCTTTGAGATGTCTTCTATATCTATAAAAACGTTATTTATATATTCATTGTCTTTGTAATTACAAAGACAACAGTTTCAATTGGATATAGATAACGGTTTAGTCAACCATATTCTTTGAGATATCTTCTATGTATGATAACAATTTTTTATATATTCGTTGTCTTTGTAATTACAAAGACAACGGTTTCGATTGGGCATAAACAACGGTTTTGTCAACCATATTCTTTGACGTATGTTTCATTCTTCCATATGTATGACAACAGTTTTTTATATATTCGTTGTCTTTGTAATACAAAGACAACGGTTTTCGATTGGCATAGACAACAGTTCTTTCAGCCGTATTATTTGAGATGTCTTCTATATCTATGACAACGGTTCTTTTTATATTCGTTGTCTTTATAATTACAAAGACAACAATTTTAATTAGGTAAAGACAACGGTTCTACCAACCATCTTATTTGAGATTTCCTCTAGATATATGACAACAGTTCTTTATATATTTGTTGTCATTGCAATTACAAAGCCAACGGTTTTAATTGGGCATAGACAACGGTTTTGTCAACCGTATTATTTGAGATGTCTTCTATATGTATGACAACGGTTCTTTATATATTCGTTGTCTTTGCAATAACAAAGACAACGGTTATAGCTAATAACTGTTGTCCGCCCCCAAAACTCTAATTTTTGCCTATATAGACAACATTATTTTAGAAACCGTTGTCTATAAGGCGTTGTCTAAGACCTTTTTTGTACTAGTGATTGACTTAGTGTCCTTCTTTGTCATCAACTAGCAGAGTGTTGCATGATCACTCTAGACCACCACTTTAGCACCCAATAGATAAGGACGAAATTTTTCAAGAGAAAACTCCACAGCTACCAACTCTTTCTCAGTAGTGGTGTAATTCCACTTGGCCGTATTCAACATCATAGAAGCATAATAGATCACATGAGATGTTGTCTCCACTTTTTGTCCCAATACAACCCCAACGGCATGATTACTAGCATCACACATCAACTCAAAGGGCGAAGTCCAAATAGGAGCCTGAATAATAGGTGTTGAAGTCAACTGATCCCTTAACTGGTGAAAAGCCTTCTTAAAATTATCATCAAACACAAAGGGAACATCTTTCTTAAGCTATTGACATAATGGGGAGGTTATCTTGGGAAAATCCTTGATAAACCTCCTATAGAATTCTGCATGGCCTAATAAAGAATGAATCTCATGCACATTAATAGGATAAGGTAATGACTGAATCAAATCTATCTTAGCTTTATCTACCTCAATGCCCTTCTTGGACACAATGTGACCAAGAACAATTCCTTGTTCAACCATAAAATGGCACTTTTCAGAGTTTAAGACCAAGTTAGTTTCAACACATCCGTTAAACACCAGTGACAATTGATGCAACCAAGAATCGAAGTCATTCTCATGAATAGTGAAATCATCCATAAACAATTCACTAAAATCCTCAATATATTCAGAAAATATACTCATCATGCATCTTTGAAAGTACGAAGCGCCTTGCATAATCCAAAAGGCATTCTACTATAAGCAAAAGTACCAAAAGGACATGTAAAAGTGGTTTTCTCCTAGTCCTTAGGTGCAATAGGAATTTGAAATATCCAGAATAACCATCCAAAAAGCAATAATAAGACTGGCCGGCAAGACGCTCAAGCATCTGATCGATGAAAGGTAAAGGAAAGTGATCTTTACGTGTCGCAGCATTGAGTTTGCGATAGTCAATGCAAACTCTCCAACCAGTCTGTACCCTCATAGGTACCATCTCACCTTCCCGGTTCTCAGAGATCATGATACCTCCCTTCTTAGGGACCACTTGTGTAGGACTTACCCATTGACTATCAGAAATAGGATAGATGATACCTGCCCGAAGGAGCTTCAAGACTTCGTTTTTTACGACCTCCATCATGGGTGGATTCAACCCTCGTTGAGGTTGTCTCGTTGGCCTCGCATCGTCCTCCATGAGTATGCGATGCATACACAATGATGGACAAATACCTTTGATGTCAGCAATGGTCCATCCCAAGGAAGTGCGATGTTCCCTAAGCACATCGACCAACTTTTGCTCCTGGTCAAGAGTAAGGTTATTAGAAATAATCACAGGAAGTGTGTTACCCTCTCCCAAAAATGAGTACTTCAAATGATCAGGGAGGGGTTTTAATTAAACTTCAAGTCCCTGAATGAAGGACAAAAGTAGTTTTTCACTAGGAGGATCTAATGATTCAGTTCTATAAGGATGAGACCAATCATCTGGGTTGGAATCAAGTGCCACAGACAATTCTTGCAGGTTATTAGGCAAAGCATAATCATAAGATAATTCACCCAAAACAACCTGTAACTGGTCAAAACGATCAATATGCATAATATCCTTCGTGAAAACATCTACAATATCTACCAGATTCAAAGAATAAGCAGCAGATTTCCCTTCAGGGATAAAAAATTTATCCCTGTTTTGCATCGACTTCCACAGTTAAAGACCCAGAAAAACAATCAATTTTTGCTTTAGTAGTTCGCAAGAAGGGTCTACCTAATATAATGGGTGTCTCGGGTATACCAATTCCCATGTCAATTGTTGTTGCAGGAGGATGTGCCAAGTATAAAAATATAAATAAAATATAAAGCAAACTGACTCCCTGTCTCAGCAAATAAATACAAGACTTCCTACCGTTGTAGTAGAAGGTAGTCAGGATCGTATCCACGAGGAAGTGTGTCAGTGCCCGCCTTTTCAGTTCCAAAACTTAGCACGATCTCGACCAGAAGAGTCCTCGATTTCAACCAAGTGTCCTCGACGTCGACCAGAACAGAAAACAGAAAGCAACAGAAAACGAAAACCAAAATAGAACTGGTCGATCTCGACAAACCTTCCTCGACGGCGACCAACCTTCCTCGACGTCGACCAAAACTACTCGATATCGACTAACAACAGAAACATAATTCGCAACTTTTTGCAACACAGAACACGAAGATGAAATAAATCGATAAACTAAAGACTTCTAAGATCAGGGCTTCAACACCACAAGAATAACCATGTAAAATAAAACATAAAGGCATAAAAGATCATGCTTTTCATCAAATAACTTTCGTTATTAACAAATAGGAATATAGAGGCTTTCGCATAAACCCTAATTGTTACTAACCCTTTTTCACATAATTAATCCAAGTTGTATTAAGATCACTTTCACTTCAATAACACAAATAAGGATCACCTTCAACTTTCGCAAAAGAATCATGCTCATAGGGATAGAAGACGAATTTGCATCAAAAGATTGTACCTTTACCGCATCACCTTACATGGCTACCGTCGGGCTCACCCCAACCCTAGAAGTTGGGTGACTACTCGCTCTTCATCATTAAGAAAGCCATCAATAATAAAAGGGAACTAAATTGCATTATAGATAATCAAAGAAAGCTTACAACCAATCGAAGCCAAATCGTCTCTCAACTCTCTTGCTCCACTCGCCGCAAGCGCTCTCTCTCTCTCTCTCTCTCTCTCTCTCTCTCTCTCTCTCTCTCTCTCTCTCTATGTCTATGTAACTAATTGTAACTAATTGTAACTAAAATTGTATGAATAAAATCCAGCCCCTAGGGCTTTATTTATAGGCTTCATTCCCTAGCTAATCTAGGAAAGAAATATCTATCTATATCTAAATTTATCAATCTAATACTTAATGATTTAATTTGGAAATAAAATAATTATATTTAAAAGGAAATATAACAAAAACTTGTGTAGACTCCATAATTTGGCAAAGTGCGTCCGATTTCTGCGAAATATAACAAAAACTTGTGTAGACTCCATAATTTGGCAAATAATTGTAAACTACATAGAATCTGTACTTTTCTAACCCAAATGCATGAAATGCATGCAGAAATCGATATAAAAGTAAGTGTAAAAACATGGAAAATTAGACGCACAACAAACACCCCAAACTTAAGCTTGCTTGTCCTCAAGCAATACTTTAAATGGTCATTCAAGGGAAGAAAATAAACTATCAACATATCAGATTCATTCTCATATAACCCTGCAATCAATTAGCATCCTTGAAAAGGTACTTCTGTCACAAATTCGTGCATGTGCAAATAAAAGAAACATCTACTCACAAAAGAAGGGTTATGCAAAACATTTATTCGTGACAAAGCATTAATAATCAGGAGGACTTTAATTTAAGCTCAATAAGAAGTAGATTGTTAAAAGGCTAAGGGTGAGCAATTTTTGGCCATGTGGTGCTAATGATCCGGGGAAATGCAGTAGTTTCCAAACTTTCATACCACATTCCTTCTTCTTTTGATTTCTCACCCTTCGCTCATTCGCTCAATGCTTTTTTTTTCAATATTATGCTTTTACCTCCCTAACCTCAGCACTGCCTTCTCGCGAATCGCAAACATGGGTGTCATGAATGGCCCCCAGATACTTAGTACTTTGGACTCCTCATCTGTGTGTCCCATCTCGCCGAACTATTATCTCAGCGAGCAGGGTCGATCTACCTTTATCTCCTGAGGTGATCGGATTTTCTTTCACTCATTAAATTTTCCATATATTTTTTTTAATTTCTTGCCAAACTCCGATAATAATAATAACAACACAACCACCATATAATAATCTCCATAGTGTGATATCATTCTCAACATAATCCCCGGATAGGAAATAAGGTAAAGAATGGGCAATATTTAGATCATGTGGAGCAAAATATGAAATAAGGCATAATATGGCTTTTTTGATGCATAACCATAGGTAAGGCTATAAATATAACAATGAGCATTATATGGAAATATAAAGTCCTCCATCCTCTTATCATGCAATATGTCAAAAGCACTTTCAAATTTTACCTCCTTTTATGGTTTTCAATAAAAATATGCACTTCATTGTGACTTTCCTTTACTAGGCAATTTCATGCTATATCTCTAATGAATCCAATTTTACATCGTCAAGTTCAATTTAAGCTTCCATGACAGATATTCAAAAATTTTGATGGAGGTCATTTTTCAGACATAATGTCAATTTAAGCTTCCATGACACATATTCTAATGAATCCAATTTTACATAAATCAAATATGAAATCTAAAGTAGCCAGTATAAGCAATTTAATGAATAAACTTTAAATATGCACACATAATGTCAATTTCAATCAAATACGCACAAAGTAATCCCTTCCCCCAGCCCATACTTAAATATTACAGTGTCCTCACTGTATAAAAACAAGGGTAAAGAAAGAAACTCACTAGAAAGGGGTGCTGATCGTCGGAAATCGAGTGCAATGTTGCTGCAGAAATGGTCGACATCGACTAAGTTTGGTCGATTTCGAGCAGACTGGTCGACTTCGAGCAAGGCTACTCGAGATCGAGTACAATGTTGCCTCTAGGGTAGTTTTCCTCGACCACATACTCCTTTCTTCTCGATATACGTGGTCGATGTCGAGGAGTTCTACTCGACGTCGAGTAGATCTGCAACTTTTCTTACCTGCAAGATTCGTTAGACGGAAACTATCCACAATAGAAAAACATAAAAACAATGTTCAAAACCAAAAACCAAAAACAATAATGTCCAAAAATTCCAAAAAGTAATTGCCTATTTACAAGCTCTAGACTTTATAGTCGCTAGGCCTACTTTCTCCGTTAAGCTCAAGGTGGCATTCGCAGGGCCCATGTAGCTTGGGCTTCAAACATGACTCCATTCTTGTCCATCAGTTGTAGTCCTCCTGAATGGATCTTGTTCACCGTGAAGGGTCCGATCTTCTTCTTGTTGAATTTGTTGGGAAACCAATGACCTTTTGATTTGGCAACATAGACTTTGTCTCCAACTTCATATTCCTTAGGCTCATCGTTGGAAACCCTGGATAATCGCACATACCAAGGCAAACCTCTCACATGTATAGATAAATCACTCATGGAAATAGGAGAAGAGATGTCAGTACCTTGGCTTACCTTCGCAGATTCGGATTTCGGGACCTCGGAGTCTGGTCGACATCGAGTAGGAGTACTCGACGTCGAGGACTTACCTTCGTCGGGTGGACTGCAGGTCGAGGAAGGCAGAGTCGAAGAGGGAGGTTTTTGGTCGACGTCGACCAAGTTGGTCGATGTCGAGGAATGCTTGGCTTCGGGTTGTTTGCTCGATGAAGCTGCATCTGGTGGTGGCCTCGAATTGTGGTCGACGTCGACCAAAGTACTCGACGTCGAGTAACTCTGGTCGACTTCGACCCCATACTTGAATCCTTGCAAGGCATCCGAAAAATATTTAGTCGACGTCTACTTACCTTGGTCGATGTCGAGTAGATCCTCTGTGTCGTCGTTTAGGATGGCCATGATCTCCTTCACTTGGGCTTCCATATCCCTCTTTTCCAGCTCCTCGGGAGTCATATTTCTTGCCTTAGGCTCCCCACAAGTGATGTACCTAGCTGATATAGATTTGACCTCTTCTATGGGACCTGTATGTCTTTCAGTTTTATTAAAGGAATACTCAATTACCTTATCGCTGATATTGAAAGTGAGCACTCCCTTCCTTACGCTTATGTTGGCATCCACCGTCCCCAAGAAGGGCCTTCCTAGAATGATTGGACAAGCAGGGTCCTCTGCCATATCAATAACTAAGATATCAACAGGGACAAAGAACTTACCTACCTGCACTGGTACATTGTCCACCATGCCTGTTGGGATGACCACCGTGTTGTTTGCCATGTATAGCTTTGCATCCACATGATCTAGAGCACCTATCTTAATCTTGGACCAGATTGATAAAGGCATTATACTCACACTGGCTCCCAAATCACACAAAGCATTAAATTTGTATTGACCAAATCCATTGGTTATAGCAAACTTACCTGGATCTGGCCTTTTCTCTAGAACGTCCATCTGGCTGCACTCCTCTGCGATCTCAGCCATTGACAGCTTTTTGCTAAAGATCTCCTTAAGGAACTTTACATATGATGGCATCTCATTAAGAGCTTATGTGAAGGGTATTGTGACGTTGAGCCTTTGAAGCATCTTTATGAAACACTGTAATTTCTTATCTACTGGATCATTTGGAGATTTTGTTGGGAAAGGCAGCTTCTTTTTTGTCGAAAGTTGCAGAAGGGTGGTCGACATCAACTAAGGTCTCCTCGACGTCGCGGACAGTGGTCGATTTCGGGTCGGGCGCAGTGTTGTGGTCGATATCGACAAGGGGCTCCTCGATATCGACCAGATTTTGGTCGACATCGACTGGTCTGGTCGATGTCGAGGAGTCCTCTGCATCCTTCTCCTCCGTGTTGTGCTCGGGCGTCTGTGTTTGTCGCCCACTCCTTAGGTTCATAGAAGCTACCTGCCCTGTAGATTTAGTTTTAGGATTAGGTTTAGAGGATCCAGGTAGCTTACCTGATTGGTTGGGGATCGACGAAGCTAATTGACCCATCTGAGTCTCCATTTATTTTCTCCATATATCGATTTCCTCAAGCCTAGAGTTGACAACATGCATCTGAGTATAGATGGAATTGATAGACTGCTTGGTGTCTGAATGATTCCTCCGCATCTCCTCAACAATGGTCTGTAGGTCATCCTTCTTACCTTCTATGTCAGGGTGACAAGGACCTCTGTAGGGAGGGGGATTCTGATGCTGGGGCTGGCGATAATAGCTCCAGTTCTGGTTCTGATGTGGCCCTGAGTAGTGTCCTCCCGCATACCTTACCTCTTCGTGGGTTTCCCCTTGATGTACTTGATCGAGGTGTGGGCACGCAGTAGTGTAGTGCTTCACAAACCCACATTCCAAGCAAGGTTTATCTTTAGACATAAACTTAACCTTCTTGGTGAGACGGCGTACCTGATCATTGTGGAACTGGTCCCTGACTTCCGGATCAACTTCCTTGGGTGGCACAAACAATGGCATAGATGGGGCAGGCCTTTCATACCTTTCGTTAGAAGAGGCCGCAGAAGTCCCATATGTGTTGTCGTAGTTAGCTAGTGTCTCAAACACCTCCCAAGCATGGCGTGGAATGTATACGAGATATCCATAAGCGGTGTAGTTGTTGATCCTATCCTTAGTAAGCGCATCCAGGCAGTTGAAGATGATCTCCTGGATGACGTAGGGTGGCTGTCCATGCGTAGGACATGATTTTAGAAGCCTTTTGTAGCGCTCCCAGACCTGTGCAAGTGTTTCCCCTGGCTTCTATCTGAAAGCCGTGATCTATTGTCTGAGAGCAGCTGTCTTTGCAGGAGGAAAAAACTTGTTGAGGAACAGGTCATGTAGTTCATTCCAAGTGCGAATTGATTGTGCAGGCAATCCTTCCAACCACTATTGTGCTATTCCTACAAGGGACCAACGAAAAGCCTTTAGTTTTAGATATTCTAGATTACCACCATCAGCAATTGCTTCACATAAATCTCAAAAAGTAGTAACATGCTCTAAAGGACATTCATTGATTCTTCCCCTAAATTGACTCCTCCTAATTTTAGTAATAAAAGAAGGACGAATTTCAAAATTAATAGCGGGAAGAACGATCGGTGATTCTAGAACTTCCAGAGTAGGATGTAGATACTCCTTTGCATTGGCTGGTATATGCCCAATCTGCTCCTCAAGTTCCCTTCTTGCGTTGATCTCGCGATCTACCCTTGCCTCCCACCGTTGCTGATTCTGAGCATATTTCGCCTCTCGTCGGGCGTGTTCTGCTTTTCTGGTGGTGAACTCCTCTATCCGCAAGTGGCGTTGCTCAAGCTCCTATGCTGGTGTGAGCTGGCCTAAATTCTCGTTGGGTGGAGTCGCCATAAGTCTCCTCCTATGCCTTTGCTGAAGATGGAAGAAACGTTCTGGTTCGAGAATAGGGTCTATGGGTGTGCGATCAGTTCTTCGCATACACTTGAAAAACAAAAGCAAAAAGAAACAAGTAAAAAGGAACTAAAAAGAAAAAACAAATATAGAGAAGAGAAAAAGAACTAAAAACGGCGCGATTGATTGCCTCCCCAGCAACTGCACCAAATTTGTTGTTGTAGGAGGATGTGTCAAGTATGAAAATATAAATAAAATATAAAGCAAACTCACTCCCTGTCTCAGTAAATAAATACAAGACTTCATCCCGTTCTAGTAGAAGGTAGTCAGGATCGTATCCACGAGGAAGCGTGTCAGCGCCCGCCTTTTCAGTTCTAAAACTCAGCACGATCTCAACCAGATGAGTCCTCGGTGTCGACCAAGTGTCCTCGACATCGACCAGAATAGAAAACAGAAAGCAACAGAAAACGAAAACCAAAACAGAACTGGTTGATCTCGACAAACATTCCTCGACGTCGACCAAAACTGCTCGATATCGACTAACAACAGAAACTTAATTCGCAACTTTTCACAACACAGAACACAAATTTGATGAAATAAATCAATAAACTAAAGACTTCTAAGATCAGGGCTTCAACACCACAACGATAACCAAGTAAAATAACACATAAAGGCATAAAAGATCATGATTTTCATCAAATTACTTTCGTTATTAACAAATAGGAATATAGAAGCTTTCGCATAAACTCTAATTGTTACTAACCCTTTTTCACATAATTAATCCATGTTGTATTAAGATCACTTTCGCTTCAATAACACAAACAATGATCACCTTCAACTTTTGCAAAAGAATCATGCTCATAGGGATAGAAGACGAATTTGCATCAAAAGATTGTACCTTTACCGCATCACCTTACATGGCTACCGTCGGGCTCACCCCGACCCTAGAAGTTGGGTGACTACTCGATCTTCATCATCAAGAAAGACATCAATAATAAAAGGGAACTAAATTGCATTAAAAATAATCAAAGAAAGCTTACAACCAATCGAAGCCAAATCGTCTCTCAACTCTCTTGCTCCACTCGCCACAAGCGCTCTCTCTCTCTCTCTCTCTCTCTCTCTCTCTCTCTCTCTCTCTCTCTCTTTCTCTCTCTATGTCTATGTATCTAATTGTAACTGAAATTGAATGAATTAAATCCAGCCCCTAGGGCTTTATTTATAGGCTTCATTCCCTAGCTAATCTAGGAAAGAAATATCTATCTATATCTAAATTTATCTATCGAACTCTTAATGATTTAATTTGGAAATAAAACAATTATATCTAAAAGGAAACTAGGATTAGTATGGATAGATCCTTCTTCTCTTGATAGAACTTGATGTGACTTGATAGACTATCTCGAATCTTGGCTTGCAAGTAACTCTATCTTCTCGGCAAACTCGATCTCGGACTCGACTGGAATGTCCTCGACGTCGACCAAGTTTCCTCGACATCGAGTAGAATTCTTCTCCCGGGGTTGTACTCGAGCTCGGCTAGGATCTGGGCTCGTCGACTTTACTCGACATCGACCAAGCTTCGCTCCTCGAGTGGCTCTGCTCGACTCCGTGTAGATTTCTGAGCTTGATGTACTCGATCTTGACCAAGTTTGGTCGACGTCGAGTAGAATTGTCCAGTCTCAGCATTCTGCTCTGTTCTTCAAACGCACTTTCCTAAGTCTTCGTTCGTCGGATTGATGCATATGAGTATGCGTTAGAAAGCTCTTTTCGAGGGATACAACTTTCATCAAGACATCAAAGCTTGATCCAGAATGATGAATGGCGAAAAGTGGGATTTTCTCCAGCTGCACCATCCTTAGCTTCTCCATGACTTTCTTTTAAGCTCCAAAGTGCGTCCGATTTCAGCGAAATATAACAAAAACTTGTGTAGACTCCCTAATTTGGCAAATAAGAGTAAACTACATGAATTGCATACAGAAATCGATATAAAAGTAAGTGTAAAATATGGAAAATTAGACGCATAACATCAATCACATAAAAATCAGAAGGGAAAATCAAGTCATCAACCATAATCAAAACATCTTCAACCATCCCTTTGGGGTGAAGTTGAGAGCGATCAGCAAGCTGTATAACAACCCTAGTTACATTCAGAGGACCCAGACCCAATTCATCATATAATTTATATGATATCATACTAATAGATGCACCAAGATCAACTATGGCAGCTTTGAATATAACTTCACCAATCGTACAAGGAGAGGAATATTTACCTGGCGCTTGGTGAAAGTATCGAATAGATCCTTTTCGTTTTCTCACTTACGATCAAGATTCGAGGCATAAGAGAAGGGTGGTATAGGTTTCAATACCTCAAAAGACCACTCCTCCGATGATTTCTTCGAAGATTCAAAAGCATCAAAAATCGGCTCTATCGCTGGCGGTGGCGACGGGCGCCGTGTCAAGGGGTGGCGGGCGCCGTTCCAACAGTGTCGCCCCGATTCTTCTTTTTCTACGTTTTCTTCATAAATCATCTCCATAGTCCTTCTTTATAAATTTCAATTGGAAAAAAACCCAAATCATTTCCTCCAAGAGCAATAATCATAGAGTTTTCTCCGGAAAAATGTCGCAAAAGTCCTTCTTTCTAAATCATCTCCATAGACCTTCTTTCTAAATTTCCATTGGAAAAAACCCAAATCTTTTCTCCGATTTCTCAACTTGAGTTCTTGTAATTCATGGGACATATGTCGTAGAAGTCCTCCTTGATGTGTTACCATCATCATCAAATCTCTCAAAGCACCTCCCTTGGGAACTTCAGAGTTTATACAATGTGATTCTTGAGCTTCTTGCTTCCCTTAAGCATTCGATGTCTCCATCTGAGTCACCATCTTCATCACAACCTCCGTTAGTTTCGTAACTTTCTCCTCACAGCCCTTCACAGGATTATCCAATGCAAATGGATTCCCAAATCCACTAGACTTCCTGTACTGCTGAGTTGAATTCGCTAATCCATCGAAGATCTGCATAGCTTCTTCCGGCATCTTGTCCACTATATCAGCTCCACTAGTAGCGTCGATGACAATATGCTCATGGTCAAGCAAACCCTCATAAAGATAGAGAATCAAATCCTCTTCAGGAAATCCATGCTGCGGGCAACTTGCCTTGAGTCGCCTAAATCTCTCAAGGTAGTCATATAGACTCTCCCCAGGGAGTTGTTCTATGTAGTCAACTGCTTCTTTACATTACTAAGACGAATAGCAGGGAAATATTTCAGCAGAAATGCGTTCTTTAATTCCATCCAAGTAGTGATACTTTGTTGAGGCAAACAGTGTATCCAATCCATCGTTGCATTTTTCAGGGTGAATGGAAACAACCTCAACAGGAGTTGGTCATTAGTAAATCCTTGATGTCTGAGTCGGTCATAGACACAAACGAATTTAGTAAGATGCTTATTTGGCTCATCTCCAATTATCCCATGGAAAACTGGAAGAATCAGTAACCAATCAGCATTGTATCCCAATTTGAAGCTTTTAGGGAGTTCATGAAATGTAATAGCAAGGTGTTGCGAATTTAGATCAGGATCCCTTAGGTCTCTCAGTGTCCTTCTGAGAGGGGGTTCAGCATTTTCAGACATCTCTGTTTAACCTTCAAAAAGACTCAACGAAGATTGATTAGTAACCAAAAAGTAATCCACCAAGGTGATCGAATTACCCAAGATAGCAAATAAGAAAAAAAAGAAGGAAATAAGGTAATTCTCCACGGCAACGGAACCAAAATTTGGTGTAGTGCAGAATGTCGTTACCTTTCTACAACACCAAAAAGAATAACACAAACCAACAACTTGACTAGAAACCTAGTAACTAGTATAGTGGAATAGTAAGGGGTCGATCCCACATAGAGAGTACCTTTCTTGTCTATTAAATCACTATAAAAAAGGAAAAATGTCGAAGAGTGATTGAATATCAAAGGCGATTGAACGTGGAAAAAGTAACAATGGTGAATTGGTGATAATTATGAATGAGATAGTTTCCCCAACAATTCATCAACAATGGTTATGTCTTCGATCCTTGACTCTATCCTATCTTTCCTTGTTTGATTCATCTAATGGCAGATCACTCCAATCCTAAGCAATTCAACAATGCCAATCACACAAACAACCAAAGATAGAGGCACAACTCTCAAAACCTAATAGATGCAATTGATAAAGTAGAATTGTCAATGTCCTATTAGACCCAATCGATGCTTTCAGGGGATCGATTGGCTATGATGTGCTACTAATCCAATTAACTTACATCGACTAATCAAATCTTGAGCAAGAAAGCAAATTATGTCAAGGTGGCCAATCAATCAAGAGAGAATGCACGCAATCAATCAATAACGAACAAAGACATTGAATCAATCAAACTTAGAATAGATAGAAATTAAGTCTCACAAATCATATAACCATGTCTCTGAATTACAGGCGACACAAAAGAGGTTTAGTTCCTCATGGAAAGTCTTCCGCTAAATATCTCCATTGGAGTTCTCTCTCCATTAGGTCTTTTCCACAAACTCCAACTTTTTTATGCCAAAGTCGGCCAAAATTATAATTATAACTTTAATCTAATTAGTTTCCAAAAGAACAGAATAGTGGTTCCGTATTGGCACGAGTGGCGGGCGCCGTGGTCCAAGCTGCGGGCGCCATCTCATCAGTAGCTTACTTTCTTCACTTGGTCACTTTCGAATCCAAGATAACTTCCTCCACGCCTTTTTCTTGTCTTCTTCACATGTTTACTGTTGTAGGAGGAAATCGAAAATTGCAATAAAATATAAATAATGTAAAGGAAACCAGATTCCGTCCCTTGCAAATGATTACAAGACTCCCTCCCTATGCAGTAGTGGGAAGTCAGGATCGATCCACGAGGAAGCACGTCAGCGGATCTCAGGTTGCTGTAAATCTCATAGATAGAAAAGCAAACAGAAAGACAGAAATAACAAATAAAAGCAGAAAAAGAAAGCAAAGACAGAGACTAGTCGATATCGACAAACAGTAACTCAATATCGACTACAGAAATTGACAACAGAGACAGAAACTCAGCAAAAGCAGTGTTGAGTAAACCCTCCTCGATATCGAGTAAACAATACTCGATATCGACAAGAACTTCCTTGGTATCGACAAAGACAGAAACTTAAAGTTGTAAACTTTCGAACACAGAACTCAGATTTTGGTGAATAAAATTAATAAACTAAAGACTTCCAAAGCCAGGGTATCAACACCACAACGATAACCATGCAAAGTAACACATAAAGGCATAAAAGATCATGCTTTCCATCAAATAACATTCGTTATTAACAAATAGGAATATAGGGGCTTTCGCATAAACCCTAATTGTTACTAACCCTTTTCACATAATTAACCCAAGTTACACTAAGATCACTTTCGCTTCAATAACACAAACAAGGATCACCTTCAACTCTCGCAAAAGAATCATGCTCATAGGGATAGAAGACGAATTGCATCAAAAGATTGTACCTTTACCGCATCATCTTACATGGCTACCGTCGGGCTCACCCCGACCCTAGAAGTGGGTGGACTACTCGCTCTTCATGATCAAGAAAGACATCAAATAACAAAAGAAACTAAATTGCATTAAATAAAACTAAAAAGAAAGCTTACAACCGAACAAGCCAAATCCGCTTTCGCCTTTCCACCTTGCTCGCCACAAACTCTCTCTCTCTCTACTACTACTCACTTGTTCTCTCTGAAATTGAATGACTAAATTCCAGCCCCTAAGGCTCTATTTATAGGCTTCCAACCCTTGCTATTCAAGATAAGAAAGTCTATCTATATCTATATCTAAATATCTACTTACTTAAAGATAAATAAATGGAATAAAAGAATTAAATCCATAAAGGAAATAACTCTAAAGTAGGTAAATCTTCCATGGAATTGATAGATCTTGATAGGTCTTGATAGATGTGGATAGAATCGGACTCCCTCGACTCCAAGTAATCCCAATTCGACTCGGACAGCTCACCGCGTAACGCGGCCAAGTATAGCTCTCCTCGATATCGAGTAAAGTACTCGATATCGAGTAACCGTGTCGACGACTTCTTCACTGGTCTTGGTCGAGTAGCTGGTTCTCGATCTGGCTCGGTCATCTGATGCTGGGTTTGTCGATATCGAGTAAACTCCTCGATATCGAGTAGATGGTGCTCGGTATGTCCAGTATTCGGCTTCTCGACTTCGCATCCTTCCTCGACTCAGGGCATGACTTTCAGATGTTGTCGATATCGAGTAAACTACTCGACATCGAGTAGAGCTCCGGAGTCGGGTTGTCTTCGTCTTCAGCTCCTCGATCAGCTCCTACTCGACCAGGCACTGCTCGACTTCTTTGGTCGATATCGAGTAAAGGTACTCGATATCGAGTAATACTTGGTTTCAGCCTGATTTATCCTGGTTCCGTCGCTCTTTGACTTTGGACTTCTGTAGTTGACTTCCGAGCTTTTTGTCCTTTCTCAGAACTACTGTAAATTTCCTCGAGTTCTGCGAATTTAAACAGAAACTGGTGTAGATTCCATAATTTGGCAAATAAGCATAAACTACACTGCTTCTGTACTATTCTAGTCCAAATGCATGAAATGTATGTAAAAAACGATATAAAAGAAACTGTAAAACATGGCAGATTCAGCTTACAACATTTACTCTGGTTCCTAGCTCTCCATACTCATCCTTGGCAAGCCATAAATGTGTCCTTCCAGCGTCGGAACATAAATCTGTAGATAAACACAAAAAGAGCGTAGATTCCAACTTGCAAGACTAAACACTACTCACTCGAACTACCCAAATAAACATGAAATAAGGTATCCTAAATGCACTAACAACTACCTATAATGCCTATATAAAATACGCATTATCAAATCCCCCACACTTAAGCTTCGCTAGTCCTCGAGCGATCAATAAAAGCAACCTATACCTACGAACTCGTCAATCATGCCATAGCCTTACAAAAACAAACCAAAAACACAAACTTTTCAAGGAAAATAAGATCAAGTGACAAAACATCGTCACATGTATCTAACGATCAGAGCATTAAGAAGTGGAAATCATCCAATCTTACTAGGAACATGTGTTTCACTCAAGCTCTCAGGTGTTTAGGCTTTGAAGAATAACTCTCAACTCAATCCAAAATGCAACTAAGCACATAGACATTGACAACAATATAATCAAATCTCCACCAAAATGCCATTACTTGCGGAAAAACCATAAAAATAAGCTATTTAGCTCTAGATCTCACTCTCTTTTCTTTTCTTTTTCTTTTTTGTTTTTTTCGACAATTGTTTTTTCATTTTCTTGTTTTCCATCTTTTTTTCGGCCTTGATGTATTCCTTGCGTGAGTCACAAACATGGGTGTCATGAATGGCCCTGGTATATCAACACCTCATCTTAAAATGAAGGGAGAGAGTGAGAGCTCTTCACATCTCACAAAAGCCAAACCCTAAGAAAACCTAAAACGTCTCATCTCCTTCATTTTGTGCCGCCACCACCAACACCACCTCAATCTTCACTCTCTCTCCATAAACACCACACCTAAACACCAAGGTTCCATCTCCTCTCCTCCTCTTTTCATCTCAGCCCAAACCCTAAACCCCACCTCACCACCTTCTTCTTCTTCCACCTTGGGAACACAGCAGTATCTACAACCTTCCAAGGAGTCCAAGAAATTTTTTGGATCCACTCAACAGCCCGGAGATCCTAGATTCGAGCCCCCGGAGGTCTTTTGTTCATTTTCGAGCTAAAGAAGGGTAAGATGATTCTTCTCTCCCCCCCCCCCCCCCCCTTCACTTCCACTCTACCAAAGGTTTCCCCTTTGCTTGGATCTAGAGAAAACAGAGGAGAAATCGCACCTCAAGTATAACCCGGGAGAAGAAAAGTGATAAATGGAAGAGTTGGGTGAGAAATCTCTTCAAATCATTGAGTTTTTCATTTGATTTTTGCACTAACATGTGCCTAGAAGCCTTTGAAAAAATTAAGAAAAAAGGGAGAGACTAAAAACATCAAACGAGGCCAGAAACGGAGCCTGAATCCAAGATTTAGGACCGTTGTCGCTGGCGCGAGCATAGGCCTAGGTTTCTTGCTCGCGGCCACAAGAATGATCTCGCGGTGGCACGATGGGTTTTCGGGGGGCCCTAGGAGGGATTCCCACAACTCGCGACCACGACATGAGCTCTCGTGGGCGCGAGATGCTCGCTGCCATGAGATCCTCGCTGGCACCCAGGTCTCGCGGGCGCGAGAATCCCTCTCGCGGCCGTGACCTACCCCTTTTTCCACAGGGTGCTCGCTAGGACATCTTGCGGTAGCGAGATCCACTTTTGCTGCGGTGAGATGCCCCATGAACGTTGGTTTTAAAGCCGTTTCTCGATGTTTTCGACATTCGTTTTCGCGACTTGTTTTCAACGCCTTTGCGGACTGACCTGATGATCTGATTGGAGTTTTGAAAAACGAATTTTATATGTGTTTCAAGGTCGAATATTCTAATCAATTAACTCGGTTTTCAAAATGGTTTTCAGGACTAATTTGGGAAATTATGTGATCGAGGACTAACTAGCATATTGATATGATTTATTGACTAAGAGCATGATTTGGGTGGACTAATGGCATGTATGAATAACTAACGACATGATGAGATGTTAGAGTTATGTATTGTTTGACTCATGCCTTATGAACTACGATGAATATGATGAACTTTTAAGATTTATGACTATGTGGATTTTTTATTATTATGAGCATATGAATGTGGCTGAATGGAACGATATCATGAGAATGACGGAATGTGGCGATATGATGAATGGTTTAACTTGATGGAGTTGATGTGAGCCTATTTTGCCATATTTTACATTGACTTTTATATTGATTTCTGCATGCATTTTATGCATTTGGGTTATAATAATACATAATTTGTGTAGTTTATGTTTATTTTCAACATATGGAGGTCTACACAAGTTTTTATTATATTTCGCAGAAATCGGACGCACCTTGGAGCTTAAAGGAAAGTCATGAAGAAGCTAAGGATGGTGCAGCTGGAGAAAAGGCCATTTTTCGGTATTCATCATTCTGAATCAAGCTTTGATGTCTTCATGAGAGTTGTATCCCTCGAAAAGAGCTTTCCAACTCATGGTCATATGCGAAAATCCGACGAACGAGGACTCAGGAAAGTGAGTTTCAAGAACAGAGCAGAAAGCTGAGAGCCGTCACATTTTCTCGACATCGACCAAATTGGTCGAAATCGACCAAGCCCAAATCGAGCTGAGCATCTGAAATCGACAAGGAAGCTGGAGCAAGAAGAGATGGAAGTCGATATCGAGGAACTTTACTCGATATCGAGTAATCCCAAGTCGATGTGCCGTCCAGGAGCTGAGATCGACGAAGAAGCTGAAGACGGACCAAGCCTTGGTCGATAACGAGGAAATCTACTCGATATCGAGGAAAAACCGAGTCGATTTTTACATCCTGGAAGCCAGAATCGAGTTGCTGAGCAGAAGACGAGAAAGTGCTAGTCGATATCGAGCAATCCTACTCGATATCGAGTTGACCCAGGCGCTGGATTCCGAGTTTAACCGACTTCTTATTAAGTTTCTATCCCGAATCCGATGGAGATATTTTCGAGACCAAATTCCATCAAGATCTATCAAGTGCTATCAAGAGAAGAAGATATTTATCTACTTTAGATATAATTCCTAGTTGATGTATTTCCTTTATTTCCATGTTTTAATCTTTAGTTAAAAGATAGATAGAATTAGATATAGATATAGTTTTCTTTCCTACATTAGCTTGGAATGAAGGCTATAAATAAAGCTCTAGGGGCTGATTTTCATTCATTCAAGTCAAGTCGTCTTAGAGCGCAAGGAGAGATGAGAGAGGAGAGAGAGAGAAAAGAGAAGGAGAGAGAGAGAGAGAAGGAGAAGGAAGGAGACGAACGGTTGTAAGTTTTAGTTTATTTTATGTTAAAGTTAATTTATTTTATTATGTTTTGTTTCTAATTTCCTTCTTCTAGGGTTGCGGTGTTCCCAACATAGATATATGTGTTTGATTTATAAATCCATGAATTTATATGTCTTTATCATCATCTACCTATGTGCTTAATCCTTTGCGAGAGTTGAGAAAATTCCTTATTCATGATATTGAAGCGAAAGTGATCTTATTATGAATTGGATAGTAATTAGGGTTTATTTGCGAGAGCCGACTAATCCTAATTAAGAAAAGGTAGAAACAAATTAGGTTTTTATGCGAGAGCCTCTATCACCTAAATTGTTGGAATTTGCAAAAGCCGATTCTTTGATATAAAGCATGCATCTTTATGTGATTTATGATCTGCACATATGTTTATTGTTGTGGTTATCCCTAACCTTGGAAGTTTGCATCTTTATTTGTTTTATTTTATTATTTTTATTTAGCACATATTCTACTCGATATCAAACCACCATTCTCTCTCCATCCCTCGACATCGACCCCTCTATTCTTTGTCGACAGCCACCCTCATCACCTTTTCCCGCTATCCCTGAACCCCAAAACACACTAAACCTAGAACCGATGACTTCTCTCCTGAGGACGAACCTGACTCCACTATCCTATAGCGGGGTCTTGACTACAAATTTATTTGGTCAAGAAACCCTCTCGTCAAATTGGCGCCGTTGCCGGGGAGATATCAATCGCGCCTAGTTTAATTGTGTTTAAGGTTCAGAAAAGCCCATCCCTTTTTCTTACCCTACCACCACCTACCTCGCCGGTACCAACTGGGTGCCAAGCTTTTGCCACTAATTTGTGTTCTTGGTTGTGGTTTCAAAGCTTTGGTACAAAGATGGAAGACTTTGTTGAAGGGAATCCTGCATGGGAAGAATGGTTTCAAGATTTCAGACGGAGAAATAGGATCGCAGTGGAGGAGTCACGATTAAGGGAAATAGCTCGGCTGGAAGAAGAAATCCGAAGGCTTGAGGCTTCCATTCAGTCTAAAGGACCATGCCCTCCTCCCGACGAGCCAATTGACCCACTCGATGTCGACAACTAGGTATGTCCTTCCTCAAATTTCATTCCTACTTTGCTACCTATTGTTGATGAATCATATGAAGGATCCCAAGGCGAAATAGCACTAGAAGAGAAGAAGTTGGACATTGTTGACCAGGGCATTCCAAGATCGCTTTTACCTTACAAGGTGAAGGCTATCCCCGATGATTTTGAGTCACCGATGTTCATATTCAAGTATGGGGTCCTAGCAAAGTGGCATGAAGCTCCGCAGGATGAAGAGGAAATATCTCTTCCCTCTCCACCGTTCTGTTGTGGTGGAGATACACAACCAAGTCAACATATGAAGCGGAAGAGGTATGATGATGAGGTATGTATATTTTCTTTATATCTTCCCTTATACATGCTAGCTCGAGCTAGGGAAGATGAATGGGCGGAGCCATAGAGCGTCCACTCGGGGAGGTTTAAGCTTCTTCACATGATGCCCCCGGATGACATCCCACGCTTCCCACCACTAGAGGAACCACCAGATCCACCTATACCTCCGGACAGAGATGAGCCAGGCTAATGCTTAATGGAGAAGTCGGCCTAGCGACTCTAAAATCTAGAGCTTGTAAATAGACATTTATTTTTTGGGACTTTTCGACATTGTTGCTTTTGTTTGTTTTTGGTTTTGAACTTTTAGTTTTTCTATTGTGGGTATTTCTCTTCTACATTTTTTAGGTCCTTGGGAATAGAAGCAAGCTAAAATCGGACCAGGGGCTTACAGCATAAGCACTCAATTTTTGGCGTCCTACACATCTGTCTAGTGAGTTTCTTTCTCTACCCTTATTTTTTATACAGTGAGGACACTGTAATGTTTAAGTATGGGGTGAGGGAAGGGCTTACTTCATGCATATTTGACATTATGTGTGCATGTTTAAGGTTTATTTCTTGAATTGCTTATACATGGCTATTTTGGAATTCATTATTGATTTATGTGCTTACATGCATGTTTTCCAAAGTTTATAAAAATGACTCCCATTAAAAATTTTGATAAATGTCATGGAAGCTTTAATTGAACTCGACGATGCAAAATTGGATTCATTAGAGATATAGCATGAAATTGCCTAGTAAAGGGAAATCACAATGAAGTGCATTATTTTCTTGAAAAACATGAAAGGAGGTAAAATTTGAAGTTGCTTTTGACATGTTGCATGATAAAAGGATGGAGGACTTTATATTTCCATATAATGCTCATATTGTTATATTCCTAGCCTTACCTATACTTATGCATCACAAAAGCCATATTATGCCTTATTTCATATATAGCTCCACATGATCTAAATATTGCCCGTTCTTTACCTTATCCGGGGATTATGTTGAGAATGATGTCACATTATGGAGATTACTATATGGCGTTTGTGTTGTTGTTATCATTATTATTGGAGTTTGGAAGGAAATTGTTTGAAAAATATATGGAAAATTTAATGAGTGAGAAAAAATCCGATCACCTCAGGAGATAAAGGTAGATCTACCCTGCTTGCTGAGATAATAGTTAGACGAGATGGGACACAAGGTGAGGAGTCCGAAGCACTAAGTATCCGGGGCCATTCATGACACCCATGTTTGCGACTCGCGAGAAGGCAGTGCTGAGGTTAGAGAGGCAAAAGCATTATTATGGATAAAAGCAATATGAAAGGTGATGATTCTTATGAAGAAGGAATGTGGAAATTCAATTTGGAAAGTACTCCATTTCCCGGGATTATTAGCACCACATTGCCAAAAATTGCCCACCTTCAGCCTTTTACCAATCTACTCCTTATTGAGCTTAAATTAAAGTCCTCTTGATTATTAATGCTTTGTAATATGAATGTTTTGCATAACCCTCATTTTGTGAGTATATGTTGCTTTTTAATTGCACATGCATGGATTTGTGACACTAGTACCTTTTCGAGGATGGTAATTGATTGCAGGGATATATGACAATGAATCTGATATGTTGAGAGTTTTGATTTCTTCGCCTGTATGACAAATAAAAGTATTGCTTGAGGACAAGCAAGCTTAAGTATGGGGTGTTTGATGTGAGCCTATTTTGCCATGTTTTATATTGACTTTTATATCGATTTCTCCATGCATTTCATGCATTTGGGTTAGAATAATACATAATTTGTGTAGTTTATATTTATTTGCAATATATGGAGGTCTACACAAGTTTTTATTATGTTTCGTAGATATCGGACGCACTTTGGAGCTTAAAGGAAAGTCATGTAGAAGCTATGGATGGTGCAGCTGGAGAAAAGGCCATTTTTCGGTTTCATCATTCTGAATCAAGCTTTGATGTCTTCATGAGAGTTGTATCTCTCGAAAAGAGCCCTTTATCACTGAGCGATCATTTAGGGGCCTTAGATTTCCAATGCATGGTCATATGCGTCAATCCGACGAACGAGGACTCGAAAAATTGAGTTTCAAGAACAGAGCAGAAAGCTGAGAGCTGTCACATTTGCTCGACATCGACCAAATTGGTCGAAATCGACCAAGCCCAAATCGAGCTGAGCACCAGAAATCGAAAAGGAAGCTGGAGCAAGAAGAGATGGAAGTTGATATCGAGGAACTTTACTCGATATCGAGTAATCCCAAGTCGATGTGCCGTCCAGGAGCTGAGATCGACGAAGAAGCTGAAGACGGACCAAGCCTTTGTCAATATCGAGGAAATCTACTCAATATCGAGGAAAAACCGAGTCGATTTTTACATCCTGGAAGCCAGAATCGAGTTGCTGAGCAGAAGACGAGAAAGTGATAGTCGATATCGAGCAATCCTACTCGATATCGAGTTGACCCAGGCGGCGGATTCCGAGCTTAACCGACTTCTTGTTAAGTTTCTATCCCAAATCCGATTGAGATATTTTCGAGACCAAATTCCATCAAGATCTATCAAGTGCTATCAAGAGGAGAAGATATTTATCTACTTTAGATATAATTCCTAGGTGATTTATTTCCTTTATTTCCTTGTTTTAATCTTTAGTGAAAAGATAGATAGAATTAGATGTAGATATAGTTTTCTTTCCTACATTAGCTTGGAATGAAGGCTATAAATAAAGCCTTAGGGGCTGATTTTCATTCATTCAAGTCAAGTCGTCTTAGGGCGCAAGGAGAGAGGAGAGACGACAGAGAGAGAGAAGAGGAGGAGAGAGAGAGAAGGAGAGAGAGAGAGAGAGAGAGAGAGATGTTTTTGATTTAATTTCTTTTATTATGTTTTGTTTCTAATTTTCTTCTTTTAGGGTTGGGGTGATCCCAAGATAGATATGTGTTTGATTTATAAATCCATGAATTTATATGTCTTTATCATCATCTACCTATGTGCTTAATCATTTGCGAGAGTTGAGGAAATTCCTTATTCATGATATTGAAGCGAAAGTGATCTTATTATGAATTGGATAGTAATTAGGGTTTATTTCCGAGAGCCGACTAATCCTAATTAAGAAAAGGTAGAAACAAATTAGGTTTTTATGCGAGAGCCTCTATCACCTAAATTGTTAGAATTTGCAAAAGTCGATTCTTTGATATAAAGCATGCATCTTTATGTGATTTATGATCTGCACATATGTTTATTGTTGTGCTGATCCCTAACCTTGGAAGTTTGCATCTTTATTTGTTTTATTTTATTATTTTTATTCGGCACATATTCTACTCGATATCAAACCACCATTCTCTCTCCATCCCTCGACGACGACCCCTCTATTCTTTGTCGACAGCCACCCTGATCATCTTTTCCTACCATCCCTGAACCCCAAAACACACTAAACCTAGAACCGTTGACTTCTCTCCTGAGGACGAACCTGACTACAAATTTATTTGGTCGAGAAACCCTCTCGTCAGGAGTGATGATTCGATGTGTTATGATGCTATTGAATGATGTGTGCTTTGAATGACTGAATGGTTAGATATATACTTATATATGTGTTATGATATGTACCTAGGTGATATTGTTGATTGTTCGTGCTACTTGCTAGGATTCTACTTTTGCAGTTTTGCTAGCCAGGTAAGTCTCTTTGGAGCTTACTCAGATTGAATAGGCCTCATTGCTGTACGTGCATGATATGCTAGGTGCTTGCATTCATGATCAACATGCCATGTAGTATCATGCTAGGTTGCATTTGCAAATGAGCATTCTCTTTCTGTATGCGTATGTAAATAGAACGACCGTTATCTGTGAAGTATCTAAAGTCTTTGCTAGGGTCATAGGACAGTCCAGCCTCATCGAGTCTCATCCTGAGTCATTCAAAGTCATGGCAACAACTTTATTATACCACTCTATTTATTATCTGCATTACTCTTATTTTCCCTCTTAAGACTACATTCATATATGATTAATTGTTAACCATGCAATATGGGGTCGTGTACCAATACGGACTTGCCCCCATTAATGAATTGGAATGCATTCACGAGCTGACCAGTCTCCGCCCTATCGGAAAGAGGGGCGGTGGATAGGAAGAGGGTTATATCGTTTGGTATTCTTTGCTAAGGCCTTACTTATTATATTATGCACTTGTGAACTAGGAGCATGATAGTGTGTTAATATTCCCCCTTGCATGTAGAAGCATGTTATTAGGCTTAGCGTATGTGTGTACGTACTTACTGTGGGGAAAGAGTCAAAGTGGGTATCGATCTGATCCCGCCCACTATATAATTTTTAAGGTATCTCTTACGTTTTCTACTATTGATGATGCTTGTATGCTTGAGCGGGTATCTGACTTCACCAAACTCATGATGTTTTGGATTTCATACTTATATATACTCCATTTTGACCCGGATCTGCCGTGGCGCACTTTGCATTTATGCTAGATTTCCGATGTTTGCATGATTATTGATTTTCCTAAGCTTTAGACTTAAGACATGTACAGGGGAGTTCCCTGGGGATTCCAACGATCCCTTCGGTTTTGGGTACGAAATCCCGCTTTGAAAACACTAATATTGACTTTCAAACCTTCAACATGTACTCGGGGCGCAAGATCCCAACGAGGAGTTTCATCCCTTGAAACGTAACACGTGAATCATAATCTCAGGCCGTTACAACTGGCCTATATTTTAACAAACTTTTTTTCTTCAAATGGTATATTCATGCCAAAAGTCCATAATCTAAGTCTTTTTATGTACAAGGGTGTGTTTGGATTCCAACGCATTAGGTTTAATGGTTTATAATGTAATTATAATTATAAACACTTAAGTAGTGTTTGGTTATACATTTTATAATGTGTTTAAAAGAATATAAATTTTAAAATAAAATACCTTATAAATTGTGTAAACAAAACATTCATTATTACGTAAAGTTTAAAATTATATTGTAAACTTAATATAATTAATTAACACAATTTATAAAGTATTTTATTTAAAATTTACGTTATTTTAAAGACCTTGTAAAATGATTAACCAAAACCACTATTTAAAAATGGAACCTAGCTAGTTTCATAATTTGGGCACAACTTTTATGTCTTATAATTTTTTTAAAAAAATCTATGTAAGCATTCCCACTAATTCATATCTCGCTATATGCCTTTTTAATTAAAAAAAATTCCTTGTAAGCACCCCCACTAGTATACATTAACGAGATATGGGGTATGTGCCACTGACCGCAACTAAACCCCAAAATTGGTGATTATTTTTGTATTTTTGTAAGTTTGTGCCACTAAGTTCAACCACCCCTAAAATTCGTGTTATTTTATGCAATTTTCCCTAATTATAATTACATTGTATATTATATATAAACCTAAAGCATTGGATATATCTTGAGATGCCAAAATTATGAGGGGTAATTAATTTAGGGTTTTTTTGCTAAGTACACTTTTGGTGACCAAAATTTAAGCCCATATTTCTTCACCTTCTCCCTCTAATTAAACCCCAAATTAAAACAATTGAAGCGAAATCTGGCGAGCGGAGCATCCATGGCGTCCAAAGCAGGGGTTCAATTTCATCATCTCTATTGAAAGGAAGCCCGACGCCATATCTACCGATCTCCACCGCCATCTATCTCCACCGCCGATCTCGGCCGATCTCCGTCACGATATCTCTCCACCGCCATCTCTCTCTACCCCCTCGGATCTGGAATTCTGGAGAAGGAAGATCCAGTGGTGCGATCGGCGACGAATTTCCCCCTCCGATCTCACTCCTCCTCCTCCTTACTCTGTCCCGTCACTGCCGCTCCAATCTCCACTGTCCAATCTACTCTCCACACCATCAACTCCTCCATCCCGGCGCGCCGATGTCCGTCTGAGCCAGACGCTCAAGATCGGGAAGTACTGGCAGCACTTGCAGGTGGCGATCTCAGATCTACGGTGACGCTCAAGATCTATGGTGTTGAATGTACGGTGACGCTCAAGTTCTCAGATCTACGGTGACGCTCAAGGATCGAAGAGATCAGGTGACGCTCAAGATCTATGGTGTTGAATGTAATGGTTGCTCGTTTAGCCGCTACTTTTCATTATTTAGGATGTGGAACTAATTGAGCCTGAAATTGCTGCATGTATTTCATTACTCAATCGATTTCTATAGCAATTATTGGCATTTCCCTTAATTTCCATTAATTATAAGGCTCCATCCATATATGTGAATTATTGTGTGGAGCCATTATCTTTGCATTTTCATCTGTATTATCCAGTTCTTTAGTTGGTTGATTAATTGGTTTTCCGCCCCACATGGCCTCAATATCAGTGGAGTTGAGTGCTTTGGATGCAATTGTATTTATGATAATTTTAGTGGTAATAATTACATGGTGACACTATGTTTTAGTGATATATAAAGTTGTAATCACATTTAAGGTTTAGAGCCTATAAATGGTGTAACCACTAGTGTACCTAGGAAAAGAATGGTCAAATGTTATTAGTGGTATCATCAAAATAAAAACAGGGTTATAGACGCTTTAACCAAAATGAAAAGAGGGTCATAGACACTATCACCATTATAAAAACAGGGACATAGACACTGTAACCAAAATAAAAACAAGGTCATAGACAATGTAACCAACAGAAAACCCTAGGGTAAGGGAAACATAAACACTCTATAGGGGCTAATGAGAAGCCACAAACCCTATAGGGGCTAATGAGAAGCCAAAATACATGTGATGGCAGTTCTTCTCTACTTTATAATTTTTAGTATACTCTCTCCCTCATACCCATTCATAGAAGCTGTAACCAAAATAAAAATAAGGTGATAGACACTGTCACCTCTATAAATTCAGGGTCGTAGACACTGTAATCAAAGAAAAACCCTATGACAAGGAAAGCAAAAACCATATAGAGGCTAATGAGAAGTCAAAATACATGTGGTGACACTGTCACCACTATAAAAATAGGGTCATAAACACTGTAACCACTATAAAAACAGGATCATAGACACTGTAACCAAATGACAAGGAAAGCAAAAACCATATAGAGGCTAATGAGAAGTCAAAATAAATGTGGTGACACTGTCACCACTATAAAAATAGGGTCATAAACACTGTAACCACTATAAAAACATGATCATAGACACTGTAACCAAATAAAAAAGTTCATGTAACCATCCTTCCCTATTTTATTTGCAATGGAATGGGCTGATTATTACATATTGGGCTAAAGGCCCACATCTCTCTTATGATTCCATTGAGGCATGTGTAACTAATTCGGACATGAAAATGAAATCACAAATCCCCTTACCTATCTCTCTTATGATTTTAATATATCACTTAAATATATCTCTTTCTCATGATTTAAACATATATCTCTTATGATTTTATAAGGTCATATATATAGATGATGTAATCAAAATAAAAACAGGGTCATAGACACTGTAACCACTATAAAAACAAAGTCATAGACACTGTAATCAAAAGGAAAACCATATAGACGATGTAACTAAAATAAAAATATGGTCATAGACACTGTCACCACTATAAAAACAGGGTCATAGACACTGTAATCAAAGAAAAACCCTAGGACAAAGGGAATCACAAACACTATAGGGGCTAATGAAAGCGAAAAATACAAGTGATTACAGTTCTTCTCTAATTTATAATTTCTAGATTTTTTAAAAGTAGTGTCACCACAATAAAAAAAAATTAAAAATGTAACTACTGTTGTCATCGCTATAAAAATAAAGTCATAGATACTGTCACTACTATAAACACATGATCATAGACACTGTAATCAAAGGGAAATCATATGATAAGGGAAGAACAAACCCTATAGGGGCTAATGAGAAGCCAAAATAAATGTGGTGACAGTTCTCATCTAATACATGAATGGGTAAGAGGGTCAAAGACACTGTAATCAAAATAAAAAGAGTGTCATAGCCACAGTCCCCACTATAAAAACAAAGTCATACACACTGTAATAAAAAAGAAAACCCTATATACGTTGTAACTAAAATAAAAACAGCTTTATAGACACTGTCACCACTATGAAAAAAGGTTCATCGACACTGTAATCAAAGGAAAACCCTAGGAAAAGGGAAGCACAAATCCTAAAAGGGCTAATGAGAAGCCAAAAGAACATGTGATGTACAGTATGGTTTAGGGTTTAGGGATAAGTCTTTAGGGTTTAGGGCCAAGGCCCTAAACCCTCAATCCTGAACCCTAAACCCTAAAATGTTAAGTACAGTACGTCGTTAAGAGATTATTGTTGTCACCAAATGGAAAACCCTAGGACAAGGTAAGCACAAACCCTAAAGGGGCTAATGAGAAGCCAAAAGACATTAGGTGTATAGTTCTCCTTCAATATATGAATGGGTAAGAGAGTCATAGACATTGTAATCAAAGGAAAACCCTATAGACGATGTAACCAAAATAAAATCAAGGTCACCACTATGAAAAAAGGGTCATAGACACTGTAATCAAAGGAAAACCCTAGGAAATGGGAAGCACAAACCCTATAGGGGCTAATGAGAAGCCGATATTCATGTGGTGACAATTCTCCTCTATTATATGAATGGGTAAGAGGGTCGTAAACACTGTAATCAAAATGAAAACATTGTCATAGCCACTGTCACCACTATAAAAATAAAGTCATAGACACTATAATCAAAAGGAAAACCCTATATACACTATAAACAAAATAAAAACAGCTTTATAGACACTGTCACCACTATGAAAAAAGGGTCATAGACACTGTAATCAAAGGAAAACCCTAGGAAAGGGGAAGCACAAACCCTATAGGTGCTAATGAGAAGCTGATATTCATGTGGTGACAGTTCTCTTCTAATATATGAATGGGTAAGATGGACATAGACGGTGTAACCACTATTAAAACAGGGTCATAGAACCTGTAATCACTATAAAAAAAAGGGATAAAAACATTGTAAACACTATTAAAATAAGGTCATAGACACTTGTAACCAAAAGGAAAACCCTATGATTAGGGAAGCCAAACCCTAAAGGGGCTAATGAGAAGCCAAAAGAACATGTGATGTACAATGTGGTTTAGGGTTTATGGTTAAGTCTTTAGGGTTTAGGGCCAAGGCCCTAAACCCTAAACCTAGGACACTATAATAAAAATAAAAACAGGGTCATAGACACTGTAACCAAAGAAAAACAAGCTCATTGACATTGTAATCAAAGTAAAAATAGGGTTATAGACACTGTAATCAAATGGAAAACCTAAGACAAGGGAAACACAAACCCTAAATGGGCTAAACCTAACCAAAACAAAGTCATAGACACTGTCACCAATATAAAAATAACTCATTTTGGTTATATAGTCATAAATGATGATTCATTTATAGTCATAAGAGTACTAAACTTGTAAATGTAGTGTAATCAAATATATTATAACCGAAAATAAAAAAGAACATATAATTTTAGGAAAAATATAGTGTAATCAAACACAATATCACCGAAAAACATAGTGTAATCAAACATTAATGGGTATCCATTTAATCCACTTAACCAAAATCTCTGAATATACAATATTTTGACACTGCAGTACATGGACAATTAATGGATAATCAAACATTAATGGGTATCCAATCACACTTTTCTATAAACTCATCGGTGTTTGAAGCGGAATTTCCACAAATTATGTAGAAGACATTTTATAATAGGACTACATTAGATAGCTTCAAAGTCTCAATTAAAATGGAGAAAATTAGATATTAGTCCTATAACAGTACGAGCATCAAAACAATGCAGACACTGAATAATTAATGTCTCAGGAACCTAAACTAGTTAGAATTCAGCCGATCGTGAGCACGATCATGTGCTTTAGACGGATGATTGAAGTTCAGAGCGAAAATAATGCTCTATATTGCCCTTCATATAGAGCCGGTCCTGATTTTTAGGATGCGCAGTCTCTGTGATGACATCTGCTGGAAGTCGAAAACAGTCCAAATCTCATCGACGTCGTTGCGAGAGCGAGAATCAAGAAAACCAGATCCCTCAAAAACCTCGTCCCGATCCAGATCGGAAGAACCTAAACCATTTGAAATCCCTAGATTCCCAATTCCCATGGATGGAATAGAAATTGAATGAATCAGATCCGATTTCGATCTCCCGGAACTTGGAATCAAGAAGAAAATGAACGAGAACCTGTGCTTAAAGGACAAGCTCCCATGGGAGACGAGCATGACAGTGTGGGAATTGAAGAATAGAAGCACCTATCTGTGGATTAGGAAATTCGTGATCGATCTTGCTGGAACGGAGGCGTCATGGGAAAGGATTCCGAGAACCATTCCGGAATGGCTCACTGGAAAGGACTTGCAGGTAGTACCCAAAGGTCCCCAGTTCGAACCCCGGATATGGTCGCTCTTTATTTACAAATTCAAGGAAAGGATTCTGAGAGCTCGAGAGGCCGGGAGAACAAAGGCTCCATAGCTTTGCGGTTCTCAGATCTGGAAAAAATCGGGTAGATCTAAATATGAGGAGGGAGTAATAGGCAGGGGTAGTGTTGGTATTATGAAAATTTTTTGGCCATTTACTTGCAAAGGAAATTTTTTAGGACATTTAGTATTTGGTCCAAAGGCCATTACTTCTTAGGGCCTGTTTGTTTTGGAAAAAAAAGGGGTCAACAAAGGAATAATTACCTGGTGTTTGTTTGGGCCTGTTTGTTAAACATAATCCAAAGAATGATTTCTTTTTGGGCCCTAATCAATTCACCCCATTTGTTACCCTAGAGAAATTAGGGGCTTACAAGTGTTTCTCTCTCCCCGACTTTCTCTCTCCCCGACTATCTCTCTCCCGAAATTGCAACACCAGGAGCAGCGACGGTGCGCAAAGGCGTGGAGCCGAGCGGACACCGGTGGCGTTGTGCACTTCGGTGACGGCGACGAGGGCGCGAGGGCGACGAGGGCACGAGGGCGACGAGGGCGCGAGCCGAGCGGACACCATTGCTACGAGGGCGCGAGACGACGACGTCAAACAGGTATGCTTTGCTTTAGCCCCAAAATTTCCGAACTCAAATTCGTTCATTTAGCTTAACGTTTAGGCGATTCATACTTCAAACCTCGAATCTCTACTCATATCCATGTTCAATTGGACATTCGATTTCTAGGTTCGATTGATTTTTAGAATTTGTGATTTTAGGGCTTTTTTCAACTCCAAACTTCAACCCTTGAATCTTCGATTCGAATGATTAAAGCTCGGATTAGGAACTTCTTTTGCCCTTCCCTCTGGTTGTTTGAGCAATCTTTGGCTTTGACCGATTTCATTGCAGGTTCCAGGGCTGTGATTTCGCTAATTTTGGGGTCTCTGTTTGGGTATTTGAAAGGGGACAAATCAGCAATCAAGGCCTAAGAAATTCACAAGGGAGTTGGCAGGTTCTCGTTCAAAGATCTCTCTGGCTAGGTATATGAATTTTAGCCTAACTTTAGGGAACTTATATTTTGCCTTAATTTGTGAGGGCTGATTTTTTGTTGCTGCACTATAAATAGGGCAAAGGTGATCTTCATAAAGAAGAAACCACATAATAGGCAATTCAAAGGAGCTTCTAACTACTGCACTTCCTGTGACCGAACCCTTCAACACCCTTTTATTCATTGCTCCCTTTCCTGCAAGGTATTTATTTACATGTCTTTATATATATTTTTGATAATTGTTTCAGTGCACTTCAATCATCTTGATCCTCTCTTACAACATGCCAATTGAAGATTCTGATTTCTGATCTTTGGAGTTTGGATGTTACATGCAATGTAGATTCAAGCTTTACTACTATTTGCAGTTTGCATCTGCTTAAAGATCTAGGTCTTCGTATCTTGTTAAGATTATCTAAATTAAGGGAGGAATTTCAATGAGAATATGCCCTGGTTCAGCTGATTTGTGTTTCTGAATTCGGATGTAGCCTCAAATCAGTTTATGCTTTTTGATATGTTTTGGGGTTGATAATGTTTTTCGGCTTTGTCACCAATGAGCTTATTATTTGTTCTATGATTTTGTGGATCAGGGACCTTGGCAACTTAAACTTGTCTGCCTGAACTCGAGAAACTTGAACATCTCCAGTGTTTGTAAGTATACTGACATTTCACCTTATATACCGTCTCTCTATCTTGACCAATTTGTAGATGCTCTGTGTGCTATCTGATAACTTGTTTGTTCTCATTTGTAATGCTTGCTTCAAATGCTTGCCCTGAATCTGTGGGATATTTTGGTTCAGTTTCTGAGTGCATGATTTACTTTGATGTATGCAAATATCAGACAACAACTAAGAAATTTTGCCTGAATCTCTGACTCTTTTGGTTATGTTTCTGAATCTGTTTCTCATATACAAATGTTTTTATATATCATAATGTTCAACAACTTATTGGGAATATATAGAGCAAAACCCAACAGTAAAGTGTTTCACCAACTCCGATTAATTAAGCTACTGAAATTTTACTTTACTGAAATTTTACCATAAATGTCAATGACAATTTAGGATTTATTGCTATATTCTAACACAATGTCAATGATAATTTACCAGAAATGGCTCGTCCTAATGGATCGTTGTCTAGGACAACAAGGTTACAACAGCTCCTTGTGATGTTTGTGATAGTTAGGGTAATGATGTTGTTGTACTGGTGGTGGTACACAATGAGTGTGATGACCATTAGGACTATTCAATTAAAACATGGGAAAAGGATGAGGAAAAGGTTGAGGTTTGAGTTATTAAATAGGTTGATAAAAGAAAGTGATACCTATTGCCATCATGAACTTCGTGTAACTAGACACGTGTTTAATGCGCTATGTGAGATGGTTAGGGATATTGGAGGTTTAAGTGGGACTAGAAATATGTCCATTGAGGAGATAGTGGCTATATTTTTGAGTATTTTGGCTCATCACAAGAAGAACCGAACGATTTCACACTATTTTATTCGGAGTGGAGAAAGTGTGAGTCGACATTTTAATCATTGCTTAAGGGCTGTCTTAAAACTGCATGAGCATTTACTCAAAAGACCCACACCCATTTCTGAAGACTACGAAGATGATAGGTGGAAATGTTTCAAGGTATCTAGTCGCCTATATTTTTTTGAGTAAGTCCAAAGATATGTGCACCTTACTAATAAATGAACTTTTCTTTTATTCTTACAGCTTCTTGTATATTATGAAATTTCTTACAGCTTCTTATATATTTTGAAATTTCTTACAACTTCTGTTTTTTTTAATCACAACTTCTATTTTTTTTTAATATTTTGAAATTTATTCAAAGTCGATATTTATTTTAGTCAATCCTTTATTTGCAGACTCATAAGAAAGCAAAAGGACTTTATGGAGTTCCATTCCAATTTTATGACTTGCTTGCTGATGTTTATGGGAAAGATAAAGCAACGGGAGAAGGAAGTGAGTCGTTTGCACGTGCTGTTCTAAACATGGATGTTGAGGTGATTGGGGCAAGTGTTGCAAGTGGGTCAAGGAAGAGGAATGCTCCTTCATCTCAAGCAAGGTTTGCAAATAAACAAAAGGTCTCGAAGAGGAAAAAGGACTAAGTTGGAGATTTGGCATCATCTCTAGACTCGGTTAGCACATCATTTGGGAAAGTGTTTGAAGAGATGAATACCAGTTTAGTTGTAATGGCCCAAGTTTGGACAAATGAAGATGAGAGGAAGAAGAGACTTGAATGTGAGAGCAACAAAATTTTAGAAGAAGTGTTGAAATTGGATGTTCTTTCCCCGTCTGATGCATTAGAGGTAACTATCATTGTAATTATTCTTTATGAATTGTTTCATTTAAATAATTTATTGATTGTCCTTAACCAATATACCTTTGAAATATATAGGTAGCAACGTTATTGATGGGAGAGGAACATAAACTTCATATATTCTTTCAGGCCAACATCAGTTTGAGGAAACAATATGTGACCGACTTGCTCAAGAAGAGGAGCTGATTATGTGGATTTTATATATGTGGTTATAGCTTTTGAACATGCAGGATACTTTGGTGTGTTTGGTTTTGTAGTCTACCTTTATGTCTTTTTGAACGTGGTTATAACTACTTTTTTTTAGTGCGAAGTGGTGTTTCTGACTGTATGAAATTATGACTGTGTGGATTTCAAGTGATATCATATGAGTTTATTATATCGGTTCATCATTGATATATGATTTTGCAATAATTTTAGGAAATAATAAAAAAATATGCAAAGGTCTTATTGTTTGTTTTCTTTCCTTTCCCTAAATCAACCAAACACCTAAAAAGGTAACGAAGAAAACAATGATTTCCCTCTTAAATCAAACAAACAAAATTGGAGTTTAGCTCTTTTCCTTTCCTTTCCTTTCTCTTGAAATGTTACCTTACCTTTCCTTTCCCTTCCTCCAAACAAACAGCCCCTTAATTTAATTCATTTGAAACACATCAAAACAAACACAGCTGCGCCATTTATTCCTTCTGTTATTGGGGGACTGTTGGGGGGAGGTGGTTGAAGAAATAGAAGAAACACATATCCTCATTTAGATTATCCAAATTTACTCGGAAAATAAGAAGAATCCCGAAATCCTGTGCTGAATTATCTCTCCATATATAATCGCAGGCTTCTCAGCCTCTTAATCTTTTCTTTGAGAGAGAATAAAACAGTTTGGAATCTGTCCCGTCCCCGTTGTTATAAGAAGAGAGAGGAAGCATTATTTCCATCACCATTGTCATCTTCTGAACCCTTAATATCTGGAAACCTGTGTTTGACGTACGAGAAAGATGGTGACAATGGACATCTACTCCTCCGGTACAAGCCGGCGGAGGAGCACCTCCATTGCAGCAATTTGCATGTTGGTTCTGTTGCTGAGCGTGGCGGAGTCTAATCCGGATTTGATGAGCGGGGGAGGGAATGGCCTTGATTACAGGGACGCCTTGATGAAATCTCTCATGTTCTTGGAAGCTCAAAGGTCCGGTAAACTCCCTCCCAATAATCGAATTCCGTGGAGGGGTGATTCCGGCCTTACTGATGGCAAGGAGGCCAATGTAAGAGAGCAACAGAATTGAACCCGGCCTAAATATATATATATATAACGTTAACATTAACATGTTGGTTTTATGTATATGTTATGATGTATAGGTGGACCTTGTGGGAGGGTATTATGATGCAGGGGACAACGTAAAGTACGGAATGCCATTGGCTTTCACAGTGACGACGCTGGCATGGGCAGCAATCGCCTATGAGAAGGAGCTGGAGGCGGCGGGGGAGCTCATCCACACCCGTGAAGCTGTCAAGTGGGGAACGGATTATCTCCTTAAGGCGGCGTCCCTCCGTAACGGCTTGTACGTCCAGGTTGGGAATCCCATCTCTGACCACGCCTGCTGGGTCCGACCTGAGAACATGCAGACTCCGAGGACTGTCCTCAAGATCGATGACAACTCCCCTGGCACCGAAATCGCTGCTGAAACCGCCGCTGCCATGGCTGCTGCGTCCGTTGTTTTCAGACAAATTGATCATGACTACTCTCGCAGTCTCCTCAACAAAGCTAAGCGGGTACAGCCGTCTCAGCCCTCGGGGCCTAATTTTCTGTACACCCTTACTCTATATATATATATATATATATATATATATATATCATATCATCTGACGGGTTTTATATTTATTTGTTATTCTTGAAAGCTTTTCCAATTTGCCAAGACGAAAAGAGGAACATACGATGGAGAATGTCCTTTCTACTGTTCGTATTCCGGCTTCAACGTAAGCAATAATGAAACTGATTGGGTTGGTTGTTGTTAAACGTACAGGAGAAATATTTGTAACGTAATGTAGCTAACCTATCTAGGTGTTGTAGGATGAGCTACAATGGGCAGCGACATGGCTGCTGGTGGCGACCACTAATACGACTTATCTCAACTACATCGTAGATGAATCAGTGGATGCTTATGTCAATGAGTTTAATTGGGATCTCAAATATGCTGGCACTCAAATCCTTCTCACGCAAGTAAATTTAATCTTATTAAACCATGATGCATCTCATCCTACTTGAATACTTGATCGATTACTCCTTCCACGGCAATTTATTTTCTTTTGTTATACCAAGTTATTGCATCTGCATATGTTGACAGTTGTTTCTGGATGGAGAGAAGATATTATACGAGTACAAGCCTTATGTTGACAGCTACATATGTTCAACTCTTCCGGAGAGCCCCTTCCATCAGATTAGTCTCACCCCAGGTCACCACTCTTGTCTCACTTCCCGTGTCATCTTATTGCTAATTAAAGAGATTAGTTGTCGCTAATCGTGTTCTATATATATGTATGTCGTGCTATTAGCGGGACTAATCCACTTGAGGGATGGGGCCAATACACAGTACGTTACAGGAACATGTATGCTCTTCAGCATATACGGAGATTTGCTTGCCAAACACAACCTCCAAGTTCCATGTGGTAACAAACAGTTCACTCCTGACAACCTATTTAACTTTGTTAAGAAACAGGTATTTCCTTCATCACATATAGTCCTGATTAAGGCTTCATAGTCCTGAGGAAAAGAGAAGCCTATGTATCTACATAACATACAGTAGTAACTAAATAACATTGGATGAGTAGTATGGTTTAGTGATGAGGAATGAATTTGAATTCAGATGGACTATATACTTGGAAAGAACCCACAGCAAATGTCATACATGGTGGGATTCGGAAACAAATTCCCAAAACAGCCACACCACAGAGGAGCCTCAGTGCCGGTGATGCCTCCTGGGCAGCAGGTGTCTTGCTCCATGAGTTTCCTCAACTGGTTCGTCAAGGACGTGCCCAATGTAAACGAGCTCACCGGAGCCATCGTAGGAGGTCCAGACAAGGATGACAACTTCCAAGATCGGCGTTTCAACGGTCCAGGCCTTGAGCCCTGCACTTACATCAACTCCATGGCTGTCGCTCCCCTCGCAAAGCTCGCATCCCTATCGAAGCATGGTCCTAGTTGAATTCAACCATGCCCGTACCTATATATATACATATTCAAATCCCACAACTTTTTACTCAAAAATTGTGATTGCTTACCTCTTTTGGATGTATGTTTTTACATCACCGTTGAATTCTTTATAATATGTACCTCGAGAGAATTTCTTTTACCTTGTCAGCTCGTGATATAAAATGAAATTATAAGAACTTAGAGATAGGTAGATTAACAAGATGGAGATGAATGTGAATTTTTTTTTTCCCATAATGGCCAAAAAGAGAAAAAAAAAAATATTTTGCGATTTTGTAAAAACAGAGTTAAGTCGCTATTTCAAACATTGACTCTATCCTAACTTAAAAAAATAATAATAAAATAATAAAGTCATTTTATAAAATAATGACTTTTATTTTTTATATTTATTTTTTAAATCGGATATTTCAACTAAAACTCATCCTTATCTTAACGAATTGACTTCGAAACTTCTAAAGCGGATTTTCGACCTAAAATCGACTTTTGGTAACTAACTTGGAATGGCGACGTCTCTCTAGGAATTTTGAAATCTAATTGATCGAGAGAGCGGGAATTGGGAAACTAACTCTCGGGAACTAATTTCGGAATTTGAAATCGTGTGTCGGGATTGAAGACTCTCACCCTCACTCTCCCATGCCTAACCGAAAACCCTAAACCCAAGATTAAGACATGTGCATTTTGAATTCAAACCAAAAGATGTCATTACCCATTTTGGAAGAACACCAACACTTACCTTTTCTTCTCCTCCTCCCTTGCACCCCCTACTTTGGGAAGGAGACAAGCTCCATACTTATCCATCACATCTCTCAAACTAGCCTTTATATATCCCAATAAAATCAGCCGTTTTGACCTCATTTCTCTTCACATCAAACACAAAGAAACCGTAGAAAACCTTATCCAATTAGGTCTTAGAGAAACGTCAAAAACTCTAAACAATTCTCTCTCTTCCTCCCCTCCCTCTTCTTGCCGCCACCACCACAACACCAGACCCCCACCTCAGCCACCATGTCCAGACACCACTTTAGCCACTCATATGTCCACCACCACCACCGTCACTACCTCTTCCTTCTTTTCTCCCTTTTGCCGAGAGTAACACCACCACTCACCACCTCCATCCCTCATCCTCCTCTTGCAAGGAGCAACCAGAAGCACCACCACTCCTCCCCGGAGCCAAAACGGTCGAGCCAAGCCGCCCAGCAGCTTCAGAGTACGGCCAACAGCCCTAACGTCACCACCGAGCTGTTTTTGGTTTTCAAAAGTTTAAAGCTTCGTTTTTCCTTCCTTTCACCTCCGAACCTTCAAAGATCCTTCCATTAAGCCTCCTACCATCTATCCAGCCCTCCTAGCGCGAAGATCCAGCTAAGGCGAGCCCAAAATCTCCTCCCGAGCCCTTCCGAGGAAAAAGACAAAGTTTGGGTGAGATATCCTTCCTCCTCTTGTTTTTCACGTGTAAAGGGTAGTCTAACATGCTCCTGTAGGTCAGGGTTAGAGTCAGGAAAAGTGGGAAGAGCTAACAACCACGAGAAGGGTCACAATGAGCTCAATTAGAAGCTCGGAGCCTAGACTCGCTGCCGCGAGTAAAAACTGGCCAATACAAGTTCTCTCTCACCGCAGCGAGTGAACCTTGTTGTCGCGGCGAGTGTGAGATTTGGGTAAGCCTTGGGGCTCCCCGGTTTTGCCACGTCGATAGCTCTCTTGCGGGGGCAAGCCCTACTCCCGCGGCCGCAACACCCCCTAGCTCATAGGGTGCTCGCCGGGTGTGTTTCACGGCGGTGTAACTATATTTCCCTGCGGTGAAATACCCCTTAGTCGATGGTTGCTTGATGATTCTTGGGGAGATTTGATGAACACTTTCGAAAACCGGATCTCATGTTTGAGGATTTGAAATGAATGACTTGCCGACTTGAACTCGGGTTTTTGGAAAATGAACTTACGAACATTTTCAATGGTCGAAAGTCCTAACTATTTAACTCGGATTTTGAAACTGTTTTGGAGCTAACTTGGGGATTCGACTTGTTCGGTGACTGACTAGCATGATGTTATGAATGAGTGACTAATAGCATGTATGTGTGACTAATGGCATGATATCATAGTTGATAATGCATATTTCATATAGGCATTATAGGTAGTTCTTATTGCATTTAGATAGGAGTTTTGCATATGTGTTGGTCGATCTATTTCCGTATCTTTCTTGTGAAGTGTTCGAGTTCGGAATCTATGACTTTTTAGTGTTTATTCTGCAGTTTTACATTCCGACCTTGGATGAGATCTTGGAAGAGCTTAAATGACATATTTTGGAGCATAAGAAGGCTAAGGTACAAAGGAGCAAGGAAGCACAACGTCGAAGCTAAGAAGAAAGTTTATCACTGTTAGGATGACGACCGCCACTACCTCGTGTTCAGCATTGTCGACTTTAAGTCCGAAGATCTTATTAGAATATTATATTATTATATTATTTCCTAGGGTTTCCATGACTTTATTTAGGTTATTTTTCATTCCCATTCAGCCGTGTGCTGTTTTGATGAGAGGAGAGACTTACTTTGAGAGATATTAGCATTACTTTGGCTATGAGTGGCTAAACTCATAATTTCGCATGTGATTCGAAGACATTGGTGAATGAATTGTGAGGATTTGATTTCTTTTAGTTATTTCTAAGTATATTTATCATCTTATTCTTATTGATTATATTTGTGTTCCTTTCTATGATTGATCACCATCTTAGTAATTGTATCTATGCTATAAATTCGTTATTGTTTTCTAGATAGCAAACGAAGCCAATGATTTAGTGATATTTATATGTCTTTGTAGTGGATGATTTTGATTGATCTATGTCGAGTAGGTGTTTATAGGGACGAGAGGGTTGCTCTCTTGTCTTCTATTTGCATTGAATCGATATGTCAATTGGTCTTAGAACTTGAGTGTTTAATGCTATTCTTTAGTGATATTGAATAAGAAGATTGTATCTTTGCGGATCTATCAACCCTAATCAAGTCAAAATATGCTTATAAATATCTATTGTATCAATCCTATGATCTTGAACCTCAACCATTGTCGAGAATTAGAGGTGAAATGCTTTTGTATATTATTACCACTACTTTGGAATCGTTGATCTATTTGCTTTACTTTGTCATCAATTTTCCATAAACTATTGTTATTGTCTTAAGAATCATTGTTAGAAATATTGTAACCATTTTTCTCCGTGGGTTCAACTTCGGACTTCATCGCTATACTAGTTTATTAGTTTATCAGTCTCTTAGTTTACTAATCTATTGGTTTGGATATTATTGATATTAAGTTATAGCATGAGTAGTATCCTGCGAAATGTTATACATGATGACTAGATGTTTTGTAAGAGTATGATCGGATAAGAATGCGAAATTGGCTATGTATGTTATGGATGTTGTTGTAATCTGATGAGTTGGAGAATGATGTTATGAGATGATTGATCATGTTGAATGGAAAGTATGAATCATGTGAGCGTGTTTATCTACCCGATTGTATGTGTGTGTGATATATGGTTAGAGTAGCCATAGACGTAGACTCATTATATTCTCGATATATATCTAGGTAATACTCTGTGATTGTGACTTGCTGTGTTCCGGGTTTAACATTTTGTTGCTCTGCTTAGCAAGGTAAGTTTCTTCGGAGCTTACTCAGATTGAACCGAACACTTCCCTGGTTATATGTGCATGATATACTAGGTGTTGCATAAGCATAAGAGAATGAGCATCCCTATTCTGAGCACTTCCCTGCTTATATGTGCATGATATACTAGTTGTTGCATATATGTGCATGATATACTAGGTGTTGTAGTACCATGCTAGGACTTGCACTCATGAATGAGCATCCCTATTTTGTATGTGTTTGAAACAAAACGGATGTGAAGTAACTAGGGTCTTTGCTAGGGTCATAGGACGGTCCAGTCCTACCAGGTCTTGTCCTGAGTCATTCGAGTCATGAGTAACACCTTTATGAGATTATGAGCATGAATATGATTATGAATATGATGACAGTTGTCAACATCATGAACGAATGATGAATATGGTGAAATAGAATGCATTCACGAGATGGCCATTCTCCGCCCTATCGGGAAGGGGTGTGGAGCCACTTGGCATTCTGTGTTAGGGCCCTGTTTAATGTCTTCCGTATTTATATAAATTGTGTGCATGCTTGTGTGTTTAATTCATGTCCTGCATTATAAGCATGATATTAGGAATAGTGTGTATGTGTGCTTATATGTGGGGACCAGCCAAGTGTAGACCTCAATCTGATCCTATGCCCGCTTATGTTTTTAGGTATGTGAGGTGTGTGTATGATGCTGATATGCTTTATAATCAATGTGGGACCTTTTTGCATGGCGTCTGAGGGAGCGCTCTATGACTCTGACTTCATCACATCAACTTGGTATTTTGGGATTTCAGATTTATGTTTTGACCCGGCTGTGCCATTGCACACTCGATGTATTTGGTTTTTAGACTATGATACTTGGTTTGGATGCTAAAATGGTTTTCTCAACTTAGTTCGTAGGACAGGTACAGGGGTGTTATCCCGAGTCTCCAATGGACATTGCGATAATTTGGGTTGGAAATCTCACTTTTCGCTATTGATGTTTGCTTTAAAATGTCAACATGTACTCGATGCGCAAGATCTGAACAAAGGATTCTGTCCTTCAAAACATAACTCGGGGTTTTTAATCCCAGGCCGTTTCAAAGGTGGTATCAGAGGGAAGTTTTGCAATCCGAGTACCAAAGGTTGGAAGAGATTTTGCAAACCGCCCAAGGATTTCAAATGGCTTTGAAAATGATTTCAAATGGGCAAAATGAATTGAATTGAACCTAACCCTAGACAAACCTATAGGGTCAAACTTGCTGGTAGAGACCAAGGCGATAGATCGTTCCTTAAGGATGTACAATCGGGGAACGGTAGGAAAAGTACTATATTTTATTTGCAGGTGGGCCTGGAAGACTCCAAGGAGTACACCACAAAGGCTGGAGTATTTGGGTTCGGAGACCGTGAGGTGTTTATATCAATGGGGCTCGAGGGTGATCCTCCTCAAAGGGGATCATATTAATCGTTGAGTGCTTTTGTGATGAGTGTTAAACTTAACCCTTTCATGTAGCGCTCATGGCCGATACTAGACGCGGTCTAGTCGAGCGTGGGGGTCAGTGATAGAGATATTTTTGCAGTCGTTAAATGCTGTCAAATAGTTCTGACCTAACCTAACTATTGTAGTTTGACAAGTGCAGGTCGAACCTATAGAGACTTGTGCAATTCATATGTTCAATTCGTATGCTAAAGTGAGAATAGTATGAAAATAGGGTTTTGAAAGTATGATGAGTAACTCAAAAGTAAGTAAATGAATCAATGATGATGATTGATGAAAATATGTGAGAAACACGCTTGATTAATTAGTATCCACCCTCAATTTGGATTCTGATCATTGAAATTCCCTGAACCTATTATTGTTGAGCAACCTATTGTGAAAAGCAATTGTACATTGACAATAACTTTCAATTCCTTCCCTGCGAATGGTGAATATTTTAACTAGACTCTAAACATCTTTATTGATGAATAACCTAGATACTATCCAGATTCAATTCAACAATAGCAATGCACACCAAGGAAATTCAATAGGAACATTTGAAATAAATCAACTGGCAATAAACCAATTGTATCTTTATCCCCATGCAATCAACCAAGGCAACTAGCCTTAGATGATCACAAGTTGCTACTACGATCTAAGTTCTTTAACTAGCGTCCCTATAGATCTAGTGATAGATTGAATCCAAGTAATATTAGGTGGCCAATCCAATAGAACAAAAAATGAATCATAAGCAATGACAACGGAAGAAAAAGATTACTCAAAAGTAAATAGAGTAGAGAATATCTCACGAAATATCAAATAGAAAGCTTCAAACAAATCAATCAAACAAAAGAGGAGTTTAGTTCGCCATAGCACAAAAGCTCTCCTCTATGGTTTCTTCAATTGCTAAATGGTTCATAAAACTTCTTCTAAAAGCCCCTAAAATAGGCATCCAAAAGGGTTACAAAATAACCTAACTAAAGATAAGTAATTCAACAAGAGGAGCGGGGCGCTCATCGCACAGTCAAAGCCGTCAGATTTCTTGATCAAGGCTGTACAAGATATTGGTGTTATGATTTAGAGCCGCATTGCGGACACCCGAGCTCTTCAGATGTGCCCATCATCAGAGACTACACAGATCTGTTTTCTGATGAGAAACTATAACAGACCAAAGATAAATATTCAGGTTGCGTTTCGAAGGTTGGGTACCTTCGTTTCGGATCTTGCAATCCAAGTACGGGTCGAGGTTTTAAACCTCGAAAGTTAGTTTCGAAAGAAGGCATTTCGAACCCCAAAATACACGAAGGCTCGTTGGGTACCCAGAACCTGTCCTAGTTGACTAAGTCACTTCAAAACATTTGGAATTCAAAACATGAGAAAAAGGCAAATTTGTGTATAACTTGCCACGACAGAGCCGGGTCAAAACCAAAATACGAGAAATACGAGTGTAGAAAACATCCAAGTTTATAAGTCAAAAAGTCAGTCTCTTGACCCACAATCGTCCAAAATGGTACCCCGTTATAGAACAACAAGCATCAACCTATAAACATACCTACGAAATATAGACGGGCATGGGATCAGATTTAGGCCCGCACATGGCTAGCCCCCACAAATAGGCACACATATACACTAATCCTAAATAAAGATTCTTATAATGTTGTAAAGAATCTTAAACACACAAGACATGTGTAACGGCCTAAGTATAAATATCCAGGTTACATTTTGAAGGTTGGATACCTTCGTTCGGATCTTACAATCCAGGTACGGGTCGAGGTTTCAAACCTCAAAAGACTATCCTTTTAAAGCGGGGATTCCGGACCCCAAAGCAATCGGGGGGCCGTTGGGGAAAAGAAGGTACAGCTTGCCACGGTGAAGCCGGGTCAAAACCAAAAACATGGCAAATACGAGTATCCAAATTATCCAACTTTATATGTATGAAAGTTGGTCTTTCAGTCCAATAATCGCCAAAAGGGGACCCCATCATATAGACATCGAGCACTCAAAATCTGCAGAAAATAGCTTTAAAAGAAGAATGGGGAAAAGAGAGTCAGATCGAGCCATGCATGCGGGACCGGCAGTCCTCGCTGAGGCCACATAGTATGTGCTATACCTAATAAAGATGCTCTAATGCAGTACGAAAGTTAAAGACACTAGCATGCTCCTAGTTATAATAATGTGCAGAAATACTGTAAAGGCCCCAAGACAATGCCCAATGGCATATCCCTCTCATACTCCACACCCTTTCCATGAGCGGAACTGTCCAACACGGTACCCATTTCCTCGTGGTGGTTCACGGACCATGGAATAAACATCAACATAAAGTAACCAAGCTTGCCCGATGGTGTTGGGCTATAGTAACATGCTCATATTGACTCGATTGACTCAGGGCACCCGATCAGGATGGGCTACCCTATGACCCTAGCAAAGACTCTAGGACTATCACAAATAACGCCCGTTCTCGTTTCAAACGCATAAAGTAAGCATATGCTCATTGAATTAGTGCAACCTAAACAGGATACTACATGTTCATGCTTTTATGCATATGCAACACCTAACATAAAATGCAACAACAGGCATGAAAGTCCATCCTGAGTAAGCCCCCTATGGAACTTACCTGAAGATACAGAACAACAGGATGATACAAGAAAGGGCCCAATACAAGTCCAAAGCAATCCAAAAGCAATACACACCTATCATCAAGTCATTTCCATAAGTCACCGGACCAACATTCATACGCACGAAATCGAAGTTCTCAACATACTCAAAACCACCCGATAGTGAAACCGTTTTCCAAAACCTTTCTGATACGATCAACATCAACCAAAATCATTTACCTCCAATCAAACCCATTGATAAAATCGTACCAATCATATTTCCAAACTTTTTTCTCAAAACCAACATTATCAAACCAAGACAAAGAATCCCGACATTAAACATTTAAACCTTAAAACCAATTTCTCAAAATCATATTATCAAAACGATCCCGACATCTCGATCTCAAAATCACAAACCCTTTTAAATAGTTCAAACAACATTTGTCTAAAATAACACCAATCAAAACCTAACAATCACTCTAAAACTACTTAAACCACATTTTTAAACAACATAAAATGCATAGTCCAAATACTATTATTTTCCAACACTCTTATAATATACAATTTCCAGAAACATATTATCTTCTTGTTCAGAAACAATAGCAGTAATAATAATAATATAAATCATATAATGTAACATAACAATTAGATAACATATATGTAATAAAACAACAACTACCTAAAATTCCAACAAGCCCAACCCGGATTGAAATAAAAGGAAAGAAGAAGAGGAAGCCCAACACACTCAAACCCAGAATCCAGCCCACCCGAAAAGAAAACCCGGACAAAGAAAACTAGGGAAGAATCCGGATCTAACCCGCCCAGAAGCTGAAGGAAATGAAGGGAAAAAAAGGATCCGGATGAAGACCCGACCCACCCAAATAGACCCAAAAAATTAGGCCCAATAGGATCCATCTCCCACCCAAGGAAAAAACAGAGCTCTGGTTCATTGACGGAAACATGCCGGAAGAGAAAGTAAGGGATCTGACCTGCCGACGAACCCTTTTTCGAGCCCCCATCTCTCCTAGTCCAACCAACAACCCAATCCGACCACAACCAATAGAAAACGACTAAAACGAAATCAAGGGAGAAGAGGAAACGGAGCTAACCGAGGATGGTTTCGAGATTCACCGGCGCTGCTCGGAGTGAGTTGCTCAAGCTCGTCGGAGGCGGAATGGCGTCGGAATGGACTAGGACAAAAGGAAATTTCTTTGAGGCACAGGTGTATAGCGGATTCAAGTCGGAAACGGAGGATTCGAGGCTTACCTAACCGGAAACAGAAACACAGGGAATGCCGGCGGTGACGGGGTGGTCCGACTGCGAAAGGGGAAAGGTGATGCTGATGTCAACTGCTGCTGCTCGTTCAGAGAGGAAGAGGAGGCGAAGGCTGTGGGCACTCGGAACAGCGCTCGAGTGATGCTCCTTCGAAAACAAAGGAATGAGATGGGGTTCGGCTTGGGTGAAAGAGGGGAGGATCGATAGTGGAGCTGACGGAGCTTCTGGCGGCGCCGATTGTTGCTGCTGGCGACTATCAATGGTGGTGGTGGGGCCGTGGTGCTGAAACGAAGTGAAAAGGAGGGAGTTTGTGGATAAGGATGTGAAGGAAAGAAGGGGGGAAATGGGTTTGCTGGGAAAACAATGTGAAAGATGAGAGGCGTGCCTTCTGAAATCAACAACGGGAGGGGGTGTATTGGCATACAGTGGTGCAGGCAAGAAGACAAGGAGGGGAGGATTTGGTTGCTTGTAGAAATAAAAGGTAGGAAGGAAAAGAATACAAAATAAGATGGTCCCAAAACTCCAAATTTTAAACACCCGGAATATAAACCTTAAACCTGCTTACCCGACTTTATCCCGACAAGTTTAAAATACTCCTCAATTTTCCAAATCCGAATTTAATAAATGAAATCCGAACATTATTTTTCAATTCTTGGCATATAAAAGCAGAGTATAATACATTTTAAATTTCCAATTAAATAATATCGGAACTTGCTTCGAAATATTTAGGATAAATCCAATAGCTCGATGACTGAAATTTCAAGTCTCCCGAATCTTAGAAATCGAGATGATTATAAATCATTATTTTAATTATTTAATATTATAAAATTTCTCGGTCTTTACATTCATCCACCTCTAAAAAGAGGTCTCGTCTCCGAGACTTAAATCATTCTAAAACAAGGGGATGAAGTTTGAAATTGGTGAGTCCAAGGATCATGTCATTGGCCCCGTAAGCACCTCATAAGGGCATGTATGAGGTCCTCACTGCACCCTCAACGTGATCATAATATTTCCAATTGGTCGTAGCAAGTATGCGATATGGGCCCCTACCACACCCTTACCTTAATCTTTCGGTTATATCATAACTCGAAAGCAACTATAGCGCCTCTACTAGGTCTTAGCAAGCATTCTAAATGCGCCCCTATAAAATGCTTGTATCCACTTCTTGAGGCGTTATAATATAAGCCCGGGTTGAAGAGTTTCAGAAAAGGAATTCCGCAATTGAAAGAGATTAGCCTCAAAATCGTTGAAATTCTCGGTAACGTTTATTCTTTAAAATTCCAAGTAATTCTTTTCCAAACCGCTAAAAATCTTCAAATAAGACGTTTAACCAAGCAACTTTACACCAAAACAAGTAAAATCCTTTCGATCAAAATTTCGTCAAAATCTTCCAAAATCAAATAATCTTCCAAAATCGTTGACTACTTGCACTTCATGATCGCAAACTCCATCATAGACATAAAGAAAACTACTTTGAATTGAAATAATGTAAGAAAGATTACAACTGAAACTCCCAACTCTCTCGGCCTTCTCTTTCTCTTCCTAACGAAGGTTACACAATTTCTTATATGCTTGGATTGGATGATTGAAACCTAGCCCCCAAGGGCTTTATTTATAGCTAAACTAGTCCTTGCTAGCCAAGGAAATAAATCTCTATCCTACTTACTAAAGATAAAACTTCCTACTAAATAAAATAAAACAAATAAAATCTCCCTAGGGTAAATACGAGTTAACCCATAAGGATGGATGTTCCACAAGGAGATAAAAGATCTTCTCTTCTTCATTAATCAATCTTCATCCTGTTAGGATTCGACAAAACATGTCCCGACACTCTGTGGTTCCACTCGACATTGAGTAGTGTCACTCGATATCAAGTCACTCCATGCATTTTTAGTGAACCTCACTCGATCTCGTGTGATCTCTGTGGTGTCGATTGCTTTTCTCTTCCTTGGCTCTAAATGTTGCTTGTCTTCAGCCGACGTCGAGTCATCTAGTAGACGTCGAGTGGATTTAGTAGACATCGAGTGAAAATCCAGCTCGGTTCCTTCTTCTTCGAATCGCTCCAAAATGTCTCCGATTTCTACAAAATTAAACAGAAACTTGTGTAGACCTCCATAACTCACAACTAAACATAAACTACACAAATCTCATACATCCCTAACCCAAAAGTATAAAATAAGATCCGAAATCGGGATGAAAGTATAGGTAAAACATGACAAAATAAGAGCACATTACCAACTCAACAAAGTTGTCTTCCATGATATATGTATCCTTGAAATAGCTATCAAGCTGTAATGCCAATTTGATTTTTCGTATTCATAGATTCTGTAACCTTATCTTCAATGATTTCCTTCACAGTTGTAACATATAAAGACAATGTCCAATTCACTTCCTTCAATTCACTTATTTGAATCAAACTCCCCGAATTAGTGTCATTCTCAATAAAAAAAAGGCTCATTAGTTTTCTTGAATGGATTTAAGTGGTTGAATTGAATATTAGGAGCCAAACCGTCACTATTGATGAATCTGTTCTCTATCTCACTTTTCATCTCATTCATAATCACAGACTGCCTCATGACAATTACCTTTAATGACACATCCCCAACAAAAACTAAACCATCATCTTCTCACTTCCATTCTCCACCAAATTTTACTATTTTCAGATTGGGCTCCATTATACATGAGCATTGGTGAAATCGATTAAAATTGATAAATATATTTTGATGGCACATACTATTTTTCATCACCCCAATTAACTATTCTTGTAGCTACATTAATGGAAGGCATTACAGGTGTTTATATCAAAGTAATGCATTAATGACATGCATACAATTGTATTCAAACTCATATACCAATATTTAGGTTATAGTACAAGTTAGGTTACAGTACTACAATTGATACGTTTGGGTTACCCAATCCTCCACCTCAGGGATAAAGATCAAGAACCACGCCGTATATTTGCCTGATCTTGCAATGCTCTTCCGATATCTCCTGATTAACAATTGAATTAAACTAATTAGCCTACTAGTTAAAAAGATAGAAATTAACTTAACAAAATTAAACTAAACTAAGTAAAAACTAACTAAAAGCAACAGGTTTTATAACTTAAGAAAATTAAGCAACTAATAGTGATGGAAATAGATTAACAATTTAAACTAATGAATTAGCAACAAAACAAAGGCAAACAAGGGACAGGTGCGCGCGAGGAAGATCCGGATTGCGCTGAAGCATAGGACGTCTCAGGGACCGTGCCTGCCGGAAGCGGAGGTCAGACGTGAGGATACGGGAGCACCGAAGACAGGCTCCTCAGAGCGCTGGGTGTGCGCAGGAGCCGTCGAAGTCGAGGACGGAGCCGGGGAGTCTAGGCACGCACGCTGGAGGCGAGCGCGAGTGATAGCATGCATTTAGGTAGGCATAATAGGTTGCATTTAGCTTAGTTAAGATGCATTTCATGGATGGATTAAGCACGATCTGCATATTAGTTCTCTATGTTGTCGGAGTCGGAATCTACACGCTTTTATTGATTATTTCAGGTAATGGTGGATCCGAGGAGGAGACATGAGTTGATAACGCATTGGATGAGAATGTCTAGTTGATCGAAGATCTCAAGAGGTCCTGAGAAGAAGAAGCAAGCCTAAACGAAGAACAAGTCTGCAGAAGTTGTCGCCAGACATGATAAACTTGTTTTACACTTTCTGGAAGCCTCGGTTGTCCGATTGACTACTATGACCATGCGTTGGAAAGCTCTTTCAGAGAGCTACAACTTTCCTGTTGAGAAGAAGAGCAAATTCGAGACGGATTTTTCGGGAAAGACCGATGCAACGGCCGCAGCATGTATGCCGCGGCCGCCGCCAGGGCCGATGCAGCAGGGCTGCGAGGAAATGCTGATGCTGCGGCCACAACATCCATGCGGCGGCCGCCGCTTTTGCCGTCAGCGATTATGCGCTGCATTTTGATTAATGAAAATCCTAGAACCTATTTGTTTATTTTGTGGCCGACTTTGGATGTTTTAAAAGGCCAAGTTTTATGTTATTTTCATTACTTCTATTCTATTCTTTCTTCCATTAGACACTTTACAGATTTGGAGCAACGTCTTCACTGAGGAACTAAACTCTTCTATTCTGCCTGCAATTTGAAGCTTTATTTGGATTGATTTTGAGTTTCTAATTCTCGTTGTTGTTTCCTATATTTGAATGCTTCAACTTCTTTGTGCTTGACTGTCTAGTGTTTTATTCTATCTAGCCCGCGCAACTAGTTAGAATCAATTCAATTGCTAAGGTTTTGTAGATTCCTGATTGTGAACCTTAACCTAAGTGCAAACTTGTTCCTTTAGGGTTGATTGAACTAATTGAACAAGTAGGAAGTTGAATGTGTTGTTAAATCCTTCTTTAGAGACTGCAAATACCTTGGCTAATCTCTGAACTTAAAGCTATCAATTGGGGTAAATCCTTCTTTAGGGACTGTTCGATTGATAAGGGTTTCTAGTACTGATTGGACTAGTAACTATATTAGGTCGGGACAAGGGCATTCATAGGAAACTTAATAGGACGAGAAGAAGTTACAAGGATTGATTCAATCCAATATAGTGGAGAATTGTAGGTAGAATTGCTTTTCCAAATTGTCTTAAACAAATTCCATTTACTTTGCTTGCTTACTCCGCTTTGATAAAAGGCGGAACTTTCACACAAAAACCCCCTCTTTGGTTACTTTGATTGACACTTGAATCAAACTAGAATTATAACTTTCCATGTGGATCGACCTCTTGCTTATTGCTATACTTGCTATAGGTTTGAGTTTTCTTTGGCGGATCAACGATAGGTTTTCCCTCCGTCAAATTTGGCGTCGTTGCCGGGGAAATTTATTAATTCTTGTGTGTTTTTAGTGCTGATTTTTGGTGTGGACCACTTACATGGTCTTCACTCTTCCTACTAACATATGTTGATGGTGAGGTTATTGCAGTTACCTGGAGAGAATTTTCATCAATAATTTATCAGACTGCAGGAGTACATTAACGATGTTTATTCATGGGGATATCAAGCTAGTATAAGGGAAGTGCTTCTATGCATCTTTGATGGCATGACTGCTGAGACACAAAGTCTTGCCGAGCGCCTTAGTGATGGAGTTTTATTAGATATGGGACTCTCGGAGATGTGGGAATTTTTCTGCTACATGGATAATCATTGTGCGCAGAACGAGTCACTTTCTCCAGTATCTCAAATCGTTGAGACCTCTGTTGCACCTCTTGAAGTCATTGTGGAAAATCCCTAGCTCCCCCATTGATGAATCTGATCTAGATCCTACTGCTGAGGCTACAGAGAAAGTAAAGGTTGTCTCCTTCACTAGAGAGAATATTGGTGGACACGTTGATCCATTTGACTGCTACTTTGACAAGCCACCAGTAGAACTAAATTGGTGGTATTATATACCCTTTGTGGGTAGTCAAGCTCCTGAATACAATAAGTCTAAACGGTTCTTGAATGTATTATTATTTAGTTTCAATTTATTTGTACGTAGCGCATGCTTGTTTGTTAGTTGTGTACAAGAGTTTGACAGATTGCTGAGGGCTTTGACTATGTTTGATTAGTGTCTTGAGTTTCAACATTACGTCGAGCCAACGACTTGAAACAAAGGCGCTTCTCGGGAGGCAACCCGAGGTAAGTTCTCTTTCCTTTTCATTTAGTCGATTTTCGTTTCCTTCACCTTGTTTACATTTGATTTACTTTTGTTGTCTTTAGTGTTTCATTAAGGACAATGAAAACTTTAAGTGTGGGGGAGAGAAATTCTGTATATAGAGTGCATTTAGGAGTTCATATTTCAATTTCTGCATCATGTTTAATTTCTATAATCATTTTTATTAATTTTCGTTTATTTTCGTATTTAAGAGAAACGAAAAAAAAACAAAAAATAATCATGCATTGCATACATATGTGTTATTCAAATACCCATCTAGCTTATTTTGTCCTATAATTTAAATTTCAAGCATGTTCATAAAAATCCCATGGAGTTCTGGATGTTTTGATTATTGTCTTTATTTGATTTTTGTGGAACATGAGCTAGCAAATATAATTGAGCATGTATGATTGAGCTAAAGTATGATTGAAGTCCTCAAAACATGACCTTGTGAGAATGTTTAGTCTTATTTGAAATCTTTTGCTCACTTGTGTGAATTACTCTCCTTGTGTTGCTACCTCTTGGCATTGACTGCAGTATCTATTTTTCAAGACCGACTCACATGTTTGTTACTTGCGGAGTTTATGTTTATATTTTGAGTCTTTTGATTAGAATTTGTGCATATTTAGTGAATAAGGTGGCAATGGTTGATGCACTTAGTAACCGGATCTATGCATGACACCCATGGGTATGATTCGCGCAAAAAGGTGTTGAAAACTATCCACTAGGAAAGGAAGCTTGATCATTGAGTAACCAGGTTCATTCATGACACCCATGTTTACGACTTGCGTCAAAAGATGTTCAAGTGGACTTCATATTAGTAGGTTGAGGTGTTGATAGACCGGGGCCATTCATGACACCCATGCTTGCGCTCCGCGTAAGGAAAGCATCAAGACAAGAAAAAAAGAAAAAAAAAAAAGAAAACAAAACAAAAGAAAAAAAAGTGTCACATTTTATTTAGTTGTCTTTATTGTGTCCCACAAGTAATGGCATTTCGGTAGATATTTGGTGATATGGTGGTCAATGTCTATGAGCTTAGTGCATTTTGGAATGAGTTGAGAGTTGTATCTTAAAGCCTAAACACATGAGTGAAACACATATTTCTGGTGAGGATGGATGATGTCTACTTCTAAGTTTTGATCACTGGAATGCATGCTATGACGTTTGTTTGCTTGGCTTATGTTTTAACTTGCTATGATGTTTCTTTTTGATGAGGTTGAAAATTGAAGGGATTTCTTGTGGGATCCGTTGATTCATGTTCATTCTATCATTGCTTGAAGACAAGCAAAGGTTAAGTGTGGGGGATTTTGATAGCATGCATTTAGGTAGGCATAATAGGTTGCATTTAGCTTATTTAAAATGCATTTCATGGATGGATTAAGCACGATTTGCATATTAGTTCTCTATGTTGTCGGAGTCGGAATCTACACCCTTTTATTGATTATTTCAGGTAATGGTGGATCCGAGGAGGAGACATGAGTTGATAACGCATTGGATGAGAATGTCTAGTTGATCGAAGAAGCTTACATGAAGATCTCAAGAGGTCCTGAGAAGAAGAAGCAAGCCTAAACGAAGAACAAGTCTGCAGAAGTTGTCGCCAGACATGCTGAACTTGTTTTGCACTTTCTGGAGGTTTCGGTTGTCCGATTGACTATTATGACCATGCGTTGGAAAGCTCTTTCAGAGAGCTACAACTTTCCTGTTGAGACGAAGAGCAAATTCGAGACGGATTTTCCGGGAAAGACCGATGCAGCGGCCGCAGCATGTATGGCGCGGCCGCCGCCAGGGCCGATGCAGCAGGGGTGCGAGGAAATGCTGATGCTGCGGCCGCCACATTTGCCGTCAGCGATTATGCGTTGCATTTTGATTAATGAAAACCCTAGAACCTGTTTGTTTATCTTGTGGCCGACTTTGGATGTTTTAAAAGGCCAAGTTTTATGTTATTTTCATTACTTCTATTCTATTCTTTCTTCCATTAGACACTTTAGAGATTTTGAGCAATGTCTTCAATTACGAACTAAACTCATCTATTCTGCCTGCAATTTGAAGCTTTATTTGGATTGATTGTGAGTTTCTAATTCTCATTCTTGTTTCCTATATTTGAATGCTTCAACTTCTTTGTGCTTGATTGTCTATTGTTTTATTCTATCTAGCCCGCGCAACTAGTTAGATTCAATTCAATTGCTAAGGTTTAGTAGATTCCTGATTGTGAACCTTAACCTATGTGGCAAACTTGTTTCTTTAGGGCTAATTGAACAAGTAGAAAGTTGAATGTGTTGTTAAATCCTTCTTCAGGGACTGCAAATACCTTGACTAATCTCTGAACTTAAAGCTATCAATTGGGTTAAATCATTCTTTAGGGACTGTTCAATTGATAAGGGTTTCTAGGACTGATTGGACTAGTAACTATATTAGGTCGGGACAAGGGCATTCATAGAAAACTTAATAGGACGAGAAGAAGTTACAAGGATCGCTTCAATCCAATAAAGTGGAGAATTGTAGGTAGAATTGCTTTTCCAAATTGTCTAAAACAAATTCCATTTACTTTGCTTGCTTACTCCGCTTTGATAAAAGGCGGAACTTTCACACAAAAACCCCCTCTTTGGTTACTTTGATTGACACTTGAATCAAACTAGAATTATAACTTTCCCTGTGGTTCGACCTTTTGCTTATTGCTATACTGGCTATAGGTTTGAATTTTCTTTGGCGGATCAACGATAGGTTTTTCCTCCGTCAAATTTGATCAACGATAGGTTTTCCCTCTGCGAGCGAAGGCTCTGAGGTTCTGGGAGCGAGGACTGCCATGAGCGACCCCAAGGGCCAGGCTCCTTGCGACAGTTTGAATTTGGGTTTAGGTTGTGTTTGGTTCTTTCCGATTACAAGAGGTTGAAGGTGATGATGTTGGTGAACGGTGATGGTGATGAAGTGTCGAAGGTGATAGAACATAAAAGTAATGATAGTGGTTGGGATTGAAATCGAAGAACCCTTTAATCTATGAAGGGGTTCCTCAATTCTATTCAGTCTCATTAATTCAATAGAACTACAATGTTTAAATAGAAAAGCTATAAACCAATTCTATCATGCAAGATAGAATTTTGGTTTCTTAAAGATAGAATTTTAATCCTAAAGATAAAGTAAACCTAGAAGATAAAACTTAATCTAAAATCCTAATATAGAAAATAATAAAATATGATAATTAAGAAAGCCTAAAGATAGACTCTCCTAACCATCTTATTTAACCTAACTAAGAAATACTAAAAATAAGCAATTCTATAATTAGACTCCAACTAACATAGGAGTTACTAAAAATAGAATATATTAAAAACAAGAAATATAAATAATAAAATAATTAACGTCGGTTCTTCAACGACTCCCAAGGCGGAGCCTTCTTCTTCCGCTTGAGGATGACATCATTCTCCTCCATTTGAAATCGACTCGTGCTCGAGTCGTCGCCTGAATCAAGATCGTTGTTTGATCCACAGAAGGCCATCTTGACCCGCTTCATTCTCCCCCTTTTATCTTCGAATCGTCCTCGAATTGAGTCATTGAAGAGCAGTAGGGAAGGAGCAACCTCCAAAAAGTAACTTCCTTGACAATCAACTTGAGATGGTGCCAACAGAATTTGAGGCAAAGGAACCCCAAAAACAACACCTGTCATAGGGATCATCGAGCAATCAAATGGAACAAAATCAAAAGGGTCAATAACCCTATGAACTCTAGAATTCTCAACATTAGGAACATTGTCAAGAGGTACAATATCTAACTCAAGAAAAGTGTCCCTAACGTCCTCATCGTTGTCGTTAGAAGCAACCACATCATCTGGCGCAGCACTACAGTCCACTTGCAGCGAAGATTCAGAGGTCTTAACGGAGGATTATGATGTGAGCCTAAATCGTCATGTTTTACATTTACTTTTATATCGATTTCTGCATACATTTCATGCATATGGGTTAGAATAATGCATAATTTGTGTAGTTTATATTTATTTGCAATATATAGAGGTCTACACAAGTTTTTGTTATATTTCGCAGAAATCGGACGCACTTTGGAGCTTAAAGGAAAGTCATGAAGAAGCTAAGGATGGTGCAGCGGGAGGAAACACCACTTTTCGCCATTCATCATTCTGAATCAAGCTTTGATGTCTTCATGAGAGTTGTAGCCCTCGAAAAGAGCTTTCCAACGCATGCTCATATGCGTCAATCCGACGAACGCGGACTCGGGAAAGTGCGTTTCAAGAACATAGCAGAATGCTGAAAACTGTCAAAGAGGTCGATATCGACCACTTTTGGTCGATATCGAGTTGATCTCGTCGACCAGGAATGCCAGAAATCGACCAGATGCTTGGAGCAACATTGAAGAGGTCGAAATTCACATATGATGCCGAGATTGAGTGAGCTGAGAAGATGAGGTCGATATCGACCTAACTTGGTCGATATCGAGTGACCACCAGAGACGGATTCGAGTCGATTCCGAGTCCGAGTGCTGAGCTGACTTTTTTCCACATGAAGCAAGAGATATTCTATCAACTCAATGGAAGTTTGAATTTGGGTTTAGGTTGTGTTTGGATCTTGCCGATTGCAAGAGGTTGAAGGTGATGATGTTGGTGAACGGTGATGGTGATGAAATGCCGAAGGTGATAGAACATAAAAGTAACGATAGTGGTTGGGATTGAAATCGAAGAACCCTTTAATCCATAAAGGGGTCCCTCAATTCTATTCAATCTCATTAATTCAATAGAACTACAATGTTTAAATAGAAAAGCTATGAATCAACTCTATCATGCAAGATAGAATTTTGGTTTCTTAAAGATATAATTTTAATCCTAAAGATAAAGTAAACCTAGAAGATAAAACTTAATCTAAAATCCTAATATAGAAAATAATAAAATATGATAATTAAGAAAGCCTAAAGATAGACTCTCCTAACCATCTTACTTAACCTAACTAAGAAATACTAAAAATAAGCAATTCTATAATTAGACTCCAACTAAATTAGGAGTTACTAAAAATAGAATATATTAAAAATAAGAAATATAAATAATAAAATAATTAACGTCGTTTCTTCAACGACTCCCAAGGTGGAGCCTTCTTCTTCCACTTGAGGATGACATCAACAATCAAGCCCCCAACAACATAGATTACGAAATCAACAACTTAGATAATGCAACATCGACTATGCAATTTATGTTACAGTACTAAAATAACAAAATCTGCAACATAAATAAAAATAGGCAACTGACATCAAAATTGATGATTGAGATCAAAATCAAACATTGAGATCAAAATCGATGTCAGGTATTCAAAACTCAGACAACAATCGTGCGCCAAATTACAGTACTAAAATGAAAACAATCAAATTAGATCAAATTACAGATTATATGAAATTACCTATTTTTAAAATTCAATTATGGATGACGGGGATATATTCGAAAAGATATTCCTTCAGGTCTGATTGTGGAGCTTGAAATAGGCGATGATTTGTGCTGAAATCGACAATTGTGGTCGAGATGGAGAATAAAATCGAAAATCGTCGTTCTCATTGTTGTTCTGTTCGCCTTTGTGTGAATGCGAAGAAATGGAAATAGGAAGGGGAAGCTGATAGTTAACAAGACATGGGAAAAAATGTCCTTTTAGGACATTCACCTAAATGATATATGAAAATGGAGCCCTAGTAATAAATGAGTTTCCAAATGGGCACATTTCAAAAAATTTCTTTTGCAAATCTGAACCCCATCTGGTGTAAAGGCTCGGATTTTAAATCCTAAATTTTTCGGAAAAAGAAAAATCAAAATGAGTTTAAAACCGAAATTTAACGGAAAACTCACTAATTCGGATTTTTAAACTCATGAAGTTGATCTCTGACCGAACAAAAAATTTTAAGAACTAACATGGCAACCTCGATTCTCGGTTTTAAAATTCTAACTTCGCAAAAGAGAGAGCGGGAATTGGGTAAATAATGTCGAAAACTAATTTCGAGATGCTCCTTGGGATTCAAGCTTGCAACGTCGGAACAAGGTTCTCACCCTCACCTCATGGCTTTGCCGAGATGCCCTAGCCCCAAGCTCTAACCCCTGAAAATGTAAATATATACATATGGTGGTTACCAGATTACAAAAATATGAGACCGAACCAAGGGTCCCATGTAAAAGAGGAATCGTAAGCAAAAGGATTCCTCAACCCTCGCAATACCCACAAAATATATCCCCATTCTACCTATACACATCCATCTCTATATCGCCACTTCTTTACTTCCCAAAAGAAACCCCTCCAACTAAGTCTAGTTTTCCCAATTTAGTTTTCATTCCAATCATGCCACTAGTGGTTTGCATTTCCACTTAGCGGAAAAACGGGAACGACAATTTGTAATGATATGCAATCCACAAGCCTTAGGCTCAAATAGTTCATTACATAAAATAACTTTGTTTCTATGCATCCAAGTGAAGTAAATGGTCGATACAAAGGCTAACAACTTAGCTTCATATAGCTGCGTTTTCTGACGATGTGCTGGTTCTCTTGCAAACCATTGAAGCCATTCTTCCACGGTATCATAATTGCATGAGATGCCAACCCATCTGAACACCAATTGATGCACCTCACGTATTGCTGAACAAGCAAACCATAAATGATCTTCGGTTTCTTCAGCAGATTTGCATAACGAACACTCGGCTACTTCATTCCCTCTCCAATGCTTCACTTTCTTTCCTATACTAAGCCTTTTTTTTCACTGATAGCCACAATACAAAGGACCATCCCCGGCATTGCAATCTGATCCATAGTAGACCTCCCAAACTGATATCATCCCTCTTCTCACACAAGATATTATAAATCTTAGCACATGAATCTTTACCTGATGAAGACAACAGCTGATCAAACACAACGGCCGGTTCATCCTGTGTGGTAATCGATTCTTTTATTTCATCCCTCGTGGCTAGTATACTTTTCCAAATCCAACTATCATCCACCCTTTTCTGAATATCCCATATATCTTCCCCTCTTAAGTGATTATGGATGCACCAGGAAGTCCAAATGCTCAGCTGCATCAGCTTTAGATCACCTAATAATTTGGCTTGGATGCTCCTGTTCCAGGATAACAACTCTCGTATTTCCAGCCTTCATTCACTGAAAGGCTTGGTTACTTCTGACCACTTCACCAAGCACTTCCTACGTTCAGTATTTCCGCTACATAGAAAGTGCTTGCACATGGTCTCTATCCTATCCATCACTCCCTTTGGCAGAACAATCACTTGGCTCCAGAATGTAGTTATTCCTCCACATACATCTTTAAGCAGCTGGAGCCTTCCTGCGTAAGAAATCCTTCTTGTAGCCCAAGCTCTAGACCATTTGAAGAGGGCATGCTAAATAAAGATTCCATCCCTTTTTGGAAGAACATCCACATTCTTCTTTTTCCTTCCTCCTCCCTTGCTCGCCTCTTGTATGGAAAGAGACAAATCCCGTTTCTTACCTTCAAATAAATCCAATACCCAAACCATCAACTCTTGAATATAAGGCAATGGCATCATTAAAATTCAAACATAACTTCAAGCTAAAAATCCAAGCAAAGACTCATCCTAAAATGAGGGGAGAGAGTGAGAGCTCTTCACATCTCACAAAAGCCAAACCCTAAGAAAACCTAAAATCTCCTCTCTTCTTCCTCTTGTGCATCCACCATCAACACCTCCCACCACCACCTCAGCTGCCACTCCCTCTCCCCAAACACCACACCTAAACACCAAGGTTTGATCTCCTCTCATCTCTTCATGTCGGCCCAAACACTAAACCCCACCTCACCACCTTCTTCTTCTTCCACCTTGATAACCAAGGAACATAGCAGCATCTACAATCTTCCAAAGAATCCCAGGAAGCTTTTGGAGTGAGCCACTCAACAGCCCAGAGATCCAAGATTCGAGCCTCTGGAGGTTCTTTGGTAATTTTCGAGCTCAAAAAGGGTAAGATGATTCTTCTCCCCCCCCCCCCCCCTCCCTTCACTTCCAAACCACAGAAGGTTTCCCTTTTAACCCCTACTAACCTTCCTAGCTCACCCAATGCTTGAATATAGAGAAAACGGAGGAGAAATCGCACCTCAAGTCACCCGAGAGAAGAAACTTGAAGAAAGGAAGAGTTGGGTGAGACAGCTATTCGAATGTTTGAGTTTTTCGTTTGATTTTTGTACTAAAATGTGCCTAGAAGCCTCAGGAAAGATTATTAAAAAGGGGAGAGACTAACAACATAAAACGACGCAAGAAACGGAGCCTGAATCCAAGATTCAGGACCGTTGTCGCCTCTGCGAGCATGAACTCGCCGCCGCGAGCATGAACTCACAACCACGAGGAAGAACACAGGCCTAGGGTTCTTACTCGTGGCCGCGAGAATTATCTTGCGGTGGCAAGATGGGTTTCTAGGGTGCCCTAGGAGGGAGCCCCAGAACTCGCGGTCGTGACTTGAGCTCTCTAGGGCGCGAGATGCTCGCGGCTGTGAGATCGTCGCTGGCACCCAGGTCTCATGGGCACGAGAGGTCCTCTCGCGACCGTGACCTACCCCTTGTTTGCAGGGTGCTCGCTAGGACATATCGCGGTGGCGAGAGACACTTTTGTCGCGGCGATATGCCCCATGAATGTTGGTTTTAAAGTCGTTTCTGTATGTTTTCGACAATCATTTTCGTGGCTCGTTTTCAACGCCTTTGAAGACTGACTTTATGATCTGATTGGAGTTTTGGAAAATGAATTTTATAGTGTTTCAAGGTCGAATATTATAATCGACAAACTCCGCTTTCGAAACGGTTTTCGGGATTAACTCGGAAAATTATCTAATCGATGACTAACTAACAAGTTGATATGATTTGTTGACTAATAGCATGATTTTGGTGGACTAATGTCATGTATGAATGACTAACAGCATGATGAGATGTTAGAGTTATGTATTGTTTGACTTATGCCTTATGAACTATGATGAATATGATGAACTTTTGAGATATATGACTATGCGGATTTATTTTTATTATGAGCATATGAATGTGGATGAATGGAAAGATGAGAATGACAAAATGTGGAAATATGATGAATGGTTGAACTTGATGGAGTGATGATTCGATGTGTTATGATGCTATTGAATGATGTGTGCTTTAAATGACTGAATGGTTAGATATAGACTTATATGTGTTCTCATATGTATCTAGGTGATATTGTGTCGATTGATCGTGCTACTTGCTGGGATTCTACTTTTGTAGTTCTACTAGCAGGTAAGTCTCTTTGGAGCTTACTCAAATTGAGCAGACATCATTGCTTTACGTGCATGATATACTAGGTGCTTGCATTCATGATCAACATGCCATGTAGTATAATGCTAGGTTACATTAGCAAATGAACATTCTCTTTCTATATGTGTATGTAAATAGAAAGGCCGTTATATGTGAAGTATCTAGAGTTTTTGCTAGGGTCATAGGATGGCCCAGTCTCATCGGGTCTCGTTCTTAGTCGGTCGAGTCATGGCAAAAAATTTATGATCACACTCTATTTATTGTCCGCATTACTCTTATTTTCCCTCTTAAGACCACATTCATATATGATTAATTTTTAAGCATGCAATATGAGGAGGGGGACCAATACGGACTTTCCCCTATTAATGAATTGGAATGCATTCATGGGGTGGCCAGTCTTCGCCCTATCGGAAAGGCGGGTGATGGATCGGAAGAGGGATATACCGTTTGATATTCTTTGTTAAGTCCTTACTTATTATTCTGCACTTGTTAACTAGGAGAATGATAGTTTATTAATATTCCGCCTTCCATCTGGAAGCGTGTTATTAGGTTTAGCGTATGTGTGTACTTACTGTGGGGAAAGTACCAAAGTGGGCATCGATCTGATCCCGCCCACAACATAATTTTTAAGGTATCTGGTATGTTTTCTACTATTGATGATGCTTGTCTGCTTGAGTGGGTCCTTTTTCATAAAGAGCTCGAGATATCTGACTTCACCGGACTCATGATGTTTTGGATTTCATACATATACTCTGTTTTGACCCGGCTCTGTTGTGGCGCACTTTGTATTTATGCTAGATTCCCTTTGTTTGCATGATTATCGGTTTTCTAACTCTTTAGACTTAAGATAGGTACAAGGGAGTTCCTCGAGGATTCCAACGATCCCTTTGGTTTTAGGTACAAAATCCCGCTTTGTAAACACTAATATTGAAATTCAAACCTTCTACATGTACTCGGGGCGCAAGATCCCACCGAGGGGTTTCATCCCTTGAAACGTAATGCATGAATCATAATCTCGGGCCGTCAAAAAGGTGATGTCGGAGCGAGGTTTTGCAATCCGAGTATGATAGGTTGAAGTGGTTTTGAAATGGCCCAAATATTTCAAATGGGTTTTGGAAAATGTTTTGAAGGGGATAAATGAATTTAATTGGACCTAACCCTAGACTGATCAATTAGGAAGCAATCTCGTGGGGTAGAGACTGAGGCGATAGGCATGCCCTATGGATGTAGAATTCGAGGAACGGTAGGCAAAATACTAGCTTACTTTTACAGACGGGTTTCGAATACTCCAAGGGGCCCGAGGGTTGGAGTTGCACGAGTTAAGAGGCTATGAGGTACTTGGCCCTTCAGTCAGCCATTCATTGAAGTACGGCATAGTTCGTCTCTATGATTGTGTACATTATATTCAATTGGGCATGAGGGCGATTCTCTTGGAAGCGGATCATATTAAATCGTTGAGTGCTTCCGTGTTGAGTGCTTATATTAACTATTATGTAGCGAGTATGGTTGAAATGAGACGTGGTTCGATCAGGCGTGTGGTTAGGGCACGTCGCGACAGGCAACGTTCCCCTCGTCAAGTTGTCTCTAAGGAGAGGGTCACCGACGCTCATGTTGATGAGCGGGTCTCCAAGGAGCACACTGAGGAGTAGGCAGCTGATGATCACCATGAGGAGCGAGCTTTTTCACCACCAGTTAACGACAAAGCCCTAGTTTCGCCAGCAACAGCTATTGCTCAGTTGGAAGCTGCACTGCACGACATTTTGAGCGAGCTGAGAGAAGGAGCCAGATCTACAGCTCCAACAGCAGAGGCCCCAGTTAAGCCGGTTGAGCCCGCGGCCGATACGCATTCTGAGAAGCGTATCGACTGGGTCAAGACACTGGCTCAGTGTCGTTCACCGATTTTTGCTAGAAAGGTTGGAGATGATGTGGAGACATGGCTTCGAGAGATGGATGGACTGTTTGACCATGTTAGTGTACCTGCTTTCGATAGACTGAGACTTGCTGCTGGATTACTACAGAGGGACGCGTTCGACAAGTGGTCTGTCTACAAGACGGAGCGGACTAAGTGGACCTACGACGCTTTTAGAGCTTTGATGTTGAGGGAGTATTGTCCGCCTGAGATACCGATGGCTCGGGAGGTATCCTTCTTGTGCGACATCTACAAACGGTCGGCCTCCGTATTTACCATTGTCTGTTATTCAACAGTGATATGATCTACTGCGGACATCTGTGCCCATCAAATGAGAGTTGGATTCGTATGATGTCGGTTGGGGACTGTCAGTTTTGATCGATTTCTGGAGGTTTTCCAACTGTTGTTCTGCACATGTCCAGCTTGGGGACTGTCAATTTTGATCGATTTCTGGAGGTTATCCTCATGTACGATCAGCAAAGAATTCTATCTAAAACGTCCTACTCTATTGTTCGCCCCGAGGCAAAGAGGGCCCGTCCAAGTAACACCCTCGGAGATGACATATACAGGAGAGGATATTTTAGTGGAGGATATCACGGAGCTGCTCCGAGAGTACCCCTAGTTCAAACTCCTTATGGAGGAAATGCCATAGTGAGGAGTGTGACCTGCGATGGATGTTTCAAGAGGGGCCAATATGGTGCTTCTTGCCCAGATCATTCGACTGTTTGTTTCACCTGTAGTACCATGGGGCACCGAGATGCCAGATGCCCTTAGAGTCATGGATCTCTAGCTATTACACAACCATCGAGACTTCCTACGACTCCTCAGCCACTGCTATTGATATATCCACAGGGCTAGGGTCAAGGCCAGGGGTAAGACGATTCTTTTGACAGAGGTCGAGGTGGGGGCAGAGGAGGGAGAGGCCATGGTCGTGGAGATAGAGGGCTGTTAGGGCCCGTTCAAGGTAGAGGATCAGCTCTTGCAGTACCGTGTGGGTCCGGGTATGATCGCGGGCAGAGCTCCGGAGGCTGAGGACAAGGATTAACCCCATAGCCACATGTATTTCAGATACACGCCGATGACCGCTCAGCCTCGACTTCCATAGGTACTATATTCTTTCAGGATGAGTGCCTATCTATTTTATTTGACACTAGTGTTATCATTTCTTCATAGCAGAGGCATGTGTAGCCAAGTTGAGCCTGATCGGCACGAGTGGTTCACCCCTTACTATTGGTCTGGCAGATAGGGCCAATGTTAGGACGATTCGAGAGATTTTAGGGTGCCTCATCCGGATAGGTGAGCATGAGTGGTAAGCCGACCTTATTGTTATGCTGTTGAGGATGGGCGATCTCATCTTGGGTATGGACTTCATGGACCACTGCAAGGCTATCATCAACTGGAGGATGAGAACGGTGTCAATTTTGGCATCTGACAGGAGCGAGCACCAGGTTTGGTGGAGCGGCCCCAAGAGGAACGGGGCGCTCATCAGCGTCGTTAGAACAGCCAGACTTCTCGAGCAGGGTTGCGTCGGGTATAGGTGTAATGCTTTAGAGGTGGATTGCATGCACCCCAACTTATCAAATGTCCCCATCGTTATAGACTTTGCAGATGTGTTTCCTGAGGAGCTGCCAGGACTTTCCCCGCCGAGAGAGGTAGACTTCACAATTGAGTTGGAGCCGAGTACAAAGCCCATGTTGCGAGTCCCTTAACGCATGACACCGACAGAGATAGGTGATTTGAAAGCTCAGCTAGAGGAGCTAGCTGAGAAGGGCTACATCAAACCTAGTGCATCACCTTGGGGAGTGCCAGTGCTGTTCGTCAAGAAGAATGATGGGTCGCTGAGACTGTGCATCGATTATTGGGGACTAAACCGGGCGATGGTGAAGAACCATTATCCTCTTCCCTGGATTGATGATCTGTTGTATCAGATTTAGGGCATCGTTGTCTTCTCAAAGATTGATTTGTGGTCTGGTTATCACCAGCTGCTAGTGAAGCCAGAGGATGTTTAGAAGACCGCTTTCCGGACTCGCTATTGACACTACGAGTTCGTGGTCATGCCGTTTGGGCTGACCAATGCACCAGCTGCACTCATGGAGCTCATAAACCGAGTGTTCATTGATTTCTTGGACAGATTCGTTGTTGTATTCATCGATGAAATCTTAGTCTATGTTAGGAGGGAAATTAGTTATCAAAATAAATCGAAATATAGAATCAAATAGAAATAAATAAACAAAGCCAACTCCCTGTCCAAGCAAATAAAATACAAGAAACCCTCCCGCTGTAGTGGTACTGTGGTAGGGTATTTAGGATCGTATCCACAAGGAAGCGTATGAGCGCTCGCTTGATTAGTTCCAAAATCCTCTCGAAATCGACCAGAAGACCACTCGATATTGACCTGTGGTTTGTCGATATCGACTATAGTCAGCCGAAATCTATTCATACATGCACAACAGAAACAACAGAATAAAAACCGAGCACAAAGCACTTGATATCGACCAAGTAGTGGTCAAAATCGATTGGTGCAGTACTCAAAATATACAGAAAAATAAATAAATAAAGTTGGAAAAGAAAGTCTGAATAATAAAAAGATGGATGCGAAGCTATGTGAACAGAAATAAACACAGATTGGTTGAATTGAATTCAATAAACTAAAAGACATCCAAGATCGGGGTTTCAATGTCACAACGATAACCATATAGAAAGCATGCCAAAGTACAAAAGATTATGCCTTTTCATCAAATAACTTTCGTTATTAACAATTAAGAATATAGTGGCTTTCGCATGAACCTTAATTGTTACTAACCCTTTTTAATGATTAATCAAAACTCATATTAAGATCTCCCTTCAATAATACAAATAAGGATCACCTACTACTGTCGTAGAAGAATCATAAATAGGGATAGAAGATGAAATCGCATATAAAAATCATACGTTTATTGGGTAGCCCTATATGGATACCGTTGGGCTCACCCCGACCCCAGAAATAGGTCGACTACTCGCTTCTCATCGTAACAAACATCAATAATATAAAGGAAATAACTAATTGCATTAAAATAAACAAAAGCTTACAACCGAACTCTCCAATGACTCTTCAAACTCGGCTCCAACCACTCTCTCTCTCTACCTTTTTAATTGCCTAACTAGTCTTGTGTTGAAGAATGAATGAAAATCAGCCCCCCTAGGGCTTTATTTAAAGGCTACAATCCTTACTATATAAGGAAAGAGCAATTCTATCTCTATCTATGTCTATCTATCTAAACCCTAAGATAAATGTTTGTTAAATAAATAAAATAAAACAATTAAATTCCCCCTTAGGTAAAATAGGGAATTACTAATGTTGATAAAATATCTTCCAAGTAGATAAAAGATATTTCCTTCCAATTCTATCTCTATCTATATGGTGCTAATGATCCGGGGAAATGGAGCGATTTCCAAACTTTCATACCACATACCTTTTTCCTTTAATTTCTCACCTTTCGCTCATTCGCTCAATGCTTTTTTTCAATATAATGTGTTTACCTCTCTAACCTCAGCACTGCCTTCTTCCTTCAGTGCTTTGGACTTCTCACCTTGGTGCCCATCTTGCAGAAATATTATCTTGACGTAGGCGGGGTCGATCTACCTTTATCTCCTGAGTTGACCGGATTTTCTTTCACTTATTAAATATTCCATAAATATCATTCTCTTGCCAAACTCCAAATATATGATACAACACAACAACCATATGATAATCTCCATAATGTGACATCATTCTCAACATAATGCCCGGATGGAATAAGGTAGAACATTGGAAAAATTTAGATCATGTGGAGCAAAATATGAAATAAGGCATAATATGGATTTTGTGATGCATAAGCATAGGTATGGCTAGGAATATCAAAATATGAGCATTATATGGAAAATATAAAGTCATACATCCTCTTATCGTGCATATGTCAAAAGCAACTTCAAATTTTACCTCCTTTTATGGTTTTCGAGAAAATATGCACTTCATTGTGACTTCCCTTTACTAGGCAATTTCATGCTATATCTCTAATCGATCCAATTTGGCATTGTCGAGTTAAATAAAACTTCCATGACACTAATAAAAAATTTTAATGGGGGTGATAAAAATAGACTTTGGAAAAAAAACATGGATAAGCACATAGATGAATATGAAATCCAAAGTGACCATGTATGAGCAATTCGAGCAATATGATCAATAGCATATAAAGTAAGCTTTTCCCCCACCCCATACTTAAAGATTACAATGTCCTCACTGTATAAAAACAAGAGTAAAGAAAGAAACTTACTAGACAGACGTGCAGATGGTCGAAATAGGTGACAAAGATTTTCTGTTGGATAGGTCGATATCGAGTTGATCCAGTCGATATCGACAGGGTTAATTTGAAATCCATCGGTTTCATGCTTCTGGGCAATTTCTGGTCGATCACAGCATTCCTGGTCGAAATCTTCAGTCGATATCGACCAGATAGATCGATATCGAGTCACCTGCAAAAAATTCCTTGTCGAAATAATTTTTTTCTTGAAGGAAATAAAACCAAGTATATAAAAAAGAACTAAATGTCTAATAATACAAGCTCAAGACTTTATAGTTGCTAGGCCTACTTCTTCGTTGTCGCTCAAGGTGGCATCTGCAGGGCCCACAGGGCCTGGGTCTCGAATAAAACTCCATTCTTGTCCATAAGCTGCAATCCTTTGGAATGGATCTTATGCACCATGAATGATCCCATCTTCTTCTCCTTGAACTTGTTAGGGAACCAATGATTCTTTGATTTGGAGACATACACCTTGTCTCCCATTTCGTAGTCTTTTGGATCATTATTGGAAACCCTGCATAGTCTTATATACATAGGCAAACCTCTTCCATGTATAGATAGATCTTTAATCAAAATAGGGGAAGAAAGGTCCATACCTCGGCTTACCTTTGCGGATTCTTCATTCAGCTTCCGAGGTTCTTGTCGAAATCGACTACTGTTAGTCGATATCGACTGCTGCTTCATTTCTGGTGAAGTTTCAGTCAACGCATACGATGATGGCTTAACAAGGGGTGGTTGATATCGACTAGGTAAGGTCGATATCAACCTCTGCTAGCTTCATTTCTGGAGGTGGAGTCGACTCGATGTGAGGAGGTCGATATCTACCAGATGTGGTCGATATCGAGTGTTGTTGTGGCTCATTCGACTTCGCTGCATTATTTTGGTCGATTTTGAGTGACCTACTCGATATCGAGTGGTTCAACTCGATTTTGACCCCATACTTGGACCTTGTAAAATCTGGAAAAAGATCAGTCGATATCGACTTACCTGGCTTAATTTCGACTTGATTTGTAGTGTGCTCGTCCCAGATTTCCATGATCTCCTCTATTTGGGCTTCCATAGCCCTTCTTTTCCAGCCCTTTGGGGGTCATTGTTCTTACCTTAGGCTCCCCGCAAGTGATGTACCTTTCTGTAATAGATTTGACCTCCATAGGACATGTATGTCTTTCAGTTTTATTAAAGGAATACTCAATTACCTCATCGCTGATGGTGAAAGTGAGCACTCCCTTCCTTACGCTTATGTTGGCATCGACTATTGCTAAGAAGGGCCTTCCTAAAATTATGGGACAAGCAGGGTCCTATGCCATATCATTAACTAGAAAATCAGTAGGGACAAAGAATTTACCAACTTGAACCGTTACATCATCCACCATGCCTGTAGGGATGAAAACTGTATTGTTCGCCATGTAAAGTCTTACATCCACAGGATCTAGGGCTCCTATCTTGACTTTGGACTAGAATGATAATGGCATGATGCTAACGTTGGCTCCCAAGTCGCATAAAGAATTGAATTTATGTTGACCATATCCAATAGTGATAGCAAACTTACCTGGATTTGGCCTTTTATCTGAAAGCTCCATTTTGCTGCATTCTTCTGCGATCTCAGCTATTGACCTCTTCTTGCTCAAGATTTATTTGTGGAACTTAACGTAGGATGACATCTCAAAAAGAGATTCGGTGAAGGGAGTAGTGACGTTGAGCCCTTGAAGCATCTTCACAAAATGCTGGAACTTTTTCTCCGCTGGATCTTTCAAAGCTTTCGTCGAGAATGGCAGCATTTTCTTCTTCTTTGGTGCTGATGTCGAGTGGAGGGGGTCTATATCTACTGGTGTATGGTCGATATCGATTGGAGTTGTTGGCGTCGGGTTCTTTTGTGGGGGAGTTTGGTCGATTTCGACCCTAGGGTTGATATCGAGTAGGGACTGGTCGATATAAACTTAGGTGATCGATGTCGACTCATCTCCAGCTCCCTTCTCCTTCGTCGTTTGCTCGGGCTTTTGCAGCTGACGCTCACTCCTAAGGTTCATAGTCGCCGCCTGTCCTGCAGATTTCAATTTAGGGTTCGATTCCGATGAGCCAAATAGCGTACCTGATTATTTGGGCATGGATGTAGCCTGTTTACCAATTTGGATCTCTACGGTTATCCGCTAGATGTCGATCTCCCCGAGTCTAGAATTGATGTCATTATTGGCCTGTTTGAATTCATAATGGTTTCGTCGCATCTCATCAAGAATAAACTGAAGGTCATCTTTCTTACCTTCCATGTTAGGGTGACTAGGAGATTCGTAGGGCGGGGGGTCTCTTTGATATTGAGGCTGACGATATTGGCTCCAGTTCTGTTGCTGATGCTGCCTTGAGTAGTTTCCCCCCGCATAACGTGCCTCTTCGTGGGTTTCTGCTATAAGTATTTGGTCGACATGTGGGCACGCAGTAGTGTTGTACCTCACAGACCCAAATTCCAAACAAGGTTTATCTTTAGACAGAAATTTAACTTTCTTGGTGAGACGACGTACCTGATCATTGTAGAACTGTTCCCTGACGTCCGGATCATTTTCCTTTGGTGGCTCATATAAGGGCATAGATAGGGCAGGCCTTTCATACCTTTCAACTGAGGCCGTAGAAGTCTCATATGTGTTGTCATAATTAGCCAGCGTCTCAAAGGTTTCCCAAGCACGCCGTGGGGTGTACTCGAGATACTTGTAAGCAGTGCAGTTGTTGATCCGCTCTTTAGTTGGTGCATCCAGGCAATTGAAGATGATCTCCTGGATCACATAGGGTGGTTGTCCGTGCTTAGGACAGGATTTCAGCAGCCTTTTGTTGCACTCACATACTTGTGCGAGTGTTTCCCCGGGCTTTTGCTTGAAAGTTGTGGGTTGTTGTCTGAGCGCAGCTGTTTTAGCTGGAGGGAAGAACTTGTTAAGAAACAAGTCTTGTAGTTCCTTCCATGTGCGAGTTGATTGTGAAGGAAAACCCTCGAGCCACTGTGAAGCTACTCTTGCAAGAGACCAACGGAAAGCCTTTAGTTTAAGATATTCTAGATTAGAATCATCTGCAATAGCTTCAGATAAATCTAGAAAAACTGTAACATGCTCTAAAGGGCATTCATTGATTCTCCCATTAAATTGATTCCTCCTAATTTCAGAAATAAAAGAAGGACGAATTTCAAGGTTAAAGCGCGGGAGAACGATTGGCGATTCTGGAACTTCCAGAGTAGGGCACAGGTACTCCTTTGCGTTTGCAGGGACATGCTAAAACTGTTCCTCAAGCTCTCTTCGGGCATTGATTTCGCGATCCACCCTTGCTTCCCACCTTTACTGATTTTGTGTATATTCCGCCTCTCGTCGGGTGTATTTTGCTACTCTAGTGGTGAACTCCTCTACCCGTCTGCGGAGTTGCTCAAGCTCTTGTGCTGGTGTGAGCTGAACCTTGTTCTCGTTAGTAGTCGACATGAGTCTTCTCCCTAGCCTTTGCTGAAGATATAAAAAGTGTTCAGGCTCGATAATGGGATCGATAGGTGTGCGATCAGATCTTCGCATCCACCTGAAAAATAAAAACAAAAATAAAAAAGTAAAAAGGAACTAAAAAGGTCGCGATTGATATCTTCCCCGACAATGGCGCCAAAATTTGTTATGAGGGAAACTAGTTATCAAAATAAATTGAAATATAGAATCAAATAGAAATAAATAAAAGACACCAACTCCATGTCCAAGTAAATAAAATATAAGAAACCCTCCCGCTGTAGCGGTAGGGTATCCAAGATCGTATCCACGAGGAAGCGTGTCAGCGCTCGGTTGATTAGTTCCAAAATCCTCTCGTAACCGACCAGAAGACCACTCGATATCAACATGTTGTTAGTCGATATCGACTGAAGTCAGTCAAAATCTCTTCAGGCCTGCACATCAGAAACAACAGAATCGAAATCGATAGCATATCACTCGATATCGACCTTAGGCTACTCGATATCGACCAAGTAGTGGTCGAAATCGACTGGTGTAGTACTCAAAATGGGCAGAAAAATAAATAAATAAAGTCGGAAAAGAAAGTCCGAAGAATAAAAAGATGGATGCGAAGATTTGTCAACAAAAATAAACACAGATTGGTTGGATTGAATTCAATAAATTAAAAGACTTCCAAGATCGGGGTTTCAATGCCACAACGATAACCATATAGAAATCATGCCAAAGTATAAAAGATTATGCCTTTTCATCAAATAACTTTTGTTATTAACAATTAAGAATATAGAGGCTTTCGGATAAACTCTAATTGTTACTAACCCTTTTTAATGATTAATCCAAATTCATATTAAAATCACTTTCGCTTCAATAATACAAATAAGGATAACCTACTACAGTGGTAGAAGAATCACAAATTGGGATAGAAGATGAAATCGCATATAAAAATCATACCTTTATCGCATAACCCTACATGGCTACCGTCGTGCTCACCCCGACCCCAGAAGTAGGGTGACTACTCGCTTCTCATCATAACAAATATCAATAACATAAAGGAAATAACTAATTACATTAAAATAAACAAAAGCTTGCAACCGAACTCTCCAATGTCTCTTCAAACTCGGCTCCAAGCTCTCTCTCTACCTCCCTAATTGCCTAACTAGTTGTGTGTTGAAGAATGAATGAAAATCAGCCCCCTAGGGCTTTTTTTATAGGCTACAATCCTTGATATCCAAGGAAAGAGCAATTCAATCTTTATCTATATCTATCTATCTATGTAAACCCTAAGATAAATGTTTGATAAATAAATAAAATAAAACAATTAAAGTCCCCATTGGGTAAAATAGGGAATCACTAATGTTGATAAAATATCTTCCAAGTGGAAAAAGATCTTTCCTTCCAATGCAAGTAATCCAGCTCGGAATTCGGGCTCGGGTTGACTAGAAATCGGCTTCTGTTGCCCACTCGATATCGACCAATTTAGGTCGATATCGACCCGTCTTCTCAACTTCACTCGATCTCGGCTTGTAGAAGTGATATCAACCATGTCTTGACTCGATATCGACCATGTGTGGTCGATATCGTCCTTTGAGGTGTTTCTCCTTGTGTTCAGGTCAATTTCTAGCATTTCTACTCGATGTGATCCACTCGATATCCACCAAGTTAGGTCGATATCCACCTTCTTAACAGTTCTCAGCATTCTGCATCCGTCTTGAAACGCACTTTCTAGAGTCCTCGTTCGTCCAATTGACGCATATGAATAAGCGTTGGAAATCTCTTTTTGAGGGCTACAACTCTCATGAAGACATCAGAACTTGATTCGGAATGATGAATAGTGAAAAATGCTTCTAATTTCTGCAAAATTGGACGCACCATCCTGTACCATCATGTGCTCTTCTTTAGCTTCTCCAATGTTTTCATGACTTTCCTTTAAGCTCGAAAGTGCGTCCGATTTCTGCGAAATTAAACAGCAACTTTTGTAGACCTCCATAATCTGCGAATAAACATAAACTACACAAATTCTACATTATTCTAACCCAGAAATATGAAATACGTATAGAAATCGATATAAATGTTAATGCAAAACATGGCAAATTGAACGCACATCAGTCTACTGGAGGAGTAGAGAGGAGCATTTGAGAGTTGTGATGGAGATGCTAAGGAAGCATCAGCTGTACGGGAAGTACAACAAGTGTGAGTTCTCGCACACTGAGGTGGCTTTCTTAGGCCACGTGATTTCAGCTGAGGGAGTTGTCGTGGATTCGGCAAAGATCAACGCCATCGTTCCTTGGGAGGTGCCCATGAACAATAAGGATATCTGCTCATTTATGGGACATGCTAGTTATTACCAGAGGTTCGTCCAGGGTTTCTTGAGTACTGCGCGACCGATGACACAGCTGCTGAAGAAGGACGTTCCGTTTTAGTGCAGTTCAGAGTGTTATGCAAGTTTTGAGCTTTTGAAGTAGAAGCTGACGACCGCTCTAGTGTTGGCGTTGCTGAGGACTTCATCATCTATACAGACACTTTGCATTTTGGATTGGGTTATGTTATGCATTAGAGGGACAAATTCATAGCTTATATCCTTCGCGTCAGTTGAAGCCTTTAGAGCTGTCTTACCTCGTCCACGATTTGGAGCTAGCATCCATAGTTCATGCTCTGAAGATCTGGAGGCATTACTTACATGGTACTTCATGCAAGGTTATGACGGATCATAAGAGCCTGAAGTAAATTTTCAAGCAGAAGGGGCTCAACATGCTTCAGAGACGGTGGCTAGACTTTCTAAAGTACTATGAATTGGACATAGTTTACCACCTAGGGAAGGCCAATGTTGTGGAAGATGCGCTAAGTAGGAAGACTCATTAGGAGGTGTTTGTTGAGAGGCTTATAGCTCAGAGGGAATTGTAGAGAGATCTGATGAGATGCTACTTTGAGGTGTGGATTTAGCGAGAACGTGGGCAGTTGTCGTTCTTAGAGGTGCAGGCAGACTTGATAGAGGAGATTCGTCACGGTCACGTAGATTGTCCAGAGATTGCAGTTCTGAGGGAGCGGATGGCTCAGGGTCGATTCAGAGAGCTTGCTAAGAGAGCAGACGGGATGCTGACCTTCTATGGCAGAGTCGTGGTTCCGTTGAGGTCAGACCTAAGGCAGGGTATTATGCAGGAGGCTTACTCCACCCCTTATTCTGTCCATCCAGGGATGAATAAGATGTATCAGGATTTGAGGAGGAGTTATTGGTTGTAGAGGATGAGAGCGGACATCACAGATTTTGTGGCCGGGTGTCAGGTTTGCCAACAGGTTCGAATTGACTACTAGAGACCTGGAGGACTCATCAGATCGCTTCTAGTTCCCAAGTGGAAGTGGACGGACATCTTTATGGACTTCGTCACTGCATTGAGGCGAGACGTCAGAGGATTCGAAGCCATTTGGGTCGTGGTCAACAGGTTGACTAAGTCAGTCCACTTCATAGCAATTCAAGAGACGTGGCCGACATCGAAGTTAGCGGATGAGTTTATTCGCCAGATTGTGAGGCTTCATGGGGTACTAGAGAGGATCATATCCGACCGAGATGGACGCTTCACCTCAAGGTTTTAGAAGCAGGTTCAGGAGAGTCTAGGTACTAGACCGCACTTCAGCACAACTTATCATCCTCAGAAAGACGACTAGAGCGAGAGGACGATTCAGACCTTGGAGGATACATTGCCATCATGCATCTTGGAGTGGGGTGACCATTGGGTCAAGTACCTACCGATGGTGGAGTTTTCGTACAACAATAGCTACCATGCGTCGATCGAGATTACTCCATACGAGGCTTTGTACGGGAGGTGATGCAAGTCGTCAGTTTGCTGGGACGAGCCTGCAGATATAGTTTTGTCATTGCCCGAGGTAGTTAGGGATAAAGTCGATCAGGTGGGTCACATTCGAGCGCATATGAGAGTCACTCAGGATCGCCAAAAGAAGTATGTGGATAGGAGGAAGATAGAGCTCACATTTGAGGTAGGATCGCATGTATGGCTTCGAGTTTCACCCACCAGAGGAGTCCGATGGTTCGGCATCAAAGGGAAGTTAATGCCGAGGTTCATTAGCCCATTTGAGATCCTAGAAAGAGTTGGCGAGGTAGCCTACTGCTTAGCCTTACCTCCATCCTTGGCCGGTGTCCATGACGTCTTTCACGTCTCCCAGCTTCGCCAGTATTTTCCTGATCCTAGCCACGTCCTTGACCACTCAGACCTTCATATCGAGCCCGACCATTCCTTCTTAGAGTGTCTAGTGTGGGTCCCTGACCGTCGGGTCAAGAAGCTGAGGAACAAGGAGGTTCCTTTGCTTCTAGTTCATTGGTCTAGGAGAAGTCATAAGGAGGCCACCTAGGAGATCGAGGAGAGAATCCGGGCTTGCTATGAGAATGTCCTAGATGAGTTGCTTGCATCCTATGTCGAGCTGAGCGTAGACATTTCCATGACCTCTCGAGTGCGGTGAGTATGTCTAGTTAGTTTGGGGATTGGTTGGTAGTGTCTCTTTGATTGCGTGCTTATGCTTGGTAGTTGTGTGCAGATCCTTGGTGATATGATGTGATGAGCCTTGATGATATGATGATGTGCTAGATATTATCGTATGTGACTATGATGTGATGTTCTTCATGTGTGGTGTGGTGCAGAATGTCGTTATCTTTCTACAACACCAAAAAGAATAGCCTAAACCAATAACTCGAATAGAAACCTAGTAACTAGTATAGTGGAATAGTAAGGGGTCGATCCCATAGAGAGAATACTTTTCCTGTCTATCAAATCGCTATCAAAAGGGAACAATGTCGAAGAGTGATTGAATATCAAAGGCAATTGAACGTGGAAAAAGTAACAATGGTTAATTGGTGATAATTATGAATGAGATAGTTTCCCCTACAATTCATCAACAATGGTTATGTCTTCGATCCTTGACTCTATCCTATCTTTCCTTGTTTAATTCATCGGATGGCGGATCACTCAAACCCTAAGCAATTCAACAATGACAATCACACAAACAACCAAAGATAGAAGCACAACTCTCTAACCCTAAACGATGCAATCGATAAAGTAGAATTGTCAATGTCCTAACACACCCAATTGATGCTTTCAGGGGATCGATTGGCTATGTTGTGCTACTAATCCAATTAACTTACAACGGTTAATCAACCCTTTAGCAAGAGAGAAAATTCGGTCAAGGTTGTCAATCAAAAGGGAATACATGCAATCAATCAATAATGAACAAAGACATTGAATCAATCAAACTTAGAATAGATAGAAATTAAGTCTCATAAATCATATAACCATGTCTCTGAATTACAGGCGAAACAAAAGAGGTTTAGTTCCTCATGGAAAGTCTTCCTCTCAATATCTCCATTGGAGTTCTTTCTCCATTAGGTCTTTTCCACAAACTCCAACTTTTTTATGCTAAAGTCGGCCAAAATAATAATTATAACTTTACCCTAAATATTTTCCAAAAGAACAGAATAGTGGTTCCGTATTGGCACGGGCGGCGGGCGCCGTGGTCCAGGTGGCGGGCGCCGTCTCATCAGAGCATTCAGAAGTGGAAATCATCCAACCTTACCAGGAACATGTGTTTCACTCAAACTCTCATGTGTTTAGGCTTTAAAGAACAACTCTCAACTCAATCCAAAATGCAACTAAGCTCATAGACATTGACAACAATATAATCAAATCTCCACCGAAATGCCGTTACTTGCAGAAAAACCATAAAAATAAGCAATTTGGCTCTAGATCTCACTTTTTTTTTCCTTTTCGCTTTTTTTTGTTCGACATTTTTTTTCATTTTCTTGCTTTCTTTCGGCCTTGGTGTATTCCTTACGCGAGTCACAAGCATGGGTGTCATGAATGGCCCCGGTCTATCAACACCTCAACTTACTTGCATAAAGTCCACATGAACATCTTTTGACGCGAGTTGCAAACATGGGTGTCATGAATGTACCCGGTTACTCAATGATGAAGCTTTCTTTCTTAGTGGATAGGTTTTGACACTATTTGGCGTGAATCATACCCATCAGTGTCATGCGTAGACCCGGTTACTAAGTGCATCAAACCATTGGCACCTTATTTCACTATAAACACACTCAATAAGAAACTAAAGCCAAATGTATAACATGAAACCATAAATTTCGCAAGCAACGAACATGTGAGTCGGTCTTGACAATAGCTAATGATGTCATTATCAAGAGGTAGAAATATAAGGAGAGTAAATCATACTTCCATCTGGGCCATACATGCTCAATTACATCCCCAATCTCATTCCTCATAAGAAAACATTTTCAGAAAAGCAAATAAGGCTAGACACTTCAACTATGTCGTAGGGTTTACAATTTCATGCCATCAAAAGCTTGAAGTTTCACTCAACCAAGATGGTTGTTCCAATAATGGCATACTAGGCAATGCATATAAATTTTTTGGGAATTTTGACATTTTTCAATTTTTTTTTTTACTAACAGAAACTCAAACACAAGAGACAGACGCGATAACTAAGACAGAATCCAAACATACGCCATCCAAACATAAAGATAAGAATATCCAAACATCCAAACGTGCGGAATATCCGAATCAAAGTACAGACCAACATCAAGCCAACAAAAGTATAGATAAATCCAAGGAAAGTACAAAAAATGTCTCCACAACCCATGAAATCATAAGACAAATCATAAAACCCCTCCCCCACACATAAAGATTGCATTGTCCTCAATGCTGAAACACGAAGGACAACACAATAAATGATTAGAACGAAGTGTAAGGAAGGTAACATACTACTCACTGCGGCGGCTGGAACGGGTAATACTGCTGGAACTGCTGGAAGAATGAGTCGAAGCTGCTCTGAATACCGGAGATAGCACGGGACTGCTCCTCCTGCCTCTTGTACATCTCCTCCTGGCGTTGGCGGAGATCATGGTGGTAGCATCTCGACTCCACGCCTTGATCTAACTGCAACAGATGAATCTCATCCAGTTGTTGAGAATAATGACCAGAAGATGAAGAGGAGGAATAGCTCATATCAGTGTCAGAATCCGAAGCCTGAGCCCGGCTAGACTCTCCTTTCACAAAAGTAGCAAGTGGGACATCCCACCCAGCAGCATCAATAGGGGCCTCACCCTCATCGTCATCATCATCATCATACTCATCAGCAGAAAGGTCTTCAGCTTCCGCTGGTAAGTTGAAATCAGCAATTGTCGGTGGTCCAAGCGGAAGCTGATCCGGTGGACGAATAATGTGGTCACCCCTACGACCAGCATGCCAAATAAATGGTGCCCAATCATCCTCAAGGTGCCTCATCCTCGTCAACATCTCTAAGGAGATGCGAGACTCTCCATCCATAGGCACTAAATCAATAACTGTAACCCCATAGCGCATGGCAATCAAAGTAATCAAACCTCCAAACCCAATAGTTCTGGTGTCTCTTTGAGCTCCCCCTATCAGCACAGGCGTGAAAGAATAAACGAACCCAATCAGGACTAACCTCTGGCTCGGGGGTCAAACAGTACATCGCCGCCCACACCTTCATGGATACCTTATTCAACTCATTTTTCCCAAAGAAGGTGTTGTTCAGCACCTTGTGGCAGAGACGAAGTGCAGGGTGGGTGATGGTGTAGTTGGAGTTCCCTCCCCCACGGGTCCAAGAGGAACCAGTGGCAGCTGATAATGCATATATTAGATAGGCATTATAGACATTTTTAGCTTAGATAAGTTGCATTTCTTTCGTTCTTTGTTATTAAATTGCATCTTATGATTATTCTAGAAGAGTTCGGATTCTACGCAAATTTGTGGTTATCTTGCAGATCGAATCGGAACCTTTGAAGAAATTCGGAAGTAGCTGGAATCTGGTGAAGCTGACGTGCCCGCGCTGTCACTTGACGCGGCCGCGCTGCCATCGGCGCGCCCACGCTGCTAGGAGGAATTGGCCGCGTCGATTCATCAGATAGAAGTCAAAAGACGATCCACTGGCGCGCCCAAGCCGGAGTCTGGCGCGCCCAAGTCGGAGTCTGGCGCGCCCAAGTCGGAGTCTGGCGCGCCCAAGTCGGAGTCTGGTGCGCCCGCGTCGGTTTTAATATTATATTTTTATATATTTTTACGGGATGTTAAACCCGATTTAATTAGTTTATATAGGCCGAGAAGGCAGCAGTAGAGGAATTAGGTTATTTTCCCGAGACGTATTTTCCCTTTTCTTCATCTCACAAACCCTATGGAGAACTAACTCTCCTTTGTTACACTTGGTTCTTTGAAGCCTTCAATTGATTTGGTTGTGAGTATTCTACTCTTGTTGGTCCTTTGTTAATTGTTTCGATCTCCTGAGCTTATTGCTTGATTGCTTATTATTGGTTAATCTGGATTGATCACCTAGGTTTATCGATACTAGTCATATTGCTAGGGTTTCCAATTCCAGGTTTGGGGTTGTAGATTCATTGTAGCAAACACAATCACCATACGCGGGTTGCTTGTGGTAGATTGTGAAGGAGATTCGATTGCAGGCTATTTTAACGGGTTGTTAGAATCGCTTGTATCTCATTATAATTCATTTTTGAATGCTATCGCTTTATTATTCGGTGAAGGTTTTCCCTTGTAATTTGGTGATAAGTGCTTTTAGGACTGGTAGGACTAAAAGCTATTACACGATCTGAATTGAGAACAATTACTGGACATTAGAACTTGAGATTCATAGAATGCGATGATGAACCATCTCAATTGTTGTGCGGATAATTACCTGGTGTGATACTTTTCCATCATATATTCGCAACCTCTTATTGCAACTTGTTTTGTCACCATTGCTTACACACAAAACTCCCCCTTGAATCGGTTACTTTTGGGTAATAATACTTGCTCTTACAATTGATTCTGTTTCCCTGTGGGTTCGACCCTAACTTACCTACTATACTTGTTATAGTTTGCATCTTAGGAATTTACTTTGATTTGGCATAACGACCTTAGGCCTGTCAGCAGCCTGTCAGGTCTCCGTCGGTGGGGGAATCATCATCATGCACCTTCAGTTAGGAGTATGAGGTCGAGTGACACCCAAATAACATCTCAGCGGTGCAAAAGTCCTCATATACGTCTGCCTCAACAAAGAAACTCATTCTGCTCTCTATCCTCAAAGACCAACAGGGTCGCCAGAACCTCTAGAATCAAATCCGAGTAGGTCAGCCCATGCATCACAATAAAATGGCCAAGGCCCCCATTCTCGAGAAAGATATCACAAGGACCTGCTAGATCTAAAGCATCTAAGGTTGGATGATCGAAAAACTTAGTCGTCGAGTATTTCCTAAGCCGAAGCTCATTCCATTTCTCTAATTCCTCCCTATGTATTGTGCTCGGAGCAATCATGTTCGGAAAAGACGTCATAGTGATAAAATAAAGGGAATGAACGAGGCAAACTAATAAAATCTGACGGAATTGTGCACAATGGTGAAGCGGCGGGCATCATGCGTAAGGCGACGGGCGCCGTGAAATTCTGGGCGACTGGTCTCGCTCGGCTCTTCCCCAAATAAACTCCCTCCGACCTCAGAAAATGCCCTTTTTTGCCTCCTTGCTTCACGAAAAGTTGTTCTAAGGGCTTGTAGAAGGTGATTTCGAACTAGAAGTGGCTGGATGTGATGGTTTAGGGTTTTGGTGGAATTTGAAAGTGGCCGAAAATGTAAACAGAGTACTTGTATTTGCAGATCGGGTTGTGTGGATTCCGAATATGGCATCGGAATTCCGATTGGTGCAACGGTTTGGAAGTGGTGTAAGGATTTGTGAAGGATGAGAGGGTTTGGAAGGTTGAGGGTTATGGAGGAAGAGTTGGAGGTTAGGGATGAAGAGAGGAGGGTGGATTAGAAATAGGGTTTAAAATAGGGAAATGGGCCGCACCGATTAACTAACCAGTGGCCCAACCCAGTCTGGTCAGCTCGCACGGCGGGCGCCGTGGTTTAGGCGGTGGACGCCTTGTCCCCAGTGCATCACTCCTTGTTTTCGATCCCAAAATCCAAAACTTACCTCATATTCTCGTTCGAAACATCTCAAAAAATAAAAAACTAACTATCCTAACACTAACTAAACCAAAATGAAAGAAAAATAAAATAAAATAGAAATAGAAATAGAAAGACTCTCCTCGAGTTTCCTCCCGAGCAGCGCCTCTATTTCATGTCCTTGGCTCGACGGGATGATGTAGTTCTATTCCTTAGGAAGATCCTGCACTTGCCAGGAGTCCATAACTTTGTCGACAATGTCCTCATGATATTTCTTGATTCTCTTACCACTCACCTTGAAGTTATGACCATCCATCAGATTCTGTAAATTAACTACACAATAAGGGTAGACATAGACAACAATGTAAGGACTAGTCCATCTAGACTTGAGCTTTACAAGGTGAAGTTTCATATGTGAAATGTACAATAGAACTTTATCTCATGGGAGGAATTTTCTCCTCATAATGTCCATATTGGCTTGTTTGATTGTCCAAAAGATTTATGCTCGAGCTCAACTGGCAGATGACACAACTTTCCATAAACCAAATGGAACAGAGACATCCTAATAGGCGTCTTATAAGCAGTACGCTAATCCCATAATGCATCCTCTAATCCGAGACTCTAGTCTTTTCTATTTGGTGCCACAATCTTTTCTAAAATCCTCTTTACTTTCCTATTAGACAATTCTGCCTGTCCATTGGTTTGAAGATGATAAGCGGTAGAGACTTTCTGAGTCATATTGTATTTCCTTAAAAGAGCGCTAACAATCTTGTTACACAAATGAGTTCCCCTATGACTGATAACAACTATGGGCATCCCAAATCTAGCAAATAAACTCTTCAAGAAACTAGCAAGTGTGCGAGCATCATCAGCCTTTATCGCTTTTGCCTCAACCCACTTAGAAACATAATCGACTGCAAGCAAGATGTAGACATTTCCAAATGAACTAGGAAATGGTCCCATGAAATCGATACCCCAAACATCAAAGATTTTGCATACCATAATCGAAGATAGTGGCATCTCATTCCTTCCTGAGATATTTTCGATTCGCTGACATTGATCATAAGTCCTGCAGAAAGCATGAGCATCGCGAAAGATATGTGGTCACCAGAATCCCGCTTCCAAGACTTTCTTAGCTGTCCTTTGTGCTCCAAATTGTCCACCGCTGGAGGACTTGTGATCCAAACTTCTGTCTTGACAGTATCTCAAGACAGAAGTTACCTCATTATCCGGAAGGCATCGACGGACAATTCTATCAGTGCAGTACTTACACAAGTAAGGATCATCCCAAACATAGTAGTGAGCATCGTGCCGAATTTTATCCTTCTTCGCTTTCAGGCAATTTGAAGGGATTATTCCAGCCACCAAGTAATTGACAATATCCGCAAACCAAGGCTGCTTAGTCCAAATCTCATAAGCAAAGCTGGCGGCTCACCCTCATCATCATCAAGGAAATCAGAGATCAGAACACCGCTTAGGCGGCGGGCGCCGTGTTTAGAGGCGGCGGGCGCCATGTCATCAGTGTCATCCCATATCGAAATTCTCAGAAATCCTTCATCAGGAAATTCTCCCAATCTATCTGGTTGCTCTCCCCCACCATCAGTTCTATAGATTCTGCTCCGGTGGTCAGCTACCAGATTCTCTAATCCCTTCTTATATCTGATATTCAAATTGAATTCCATCAGAAGTAGAATCCATCGAATCAATATTTACTAGTACAAAAAGGGTCTTAGACAATGGTTAATTATCAACATAGACAACGGTTATTGCAATGTTATCTATGTCAGTGCATTTTTTGGTAAAACAACGGTTGGATCTATGACAACGGTTCATTAAGACAACGGTTATATCCGTTGTCTAAGATGCCCAACAACCGTTGTTTATGCGTCTCCAAAATTTAGAACAATCAATATTAAATGGTTATAACCGTTGTCAGATGATGCATTAACCGTTGTTTATGTATCATATAATCGTTGTCTTAATACAATTGCATGAACTGTTGTCTAAGTATACTCTAATTGTTGTATTGATGAACTATAACTGTTGCCTATGTACATTTTACCCGTTGTCTTAATTCGTCTTAATCATTGTCTATGTATCCTTTAGGCGTTGTTTATGTACACATTAATCGTTGTCCAAGTACTTCTTAACCATTGTGTAAGAAGAATTTAAACGTTGTCTAAATACGCTTTGACCGTAGTGTAACCGTTGTCTTGATTCTTTTTCGCGTTATCTAAATACTCTTTAACCACTGTCTAAATACACTAGCTTTAATTGTAACATGAAGCCAATTGACTAAGTAATTCAATATGCATAAGCAACTTTACAAGGGAAAAAAAAGAAGCAAACAAACAAGTTGAGAATACAAGGCTACGGATGGTTTGGATTCAAGATAAACTCAACAAATTCGATTGAAGCCAAACTAATTAAATTCAAGAGAAAGATCGACGCAGGAAATTATACCCCGATCCCGACGAGGCCACGGATAGTTTGGATTCAAAGACTTGGCTTCCTGGACGGTTACCGGCTCGACTAGGGCAAGGACGCTCTGCTGGCTGGCTCTACAACTCTCATCTCTGGGTTCGCATCGAACTTGCAACTGAGCTGCTCGACAAGGGCATTCCGGTATCGATTCGGAACTATGGGGCACTCAGGACTGAATCGGAGGTACTCGGTTCGTATCCCGTTATCATCAAGTGGATGCGAGAGACGCTCGATCGCAGGGGCTCGTTCATCGATGGGCTGGCTTGGCCATCTAGGCTCGTTCGTTCTCGGTTCTTGTCCGTTGCGGCTTCTCTTCTATGGTGAATGAACGAGATGTGGGTGGGGAAGAGGATGAGAGTTGACATGAGCAGGGAGGATGGGCGAAACAAAGAGAAGGGCAAAAGCTTCGAGCTCTCTAATGGCGGACGAAAAGAGGCAGTTGAGAGAGGGAGACGGCGCTGGGTTTTCAAGGAGAGTGTGTGGGCGGGATTTATATAATAGCTAGCTAGGATTAGGTTAATTAAGTTGCGGAAAATTACAAAATGAGTTGGTAGTTTGTAGGTTATAAAATTTTCACCATATTCACTTACGAAATACCTCCCAATAGATTTTAGTTATATTGAAAACATCCTAAGAATTCCTCAAAGCTAATTAGACATGCGCACATTAAAGATATATTTAATTATATGTCTTGAAAATTATTGAAACATTATATATATATATATATATATATATATATATATATATATATATATATCCAATTAAATTCAAATTCTGAATAAGAATAGATAATTAAGATTATTAGTGTGATATTGATGTAAGTATTTTTAAATAAAACCTAAAAATTTAGGTCATTAAATTAATTGGATTAATTGGACATAGACAACGGTTTTGTCGATCAATCGTATTCTTTGAGATGTCTTCTATATCTATAAAAACGTTGTTTATATATTCATTGTCTTTGTAATTACAAAGACAACAGTTTCAATTGGATATAGATAACGGTTTAGTCAACCATATTCTTTGAGATATCTTCTATGTATGATAACAATTTTTTATATATTCGTTGTCTTTGTAATTACAAAGACAACGGTTTCGATTGGGCATAAACAACGGTTTTGTCAACCATATTCTTTGACGTATGTTTCATTCTTCCATATGTATGACAACAGTTTTTTATATATTCGTTGTCTTTGTAATACAAAGACAACGGTTTTCGATTGGCATAGACAACAGTTCTTTCAGCCGTATTATTTGAGATGTCTTCTATATCTATGACAACGGTTCTTTTTATATTCGTTGTCTTTATAATTACAAAGACAACAATTTTAATTAGGTAAAGACAACGGTTCTACCAACCATCTTATTTGAGATTTCCTCTAGATATATGACAACAGTTCTTTATATATTTGTTGTCATTGCAATTACAAAGCCAACGGTTTTAATTGGGCATAGACAACGGTTTTGTCAACCGTATTATTTGAGATGTCTTCTATATGTATGACAACGGTTCTTTATATATTCGTTGTCTTTGTAATAACAAAGACAACGGTTATAGCTAATAACTGTTGTCCGCCCCCAAAACTCTAATTTTTGCCTATATAGACAACATTATTTTAGAAACCGTTGTCTATAAGGCGTTGTCTAAGACCTTTTTTGTACTAGTGATTGACTTAGTGTCCTTCTTTGTCATCAACTAGCAGAGTGTTGCATGATCACTCTAGACCACCACTTTAGCACCCAATAGATAAGGACGAAATTTTTCAAGAGAAAACTCCACAGCTACCAACTCTTTCTCAGTAGTGGTGTAATTCCACTTGGCCGTATTCAACATCATAGAAGCATAATAGATCACATGAGATGTTGTCTCCACTTTTTGTCCCAATACAACCCCAACGGCATGATTACTAGCATCACACATCAACTCAAAGGGCGAAGTCCAAATAGGAGCCTGAATAATAGGTGTTGAAGTCAACTGATCCCTTAACTGGTGAAAAGCCTTCTTAAAATTATCATCAAACACAAAGGGAACATCTTTCTTAAGCTATTGACATAATGGGGAGGTTATCTTGGGAAAATCCTTGATAAACCTCCTATAGAATTCTGCATGGCCTAATAAAGAATGAATCTCATGCACATTAATAGGATAAGGTAATGACTGAATCAAATCTATCTTAGCTTTATCTACCTCAATGCCCTTCTTGGACACAATGTGACCAAGAACAATTCCTTGTTCAACCATAAAATGGCACTTTTCAGAGTTTAAGACCAAGTTAGTTTCAACACATCCGTTAAACACCAGTGACAATTGATGCAACCAAGAATCGAAGTCATTCTCATGAATAGTGAAATCATCCATAAACAATTCACTAAAATCCTCAATATATTCAGAAAATATACTCATCATGCATCTTTGAAAGTACGAAGCGCCTTGCATAATCCAAAAGGCATTCTACTATAAGCAAAAGTACCAAAAGGACATGTAAAAGTGGTTTTCTCCTAGTCCTTAGGTGCAATAGGAATTTGAAATATCCAGAATAACCATCCAAAAAGCAATAATAAGACTGGCCGGCAAGACGCTCAAGCATCTGATCGATGAAAGGTAAAGGAAAGTGATCTTTACGTGTCGCAGCATTGAGTTTGCGATAGTCAATGCAAACTCTCCAACCAGTCTGTACCCTCATAGGTACCATCTCACCTTCCCGGTTCTCAGAGATCATGATACCTCCCTTCTTAGGGACCACTTGTGTAGGACTTACCCATTGACTATCAGAAATAGGATAGATGATACCTGCCCGAAGGAGCTTCAAGACTTCGTTTTTTACGACCTCCATCATGGGTGGATTCAACCCTCGTTGAGGTTGTATCGTTGGCCTCGCATCGTCCTCCATGAGTATGCGATGCATACACAATGATGGACAAATACCTTTGATGTCAGCAATGGTCCATCCCAAGGAAGTGCGATGTTCCCTAAGCACATCGACCAACTTTTGCTCCTGGTCAAGAGTAAGGTTATTAGAAATAATCACAGGAAGTGTGTTACCCTCTCCCAAAAATGAGTACTTCAAATGATTAGGGAGGGGTTTTAATTAAACTTCAAGTCCCTGAATGAAGGACAAAAGTAGTTTTTCACTAGGAGGATCTAATGATTCAGTTCTATAAGGATGAGACCAATCATCTGGGTTGGAATCAAGTGCCACAGACAATTCTTGCAGGTTATTAGGCAAAGCATAATCATAAGATAATTCACCCAAAACAACCTGTAACTGGTCAAAACGATCAATATGCATAATATCCTTCGTGAAAACATCTACAATATCAACCAGATTCAAAGAATAAGCAGCAGATTTCCCTTCAGGGATAAAAAATTTATCCCTGTTTTGCATCGACTTCCACAGTTAAAGACCCAGAAAAACAATCAATTTTTGCTTTAGTAGTTCGCAAGAAGGGTCTACCTAATATAATGGGTGTCTCGGGTATACCAATTCCCATGTCAATTGTTGTTGCAGGAGGATGTGCCAAGTATAAAAATATAAATAAAATATAAAGCAAACTGACTCCCTGTCTCAGCAAATAAATACAAGACTTCCTCCCGTTGTAGTAGAAGGTAGTCAGGATCGTATCCACGAGGAAGTGTGTCAGTGCCCGCCTTTTCAGTTCCAAAACTTAGCACGATCTCGACCAGAAGAGTCCTCGATTTCAACCAAGTGTCCTCGACGTCGACCAGAACAGAAAACAGAAAGCAACAGAAAACGAAAACCAAAATAGAACTGGTCGATCTCGACAAACCTTCCTCGACGGCGACCAACCTTCCTCGACGTCGACCAAAACTACTCGATATCGACTAACAACAGAAACATAATTCGCAACTTTTTGCAACACAGAACACGAAGATGAAATAAATCGATAAACTAAAGACTTCTAAGATCAGGGCTTCAACACCACAAGAATAACCATGTAAAATAACACATAAAGGCATAAAAGATCATGCTTTTCATCAAATAACTTTCGTTATTAACAAATAGGAATATAGAGGCTTTCGCATAAACCCTAATTGTTACTAACCCTTTTTCACATAATTAATCCAAGTTGTATTAAGATCACTTTCACTTCAATAACACAAATAAGGATCACCTTCAACTTTCGCAAAAGAATCATGCTCATAGGGATAGAAGACGAATTTGCATCAAAAGATTGTACCTTTACCGCATCACCTTACATGGCTACCGTCGGGCTCACCCCAACCCTAGAAGTTGGGTGACTACTCGCTCTTCATCATTAAGAAAGCCATCAATAATAAAAGGGAACTAAATTGCATTATAGATAATCAAAGAAAGCTTACAACCAATCGAAGCCAAATCGTCTCTCAACTCTCTTGCTCCACTCGCCGCAAGCGCTCTCTCTCTCTCTCTCTCTCTCTCTCTCTCTCTCTCTCTCTCTCTCTCTCTCTCTCTCTCTCTCTCTCTCTCTCTCTCTCTCTCTATGTCTATGTAACTAATTGTAACTAATTGTAACTAAAATTGTATGAATAAAATCCAGCCCCTAGGGCTTTATTTATAGGCTTCATTCCCTAGCTAATCTAGGAAAGAAATATCTATCTATATCTAAATTTATCAATCTAATACTTAATGATTTAATTTGGAAATAAAATAATTATATTTAAAAGGAAATATAACAAAAACTTGTGTAGACTCCATAATTTGGCAAAGTGCGTCCGATTTCTGCGAAATATAACAAAAACTTGTGTAGACTCCATAATTTGGCAAATAATTGTAAACTACATAGAATCTGTACTTTTCTAACCCAAATGCATGAAATGCATGCAGAAATCGATATAAAAGTAAGTGTAAAAACATGGAAAATTAGACGCACAACAAACACCCCAAACTTAAGCTTTCTTGTCCTCAAGCAATACTTTAAATGGTCATTCAAGGGAAGAAAATAAACTATCAACATATCAGATTCATTCTCATATAACCCTGCAATCAATTAGCATCCTTGAAAAGGTACTTCTGTCACAAATTCGTGCATGTGCAAATAAAAGAAACATCTACTCACAAAAGAAGGGTTATGCAAAACATTTATTCGTGACAAAGCATTAATAATCAGGAGGACTTTAATTTAAGCTCAATAAGAAGTAGATTGTTAAAAGGCTAAGGGTGAGCAATTTTTGGCCATGTGGTGCTAATGATCCGGGGAAATGCAGTAGTTTCCAAACTTTCATACCACATTCCTTCTTCTTTTGATTTCTCACCCTTCGCTCATTCGCTCAATGCTTTTTTTTTCAATATTATGCTTTTACCTCCCTAACCTCAGCACTGCCTTCTCGCGAGTCGCAAACATGGGTGTCATGAATGGCCCCCAGATACTTAGTACTTTGGACTCCTCATCTGTGTGTCCCATCTCGCCGAACTATTATCTCAGCGAGCAGGGTCGATCTACCTTTATCTCCTGAGGTGATCGGATTTTCTTTCACTCATTAAATTTTCCATATATTTTTTTTAATTTCTTGCCAAACTCCGATAATAATAATAACAACACAACCACCATATAATAATCTCCATAGTGTGATATCATTCTCAACATAATCCCCGGATAGGAAATAAGGTAAAGAATGGGCAATATTTAGATCATGTGGAGCAAAATATGAAATAAGGCATAATATGGCTTTTTTGATGCATAACCATAGGTAAGGCTATAAATATAACAATGAGCATTATATGGAAATATAAAGTCCTCCATCCTCTTATCATGCAATATGTCAAAAGCACTTTCAAATTTTACCTCCTTTTATGGTTTTCAATAAAAATATGCACTTCATTGTGACTTTCCTTTACTAGGCAATTTCATGCTATATCTCTAATGAATCCAATTTTACATCGTCAAGTTCAATTTAAGCTTCCATGACAGATATTCAAAAATTTTGATGGAGGTCATTTTTCAGACATAATGTCAATTTAAGCTTCCATGACACATATTCTAATGAATCCAATTTTACATAAATCAAATATGAAATCTAAAGTAGCCAGTATAAGCAATTTAATGAATAAACTTTAAATATGCACACATAATGTCAATTTCAATCAAATACGCACAAAGTAATCCCTTCCCCCAGCCCATACTTAAATATTACAGTGTCCTCACTGTATAAAAACAAGGGTAAAGAAAGAAACTCACTAGAAAGGGGTGCTGATCGTCGGAAATCGAGTGCAATGTTGCTGCAGAAATGGTCGACATCGACTAAGTTTGGTCGATTTCGAGCAGACTGGTCGACTTCGAGCAAGGCTACTCGAGATCGAGTACAATGTTGCCTCTAGGGTAGTTTTCCTCGACCACATACTCCTTTCTTCTCGATATGCGTGGTCGATGTCGAGGAGTTCTACTCGACGTCGAGTAGATCTGCAACTTTTCTTACCTGCAAGATTCGTTAGACGGAAACTATCCACAATAGAAAAACATAAAAACAATGTTCAAAACCAAAAACCAAAAACAATAATGTCCAAAAATTCCAAAAAGTAATTGCCTATTTACAAGCTCTAGACTTTATAGTCGCTAGGCCTACTTTCTCCGTTAAGCTCAAGGTGGCATTCGCAGGGCCCATGTAGCTTGGGCTTCAAACATGACTCCATTCTTGTCCATCAGTTGTAGTCCTCCTGAATGGATCTTGTTCACCGTGAAGGGTCCGATCTTCTTCTTGTTGAATTTGTTGGGAAACCAATGACCTTTTGATTTGGCAACATAGACTTTGTCTCCAACTTCATATTCCTTAGGCTCATCGTTGGAAACCCTGGATAATCGCACATACCAAGGCAAACCTCTCACATGTATAGATAAATCACTCATGGAAATAGGAGAAGAGATGTCAGTACCTTGGCTTACCTTCGCAGATTCGGATTTCGGGACCTCGGAGTCTGGTCGACATCGAGTAGGAGTACTCGACGTCGAGGACTTACCTTCGTCGGGTGGACTGCAGGTCGAGGAAGGCAGAGTCGAAGAGGGAGGTTTTTGGTCGACGTCGACCAAGTTGGTCGATGTCGAGGAATGCTCGGCTTCGGGTTGTTTGCTCGATGAAGCTGCATCTGGTGGTGGCCTCGAATTGTGGTCGACGTCGACCAAAGTACTCGACGTCGAGTAACTCTGGTCGACTTCGACCCCATACTTGAATCCTTGCAAGGCATCCGAAAAATATTTAGTCGACGTCTACTTACCTTGGTCGATGTCGAGTAGATCCTCTGTGTCGTCGTTTAGGATGGCCATGATCTCCTTCACTTGGGCTTCCATATCCCTCTTTTCCAGCTCCTCGGGAGTCATATTTCTTGCCTTAGGCTCCCCACAAGTGATGTACCTAGCTGATATAGATTTGACCTCTTCTATGGGACCTGTATGTCTTTCAGTTTTATTAAAGGAATACTCAATTACCTTATCGCTGATATTGAAAGTGAGCACTCCCTTCCTTACGCTTATGTTGGCATCCACCGTCCCCAAGAAGGGCCTTCCTAGAATGATTGGACAAGCAGGGTCCTCTGCCATATCAATAACTAAGATATCAACAGGGACAAAGAACTTACCTACCTGCACTGGTACATTGTCCACCATGCCTGTTGGGATGACCACCGTGTTGTTTGCCATGTATAGCTTTGCATCCACATGATCTAGAGCACCTATCTTAATCTTGGACCAGATTGATAAAGGCATTATACTCACACTGGCTCCCAAATCACACAAAGCATTAAATTTGTATTGACCAAATCCATTGGTTATAGCAAACTTACCTGGATCTGGCCTTTTCTCTAGAACGTCCATCTGGCTGCACTCCTCTGCGATCTCAGCCATTGACAGCTTTTTGCTAAAGATCTCCTTAAGGAACTTTACATATGATGGCATCTCATTAAGAGCTTATGTGAAGGGTATTGTGACGTTGAGCCTTTGAAGCATCTTTATGAAACACTGTAATTTCTTATCTACTGGATCATTTGGAGATTTTGTTGGGAAAGGCAGCTTCTTTTTTGTCGAAAGTTGCAGAAGGGTGGTCGACATCAACTATGGTCTCCTCGACGTCGCGGACAGTGGTCGATTTCGGGTCGGGCGCAGTGTTGTGGTCGATATCGACAAGGGGCTCCTCGATATCGACCAGATTTTGGTCGACATCGACTGGTCTGGTCGATGTCGAGGAGTCCTCTGCATCCTTCTCCTCCGTGTTGTGCTCGGGCGTCTGTGTTTGTCGCCCACTCCTTAGGTTCATAGAAGCTACCTGCCCTGTAGATTTAGTTTTAGGATTAGGTTTAGAGGATCCAGGTAGCTTACCTGATTGGTTGGGGATCGACGAAGCTAATTGACCCATCTGAGTCTCCATTTATTTTCTCCATATATCGATTTCCTCAAGCCTAGAGTTGACAACATGCATCTGAGTATAGATGGAATTGATAGACTGCTTGGTGTCTGAATGATTCCTCCGCATCTCCTCAACAATGGTCTGTAGGTCATCCTTCTTACCTTCTATGTCAGGGTGACAAGGACCTCTGTAGGGAGGGGGATTCTGATGCTGGGGCTGGCGATAATAGCTCCAGTTCTGGTTCTGATGTGGCCCTGAGTAGTGTCCTCCTGCATACCTTACCTCTTCGTGGGTTTCCCCTTGATGTACTTGATCGAGGTGTGGGCACGCAGTAGTGTAGTGCTTCACAAACCCACATTCCAAGCAAGGTTTATCTTTAGACATAAACTTAACCTTCTTGGTGAGACGGCGTACCTGATCATTGTGGAACTGGTCCCTGACTTCCGGATCAACTTCCTTGGGTGGCACAAACAATGGCATAGATGGGGCAGGCCTTTCATACCTTTCGTTAGAAGAGGCCGCAGAAGTCCCATATGTGTTGTCGTAGTTAGCTAGTGTCTCAAACACCTCCCAAGCATGGCGTGGAATGTATACGAGATATCCATAAGCGGTGTAGTTGTTGATCCTATCCTTAGTAAGCGCATCCAGGCAGTTGAAGATGATCTCCTGGATGACGTAGGGTGGCTGTCCATGCGTAGGACATGATTTTAGAAGCCTTTTGTAGCGCTCCCAGACCTGTGCAAGTGTTTCCCCTGGCTTCTATCTGAAAGCCGTGATCTATTGTCTGAGAGCAGCTGTCTTTGCAGGAGGAAAAAACTTGTTGAGGAACAGGTCATGTAGTTCATTCCAAGTGCGAATTGATTGTGCAGGCAATCCTTCCAACCACTATTGTGCTATTCCTACAAGGGACCAACGAAAAGCCTTTAGTTTTAGATATTCTAGATTACCACCATCAGCAATTGCTTCACATAAATCTCAAAAAGTAGTAACATGCTCTAAAGGACATTCATTGATTCTTCCCCTAAATTGACTCCTCCTAATTTTAGTAATAAAAGAAGGACGAATTTCAAAATTAATAGCGGGAAGAACGATCGGTGATTCTAGAACTTCCAGAGTAGGATGTAGATACTCCTTTGCATTGGCTGGTATATGCCCAATCTGCTCCTCAAGTTCCCTTCTTGCGTTGATCTCGCGATCTACCCTTGCCTCCCACCGTTGCTGATTCTGAGCATATTTCGCCTCTCGTCGAGCGTGTTCTGCTTTTCTGGTGGTGAACTCCTCTATCCGCAAGTGGCGTTGCTCAAGCTCCTATGCTGGTGTGAGCTGGCCTAAATTCTCGTTGGGTGGAGTCGCCATAAGTCTCCTCCTATGCCTTTGCTGAAGATGGAAGAAACGTTCTGGTTCGAGAATAGGGTCTATGGGTGTGCGATCAGTTCTTCGCATACACTTGAAAAACAAAAGCAAAAAGAAACAAGTAAAAAGGAACTAAAAAGAAAAAACAAATATAGAGAAGAGAAAAAGAACTAAAAACGGCGCGATTGATTGCCTCCCCAGCAACTGCACCAAATTTGTTGTTGTAGGAGGATGTGTCAAGTATGAAAATATAAATAAAATATAAAGCAAACTCACTCCCTGTCTCAGTAAATAAATACAAGACTTCATCCCGTTCTAGTAGAAGGTAGTCAGGATCGTATCCACGAGGAAGCGTGTCAGCGCCCGCCTTTTCAGTTCTAAAACTCAGCACGATCTCAACCAGATGAGTCCTCGGTGTCGACCAAGTGTCCTCGACATCGACCAGAATAGAAAACAGAAAGCAACAGAAAATGAAAACCAAAACAGAACTGGTTGATCTCGACAAACATTCCTCGACGTCGACCAAAACTGCTCGATATCGACTAACAACAGAAACTTAATTCGCAACTTTTCACAACACAGAACACAAATTTGATGAAATAAATCAATAAACTAAAGACTTCTAAGATCAGGGCTTCAACACCACAACGATAACCAAGTAAAATAACACATAAAGGCATAAAAGATCATGATTTTCATCAAATTACTTTCGTTATTAACAAATAGGAATATAGAAGCTTTCGCATAAACTCTAATTGTTACTAACCCTTTTTCACATAATTAATCCATGTTGTATTAAGATCACTTTCGCTTCAATAACACAAACAATGATCACCTTCAACTTTTGCAAAAGAATCATGCTCATAGGGATAGAAGACGAATTTGCATCAAAAGATTGTACCTTTACCGCATCACCTTACATGGCTACCGTCGGGCTCACCCCGACCCTAGAAGTTGGGTGACTACTCGATCTTCATCATCAAGAAAGACATCAATAATAAAAGGGAACTAAATTGCATTAAAAATAATCAAAGAAAGCTTACAACCAATCGAAGCCAAATCGTCTCTCAACTCTCTTGCTCCACTCGCCACAAGCGCTCTCTCTCTCTCTCTCTCTCTCTCTCTCTCTCTCTCTCTCTCTCTCTCTCTCTCTCTCTCTTTCTCTCTCTATGTCTATGTATCTAATTGTAACTGAAATTGAATGAATTAAATCCAGCCCCTAGGGCTTTATTTATAGGCTTCATTCCCTAGCTAATCTAGGAAAGAAATATCTATCTATATCTAAATTTATCTATCGAACTCTTAATGATTTAATTTGGAAATAAAACAATTATATCTAAAAGGAAACTAGGATTAGTATGGATAGATCCTTCTTCTCTTGATAGAACTTGATGTGACTTGATAGACTATCTCGAATCTTGGCTTGCAAGTAACTCTATCTTCTCGGAAAACTCGATCTCGGACTCGACTGGAATGTCCTCGACGTCGACCAAGTTTCCTCGACATCGAGTAGAATTCTTCTCCCGGGGTTGTACTCGAGCTCGGCTAGGATCTGGGCTCGTCGACTTTACTCGACATCGACCAAGCTTCGCTCCTCGAGTGGCTCTGCTCGACTCCGTGTAGATTTCTGAGCTTGATGTACTCGATCTTGACCAAGTTTGGTCGACGTCGAGTAGAATTGTCCAGTCTCAGCATTCTGCTCTGTTCTTCAAACGCACTTTCCTAAGTCTTCGTTCGTCGGATTGATGCATATGAGTATGCGTTAGAAAGCTCTTTTCGAGGGATACAACTTTCATCAAGACATCAAAGCTTGATCCAGAATGATGAATGGCGAAAAGTGGGATTTTCTCCAGCTGCACCATCCTTAGCTTCTCCATGACTTTCTTTTAAGCTCCAAAGTGCGTCCGATTTCAGCGAAATATAACAAAAACTTGTGTAGACTCCCTAATTTGGCAAATAAGAGTAAACTACATGAATTGCATACAGAAATCGATATAAAAGTAAGTGTAAAATATGGAAAATTAGACGCATAACATCAATCACATAAAAATCAGAAGGGAAAATCAAGTCATCAACCATAATCAAAACATCTTCAACCATCCCATTGGGGTGAAGTTGAGAGCGATCAGCAAGCTGTATAACAACCCTAGTTACATTCAGAGGACCCAGACCCAATTCATCATATAATTTATATGATATCATACTAATAGATGCACCAAGATCAACTATGGCAGCTTTGAATATAACTTCACCAATCGTACAAGGAGAGGAATATTTACCTGGCGCTTGGTGAAAGTATCGAATAGATCCTTTTCGTTTTCTCACTTACGATCAAGATTCGAGGCATAAGAGAAGGGTGGTATAGGTTTCAATACCTCAAAAGACCACTCCTCCGATGATTTCTTCGAAGATTCAAAAGCATCAAAAATCGGCTCTATCGCTGGCGGTGGCGACGGGCGCCGTGTCAAGGGGTGGCGGGCGCCGTTCCAACAGTGTCGCCCCGATTCTTCTTTTTCTACGTTTTCTTCATAAATCATCTCCATAGTCCTTCTTTATAAATTTCAATTGGAAAAAAACCCAAATCATTTCCTCCAAGAGCAATAATCATAGAGTTTTCTCCGGAAAAATGTCGCAAAAGTCCTTCTTTCTAAATCATCTCCATAGACCTTCTTTCTAAATTTCCATTGGAAAAAACCCAAATCTTTTCTCCGATTTCTCAACTTGAGTTCTTGTAATTCATGGGACATATGTCGTAGAAGTCCTCCTTGATGTGTTACCATCATCATCAAATCTCTCAAAGCACCTCCCTTGGGAACTTCAGAGTTTATACAATGTGATTCTTGAGCTTCTTGCTTCCCTTAAGCATTCGATGTCTCCATCTGAGTCACCATCTTCATCACAACCTCCGTTAGTTTCGTAACTTTCTCCTCACAGCCCTTCACAGGATTATCCAATGCAAATGGATTCCCAAATCCACTAGACTTCCTGTACTGCTGAGTTGAATTCGCTAATCCATCGAAGATCTGCATAGCTTCTTCCGGCATCTTGTCCACTATATCAGCTCCACTAGTAGCGTCGATGACAATATGCTCATGGTCAAGCAAACCCTCATAAAGATAGAGAATCAAATCCTCTTCAGGAAATCCATGCTGCGGGCAACTTGCCTTGAGTCGCCTAAATCTCTCAAGGTAGTCATATAGACTCTCCCCAGGGAGTTGTTCTATGTAGTCAACTGCTTCTTTACATTACTAAGACGAATAGCAGGGAAATATTTCAGCAGAAATGCGTTCTTTAATTCCATCCAAGTAGTGATACTTTGTTGAGGCAAACAGTGTATCCAATCCATCGTTGCATTTTTCAGGGTGAATGGAAACAACCTCAACAGGAGTTGGTCATTAGTAAATCCTTGATGTCTGAGTCGGTCATAGACACAAACGAATTTAGTAAGATGCTTATTTGGCTCATCTCCAATTATCCCATGGAAAACTGGAAGAATCAGTAACCAATCAGCATTGTATCCCAATTTGAAGCTTTTAGGGAGTTCATGAAATGTAATAGCAAGGTGTTGCGAATTTAGATCAGGATCCCTTAGGTCTCTCAGTGTCCTTCTGAGAGGGGGTTCAGCATTTTCAGACATCTCTGTTTAACCTTCAAAAAGACTCAACAAAGATTGATTAGTAACCAAAAAGTAATCCACCAAGGTGATCGAATTACCCAAGATAGCAAATAAGAAAAAAAAGAAGGAAATAAGGTAATTCTCCACGGCAACGGAACCAAAATTTGGTGTAGTGCAGAATGTCGTTACCTTTCTACAACACCAAAAAGAATAACACAAACCAACAACTTGACTAGAAACCTAGTAACTAGTATAGTGGAATAGTAAGGGGTCGATCCCACATAGAGAGTACCTTTCTTGTCTATTAAATCACTATAAAAAAGGAAAAATGTCGAAGAGTGATTGAATATCAAAGGCGATTGAACGTGGAAAAAGTAACAATGGTGAATTGGTGATAATTATGAATGAGATAGTTTCCCCAACAATTCATCAACAATGGTTATGTCTTCGATCCTTGACTCTATCCTATCTTTCCTTGTTTGATTCATCTAATGGCAGATCACTCCAATCCTAAGCAATTCAACAATGCCAATCACACAAACAACCAAAGATAGAGGCACAACTCTCAAAACCTAATAGATGCAATTGATAAAGTAGAATTGTCAATGTCCTATTAGACCCAATCGATGCTTTCAGGGGATCGATTGGCTATGATGTGCTACTAATCCAATTAACTTACATCGACTAATCAAATCTTGAGCAAGAAAGCAAATTATGTCAAGGTGGCCAATCAATCAAGAGAGAATGCACGCAATCAATCAATAACGAACAAAGACATTGAATCAATCAAACTTAGAATAGATAGAAATTAAGTCTCACAAATCATATAACCATGTCTCTGAATTACAGGCGACACAAAAGAGGTTTAGTTCCTCACGGAAAGTCTTCCGCTAAATATCTCCATTGGAGTTCTCTCTCCATTAGGTCTTTTCCACAAACTCCAACTTTTTTATGCCAAAGTCGGCCAAAATTATAATTATAACTTTAATCTAATTAGTTTCCAAAAGAACAGAATAGTGGTTCCGTATCGGCACGAGTGGCGGGCGCCGTGGTCCAAGCTGCAGGCGCCATCTCATCAGTAGCTTACTTTCTTCACTTGGTCACTTTCGAATCCAAGATAACTTCCTCCACGCCTTTTTCTTGTCTTCTTCACATGTTTACTGTTGTAGGAGGAAATCGAAAATTGCAATAAAATATAAATAATGTAAAGGAAACCAGATTCCGTCCCTTGCAAATGATTACAAGACTCCCTCCCTATGCAGTAGTGGGAAGTCAGGATCGATCCACGAGGAAGCACGTCAGCGGATCTCAGGTTGCTGTAAATCTCATAGATAGAAAAGCAAACAGAAAGACAGAAATAACAAATAAAAGCAGAAAAAGAAAGCAAAGACAGAGACTAGTCGATATCGACAAACAGTAACTCAATATCGACTACAGAAATTGACAACAGAGACAGAAACTCAGCAAAAGCAGTGTTGAGTAAACCCTCCTCGATATCGAGTAAACAATACTCGATATCGACAAGAACTTCCTTGGTATCGACAAAGACAGAAACTTAAAGTTGTAAACTTTCGAACACAGAACTCAGATTTTGGTGAATAAAATTAATAAACTAAAGACTTCCAAAGCCAGGGTATCAACACCACAACGATAACCATGCAAAGTAACACATAAAGGCATAAAAGATCATGCTTTCCATCAAATAACTTTCGTTATTAACAAATAGGAATATAGGGGCTTTCGCATAAACCCTAATTGTTACTAACCCTTTTCACATAATTAACCCAAGTTACACTAAGATCACTTTCGCTTCAATAACACAAACAAGGATCACCTTCAACTCTCGCAAAAGAATCATGCTCATAGGGATAGAAGACGAATTGCATCAAAAGATTGTACCTTTACCGCATCATCTTACATGGCTACCGTCGGGCTCACCCCGACCCTAGAAGTGGGTGGACTACTCGCTCTTCATGATCAAGAAAGACATCAAATAACAAAAGAAACTAAATTGCATTAAATAAAACTAAAAAGAAAGCTTACAACCGAACAAGCCAAATCCGCTTTCGCCTTTCCACCTTGCTCGCCACAAACTCTCTCTCTCTCTACTACTACTCACTTGTTCTCTCTGAAATTGAATGACTAAATTCCAGCCCCTAAGGCTCTATTTATAGGCTTCCAACCCTTGCTATTCAAGATAAGAAAGTCTATCTATATCTATATCTAAATATCTACTTACTTAAAGATAAATAAATGGAATAAAAGAATTAAATCCATAAAGGAAATAACTCTAAAGTAGGTAAATCTTCCATGGAATTGATAGATCTTGATAGGTCTTGATAGATGTGGATAGAATCGGACTCCCTCGACTCCAAGTAATCCCAATTCGACTCGGACAGCTCACCGCGTAACGCGGCCAAGTATAGCTCTCCTCGATATCGAGTAAAGTACTCGATATCGAGTAACCGTGTCGACGACTTCTTCACTGGTCTTGGTCGAGTAGCTGGTTCTCGATCTGGCTCGGTCATCTGATGCTGGGTTTGTCGATATCGAGTAAACTCCTCGATATCGAGTAGATGGTGCTCGGTATGTCCAGTATTCGGCTTCTCGACTTGGCATCCTTCCTCGACTCAGGGCATGACTTTCAGATGTTGTCGATATCGAGTAAACTACTCGACATCGAGTAGAGCTCCGGAGTCGGGTTGTCTTCGTCTTCAGCTCCTCGATCAGCTCCTACTCGACCAGGCACTGCTCGACTTCTTTGGTCGATATCGAGTAAAGGTACTCGATATCGAGTAATACTTGGTTTCAGCCTGATTTATCCTGGTTCCGTCGCTCTTTGACTTTGGACTTCTGTAGTTGACTTCCGAGCTTTTTGTCCTTTCTCAGAACTACTGTAAATTTCCTCGAGTTCTGCGAATTTAAACAGAAACTGGTGTAGATTCCATAATTTGGCAAATAAGCATAAACTACACTGCTTCTGTACTATTCTAGTCCAAATGCATGAAATGTATGTAAAAAACGATATAAAAGAAACTGTAAAACATGGCAGATTCAGCTTACAACATTTACTCTGGTTCCTAGCTCTCCATACTCATCCTTGGCAAGCCATAAATGTGTCCTTCCAGCGTCGGAACATAAATCTGTAGATAAACACAAAAAGAGCGTAGATTCCAACTTGCAAGACTAAACACTACTCACTCGAACTACCCAAATAAACATGAAACAAGGTATCCTAAATGCACTAACAACTACCTATAATGCCTATATAAAATACGCATTATCAAATCCCCCACACTTAAGCTTCGCTAGTCCTCGAGCGATCAATAAAAGCAACCTATACCTACGAACTCGTCAATCATGCCATAGCCTTACAAAAACAAACCAAAAACACAAACTTTTCAAGGAAAATAAGATCAAGTGACAAAACATCGTCACATGTATCTAACGATCAGAGCATTAAGAAGTGGAAATCATCCAATCTTACTAGGAACATGTGTTTCACTCAAGCTCTCAGGTGTTTAGGCTTTGAAGAATAACTCTCAACTCAATCCAAAATGCAACTAAGCACATAGACATTGACAACAATATAATCAAATCTCCACCAAAATGCCATTACTTGCGGAAAAACCATAAAAATAAGCTATTTAGCTCTAGATCTCACTCTCTTTTCTTTTCTTTTTCTTTTTTGTTTTTTTCGACAATTGTTTTTTCATTTTCTTGTTTTCCATCTTTCTTTCGGCCTTGATGTATTCCTTGCGTGAGTCACAAACATGGGTGTCATGAATGGCCTTGGTATATCAACACCTCATCTTAAAATGAAGGGAGAGAGTGAGAGCTCTTCACATCTCACAAAAGCCAAACCCTAAGAAAACCTAAAACGTCTCATCTCCTTCATTTTGTGCCGCCACCACCAACACCACCTCAATCTTCACTCTCTCTCCATAAACACCACACCTAAACACCAAGGTTCCATCTCCTCTCCTCCTCTTTTCATCTCAGCCCAAACCCTAAACCCCACCTCACCACCTTCTTCTTCTTCCACCTTGGGAACACAGCAGTATCTACAACCTTCCAAGGAGTCCAAGAAATTTTTTGGATCCACTCAACAGCCCGGAGATCCTAGATTCGAGCCCCCGGAGGTCTTTTGTTCATTTTCGAGCTAAAGAAGGGTAAGATGATTCTTCTCTCCCCCCCCCCCCCCTTCACTTCCACTCTACCAAAGGTTTCCCCTTTGCTTGGATCTAGAGAAAACAGAGGAGAAATCGCACCTCAAGTATAACCCGGGAGAAGAAAAGTGATAAATGGAAGAGTTGGGTGAGAAATCTCTTCAAATCATTGAGTTTTTCATTTGATTTTTGCACTAACATGTGCCTAGAAGCCTTTGAAAAAATTAAGAAAAAAGGGAGAGACTAAAAACATCAAACGAGGCCAGAAACGGAGCCTGAATCCAAGATTTAGGACCGTTGTCGCTGGCGCGAGCATAGGCCTAGGTTTCTTGCTCGCGGCCACAAGAATGATCTCGCGGTGGCACGATGGGTTTTCGGGGGGCCCTAGGAGGGATTCCCACAACTCGCGACCACGACATGAGCTCTCGTGGGCGCGAGATGCTCGCTGCCATGAGATCCTCGCTGGCACCCAGGTCTCGCGGGCGCGAGAATCCCTCTCGCGGCCGTGACCTACCCCTTTTTCCACAGGGTGCTCGCTAGGACATCTTGCGGTAGCGAGATCCACTTTTGCTGCGGTGAGATGCCCCATGAACGTTGGTTTTAAAGCCGTTTCTCGATGTTTTCGACATTCGTTTTCGCGACTTGTTTTCAACGCCTTTGCGGACTGACCTGATGATCTGATTGGAGTTTTGAAAAACGAATTTTATATGTGTTTCAAGGTCGAATATTCTAATCAATTAACTCGGTTTTCAAAATGGTTTTCAGGACTAATTTGGGAAATTATGTGATCGAGGACTAACTAGCATATTGATATGATTTATTGACTAAGAGCATGATTTGGGTGGACTAATGGCATGTATGAATAACTAACGACATGATGAGATGTTAGAGTTATGTATTGTTAGAGTTATGTATTGTTTGACTAAGAGCATGATTTGGGTGGACTAATGGAACGATATCATGAGAATGACGGAATGTGGCGATATGATGAATGGTTTAACTTGATGGAGTTGATGTGAGCCTATTTTGCCATATTTTACATTGACTTTTATATTGATTTCTGCATGCATTTTATGCATTTGGGTTATAATAATACATAATTTGTGTAGTTTATGTTTATTTTCAACATATGGAGGTCTACACAAGTTTTTATTATATTTCGCAGAAATCGGACGCACCTTGGAGCTTAAAGGAAAGTCATGAAGAAGCTAAGGATGGTGCAGCTGGAGAAAAGGCCATTTTTCGGTATTCATCATTCTGAATCAAGCTTTGATGTCTTCATGAGAGCTGTATCCCTCGAAAAGAGCTTTCCAACTCATGGTCATATGCGAAAATCCGACGAACGAGGACTCAGGAAAGTGAGTTTCAAGAACAGAGCAGAAAGCTGAGAGCCGTCACATTTTCTCGACATCGACCAAATTGGTCGAAATCGACCAAGCCCAAATCGAGCTGAGCATCTGAAATCGACAAGGAAGCTGGAGCAAGAAGAGATGGAAGTCGATATCGAGGAACTTTACTCGATATCGAGTAATCCCAAGTCGATGTGCCGTCCAGGAGCTGAGATCGACGAAGAAGCTGAAGACGGACCAAGCCTTGGTCGATAACGAGGAAATCTACTCGATATCGAGGAAAAACCGAGTCGATTTTTACATCCTGGAAGCCAGAATCGAGTTGCTGAGCAGAAGACGAGAAAGTGCTAGTCGATATCGAGCAATCCTACTCGATATCGAGTTGACCCAGGCGCTGGATTCCGAGTTTAACCGACTTCTTATTAAGTTTCTATCCCGAATCCGATGGAGATATTTTCGAGACCAAATTCCATCAAGATCTATCAAGTGCTATCAAGAGAAGAAGATATTTATCTACTTTAGATATAATTCCTAGTTGATGTATTTCCTTTATTTCCATGTTTTAATCTTTAGTTAAAAGATAGATAGAATTAGATATAGATATAGTTTTCTTTCCTACATTAGCTTGGAATGAAGGCTATAAATAAAGCTCTAGGGGCTGATTTTCATTCATTCAAGTCAAGTCGTCTTAGAGCGCAAGGAGAGATGAGAGAGGAGAGAGAGAGAAAAGAGAAGGAGAGAGAGAGAGAGAAGGAGAAGGAAGGAGACGAACGGTTGTAAGTTTTAGTTTATTTTATGTTAAAGTTAATTTATTTTATTATGTTTTGTTTCTAATTTCCTTCTTCTAGGGTTGCGGTGTTCCCAACATAGATATATGTGTTTGATTTATAAATCCATGAATTTATATGTATTTATCATCATCTACCTATGTGCTTAATCCTTTGCGAGAGTTGAGAAAATTCCTTATTCATGATATTGAAGCGAAAGTGATCATATTATGAATTGGATAGTAATTAGGGTTTATTTGCGAGAGCCGACTAATCCTAATTAAGAAAAGGTAGAAACAAATTAGGTTTTTATGCGAGAGCCTCTATCACCTAAATTGTTGGAATTTGCAAAAGCCGATTCTTTGATATAAAGCATGCATCTTTATGTGATTTATGATCTGCACATATGTTTATTGTTGTGGTTATCCCTAACCTTGGAAGTTTGCATCTTTATTTGTTTTATTTTATTATTTTTATTTAGCACATATTCTACTCGATATCAAACCACCATTCTCTCTCCATCCCTCGACATCGACCCCTCTATTCTTTGTCGACAGCCACCCTCATCACCTTTTCCCGCTATCCCTGAACCCCAAAACACACTAAACCTAGAACCGATGACTTCTCTCCTGAGGACGAACCTGACTCCACTATCCTATAGCGGGGTCTTGACTACAAATTTATTTGGTCAAGAAACCCTCTCGTCAAATTGGCGCCGTTGCCGGGGAGATATCAATCGCGCCTAGTTTAATTGTGTTTAAGGTTCAGAAAAGCCCATCCCTTTTTCTTACCCTACCACCACCTACCTCGCCGGTACCAACTGGGTGCCAAGCTTTTGCCACTAATTTGTGTTCTTGGTTGTGGTTTCAAAGCTTTGGTACAAAGATGGAAGACTTTGTTGAAGGGAATCCTGCATGGGAAGAATGGTTTCAAGATTTCAGACGGAGAAATAGGATCGCAGTGGAGGAGTCACGATTAAGGGAAATAGCTCGGCTGGAAGAAGAAATCCGAAGGCTTGAGGCTTCCATTCAGTCTAAAGGACCATGCCCTCCTCCCGACGAGCCAATTGACCCACTCGATGTCGACAACTAGGTATGTCCTTCCTCAAATTTCATTCCTACTTTGCTACCTATTGTTGATGAATCATATGAAGGATCCCAAGGCGAAATAGCACTAGAAGAGAAGAAGTTGGACATTGTTGACCAGGGCATTCCAAGATCGCTTTTACCTTACAAGGTGAAGGCTATCCCCGATGATTTTGAGTCACCGATGTTCATATTCAAGTATGGGGTCCTAGCAAAGTGGCATGAAGCTCCGCAGGATGAAGAGGAAATATCTCTTCCCTCTCCACCGTTCTGTTGTGGTGGAGATACACAACCAAGTCAACATATGAAGCGGAAGAGGTATGATGATGAGGTATGTATATTTTCTTTATATCTTCCCTTATACATGCTAGCTCGAGCTAGGGAAGATGAATGGGCGGAGCCATAGAGCGTCCACTCGGGGAGGTTTAAGCTTCTTCACATGATGCCCCCGGATGACATCCCACGCTTCCCACCACTAGAGGAACCACCAGATCCACCTATACCTCCGGACAGAGATGAGCCAGGCTAATGCTTAATGGAGAAGTCGGCCTAGCGACTCTAAAATCTAGAGCTTGTAAATAGACATTTATTTTTTGGGACTTTTCGACATTGTTGCTTTTGTTTGTTTTTGGTTTTGAACTTTTAGTTTTTCTATTGTGGGTATTTCTCTTCTACATTTTTTAGGTCCTTGGGAATAGAAGCAAGCTAAAATCGGACCAGGGGCTTACAGCATAAGCACTCAATTTTTGGCGTCCTACACATCTGTCTAGTGAGTTTCTTTCTCTACCCTTATTTTTTATACAGTGAGGACACTGTAATGTTTAAGTATGGGGTGAGGGAAGGGCTTACTTCATGCATATTTGACATTATGTGTGCATGTTTAAGGTTTATTTCTTGAATTGCTTATACATGGCTATTTTGGAATTCATTATTGATTTATGTGCTTACATGCATGTTTTCCAAAGTTTATAAAAATGACTCCCATTAAAAATTTTGATAAATGTCATGGAAGCTTTAATTGAACTCGACGATGCAAAATTGGATTCATTAGAGATATAGCATGAAATTGCCTAGTAAAGGGAAATCACAATGAAGTGCATTATTTTCTTGAAAAACATGAAAGGAGGTAAAATTTGAAGTTGCTTTTGACATGTTGCATGATAAAAGGATGGAGGACTTTATATTTCCATATAATGCTCATATTGTTATATTCCTAGCCTTACCTATACTTATGCATCACAAAAGCCATATTATGCCTTATTTCATATATAGCTCCACATGATCTAAATATTGCCCGTTCTTTACCTTATCCGGGGATTATGTTGAGAATGATGTCACATTATGGAGATTACTATATGGCGTTTGTGTTGTTGTTATCATTATTATTGGAGTTTGGAAGGAAATTGTTTGAAAAATATATGGAAAATTTAATGAGTGAGAAAAAATCCGATCACCTCAGGAGATAAAGGTAGATCTACCCTGCTTGCTGAGATAATAGTTAGACGAGATGGGACACAAGGTGAGGAGTCCGAAGCACTAAGTATCCGGGGCCATTCATGACACCCATGTTTGCGACTCGCGAGAAGGCAGTGCTGAGGTTAGAGAGGCAAAAGCATTATTATGGATAAAAGCAATATGAAAGGTGATGATTCTTATGAAGAAGGAATGTGGAAATTCAATTTGGAAAGTACTCCATTTCCCGGGATTATTAGCACCACATTGCCAAAAATTGCCCACCTTCAGCCTTTTACCAATCTACTCCTTATTGAGCTTAAATTAAAGTCCTCTTGATTATTAATGCTTTGTAATATGAATGTTTTGCATAACCCTCATTTTGTGAGTATATGTTGCTTTTTAATTGCACATGCATGGATTTGTGACACTAGTACCTTTTCGAGGATGGTAATTGATTGCAGGGATATATGACAATGAATCTGATATGTTGAGAGTTTTGATTTCTTCGCCTGTATGACAAATAAAAGTATTGCTTGAGGACAAGCAAGCTTAAGTATGGGGTGTTTGATGTGAGCCTATTTTGCCATGTTTTATATTGACTTTTATATCGATTTCTCCATGCATTTCATGCATTTGGGTTAGAATAATACATAATTTGTGTAGTTTATATTTATTTGCAATATATGGAGGTCTACACAAGTTTTTATTATGTTTCGTAGATATTGGACGCACTTTGGAGCTTAAAGGAAAGTCATGTAGAAGCTATGGATGGTGCAGCTGGAGAAAAGGCCATTTTTCGGTTTCATCATTCTGAATCAAGCTTTGATGTCTTCATGAGAGTTGTATCTCTCGAAAAGAGCCCTTTATCACTGAGCGATCATTTAGGGGCCTTAGATTTCCAATGCATGGTCATATGCGTCAATCCGACGAACGAGGACTCGAAAAATTGAGTTTCAAGAACAGAGCAGAAAGCTGAGAGCTGTCACATTTGCTCGACATCGACCAAATTGGTCGAAATCGACCAAGCCCAAATCGAGCTGAGCACCAGAAATCGAAAAGGAAGCTGGAGCAAGAAGAGATGGAAGTTGATATCGAGGAACTTTACTCGATATCGAGTAATCCCAAGTCGATGTGCCGTCCAGGAGCTGAGATCGACGAAGAAGCTGAAGACGGACCAAGCCTTTGTCAATATCGAGGAAATCTACTCAATATCGAGGAAAAACCGAGTCGATTTTTACATCCTGGAAGCCAGAATCGAGTTGCTGAGCAGAAGACGAGAAAGTGATAGTCGATATCGAGCAATCCTACTCGATATCGAGTTGACCCAGGCGGCGGATTCCGAGCTTAACCGACTTCTTGTTAAGTTTCTATCCCAAATCCGATTGAGATATTTTCGAGACCAAATTCCATCAAGATCTATCAAGTGCTATCAAGAGGAGAAGATATTTATCTACTTTAGATATAATTCCTAGGTGATTTATTTCCTTTATTTCCTTGTTTTAATCTTTAGTGAAAAGATAGATAGAATTAGATGTAGATATAGTTTTCTTTCCTACATTAGCTTGGAATGAAGGCTATAAATAAAGCCTTAGGGGCTGATTTTCATTCATTCAAGTCAAGTCGTCTTAGGGCGCAAGGAGAGAGGAGAGACGACAGAGAGAGAGAAGAGGAGGAGAGAGAGAGAAGGAGAGAGAGAGAGAGAGAGAGAGAGAGAGAGAGATGTTTTTGATTTAATTTCTTTTATTATGTTTTGTTTCTAATTTTCTTCTTTTAGGGTTGGGGTGATCCCAAGATAGATATGTGTTTGATTTATAAATCCATGAATTTATATGTCTTTATCATCATCTACCTATGTGCTTAATCATTTGCGAGAGTTGAGGAAATTCCTTATTCATGATATTGAAGCGAAAGTGATCTTATTATGAATTGGATAGTAATTAGGGTTTATTTGCGAGAGCCGACTAATCCTAATTAAGAAAAGGTAGAAACAAATTAGGTTTTTATGCGAGAGCCTCTATCACCTAAATTGTTAGAATTTGCAAAAGTCGATTCTTTGATATAAAGCATGCATCTTTATGTGATTTATGATCTGCACATATGTTTATTGTTGTGCTGATCCCTAACCTTGGAAGTTTGCATCTTTATTTGTTTTATTTTATTATTTTTATTCGGCACATATTCTACTCGATATCAAACCACCATTCTCTCTCCATCCCTCGACGACGACCCCTCTATTCTTTGTCGACAGCCACCCTGATCATCTTTTCCTGCCATCCCTGAACCCCAAAACACACTAAACCTAGAACCGTTGACTTCTCTCCTGAGGACGAACCTGACTACAAATTTATTTGGTCGAGAAACCCTCTCGTCAGGAGTGATGATTCGATGTGTTATGATGCTATTGAATGATGTGTGCTTTGAATGACTGAATGGTTAGATATATACTTATATATGTGTTATGATATGTACCTAGGTGATATTGTTGATTGTTCGTGCTACTTGCTAGGATTCTACTTTTGCAGTTTTGCTAGCCAGGTAAGTCTCTTTGGAGCTTACTCAGATTGAATAGGCCTCATTGCTGTACGTGCATGATATGCTAGGTGCTTGCATTCATGATCAACATGCCATGTAGTATCATGCTAGGTTGCATTTGCAAATGAGCATTCTCTTTCTGTATGCGTATGTAAATAGAACGACCGTTATCTGTGAAGTATCTAAAGTCTTTGCTAGGGTCATAGGACAGTCCAGTCTCATCGAGTCTCATCCTGAGTCATTCAAAGTCATGGCAATAACTTTATTATACCACTCTATTTATTATCTGCATTACTCTTATTTTCCCTCTTAAGACTACATTCATATATGATTAATTGTTAACCATGCAATATGGGGTCGTGTACCAATACGGACTTGCCCCCATTAATGAATTGGAATGCATTCACGAGCTGACCAGTCTCCGCCCTATCGGAAAGAGGGGCGGTGGATAGGAAGAGGGTTATATCGTTTGGTATTCTTTGCTAAGGCCTTACTTATTATATTATGCACTTGTGAACTAGGAGCATGATAGTGTGTTAATATTCCCCCTTGCATGTAGAAGCATGTTATTAGGCTTAGCGTATGTGTGTACGTACTTACTGTGGGGAAAGAGTCAAAGTGGGTATCGATCTGATCCCGCCCACTATATAATTTTTAAGGTATCTCTTACGTTTTCTACTATTGATGATGCTTGTATGCTTGAGCGGGTATCTGACTTCACCAAACTCATGATGTTTTGGATTTCATACTTATATATACTCCATTTTGACCCGGATCTGCCGTGGCGCACTTTGCATTTATGCTAGATTTCCGATGTTTGCATGATTATTGATTTTCCTAAGCTTTAGACTTAAGACATGTACAGGGGAGTTCCCTGGGGATTCCAACGATCCCTTCGGTTTTGGGTACGAAATCCCGCTTTGAAAACACTAATATTGACTTTCAAACCTTCAACATGTACTCGGGGCGCAAGATCCCAACGAGGAGTTTCATCCCTTGAAACGTAACACGTGAATCATAATCTCAGGCCGTTACAACTGGCCTATATTTTAACAAACTTTTTTTCTTCAAATGGTATATTCATGCCAAAAGTCCATAATCTAAGTCTTTTTATGTACAAGGGTGTGTTTGGATTCCAACGCATTAGGTTTAATGGTTTATAATGTAATTATAATTATAAACACTTAAGTAGTGTTTGGTTATACATTTTATAATGTGTTTAAAAGAATATAAATTTTAAAATAAAATACCTTATAAATTGTGTAAACAAAACATTCATTATTACGTAAAGTTTAAAATTATATTGTAAACTTAATATAATTAATTAACACAATTTATAAAGTATTTTATTTAAAATTTACGTTATTTTAAAGACCTTGTAAAATGATTAACCAAAACCACTATTTAAAAATGGAACCTAGCTAGTTTCATAATTTGGGCACAACTTTTATGTCTTATAATTTTTTTTAAAAAATCTATGTAAGCATTCCCACTAATTCATATCTCGCTATATGCCTTTTTAATTAAAAAAAATTCCTTGTAAGCACCCCCACTAGTATACATTAACGAGATATGGGGTATGTGCCACTGACCGCAACTAAACCCCAAAATTGGTGATTATTTTTGTATTTTTGTAAGTTTGTGCCACTAAGTTCAACCACCCCTAAAATTCGTGTTATTTTATGCAATTTTCCCTAATTATAATTACATTGTATATTATATATAAACCTAAAGCATTGGATATATCTTGAGATGCCAAAATTATGAGGGGTAATTAATTTAGGGTTTTTTTGCTAAGTACACTTTTGGTGACCAAAATTTAAGCCCATATTTCTTCACCTTCTCCCTCTAATTAAACCCCAAATTAAAACAATTGAAGCGAAATCTGGCGAGCGGAGCATCCATGGCGTCCAAAGCAGGGGTTCAATTTCATCATCTCTATTGAAAGGAAGCCCGACGCCATATCTACCGATCTCCACCGCCATCTATCTCCACCGCCGATCTCGGCCGATCTCCGTCACGATATCTCTCCACCGCCATCTCTCTCTACCCCCTCGGATCTGGAATTCTGGAGAAGGAAGATCCAGTGGTGCGATCGGCGACGAATTTCCCCCTCCGATCTCACTCCTCCTCCTCCTTACTCTGTCCCGTCACTGCCGCTCCAATCTCCACTGTCCAATCTACTCTCCACACCATCAACTCCTCCATCCCGGCGCGCCGATGTCCGTCTGAGCCAGACGCTCAAGATCGGGAAGTACTGGCAGCACTTGCAGGTGGCGATCTCAGATCTACGGTGACGCTCAAGATCTATGGCGTTGAATGTACGGTGACGCTCAAGTTCTCAGATCTACGGTGACGCTCAAGGATCGAAGAGATCAGGTGACGCTCAAGATCTATGGTGTTGAATGTAATGGTTGCTCGTTTAGCCGCTACTTTTCATTATTTAGGATGTGGAACTAATTGAGCCTGAAATTGCTGCATGTATTTCATTACTCAATCGATTTCTATAGCAATTATTGGCATTTCCCTTAATTTCCATTAATTATAAGGCTCCATCCATATATGTGAATTATTGTGTGGAGCCATTATCTTTGCATTTTCATCTGTATTATCCAGTTCTTTAGTTGGTTGATTAATTGGTTTTCCGCCCCACATGGCCTCAATATCAGTGGAGTTGAGTGCTTTGGATGCAATTGTATTTATGATAATTTTAGTGGTAATAATTACATGGTGACACTATGTTTTAGTGATATATAAAGTTGTAATCACATTTAAGGTTTAGAGCCTATAAATGGTGTAACCACTAGTGTACCTAGGAAAAGAATGGTCAAATGTTATTAGTGGTATCATCAAAATAAAAACAGGGTTATAGACGCTTTAACCAAAATGAAAAGAGGGTCATAGACACTATCACCACTATAAAAACAGGGACATAGACACTGTAACCAAAATAAAAACAAGGTCATAGACAATGTAACCAACAGAAAACCCTAGGGTAAGGGAAACATAAACACTCTATAGGGGCTAATGAGAAGCCACAAACCCTATAGGGGCTAATGAGAAGCCAAAATACATGTGATGGCAGTTCTTCTCTACTTTATAATTTTTAGTATACTCTCTCCCTCATACCCATTCATAGAAGCTGTAACCAAAATAAAAATAAGGTGATAGACACTGTCACCTCTATAAATTCAGGGTCGTAGACACTGTAATCAAAGAAAAACCCTATGACAAGGAAAGCAAAAACCATATAGAGGCTAATGAGAAGTCAAAATACATGTGGTGACACTGTCACCACTATAAAAATAGGGTCATAAACACTGTAACCACTATAAAAACAGGATCATAGACACTGTAACCAAATGACAAGGAAAGCAAAAACCATATAGAGGCTAATGAGAAGTCAAAATAAATGTGGTGACACTGTCACCACTATAAAAATAGGGTCATAAACACTGTAACCACTATAAAAACATGATCATAGACACTGTAACCAAATAAAAAAGTTCATGTAACCATCCTTCCCTATTTTATTTGCAATGGAATGGGCTGATTATTACATATTGGGCTAAAGGCCCACATCTCTCTTATGATTCCATTGAGGCATGTGTAACTAATTCGGACATGAAAATGAAATCACAAATCCCCTTACCTATCTCTCTTATGATTTTAATATATCACTTAAATATATCTCTTTCTCATGATTTAAACATATATCTCTTATGATTTTATAAGGTCGTATATATAGATGATGTAATCAAAATAAAAACAGGGTCATAGACACTGTAACCACTATAAAAACAAAGTCATAGACACTGTAATCAAAAGGAAAACCATATAGACGATGTAACTAAAATAAAAATATGGTCATAGACACTGTCACCACTATAAAAACAGGGTCATAGACACTGTAATCAAAGAAAAACCCTAGGACAAAGGGAATCACAAACACTATAGGGGCTAATGAAAGCGAAAAATACAAGTGATTACAGTTCTTCTCTAATTTATAATTTCTAGATTTTTTAAAAGTAGTGTCACCACAATAAAAAAAAATTAAAAATGTAACTACTGTTGTCATCGCTATAAAAATAAAGTCATAGATACTGTCACCACTATAAACACATGATCATAGACACTGTAATCAAAGGGAAATCATATGATAAGGGAAGAACAAACCCTATAGGGGCTAATGAGAAGCCAAAATAAATGTGGTGACAGTTCTCATCTAATACATGAATGGGTAAGAGGGTCAAAGACACTGTAATCAAAATAAAAAGAGTGTCATAGCCACAGTCCCCACTATAAAAACAAAGTCATACACACTGTAATAAAAAAGAAAACCCTATATACGTTGTAACTAAAATAAAAACAGCTTTATAGACACTGTCACCACTATGAAAAAAGGTTCATCGACACTGTAATCAAAGGAAAACCCTAGGAAAAGGGAAGCACAAATCCTAAAAGGGCTAATGAGAAGCCAAAAGAACATGTGATGTACAGTATGGTTTAGGGTTTAGGGATAAGTCTTTAGGGTTTAGGGCCAAGGCCCTAAACCCTCAATCCTGAACCCTAAACCCTAAAATGTTAAGTACAGTACGTCGTTAAGAGATTATTGTTGTCACCAAATGGAAAACCCTAGGACAAGGTAAGCACAAACCCTAAAGGGGCTAATGAGAAGCCAAAAGACATTAGGTGTATAGTTCTCCTTCAATATATGAATGGGTAAGAGAGTCATAGACATTGTAATCAAAGGAAAACCCTATAGACGATGTAACCAAAATAAAATCAAGGTCACCACTATGAAAAAAGGGTCATAGACACTGTAATCAAAGGAAAACCCTAGGAAATGGGAAGCACAAACCCTATAGGGGCTAATGAGAAGCCGATATTCATGTGGTGACAATTCTCCTCTATTATATGAATGGGTAAGAGGGTCGTAAACACTGTAATCAAAATGAAAACATTGTCATAGCCACTGTCACCACTATAAAAATAAAGTCATAGACACTGTAATCAAAAGGAAATCCCTATATACACTATAAACAAAATAAAAACAGCTTTATAGACACTGTCACCACTATGAAAAAAGGGTCATAGACACTGTAATCAAAGGAAAACCCTAGGAAAGGGGAAGCACAAACCCTATAGGTGCTAATGAGAAGCTGATATTCATGTGGTGACAGTTCTCTTCTAATATATGAATGGGTAAGATGGACATAGACGGTGTAACCACTATTAAAACAGGGTCATAGAACCTGTAATCACTATAAAAAAAAGGGATAAAAACATTGTAAACACTATTAAAATAAGGTCATAGACACTTGTAACCAAAAGGAAAACCCTATGATTAGGGAAGCCAAACCCTAAAGGGGCTAATGAGAAGCCAAAAGAACATGTGATGTACAATGTGGTTTAGGGTTTATGGTTAAGTCTTTAGGGTTTAGGGCCAAGGCCCTAAACCCTAAACCTAGGACACTATAATAAAAATAAAAACAGGGTCATAGACACTGTAACCAAAGAAAAACAAGCTCATTGACATTGTAATCAAAGTAAAAATAGGGTTATAGACACTGTAATCAAATGGAAAACCTAAGACAAGGGAAACACAAACCCTAAATGGGCTAAACCTAACCAAAACAAAGTCATAGACACTGTCACCAATATAAAAATAACTCATTTTGGTTATATAGTCATAAATGATGATTCATTTATAGTCATAAGAGTACTAAACTTGTAAATGTAGTGTAATCAAATATATTATAACCGAAAATAAAAAAGAACATATAATTTTAGGAAAAATATAGTGTAATCAAACACAATATCACCGAAAAACATAGTGTAATCAAACATTAATGGGTATCCATTTAATCCACTTAACCAAAATCTCTGAATATACAATATTTTGACACTGCAGTACATGGACAATTAATGGATAATCAAACATTAATGGGTATCCAATCACACTTTTCTATAAACTCATCGGTGTTTGAAGCGGAATTTCCACAAATTATGTAGAAGACATTTTATAATAGGACTACATTAGATAGCTTCAAAGTCTCAATTAAAATGGAGAAAATTAGATATTAGTCCTATAACAGTACGAGCATCAAAACAATGCAGACACTGAATAATTAATGTCTCAGGAACCTAAACTAGTTAGAATTCAGCCGATCGTGAGCACGATCATGTGCTTTAGACGGATGATTGAAGTTCAGAGCGAAAATAATGCTCTATATTGCCCTTCATATAGAGCCGGTCCTGATTTTTAGGATGCGCAGTCTCTGTGATGACATCTGCTGGAAGTCGAAAACAGTCCAAATCTCATCGACGTCGTTGCGAGAGCGAGAATCAAGAAAACCAGATCCCTCAAAAACCTCGTCCCGATCCAGATCGGAAGAACCTAAACCATTTGAAATCCCTAGATTCCCAATTCCCATGGATGGAATAGAAATTGAATGAATCAGATCCGATTTCGATCTCCCGGAACTTGGAATCAAGAAGAAAATGAACGAGAACCTGTGCTTAAAGGACAAGCTCCCATGGGAGACGAGCATGACAGTGTGGGAATTGAAGAATAGAAGCACCTATCTGTGGATTAGGAAATTCGTGATCGATCTTGCTGGAACGGAGGCGTCATGGGAAAGGATTCCGAGAACCATTCCGGAATGGCTCACTGGAAAGGACTTGCAGGTAGTACCCAAAGGTCCCCAGTTCGAACCCCGGATATGGTCGCTCTTTATTTACAAATTCAAGGAAAGGATTCTGAGAGCTCGAGAGGCCGGGAGAACAAAGGCTCCATAGCTTTGCGGTTCTCAGATCTGGAAAAAATCGGGTAGATCTAAATATGAGGAGGGAGTAATAGGCAGGGGTAGTGTTGGTATTATGAAAATTTTTTGGCCATTTACTTGCAAAGGAAATTTTTTAGGACATTTAGTATTTGGTCCAAAGGCCATTACTTCTTAGGGCCTGTTTGTTTTGGAAAAAAAAGGGGTCAACAAAGGAATAATTACCTGGTGTTTGTTTGGGCCTGTTTGTTAAACATAATCCAAAGAATGATTTCTTTTTGGGCCCTAATCAATTCACCCCATTTGTTACCCTAGAGAAATTAGGGGCTTACAAGTGTTTCTCTCTCCCCGACTTTCTCTCTCCCCGACTATCTCTCTCCCGAAATTGCAACACCAGGAGCAGCGACGGTGCACAAAGGCGTGGAGCCGAGCGGACACCGGTGGCGTTGTGCACTTCGGTGACGGCGACGAGGGCGCGAGGGCGACGAGGGCACGAGGGCGACGAGGGCGCGAGCCGAGCGGACACCATTGCTACGAGGGCGCGAGACGACGACGTCAAACAGGTATGCTTTGCTTTAGCCCCAAAATTTCCGAACTCAAATTCGTTCATTTAGCTTAACGTTTAGGCGATTCATACTTCAAACCTCGAATCTCTACTCATATCCATGTTCAATTGGACATTCGATTTCTAGGTTCGATTGATTTTTAGAATTTGTGATTTTAGGGCTTTTTTCAACTCCAAACTTCAACCCTTGAATCTTCGATTCGAATGATTAAAGCTCGGATTAGGAACTTCTTTTGCCCTTCCCTCTGGTTGTTTGAGCAATCTTTGGCTTTGACCGATTTCATTGCAGGTTCCAGGGCTGTGATTTCGCTAATTTTGGGGTCTCTGTTTGGGTATTTGAAAGGGGACAAATCAGCAATCAAGGCCTAAGAAATTCACAAGGGAGTTGGCAGGTTCTCGTTCAAAGATCTCTCTGGCTAGGTATATGAATTTTAGCCTAACTTTAGGGAACTTATATTTTGCCTTAATTTGTGAGGGCTGATTTTTTGTTGCTGCACTATAAATAGGGCAAAGGTGATCTTCATAAAGAAGAAACCACATAATAGGCAATTCAAAGGAGCTTCTAACTACTGCACTTCCTGTGACCGAACCCTTCAACACCCTTTTATTCATTGCTCCCTTTCCTGCAAGGTATTTATTTACATGTCTTTATATATATTTTTGATAATTGTTTCAGTGCACTTCAATCATCTTGATCCTCTCTTACAACATGCCAATTGAAGATTCTGATTTCTGATCTTTGGAGTTTAGATGTTACATGCAATGTAGATTCAAGCTTTACTACTATTTGCAGTTTGCATCTGCTTAAAGATCTAGGTCTTCGTATCTTGTTAAGATTATCTAAATTAAGGGAGGAATTTCAATGAGAATATGCCCTGGTTCAGCTGATTTGTGTTTCTGAATTCGGATGTAGCCTCAAATCAGTTTATGCTTTTTGATATATTTTGGGGTTGATAATGTTTTTCGGCTTTGTCACCAATGAGCTTATTATTTGTTCTATGATTTTGTGGATCAGGGACCTTGGCAACTTAAACTTGTCTGCCTGAACTCGAGAAACTTGAACATCTCCAGTGTTTGTAAGTATACTGACATTTCACCTTATATACCGTCTCTCTATCTTGACCAATTTGTAGATGCTCTGTGTGCTATCTGATAACTTGTTTGTTCTCATTTGTAATGCTTGCTTCAAATGCTTGCCCTGAATCTGTGGGATATTTTGGTTCAGTTTCTGAGTGCATGATTTACTTTGATGTATGCAAATGTCAGACAACAACTAAGAAATTTTGCCTGAATCTCTGACTCTTTTGGTTATGTTTCTGAATCTGTTTCTCATATACAAATGTTTTTATATATCATAATGTTCAACAACTTATTGGGAATATATAGAGCAAAAGCCAACAGTAAAGTGTTTCACCAACTCCGATTAATTAAGCTACTGAAATTTTACTTTACTGAAATTTTACCATAAATGTCAATGACAATTTAGGATTTATTGCTATATTCTAACACAATGTCAATGATAATTTACCAGAAATGGCTCGTCCTAATGGATCGTTGTCTAGGACAACAAGGTTACAACAGCTCCTTGTGATGTTTGTGATAGTTAGGGTAATGATGTTGTTGTACTGGTGGTGGTACACAATGAGTGTGATGACCATTAGGACTATTCAATTAAAACATGGGAAAAGGATGAGGAAAAGGTTGAGGTTTGAGTTATTAAATAGGTTGATAAAAGAAAGTGATACCTATTGCCATCATGAACTTCGTGTAACTAGACACGTGTTTAATGCGCTATGTGAGATGGTTAGGGATATTGGAGGTTTAAGTGGGACTAGAAATATGTCCATTGAGGAGATAGTGGCTATATTTTTGAGTATTTTGGCTCATCACAAGAAGAACCGAACGATTTCACACTATTTTATTCGGAGTGGAGAAAGTGTGAGTCGACATTTTAATCATTGCTTAAGGGCTGTCTTAAAACTGCATGAGCATTTACTCAAAAGACCCACACCCATTTCTGAAGACTACGAAGATGATAGGTGGAAATGTTTCAAGGTATCTAGTCGCCTATATTTTTTTGAGTAAGTCCAAAGATATGTGCACCTTACTAATAAATGAACTTTTCTTTTATTCTTACAGCTTCTTGTATATTATGAAATTTCTTACAGCTTCTTATATATTTTGAAATTTCTTACAACTTCTGTTTTTTTTAATCACAACTTCTATTTTTTTTTAATATTTTGAAATTTATTCAAAGTCGATATTTATTTTAGTCAATCCTTTATTTGCAGACTCATAAGAAAGCAAAAGGACTTTATGGAGTTCCATTCCCATTTTATGACTTGCTTGCTGATGTTTATGGGAAAGATAAAGCAACGGGAGAAGGAAGTGAGTCGTTTGCACGTGCTGTTCTAAACATGGATGTTGAGGTGATTGGGGCAAGTGTTGCAAGTGGGTCAAGGAAGAGGAATGCTCCTTCATCTCAAGCAAGGTTTGCAAATAAACAAAAGGTCTCGAAGAGGAAAAAGGACTAAGTTGGAGATTTGGCATCATCTCTAGACTCGGTTAGCACATCATTTGGGAAAGTGTTTGAAGAGATGAATACCAGTTTAGTTGTAATGGCCCAAGTTTGGACAAATGAAGATGAGAGGAAGAAGAGACTTGAATGTGAGAGCAACAAAATTTTAGAAGAAGTGTTGAAATTGGATGTTCCTTCCCCGTCTGATGCATTAGAGGTAACTATCATTGTAATTATTCTTTATGAATTGTTTCATTTAAATAATTTATTGATTGTCCTTAACCAATATACCTTTGAAATATATAGGTAGCAACGTTATTGATGGGAGAGGAACATAAACTTCATATATTCTTTCAGGCCAACATCAGTTTGAGGAAACAATATGTGACCGACTTGCTCAAGAAGAGGAGCTGATTATGTGGATTTTATATATGTGGTTATAGCTTTTGAACATGCAGGATACTTTGGTGTGTTTGGTTTTGTAGTCTACCTTTATGTCTTTTTGAACGTGGTTATAACTACTTTTTTTTAGTGCGAAGTGGTGTTTCTGACTGTATGAAATTATGACTGTGTGGATTTCAAGTGATATCATATGAGTTTATTATATCGGTTCATCATTGATATATGATTTTGCAATAATTTTAGGAAATAATAAAAAAATATGCAAAGGTCTTATTGTTTGTTTTCTTTCCTTTCCCTAAATCAACCAAACACCTAAAAAGGTAACGAAGAAAACAATGATTTCCCTCTTAAATCAAACAAACAAAATTGGAGTTTAGCTCTTTTCCTTTCCTTTCCTTTCTCTTGAAATGTTACCTTACCTTTCCTTTCCCTTCCTCCAAACAAACAGCCCCTTAATTTAATTCATTTGAAACACATCAAAACAAACACAGCTGCGCCATTTATTCCTTCTGTTATTGGGGGACTGTTGGGGGGAGGTGGTTGAAGAAATAGAAGAAACACATATCCTCATTTAGATTATCCAAATTTACTCGGAAAATAAGAAGAATCCCGAAATCCTGTGCTGAATTATCTCTCCATATATAATCGCAGGCTTCTCAGCCTCTTAATCTTTTCTTTGAGAGAGAATAAAACAGTTTGGAATCTGTCCCGTCCCCGTTGTTATAAGAAGAGAGAGGAAGCATTATTTCCATCACCATTGTCATCTTCTGAACCCTTAATATCTGGAAACCTGTGTTTGACGTACGAGAAAGATGGTGACAATGGACATCTACTCCTCCGGTACAAGCCGGCGGAGGAGCACCTCCATTGCAGCAATTTGCATGTTGGTTCTGTTGCTGAGCGTGGCGGAGTCTAATCCGGATTTGATGAGCGGGGGAGGGAATGGCCTTGATTACAGGGACGCCTTGATGAAATCTCTCATGTTCTTGGAAGCTCAAAGGTCCGGTAAACTCCCTCCCAATAATCGAATTCCGTGGAGGGGTGATTCCGGCCTTACTGATGGCAAGGAGGCCAATGTAAGAGAGCAACAGAATTGAACCCGGCCTAAATATATATATATATAACGTTAACATTAACATGTTGGTTTTATGTATATGTTATGATGTATAGGTGGACCTTGTGGGAGGGTATTATGATGCAGGGGACAACGTAAAGTACGGAATGCCATTGGCTTTCACAGTGACGACGCTGGCATGGGCAGCAATCGCCTATGAGAAGGAGCTGGAGGCGGCGGGGGAGCTCATCCACACCCGTGAAGCTGTCAAGTGGGGAACGGATTATCTCCTTAAGGCGGCGTCCCTCCGTAACGGCTTGTACGTCCAGGTTGGGAATCCCATCTCTGACCACGCCTGCTGGGTCCGACCTGAGAACATGCAGACTCCGAGGACTGTCCTCAAGATCGATGACAACTCCCCTGGCACCGAAATCGCTGCTGAAACCGCCGCTGCCATGGCTGCTGCGTCCGTTGTTTTCAGACAAATTGATCATGACTACTCTCGCAGTCTCCTCAACAAAGCTAAGCGGGTACAGCCGTCTCAGCCCTCGGGGCCTAATTTTCTGTACACCCTTACTCTATATATATATATATATATATATATATATATATCATATCATCTGACGGGTTTTATATTTATTTGTTATTCTTGAAAGCTTTTCCAATTTGCCAAGACGAAAAGAGGAACATACGATGGAGAATGTCCTTTCTACTGTTCGTATTCCGGCTTCAACGTAAGCAATAATGAAACTGATTGGGTTGGTTGTTGTTAAACGTACAGGAGAAATATTTGTAACGTAATGTAGCTAACCTATCTAGGTGTTGTAGGATGAGCTACAATGGGCAGCGACATGGCTGCTGGTGGCGACCACTAATACGACTTATCTCAACTACATCGTAGATGAATCAGTGGATGCTTATGTCAATGAGTTTAATTGGGATCTCAAATATGCTGGCACTCAAATCCTTCTCACGCAAGTAAATTTAATCTTATTAAACCATGATGCATCTCATCCTACTTGAATACTTGATCGATTACTCCTTCCACGGCAATTTATTTTCTTTTGTTATACCAAGTTATTGCATCTGCATATGTTGACAGTTGTTTCTGGATGGAGAGAAGATATTATACGAGTACAAGCCTTATGTTGACAGCTACATATGTTCAACTCTTCCGGAGAGCCCCTTCCATCAGATTAGTCTCACCCCAGGTCACCACTCTTGTCTCACTTCCCGTGTCATCTTATTGCTAATTAAAGAGATTAGTTGTCGCTAATCGTGTTCTATATATATGTATGTCGTGCTATTAGCGGGACTAATCCACTTGAGGGATGGGGCCAATACACAGTACGTTACAGGAACATGTATGCTCTTCAGCATATACGGAGATTTGCTTGCCAAACACAACCTCCAAGTTCCATGTGGTAACAAACAGTTCACTCCTGACAACCTATTTAACTTTGTTAAGAAACAGGTATTTCCTTCATCACATATAGTCCTGATTAAGGCTTCATAGTCCTGAGGAAAAGAGAAGCCTATGTATCTACATAACATACAGTAGTAACTAAATAACATTGGATGAGTAGTATGGTTTAGTGATGAGGAATGAATTTGAATTCAGATGGACTATATACTTGGAAAGAACCCACAGCAAATGTCATACATGGTGGGATTCGGAAACAAATTCCCAAAACAGCCACACCACAGAGGAGCCTCAGTGCCGGTGATGCCTCCTGGGCAGCAGGTGTCTTGCTCCATGAGTTTCCTCAACTGGTTCGTCAAGGACGTGCCCAATGTAAACGAGCTCACCGGAGCCATCGTAGGAGGTCCAGACAAGGATGACAACTTCCAAGATCGGCGTTTCATCGGTCCAGGCCTTGAGCCCTGCACTTACATCAACTCCATGGCTGTCGCTCCCCTCGCAAAGCTCGCATCCCTATCGAAGCATGGTCCTAGTTGAATTCAACCATGCCCGTACCTATATATATACATATTCAAATCCCACAACTTTTTACTCAAAAATTGTGATTGCTTACCTCTTTTGGATGTATGTTTTTACATCACCGTTGAATTCTTTATAATATGTACCTCGAGAGAATTTCTTTTACCTTGTCAGCTCGTGATATAAAATGAAATTATAAGAACTTAGAGATAGGTAGATTAACAAGATGGAGATGAATGTGAATTTTTTTTTTCCCATAATGGCCAAAAAGAGAAAAAAAAAACTATTTTGCGATTTTGTAAAAACAGAGTTAAGTCGCTATTTCAAACATTGACTCTATCCTAACTTAAAAAAATAATAATAAAATAATAAAGTCATTTTTTAAAATAATGACTTTTATTTTTTATATTTATTTTTTAAATCGGATATTTCAACTAAAACTCATCCTTATCTTAACGAATTGACTTCGAAACTTCTAAAGCGGATTTTCGACCTAAAATCGACTTTTGGTAACTAACTTGGAATGGCGACGTCTCTCTAGGAATTTTGAAATCTAATTGATCGAGAGAGCGGGAATTGGGAAACTAACTCTCGGGAACTAATTTCGGAATTTGAAATCGTGTGTCGGGATTGAAGACTCTCACCCTCACTCTCCCATGCCTAACCGAAAACCCTAAACCCAAGATTAAGACATGTGCATTTTGAATTCAAACCAAAAGATGTCATTATCCATTTTGGAAGAACACCAACACTTACCTTTTCTTCTCCTCCTCCCTTGCACCCCCTACTTTGGGAAGGAGACAAGCTCCATACTTATCCATCACATCTCTCAAACTAGCCTTTATATATCCCAATAAAATCAGCCGTTTTGACCTCATTTCTCTTCACATCAAACACAAAGAAACCGTAGAAAACCTTATCCAATTAGGTCTTAGAGAAACGTCAAAAACTCTAAACAATTCTCTCTCTTCCTCCCCTCCCTCTTCTTGCCGCCACCACCACAACACCAGACCCCCACCTCAGCCACCATGTCCAGACACCACTTCAGCCACTCATATGTCCACCACCACCACCGTCACTACCTCTTCCTTCTTTTCTCCCTTTTGCCGAGAGTAACACCACCACTCACCACCTCCATCCCTCATCCTCCTCTTGCAAGGAGCAACCAGAAGCACCACCACTCCTCCCCGGAGCCAAAACGGTCGAGCCAAGCCGCCCAGCAGCTTCAGAGTACGGCCAACAGCCCTAACGTCACCACCGAGCTGTTTTTGGTTTTCAAAAGTTTAAAGCTTCGTTTTTCCTTCCTTTCACCTCCGAACCTTCAAAGATCCTTCCATTAAGCCTCCTACCATCTATCCAGCCCTCCTAGCGCGAAGATCCAGCTAAGGCGAGCCCAAAATCTCCTCCCGAGCCCTTCCGAGGAAAAAGACAAAGTTTGGGTGAGATATCCTTCCTCCTCTTGTTTTTCACGTGTAAAGGGTAGTCTAACATGCTCCTGTAGGTCAGGGTTAGAGTCAGGAAAAGTGGGAAGAGCTAACAACCACGAGAAGGGTCACAATGAGCTCAATTAGAAGCTCGGAGCCTAGACTCGCTGCCGCGAGTAAAAACTGGCCAATACAAGTTCTCTCTCACCGCAGCGAGTGAACCTTGTTGTCGCGGCGAGTGTGAGATTTGGGTAAGCCTTGGGGCTCCCCGGTTTTGCCACGTCGATAGCTCTCTTGCGGGGGCAAGCCCTACTCCCGCGGCCGCAACACCCCCTAGCTCATAGGGTGCTCGCCGGGTGTGTTTCACGGCGGTGTAACTATATTTCCCTGCGGTGAAATACCCCTTAGTCGATGGTTGCTTGATGATTCTTGGGGAGATTTGATGAACACTTTCGAAAACCGGATCTCATGTTTGAGGATTTGAAATGAATGACTTGCCGACTTGAACTCGGGTTTTTGGAAAATGAACTTACGAACATTTTCAATGGTCGAAAGTCCTAACTATTTAACTCGGATTTTGAAACTGTTTTGGAGCTAACTTGGGGATTCGACTTGTTCGGTGACTGACTAGCATGATGTTATGAATGAGTGACTAATAGCATGTATGTGTGACTAATGGCATGATATCATAGTTGATAATGCATATTTCATATAGGCATTATAGGTAGTTCTTATTGCATTTAGATAGGAGTTTTGCATATGTGTTGGTCGATCTATTTCCGTATCTTTCTTGTGAAGTGTTCGAGTTCAGAATCTATGACTTTTTAGTGTTTATTCTGCAGTTTTACATTCCGACCTTGGATGAGATCTTGGAAGAGCTTAAATGACATATTTTGGAGCATAAGAAGGCTAAGGTACAAAGGAGCAAGGAAGCACAACGTCGAAGCTAAGAAGAAAGTTTATCACTATTAGGACGACGACCGCCACTACCTCGTGTTCAGCATTGTCGACTTTAAGTCCGAAGATCTTATTAGAATATTATATTATTATATTATTTCCTAGGGTTTCCATGACTTTATTTAGGTTATTTTTCATTCCCATTCAGCCGTGTGCTGTTTTGATGAGAGGAGAGACTTACTTTGAGAGATATTAGCATTACTTTGGCTATGAGTGGCTAAACTCATAATTTCGCATGTGATTCGAAGACATTTGTGAATGAATTGTGAGGATTTGATTTCTTTTAGTTATTTCTAAGTATATTTATCATCTTATTCTTATTGATTATATTTGTGTTCCTTTCTATGATTGATCACCATCTTAGTAATTGTATCTATGCTATAAATTCGTTATTGTTTTCTAGATAGCAAACGAAGCCAATGATTTAGTGATATTTATATGTCTTTGTAGTGGATGATTTTGATTGATCTATGTCGAGTAGGTGTTTATAGGGACGAGAGGGTTGCTCTCTTGTCTTCTATTTGCATTGAATCGATATGTCAATTGGTCTTAGAACTTGAGTGTTTAATGCTATTCTTTAGTGATATTGAATAAGAAGATTGTATCTTTGCGGATCTATCAACCCTAATCAAGTCAAAATATGCTTATAAATATCTATTGTATCAATCCTATGATCTTGAACCTCAACCATTGTCGAGAATTAGAGGTGAAATGCTTTTGTATATTATTACCACTACTTTGGAATCGTTGATCTATTTGCTTTACTTTGTCATCAATTTTCCATAAACTATTGTTATTGTCTTAAGAATCATTGTTAGAAATATTGTAACCATTTTTCTCCGTGGGTTCAACTTCGGACTTCATCGCTATACTAGTTTATTAGTTTATCAGTCTCTTAGTTTACTAATCTATTGGTTTGGATATTATTGATATTTGGCAAAGGACGAAAAAGCGAACGACATTCGTCCCGCACCAATAGTATTAAGTTATAGCATGAGTAGTATCCTGCGAAATGTTATACATGATGACTAGATGTTTTGTAAGAGTATGATCGGATAAGAATGCGAAATTGGCTATGTATGTTATGGATGTTGTTGTAATCTGATGAGTTGGAGAATGATGTTATGAGATGATTGATCATGTTGAATGGAAAGTATGAATCATGTGAGCGTGTTTATCTACCCGATTGTATGTGTGTGTGATATATGGTTAGAGTAGCCATAGACGTAGACTCATTATATTCTCGATATATATCTAGGTAATACTCTGTGATTGTGACTTGCTGTGTTCCGGGTTTAACATTTTGTTGCTCTGCTTAGCAAGGTAAGTTTCTTCGGAGCTTACTCAGATTGAACCGAACACTTCCCTGGTTATATGTGCATGATATACTAGGTGTTGCATAAGCATAAGAGAATGAGCATCCCTATTCTGAGCACTTCCCTGCTTATATGTGCATGATATACTAGTTGTTGCATATATGTGCATGATATACTAGGTGTTGTAGTACCATGCTAGGACTTGCACTCATGAATGAGCATCCCTATTTTGTATGTGTTTGAAACAAAACGGATGTGAAGTAACTAGGGTCTTTGCTAGGGTCATAGGACGGTCCAGTCCTACCAGGTCTTGTCCTGAGTCATTCGAGTCATGAGTAACACCTTTATGAGATTATGAGCATGAATATGATTATGAATATGATGACAGTTGTCAACATCATGAACGAATGATGAATATGGTGAAATAGAATGCATTCACGAGATGGCCATTCTCCGCCCTATCGGGAAGGGGTGTGGAGCCACTTGGCATTCTGTGTTAGGGCCCTATTTAATGTCTTCCGTATTTATATAAATTGTGTGCATGCTTGTGTGTTTAATTCATGTCCTGCATTATAAGCATGATATTAGGAATAGTGTGTATGTGTGCTTATATGTGGGGACCAGCCAAGTGTAGACCTCAATCTGATCCTATGCCCGCTTATGTTTTTAGGTATGTGAGGTGTGTGTATGATGCTGATATGCTTTATAATCAATGTGGGACCTTTTTGCATGGCGTCTGAGGGAGCGCTCTATGACTCTGACTTCATCACATCAACTTGGTATTTTGGGATTTCAGATTTATGTTTTGACCCGGCTGTGCCATTGCACACTCGATGTATTTGGTTTTTAGACTATGATACTTGGTTTGGATGCTAAAATGGTTTTCTCAACTTAGTTCGTAGGACAGGTACAGGGGTGTTATCCCGAGTCTCCAATGCACATTGCGATAATTTGGGTTGGAAATCTCACTTTTCGCTATTGATGTTTGCTTTAAAATGTCAACATGTACTCGATGCGCAAGATCTGAACAAAGGATTCTGTCCTTCAAAACATAACTCGGGGTTTTTAATCCCAGGCCGTTTCAAAGGTGGTATCAGAGGGAAGTTTTGCAATCCGAGTACCAAAGGTTGGAAGAGATTTTGCAAACCGCCCAAGGATTTCAAATGGCTTTGAAAATGATTTCAAATGGGCAAAATGAATTGAATTGAACCTAACCCTAGACAAACCTATAGGGTCAAACTTGCTGGTAGAGACCAAGGCGATAGATCGTTCCTTAAGGATGTACAATCGGGGAACGGTAGGAAAAGTACTATATTTTATTTGCAGGTGGGCCTGGAAGACTCCAAGGAGTACACCACAAAGGCTGGAGTATTTGGGTTCGGAGACCGTGAGGTGTTTATATCAATGGGGCTCGAGGGTGATCCTCCTCAAAGGGGATCATATTAATCGTTGAGTGCTTTTGTGATGAGTGTTAAACTTAACCCTTTCATGTAGCGCTCATGGCCGATACTAGACGCGGTCTAGTCGAGCGTGGGGGTCAGTGATAGAGATATTTTTGCAGTCGTTAAATGCTGTCAAATAGTTCTGACCTAACCTAACTATTGTAGTTTGACAAGTGCAGGTCGAACCTATAGAGACTTGTGCAATTCATATGTTCAATTCGTATGCTAAAGTGAGAATAGTATGAAAATAGGGTTTTGAAAGTATGATGAGTAACTCAAAAGTAAGTAAATGAATCAATGATGATGATTGATGAAAATATGTGAGAAACACGCTTGATTAATTAGTATCCACCCTCAATTTGGATTCTGATCATTGAAATTCCCTGAACCTATTATTGTTGAGCAACCTATTGTGAAAAGCAATTGTACATTGACAATAACTTTCAATTCCTTCCCTGCGAATGGTGAATATTTTAACTAGACTCTAAACATCTTTATTGATGAATAACCTAGATACTATCCAGATTCAATTCAACAATAGCAATGCACACCAAGGAAATTCAATAGGAACATTTGAAATAAATCAACTGGCAATAAACCAATTGTATCTTTATCCCCATGCAATCAACCAAGGCAACTAGCCTTAGATGATCACAAGTTGCTACTACGATCTAAGTTCTTTAACTAGCGTCCCTATAGATCTAGTGATAGATTGAATCCAAGTAATATTAGGTGGCCAATCCAATAGAACAAAAAATGAATCATAAGCAATGACAACGGAAGAAAAAGATTACTCAAAAGTAAATAGAGTAGAGAATATCTCACGAAATATCAAATAGAAAGCTTCAAACAAATCAATCAAACAAAAGAGGAGTTTAGTTCACCATAGCACAAAAGCTCTCCTCTATGGTTTCTTCAATTGCTAAATGGTTCATAAAACTTCTTCTAAAAGCCCCTAAAATAGGCATCCAAAAGGGTTACAAAATAACCTAACTAAAGATAAGTAATTCAACAAGAGGAGCGGGGCGCTCATCGCACAGTCAAAGCCGTCAGATTTCTTGATCAAGGCTGCACAAGATATTGGTGTTATGATTTAGAGCCGCATTGCGGACACCCGAGCTCTTCAGATGTGCCCATCATCAGAGACTACACAGATCTATTTTCTGATGAGAAACTATAACAGACCAAAGATAAATATTCAGGTTGCGTTTCGAAGGTTGGGTACCTTCGTTTCGGATCTTGCAATCCAAGTACGGGTCGAGGTTTTAAACCTCGAAAGTTAGTTTCGAAAGAAGGCATTTCGAACCCCAAAATACACGAAGGCTCGTTGGGTACCCAGAACCTGTCCTAGTTGACTAAGTCACTTCAAAACATTTGGAATTCAAAACATGAGAAAAAGGCAAATTTGTGTATAACTTGCCACGGCAGAGCCGGGTCAAAACCAAAATACGAGAAATACGAGTGTAGAAAACATCCAAGTTTATAAGTCAAAAAGTCAGTCTCTTGACCCACAATCGTCCAAAATGGTACCCCGTTATAGAACAACAAGCATCAATCTATAAACATACCTACGAAATATAGACGGGCATGGGATCAGATTTAGGCCCGCACATGGCTAGCCCCCACAAATAGGCACACATATACACTAATCCTAAATAAAGATTCTTATAATGTTGTAAAGAATCTTAAACACACAAGACATGTGTAACGGCCTAAGTATAAATATCCAGGTTACATTTTGAAGGTTGGATACCTTCGTTCGGATCTTACAATCCAGGTACGGGTCGAGGTTTCAAACCTCAAAAGACTATCCTTTTAAAGCGGGGATTCCGGACCCCAAAGCAATCGGGGGGCCGTTGGGGAAAAGAAGGTACAGCTTGCCACGGTGAAGCCGGGTCAAAACCAAAAACATGGCAAATACGAGTATCCAAATTATCCAACTTTATATGTATGAAAGTTGGTCTTTCAGTCCAATAATCGCCAAAAGGGGACCCCATCATATAGACATCGAGCACTCAAAATCTGCAGAAAATAGCTTTAAAAGAAGAATGGGGAAAAGAGAGTCAGATCGAGCCATGCATGCGGGACCGGCAGTCCTCGCTGAGGCCACATAGTATGTGCTATACCTAATAAAGATGCTCTAATGCAGTACGAAAGTTAAAGACACTAGCATGCTCCTAGTTATAATAATGTGCAGAAATACTGTAAAGGCCCCAAGACAATGCCCAATGGCATATCCCTCTCATACTCCACACCCTTTCCATGAGCGGAACTGTCCAACACGGTACCCATTTCCTCGTGGTGGTTCACGGACCATGGAATAAACATCAACATAAAGTAACCAAGCTTGCCCGATGGTGTTGGGCTATAGTAACATGCTCATATTGACTCGATTGACTCAGGGCACCCGATCAGGATGGGCTACCCTATGACCCTAGCAAAGACTCTAGGACTATCACAAATAACGCCCGTTCTCGTTTCAAACGCATAAAGTAAGCATATGCTCATTGAATTAGTGCAACCTAAACAGGATACTACATGTTCATGCTTTTATGCATATGCAACACCTAACATAAAATGCAACAACAGGCATGAAAGTCCATCCTGAGTAAGCCCCCTATGGAACTTACCTGAAGATACAGAACAACAGGATGATACAAGAAAGGGCCCAATACAAGTCCAAAGCAATCCAAAAGCAATACACACCTATCATCAAGTCATTTCCATAAGTCACCGGACCAACATTCATACGCACGAAATCGAAGTTCTCAACATACTCAAAACCACCCGATAGTGAAACCGTTTTCCAAAACCTTTCTGATACGATCAACATCAACCAAAATCATTTACCTCCAATCAAACCCATTGATAAAATCGTACCAATCATATTTCCAAACTTTCTTCTCAAAACCAACATTATCAAACCAAGACAAAGAATCCCGACATTAAACATTTAAACCTTAAAACCAATTTCTCAAAATCATATTATCAAAACGATCCCGACATCTTGATCTCAAAATCACAAACCCTTTTAAATAGTTCAAACAACATTTGTCTAAAATAACACCAATCAAAACCTAACAATCACTCTAAAACTACTTAAACCACATTTTTAAACAACATAAAATGCATAGTCCAAATACTATTATTTTCCAACACTCTTATAATATACAATTTCCAGAAACATATTATCTTCTTGTTCAGAAACAATAGCAGTAATAATAATAATATAAATCTTATAATGTAACATAACAATTAGATAACATATATGTAATAAAACAACAACTACCTAAAATTCCAACAAGCCCAACCCGGATTGAAATAAAAGGAAAGAAGAAGAGGAAGCCCAACACACTCAAACCCAGAATCCAGCCCACCCGAAAAGAAAACCCGGACAAAGAAAACTAGGGAAGAATCCGGATCTAACCCGCCCAGAAGCTGAAGGAAATGAAGGGAAAAAAAGGATCCGGATGAAGACCCGACCCACCCAAATAGACCCAAAAAATTAGGCCCAATAGGATCCATCTCCCACCCAAGGAAAAAACAGAGCTCTGGTTCATTGACGGAAACATGCCGGAAGAGAAAGTAAGGGATCTGACCTGCCGACGAACCCTTTTTCGAGCCCCCATCTCTCCTAGTCCAACCAACAACCCAATCCGACCACAACCAATAGAAAACGACTAAAACGAAATCAAGGGAGAAGAGGAAACGGAGCTAACCGAGGATGGTTTCGAGATTCACCGGCGCTGCTCGGAGTGAGTTGCTCAAGCTCGTCGGAGGCGGAATGGCGTCGGAATGGACTAGGACAAAAGGAAATTTCTTTGAGGCACAGGTGTATAGCGGATTCAAGTCGGCAACGGAGGATTCGAGGCTTACCTAACCGGAAACAGAAACACAGGGAATGCCGGCGGTGACGGGGTGGTCCGACTGCGAAAGGGGAAAGGTGATGCTGATGTCAACTCCTGCTGCTCGTTCAGAGAGGAAGAGGAGGCGAAGGCTGTGGGCACTCGGAACAGCGCTCGAGTGATGCTCCATCGAAAACAAAGGAATGAGATGGGGTTCGGCTTGGGTGAAAGAGGGGAGGATCGATAGTGGAGCTGACGGAGCTTCTGGCGGCGCCGATTGTTGCTGCTGGCGACTATCAATGGTGGTGGTGGGGCCGTGGTGCTGAAACGAAGTGAAAAGGAGGGAGTTTGTGGATAAGGATGTGAAGGAAAGAAGGGGGGAAATGGGTTTGCTGGGAAAACAATGTGAAAGATGAGAGGCGTGCCTTCTGAAATCAACAACGGGAGGGGGTGTATTGGCATACAGTGGTGCAGGCAAGAAGACAAGGAGGGGAGGATTTGGTTGCTTGTAGAAATAAAAGGTAGGAAGGAAAAGAATACAAAATAAGATGGTCCCAAAACTCCAAATTTTAAACACCCGGAATATAAACCTTAAACCTGCTTACCCGACTTTATCCCGACAAGTTTAAAATACTCCTCAATTTTCCAAATCCGAATTTAATAAATGAAATCCGAACATTATTTTTCAATTCTTGGCATATAAAAGCAGAGTATAATACATTTTAAATTTCCAATTAAATAATATCGGAACTTGCTTCGAAATATTTAGGATAAATCCAATAGCTCGATGACTGAAATTTCAAGTCTCCCGAATCTTAGAAATCGAGATGATTATAAATCATTATTTTAATTATTTAATATTATAAAATTTCTCGGTCTTTACATTCATCCACCTCTAAAAAGAGGTCTCGTCTCCGAGACTTAAATCATTCTAAAACAAGGGGATGAAGTTTGAAATTGGTGAGTCCAAGGATCATGTCATTGGCCCCGTAAGCACCTCATAAGGGCATGTATGAGGTCCTCACTGCACCCTCAACGTGATCATAATATTTCCAATTGGTCGTAGCAAGTATGCGATATGGGCCCCTACCACACCCTTACCTTAATCTTTCGGTTATATCATAACTCGAAAGCAACTATAGCGCCTCTACTAGGTCTTAGCAAGCATTCTAAATGCGCCCCTATAAAATGCTTGTATCCACTTCTTGAGGCGTTATAATATAAGCCCGGGTTGAAGAGTTTCAGAAAAGGAATTCCGCAATTGAAAGAGATTAGCCTCAAAATCGTTGAAATTCTCGGTAACGTTTATTCTTTAAAATTCCAAGTAATTCTTTTTCAAACCGCTAAAAATCTTCAAATAAGACGTTTAACCAAGCAACTTTACACCAAAACAAGTAAAATCCTTTCGATCAAAATTTCGTCAAAATCTTCCAAAATCAAATAAGTTTCCCGCATAACAATCAATCAAATTTAGAAGCTTGGAGGTGGAATCATCCACCTCTAAGTGCTAATCTCATATTCTCTTCCTAGTTTTCAGATCATGCAACATCATTCACAACTCAACAAGTACCATAACCAAAAGTCTCATCAACTCTTATACAAGCATAATACCATAAGCCATCTCACACATGGCAAGTCCCACATCATATCATAGTCACAAACCATCACATAACCGTCTAACATAAACATAAACATACCAACAAGTCTCAAGTACCAAAGGAACAATAGGCCTCAACATACTACGAATCATAAGGCATATTGATATCATAATGAAGGCATAACAAGTGCATAATCGAATGTTCATCACTCATCACGTAAGCACACATGTCCAGAATCAACGGGTTAGGTGTTATGGGGTTAGTACATCAGTACACATCAAATCTCACAATCTCTTATTGATATCGCAACACAAGTAGAACAGATTCATCACGTTAATATATCAACACAACAAGGTCATGCTATTAAGATTTAGAAAAAGGAAGATCAAGTAGTATATAAATCATCAAAATGTCAATATGCCCTAAAAGACATCACCTTAACTCGTCACAAAACCATATAACGACCATTTAGAAATCATGCACCATTATCTCATATATACAAGTCATGTCCATACTTCAGGTCGTATTCATCATTTACATAATCAATAATCTGGCTAGTCAACCGTATGCTACAACATCATGCTTACTACAACATAATAAACATCATGCTTCCATATAGTAACACATCATTATCTCATAGTTCATACTCATCATTATTTCATACATCATATCACAACACGTCCTAACATGCTTCTAAAACAATATAAGAAAACATCAATATATCATGATAGCACTTGTCACTGCCAATTAGATTTCAATATTGAATATCAACATGTAATATCCTTCTTCATCAGATTCATCATGGTTGCTATTTAACATCATGCCAGTACATTTTAAATAAATCACATAATCGCGAAAATTATCACCCACATGTTCAAGAAGAAGCAGTCATAGACAACACTACACATAAGAACTACATCATGTCAACTAGCATTTATATAAATAGCATCATTAGTGGATTATGACTGCCGAGGAAACTCTTCACTGGAATGTTGCACAGTTGATTAGCCTCACAATTCAAAAAGCGAAACTTCATTGGCTTACTATGGGGGAAGAAACATCATCCCTATTTTACAAAAATGTCAAAGAGTGGAGAGTCAGGAATGCAATTCTAATTATGAGAAAGGATGACGGTGAGTTGCTAGATGATGAGTGCACAATGAGTGCCACCTTTCTCGCATCTGTACAGGGGAATTTTTTTGATCAAAGGGTTGCTCATGGACTATGTGGATCCCCAACTATGATGAAGTTAGGAAACGTGTTTGCAGTATAGGAGCTAACAAGTCACCCAATCCGAATGGCTTTGGGAGCAAATTTTTCAAAGATGTCTGTAGCATTATTGGAAGAGATACATGTGAGGCGGTCCCGAAAATCTTTCAAAATGAGAAGGCACCTAAGCAATTAAACACCACCTTTATCTCGCTCACCCCGAAAATACTTAATCCCACTAGAGTCAAAGACCTTAGGCCCATTTCTTGTTGTAACTTAGTGCTAAAAGTTATCACTAAGCTGATTTTAGGGAGGACAAAAAGTGAGTTGAATGAGTTGATCTTAGATTGTTAAGGGACTTTTATTCCTAGTCGTTCCATGACACACAACAACGATATTGCTTTGGAAATCATGAACGACTATGACACGAAGGGATGTCACCAAGATGCACCATAAAGGTCGATCTACAGAAGGCTTATGACTTCCTGAGCTGGGACTTCGTGAAAGCTACACTTGATCAATATTTTGTACTTCTTGGGGTTGCTTGTTAATCTTATCATGGAGTATGTGTGTGTCTACGACATTGTTCTCGGTGTTGATTAATGGATTGCCTGATGGATTATTTTTTCCAACAAAACGTGGGTTGAGACAGGGGGATCCCTTGTCCCCATATCTCTATGTGCTTTGTATGGAGTGTTCATCCGAAAGTCACAGGAGGCAGCAGAGGATCCCAGATTCAGATTTCATCCGAAATTCAGGAGTTTAAGCTTGTTCATCTTGCTTTCGTCAATGACCTCTTGATTTTCTATCACACATATCTGACCTCTATTCGTATTATAAAGTATTGCCTGGATGAATTTTTCTCTATATTTGGACTTAAAAGTAAACATAGAGAAGAGCACAGTCTTCTTGACCGGGACTCCACTTGATGTGTCTGATGCTATTATTCAACAACTAGGATTCACTAAGAGTGTCCTGCTTGTCTAATACCTGGGTGTACCATTACATTCTAAGTGGATTGCTATACATGAACATGACCCCCTTTACGAGAAATTTGGAAAACTTATTCAGACTTGGGCTGCTTGGAATTTATCATATCCAGGGAGATTGCAACTCATAAACTCAGTTTGTGCTGGAGTCCTCACTTTCTGGAGTCAGGTTCTCATTCTCCCAAAAGGGGTTATGGAGCGGATTGATGGCATGTTTCGAATTTTCTTTGGAATGGTAAAGTTGATGGAAGGAAGTGTTTAGTTGCGTGGGAAGATGTTACCAAACCTCGCAGCGAAGAAAGGCTGAATATACGAGAGGTTCTTGCATGGAACAAGAGTGTTCAAGCCAACTTGATGGGGGATCTTCTTCTCGATAAACCGAGCATTTGGTTGTAGTGGTGCTCCCTAAATCACTTGAGAGATGCAGATGTATTGGAATGTCAACATAAAGGTGAATAAATCTTGGGTGTGGAAGAGTATTCACAGAGTTAGAGATGAGTTTCTGTTCATGCTAAACTCAAAAGGAATACCACCGACGAATCTAAATGTGCTTCTGAACCATCGTGGGGATCTTGCCTCTGGTAAGTTATATCATCTGTTCAGAAGTAGATGACCTATTTCAAAATGGGGAGAGATGCTATGGGCCAATATAAAATGCCAAAAATGGGAATTTATTGTATGGTTGGTAGCTAAGAAGTGGTTGAACACCGGAAGAAGGATGAAGCACTGGTGTGGATCGGCAACTACAGCGTGTGTCTTATGTGGGTTTGAGGAAGAAAGCGAAGATCATCTATAGTTCAATTGTCCCACCATTGTCACCTTGATTAGCAACGTTTGTAGATGGGCTAGGATTAGCTGTAGATTCAACAACATTGAGGGATGGCATGGTTGGTTCTCCCAAGAGCCGAAGAAGAAGCAAAAGACTTTGGTGTTTCAAAAGAAACTGCTTGTATTTGAAGCTTCTATTTACTTTACATGTCGTGATAGGAATAAAGTAATTTTTTGTGATGAACCTTGTAACCCTAAAGTATGTGCAATGACTGTTATAGAAAGTTGAAAATCTAGAATCTCTATGAAGTGGAAGGGCAAGATCATTTCGGGGATGACTAGGACCCATAGGGCTGTTGCTACTTAGTTGGTACTTAGTATCGCTTAGGGAATATGAGGTTTAAGTGGAGGTTGTTTTTATGAGTTTTGTTAGTATAAAGATGACATTTTGAATATACATTTCCTATCTTACACGGAACTTTTGGGTTGATTCTGTAATTTTGTATCTTGGCTATCCACCATATGTGTATATTTACATTTAATAGAAAGCCGCCCTTGTTTACTCATAATGACCCATAAGGTAGTTTAATACCATTTATCCCTTTCAAATTAAATTAATTTTGATCAAGTTGGATGTTTGGAAGATGCTATTAAATCCCCGTGTGCCCAGCTCTACAAGAATCGACATTACTGAAGTGACTACTTAAAATAAACCTAGCCTATTTGTCCTTGATCCCATGTGTTGGATTAATAATTCATCTGATTTTGTGGAACTGCGTCATAATAGAAAATATGTAGAAGATGATGAATCGACGATTAGGGCGATCGGCGATCGGCGGGGCTGGGCGATAGGGGTCTCCCCGGCAGTTCTCATGGGCGGGGCGGACATCCAGTGGCCGCGATTCTGATCGGCCACTGTGGTTCCGGCGGTTCTCAAAAGTGATCGGCCACTAGAAGGATCGATCGGCGGTCGATCTCCTCAGGTTTGGTTTCCTTCTTCTTCTTCCTGCGTTTGGTGCGGGGTTGCATCGTCCTTCCGTGATGGCGTCTTCACCGGCTCATCCCGGCGCCCGGAGTACTCTCAATCATCCGATCATCAGCCTTCAAATCGGTGCCTGGTAGAGCATCGACAGGTTTGCTTCCCTTCTCTTTGAATTGTGCGTTCTTGATGGTGCGGGCTGTTCGTTGCTTCTGTTCGGTTGGTCTGTGCATCTGTTTGCGGCTACTGTATTTGATCGGTTTGTAGCGTTGCTTGTCGTGATCGGCCGGTGGTGCTGCGTGTTGTGATCGGTGTTGTGATTGTTGCTGCGTGTTGTGCTGGTATTATGATTGTTGCTGCTCCAATTGTGTTTTGCTGTTGTTGCTGGTTGTTTAGGCATACCACGTTTTTGCTGATGTTCGGTGCATAATTTATTGTTGGTGATTCTGCCTATCTTTTTTGTCTTTAGTTGTTTTGTTGTTGTGGATGAAAGGTGCGGGAGGTGTACTACCGGTGAGGGTTTATTGCCCCTTCGTTGGGTGTGATGGATGCAAGAATGGTATTGGTAAGGGTCTAACTCCGGCCTACTTTATTAGACACTTACAGGATGTCCATCTTAGAGGTGATGCGGCGTCTGGTTTCAAAGCGCTTCTTGGGTCTAATCTTGGTGTTTATGGGCAGTTTGAGGCGGGTTTACGACAACTTGGTCTTTGGTTTTGCGGCCATTGTTGTGTCACCCACACCGTGTCCAAGAATTGTTTTCATGACGATGACGTTTTTGAAGCTCCTTTGTCTGATGACGGAACAATTACCTTTTTCATTCACGGGTTGCCCCGTCCTGCTATTGATGTTGGTAGTTCGTCGGTTGATATAGCTCAAGAGGATGATCAGGGTGATCTTGCGCTGAATGTGGGATTTGACGTCACGTTATTGGGGAGAGTGTTTAGTGCTAAAGTTCATACGGTTAAGAATGTCCCATGGAAGTGTGGATTGGGTTTTGCTAGAGTTCTTAAGGATGCCCTTGATAGAGTTACTTCGGATCCGTCTAGTGTGTCGGCTTGGGTGTGTCTTCTTATTATGCCTCTTTGTATCCTGCATAGGTACAAGCCTAGAACTAGCGCAGAAAATCGATCGGGATTAAAGAGGTGCCTATAAATTGATATTATTTCCGAGGCTATTCGGGTGTGGAGAGAACCTAGGGGCATCCGTCGTCTTGTCTCTGATCTTTTGTCTGGTAATTTCGATGCACCTTCTAGGAGTGAGGAGAGGTGTCAGGAGGAGCAGGCCATTAAGCAATGCAAGCGAAAGGTTGGTGATGGGCATTTTTTTTGCAGCTATTTGCATTCTAACGTCGTCGGGTGTCGCTCCGCAGACGGATGATACTCTTAGGGAGCTTGCGGACAAACATCCGTTCTCCCCGGCACCCTACATGCCCCCTGAACCTATTGTCGTCGACCCCTTGCAGGTTTCCAGGAGCTTCGTTTTAGACAGAATAAGAAGCTTCCTAAAGGGCACGTCGTGTGGGAAAGACGGGCTACGCGCTCAACACTTGTTGGACGCTCTTAGTGGTGCAGTTGTGGCAATTGCTGAAGAGGTTACCGACTCTATAACGAGGGTGCTTAATTTATTTCTCAAGGGCCGGTGTCCTGCTTCTTTGAGTGAATTTGTTGCAAGTGCCCCACTCACGCCTCTCCTTAAGCCGTGTGGGGGGATTCGTCCCATTGTTGTTGGGTCAATCTGGCGGCGTTTGGTGTCGAAAGTGGATGCATCTTCGGCTGGTAAAACCCTTGGGCCTTATCTTGATAATGCTCAGTTTTGGGTTAGTGTTTTAGGAGGTGGAGAAGTAGTGCTACATGCGGTTAACATATTAGTGGAATCTCAGGGTTGTGATAATAGTCATACTATGCTTTTGGTAGACTTCAAGAATGTTTTTAATCTGGTTGATCGCAGTGCTATGATCAGGGAGGTTCGTCATATGTGCCCTTTTATCGCCCATTGGGTTGAGTTCTGCTATGCTCGTCCTGATTGGTTATATTATGGTGATCAGGTCCTCTATTCGTGTCAGGGGGTTCAGCAAGGTGACCCTCTTGGACCTCTTCTTTTCTCACTTGCGTTGCATCCGTTGATCCGTAAGGTTATGGATAGTTGTGAGTTGAAGCTTAATGCTTGGTATCTGGATGACGGAATGCTAATTGGGGACACTTTGATGGTCAGCAGAGCCCTTTCCAATATCAGAGAGGATGGCCCGACCCTAGGACTTCACCTTAATACTGATAAGACGGAAATATTCTGGATGAATGAGGACACACGCGGTAGGGAAGTTGGGGTTTTTCCTGAGCATATTTCCCGTCTGGTGGGAGGGGTTAAACTACTTGGCGGGCCTGTTAGCTTTGATCCTTCCTTTTGTAACGATGTTATATTGAAGAGGGCTCTTCAACCAATGCCCTAATGGAGGCTATCAGGAGGTTGGAAGATCCCCAAGAACTTCTATCTTCAGTTCGGCTGGTCTTTCAAGTTTCATCCCGGGTAAAGCGGCTAGAGTGGCGGCTGATAATAAGAGGAAGAAGTCCGAAGATGTCTGCAGGTCCAAAGGTTATCACTTTATGTCGTTTTCCTTTTCTACCATTGGTGACTTAGAGGATGATGCTACGGGGCTCCTTAAGCGGGTGTGTGGGGTCGCTAAGGGGGTACCTGGGTATAGTAGGGGGTTTTGTCACACTTTGACTAGGATCGCGTTTAGTATTCAAAAGGGGTGCGGAGCCCAGCTTGTTAGCCGGCTTCGATCTAATTTCATGTAAGATCTTATTATTATTATTATTATTATTATTATTATTATTATTATTATTATTATTATTATTATTATTATTATTATTATTATTATTATTATTATTATTATTATTATTATTATTATTATAGTAAAAAAAAAATAATAATAATAAACTTAGCCTATTTGTCCTATGTTTAGTGGCTATCCGACTTGTCCTAGTTGTGAGCTTGATAGGATAGACCCATTTGGAGATCACACTCTGCATTGCAGTCGGGGCATCGGGACGAATCACAGACACAACATGGTCCGAGATGTTTTGGCTGACATTTGTTACAAAGCGGGCATCTCAGTTCAGAAGGAAGCGCATACAAGTATGAGCAATGAGGATGGTGTTGAGTTGAGGCAAGGAGATTTGTTGGTTTATGGGTGGGACAAGGGTAGAGACATTTGTGTGGATGTTGTTGGGGCTTCACCGTTCACAACTAGAGCCAATGATTCTTTTGTACCCGACAAGGCAGTCTCACAAGCCACTGAAAGAAAGGAGAAGAACTATGCAGATATTTGTGTGGCTAAGGGGTATTGATTCCTTTATACCCGACGGGGGTTACGAGCAATGTAAACAGCAGCTTGGTTGTCATAGTTCACATGCACCAGAGTGATGCAATTGATAATTGAGTTATTTCGACTTTGGTTTAAATAGATTGACATCCCTCACAGCATAACAATCAACATAGAATATCACAAATTCCCAAAGTATTTGGCAGTTTGGCAGTACCAACCGTCCTAATAAATTAGAATGTCAAAGGGTTTCAAATCCTTCAACTCTAATCTCAAAGGAACCGATATTTAACTAAGTGTCATTGACTCATTACCATGCATATCTGCTTTCATGGGACCAATTACCTATGATTGCTACTATGGATTAACTATTCTTAATAATTCATTAAACCCTAGCATGAATGCAAATTATGTCTAGGTGATTAATCAAGAGTGAATATATGCAAACAAGAACTATCGGCACAAAGATAATGAAATAACTAATGAATAACAATAGAAATCAAAACCTCACAATTCAACCAACCATGTCTTTGAATCATAGGCGAAACAAGGAGTTTAACAACTCATACTCTAACGAACGATGAATTGAAAGTGTTTAATGTTTTCCAGATTATTGGATGCTTTCTCAACTAATAATAGGCGGCCTAAATAACATAAGAGTCGGACCCTCTAAACCCTAGAAGCAAAATAATTATAATAAACTATTAAGATAAACTCGGACTGAACCAGATTTTGCTGAATATGGCAAAACCGGCGGGTGCCAGTGGAAAAGCGACAGGCATCATTCCTCTGCCTTCCATATTTCATCTTTTTTCTTCGATTTCTTCTACTTAGATCCCTCGGTGAACCTTCCTTGCCTCTGAGCTCAATATTATCCTCTTGTAGCCATCCTTAACCTCTCATCAAGCTTGGATTATATAACTGCAGAATAAACACAAAATAACGTAGATTCTAAACTCGAATTCCCAAATAGATAATAATGTAAATTAACTCTAAAACATGCAAGAAAAATATCCCAAATGCATCTAAACCTTTCTATAATTCCTATATTAAATATGCATTATCATAGTGTCCGGGCAAGGAAAATAAAGGAAGATATCATGAAAAAATCGATGCTAACTGAGCAACAAACCACCTTTTGTAACACCCCCTTTTTAAAACCCAGGGAATGTCACAGCACCAGTGATTACTCGGACTTTAAAGGTCATTGTAACCACCTTAGGCTTATAGGGACATGCAACCATGCTCCCACAAACAAGATGATAACAAATAAATAATATGTACAATAAATTGAAATAGCAGAAAACTTGGAAATAAGTAAAACTTTTATTAAACTTCCCTCAAAAAATACCGTGGATTCAAATTACAATATCCAATAACTCTATACATTTAAGATAATACACGAAAACTTGTAGAAAAGAAATTTAACTCTTATACAATATATCTAGAAAATTTAGAACTTAAATACAACGTTTAAAGTAACTTAAATGTCTTCTCAACTTCTCTTATCTTCTCTTCTGAGACTCAACCTAAACCTGTGAAACTGGTCTGGCGTCTAGGATGAAGGACACCAACCATCCAAATAAAGGACGGTTAGTTTGTGAGAACTAGCAAACGAGGACTTAAAAACTGGGACTTCTCTGGGCTCAAACTCAGTGACAGTAATACGGTATGAATCTAAACCCAAATGCGATTATTGAGAATATTTATGTGGAGGCTTAACATTTTAAAACACGACTCATCTGAAATGGATAACCCCGAAGGATTGAGTAACAAAAGATGCGAGTGATACGCACTCTTAGGAACCATACTCCGAGTACGAATGGAATATGATACAAAGCTAATTGTAATCACTGCAAAAACACTCTTCGAAACATTACTTCAGTGACTTCCTCACGTTGAATAGTTTAAACACAATTTACACACTTTACACGATTAATGCATTTTACGTCTCTTAGATATATTAACACGAATAACTGTTTACTGACTAACACATGTCCCACCCTGACATAGTGGTTATGACCTACAACCGCTTTGGTTGTGTAACACATCTCGTCTGGAAGTGTGTAGTTTCATGAAACCTTTAGACCGAGGAATAACGGCCGCGCCCTGACTCTACTACACCACTTTCACTTACTTGACACATTACGGTTCAAGTTGCTTTAAGCTGATTGATGCATTTTACTTTGATTAATCTTGATTCAATTGAGTTCAATCGTAACACAAAATCCTCACATTGTTAACTACTTTATTAAGACATCCTAGGTGATCACACAACACAATATAACCCATGTTATTTATAGGTAACACATGTTATTTATACGTAATATGGATGCCAAATGAAATGAAAGTAATTAAAATAAAGGATGGAAACATCAAAGAAAATGTATGTTCCATACCTAACCAATTAGCATGAATGAACAAGAATAAAACATGTTTTAAATAAACAGTGAGTAACTATATTATTATTTTAGGTTAAGGTCACCCAATTATACTCCAAATTCAAACGGAATGGTAAATAAATCAAACAAGCAGGTAAATTATAATTTATTTTAAATAACTTGGCAAGCAATCAAAGGAAGAAATCAACTTGACACGAAAGGCACCAAATGAGCATAAAGGCTCGGAAAGCCACTTGCCTTATTCGTCTTGTTGGATTTCAGTAACAACTATGGACTTGAAAGTACTTGTGACGGAGTTGACGAAGTCTACAGTCGAATCTATAGGTATTAAATATAAGACAATGCAGTATTTAATAATCGGCAATTTACGAAACGCAATTGACTTATTTAATTCGACTAAAAATCGAATTAATTTCAAAAGTCCGAAATAATACCAAGATGATCTTCTTGGACCCTTCAATCATTGAGGATGGGTAAGAATTTGATGATAAGGCTGTAGATTAAGGACATTACGCGAGTTGGAACAACATCTAGAACTGCGGGATAATTTCTGAAAATTTAAAGACTAAAACAGGGGCATATTTTACAAAAACTGAAAATATGAGAGGTTTGTTGTAATTACCCTTATTTTTCCCCCTCTCGACAGTAACTCGAGCAACGTCAACAGTGATTTTCGGCGATCTTCCAACGACTTGTTCTCCTTACACAGAGCTCCGTTTGATGCGTATGACCTATCAAACTGAAGAATGCAATATCTACTTCAGCATCATGGTGATAATTTTGTCAAAGGATGAGCTGACAAACTGAGATGAGTGCTTAAATAGTGGCCGCGAAGTGGCTGCTTCACGAAAACGATCCTTGCGAGATGTAGGACGTGATTGAGTTGGTAGAAGGCTCGGATTTTGAGTGGAATTGTGGGAATGATTTTCGAAAACGAATTTATCCCATATATATATATAGGGGAGGGTTTTCGCAATCGAATTTGTCGAAATAAAAATCAATAAAACTTCATGATAGAGTTGTTTATATATATATATGTGAGTTCAAATCGATCAAAACCATCAAGATTTGGTCGGATTGATAAGATTTTCGGATTTGGGGATAAGATGTTGGGATTTATTTAGGGACGAAATCTCGAAATTAAAATACCAATATGCTTAGGATGGTGTCCAGATTCATTTCGGATAAAATTTCAAAAGATTTAGCTAGGATTTGAGAGAGATTGAAAATCACATATTGTTTGAAGAAGATGATGAATAGTGACCCGATTTTGATCCGGTTTCATATACCCCAAACCGGTTTAGTTATGAGCCTATAATCCGATTGGTTATTTGACCCGGTTGTGATCCGATCATGTTTATTTATGTTTTATGTAGAAATAAATTCTTATTCTCATGCGGAATAATAAAGCTATTTCAAAACTTTATGATATATACAATTTATATAAATCGAACTTATTTTTACAAATCATAATATAAAAGGAAATTATTATTTATTTAAATGATAAAAGAAATACCTAAAAATACTTTAGGGTATTTCACCTTTGACCTTAAATAATTCAATCCCAAGGAAAAAACTGAGTGATCCAAGGTCCTTAATGCGAAATTCCATATCGAAAAACAACTCAAGCTCCTTAATGCGAAATTCCATATCAAAAAACAGCTTGAGATCATTCATCTCATGGATATCACTCCTAGTGAGCAATATATCATCCACATAAATAGCCATGAATGTGACTAAACCACTCACTTTTCGGAAGAACAAAGAGTAATCATTTTTGGATTGAGCATAGCCCCAACAACGAAGAGTTGTTGAGAGGTGTGCATACCACTGTCTCGAGTCTTACTTTAAGCCATAAAGTGATTTTCGAAGGCGAAAAACATGGTTAGAATGTTGTACAACCAAACCTGGCTTCATGTATACCTCCTCATCAAGGTGTCTTTGTAGAAAAGTGTTGTTGACATCAAATTGCATCATTACCCAGTCCCTCTACAATGCAGTTGTAACAAGAGTGCGTATGGTTGTCATTTTGACAACCGGGGAAAATGTTTCGGCGTAATCCACCCTTTCCTTCTAAGTGAATCCTTTCACAACTAAACGAGCTTTACATTGCTCTATGCTTCCATCATTTTTTCTCTTCACCTTATACACCCATTGACAAGCTATGACATGCTTATCTTTTGGCAAAGATATAATATCTCAGGTAGAGTTAGCATCTAAAGCTTTGAATTCCTCCTGCATAGCTGTCTGTCAAACTGAGTATTCAAAAGCCTCATGAAAAGTAAGTTGTTCACGCTCAGGAAAAACATTTATGTATATAGTTGCAAAGGGGAAATAAAATATGGATGTACTTATGTGACATCAAACAGCAAAAGGAGTGCATTGCGAGCAAATATAATCAGATAAATGTTTAGGTGGATGATGTGATCTAGAAGATCTTCTGGGTGCATCAGGAAGGGTCAAAGATGAAGTAGACTCACGACAATCAGAATCATCAAATTCAACCCCCAAAGTCTGAAATGGAGGAGATAAAGAATACTGAGGAGAATTCAAAAGAGAATTGATGGAAGATTCGTAAGAAAATACCTTCTCATGAACGGTAGCGTCTCGAGAGATAAACACGTGAGTTATCTCTGGATTGAATAACTTGTAACTCTTTTGGCCCCCTTGATAGCCTAGGAGGACATAGGTAGAGGCTCTCGCAGTAAACTTGTCTGTCCCTTGTTGAAGTGTGGAAGCAAAACATAAACACCCAAAGCATCGTAAATAATCATCAATGAGAGCACTTTGATACAACATTTCAAAGAGTGATTTTTATCCTAAGAGTTTGCTAGGCTATTTGTTAATTAAGTGTGCTGCAATAAGAACGCTATCACCCCATAATCTTTTTGGTAATTCAGATTCAAACATGATACTTTGGCCCACCTCTAAAATAAGTCTGTGCTTTCTCTCAACTACTCCATTTTTTTGTGGAGTAGCAGAAAAATACCTCTGATGGATGATGCCCTTGGTAAAACGAAACTGAGAATGCTCTGCACTACCTCCCAATTCCAAAGCACTTTCAGACCTACAGGCCTTGACCTTCAAGCCAAACTATCGCTCAGCAAATGAGAAGAATTGTTTCATAACAGTTAACAAAATCGACTTGTTTGACAACAGTTGAACCAAGGTGGCACGTGTATAGTCATCAACTATTGTAAGAAAATACTTATGGTTATCATAAGTGGGAATTCGATACGGCCCCCAAACATCTATATGAAGCAATTCAAAGTAGCAGACGTTTTTATAGAACTCAAAGCAAAGGGAAGTCGAGTGTGTCTAGACCAAGCACAAACAGAGCAAGATTTCAAATGCCATTTACAGTAATTAGTTAAGGTAACATTAGGCAAAAAATAAAGTCTGTGTGGAGGCAAGTTTCCTAACCTCTTGTGCCAAATTATCGCGTCCATTGCAACATTCCCCTTATTCAAAACTGTCCGAGTGTGAGCAAAAAGCTGATTCTGAGTAGTAAAGCCTAGAAAGAACAAGTCCTTGACCATCTCACCAATCTTCATAGGGCTCTTCATTGAAGGAGCCTGCAAATAGTAACCATTTATAGTGAATATTATGAAACAAATAAGCTCCCTGATCACGTTGCCCGCAAAGATCAAGTTGCATTTGAAATTTCGAACGAATAAAGCATTATGCAATGTCATTACAACGATCCCAGCTCTTGAGTTTCGGAGAGGATGAAGTTGGTCGCTCAATAGCCCATTAACGAAGCCTATTTTGTTTTTAGAAGAAAGGGCGATTCGAATGGAGCGCCTCCACTCACCAAAGCCCTTGCCGTTGAACGCATGAGTAACCAAGACCATACTAGAGTGATCGTTGGGATGTATGTAAATAGGGCCGCTCGCATCAACTCTAGGTTGTTCATCTGCCATGGGAAACGAAGCTCAAATTGGAGAATTGAAAAAAATGCTGCAATTACAAAGCGAGAAGGAAGAAGAATAAGCGGAATTAGCTCAGATCATCGGATCTTTGCTCTGATAGCATGTTGGATTAATAATTCATCTGAGATTTGGGATTTTCTGGTACTGTCTCATAAAGGAAAATTTGTAGAAGGTGATGAATAGATAAAGGAGGGAACAAACGAAAAATATAATAACAATCTCTCTCATATGATTTACAGCTCAATTCCAAGTATTTATCGGCAAAACCCAATAACAAAGATGTGAAACACCCAACACAAACATATGCTCCAAATAACTATATAAACCATATTCTCGCATATACAAGTCAGATCCTAACACCATGCCTCCATGAGAGGTAGAAGCAAATTTCTACATATCTTTTGATGGGGGCTTGCATGCCCCATAAATAGTTGGTTCATACTCAGGGGTTTCATACTCTTTGGTTAGGATATATTGTATGGTTCCCTTAATCAATTCTCTGGGCTTCAACACTAAATGGCTCATTTGGTTAAATTTTTAAAAAGGAAAAGGGAAAGGAAATGAATGTAGCCCATTTATAGTTTAAGATGCATTGTTAAAAAAATTTAATCATTACTATCTCCTTGATATTTTTCATACAAAATCAGTTTAGTTCCTCCTTATTTCATTCACCTATTTGAACAAGGGGTAACCATATCCCCTATAGCCCACTTGTCATTACCCCTCCTATCTTATTTTTCATACAAAACATAACACATTTCTTTTATGTAGATATATTTTCCTATACAAAATTTGTTTCCATTTCGTTTACCTTGCATGCTTATACCAAATGAGCCCTTAGTCTTTTGCTTGCAAAATCATCATCGTCCATTGATCACAAGCAACTCCAAGTTAATTCTGTATGTAGTAAAAAACATTGCCTCTTCTTCTATCCATGTATGGTTTGTCTTTTTTTGTCTTAAACTTATGCCATTTTAATTTATATACTAATTACTTTTGATCAAGCAGTAACATGAAAATAAATGTTTGGATGGAATTAGCTAATAATTATGTTTGGTAGGAGGTAAACCGCCGTGTGTAAACCTCGCCAAAGAAATTCCCACACAAATAACTAAGTATAGCGATAAGTGCAGTGTCGATGCCATAGGGAAATCTAAGACTCAATCTAAAAGCTACTATATCAAAAAGTGTGAAATAAAGAAGTAAATATGGGAAATAAATCTAAAGAATCAAGATTGCAAATGAAGTAACAAAGCATAAAGATGATGGTTTTGATAACAAATCAATGGAGAAAATAGTTCCACTTGCGCTTTCATCGACATTGGTTAGCTAATTGGTCCTAGACATAAACTCAAGTTCTATGATTCCCTTAACTTACATTCTTCCCATCGGGTAATGGCTTAAGCTCAATTTTAGGCGGTTTGAGTACAAAGGGTAAAAGCTTCTCTTTTGGAAGGGTTAAGGCTAAGTTCTCACTCTTCAGATGTGAATGGTGAGCATCTAAGGCTCCTAGGACCTCATGCAAGTATGCTCAACAGGTAATCTAGGGAAAACTAATCTAGAGGAGCTTCTGAAGAAACTTGCAACTCATCCTCCTTATTCAGCTCAAACACATCATAAAAAATAGGCTAGATAACATCAATAGAGAATAAAGAACGCTCATCAACAGGATAGCTCATAGCATTCATAGGCTCAATAACATCAATAGAGAATAAACCGTCGTGTGTAAACCTTGCCAAAGAAATTCCAACACAAATAACTAAGTATAATGATAAGTGCAGGGTCGATCCCACAAGGAAATCTAAGACTCATTCTAAAAGCTACTTTACCAAAAAGTGGGAAATAAACAAGTAAATATGGAAAATAAAACTAAAGAATCAAGATTGCAAATGAAGTAAGAAAACATAAAGATGGTGGTTTTGATAACAAATCAATGGAGAAAATAGTTCCACCTGCATTTTCATCGACATTGGTTGTCTTAATTGGTTCTAGACATAAACTCAAGTTGTATTATTCCTTTAACTTACATTCTTCCCATCTTAGTTTAAATAGATTAAAACAAAAAGAGCACAATTAATCCCTTACACCTTTATGCAACCTAAGCACGGACAAAGATTTTAACATAAAGATAGCACAAGTTCCTAAGAATCTAGTCATATGGATAACACCAAGTATGCAAGGTAACCGATGTTTAAGACATATGTTAAAATCCCTACTTAGTCATGATCAAACGAAGGTTCTCACAATCCTAAGCATGCTACTACGAAATTCATTCAATGACGAAAGAACAAATACCTAGCAAGATACTATTATGGAGGCCAATCATAATAATATCATCAATAATCGCAAGGGAAATCAAAAGAGCAGTAGGAAACAACTAAGTTTAAGCCTCACAAACCACCAAGTCTCCGAAACACAGGCGAAACAAATAACGAACTTAGCCACTCATAGAGTACCTAAATCTCCTTCGAATTGATGGAAAATTAAGCAACTTGAATGGATGAAAGAACTAGTGTAAAATATGATTCAAGGTATGAGAATAGTTATTCTCCAAGTCTAATTTCGTGCCTTGAAAATGCATATTTCATATAGGCATTATAGGTATTTCTTATTGTGTTTAGGTAGTGCTTTTGCTTATGTTTGAGTCTAGTTTCGTATATTGCTTGTGAAGTATTTGAGTTCTGAATCTATGCCTTTTTAGTGTTTATTCTGCATAATTACATTCCGACCTTGAAGAGACTTTGGGAGAGCTTAAGAGACATGTTTTAGAGCATATGGAGGCTAAGGAGAAAGCTAGAGAGTTGCAAGGAGACACGACATTGGAGATTATTGAAGTCAATCGAGGGAGTCCTGTCACTGTAAGGGCTGCGCCCGCCGCCATTTACATGGCACACGCCGTGAGCCGGTTTCCAGCGATTGTGATTTTGGATCCGAAGACCATATTTCGTATTATTTTATTACTATTCCCATTAGGGTTTTGCCGACTCCTTATGTGTCTATGTTAGGTTTTATTCAGTTTATTCACCGTTTGTGGCTGTTGTATGAGACTATGAACACCATTAGAGAGAGAGAATTGGCTTATGAGTTGCTAAACTCATAGTTTCGCCTATAATTCAAAGACATGATTGTTTGGATTGTGAGGATTTGATTCAATTTATTTATTCATATTCATAGTTATCATCTTGTGCTTATTGATTATACTTGTGTTCCTTTCTATGATTGATCACCATATAAGGAATTGCATCTTAGCTATGAATTCGTTATTGTGTTCTTGATAGCAAACAAAGTATTGAAGTAGTGATATTTCTTTGTCTTTGTCAGATGATTTCAATTGATCTATGTTGTGGATATGTCAATTAGGGCTGATTAGGGTTGTTCCAGTTTGTCTTAATTGCATTGAATCAATATGCAAATTGGTCTAATTACTTGAGCCCTTAATGCTATTCTTTAGTGATATTGAATACGGTGATTGTATCCCCGCGGACCTCCCAACTGTAGTCAAGTAGACATGTGTTTATGAATAATTGATAGATCAATCCTAGGACCATGAATTCCAACCATTGTCAGAGAATTACAGGTGAAATATTCTTTCTACTTTGTTATCAATCTACTTTGCAATCATAAAATTGGTTACTTTTACATCTTGGTTACTTGCTACAAATCATTGCTTTGTCATAAGAATCTTTGTTAAGGGTTATTGAATAGGAAATCGCTTCTCCATGTGGGTTCGACTCTGGACTTAATTGCTATACTAGTAGTTGTTTAGTTTATCAACTGATTGATTGACTAATCTATTGGTTTTTTGTTTGAGTTTGGATTATATTACTATTTCGCAAAGGGCGAAAGTGCCAACGGCGTTCGTCCCGCACCAAATTCTTGGTGTCGTTGCCGAGGAGAAGAAAGAAGTTTGCTTTTCTTTTTCTCTTTCAACTACTCTTTCTTTTTATTTTGTTTTCATTCTTTACTTTGAGTCTTTTGTGTCCTTGTATGGTTCAAACTAGACCTTCTAATTCATTGCCTTTGTCTTTTAATTCAGAGATTGAAAGATCTCTTAGGTTGAAAAGGAGGCTCGAGTTTGATACAAACAAGGAGATGGGAGACGAAGTTGTTGATCTGCCAAGAAGGACCCCGAGAAACCTAAAGGAACCTAATTTGAGTGCTACACCACTCGCAATTAGCTATCCTAATCTCCCTAAGGGTTCAAGATTTGAGTATAAGTCGAATTGGTCTTCTATTTTACCCTACTTTCATGGATTGCCTGGGGAGGAACCAAACAAACACCTTGCTACCTTTGTGAGTGTGTGTAATACACTTAGACCCCAAGGCCTTACCGATGACCAATTGATGTTGAGAGTGTTCCCTTTTACCTTGAAAGATTCTACAAGCAATTGGCTCTATTACCTACCCCCAGAAAGCATTACTACTTGAGTGCAATTGAAGAAAGCTTTCCTGCAAAAGTACTTTCCCGCGACTCGCCTCAACAAACTTAAGAAGAAGTTGTCCAATATTGAGCAATCACCTACGGAGAGTCTTTATGAGTATGTTGAGTGGTTCAAGAAGCTTAAGGATAGTTGTGCGCAACATGGTATACCTAAGGATGATCTAGTGCTATATCTTTATGAAGGCTTGCTTGACATCGATAGGAGTTTCATCAATGCCACTAGTGGAGGAGATGTTTTGGATAAAACACCTCAGGAAGCAATGCACATTTTCGAAGGGTTGTCTAATGCATCACAACAATATGGGAGACACCAAGGAGTTAGAGGAATTCATAAGTTGGATAGTTCTAGAGATGGTCACAATGATGATATCGATAGGCTTACGGAGATAGTGAACAAGATGGCTATGCAAATGAATCAATCTCATCAGCCTAGATCTTATGGTGTTTGTGGAGATCCAACTCATCTGAATGATAAGTGTTCCTTGATTCAAGAGCACATCGCTGATGTGAATGCTATGGATTATGGACCTTGCCGCACCTTTGGTAATAATTACAATCAAGGCTATAATGCCAACTATCAAAGTGGATTCAACGGCAGAGGCCAACAACAACAAGTTCCTTTTCAAAGTGAACAATTTGATAATCGCCCGAGAAACACTCAACAAGATGATGGAGATGAGACATTGAGGTTATTGCTAGATAAGATGAGTGTTCAAGAAAAGTTGTTTAGTCAAATTGCTAAGGAGATTGGGGAACTGAAAGCGAAAGATTCGGGGATGTTTCTATCACAAGTGGTAGTGAATCCGAAGGAGAATGTGAGTGCCATGATCCTTAGAGGAGGTAAACAAGTGAATGTGCCCACTAGAAATGTTGAAGAGAGGCCTAGGGAAGAAATTGATGTGGGAGAAGAGGACGAAACAAAATTGGCGACACGCTGCAATGACGACGCCCGCTGCCCCTCACCACGGCGCCCTCCGCCCTCTCCAGCGACGAAACCGATTTTCGACGTTGTTGAATCCCCGAAGAAATCTTCCAAAGAGAGGTCTTATGAGGTTTCAAGACCTGCACCACCCATTCCTCATGCCTTAATATCTGATCGTAAGTGGGAAGATGAACAAATTCTTTATGACACCTTTGCTCATTGTGAGGTAAATATTCAACTTTTCAATTTGATTAAAACTGTGCCTCGCTGTGCGAAGTGTTTGAAAGAATTATGCACTATGAAACGCAAGCAAAGGATGTGAAGGAAAGAAAAGGTAAGTTTAAGTGAGAATGTTTCTGCTTTACTTTAGAAAAGATTACCCCAAAAGTGCGGAGATCTAGGTATGTTTACTATCCAATATGCAATAGGTAATGCTAGCTTCACCAAAGCTATGCTAGACCTAGGTTCTTCAATCAATGTTATGTCTTATAATTTGTACATGTTTTTGGGTCTCTGTGCATTATCTGAAACTGATGTTAATATACAACTCGCTAATCGTTCTAGTATTAAGCCTAAAGAAGTTGTTGTGGATGTTCTGGTGAAGGTAAGCGATTTGATATTTCCAGCTGATTTCTTCATTTTAGATACGGAAAAAGGTATACCTGAAACCCCAAATATCTTAGGAAGGACATTCTTGCGAATGGCTAAGACTAAGATTGATTGTTTTAAAGGTTCACTGTGATGCAGGACCATCTTCTACACCTCCGAACACACCTATCATCCTTGGGGATGGACCGATGACTCAAGCTCGTGCTAAGAAGCTTCAGCGAGACTCTTTCATGTTCGCGAGTCATGTTCTGTTCTCAAGCGTTGTGCAACTTCACGAGGCACCATTGAAGACATATATGTGCATTGGGCAAGACATAGCTTAACCACCCCCTTAGTCCATGTATTGCCGAATTTCACTAAGTGTTGGAACCTTTTTGCTATTTTTAGTAACTTTCTTTATTTATGTTATTTTAGGAAACTTTAGGGGTTATTTCAATTATTCCTTTTATTTATTATTTTTATTAAAATCGGCCCTTATAGGTTATAAGATGGCCGACACCTCCATTGTAGAACTCACGTTATTCATTCTATGAGAATTTCAGTTTGGGTGAAATACAATTGACAGCAAGTCAATCGATTCGAAGCAAGGCTCATTGATTGCAACTATTGGTATAGATCTCAGCTTGGTTTGCCTTGTGTTTGTCAACCTTGCAAGAGCTTGGTAATCCTGGTATCCACGAGCCCTCTCCTTGTGCCTCCAAGTTGTCCGCTTGGTTGTGTAGGGTTGTAGAGGCGGGTTATATAGTCATTGGTGTTGGTTCCTACCCTTTATGGAGGTATGAGGTCTTCATCTTGTTCTATATATATTGACTCAGACAACTATCAGTCTTGCAAGTGTAAATTTTGAGTCTTTTCCTTTAATTCTTTGCTGCGTTCTTGTTCTTGAGTCTAGTCGAAATCGAGTCCTTTGTTCTTGTCGAAGTCAAGTCGAGTCTTGCATATTTCTTGTCGATCTTGCTGCATTTCTTTGTGTTCTTGTCGAGTCTTGATATATAGTTTCTTGTTCAATTCTTTAGTTTGAGTCTTTATTGTCGAAGATCAGGCCTTCCTACGGCTTACCCCGTATGAAATTGGCATCAGAGTTTTGGTTTCGAAATCAAAGTTGTGTCCTTTTTTTTGTTCATCATGAAAACACAAAATCCACAAAAAAAAAACAGAGTCTTTATTAATTTGGTCTTTTACTTCTTGTTCTTGAATTTCGATTTCTACTAACCTTGTTTATTTGTGATTGTTGTGGTTTCTTAGCCTAAACACAAGCCTAGCCGAGACCATTGAAGCCGACTACACCTTGTGTTCGCATCTCCTTGTGCAGCACTCTAGTCGACGGCACCAAGAGGTCTTCCTCTAGTCGATTTCAGCAAAAGTGAAGCCCTAATCCTAGTTTGTCTATCTTGTTCCATCTTTGGATCTATTTGTTTTATCTATTTATTTGCCTTATTTAAATTCTGATTTTGATAGATATAACCACCATTTATCTATCATAGATTATAAAGGCATAGATAGAAATACTTACCAAAGTTATCCAAACCCTCACCTATATATATTTCTTAAGGGCAAATTTTTTATTTCATTCACCTATTTTATTAATTTTTGAGTCCCCTTTCTTTTGATTGTTCTTTCTTTCATTAGGTATATAAAAAAACAGTCCGAAAAAAAAAGACATTCAAGACTTGGACCTAGAAGGATAAAATTCACTAGGGGAAAAAGTAAGTCGAAAAAAAAAGAATTGTTGATCTAGTGCAAGAAAGCTCAAAGGGACCAACTTTGGTGATTTTAAAAGCCCTAGTCGACATCTCCATTCCTCTTGCACTAAACACAAAACTTTAAACCCTACCTTGCAACTACAACATCCTTACTAAGGGTTCAAATAAAAAAGAGGTAAATTTCCAAGTTGATTCTTTTATTTCTTTTCTTTTCCCACAAAATTAGTCCTTGTTTGATTTATTTTGTTAGTGTCGAGTACTCCTGCCCACCGTCGAGTACTTCTTTGCTTACTTCGAGTGTGTTGTGCTTGTGTCGAGTGCTCTTGTCTTGATCGAGTACTCTTGTTGATAGTGTCGATTGTTCTTGACCCTTGTCGAGTACAATCTTGTGTCTTTCGGTCATTCTCCTTTGATCTTTGATCTATTTATCTTGTATTGCTAGGTCTTAGCTTGAGTGTTGATTTGCCCAAGGCGGATTGAAACAACAAGCATGACATACCAATTAGAAAGGGAGTGTGAGTGAAACACTAGTGAGTTGTTTATATTTTTCTACTAACTTTTACGTAGTTCTTTTTTTGTTGCTTTGTGATGTCTAATCAGGAGAACAATGGCAACAATGCTAACAATGGCAACAATGGTAACAATTCCAATAATACCTCGACCACACTTGCACTTGAGGTGTTCAACACGTTCAACACCATCAACGAAAACATGGCGAGGATGGCGGAGAGATTGGCGATTGTAGAAGTAAGACCATCCGATTCTAACACCATGGCTGGGCAAGGTAATCCCCGACGTGATGAACCGCCTCATGACGAAGGGGAAGTAACTAATCCTAATCCCCCTCCTAATCCTAATTCGAATCAGCAACATGTCATTAATCCTAATTTAGATAATCCTTTATTTGATGAGAACATCTCTCCACGAAGGGAGAGACATGGTAGGAATGATAGGTCTACTTATGCGCAGGGATGAGGGAGAGGCCGGCGGCAACAAGATGATTATTACCCTTCGGAGGACGAGTATGACTTTCAAGAGGAGGAGCATTGGGAGCAACGTCCTAAGCGGAATGATAGAGGAGGTCGACACCACTACCGAGCACATAGGGAGCATGAGCAAGACTGCATAGGCAAGGTGAAAGTGAAGATCCCTCAATTCAATGGCAAGACTAATCCAGACACCTACATCAACTGGGAGACCAAAATGGATCAAATATGGAATTGTCATAACTTCTCCGACGCTAAAAAGGTACAACTTGCTTCTCTCGAATTTCAAGGTTTTGCTTTGATTTGGTGGGATAACTTAGTTAAAGAGAGAAGAAGAGTCTTAGATGCGCCTATCGCATCATGGGACCAAATAAAAGCACTTATGAGGAGAAGATTTGTTCCCCAACACTACTCTAGAGAGCTTAGAAAAAGATTAGAAAACCTTAAGCAAGTCAATAAAAGTGTTCAGGAAACCTTTAATGCAATGCAAGAAACCATGGCTAGAGCTAATGTAGTTGAAAACGATGAAGATACAAATGGTAGGTTTCTTAGAATATTGCATCCCGCCTTAGCTCATGAAATTGATTACTTTCCTTATTCTACACCTACTGAACTTGTACATTTAGCTATGAAAGTAGAAAGGAATGCCAGATGCAAGAGGCAAGGCGGTAGAACGTCGAGTGGGCAACCCCAAGGTTGGCGCTAGAACCGGCAACAATAGCCCCAAGGGAGGTCGAACATGGGCTTTAGGGAGAGAGCGAGCCAACCCCAAGGGAGGAGTGATAGCCGAACACCTCAAGAGCTCATCGACAAGGGCTAGGCGCCTATGTTCGGCAGGAATTCGTCTGGGGCATCTACTGGCCCTAAAAGGAGTAATCCAAACCCCTCTACTACTAGATCTAGGGACATTGTTTGTTTTAAATGCCAAGGTAGAGGTCATGTTATGAAGGATTGCCCAAATAAGAAAAATCTCATGATTAATCACTTAGGAGAATATGAATCTGAAAATTCTTGTGATGAACATGAAGAGCATGCTAATGATGATAATGATCAAAACTTTAACCTTCTTACTTATGATGATGATGATTGCATTGAATATGAGCATAGTGATTCCTTGATTGTTAGGAGAGTTTTAAGTGTTCAACCCGCACCTTGTCATGACAATCAAAGGGAAAATTTATTTCATACTAAATGCTTAGCTAAGGGTAAGGTTTGTAATGTGATCATTAATGGTGGAAGTTGTTAAATTTAGCTACTCAAGAGAGGATTGATAAATTACAACTTCCCACAGTTCAACACTCTAGGCCTTATAAATTGTAATGGATGAATGATTGTAGAAATTTGAAAGTTAATAGGCAAGCTAAAATTCAAATGAAACTAGGACATTATGAAGGTGTTGTTCTTTGTGATATTGTGCCTATGCAAGCTTGTCATATACTTTTAGGTCGTCCTTGGAAATTTGATTGTAAGGTCTTACATGATGGATTAACTAACCGCTATTCTTTTACTTTTCAGGGAAAGAACATCGTCCTCAAGCCTATGACACCAACACATGTGGCCGATAAGATTGAGAAGCGGAAGGTAAGTGAAGGTAAGTTAGTTAAGGAGGCTCAGTCGAGCCAAGTGGCTTCCCCTACTCGGCCGAAGGATGTGTTCTTGTCTTCCAAGAGCGCATTTGTAGACGAGTTTGTGGACGGGGAAACAAACCTCATGCTCCTATGCAAAGGGTAGAATATGTTGAGTGAGGAGCTTAGAGCTACCCTTCTTCCTCACATCCTACCTTTTCTTGAAGAGTATAAGGATGTATTCCCCGATGACATACCACCAGGCCTACCCCCTATTCGTTGCATTGAGAATCAAATTGATCTCATTCCAGGGGCTGCATTCCCTAATAGGCATGCTTATCGTATGAATCCCACTGAAACCTAAGAGGTTCAATCCCAAATCCAAGAATTGTTGGATAAGGGATACATAAGGGAGAGTTTGAGTCCTTGTGTTGTTACTGTGTTATTATTCCCTAAGAAAGATGGATCATGGAGAATGTGTGTAGATTGTAGGGCTATTAACAACATCACTATAAAATATCGTCATCCTATTCCCCGGTTAGATGATATGTTAGATGAATTACATGGATCTTCAATATTTTTGAAAATAGATCTTAAAAGCGGTTATGATCAGATTAGAATGAAGGAAGACGATGAATGTAAAACAGCATTTAAGACAAATTTTGGTTTATATGAATGGTTGGTTATGCCTTTCGATTTAACTAATGCCCCTAGTACTTTTATGCCCTTAATGAATCATGTGTTTAGAAATTTCATATGAAAATTTATTGTTGTTTATTTTGATGATATTTTCATTTACAGCAACTCACCTAAAGAACATGAAGCACATCTTAAGGAAGTACTCTCTACACTTAGATTAGAGCACTTATATGCAAATTTAAAGAAATATGAATTGTGCAATAATCAAGTGTCCTTTCTTGGTTTTGTAGTAAGCTCGAGTGGACTACGTATTGATGAGGGAAGATCAAGGCAATTCAGGAGTAGCCTACACCGACCTCAATCGGCCATATGCGCAGCTTCCATGGCTTGGCGAGCTTCTACAGGAGGTTTGTACGCGACATCAGCTCCATCGCAGCCCCGCTCACGGAAATCAGAAAGAAGCGGAGCGAGTTCAAGTGGGGCGCAACTCAGGAGGAGGCGTTCTGCACCCTCAAGGAGAAGCCGACGCAGACTCCATTGCTTGCGTTGCCCGACTTCACTCGACCATTCGAGGTGGAGTGCGATGCTAGCGGAGTTGGGATTGGCGGAGTTCTTATGCAAGAATGCATTGTTTAGAGTTGTATGCATTGTCTGGAGTTCTTAAGACATGGTCACACTACCTTTGGCCTAGAGAGTTTATTCTTATGACTGATTATGTATCTTTGAGACATTTTAAGAGCCAAGATAAACTAGATAGGAGACATGGTAGATGGATGGAATTCATTGAAACTTTTCCTTATGTGATTAAATATAAGAAAGGCAAGGACAATATGGTTGCTGAGGCTTTATCTAGGAGACATGTCTTATTGACCACTTTGGATTCTAGAGTCCTAGGCTTTGTTTATATTAAGGAATTGTATGAAAATGATGAAGATTTTGGGGACATTTTTCGAAATTGTAACACTAAGGGTCCAGTCGACGAGTATTACAATTTTGAGGGATTTCTCTTTAGGATGGATCAAGTGTGTATTTCTAGGTGTTCTATTTGATTATTGCTTGTGAATGAAGCCCATAGTGGAGGTTTAATGGGTCATTTTTGGAGAGATAAGACTTATCATACACTTAGGATACATTTTTATTGGCCACATATGCTTAGGGATGTAGAACATTGCCTTAAGAGATGTATTGATTGCTTAAAGGCCAAATATAAGCTTATGCCCCATGGATTTTACACGCCACTACAAACCCCCTCAGCCCCTTGGGAAGACATTTCTATGGATTTTATAGTTGGGTTGCCTAGAACTAAGAAGGGGAGAGATTCTATATTTGTGGTGGTGGATATATTCTCTAAGATGGCTCATTTCATTTCATGTCATAAAATCGATGATGCTACTAATGTTGCAAATTTGTTCTTTAGAGAAGTAGTTAGGTTGCATGGTGTGCCTAAAACAATTGTTAGTGATAGGGATGTTAAGTTTCTTAGTCATTTTTGGCGAACCTTATGGAGCAAATTGGGAACTAGATTGTTATTCTCTACTTCTAGCCACCCCCAAACTGATGGCCAAATTGAGGTGACCAACAGAACCTTAACCACTATCCTTAGAGCCATTATTAGGAAGAATTTGAAACTTTGGGAAGAAGCCTTACCTCATGTGAAGTTTGCGTATAATAGGACTATGCATTCTGTTGTGAGGAGGAAATCGAGTATGAAATATAACAAAATAGATCAAACCAGATTTAGGCCCACGCAAATAATTACAAGACTCCTCCAATGCAGTAAGAGAAAGTCAGGATCGAATCCACGAGGAAGCGTGTCAGCGGATCCTAGGCAGCTGTAAATCTCACAGAAAAGCAAACAGAAGACAGAAACAAAGGAACAAAGAAAGAAAGACAAACGAAAGCAAGAAATAAAACAAAGACAGAAACTAACTCGATCTCGACAACAGCAACTCGAGATCGACAAAGAACAACAGAAACAGAAAGCAAATTCAGAATCGACGACAGAAGCAGAAACTCAACTCGACCTAGACAAGACCCTACTCGATCTCGACAAAGCTCTACTCTATCTCGACTAAAACCTCCTCTAGATCGACCAAAACTCAGAAACTTTAAATTCCAGATTCGAATACAGAACTTCAGATTTCGGAAGAAATAAACTCAATATATGAAAGAACTTCCAAAGCCAGGGTATCAATGCCACAACGATAACCATGCAAAGTAACACATAAAGGCATAAAAGATCATGTTGTTCATCAAAATAACTTTCGTTACTAACAAATAGGCATATAGAGGCTTTCGCATAAACCCTAATTGTTACCAACCCTTTTCACATAATTAATCCAAGTTGCATTAAGATCAGTTTCGCTTCAATAATACAAACAAGGATTACCTTCAACTGTCGCAAAAGAATCATGCTCATAGGGATAGAAGATGAATTGCATAACAAGATTGTACCTTTACCGCATCACTTCACATGGCCACCGTCGGGCTCACCCCAGCCCCAGAAGTAGGTGGACTACTCGCTCTTCATCATCAAGAAAGACATTAAATAACAAAAGAAACTAACTTGCATTGAATTAAATAAAGAAAGCTTACAACCAACAAGACAAATCCGCTTTCGCTTTTCCACCTTGCTTGCCACAAACTCTCTCTCTACTCCTACTTACTTGAATGGAATTGAATGTGTGATTGAATTGGAATGAAAAACTAGCCCCTAAGGCTTTATTTATAACCTTCTATTCATTGCTATTCAAGGATAGAAAATATCTATCTATATCTAAAAAGCTTAAAAGATAAATAAAAGTACTTTAGGAATTAAATCTATAAAGGGGAAATAATATCTAAATAGGTAAGTCTTCTCATGTTGATAGATCTTGTCTTCCAAGGATAGAATTTGATGGATTTTGGATAGACTCGGCTTCCTTCGGCCCCAAGGACTCCCACTTCGAGTAGGATAGTCAAACCGCGTAACGCGGCTTCGAAACGCGGCTCGTCGATCTCGACTAAGCCTCCTCGAGATCGACTAGGGTTTGTCGTCGACCATGGCTGGCCGGACTTGGTCGGGTTGCTCTGCTCGACTAGGCTCGGACTGGTGCTCCTTGGCTCTTCGATCTCGACTAAGCAACTCGAGATCGAGTGGACAAGTCGTCGAGGATGTGTGGCTGGTGATGTCGAGGAACTGGTGCTCGTCACGGACTCGGATTGGCGCTGTAGGGTCCTCGATCTCGACAAGCTTCCTCGAGATCGAGTAAGGTTGGCTCGGCGTCTCCGTCCTCGGCTTCTCGACTTGTCACAACTCATCGACTCCGGACATGGCGTTTGAGGTGTTGTCGATCTCGACAAGAGAACTCGAGATCGAGTAGGGTTCCGGGAGTTGGGTTGTCTTTGACTCAGTTTCCCGATCAGTGCTTAGTCGATATGGCTTGAGCTCGGACACCTTCGTCGAAATCGAGTAGGTTTACTCTAGATCGAGTAACTTGGGCTCCTAGCTTGATTCGACAGGTTCCGCCACTTCTTGGCCTTGGACTTCTGTAGTTGATTTCCGAGCTTTTTCCGACCTTTCTCAGAACTGTTGTAATTTGCCTTGAATTCTGTGAAATTAAACAGAAACTGGTGTAGATTCCATAATTTGGCAAATAAACATAAACTACTTAGATTCTGTACTCTCTTAGCCCAAATGCATGAAATGTATGCAGAAAATGATATAAAAAGTTACTGTAAAACATGGCAGATTCAGCTCACAACAAACACCCCATACTTAAGCTTGCTTGTCCTCAAGCAATACTTTTATTTGTCATTCAGGGGAAGAAATCAAAACTCTCAACATATTAGATTCATTCTCATATAACCCTGCAATCAATTACCATCCTCAAAAAGGTACTTGTGTCACAGATCCATGCATGCAAATATACAAAAGCAACATCTACTCACAAAAGGAGGGTTATGCAAAAACAATCTTAAGTGACAAAGCATTAATAATCAAGAGGACTTTAATTTAAGCTCAATAGGGAGTAGATTGGTAAAAGGCTAAAGGTGGACAATTTTTGGCAATGTGGTGCTAATGATCCGGGGAAATGGAGTATTTCCAAACTGAATTTCATACCACATTCTTTCTCATAAGATTCATCACCTTTCATAATGCTTTTATCAATAACAATGATTTTACCTCTCTAACCTCAGCACTGCCTTCTCGCGAGTCGCAAACATGGGTGTCATGAATGGCCCCGAATACTTAGTGCTTTGGACTCCTCACATGGTGTCCCATCTCGCCAAACTATTATCTCAGCGAGCAGGGTCGATCTTTGATCGGATTTTCTTTCACTCATTAAATTTTCCATAATTTCAAACAATTCCGCCAAACTCCAAATAATGACAATAACAACACAACAACCATATAACATCTCCATAATGTAACATCATTCTCAACATAATCCCCGGATAGAAAGTAAGGTAAAGAATGGTTAATATTTAGAATATATGGAGCAATAATTTGAAATAAGGCATATTATGGCTTTTTGTGATGCATAAGCATAGGTATGGCTAGGATATAAACAATGAGCATTATATGGAAATATAAAGTCCTCCATCCTCTTATCATGCAATATGTCAAAAGCAACTTCAAATTTTACCTCCTTTCATGGTTTTCATAAAAAATATGCACTTCATTGTGACTTCCCTTTACCAGGCAATTTCATGCTATATCTCTAATGAATCAAATTTTGCATCGTCGAGTTTCAATAAAGCTTCCATGACATTAATCAAAATTTTTAAATGGGGGTCATTTTTCTCAATCTTTTGGAAAACATGCATATAAGCACATAAATCAATAATGCATTCCAAAATAGCCATGTAGCAATTCAAGAAATAAACCTTAAATATGCACACATAATGTCAAATATAACCAAATATGCATAAAGTAAGCTCTTCCCCCACCCCATACTTAAATATTACAGTGTCCTCACTGTATAAAAAAATAAGGGTAAAGAAAGAAACTCACTAGACAAGCGTGCAAATCCTCTCAATATAAAGTGAAAGAATGCCTGGGCCGAGTCTGAATAAAGCTTATCCATGGACCTAAAAAGTGCAGAAGACATATACCCACAATAGAAAAACTAAAAGTGTTCAAAACCAAAAACAAACAAAACAATGCCCAAAAAGTTCCAAAAAATAAATGTCTATGTACAAGCTCTAGATTTTATAGTCGCTAGGCCGACTTCTCCATTAAGCTCAAGGTGGCATCTGCAGAGCCCATGTAGCTTGGGCTTCAAATAGGACTCCATTCTTGTCCATCAGCTGCAATCCTCCAAAATGGATCTTGTTCACCACAAAAGGTCACATCCTCTTCTTGTTGAATTTGTTAGGGAACCAATGATCTTTTGATTTAGAGACATAGAGCTTGTCTCCAACTTCATACTCCTTGGGCTCATCATTGGATATCCTACATAAGCGCACATACCAAGGCAAACCTCTCCCATGTATAGATAAATCTTTAATAGAAATGGGAGAAGAAAGATCCATACCTTGGCTTACCTTCGCAGAGACGGAATCGGGGACCACGGTGTTTGGTCGATCTCGAGTAGGGGTACTCGATCTCGACGACTTGTCAGGTTCTGGTGGTGAGCTGCTCGAGGATGCAGGAGCTGGGGAAGCTAGACTTTGGTCGATCTCGAGTAGGCTACTCGATCTCGATGAGGGTTCTGGTGGTGTCAGCGTCGAGGAAGGCGAAGCCGAGGCAGCGAGGCGGTGGTGGTCGATCTCGAGTACGATACTCGATCTCGAGTTGGCTGGCGCTTCAGTCTGGCTGCTCGATGACGCTGATGCTGGTGGAGGCTCCTGGTTTCGGTCGAGGTCCACTAGAGTCCTCGATGTCGAGGAGGCTTGGTCGACCTTGACCCCATACTTGGTTCCTGTCAAGGCATCCGAAAAATAGTTAGTCCATAACGACGTACCTGGGTTTGTGTCGATTGGATTCTCTGTGTCCTCTTTTAGGATTGCCATAATCTCCTCCACTTGGGCCTCCATATCCCTCTTTTCCAGCTCTTCAGGGGTCATATTTCTTACCTTGGGTTCCCTGCAAGTGATGTAGCCAGCTGAGATAAATTTTACCTCTTCCATTGGACCTGTATGCCTTTCAGTTTTATTAAAGAAATACTCAATTACCTCATCGCTGATGTTGAAAGTGAGCACTCCTTTCCTCACGCTTATGTTGGCATCCACCGTCGCCAAGAAGGGTCTTCCTAGAATAATTGGACAAGCAGGTTCTTGTTGCATATCAACAACTAGGAAATCAGCAGGGACAAAGAATTTACCTACTTGTACTGGCACATTGTCCACCATGCCTGTTGGAATGACCACCGTGTTGTTGGCCATGTAAAATCTAGCATGTACAGGCTCTAGGGCACCTATCTTAATCTTGGACCAAATTGTTAAAGGCATTATGCTCACACTAGCTCCAAGATCACATAAAGCATTAATTTTATATGGACCAAATCCAATGGATATAGCAAACTTACCTGGATCTGGCCTCTTCTCCAGTATGTCCAAATGGCTGCACTCCTCTGTAATTTCAGCCATTGACCTCTTTTTGCTCAGAATCTCCTTCAGGAACTTGACATAGGATGGCATTTCATTGAGAGCTTCTGTGAAGGGGATGGTGACGTTGAGTTTCTGATGCATCTTGATGAAGCGCTGAAATTTCTTTTCTACTGGGTCCTTTGGAGATTTTGTGGGGAAAGGCAGCTTCTTTTTCTGATTTTTAGCCAAAATAGATGTCAGGGTGTTGCAGCTTTCTCGACATCTACTTGGGACTCCTCGATATCGACCAGCTCCTTCTCGATCTCGACTAGTTTCTGTGGTGTCGAGTTGCTGTGCCGTGAAGACGAAGGCTGGCCTAATGTTTCCTCGAGATCAAGTTGTCCCTCCTCTAGATCGACCAGGTGCTTGTCGATGTCGACTTGCTGCTGGTCGACTTGCTGTTCTCCTTTGTTCTGCTGCTTTCCGACACCTGGCTCTTGCAGTTGATGGCCGCTTCTGAGTTTTACAGCAGCGATGTGTCCAGTCTTTCCCTTGGGATTTGGTTATGAAGATCCAAGGAGCGAACCTGACTGTCTGGGGATTCCTGCTGCTAGCTGGCCTATCTGTGTATCAACTGATTTCCGCCATATATCAATTTCCCCAAGCCTAGAGTTGACACCTTGCATCTGAGTGTAGACGGAGTTGAAGGACTATTTGGTTTCTGAGTGATTCCTCCGTATTTCCTCCAGGACTGTCTGTATATCATCTCTTTTCTGGTCTCTTTCCGGATGTCCTGGTGCTTTGTAGGGCGGGGGGTTCCTAGGGGCACCTTGGTTCCATTGTGGTTGCTGAAACCTTTGGTCCCCCATGTAGCGATTGGGACCCCCTGCATAAGCTGCATCTTCGTGGTGCTCTGCCAGCCTGACTTGCTCTGTGTGTGGGCACTCAGTAGTGGTGTGCCGCTGCGATCTGCATTCAATGCAAGACTGGTTGACAGAAAGATACTTTACTTGCTTAAGGAGCTTTTTGTTCTAATCTCTGTAGTACTGTTCCCTAACATCCGGATCAATCTCTTTAGGAGGCTCATAGAGGGGCATGGATGGTGCTGGCCTGGCGTGGGGGTTCTCTTCATAGTTTGCAGTAGACCCATACTTGTTGTCATAGTTAGTGAGCTTGTCGAGCACTCCTCATGCGTCTATTGGTGGCATCGTCAGATACTCATAGCGAGTATACTGGTTGATCCTGTCCTTAGTGACTTGGTCAAGAGAGTTGAAGAAGATCTCCTGAATGACGTAAGGTGGTTGTCCATGAGTAGGGCAAGATCGTAGCAGTTCTTTGTGTCTTTCCCATGCTCTTGCCAGCGGCTTCCCAGGCTTCTGTTTGAAAGCTGTGATCTTCTGGCGCAGGAGTGCTGTCTTTGCAGGAGGAAAGAATTTGTTCAGAAACTCTTGCTCTACTTGGGCCCATGTTGTGAGTGATCTTGGTTTCAGCCCTTCAAGCCACTTCAGTGCAGGCCCAGCGAAAGACCAGCGAAAAGCCTTCATCTTGTCATATTCCAAAGTTGTACCTTCAGCAAGAGTACGACACATGTCAGAAAAATTGGTAATATGTTCAAGAGGACACTCATTAAATCTACCAAAAAAGGCATAATTTTTAAGCTCTATAAGAAATTGAGTGCGAATTTCAAAAGAGTTTTTAGGGATAAGAATCGCCGATTCAGGCACGACGAGAGTTGGGTGCATATAATCCTCTGTCGTGGTTGGGTATTGGGCAAGCTCAGCCTCCGCTTGTTCCCTTGCTGCTTTCTCAGTGGCGATAGCAGCATCTTTAGCGGCCAATTCCCTTGTAAGCCTTGCAATCAACTGCTCCTGTGTTTCAGCGGCTGCCATGGCACTTTGCAGTTTAGCTCTGATGTGTAGAAGGCGCTCTGGTTCGTCTAAGCCGTCAAACTCAGGTGGTTAACAAGAACGGCGCATACACCTGTAAAGTAACTCAAAGAAAAAGTGTGATTTGACTACCTAAGGCGCGAATGATAGCTTCCCCGGCAACGGCGCCAATTTGTTGTGAGGAGGAAATCGAGTATGAAATATAACAAAATAGATCAAACCAGATTTAGGCCCACGCAAATAATTACAAGATTCCTCCAATACAGTAAGAGAAAGTCAGGATCGAATCCACGAGGAAGCGTGTCAGCGGATCCTAGGCAGCTGTAAATCTCACAGAAAAGCAAACAGAAGACAGAAACAAAGGAACAAAGAAAGAAAGACAAACAAAAGCAAGAAATAAAACAAAGACAGAAACTAACTCGATCTCGACAACAGCAACTCGAGATCGAAAAACAACAACAGAAACAGAAAGCAAATTCAGAATCGACGACAGAAGCAGAAACTCAACTCGACCTAGACAAGACCCTACTCGATCTCGACAAAGCTCTACTCTATCTCGACTAAAACCTCCTCTAGATCGACCAAAACTCAGAAACTTTAAATTCCAGATTCGAATAAAGAACTTCAGATTTCGGAAGAAATAAACTCAATGTATGAAAGAACTTCCAAAGCCAGGGTATCAATGCCACAACGATAACCATGCAAAGTAACACATAAAGGCATAAAAGATCATGTTGTTCATCAAAATAACTTTCGTTACTAACAAATAGGCATATAGAAGCTTTCGCATAAACCCTAATTGTTACTAACCCTTTTCACATAATTAATCCAAGTTGCATTAAGATCACATTCGCTTCAATAATACAAACAAGGATCACTTTCAACTGTCGCAAAAGAATCATGCTCATAGGGATAGAAGATGAATTGCATAACAAGATTGTACCTTTACCGCATCACTTCACATGGCCACCATCGGGCTCACCCCAGCCCCAGAAGTGGGTGGACTACTCGCTCTTCATCATCAAGAAAGACATTAAATAAAAAAAGAAACTAACTTGCATTGAATTAAATAAAGAAAGCTTACAACCAACAAGACAAATCCGCTTTCGCTTTTCCACCTTGCTTGCCACAAACTCTCTCTCTACTCCTACTTACTTGAATGGAATTGAATGTGTGATTGAATTGGAATGAAAAACTAGCCCCTAAGGCTTTATTTATAGCCTTCTATTCCTTGCTATTCAAGGATAGAAAATATCTATCTATATCTAAAAAGCTTAAAAGATAAATAAAAGTACTTTAGGAATTAAATCTATAAAGGGGAAATAATATCTAAATAGGTAAGTCTTCTCATGTTGATAGATCTTGTCTTCCAAGGATAGAATTTGATGGATTTCGGATAGACTCGGCTTCCTTCGGCCCCAAGGACTCCCACACCGAGTAGGATAGTCAAACCGCGTAACGCGGCTTCGAAACGCGGCTCGTCGATCTCGACTAAGCCTCCTCGAGATCGACTAGGGTTTGTCGTCGACCATGGCTGAATGGACTTGGTCGGGTTGCTCTGCTCGACTAGGCTCGGACTGGTGCTCCTTGGCTCTTCGATCTCGACTAAGCAACTCGAGATCGAGTGGGCAAGTCGTCGAGGATGTGTGGCTGGTGATGTCGAGGAACTGGTGCTCGTCACGGACTCGGATTGGCGCTATAGGGTCCTCGATCTCGACAAGCTTCCTCGAGATCGAGTAAGGTTGGCTCGGCGTCTCCGTCCTCGGCTTCTCGACTTGTCACAACTCATCGACTCCGGACTTGGCGTTTGAGGTGTTGTCGATCTTGACAAGAGAACTCGAGATCGAGTAGGGTTCCGGGAGTTGGGTTGTCTTTGACTCAGTTTCCCGATCAGTGTCTAGTAACCTGGGCTCCTAGCTTGATTCGACAGGTTCTGCCGCTTCTTGGCCTTGGACTTCTGTAGTTGATTTCCGAGCTTTTTCCGACCTTTCTCAGAACTGCTGTAATTTGCCTTGAATTCTGCGAAACTAAACAGAAACGGGTGTAGATTCCATAATTTGGCAAATAAACATAAACTACATAGATTCTGTACTCTCTTAGCCCAAATGCATGAAATGTATGCAGAAAACGATATAAAAAGTTACTGTAAAACATGGCAGATTCAGCTCACAACACATTCCTCAACCAAAATATCTCCATTTGAATGTGTTTATGGTGTTAATCCATTAACCCCTTTTGATCTTAGCCCATATCCTATGAGGGAGAAAGAGTCATTCGAAGCAGGTAAGCATGCCGAGTTCGTTAAGGAGCTGCATGAACGGACACGTCAGAAGCTTGTGGAGAAGGCTGAATACAATGCCAACAAGGCTAACAAGGGACGACGCTTGGTGGTGTACGTTTCAGCCAGGGGATCTCGTGTGGGTACACCTTCGTAAGGAGCGATTCCCAGACCAACAGAAGAGTATGCTAGCGCCGCGAGGAGATAGACCATTCCAGGTTCTTCAACGAGTTGGTGAGAATGCTTACAAGCTGGATCTTCCTGGAGACTATGGCGTGAGTGCAATGTTCAACGTCGCGGATCTCATTCCCTACCTTGCTGTGGACGAGACTTTGGATTCATGATCGAATCCTTTCCAAGAAGGGGAGGTTGATGCGGGACCATCTTCTACACCTCCGGACACGCCTATCATCCTTGGGGATGGACCGATGACTCAAACTCGTGCTAAGAAGCTTCAGTGAGACTCTTTCATGTTCGTGAGTTATGTTTTGTTCTCAAGCGCAGTGCAACTTCACAAGGCGCCATTGAAGACATATATATGCATTAGGCAAGACATAGCCGAACCACCCCCTTAGTCTATGTATTGCCGAATTTCACTAAGTGTTGGAATCTTTTTTCTATTTTTAGTAACTTTCTTTATTTAAGTTATTTTTGGAAACTTTAGGGGTTATTTAAATTATTCCTTTTATTTATTATTTTTATTAAAATTGGCCCTTCTAGGTTATAAGATGGCCCACACCTCCATTGTAGAACTCACATTATTCATTCTATGAGAATTTCAGTTTGTGTGAAACACTATTGATAACAAGTCAATCGATTCGAAGCAAGGCTCATCGATTGCAACTATTGTTATAGATCTCAACTTGGTTTGCCTTGTGTTTGTCAACCTCCCAAGAGCTTGGTAATCCTGGTATCCACGAGCCCCCTCCTTGTGCCTCCAAGTTGTCCGCTTGGTTGTGTAGGGTTGTAGAGGCGGGTTATATAGTCATTGGTGTTGGTTCCTACCCTCTACGGAGACCTAGGGTCTTTATCTTGTTCTATATAGATCGACTCAGTCCACTATCGGTCTTGCAAGTGTGAATTTCGAGTCTTTTCCTTTATTTCTTTGTTGCGTTCTTGTTCTTGAGTCTAGTCGAAATCAAGTCCTTTGTTCTTGTTGAAGTCAAGTCGAGTCTTGCATATTTCTTGTCGATCTTGCTGCATTTCTTGGAGTTCTTGTCGAATCTTGATAGTTTCTTGTTCAATTCTTTAGTTTGAGTCTTGATTGTTGAAGATCGGGCCATCCTACGGCTTACCCGGTATCACACTAACTATGGAATTTGATGGTAGAAAGATTGAGTTTTCTATACTCGAGCCCATTGTTTCTTCTACTAATGATTCTGTAAATGTTCTTGACTCTAATGAAAATGATCACATGAATTAATCAAATGGATTGTTAGATGCTTCTGTTGAAACTGAATCTTTGAATATCGAGTCTACTAACAAAGATGAAATTGGATTAGGGAAAGATGACATTGAAAGGAAAATTGAGAATTTGTTCAAGTCACAGGACAATGTGTCTAATTCAAATGATTCTATTTCTATTCCCTATGAGAAATCGATTCCTAACAATGTTCAGGTTTTTTCAATTTCAGGGCAATCTCCAAAGGTAACTCATTTCCAGAAGGAATCGATGGATGCAATTGATGGGTATGTTGGAGAAATTCCTAAAGTTTCCCCCTCTTGTCTTGAAAAGGACAAGTGTGGAGGATCTTGATGGAATAAATTAATCAAGAACTACATAACGTCGAGCAAAAGATGTGAAATAAAGGCACTTCTTGGGAGGCAACCCAAGGTAGTTTAGGTAATATTACTTCAATTTTACAATTAGTTTTTCAATTCAATAAAGTAGGATCAATCGTGTCGTTGAATTTCGGAAGTGATGGTAAGTTAGAACCTTTGTTGGTGTTCAGTTTTGCTTGATTTGAGTACGGAGTCATGTTCGGTGAACACGACGGCCGCCACCCTTCACACGGCGCCCCCCGCCCCTGTTTTCTTGACGAGTCCGGATTTTTGCTAAACTTGGAAGGGAAGTAACTCTATTTTTTATTTTGGTTAATTTCGTTTTAGGTTAGTTTTATCATGTTATGTCTTATTAGGATTAGATGTATTTCTTTTTATTCTATTTTAGGTTTAGATTATTTTTATCTGTCTTTAGGTTAGGTTAGTTTATTTATCTTCTATCTATCTTAGGACTAGACTTTCTATCTAGGGTTAGTTTCCATTTATCTTAGTTCTAGGATTTATCATTTCTATTTTTCTATTTTCTATTTATCTAGTTATAATATTTTCTATTTTCTTTTTGATAGATATCTCTTTCCAACCCACCATATATTTTCACTCCTTATGTTAAATCAACCAAGCTTTCTCCAAAGAAATCTACAAAACCCAAAAGCCTACTTGAATCCATTCCAAAAACCTAAAGCCTTGTGTTTCAATTGATTATGTACATCAAAATTTTTCTACCATTACCCTATATCCATAAAAATCGATCTTTTCCCATTCCATTCCCCTACTTATCACCTGAGAAGCTGTTGAAACCAAGTTGATCGTCAAAGTTTCAAGTTTGGAGAGTGTGGATGTCGGTCATCCAACGTTTTCACTCGGATTCAAGGTTCGGTGTACACGGCGCCCGCCGCCCCATCTACGGCACCCGCCGTCCCTGCAGAGAGTTCATTTTTCGGATTTTTGTGAAGTTATTCTATGTTGTCCTTGCTCTTTTATCAATCATGAGTGAATCTATCAAGAAAGAGGTGCCGACATACTTCGATGATACTGATGTGCTATGATGGAATGCACTTGGGACGCGTACTTACACGTTGACCATGTTCTTTGACGAAACCACATTGAAGAGGTTGGGTTTGTTTGACTCTGTAATCATCCTAATAGCACATGGAGGGTTGCGCAAATTTATCGGTAGAAGGGCTCAGACCTACCCTTGCCTAGTCAAGGAGTTCCTTACAACTTGGATGTTCTCTCGCCCATGGATGTTCGATTTTGGTTGAGGGGAAGAGCTTGTACTTCCTCATATGCTGCAATTGGAGTTGCTTTTGGTGTTTCGAAGAGATGTTCTAGGAAGTGGCAAAATGCAATGCGTGTTCTTGATTCAGCAGAGATTTGGAGGACTTTGACAGGGATGCCTGACACTTTCAAGAACTTCAGACCTAATTATATGATTACTCATCCCGCTCTTCGTCTCTGTCTGCGGATTTTGGGCTCTACTTTCTATGATTTTGAGAGCACCGCTATTGTAGATCCTGGTTGATTGATTTTATGTATTGCCTGACTCCTGAGTCTACTATAGTACCAGACTGGGAACTTTTGTTTTTGAGGATGTGTGAGAAGGCTCGTGACCAGCGCAGTGTGAACCATCCTCTTGTCATCCTTTTAGGGGGCATGATCACACTTTTGACAATATTTTATGGTGTTGATGTTAGTTCACTACAGCCAGTTAGTCATTCTTATACGTGGAACATTGATGCTGTTGTGTCTGCATGGTTGGTGGAGAAGCTGCAGTTGCCATATGCTATTGAAAGGTTTCGTTGCCTTTCGGGACCTCAGCGGTCTCATCATTAGTATGTGCTGACTATTTTACATGTGGGCCGAAATTAGTGGACTTCCGCTGAATCCATGTTCATGTTTACACTTATTTGCGGAAGCCTGATGATCCTATGACCCCTGCGAGCGATGTTGAAGATATACAAATCGAGATGACGCCGCATATGGTTCGAGATGCCTCGCGCATCGCCTGCTTGGAGAAGAAATTGACTTAATTTGAGACGTAGCAGGCGGCTGAACTGATGAAGTTAACCAAGTCCCATGCAATTTTGGTTGAGAAGATCGATCAATTACAAGATGCTTGTCTCTTGTTGATGGATATGATCAATCAGCGGCCTGGACACCAGACCCCGCCTTCATAGTAATTGGTTAGTGATTTGCTTCCTTCAAACCCTTTATTTTATTTTTCATTGTTCCTTTTTGTGTTTCTATGCATTGAGGACAATGCAACATGGAAGTGTGGGGGGTGGGGGAGGGGGGGGGGGAGTGAAGTGAATTTGTTAGGTTAGGTTAGACCATGTTTGAATTTTTGTTTCTTGTTTTGATTTTTAGTTTTTTTATTTATGTTATTTCTTTTATGTTATATAAAATGTCAAAAATGAAAAAATAGAAGAGAAAATGTCAAAAAATTAAAGAAAAAAAATGTGAGTCTTGTTTTCATGCATTGCATAGTGTATTAGCAAAGATTTGCATCTAATTTGAGTTTGTCCTATTTGACTTTATACGAGCATGATCTTATATTATAAATCCCATGGAATTCTATAATGATTTGACCTTGTCTTAAAAATTAGTTTTTATGTGAAATATGATTAGCATAGGTAATTGAGCATGTATGATCTATGTTTGCGAGCATGCTTGATATTCAACAAAAATTTATCCTAGTGAGAAATTTTTGGCTTTATAAGGGATACATCTATATTTCTTTTTCTTTTCTTGTGTGATTTACTCTTCCTATGCATTTAACATTGAGTATTGCCATGGTTATCTATTTTCAAGACTGATACGTTTGAGATACCCGATCCTTTGCTTGTGGGTGCAGGATCAAGAACCACGCCATATATTTGCTCGATCTTGCAATGCTCTTTGATATGTCCTGATTTTGGAACAAATTAAGAAGGTAGTTAAATTTAAGAAACTGCGGCAGTTTTAACTTAATAAAATTTCCAACAATTTATAACACAATAGCGACATAAATCAAGGCAAGGGAACGAGAGGACGAGTGCACCGAGGAGTGAGAAGCCCGGTGTACGAGAACCAGGAACGATGCTCGCTGGGAGCGAAGCCGTGACGCGGGCGAGGGCGCCGAGGAGTGCAAAGCCGAGCGTGCAGAGACTTCCGAATGCGCGAGAGCAAAGGCGAGACGCGTGAGCGAAGCACCCAGGAGCCAGGTGCCGAGGTCCCTAGCAACGAGGGCTCCTTCCTTCCTAGCGACGGATTCTAACTTGGGTTGTCTTTGTTTGTGGTTTGCTTTTGCTGAGAGAATAAGTGATGATGTTGGATCTTGAAGGTGACCGAATGCAATAGAACATTAAAGTGTTTATGGCTTTTGGATTGGTGATCGAGGAACCTTTTAGCCAAAAGGTTTCCTCAATTCTATATTCTAATCTAATTCTAACTCAAGGGGAATACAATGTTTAAATAGAAAACTAGAACAAATTCTACCTTGCAAAGATAGAGTTTTGTTTTCATAAAAGATAGATCAAAATATCTAAAGATAAATAAAACCTAGGAAAGATAAAACTTAGTGGACAAGAATTATATCTAGAATAGATATAATTAATTACGCATTATTAATCCTACATTGCATAAAATAATGTAACTAATTAAATAGGGAAATTTGGTCCACACAACGCAAGGCCACTCAACATGGGCCTAAGACACTCGACATTGCCAAGGCCCACTCGACATCTCCCTTAGCCCACTCAACATGTGATGGTCTCGAGTGGTTCATGTTTGTTGATCACGGGGGATGTTGTCTTGGTTTCATGGGCTCCGTTTATGGACGCAAGCTCAACTTTTGTGCTGGTGGTGTAGTCTTGAGCAAAGTGATCCAGGGTGGCCCGAACCCTTGCTCCATAGTTCCTTGGTAATGAATGAGAAGTGCCTTAGTTGCATCTTGAATCTTTTTTTCCCTTGCACGAGTGATAGACCATCAAATGACACCTTTATGTTGTTCTCAATGTCACCAGGAGTCATCGACATTTGCACTTCATCTTTCTCCTCCACCTGAGTTCGATTTGTCCTCAAATCGTCGTCAGAGTGATCGTCATGCACGAACAAAGATAGGTCGGCGACATTGAAGGTAGAATGAACACTGTACTTGGCGGCCTTAGGTGGTGGCTCACGGCTTACTGCTGCCCTTTGAGCTTTTTTTGGGGCGTCCTGTTGTTGTTGCTTGTGAACTTGTTCCTTTAAAATAGATTGAGGAGAAAGGGTAGGAGAGTAACGCTCCTCCCATCAAAAGTGAAGGAATATGTATTTGCACGACCGTCATGTATAAGAGAGCGATCATACAACCAAGGACGACCAAGCAAAATATGACTACAATCCATTCTAGCAATATCACATAAAATTTTATCATGATATGAACCAATAGAAATAAAAACTAAGCATTGTTTAGTAACCATGATATCAGATCCATCATCAGTAATACCATTCAGTCCATAGTGCGTAGCTCTAAGAGTAGTAGTCAAATGTATGAAATAAACTACCTTTTCATTGATGAGCTTGCAACAACTCCCTCAATCGATGATGACGTTCAAGGTAGCCTCGCGAACCATACACTTAGTGTGGAAGATGTTCTCTCTTTGATCAGCCATGGGAGCTTCTTGAATGTGAAGGACCCTGCGATTGACAAGGCAGAGAGCGTCCTGAAAGACATTTGGGTCGATCTCCTCTTCAGGGTCATGCGCCTGGTCCTCCTCCACTTCACTCGAAGTTATTTTTTCCTCGTCAGTCTCCTCCTCATAGCAATGGTCTCCCAAATCATTGAGAAGGACCTTCCTTTTGTGAGGGCACTCGCGAGAGACATGTCTAGAACCACCACAAGTGAAGCAGCGGATGTCTTTAGTGCATTCTTTAGATGGTTGATCAACTCTTCTATTTTCAACTTAAAAACCCTGTTTAGGTGCGTTGGGAACTCCCTTTTGCTGCATAGAAGGGTTAGGAGAATATCAGGATTGACTAGAAGAATTAAAGGGAACAAACATGCGACCTTGTGAGGACTGGTTGGTTCTGTCCCTCTACTGTTGCTGCTGATCATATAGAAGCTGCACTTTGTAAGTTAAAGTGTTAATATTTATAATGGAATGAATAGATAAAAGATTTTTAATAGAAATATTAAGACCAGCAAGAAACTGAGTACATAAAGCACGTTCAGTAAGATAAATATTAGCCTGATGAGCAAGGCGTTCAAGCTCGTCTCTTTACTACATAGGGGAGCGAGATCCTTGTCGACAGGAAGCCAAACGCATCCTCATCGTCTCTGTATACTCCTCAGGAACGTATCTCTGCTTTAGTAGATAGCGCAGTTGAGGTCAAGTTTCAACTTGTTGCTTACCTTGACGACGACGGATTTCACGTGTGCGAAACCACCAAGAGCGAGCCATACATGTTAAATGTAAAGTAACAACCTCCAACCTTTCTGTTTCATCATAGCGTAGATGGTCAAGCACATAATTAGTATGATCCTCCCAAAATTAGGATTAGGTAAATCATCTATGTTTCAACAGGTTGCCTAAGGATCATTAGTACCATTAAAAGTTTCCAATTTAATCTTAACATCTCGCCGTTGGATAGCCTGTGTATTGTCAATTCTAGGATGACCAAAATTAGGATTAGGTAAATCATCTATGTTAGGATCTACCTCTTGGTAAGCGTCCTCCGAATGGGGCATGACGTTCAGATCAGCGTTGCTACGACTGTCATCCCAATTGGATCTGATGAACAGAGGCTTGTTGTGAGTCTAGTGAGGCTGCTGAGGCTGACCTTGTTGCTGCTGCCGAGGAGGTGTGTGTTCCCGTCAGTTATCTTGACCGTTAAATTCTCTCCTTCAAAAGGGTTAGGCATAGCATATCTAAGTTTAAAATGTAATTGACAGGAATGGGGTGGTTTACCTGAAGGGGGTGCCTTACCTTTTAGAGGCGTAAAACCAGAAGCCTCATTCCGTTTAGCTTCCTTGAGCTGTCGTAATACCTCTGTGATGGTTGGAGAAGTAATGTGAGCACTCTATTGAATCATAGCGTCGTTAAAACGCTTGTTCCAATGTTCGACATAGGAATCGAGGATGCTTTGTAGTTTGTCCGTCGAAGCCTTTGTAGCGGCCTCAATGATGAAGTTCATATTGGCATCAGAAATGGTGCCAGGTGGGAGCTATGTTCTCCTTTGTCGTTAGACATGTTCCTGCAATATTAGAAGAGCAACAAGTAAACGGAGCAAAGACCAGAAACCAAGTAATGTAAGCCGTTTTGATTCTGAGAGTGATTAGGTTTTAGAAATCAATTAGGTGAGAAAATGAGGCACTAAATTCAAGCAATTTCCCCTGGACACAAAATTATGCAATATTGAAGATAACAAGTAATGATCAAATTGCAATTTAAATAAGCCACAACTCGGATAGCAGGGATAGCAAGTATGTACGAAAGACTAATGTGTAAGAAAGACATAATACAATGTGATGCACGAAAATTCATCAGTATGATAATATAACAATGCAATCACAAGAGCAATCAAGTTCACACACCCCGTCAACTATTATCTGACGGTTGCAACACGGTTCAGAAAGAGAGGGGTGTGACCAAGGCTCTTGTGTCGGCACAACACAAAATCACACAAAGGTGGGGGTTTTTTTAGAAGCTTAAAACCAATTAGATCATCTAACAAGTAGCTAATGAAAAGAAATAATAAAGTGCCAGAGTTACTAACTCAAACAAAGGTAAGATGAATGGTTTTGTTTTTTTTCAAGCTCTATGTTTTTTTTTACTATGAATTGTTGCTGTAAGGCTGCAGAAGCGACAGAAATTGAGAACGAAAATACAAATAAAATAAACTAAGCTACGATGATCCAAAAGTAAGAAAAAACAAAGAAAATAAGGGAAATAGGCATCAAATTTGGAAAATTAGAGTTCTTTAGTGGTGCAATTTCATAATATACTTTAATACAAGAATCACATTCATAGGCATGATATGTAGCAAAAAGGAGTAAAAAAATCAAAACTTGCAACCAAAAACTCAATATCTTCCAAATTATAGGTCCAACAAGAAAATAAACTCAAATAAAGTGCCAATTTTTAGGGTGAATAAGAAAAATCTAAAGTATATGCAGCATGAATGGTGAAAAACATGACGCGAAAATAATCACTCAAAATAAAGAATCAAGAGAGTAAAGAACTTGCGTAAACCTAAGAATCCGATACCGCTTGATACATTAGGGATACCTGATCTTTTGCCCGTGGGTGCAGGATCAAGAACCACGCCGTATATTTCCCCGATCTTGCAATGCTCTTTGATATCTCCTGATTTTGGAACAAATTAAGCAAGTAATTAAATTTCAAAAATTATGACAGTTTTAACTTAATAAAATTTCCAGCAATTTCTAACACAACAACGACGGAAATCAAGGCAAGGGAACGAGAGGACGAGTGCGCCGAGGAGCGAGGAGCCGGGTGCACAAGAACCAGGAATGGCGCTCGCTGAGAGCGAAGCCGAGACGCGGGCGAGGGTGCCGAGGAGTGCAAAGCCGAGCGTGCAGAGACTTCCGAGTCCGCGAGAGCAAAGGCGACACGCGAGAGCGAAGCACCCAGGCACCGAGGACTGCGACAGGGTGCCAAGGTCCCTAGCAACGAGGGCTCCTTCCTTCCTAGCGACGGATTATGACTTGGGTTGTGTATGTTTGTGGTTTGGTTTTGCTGAGGGAAGAAGTGATGGTGTTCGATCTTGAAGGTGACCGAATGCAATTGTTAATCAAAGTGTTTGAGGATTTTGTATTGGTGATCGAGGAACCTTTTAGCTAAAAGTTTTCCTCAATTCTATATTCAAATCTAATTCTAACTCAAGGGGAATAAAATGTTTAAATAGAAAACTAGAACATATTCTACCTTGGAAAGATAGAGTTTTGGTTTCATAAAAGATAGATCAAAATATCTAAAGATAAATAAAACCTAGGAAAGATAAAACTTAGTGGACAAGAATTATATCTAGAATAGATATAATTAATTCCACATTATTATTCCTACATTGCATAAAATAATGTAACTAATTAAATAGGGAAAATCGGCCCACACAACACAATGCCACTCGACTTGGGCCTGAGACACTCGACATCGCCAAGGCCCACTCGACATCTCCCTCAGCCCACTCGACATGTGATGGTCTTGAGTGGTTCATATTTGTTGATCACGGGGGATGTTGTCTTGGTTTCATGAGCTCCGTTTGTGGATGCAAGCTCAACTCTTGTGCTGGATGTGTAGTCTTGAGCAAAGTGATCCAGGGTGGCCTTAACCCTTGCCCCATAGTTCCTTGGTAACGAATGAGAAATGCCTTAGTTGCATCTTGAATCTTCTTGGCCCTTGCACGGGTGATAGGACCATCAAATGCCACCTTCATGTTGTCCTCAATGTCACCAAGAGTCACCGATATTTGCACTGCATCAAAGACCGATTATATACATGTTGATTGCTTGATAAGTTCAAATGATAGAGGCAACCTTTTAGCCACATATTTATCCATGTCTACCTTATGTTGTATCTTGCTTTGAAGCCAATTTGAGCCTTTAGCCTATTTTATTTATAGGTCCATAAAATTATATTATTCCTAACCTATGATAAGCCTTACCCTTATTCTAGGGGAATTGAGATTTTGAGTGAATCTACTTTGGAGATTGAGGAGAATGAAGCTAAAGTGTGATGTTATAGCTTATGGTTTTTAGAAGATGTAATCTTATGTGCGTAGTTATTCCCTCATTTTTATGCATTTGTTATACATGTATTCGGATCAACTTAAAAAAAATCCGAACAAAAAGAGAAAAATAAAAATAAAATAGCCATGTTATTTTATTTTTGCATAATGAGGAAGAATTGGATTTATTTTGGTTAGAAGTTACATTGGTTGGCTGCTGGAAATTTTATGATATGTGATATGATGACATATTAGGATGATGAATGATTTTTGGAGTTATGATGATATTGAGAGATGTTGTGTATTTGTGAGCTTGAGTATTATTGAGTTGGTTTGTGTTATGTTGGGTGCATTGGAATCTTATTTTCCCGGAATTTATAGCACCACATGACCAAATACAATTCCTTGCCCTTATGTTTCTTTACCAAGCCCCATTACAACCCCGTCGAATGGAATCTTCCATGAAGGTTTCCATTGAGCGAAAGTCTTCTTGATGTCCTTAGTTTTGCATTGACGTATCCGCTGGAGATTTTAAGATATAAATGTCAATATGCTTGTATATTGAATTGAGGTAAGTGTATGTTTAAAGTCTAATCACATTAGAGTGAGAGATACACTTATTATCCTGGGTAAGGTTGGACTCTTGAGCATGCAAGCAGCTTGATCCCATATATACATGTTATGACGTTTATATGCCTTGATTATATTTGCACTATTGATGATGTTGCTTTTGATGTGTAAATTTAGGAAAGAATTTAATGTGGGATGCGTAGATGATGTTTTTGTCTTATGGTTGCTTGAGGACAAGCAAGAATTAAGTGTGGGGGGATTTGATAATGCATAATTTATATAGGCATTATAGGTATTTCTTATTGTGTTTGGGTAGTGCTTTTGCTTATGTCTGAGTCTAGTTTTGTATATTGCTTGTGAAGTATTCGAGTTCAGAATCTACGCCTTTTTAGTGTTTATTCTACAAAATTACATTCCGACCTTGAAGGGACTTTGGAATAGCTTAATAGACATGTTTTAGAGCATATTGAGGCTAAGGAGGAAGCTAGAGAGGAGCAAGGAGACACGATATTGGAGATTATTGAAGTCAATCGAGGGAATCCCATCACTGTAAGGGTTGTGCCCGCCGCCATTTACATGGCACCCGTCGTGGGCCGGTTTCCAGGGATTGTGATTTTGGATCCGAAGACCATATTTCCTATTATTTTATTACCATTCCCATTAGGGTTTCTCCGACTCCTTAAGAGTCTATATTAGGTTTTATTCAGTTCATTCGCCATGTGTGGTTGTGGTGTGAGACTATGAACACCATTAGAGAGAGAGAGAGAGAGAGAGAGAGAGAGAGAGAGAGAGAGAGAGAGAGAGAGAGAGAATTGGCCTATGAGTTGCTAAACTCATAGTTTCGCATGTGATTCGAAGACATGGTTGTTTGGATTATGAGGATTTGATTCTATTTAGTTAATCATATTCATAGTCATCATATTGTGTTTATTGATTATATTTGTGTTCCTTTCTATGATTGATCACCATGTTAGGAATTGCATCTTAGCTATGAATTCGTTATTGTGTTCTTGATAGCAAACAAAGTATTGAAGTAGTGATATTTCTTTGTCTTTGTAGTGGATGATTTCAATTGATCTATGTTGTGGTTATGTCGATTAGGGCTGATTAGGTTGTTCCAGTTTGTCTTAATTGCATTGAATCAATATGCCAATTGGTCTGATTACTTGAGTCCTTAATGCTATTCTTTAGTGATATTGAATACGATGATTGTATCCCTGCGGATCTCTCAACTGTAGTCAAGTAGACATGTGTTTATGAATAATTGATAGATCAATCCTAGGACCATGAATTGCAACCATTGTCAAAGAATTACAACTGAAATATTCTTTCTACTTTGTTACCAATCTACTTTCCAATCATAAAATTGGTTACTTTTACATCCTGGTTACTTGCTACAAATGATTGTTTTTTCATAAGAGTCTTTGTTAAGGGTTATTGAATAGGAAATTGCATCTCCCTATGGGTTCGACTCCGGACTTAATTGCTATACTAGTAGTTGTTTAGTTTGAGATTGACTAATCTATTGGTTTTGTGTTTGAGTTTGGATTATATTACTATTTGGCAAAGGGAGAAAGTGCCAACGACGTTCGTCCCGTACCATGCCTCCCTTTGATAGGAAAGAAGAGACCCCGAAAACCTAGATACTTTCCTTAAAGATAATGCAGAAATAATCCTATAATAATATAAAATATCCTAAAAATATGAAAACTGAAAATAATAATAAATAAGTCTCAAAATATCTTTCTTAAACCCTAAGGAATAAGTCTTCAAGACATTGGATCCAATCTCCTTCCGAAAAGATAGAATTTTGATCTCGAACTGATGTTCTGTGCACAAACTCGCCGCCGCGACAAGGATCTCGCGGCCGTGACTCAAGGAATTCAGCAAACCCTCTCGCGAGCATCTCTCCACGGTGAACCGGGATGACTCGCGGGCGCGGCATGGGACTTGCGGCCGCGACATATGACAGAACCATGTGTTCTTGTGCTTCTCTTCTTGGCCTTTGCTTTCCAATGCTTCTTTTCTCTTCTTCTCTCTTTCTTCCTCGCTCTATTAATAAATTTTCCAAGCTAACAACAAGACGGATCTACAAACCTACATAAAACAATCAAAATAGCGTAGTTTCCGAACTTTCCACCCAAAAGAGCAAAATATGAAATTAACTCTAAAACCTAACCAAACAACCATAAAATTCAACTAAAACTACTCTATAATGCCTATCTAAATATGCATTATCAATGTTCCTATAATTATTTGCTATGTTGGCCAGTCTGTACTATACACTTGTTTGTAAATACTCTTTTTTTTTTAACTTTCCACTATGCCTAGATAGTGAACTATTAGAGTTAAGAAGGAGATTTGTCATTGTTTCTTTTGGAATAGCGTTGGTGTCTTACAATCAACTGAAGTAATAATTAGGAAAATTCTAATACATATTAAGGTACATAGAGACCAATTCCCAAGTTTACATGTAAAGTAAACTGAATTGAAATAAACTGACATGGATACTTCATGACGTCGTGTGTCTTCTACGCCTATCGATTGTTGGAACAATGTGTGAGTCCTTCATGACAACTGCAAAGATTGAGGCAGGGCTGACAGAGTTATATCATGTGGGTCCTTCATGACAGCTGCATACTCATGACGTCCTCATCTTCATGGATTGTCAAAGTAGGAGGTTGGGATATATCCAAAGGGTTAGGAGAGGCACCCCAATGCAAGGTTAAGGGTATAGACTTGTGTAAATCAATGTTGCAACAAACTAACCGTAATTAATTAATCCACACTTATTATAACTGCATGTCAACTAACCATATTGATCTTTTGTAGAATTGGATATAGGCATACTTTCCTTAGTTGTACGAACCCTACTAGGATGAAGGATGTATATTGTTATGCATTTGACCCTCCAAAGGTACTATTTAGGGAGGAGAAATAACACGAAGAAGTGTGAGAGGTTGCGCTACTAAAGGGGCATAGTCAACCGACTTACAATAGATGGGTAATGACTTCACCTTACTTCGATGTCAATCATATGTCATCTCAAGCTACTATATATTTTCTGACTGGTTATACTTTTTGCAAGTTTGTTAGATGCCCTTCGAGCATGATTTGGACTTCGATGAGGAGGAGTCGTATATATCCAAGTGGGCTCTACATTAGTTTGAGCGTATTAAAGGGCGACCCATGGATGTCATGCTATTAAGGTTAGTACACCATCATGTGAGCTTGAGGAATAAGTACGGCATCACATTTAGTGGGGTGCATGACAGGTGGACCAACCAGGACCCTACTAGATTTTACGATTTATGAGAGCATTGTAGGATTCGAATGTCATGCCAGGGAGGTGTCGCTGCATAATATCTACAGTGGTACTACACATAGACATGGTCATACATGCCTCCCACTATGCCAATCGTCAATGTTTCAACACATATGCGCCTTGATTAAGCCAGACTCCAAGGTTGACCTCATCCCTCACGTGGTGATTGACCTTTCAAGGAAGGGGAGCACAGACTATGTCATAGGATTTTTACGAGGATTGGCCGCAATTCCAAGTTCGATTAGATGGTTGATGAGATCATTGACATCATCAAGACCTACGACAAGATTAGACTTTGAGATTTTGTATTTTGCATTATGTCTTTGATTTCCTACTATATTGTGGACAGTGGGTATGTTGTGGACTACTTTGGTTTATTATAGTACATATTTGTCTTTCGATAATCATTACAATAATTTCCATTGTAATTATGTCATAAAATTATATTAGAATCACTAATCGAATATAATGACATTACATAAAAACTTCATTTCGAATACAATAATGGTGCATCACATATTTAACAAAAAAAAATGATACAAGTTGTAGCTTAACAACTCCCAACGGGGGATTTTGCATTACAAACACAGTCGGGACATACGTAATGGAAGATAGGTTTCATGTGCTTCACAATTTTCTCTGCTACAAACAAGTAATAAGACTTTGGGATCATCTTGGTAAATGTTGTAGATTGAGAACATTCAAACTCAATCGGAGCAGAAATGTTACGACTGTTGCAACATTCTACATGAAGCGATGAGCATGGAAAATCCTCATTGTACTACTTGCCAAGTGCAATCAATATCTTTTAGAGGACAACGTTATCATACCTAGGTAACAACCAATAGGACATGCTCTCAGTAGTGTGAGTCAATGCAGTTTTCTATTTTTTCTCAGATGAGTTTCAACATTGAGGGGGGGGGGGGGGTAATTTCCGAGGCCTTAGCCATCCTATTTCCATCAAAGGTAGATCCTCACGAACTTCCTTGAATTCCTTGGCGGGAATCGCCATGAACCCGTCAATCATCATCGATCCATCTCGTCCTTCTCTTTCATCTCTCTCGCAAGTGTTCTTCAATACGACATTTTGGGTTCGTGTAATTTGTGCTCTCCACTAACGTTGTTCGTGTCTCCATCAGGTTTTGGTCTTCAGTTGCGTCATCGCTGATGGTGTCGGCTTGGGGTTTTGCCTTTTCTCTATTTTATTCGCGGTAGCTAGGGATCCATGTGCCTTTTCCATGCTTTGTACTACTTCGTCGTGCTCAGTCATGGGAAGATAGGTTAAGGATATCATTGGGGTTTGCGGTGCTATTGTGAGGGTTTTGTCCAAGGATGTTGCTAGTACCGTTCAAGTGTTAACTAATGATGTCAAGGATGCAAGTAGTGCTCCCACTAAGGGTTGGTCGAGACAGAGAGAAGGCGAGAAGCCTATGGCAGGGTCCTTATTGAGATTAACCTGCTAAGGATCTTAAGATGTAACTTAAATTGGAATTCAATGATAGTGAGTGCCTGGACCGCTAGATTCTATATGAGAACAAACTATTGCATTGCAATGGGTGCTGGTCCTTTGGGTGATACGTTTGGAATCCCCGATCCTTCGCCCGTGGGCTCGGAATCAAGAACACCAACTTGTTGATGGCCCGATCTTTCAATTATCCTTGCTATATTCTCGATGTTACTATCACTTACAATAAATACTTTGAACTATTGCGAAAGAAACGAAAACAAACAAATAAAAACTAATGCAAAGGACACCAAAAGACTGTTATAGCAACAACTAATACTTAGTAAAATTCAGCAAAGACAAAACACAATAGTAGCATCGACGGGAATGCCGCGGGCGCAGCAAGAAGTTACGAGCGCAGCACTACGCCGTCGGTGCAACACCGGGTGCAAGCACGCAGCTGCTGCCTTCTCTCTCTTATGCAACAGTTATGTGACTTTCAGCGACGAATACTGGGTTTGAGTTTGTGCAATTACCGATTGAATTGGAGAGGGGTATGGGTTTGGTGATTGTCGAGTTTAGAAGAACATAAGGGATATTGAAAGCCTTTGGATTGGGAGATTGAAGAAAACTTTTAACCCTAAAAAGGTTTCTTAATATAATTTTCAATCTAATTTTTATTGAATGATGAAAATGGTTTAAATAACAAAGGATTGTCAACCACTCCTTACAGGATAGAGTTTGACTTCCTAAAATGATAATAAATAAACTCCTAGATAAATATTCATACTTAGTGGCCAAAGAAAATATCTAAAGAGATAGATTTTCCTTTTCCACTTTTATTAACCTAACTACGTATTACTAAAAACTAATAATAATAATAATAATAATAATAATAATAATAATAATAATAATAATAATAATAATAATAATAATAATAATAATAATAATAATAATAATAATAACAACAACAACAACAACAACAACAACAACAATAATAATAATAATAATAATAATAATAATAATGCCTTGATGATGAAGAGAGTTTTGAAAACTAATGCCTTGATGGAAGCCATCAAGAAGTTGGAAGATCCTCAATGTGAGCTATTGCTCCTCCGAGCCTGCTCAGGAGTCTCTCGTCTTTACTTTGCATTGCGGACAACCCCACCCCATGTTTTATAGATCCTCAATGTGAGCTATGATGCTTTGTACGATGAGTGCCTGAAGGCCGGAATCTCTGTCCGTAAAGAGGCGTTTACTGGAATGGTTGATGACAAGGGAAGAGAGCTTCGACCAGCTGATATCCTCTTCTACAACTGGTCTCAGGGCAAAGACACTTATGTAGACATTACAGGAACTTCTATCTTCAGTTCGGCTGCTCTTTCAAGTTTCATTCCAGGTAAAGCGGCTAGAGTGGCGGCTGATAACAAAAGGAAGAAGTATGAAGATGTTTGCAGGGCCAAAGGTTATCACTTTTTGCCGTTTTCCTTTTCTACTATTGGTGACTTGGAGGATGATGCTATGGGACTTCTTAAGCGGGTGTGTGGGGTTGCTAAGGGGGTACCAGGACATAGTAGGGGGTTTTGCCACACTTTGATTAGGATTGCGTTTAGTATTCAAAATGGGGTTTTGCCACACTTTGATCGGAGCCAGCTTGCTAGCCGGCTCCGATCTAATTTCATGTAAGAACTTTATTATTATTAATAATATCCCTTATAATAATAATAATAAAAATAAAATAAATAAAATATCTTTTCTTCAAACCATGGTGGTGCCTTTTTTCTTCCTCTTGAGGACGACGCTCTTTATCATCAATAGCCCTCGAATCGATCTTGAGAGTTTGCCTGGATCAAGATCAGTGTTTGACCCATAAAAGTCATCTTGATCCGCATCATTCTCCGCTTCTTAGCTTCGATTCGTCCTCGAATAGAGTCATTGATGATCGACGGGGAAGTAACATCAACCTTCAGACATGATGACGATGGAGGTATGGGTAAAATAGGTGCCAGAAGATTTCGAGGTAACATCAAACTTCAGCATTGACAACTTCATGAATGTTCTCAAGAGGTAAAATAGCTAACTCAACAAAAATTTCATGAATTACCTCATCTTCGTCAATAATTGAGACATCCATGTCAACGTGCGCAGCACTGCAGTCCTCTTGATGTATTGATTCGCAGGTCTTCCGTGGGGAATCTTGCAGCGTGTTACCCACTGTTGGAAAGCTCATCGAGTCAGATTCGCAACAAGACTGAGTTGACTCTATTCCGAGGTCGGAGTCGACGAGAAACTTCAAAACAAAATCGTCACGTTGTGTTGTTTTCTGGGCAACGATTTCGACCTCATCTGGGCTGCGTCGTTGGTCTTAAGATCCACGACCTTCTCGTTGCCGGAAGAAATAATAGCCTCAAAAGCCGGTGAGGAAGGTGGAGGAAAGGCTTGATGAAAGCGAGCAATGGCGTCCGCAATCCAAGCCTCCCTCTCTCAGCGTTTATCCTCAGCCTATCGTCGTCGGTCTTCCTCAACCTCTCTTTGATGGAGAAGTTGAATCTGACGGCGTTTTCGACACCTCTTTTCTTCGATCTCTGCTCGATGTTGAACACAAAGATGGCGCCTTTGAAACTCTCATTGTCGCTCTAAAGCTTGTTGTTGTTGCAAAGCTCGTCTCTGCAACTCTCGGCGGCGTCTTTGTTGTGCATCCCGTTCCAAAGCAAAGAACTCATCCAAGGGATCGGGATCATCGTCCCAATCGCCCCAGATAGCGCAAACCATTGAATCAAATGATTAGGAACATCAAGAAAAAGACAAGAACTTGCGAAACCTACGGCTCTGGTACCACTTGATACGTTTGGAATCCATGATCTTTCGCCCGTGGGCTCGGAATCAAGAATACCAACTTGTTGATGGCACGATGTTGGAATTATCCTTGTTGATAGCAGTAGTAGCGACGGGAATGCCGCGGGCGCAGCACCAGGTGCAAGCACGCAGCTGCTGCCTTCTCCCTCTGTTGCGATAGTTCTGTGACTTTCAGCGACGAATTATGCGTTTGAGTTTGTGCAATTGCCAAGTGAATTGGAGAGGGGTATGGGTTTCGTGATTGGCGAGTGTAGTAGAACATAAAGGATATTGAAAGCCTTTTGATTGGGAGATTGAAGAAACCTTTTAATCCTAAAAAGGATCCTCAATATAATTTCCAATCTCGTTTTTATTGAAAGATGAAAAGGATTTAAATAACAAAGGGTTGTCAATCCGAGGTCGGAGTCAACGTGAAACTTTGAACCAAAATCATCGCGTTGTGCTGTTTTCTGCGCAACGATTTCGACCTCAACCTTGGCTGCGTCGTTGGTCTGAATATCCACGAGCTCCTCGTTGGCGGAAGAATTAACAGCCTAGGATGTCGGTGTGGAGGGTGGAGGAAGGACTTGACGATAGAGAGCAAGGTCGTCCGCAATCCAAGCCTTCCTCTCTCGTCATTCTTCCCCAGCCTCTCGTCGTCGTTCTTCCTCAGCCTCTCTTTGTTGGAGAAGCAGAATCTGACGGCGTTGTCGACACCTCCTATCTTAGATCTCCGCTTTATGATGAAGCCTAAGGCGGCACCATTGAGCCTCTCGTTGTCATTCGAAAGCTTGTTGTTGTTGCAAAACTCGTCTCTGCAAACTCTCGACGGCGTCTTTGTTGTGCAGCCCGTTCCAAAGCAAAGAAATCATCCAAGAGATCGGGATCATCATCCCGATCGCGCCGGATAGTGCAAACTATTGAATCATACGTTTGGAATCAAGAAAAAAGACAAGAACTTGCGAAACCTATGGCTCTAGTACCACTTCATACGTTTGGAATCCATGATCTTTCGCCTGTGGGCTCGGAATCAAGAATACTAAGCTGTTGATGGCCCGATGTTGCAATTATCCTTGTTATATTCTCGATGTTACAATCACTTACAATAAAGATTTGAACTATTGCGAAAGAAACGAAAATAAACAAATAAAAACTAAAGCAAAGAACACCAAAAGACTGTTATAGCGACGACTAATACTTAGTAAAATTAAGCAAAGACAAAAAAACAGCAGTAGGAGCGGCGGGAATGTCGCGGGCGCAGCACCGGGTGCAAGCACGCGGCTGCTGCCTTCTCTCTATATTGCGACGGTTCTGTGACTTTCAGTGATGAATTCTGGGTTTGAGTTTGTGCAATTGCCGATTGAATTGGAGATGGGTATGGGTTTGGTGATTGCCGAGTGTAGTAGAACATAAGGGATATTGAAAGCCTTTGGATTGGGAGATTGAAGAAACCTTTTAATCCTAAAAAAGTTCCTCAATATAATTTCCAATCTAACTTTTATTGAATGATGAAAATGATTTAAATAACAAAGGGTTGTCAAGAAAAATATCGTAGATAAGGGATATTGAACATAAGGGATATTGAAAGCCTTCCTAAAAAAGTTCCTAAAATAATAATAAATAAACTCCTAGATAAATCGTAGATAAATATTCCTATTGAGTGGCCAAGAAAAATATCTAAAGGGATAGTTCTTCCTTTTCCACTTTTATTCACCTAACCAAGTATTACTAAAAATAAGACATTCCAGAAATAGCTCCAACTAACATAAGAGTTACTAAATATGGTGTTGAGTTGAGGCTAGGAGATTTGTTGGTTTATGGGTGGAACAAGGGTAGAGACACTTGTGTGGATGTGGTTGGGGCTTCACCGTTCACAACTAGAGCCAATGATTCCCTTGTACCCGGTAAGGCAGTCTCTCAAGCCACTGAAAGAAAGGAGAAGAAATACGCGGATATTTGTGCTGCTAAGGGGTATTGTTTCATGGCATTTGCGTTCTCTACTTTTGGAGAACTGGGAGGTGATGCTATTGGTTTTCTGAAGCGGGTTCAATTGGTTACAAAGAGTCATAGGGCAGGGTCTGATAATGGTGATTTCATATTTCATAGAGTTGGTTTTACTATTCAAAAAGGGGTTGGAGCTCAATTTGTTACGAGACTTCCAACTAACTTTATGTAAATCTTTTTTCATCATAATAAAGTCCTTATTATAATGAAAAATAATAATAATAATAATAATAATAATAATAATGATAATAATAATAATAATAATAATAATAATAATAATAATAATAATAATAATAATAATAATAATAATAATAATAATAATAATAATAATAATAATAATAATAATAATAATAATAATAATAATAATAATAATAATAATAATAATAATAATAATAATAATAATAATAATAATAATAACTTTTTCCATTCTGCTAGGGCACGATTCCCGTGGGGCGATTTCCGTTCCCCAACGTCCTCTCCGTTGGTGCTCAGTTCACCGGCTGTCGACTCCCGTCCTTATTCGGTTTCCCTTAATCGGGTAATAAGATGGATTAAGATATCGGCCGCGGTATTGTCTCCTTCGGTTCATCCCGATGTCCATTTTTGCTACTGGGCATCCTTCTGCGAGTCGTTGCCCATCTCAGTGCCGGAGTTCAGTCTTTTCGGGGTGGCTTCTCTTCAGGTTTGCGGGGTGACGTACTTTGTTTTCTGCTGCCTTAGGTTTCCCGGTTTTTGAATCGTTCGTGCCGATTGCTCTCGTCTCTTAAGGTTGTCGTCTGTTTTTCTGGGCGGCATCTGTTCTTGTCTCTTTAGGGCGGTATCTGTTCTGTTTTTCACCCTTTTTATTTTTGCTGCATAATTTGTTCGCTGCTGAGCCGTGGCATGGTGCTGATTAGACGTCGGTTTGGGTTGTTGATTTGTTGTTCAGCAAGTGTTTGATGAGTTTGGTTTGCTGCTGCATTTTGTTGTGTCTTGTTGTGGTGTTGATCAAGTTCGTTTTGTTTTCTTTTTGACGTGCTCTGTAATTCGGTGTTTCGCTGGTCTTTGGTGCTTGTTGGTTTTGAGTGTCCTTGGTGGTTGCTTGCCAATGTCGACTGCTATAGTTCGGTTTCATTGTCCATTTGTTGGTCTCAATGGATGCCAAGATGGTGGAGGCCAAGGGCTTACCAAGACATCCTTGATCACACACCATAGGGATCGACATTTTACGGGTGATGCTTAGGTAACGACAAGGGACACTATTGTGGTGATGGTGTGGTTAGTTTTGTGCTTTATGACTTTGTTAGACCGTAATTTCCCTCTTCTCCGGTGCTGTTCGTGATTCAATTTTGATGGTTGGGCAGCAATGTGCTTTCAATGTTGATCCGCTCGATCGTATTTTTTCCAAGAGGTTGCATACTGCTTATGTGTATCCTTAAAACCTTCTCCGAGAAGTAGCCAGGAGTCCAAGTCGGCTAACAACGTCTATTGTAGGAGGAATGTATAGCCAAAGCTATTTGTTCTTGGAGTGAATCGGGCACTATTATGCAGCTTGTTATGGATACTCTTGTTGAACCCCCCCTCCCTTGTCATAAGCTAGGGAGGAGGAGCTTGATTTGGTAGAGCGTAATATCAAGCAGTGTAAGAGGAAAATTTTTTATGGGCACTATACCGCTTCCGTTAGGGCCCTTTCCTCTTGTGGCATTGCTCCGTATTCTAGTGCAACTCTAGAGGAGGTACAGGCCAAACATCCTTTCTCTCCGCTGCCCTCAATACCTAATACTCCAGTTGGTCACCATAACTTATTCTCGCCTAGAGAGGTTGTTTTGGACAGAATTAAGAGTTTTCCACATGGTACTTCTTGTGGATGAGATGGTTTACGTGCTCAACACCTTATGGATTGCTTGAGTGGGGCTGTGGCTGCTATTTCTGATGAGTTAGTTGATGCTGTCACCCAGGTGGTTAATCTTTTTCCGGAGGGGAAATGTCCCATGGTTTTAGGCGAATACATTGCTAGTGCACCCCTCACACCGCTTGTCAAGCCGGGTTGAGGTATTCGCCCTATTGTTGTGGGTACGATCTGGAGGCGCTTGGTTTCAAAGGTTAGTGCTTCCTTGATTGGTCATTCCTTGAGTGGTTATTTGGATGATTTTCAGTTTGGGGTAGGCGTGTCAGGCGGAGGTGAGGCTATTCTTCATGCTGTGAATCGCTTAGTTGAGGAGCGTGGTAATGATGAGGGTCTTACTATGCTATTGGTGGACTTTAAAAATGCCTTCAATTTGGTTGAGTGGGAAGTTATGATCCGTGATGTCCGGACCTATTGTCCTGCAATCTCTCGTTGGGTTGAATTTTGTTATTCTAATCCATCCAGGTTGTACTCTGGGGACCATACCTTATGGTCGTATCAGGGGGTGCAGCAAGGGGATCCTCTCGGCCCTCTACTATTTGCCTTAGTGTTGCATTCGTTAGTGTGCAAAATCTGGGACACTTTCCAATTGTGTTTTCAGGCTTGGTAATTGGATGACGGCACCATTGTTGGAGATACCTTGGTCATGGGGAAGGTTCTGGGGATGATTATTAAGGATGGACCCAATTATGGTCTGCACCTCAATGTTGATAAAACTGAGGTCTTTTGGCCGAAAGAGGATCCTAGGAGTAGACTGACTGGTGTTTTTCCACCTAACATTGCTAGGCCATTGCAGGGGGTTAAGCTTCTTGGTGGTCCTATCAGTGTTAATTATGTGTTCAGTAGCGAGCTTGTGATGAAGAGAGTGGACAAGACGATCGCACTTATGGATGTGGTTGCTAAGATTGGTGACCCGCAATGTGAGTTATTGTTGTTGCGTGCTTGTACCAGGGTCTCAAAACTTTATTTTGCTCTACGTACATGGCCACCTCATGCCTTTGAGTCAGCTCAGCTTAAGTTTGATCAAGCTCTTCGACGTTCCCTGGAACGTATTATCACTGCTTCTGGCCCGGGTTTTGGCAATTGGCAATGGAGGCTCGCCACATTGCCCTTCAGGTTTGGGGGCCTCGGGGTTTATTCAGCAGGTGATGCTCTCTTCTATGCTTTTTTGGCTTTGCGTTTGCAGTCTGGTGGCCTGTAGAATAAGTTTCTCCAATATACTTATGTCACAACTTCTGGATATGCCTTCGATGATGTCGTGCGTGTCTTCAACACAAAGGTAGGCTCTGATTTTCTGAGTAATCCAAGTGAGACCGCTGCCCCCAAACTCATGAAGAAACTGGTAGACATATATTTCACATGGATTACGAAAGATGCAGAGAATACATTCTCCTCATCACCGCGTCAGATGACTTTGTGGAGTTCTCAGCATCGAGACCATGCTTTTGATGGGCTTAGGGCTGTCCCCATCTCAGACCTAGGTCAGACTATGAATGGTAAGACGTATCGTTGTGTACTGTGCTATCTACTAGGCATTCCTTTGTTCTCCATTTCGAGCCTTGTTCTGCTTGCTCCAGGGTATTTGAGGGAGACATTTTTGGAGATCATGCGGTGTCATGTGCTGGTATTGTGGGGATTAAACATCGCCATAATGTTGTTCGTGACACCTTGGTGAATGTCTGTTATCGTTTTGGGATCTCAGCTGGTAAAGAGGTTGATATTGGCCTGTGTGGTGGAGACGGGAAACCCCTCCGTCCTGCGGACATGTGCTTCTTTATGCGTGGGATGAAGGGTTGGATGTTTGTGTTGACTTGACAGGGTCATATCCTTTGACGTAGTCTGGGATGGTTGATTTTGTTCCAGGACATGTGGTTGTCGAGGCGGCTCGCCGTAAGCGGGTCAAATATTAAGATAAGTGTAAAGCCATTGGTTATGGGTTCTTACCATTCTCTTTTTCTGCACTGGGGGAACATGAGGCAGACGCCATAGCCCTTTTGAAGAGGATCCATAAATTTGCTCAAGCTCAGGATATAGGGGCTCGTAATGCAGCTCATATTTTCATTAGGGTGGGGTTTTCTATTGCTAAAGGAGTGGGGGCCCAGATTGTCTCTCGGCTCCCCACTAATTTTTTGTAAACTTTTACATTTATAATAATAAAAATAATAATAATAATAATAATAAGAAAAAAAATTAAATAATAATAATAATAATTAAATAAATAAAATATCTTTTCTTCAAACCACGGTGGTGCCTTCTTCTTCCTCTTGAGGATGACGCTCTTTGCCATGAATAGCCCTCGAATCGATCTTGAGAGCTTGCCTGGATCAAGATCATTGTTTGACTCACAGAAGGCCATCTTGATCCGTATCATTCTCCTCTTCTTAGCTTCGATTCTTCCTCGAATTGAGTCATTAATGATTGACGGGGAAGGTACATCAACCTTCAGACAAGATGACAATGAAGGTATGGGCAAAATAGGTGCTAGAAGATTTTGAGGTATAGGAACCCCAAAAACAACACCTTTATGCATGATTGTTTAATGGAGTTGATCTTCAATGAGAATAAGCTAAACAATCATCTCAACTTCAGCATTGACAACTTCATGAATGTTATCAAGAGGTACAATAGCTAACTCAAGAGAAATTTCATAAATTACCTCATCTTCGTCAATAACTGAGACATCCATGTCAACCTGCCCAACACTACATTCCACTTGAAGCACATATTCGAAGGTCTTCTTGGGGGAATCTTGAGGAGTGTAACCAACCGTTGGAAAGCTCGTCGAGTCAGCTTCGCAACAAGACTTAGTTGACTCAAGTCCGATGTCGGAGTCAATGGGAAACTTCGAAACAAAATTGTCACGCTGTGCATTTTTCTGGGCAACGATGTCGACCTCAACCTGGGCTGCGTTGTTGGTCTCAATATCCAAGACCTCCTCGTTGGCAGAAGAAATAACAACCTAGGAAGCCGGTGTAGAAGGTGGAGGAAAGGCTTGACGATAGTAAAATTCCGCAAAGACAAAACACAGCAGTAGCACCGATGGGAATGTCGCGGGCGCAAGCACGCAACGACTGCCTTCACTCTCAGTTGCGACGGTTCTGTGACTTTCGACGACGAATTATGGGTTTGAGTTTGTGCAATTGCCGATTGAATTGGAGAGGGGTATGTGTTTGGTGATTGCCGAGTGTAGTAGAACATAAGGGATATTGAAAGCCTTTGGATTAGGAGATTGAAGAAACCTTTTAATCCTAAAAAGGTTCCTCAATATAATTTCCAATCTAATTTTTATTTAATGATGAAAAGGATTTAATTAACAAAGGGTTGTCAATCCTTCCTTACAAAGGATACAATTTGACTTCCTAAAATAATAATCAATGAACTCCTAGATAAATATTCCTACTTAGTGGCCAAGGAAAATATCTAAAGGGATAGCTCTACCTTTTCCACTTTTATTCACCTAACTAAATATTACTAAAAATAAGACATTCCAGAAATTACTCCAATTAACATAAGAGTAACTAAATATGGAAAGAACCTAAAAACTAATAATAATAATAATAATAATTTTTATTATTATTATTAAATAAATAAAATCTCATTTCTTCAAACTATGGTGGTGCCTTCTTCTTCCTCTTGAGGACGTCGCTCTTTGCCATGAATAGCCCTCGAATCGATCTTGAGAGCTTGCCTGGATCAAGATCATTGTTTGACTCACAGAATGTCATATTGATCCGCATCATTCTCCCCTTTTTAGCTTTGTTTCATCCTCGAATCGAGTCATTGATGATCGAAGGGGAAGGAACATCAACCTTCAGACATGATGATGATGGAGGTTTAGGCGAAATAGGTGCTAGAAGATTTTGAGGTATAGGAACCCCAAAAACAACACCTTTAGGCATGATTGTTCAATGGATTTGATCTTCATTGGGAATAAGCTCAACAATCACCTCAACTTCAGCATTGACAACTTCATGAATGTTTTCAAGGGGTAAAATAGCTAACTTAAGAGAACTTTCATAAATTACCTCATCTTCGTCAATAATTGAGACATCCATGTCAACCTGTGCACTACTGCAGTCCACTTGAAGCACAGAATCCAAGGTCTTCTTGGGGGAATCTTGCAGAGTGTTACCCACCGTTGGAAAGCTCGTCGAGTCAGCTTCGCAACAAGACTCAGTTGACTTAATTCCGAGGTCGGAGTCAACGAGATACTTCGAAACAAAATCATCGCGCTGTGCCTTTTTCTGGGCAACGATTTCGACCTCAACCTGGGCTGCGTCGTTTGTCTCAATATCCATGACCCCCTCGTTGGCGGAAGAAATGACAGCCTAGGAAGCCGGTGTAGAAGGTGGAGGAAAGGCTTGATGATAGCGAGCAATTGCGTCCTCAATCCAAGCCTCCCTCTCTCTCCATTTATCCTCAGCCTCTGTTTGTTGGAGAAGCCGAATCTGACGGCATTGTCGACACCTTTCATCTTCATTCTTCGCTAGTTGGTGAAGCCAAAGGCAGCGCCTTTGAGCCTCCCCTTGTCGCTCTATAGCTTGTTGTTGGGGCAAAGCTCGTCTCTGCAGCTCTCAACGACGTCTTTGTTGTGCAGCCCATTCCAAAACAAAGAACTCATCCAAGGGATCAGGATCATCATCCCAATCACCCCTGATAGCGCAAACCATTGAATCAAATGGTTAGGAACATTTGGAATCCATGATCTTTCGCCTGTGGGTTCGGAATCAAGAACACTAACTTGATGATGGCAAAATCTTGCAGTTATCCTTGCTTTATTCTTGCTATTACAATCTTTTACAATAAAGATTTGAACTATTGCGAAAGAAACGAAAACAAACAAATAAATACTAAGGCAAAGAACACCAAAAGACTGTTATAGCGACGACTAATACATAGTAAAATTCAGCAAAGACAAAACACAGCAGTAGCATCGATGGGAATGCCGCGGGCGCAAGCACGCAACGGCTGCCTTCACTCCCAGTTGCGCCGGTTCTGTGACTTTCAGCGACGAATTATGGGTTTGAGTTTCTGCAATTGCCGATTGAATTGGAGAGGGATATGTGTTTGGTGATTGCCAAGTGTAGTAGAACATAAGGGATATTGAAAGCCTTTGGATTAGGAGATTGAAGAAACCTTTTAATCCTAAAAAGGTTCCTCAATATAATTTCCAATCTAATTTTTATTTAATTATGAAAAGGATTTAATTAACAAAGGGTTGTCAATCCTTCCTTACAAAGGATAGAATTTGACTTCCTAAAATAATAATAAATGAACTCCTAGATAAATCTTAGATGAATATTCCTACTTAGTGGCCAAGGAAAATATCTAAAGGGATAGTTCTACCTTTTCCACTTTTATTCACCTAACTAAGTAATACTAGAAGTAAGACATTCCAGAAATTGCTCCAACTAACATAAGAGTAACTAAATATGGACAGAACATAAAAGCTAATTATTATTATTATTATTATTATTATTAAATAAATAAAATATCTTTTCTTGAAACCATGGTGGTGCATTCTTCTTCCTCTTGAGGACGACGCTCTTTGCCATGAATAGCCCTCGAATCGATCTTGAGAGCTTGCCTGGATCAAGATCATTCTTTGACTCACAGAATGCCATCTTGATCCACATCATTCTCCCCTTTTTAGCTTTGATTCATCCTCGAATCGAGTCATTGATGATCAAAGGGGAAGGAACATCAACCTTCAGACGTGATGACGATGGAGGTTTAGGCAAAATAGGTGCTAGAAGATTTTTAGGTATAGGAACCCCAAAAATAAAACCTTTAGGCATGATTGTTCAATGGATTTGATCTTCAATGGGAATAAGCTCAACAATCACCTCAACTTCAGCATTGACAACTTCATGAATGTTCTCAAGGGGTACAATAGCTAACTGAAGAGAACTTTCATAAATTACCTCATCTTCGTCAATAATTGAGACATCCATGTCAACTTGCGCAGTACTGCAGTCCACTTGAAGCGCAGAATCCAAGGTCTTCTTGGGGGAATCTTGCAAAGTGTTACCCACCGGTGGAAAGCTCGTCGAGTTAGCTTCGCAACAAGACTCAGTTGACTTAATTCCGAGGTCGGAGTCAACGGGATACTTCGAAACAAAATCGTCGCGCTGTGCCTTTTTCTGGGCAACGATTTCGACCTCAACCTGGGCTGCGTCGTTGGTCTCAATATCCACGACCTCCTCATTGGTGGAAGAAATGAAAGCCTAGGAAGCCGGTGTGGAAGGTGGAGGAAAGGTTTGACGATAGCGAGCAATTGCGTCCTCAATCCAAGCCTCCGTCTCTCTCCGTTTATCCTCAGCCTCTCGTCGTCGTTCTTCCTCAGCCTCTGTTTGGTGGAGAAGCCGAATCTGACGGCGTTGTCGACACCTCTTATCTTCGTTCTTCGCTTGATTTTGAAGCCAACGGCAGCGCCTTTGAGCCTCCCCTTGTCGCTCTATAGCTTGTTGTTGTGGCAAAGCTCGTCTATGCATTTCTCGGCGACATCTTTGTTGTGCAACCCATGGAAAGCTCGTGGAGTCAGCTTCGCAACAATACTGAGTTGACTCAATTCCGAGGTCGGAGTAAACGGGAAACTTCGAAACCAAAATCGTCGCGCTGTGCTGTTTTCTGGGCAACAATTTCGACCTCAACCTGCTGCGTCGTTGGTCTCAATATCCATGACCTCCTCGTTGGCGGAAGAAATAACAGCCTAGGAAGCCGGTGTGGAAGATTGAGGAAAGGCTTGACGATAGCGACCAATGGCGTCCGCAATTATTAGGAGGAAAATCAAGTATGAAATATAAATCTCAAATTCGACTCCCTGATCTCCACAAATTAATTACAAGACTTCCTCCTGATGTAGTAGAAGGTAGTCAGGATCGATCCACGAGGAAGCGTGTCAGCACCCGCCTTTTCAGTTCCAAAATCCTCTTGAATTCGACCAGAAGAGTCCTCGATGTCGACTAGTGTCCTCGACGTCGACCACACAGTCGATCAGAAACTGTAACAGAAGCAAACAGAAACGCAAACGAAGCAAAAACAAGCAAGTCGAGTAACACAGTGTACTCGACGTCGAGTAGAATTCAGGCAATGTCGAGTGATTTGCAGTGTAAAAACGTGACCTTTGCAATGACAGAAATAAAACAAAAGCAACCCAAAAATTATGGGAAATTCAATAAACTAAAAGACTTTCAGAATCAGGGTTTCAACACCACAATGATAACCATGTAAAATAACACGTAAATGCATAAAAAATCATGCTTTTCATCAAATAACTTTCGTTATTAACAAATAGGAATATAGAGGCTTTCGCATAAACCCTAATTGTTACTAACCATTTTTCACATAATTAATCCGAGTTGCATTAAGATCACTTTCTCTTCAATAACACAAACAAGGGATCACCTTCAACTTTCGCAAAAGAATCATGCTCATAGAGATAGAAGACGAATTGCATCAAAAGATTGTACCTTTATCGCATCACCTCACATGGCTACCGTCGGGCTCACCCCGACTCTAGAAGTTAGGTGGCTACTCGCTCTTCATCATCAAGAAAGATATCAATAATAAAAGGGAACTAAATTGCATTAAATAAAATAAAAAAAAAAGCTTACAACCGATCGAAGACAACTAGTCTCTCAACTCCTTCTCTCCTCTCGCCACAAGCTCTCTCTCTCTCTCTCTCTCTCTATACTATGAATTGTGTATGAAATTGAATTGAATAAAACTCAGCCCCTAAGGCTCTATTTATAGGCTTCATTCCCTAAATAATTAGGAAAGAAACTCTATCTATATCTATATCTATCTATCTAAATACTTAAATATTAAAATTGGAAATAAAGGAAATATATCTAAAGTGATACTAGGACTATTATGGATAAATCCTTCTTGACTTGATAGATCTTGATGTGGATGGATAGAATTCCACATATCTTCTCTGGCAAGCAATTCTATCTTCTCGGCACAACTTGATGTCGGACTCGGACTCGTCTAGATTGTACTCGACTTCGACTAGAGTTAGTCGACGTCGACTGGAACTTTTCCTCCTGGATTGCACTCGAGCTCGGGCACCTTCTGGACTCGACATGTGTACTCGACTTCGAGTAGGTGTACTTGACGTCGAGTAGCTCTGGGCTCCTCGAGTGGCTCTGCTCGACTTCGCGTGAAATTCTGGCTCGGGATGTACTCGACTTCGACTAGAAGTGGTCGATGTCGAGTAGAATTGTTAGCTCTCACCATTCTGCTCTGTTCTTCAAATGGACTTTCCCGAGTCCTTGTTTGTCGGATTGACGCAAATATGTATGCGTTGGAAAGCTCTTTTCGAGGGCTACAACTCTCATGAAGACATCAGAAATTGATTCAGAATGATCAATTGTGAAAACTGGGCTTTTCTCCAGCTGCACCATCCTTAGCTTCTTCGTGACTTTCCTTTAAGCTTCAAAGTGCGCCCGATTTCTGCGAAATATAACAAAAACTTGTGTAGACCTCCATATATTGCAAATAAAAATAAACTACACTGAATCTGTACTATTTTAACCCAAATGTATGAAATGCATGCAGAAATCGATATAAAAGTTAAGATAAAACATGGCAAATTAGGCTCACAACAAACACCCCATACTTAAGCTTGCTTGTCCTCAAGCAATACTTTTATTTGTCATACAGGGGAAGAAATCAAAACTCTTAACATCTTAGATTCATTGCCATATAACCCTGCACTCGATTATCATCCTCGAAAAGGTACTAGTGTCACAAATCCATGCATGTGCAAATAAAAAGCAACATCTACTCACAAAAGGAGAGTTATGCAAAAACAATTCATATGACAAAGCATTAATAATCAAGAGGACTTTAATTTAAGCTCAATAAGGAATAGATTGGTAAAAGGCTAAAGGTGTGCAATTTTCGGCCATGTCGTGCTAATGATCCGGGGAAATGGAGTACTTTCCAATTTTCAGACTACATTCCTTCTTCCTTTGATTTCTCACCTTTCTCTCATTGCTCATTGCTTTTTTCAATATTATGCTTTTACCTCTCTAACCTCAGCACTGCCTTATCGCGAGTCGCAAACATAGGTGTCATGAATGGCCCCGGATACTTAGTGCTTCGGACTCCTCACCTGTGTGTCCCATCTCGCCGAACTATTATCTCAACGAGTAGGGTCGACCTTCCTTTATCTCTTGAGGTGATCGGATTTTCTTTCACTCATTAAATTTTCCATATGTTTCAAACATTCCTACCAAACTCCATATATGACATATAACAACAACACAAACACCATATAACAATCTCCATAATGTGACATCATTCTCAACATAATCCCCGGATAGGAAATAAGGTAAAGAATGGGCAATATTTAGATCATGTGGAGCATAATATGAAATAAGGCATAATATGGCTTTTGTGATGCATAAGCATAGGCATAGGCTAGGTTATAACAATATGAGCATTATATGGAAATATAAAGTCCTCCATCCTTTTATCATGCAACATGTCAAAAGCAATTTCAAATTTTACCTCCTTTCATGGTTTTCAAGAAAATATGCACTTCATTGTGACTTCCCTTTACTAGGCAATTTCATGCTATATCTCTAATGAATCCAATTTTGCATCGTCGAGTTCAATAAAGCTTCCATGACACTTATCAAAATTTTCAATGGGGGTCATTTTTTTCAAACATTGGAAAATATGCATGTAAGCACATAAATATATAATGAATTCCAAAATAGCTATGTATAAGCAGTTCAAGAATTAAGCTTTAAATATGCACACATAATGTCAAATAAAATCAAATATGCACAAAGTAAGCCCTTCCCCCACCCCATACTTAAACATTACAGTGTCCTCACTATATATAAAATAAGGGTAAAGAAAGAAACTCACTAGACAGATGTGCAGAGCTTCAAAATCGAGTGTAAATGCCCTTCCTTGTCCCTGAAAAAATTAGAAGAGAAATACCAACAATAGAAAATATTGTCCAAAACCAAAAACAAAAGCAACAATGTCCAAAAATCCCAAAAAGGTAATTGTCTATTTACAAGCTCTAGACTTTATAGTCGTTAGGCCGACTTCTCCATTAAGCTCAAGGAGGCATTTGCAGGGCCCATGTAGTCTGGGCTTCAAACAAGACTCCATTTTTCTCCATCAGCTGTAGTTCTCCTGAATGGATCTTGTTCACAGTGAAGGGTCCCATCTTCTTCTTGGTGAATTTGTTGGGAAACCAATTATCCTTTGATTTAGAGACATAGACCATCTCTCCTACCTCATAATCCTTTGGATTGTCATCAGAAACCCTTCACAATCGCACATACCAAGGAAAACCTCTCCCATGTATAGATAAATCTTTAATTGAAATAGGAGAAGAGATGTCCATACCTTGGCTTACCGTTGCGAAATCAACTTTTGGGACTTCAGGTTCTACTCAACGTCGAGTAGAAGTACTCGACGTCGAGTACATTCCTGCGTCTGGTGGACTGCTCTACCAGGAGGAGGGAGTCGAGGAGGAAGGCGGCTGGTCGACGTCGAGTAGCCTACTCGACGTTGAGTACTTCTCCGCCTCGGGTGGCTTACTGGATGCTGGCGTAGTCGATGGAGGGCTCGGGATCTGGTCGGCGTTGACTAGAGTACTCGACGTCAAGTACTTCTAGTGGACATTGACCCCATACTTAGTACCTCGCAACGATTTTGAATAAAAATTAGTTGACATCGACTTACCTTGGTCGACGTCGAGTAGATCGTCTGTCTCCTCATTCAGAATTGCCAAGATCTCCTCCACCTGGGCTTCCATAGCTCGCTTCTCTAGCTCCTCGGGGGTTATATTTCTTACCTTAGGTTCCCCGCAAGTTATGTACCGAGCTGAGATAGATTTGACCTCTTCCATGGGACCTGTATGCCTTTTAGTTTTATTAAAGGAATACTCAGTTACCTCATCGCTGATGTTGAAAGTGAGTACTCCCTTCCTTACGCTTATGTTGGCATCGATCGTCGCCAAGAAGGGTCTTCCTCGAATAATTGGACAAGCAGGGTCCTCTGCCATATCAATAACTAAAAAATCAGCAGGGACAAAGAACTTACCTACTTATACTGGCACATTGTCCACCACGCCTGTTGGGATGACCACCGTGTTATTTGACATATAAAGATTTACATCCACATGCTCTAGGGCACGTTGTCGCTTTAAAGCTTGTTGTTGTTGCAAAGCTCATCTCTGTAACTCTCGGCGGCGTCTTTGTTGGGTAGCCCATTCCAAAGCAAAGAACTCATCCAAGGGATCAGGATCATCATCCCAATCGCCCTAGATAGCGCAAACCATTGAATCAAATGATTAGGAACATCAAGAAAAAGACAAGAACTTGCGAAACCTACGACTCTGGTACCACTTGATACTTTTCGAATCCATGATCTTTCGCTTGTGGGCTCGGAATCAAGAACATCAACTTGTTGATGGTCCGATCTTGCAATTATTCTTGCTATATTCTCGATGTTACAATCACTTAGAATAAGGATTTGAACTATTGCGAAAGAATCGAAAACAAACAAATCAAAACTAAAGCAAAGAACAACAAAAGACTGTGATAGCAACGGCTAATACTTAGTAAAATTCAGCAAACACAAATCACAGTAGTAGCAGCGACGGGAATGTCGCAGGCACAGCAAGAAGCTTCGGGCGCAACACCGGGTGCAAGCACGCAGCTGTTGCCTTCTCTCTATGTTGAGACGGTTCTGTGACTTTCAACGACAAATTCAGGGTTTGAGTTTATACAATTGCCGATTGAATTGGAGAGGGGTATGAGTTTGGTGATTGCCGAGTGTAGTAGAAGATAAGGGATATTGAAAGTCATTGGATTGGGAGATTGGTGAAACCTTTTAATCCTTAAAAGGTTCCTCAATATAATTTTCAATCTAATTTTTATTGAATGATGAAAAGGGTTTAAATAACAAAGGGTTGTCAATCTTTCCTTACGAAGGATAGAATTTGACTTCCTAAAATAATCATAAATAAACTCCTAGATAAATATTCCTACTTAGTGGCCAAGGAAAATATCTACATGGATAGTCTTTCCTTTTCCACTTTTATTCACCTAACTAAGTATTACTAAAAATACGACATTCCATAAATAGCTCCAACTAACCTAGGAGTTAATAAATATGGAAGCAACCTAAAAACTAATAATAATAATAATAATAATAATAATAATAATAATAATAATAATAATAATAATAACCTGACTATCTAGAGAATGCACAGATTAGTAGAGAATGCACAGTTTGGGGTGGGTGTTTCGGGGGGCGGAGAAGCGGTATTACATGCGGTTAACAGATTAGTAGAATCTCAAGGTTATGATAATAGCCTGACTATGCTTCTGGTGGATTTTAAGAATGCTTTTAATCTAGTTGATCGCAGTGCTTTGATTAAAGAGGTTCGTCGTATGTGCCCTTCCATCGCCCATTGGGTTGAGTTTTGCTACGCGCGTCCTGCTCGTTTATATTATGGTGCTGAGGTCCTCTATTCGTGCCAAGGAGTTCAACAAGGTGACCCTCTTGGTCCTTTACTTTTCTCACTTACGCTGCATCCCTTTATTCGTAAGGTGATAGATAACTGTGAGCTGAAGCTTAATGCTTGGTATCTTGATGATGGGACGCTAATCGGGGACACTTTGATGGTTAGTAGAGCACTTTCCATTATCCAACAGGATGGTCCGGCCTTAGGACTTCATTTGAATATTGATAAAACGGAAATATTCTGGCCGAGTGAGGACCCACGTTGTAGGAAGGTTAGGGTTTTTCCTGAGCATATTTCACGCCCCGTGGGGGGAGTTAAGCTCCTCGGTGGGGCTGTTAGCTTGGATTCTTCTTTTAGTAATGGGGTGATGTTGAGAAGGGTTTTGAAAACCAATGATCTGATGGAGGCTATCAGGAGGCTGGAAGATCCCCAGTGTGAGTTATTGCTTCTGCGAGCCTGCTCGGGAGTATCTCGCCTCTACTTTGCAATGCGAACAACCCCACCTTCATGTTTTATTGATGCTTAGGGAGTTTTTGATGATTCTTTGAGACTTTCAATTGAACATATAGTTACGCTTGGAGGATCAGGCTATGGTCCTATACAGTGGCGCCTTTCTACTATGCCTATCGATTGTGGTGGGTTGGGAGTTTACACCGCGGCCGACACACTTCATTACGCTTTCCTCGCTTCGAGGCTTCAGTCTCGTGGGTTGCAGGATGGTATTTTGAGGGGATCTGGAGTAGTTGGTGATGGAGCTGTTTTTGGATCAGCGTCTTCTAGTTGGAGTAATGTCATTGGTAAGGATGAATTAGACATGAGTATGTTACAGCCGGCCCCCTGTCTAATGAAGAAATTGGCTAGCTGTTACTACAATCATGTTGACAAGCATCTCAAGATGCAATTTGCTCTTTCTAGTAGGCAAGAAGCTTTAATCGCAAACCTGAAGCTCCCTATGGCCCAACAATGGTTAAAAGCTGCACCTATACCCGGCCTTGGTCAGGTTATGAACCCCGCTACTTTTCGGTCCATTATTAAGTATCGTCTTGGGATTGAGTTGTTTCAGGCCGGAGCCAAATGCCCTGCTTGTGAGAAAGGCATTTTGGATCCATGGGGGGATCACGCCCTTGCTTGTGCTGCTGATGTTGGTATAAAGCACCGACATAATATGGTACGTGATGTTTTACATGATGAGTGCTTGAAGGCTGGGATTTCGGTTCGTAAAGAGGCATCTACTGGTATGGTTGATGACAAGGGAGGTGAGCTACGTCCAGCCGATATTTTGTTCTATAACTGGTTCCAGGGCAAGGACACTTGTGTTGACATTACGGGTACTTCTATCTTTAGCTCTTCTGGCCTTTCAGGTTTCATTCCAAGTAGGGCGGCCAGAATAGCTGCTGAAAACAAAAGGAAAAAATATGAGGATGTTTGCAGAGAAAAAGGATATCACTTTCTTCCGTTTTCCTTTTCTACGATTGGTGACTTAGGGGATGATGCCATGGGACTTCTCAAGCGGGTGTGTGGGGTCACTAGAGGGATACCTGGGTATAGTAGGGATGCTTGTCACACTTTGACTAGAGTTGCTTTTGTTATTCAGAAGGGTTGCGGAGCTCAGCTTGTTAGCCGACTCCCGTCCAATTTCATGTAAAAACTTTGGATTTATTATAATAATAATAATAATAATAATAATAATAATAATAAATAATAATAATAATAATAATAATAATAATAATAATAATAATAATTAAATAATTAAATAAATAAAATATCTTTTCTTCAAATCATGTGGTGCCTTCTTTTTCCTCTTCAGGACCACGCTCTTTGCCATCAATAGCCCTCGAATCTATCTTGAGAGCTTGCTTTGATCAAGATCATTGTTTGACCCATAAAAGGCCATCTTGATCCGCATCATTCTCCCCTTCTTACCTTCGATTCTTCCCCGAATTGAGTCATTGATGATTGACGAGGAAGGAATATCGACCTTCTTACATGATGACGATGGAGGTATGGGCAAAATAAGTGCAAAGATTTCGAAGTATAGGAACCCCAAAAACAACATCTTTAGGCATGATTGTTGAATGGACTTGATCTTCAATGGCAATAAGCTCAACAATCACCTCAACTTCAGCATTGACAATTTCAAGAATGTTCTCAAGAGGTACAATAGCTAAGTCAAGAGAAATTTCATCAATTACCTCATCTTCGTCAATAATTGAGACATCTATGTCAACCTGCGCAACACTGCAGTCCACTTGAAACACAGATTCGAAGGTCTTCCCGGGGGAATCTTGCAGCGTGTCACCCACCGTTGGAAAGCTCGTCGAGTCAGCGTCGCAACAAGACTGAGTTGACTCAATTCCGAGGTCGGAGTAAACGGGAAGGTGGAGGAAAGGTGGATGAAAGGCTTGACTCGTTGGTCTCAACATCCACGACCTCCTCTTTGGCGGAAGAAATAACAGCCTCGGACTCCGGTGTGGAAGATTGAGGAAAGGCTTGACGATAGCGAGCAATGGCGTCCGCTATCCATGCCTCCCCCTCTCGGCGTTTATCCTCAGCCTCTCCTCGTCGTTCTTCCTCAGCCTCTCTTTGTTGGAGAAGCCGAATCTGACGGTGTTGTCGGCACCTCCTATCTTCGATCTCCGCTTGATGTTGAAGCCAAAGGCGGCGCCTTTGAGCCTCCCGTTGTCGCTCTAAAGCTTGTTGTTGTTGCAAAGCTCGATTCTGCAACTCTCGGCGGCGTCTTTGTTGGGCAGTCCTTTCCAAAGCAAAGAACTCATCATCCCAATCGCCCCAGATAGCGCAAACCATTGAATCAAATGATTATGAACATCAAGAAAAAGACAAGAACATGCAAAACCTATGGCTCTGGTACCACTCGATACTTTTGGAATCCATGATCTTTTGCTTGTGGGCTCAGAATCAAGAACACCAACTTGTTGATGGTCCGATCTTGCAATTATCCTTGCTATATTCTCGATGTTACAATCACTTAAAATTCAGCAATGACAAATCACTAGGGGTGGGCACAAATCCCGCAAATCCCGGGCCCGTCCCGGTCTAGATGGGATTTTGAAGAAAAATAACGAATCCCGTCCTGGTCCCGTCTCGCAAAGATTATGCGGGACGGGACGCGGGACGATGATTTCTTATCCCGCAAATCCATTCCCGTTCCATATATATATATATATATATATATATATATATATATATATATATGCATAGTGTTTACAGTGTATATAATATATGTATATAGTGTATATATACTTGGTGTATATATATACACGGTATATGCTTATATACATATGTATATTTTGTGTTTACAGTGTGTATATTTTTTTTTGTTTACATTTACAGTGTATATAGTATATGCTCCGTAGTATATATGAATATACATATATATTTTCTGTTTATATATGAATATACACACTGTATAGTATGTTTATATACACTGTACATTTGTGGGTTATATATATATTTTCTGTTTATATATGAATATACACACTGTATAGTATGTTTATATACACTGTACATTTATGGAGGGAAGGCTTGACGATAGCGAGCAATTGCATCATCAATCCAAGCCTCCCTCTCTCTCTCTCTCTCCGTTTATCCTCAGCCTCTCGTTGTCGTTCTTCCTCAGCCTCTGTTTGTTGGAGAAGCCGAATCTGACGGCGCTGTCGAAACCTCTTATCTTCGTTCTTCGCTTGTTGTTGAAGCCAAAGGCAGCGCCTTTGAGCCTCCCCTTGTCGCTCTATAGCTTGTTGTTGTGGCAAAGCACGTCTCTGCAACTCTCGGCGACGTCTTTGTTGTGCAGCCTGTTCCAAAACAAAGAAATCATCCAAGGGATCAGGATCATCATCCCAATCACCCCAGATAGCGCAAACCATTGAATCAAATGATTAGGAACATCATGAAAAAAAAGAACTTGCGAAACCTTTGGCTCTGGTACCACTTGATACGTTTGGAATCCATAATCTTTCGCCTATGGGCTCGGAATCAAGAACACTAACTTGTTGATGGCCCGATCTTGCAATTATCCTTGCTATATTTTCGATGTTACAATCACTTACAATAAAGATTTGAACTATTGCGAAAGAAACGAAAATAAACAAATAAAAACTAAAGCAAAGAACACCAAAAGACTGTTATAGCGACGACTAATACATAGTAAAATTCAGCAAAGACAAAACACAGCAGTAGCACCGATGGGAATGTCGCGGGCGCAAGCACGCCACGGCTGCCTTCACTCTCAGTTGCGACGGTTCTGTGACTTTCAGCGAGGAATTCTGGGTTTGAGTTTGTGCAATTGCCGATTGAATTGGAGAGGGATATGTGTTTGGTGATTGCCGAGTGTATTAGAACATAAGGGATATTGAAAGCCTTTGGATTAGGAGATTGAAGAAACCTTTTAATCCTAAAAAGGTTCCTTAATATAATTTCCAATCTAATTTTTATTTAAAGATGAAAAGGATTTAATTAACAAAGGGTTGTCAATCCTTCCTTACAAAGGATAGAATTTGACTTCCTAAAATAACAATAAATGAACTCCTAGATAAATCCTAGATAAATATTCGTACTTATTGGCCAAGGAAAATATCTAAAGGGATAGTTCTACCTTTTCCCCTTTTATTCACCTAACTAAGTATTACTAAAAATAAGACATTCCAGAAATTGCTCCAACTAACATAATAGTAACTAAATATGGTGGTTCCCTCTGCTTCCTCTTGAGGACGACGCTCTTTGCCATGAATAGCCCTCGAATCGATCTTGAGAGCTTGCCTGGATCAAGATCATTGTTTGACTCACAGAATACCATCTTGATCCACATCATTCTCCCCTTTTTAGCTTTGATTCATCCTCGAATCGAGTCATTGATGATCGAAGGGGAAGGAACATCAACCTTCAGACGTGATGACGATGGAGGTTTAGGCAAAATAGGTTCTAGAAGATTTTTAGATATAGGAACCCCAAAAACAACCCCTTTAGGTATGATTGTTCAATGGATTTGATCTTCAATGGGAATAAGCTCAACAATCACCTCAACTTCAGCATTGACAACTTCATGAATGTTCTCAAGGGGTACAATAGCTAACTGAAGAGAACTTTCATAAATTACCTCATCTTCGTCAATAATTGAGACATCCATGTCAACCTACGTAGTACTACAGTCCACTTGAAGCACAGAATCCAAGGTCTTCTTAGAGGAATCTTGCAGAGTATTACCCACCGTTGGAAAGCTCGTCGAGTCAGCTTCGCAACAAGAGTCAGTTGACTTAATTCCGAGGTCGGAGTCAACGGGATACTTCGAAACAAAATCGTCGCGCTGTGCCTTTTTCTGGGCACAGCGCGACGATTTTCTTGCAAAGTGTTACCCACCAGTGGAAGAAAGGCTTGACGATAGCGAGCAATTGCGTCCTCAATCCAAGCCTCCCTCTCTCTCTCGGTTTATCCTCAGCCTCTTGTCGTCGTTCTTCCTCAGCCTCTGTTTGTTGGAGAAGCCGAATCTGACGACGTTGTCGACACCTCTTATCTTCGTTCTTCACTTGATGTTGAAGCCAAAGGCAGCGCCTTTGAGCCTCCCCTTGTCGCTCTGTAGCTTGTTGTTGTGGCAAAGCTCGTCTCTGCAACTCTCGGCGACATCATTGTTGTGCAGCCCATTCCAAAACAAAGAACTCATCGAATGGATCAGGATCATCATCCCAATCACCACATATAGCGCAAACCATTGAATCAAATGATTAGGAACATCATGAAAAAAAAGAACTTGCAAAACCTATGGCTCTCGTACCACTTGATACGTTTGGAATTCATGATCTTTCGCCTGTGGGCTCGGAATCAAGAACACTAACTTGATGATGGCTCGATCTTGCAATTATTCTTGCTATATTCTTGATGTTACAATCTCTTACAATAAAGATTTGAACTATTGCGAAAGAGACGAAAACAAACAAATAAAAACTAAAGCAAAGAACACCAAAAAATTGTTATAGCGACGACTAATACATAGTAAAATTCAGCAAAGACAAAACACAGCAGTAACAGCGATGGGAATGCCGCGGGCGCAGCAAGAAGCTGCGGGCACAGCACCGGGTGCAAGCATGAGTTGTCGCCTTCTCTCTCTGTTGCGACGGTTCTGTTACTTTCAGCGACGAATTCAGGGTTTGAGTTTGTGCAATTGCCGATTTAATTGGAGAGGGGTATGGGTTTGGTGATTGCCGAGTGTAGTACAACATGAGGGATATTGAAAGCCTTTGGATTGCGAGATGGAAGAAACCTTTTAATCCTAAAAAAGTTCCTCAATATAATTTCCAATCTAATTTTTATTGAATAATGAAAAGGGTTTAAATAACAAAGGGTTGTCAATCTTTCCATACAAAGGATAGAATTTGACTTCCTAAAATAATAATAAATAAACTCCTAGACAAATATTCCTACTTAGTTGCCAAGGAAAATATCTAAAGCGATAGTCTTTCCTTTTCCACTTTTTTTCACCTAACTAAGTATTACTAAAAATAAGACATTCCATAAATAGCTCCAACTAACCTAGGAGTTACTAAATATGGAAAGAACCTATAAAATAATAATAATAACAATAATAATAATTAAATAAATAAAATATATTTTCTTCAAACCTTGGTGGTGCCGTCTTCTTCCTCTTGAGGACGACGCTCTTTGCCATCAATAGCTCTCGAAACGATCTTGAGAGCTTGCTTGGATCAAGATCATTATTTGACCCACAGAAGGTCATCTTAATCCGCATCATTCTTCCCTTCTTAGCTTCGATTCGTCCTCAAATCGAGTCATTAATGATCGACATGGAAGGAACATCGACCTTTAGACATGATGACGATGGAGGTATGGGCAAAATAGGTGCCAAAAGATTGTTGAATGAACTTGATCTTCAATGGGAATAAGCTCAACAATCACCTGAACTTCAGCATTGACAACTTCATGAATGTTCTCAAGAGGTACAATAGCTAACTCAAGAGAAATTTCATCAATTACCTCATCTTCGTCAATAATTGAGACATTCATGTCAACATAGTCCACTTGAAGCAAAGATTTGAAGGTCTTTCTGGTGGAATCTTGCAGCGTGCCATCCATTGTTGGAAAGCTCGTGGAGTCAGCTTCGCAACAATACTGAGTTGACTCAATTCCGAGGTCGGAGTAAACGGGAAACTTCGAAACCAAAATCGTCGCGCTGTGCTGTTTTCTGGGCAACGATTTCGACCTCAACCTGCTGCGTTGTTGGTCTCAATATCCACGACCTCCTCGTTGGCGGAAGAAATAACAGCCTAGGAAGCCGGTGTGGAAGGTTGAGGAAAGGCTTGACGATAGCGACCAATGGCGTCCGCAATTGTTAGGAGGAAAATCAAGTATGAAATATAAATTTGAAATTCGACTCCTTGATCTCCGCAAATTAATTACAAGACTTCCTCCTGCTGTAGTAGAAGGTAGTCACGATCGATCCACGAGGAAGCGTGTCAGCGCCCGCCTTTTCAGTTCCAAAATCCTCTCGAATTCGACCAGAAGAGTCCTCGACGTCGACCAGTGTCCTCGACATCGACCACACAGTCGATCAGAAACTGTAACAGAAGCAAAAAGAAATGCAAACGAAGCAAAAACAAGCAAGTCGAGTAACACAGTGTATTCGACGTCGACTAGACCTACTCGGCGTCGAGTAGAATTCAGGCAATGTCGAGTGATTTGCAATGTAAAAACGTGACCTTTGCAATGACAGAAATAAAATAGAAGCAACCCGAAAATTGTGGGAAATTCAATAAACTAAAAGACTTCCAGAATCAGGGTTTCAACACCACAATGATAACCATGTAAAATAACACGTAAAGGCATAAAAAATCATGCTTTTCATCAAATAACTTTCGTTATTAACAAATAGGAATATAGAGGCTTTCGCATAAACCCTAATTGTTACTAACCCTTTTTCACATAATTAATCCGAGTTGCACTTAGATCACTTTCTCTTCAATAAAACAAACAAGGGACCACCTTCAACTTTCGCAAAAGAATCATGCTCATAGAGATAGAAGACGAATTGCATCAAAAGATTGTACCTTTATCGCATCACCTCACATGGCTACTGTCGGGCTCACCCCGACCCTAGAAGTTGGGTGACTACTCGCTCTTCATCATCAAGAAAGACATCAATAATAAAAGGGAACTAAATTGCATTAAATAAAATAAAAGAAAGCTTACAAGCTCTCTCTCTCTCTCTCTCTCTCTCTCTCTCTCTCTCTCTCTCTCTATACTATGAATTGTGTATGAAATTGAATTGAATAAAACTCAGCCCCTAAGGCTCTATTTATAGGCTTCATTCCCTAAATAATTAGGAAAGAAACTCTATCTATATCTATATCTATCTATCTAAATACTTAAATATTAAAATTGGAAATAAAGGAAATATATCTACAGGGAAACTAGGACTATGATGGATAAATCCATCTTGACTTGATAGATCTTGATGTGGATGGATAGAATTCCACATATCTTCTCTTACAAGCAATTCAATCTTCTCGGCACAACTTGATCTCGGACTCGGACTCGTCTGGATTGTACTCGACTTCGACTAGAGTTAGTCGACGTCAACTGGAACTTTTCCTTCTGGATTGCACTCGAGCTCGGGCACCTTCTGGACTCGACATGTGTACTCGACTTCGAGTAGGTGTACTTGACGTCGAGTAGCTCTGGGCTCCTCGAGTGGCTTTGCTCGACTTCGCATGAAATTCTGGCTTGGGATGTACTCGACTTCGACTAGAAGTGGTCGATGTTGAGTAGAATTGTTAGCTCTCAGCATTCTGCTCTGTTCTTCAAATGCACTTTTCCGAGTCCTCGTTTGTCAGATTGACGCAAATGAGTATGCGTTGGAAAGCTCTTTTCGAGGGCTACAGCTCTCATGAAGACATCAGAAATTGATTCAGAATGATCAATGGTGAAAACTGGGCTTTTCTCCAGCTGCACCATCCTTAGCTTCTTCGTGACTTTCCTTTAAGCTTCAAAGTGCGCCCGATTTCTGCGAAATATAACAAAAACTTGTGTAAACTACACAGAATCTGTACTATTTTAACCCAAATGTATGAAATGCATGCAGAAATCGATATAAAAGTTAATGTAAGACATGGCAAATTAGGCTCAAAACAAACACCCCATACTTAAGCTTGCTTGTCCTCAAGCAATACTTTTAATTGTCATACAGGGGAAGAAATCAAAACTCTCAACATCTTAGATTCATTGCCATATAACCCTGCACTCGATTACCATCCTCGAAAAGGTACTAGTGTCACAAATCCATGCATGTGCAAATAAAAAGCAACATCTACTCACAAAAGGAGGGTTATGCAAAAACAATTCATATGACAAAGCATTAATAATTAAGAGGACTTTAATTTAAGCTCAATAAGGAATAGATTGGTAAAAGGCTAAAGGTGTGCAATTTTCGGCCATGTCGTGCTAATGATCCGGGGAAATGGAGTACTTTCAAATTTTCATACTACATTCCTTCTTCCTTTGATTTCTCACCTTTCTCTCATCGCTCATTGCTTTTTTCAATATTATGCTTTTACCTCTCTAACCTCAGCACTGCCTTCTCGCAAGTTGCAAACATGGGTGTCATGAATGGCCTCGGATACTTAGTGCTTCGGACTCCTCACCTGTGTGTCCCATCTCGCTGAACTATTATCTCAATGAGCAGGGTCGATCTACCTTTTTCTCTTGAGATGATCGGATTTTCTTTCACTCATTAAATTTTCCATATATTTCAAACATTCCTACCAAACTCCATATATGACATATAACAACAACACAGACACCATATAACAATCTCCATAATGCGACATCATTCTCAACATAATCCCCGGATAGAAAATAAGGTAAAGAATGGGCAATATTTAGATCATGTGGAGCATAATATGAAATAAGACATAATATGGCTTTTGTGATGCATAAGCATAGGTATATGCTAGGTTATAACAATATGAGCATTATATGGAAATATAAAGTCCTCCATCCTTTTATCATGCAACATGTCAAAAGCAATTTCAAATTTTACCTCCTTTCATGGTTTTCAAGAAAATATGCACTTCATTGTGACTTCCCTTTACTAGGCAATTTCATGCTATATCTCTAATGAATCCAATTTTGCATCGTCGAGTTCAATAAAGCTTCCATGACACTTATCAAAATTTTCAATGGGGGTCATTTTTTTCAAACTTTGGAAAACATGCATGTAAGCACATAAATATATAATGAATTCCAAAATAGCCATGTATAAGCAATTCAAGAATTAAGCTTTAAATATGCACACATAAGGTCAAATAAAATCAAATATGCACAAAGTAAGCCCTTCCCCCACCCCATACTTAAACATTACAGTGTCCTCACTGTATAAAAAATAAAGGTAAAGAAAGAAACTCACTAGACAGATGTGCATGGCTTCAAAATCGAGTGTAAATGCCCTTCCTTGTCCCTGAAAAAATTAGAAGAGAAATACCAACAATAGAAAATAATCTCCAAAACCAAAAACAAAAGCAACAATGTGCAAAAACCCCAAAAAGGTAATTGTCTATTTAAACGCTCTAGACTTTATAGTCGCTAGACCGACTTCTCCATTAAGCTCAACGAGGCATTTGCAGGGCCCATGTAGTCTGGGCTTCAAACAAGACTCCAATTTTGTCCATCAGTTGTAGTCCTCTGGAATGGATCTTGTTCACAGTGAAGGGTCCCATATTCTTCTTGGTGAATTTGTTGGGAAACCAATTATCCTTTGATTTAGAGACATAGACCATGTCTCCTACCTCATAATCCTTTGGATCGTCATCAGAAACCCTGCACAATCGCACATACCAAGGCAAACCTTTCCCATGTATAGATAAATCTTTAATTGAAATAGGAGAAGAGATGTCCATACCTTGGCTTACCGTTGCGAAATCAACTTTTGGGACTTCAGGTTCTACTCGACGTCGAGTAGAAGTACTCGACGTCGAGTACATTCCTGTGTCTGGTGGACTGCTCGTCGAGGGGGAGGGAGTCGAGGAGGAAGGTGGTTGGTCGACGTCGAGTAGCCTACTCGACATTGAGTACTTCTTGGCCTCGGGTGGCTTACTCGATGCTGGTGAAGTCGATGGAGGGCTCGGGATCTGGTCGACGTTGACTAGAGTACTCGACGTCAAGTACTTCTAGTTGACATCGACCGTAAGTTATGTACCTAGCTGAGATAGATTTGACCTCTTCCATGGGACCTGTATGCCTTTCAGTTTTATTAAAGGAATACTCAGTTACCTCATCGCTGATGTTGAAAGTGAGTACTCCCTTCCTTACACTTATGTTGGCATCCATCGTCGCCAAGAAGGGCCTTCCTCGAATAATTGGACAAGCAGGGTCCCTTGCCATATCAATAACTAAGAAAACAACAGGGACAAAGAACTTACCTACTTGTACTGGCACATTGTCCACCACGCCTGTTGGGATGACCACCGTGTTGTTTTCCATATAAAGCTTAACATCCACAGGCTCTAGGGCACGTTGTCGCTCTAAAGCTTGTTGTTGTTGCAAAGCTCGTCTTTGTAACTCTCGGCGGCGTCTTTATTCTGCAGCCCGTTCCAAAGCAAAGAACTCATCCAAGGGACCAGGATCATCACCCAATCGCCCTAGATAGCGCAAACCATTGAATCAAATGATTAGGACCATCAAGAAAAAGACAAGAACTTGCGAAACCTACGGCTCTGGTACCACTTGATACTTTTGGAATCCATGATCTTTCGCTTGTGGGCTCGGAATCAAGAACACCAACTTGTTGATGGCCCAATCTTGCAATTATTCTTGCTATATTCTCGATGTTACAATCACTTAGAATAAGGATTTGAACTATTGCGAGAGAATCGAAAACACACAAATAAAAACTAAAGCAAAGAACAACAAAAGAATGTGATAGCGATGGCTAATACTTAGTAAAATTCAGCAAACACAAATCACAGTAGTAGCAGCGACGGGAATGTCGCAGGCACAGCAAGAAGCTTCAGGCGCAACACCGGGTGCAAGCACGCAGCTGCTGCCTTCTCTCTATGTTGCGACGGTTCTGTGACTTTCAGCGACAAATTCAGGGTTTGAGTTTGTACAATTGCCGATTGAATTGGAGAGGGGTATGGGTTTGGTGATTGCCGAGTGTAGTAGAAGATAAGGGATATTGAAAGCCTTTGGACTGGGAGATTGGTGAAACCTTTTAATCCTAAAAAGGTTCCTCAATATAATTTTCAATCTAATTTTTATTAAATGATGAAAAGGGTTTAAATAACAAAGGGTTGTCAATCTTTCCTTAAGAAGGATAGAATTTGACTTCCTAAAATAATAATAAATAAACTCCTAGATAAATCCTAGATAAATATTCCTACTTAGTGGCCAAGGAAAATATCTACATGGATAGTCTTTCCTTTTCCACTTTTATTCACCTAACTAAGTATTACTAAAAATACGACATTCCATAAATAGCTCCAACTAACCTAGGAGTTAATAAATATGGAAGCAACCTAAAAACTAATAATAATAACAATAATAATAATAATAATAATAATAATAATAATAATAATAATAATAATAATAATAATAATAACAATAATAACAATAATAATAATAATAATAATTAATTAATTAAATAAATAAAATATCTTTTCTTCAAATCATGGTGGTGCCTTCTTTTTCCTCTTGAGGACCATGCTCTTTGCCATCAATAGCCCTCGAATCGATCTAGAGAGCTTGCTTAGATCAAGATCATTGTTTGACCCATATAAGGCCATCTTGATCCGCATCATTCTCCCCTTCTTACATTCGATTCTTCCCCGAATTGAGTCATTGATGATTGACGAGGAAGGAACATCGACCTTCTAACATGATGACGATGGAGGTATGGGCAAAATAGGTGCAAAGATTTCGAGGTATAGGAACCCCAAAAACAACATCTTTAGGCATGATTGTTGAATGAACTTGATCTTCAATGGCAATAAGCTCAACAATCACCTAAACTTCAGCATTGACAACTTCAAGAATGTTCTAAAGAGGTACAATAGCTAACTCAAGAGAAATTTCATCAATTACCTCATCTTCGTCAATAATTGAGACATCTATGTCAACCTGCGCAACACTGCAGTCCTCTTGAAACACAGATTCGAAGGTCTTCCCGGGGGAATCTTGCAGCGTGTCACCCACCGTTGGAAAGCTCGTCGAGTCAGCGTCGCAACAAGACTTAGTTGACTCAATTCCGAGGTCGGAGTAAATGGGAAGGTGGAGGAAAGGCTTGACTCGTTGGTCTCAACATCCACGACCTCCTCTTTGGCGGAAGAAATAACAGCCTCGGACTCCGGTGTGGAAGTGATGGACGATTTTTAGTCGCATAAACCGTATCAAAATAAAACTCAAACATACAAACTAGTATAGCAAGCAAGTAAGAGGTCAATCCCACAGAGAATCAAGTATTTCTCAGCAATGTGTATTTACCAATTAGTAGAAAGGGGGTTTTGGTTAATTGAGATTGAAAAGAAAACAAAATAAAATAAAAACAAATAATGCAAAATAATTTAGAGAAGATCGCTCTACCTACAACTATCCACTTTATTTGGTTGAATTGATATTGTAACTTCCTCTTGTCCTTTTAGGTTTCGTATGAATGCCCTTGTCCTGACCTAATATAGTTACTAGTCCAATCAGTCCTAGAAACCCTTACCAATCAAACAGTCCCTAAAGAAGGATTTAACCCAATTGATAGCTTTAAGTTCAGAGATTAACCAAGGTATTTGCAGTCCCTAAAGAGGGATTTAACAACACATCCAACTTCCTACCCATCCAATTAGTTCAATCAGCCCTAAAGGGACAAGTTTGCTACTTGGGTTAAGGTTCGCAATCAGGAATCTACAAAACCCTAGCAATTGAATTGATCTAACAAGTTGGCCAGACAAGAAAGAACAAAACAATAAATCAATTAGCTCAAAGAAGTTGAAGCATTCAAATATAGGAAATAAGGAACAAGAATTAGAAACTCACAATTCAATCCAAATAAAGCTTCAAATCGCAAGTAGAACGAAGAGAGTTTAGGCGCCCATGGCGAACATCGCTCTCAATCTCCAACTAAAATTGTCTTGAATCCTAATCTAATGAATGAATGAGTAGAAGAGAAGTTCTTAAAATAACATAAAACTTGGCCTTTTAAAACATCAAAGTCGGCCATAAAAGAAATCAAAAGGTTCTAGGGTTTAATTTTAAGCAAAACGCAGCGTATAAACGCTGTCAGCAGATGCGGCGGCCGCCGCATGTATGCTGCGGCCGCAGCATCAGTATTCTTTTTGCAACGTCCCTTGCGGCGGCCGCTGCACACCATGCGGCGGCCGCTGCATTGGTCTTTCACGGAAAATCCGTCCTGAATCAGCTCTCGACGTCAACATGAAAGTTGTAGCTCTCTGAAAGAGCTTTCCAACGCATGGTCATAATAGTCGATCAGACAACCGAGGCCTCCAGAAAGTGCAAAACAAGTTCACCATGTCTGGCGACAACTTCTGCAGACTTGTTCTTCGTTTAGGTTCGCTTCTTCTTCTCAGGACCTCTTGAGATCTTCATGTAAGCTTCTTCGATCAACTAGACATTCTCATCCAATGCGTTGTCAACCCATTTATCCTTCTCGGATCCACAGTTACCTAAAATAATCAATAAAAACGTGTAGATTCCGACTCCACCAACATAGAAAGCAAATATGCAAATTCTACTTAAATCATGCATGATATGCATCTTAACTAAGCTAAATGCAACCTATTATGCCTACCTAAATGCATGCTATCAGGAAGATTGAGGAAAGGCTTGACGATAGCGAGCAATGGCGTCCGCTATCCATGCCTCCCTCTCTCGGCGTTTATCCTGAGCCTCTCATCGTCGTTCTTCCTCAGCCTTTCTTTGTTGGAGAAGCCGAATCTGACGGCGTTGTCGACACCTCCTATCTTCGATCTCCGCTTGATGTTGAAGCCAAAGTCGGCGCCTTTGAGCCTCCCGTTTTCGCTCTAAAGCTTATTGTTGTTGCAAAGCTCATCTCTGCAACTCTCAGCGGCGTCTTTGTTGTGCAGTCCTTTCCAAAGCAAAGAACTCATCATCCCAATCCCCCCCAGATAGCGCAAACCATTGAATCAAATGATTAGGAACATCAAGAAAAAGACAAGAACATGCAAAACCTATGGCTCTGGTACCACTTGATACGTTTGGAATCCATGATCTTTTGCCGGTGGGCTCAGAATCAAGAAAACCTACTTGTTGATGGTCCGATCTTGCAATTATCCTTGCTATATTCTCGATGTTACAATTACTTACAATTCAGCAAAGACAAATCACTAGGGGTGGGCACAAATCCCGCGAATCTCGGGCCCGTCCTGGTCCAGATGGGATTTTGAAGAAAAATAACGACTCCCGTCCTGGTCCCGTCTCGCAAAGATTATGCGGGACGGGACGCGGGACGATGATATCTTCACCGCTAATTTTTTCTATTTCCACCGCTAATCACCGCATAGGTATGCGGTGGTCTTAATCCACTTTTTTCCAGACTCACCGCATATACATGCGGTGGGTCCGTTGACCGTATACAAACCCACCGCATAGGTATACGGTGGGTTATGGCGACCGTATACATGCGGTCAGTTTGTAGGCAATTGAAAACGGTTTGTAGAAGTGATCCAAAACCGTCGCCATAACCCACCGCATACCTATGCGGTGGGTTATAGCGACGGTTTTGGACCGTTATGGCGATTGTTTTGACTGTTATAGCGACGGTTCAAACCTACCGTATACCTATGTGGTGGGTTATAGCGACGGTTTTGGACTGTTATGGCGACGGTTTTAGACATGTATACTTCTCGACCCACCGCAATATTTTGCGGTGACTCACCGCATAGGTATGCGGTGGGATCGTTGACTGTCATTAAACTCACCGCATACCTATGCGGTGATTAGCGGTGGAAATAGTAAAAATTAGCAGTGGAGATATCGTTTCCGATATATATATATATATATATATATATATATATATATATATATATATATATATATATATATATATGTATATATATATATATATGTATATATATATATATATATGTATATATATATATATATGTATATATATATATATATATGTATATATATGTATATATGTATATATGTATATATGTATATATGTATATATATGTATATATGTATATATGTATATATATGTATATATGTATATATGTATATATATGTATATATGTATATATGTATATATATGTATATATGTATATATGTATATATATGTATATATGTATATATGTATATATATGTATATATGTATATATGTGTGTATATTTATATGTGTGTGTGTATATATATATATATATATATACACACACACACATATAAATATACATACATATACATATACATATGTGTGTGTGTGTGTGTGTGTGTGTGTGTGTGTGTGTGTATATAGGGAAGCTTTAAAATGTAAAAACTCCTTAACGTGTAAAATCCGCTTAACGTGTAAAATTTTTTAAAACCGGATCCGTGCCCTCTTTTTTTTAAAAAAAACCGAACCGGGTTGTTAAAAAAAACTGAACCGCTTCTTCTTCCCATGCCTGAGCGCTCAAAAATTCTGGAAATGGCAGGACTTTGGAGGCGAGGCGGTGTCATCGAGCATGGCAGGAGACGGGGAATCGAGCATCGGACTAGCACAACATCTCAATCGCCGGAATCCTCGTCTTCACAATCGCCGGAATATTTGCAATCAGCGGAATCCTTGCAATTGTCGGAAGCCTCGCAATCGCCGGAATCGAGCATCGTGCATTGGTCAATTCGACAAGGCAGACGTGGAGCTTGCCGAAGTCCACTGCGCAACCGTCGTTTCTACAGAGAGGCTTACTGGTCGATGTGAGGAAGATGATGATGAAATTACAATTTTGACCCATATTTTCCCTTTCTTCTCAAATATGCCTTTATCTAAATTTAATAAATTACAAAATTATTCCGTAGTTTATAAACGCACAATATAATATTATATTTGCACAATTTAAAATTATATTTGCACAAAATAGTGTTTAAATTATTTAGATTGAGATTTAAAACCTAGGGTTTGATTTAGGAGTGGAATTAGGGGCTTTTTGCCAAAAGGAAAATTGATTAAAATTGATGATATGGTTGTGTTGTTGGGTTGATTTTGAGCTAATTTCATGTTCATATCATTGTCAAATTGTTTATGGATCATGAGCTAATTGAATTTTAGAATTTTATATTTCGATATGTTTTAGAATTTGGGGCTTTTTGCCAAAAGAAAAATTGACTGAAATTGATGATATGGTTGTGTTGTTGGGTTGATTTGGCGCTAATTTCATGTTCATAGCATTGTCAAATTGTTTATGGATCATGATCTAATTGAAGTTTGGAATTTTATATTGCGATATGCTTTAGAATTTGGGGTTTTTTGCCAACAGCCAAATTGACTGAAATTGATGATATGGTTGTGTTGTTGGGTTGATTTGGAGCTAATTTCATGTTTATAGCATTGTCAAATTGTTTGTGAATCATGAGCTAATTGAATTTTAGAATTTTATTACAATATGCTTTAGGTCGATTAGGTTCTTCTATTTTAGCATAAAAATCATAATTTAGCCTATTAGCTCAATTGGTAGAGCAAATCTTCGTTTGCACATAAGATGCGGGTTCAATTCCCACATAGGTTACATAATAGACAAGAGCGCAACAATCGCAAATTGTTAATCATGCACATTATAATCTAAGTTATGCACTTTTTAACCTTAATTATGCACATTTTAATCTTCTTTATGCACTTTAATTTTAAAAGCTTATACGTAGAAAAATCGATTTCAAACTCACATCTATCGACCTAAATTATCCGAGAGGTGAACCCAAACTCTCAAAAGTAAAAAAAAAAAACAAAATTAAAACATCGATTTCAAAAGCACATCTTTTGTCTTATTAATGCACATTATGATCTTAAATTTGCACAATTGTATTCTAAATCTGCACAATTATATCTTACTTTTGCACAATTGTAGTTTAAATTTGCGATTATTCATGCACATTATGATCTTACTTTTGCACAATTGTAGTTTAAATTTGCACAATTGTATCCTACTTTTGCACACTTGTATTCTAAATGTGCACATAACAATTTTATTTTTTTCACTTTATGTTCTTATATTTGCACTTTAAAGTTGCACAAATGCACTTCACAGTTGCACAAATGCACTTTACAGCTGCACAAATGCACTTCATAGCTGCACAATGCACTTCACAGCTGCACAAATGCACTTCATAGCTGCACAAAATGCACTTCACAGTTGCACAAATCCACATTATAATTTTATTTTTTCACCTTATACTATTCATGGAGAGAAACATACTCATCTCTTTGCCATTAAGGTGTTCGCTCGTAATGTTCTGTTCGACTCGGGAACATTGCTGCCGGTTGCTGCAGATGATAGTTTGATCATTGATGTAATTCAACTTGCACTGTGTATTCAATTAGCGCTGTAGCTTGAGCTGTAAAGAACCTTCAGCTGACGAATAAACCAATGTGTAGTGAAAATAAAGACAAGTGTTGAGTTCCGTTATTTGGTAGGGTCAGTTTCAGAATTTTGAAAGGACCAAATGTAACATCTAATTTACCAAATGGGAGTATAAACAGTAAACTGCATAGATGAGGGAGATTAACACAATGTTCATACACTGCATTGGAATTAAAAACACTTCTATTAACTCAACATCAAACTGCATCTACATCTGACCACAACATGTTAATTACAAATTTAAAGCATTCAAATATAAAATGCAACCATTCACACCATTTTCATTCAAGCAAGTAATATACACTAGCTGCTGCAGAAGCCCCATCAGTACAACCTTAACTTTTCTGGAAATTCAACTTTCTCATGAAGATGGCCAAAAGGGAAGCGAAGGCAAGAGGAAACGCAATCAGGATAGCAGCCACGAGACCCAGCTGATTGCGGTGAAACCCAAAGTAGTCTCTCAAGAAACCAGCAACTGTGTTGGTCTGACCAAACACGTTGATTGGAGTCTCTATGCCTCCATACTGCGAAGAAAGCATACCGTAGAGTGTCTAGGATGTTGGGCACAAATAATATAGCCAGATCCACCATCCGGGAACACGCTGCAAGAACAAAGAATGTATACACTAATGAGTAATCTGAATACCAGCCATCCACAAGAGGCAAAAGAGCATACTTCAATGTTCAAACGCAGCTTACAGGTCTAGGAATCAGAAAGCCGGCAATTGGCCCCTAAAACTAAGACTATAGGCTTTTCAGGGCACTTGCAAACAAAAGCTAATACTTGAATATATATTACTAAATATACAAGACATTACAGAAGTAGCAAACAGACAAAAGCAAAACATTTGAAAAATCTGCTTTAACCCGGTTCTGTCAACAGCTCATGCACCAGCTTGGCCAGCAAGTTGTCGTTTCCATGCATATGCAACAACTGCACCATCTGGACAAACCAAAGCCATGTGGAGGCCCCATGAATTACTTCTTGATCGAAGAGCATCACTCAAAACACCAGACTCTTCAAGTTGCCGCCCTGAAATATTTGTTTGGAAAACAATGTCACCCATCCACATTTTTGTAATTGATCTAATCAAACAAGATTGGGCAAGTTTTTAAAAAAAATGATCTACCTCAAACATCAAAATTTATTAAAAAAGAATGACATAACACAAATGCTGAATCATGACAATCTATACAATTTGCCGTTTCTAATAGCTTGTTTATTTGCCCTAGGGGATGACTCAACCCATAATTATTTTGTTTCCTTATGCATCCCATTAGTTCCATACATATAAATGAGAATGCTTTTGCTTCAAGATCAAAACAAAAGGGATGTCAACAAAATATGTTGTAAAACGAAATCTTTCTTAGGAGCACAAATTTCAGTTCATATCCATAGAGAATCAGGATTATATGAAAATGGCCATCACAGACCAAAAAAAAAAAAGGCAAGTAAATTGCAGAGTAGAGATATGAACAAAATTTACAAAATCTATGCAAGACTTTCCAAGACTCGAACTCTTATATTCAGGAATACTTTGTCTTCAAACGAAAAATGATAGTAACACAAAAGAGGAGCCTAATTTCATCCATACATCAACTCAATTTAGATGAAAGTGAATTCCTTTACAAACCCATTTCCTTTTAAAAAGACTACATAGGAATTAAGGCCTTCAAAGGGATCACAAACACACATCCTTCTCTCAATGTCATCCAGACAGGACACATGGATTCCAACTCTCAAAAACATATACTTTTCTAATGAATGCAGAGCAGAGATTGGATCCCAGAATTAATGCAGAATTGCAGACCAACAAAATTTTCCATTTCCTATAGCTTTCAACTCATAAGGTGCCCTTCCAGAGTACAAATTATCAGTGGCAATCAGTCAATCACTTCTTAAGCCTGGATACTACATGAACAACGATTTTCTATACTCAGCTATGCCCTTCCATATTCTTATTCCTGAAAAACCTCCACATGAACTCCTAAATGCTTCATGAACAAAATGGAAGAACTATTTTTTTTTTAAAAGCCAAGTCACTCACCAGCAATTAGTGAGGTCAGCACACAGTCCTCTAGAGGATGATAAGGAAAAAAAACTCTAGCAAAAACATACTCAATGAAAGCCTCATAGAAAACACACAGTCAAGTACAAAAGATTGATGGACACATACATGAAAATACATATATATGCTAGAAAGCCACAACATCGCCATGTAATTGGCAACAATATTCATTTTATCAAACACCTAGTAGGCATGGATTTAACCATAACTCAATCTCGATTTCTCTCCTAGGCATTTTATCAAACACCTAGAAGGCATGGATTTACCCCATCTCAATCTCAATTTCAAATCCACAAATCTCAATCTCAATCCAATTTCCATCCATCAAAATTCATAAATTCAATATAAAAAAATTCAATCCATTGATTAAATAATTCAGAAGCACAAAAACACGATCTGGATCACTAATTAGAAGATGAAGGAACAGATACCAATTTCAGAACCCTAATTAGAAGACGAAATCGACGATTGATTGATAGAAGAGGGCCAAAAGAGAAGCAACAAATGAACCTGAGAGCCCTAATTGAACGAAGACGGAGAAGAGAGGTCGGATGTCCGTCGACTGTTACTTCTCCCGCTCCGAGATGTCCGCCGCCGAGCAACTCGTGCAGCTGAGCGACCACAACGACGCCACCTGCAACACCGTCTCCGCCAGAGGTTTTGACGCCGATGACGACAGCCAGGGAAGGGGCGAGATTTGTCCCTCTTCTCGCTCCGCTGCGAAGGTCGAAGACTGATGGCCAGGGAAGATCAACAAGCCGCTTTCTCAGATTGAAGAAGCTGAACAAAAGAGATGGGTCAAATTGGGCCTTTTTTTTTGGGTTAAATCAGCCCGGCCGTGTGTTAAATCCACTAAAAGACAAAATTTTACACCTTAAGCCAATTTTACACGTTAAGAACTTTTTACATTTGAAGCAAACCCTATATATATAAATATATATATATATATATATATATATATATATATATATATATACATATATATTTGCATAGTGTTTACAGTGTATATAATATATGTATATAGTGTATATATACTTGGTGTATATATATACACGGTATATGTTTATATACATATATATATTTTTGTTTACAGTGTGTATATTTTTTTTTTGTTTACATTTACAGTGTATATAGGATATGCTCCGCAGTATATATTAATATACATATATATTTTGTGTTTATATATGAATATACACACTGTATAGTATGTTTACATACACTGTATATTTGTGGGTTATATATATATTTTGTGTAATGATATGTGAAATGTGTTTATGTGTATATATATTGTTGTGAGCCTAATTCGCCATGTTTTACAGTTACTTTTATATCGTTTTATGCATACATTTCATGCATTTGGGTTAGAATAATACAGAATCTGTGTAGTTTACACTTATTTGCAATATATGGAGGTCTACACAAGTTTTGGTTATATTTCGCAGAAATCGGACGCACTTTGGAGCTTAAAGGAAACTCATGGAGAGGCTAAGAATAGTGCAGCTGGAGAAAATGCCATTTTTCACCATTCTTTGTTCTGAATCAAGCTTTGATGTCTTCATGAAAGTTGTAGCCCTTGAAAAGAGCTTTCCAACGCATGGTCATATGCGTCAATCCGACAAACGAGGACTCGGGAAAGTGCGTTTTAAGAACAGAGCAGAAAGCTGAGAGAACTCTACTCGATCTCGAGTACATCTACTCGATCTCGACAAAGGCTGTCCGAGCACACCTGGTCGAGCAGAGCTGATCGAGGACACTGAGTCAGAGACAACCCAACTCCCGGAACCCTACTCGATCTCGAGTACCACTTGTCGAGATCGACTACACCTCAGTGGCAAGTCCGGAGTCGACGAGTTGTGACAAGTCGAGAAGCCAAAGACGGAGACGCCGAGCCAACTCCACTCGATCTCGAGTACAGCTAGTCGAGATCGAGGACCAGCACCGCGTCTGTCCGAGTCCATGCCAAGGAGGAGTCCGCGACCACACCAGGCCACACATCCTCAACCACACCCAACTCGATCTCGAGGAGAATTAGTCGAGATCGAGAAGCCAAGGAGCACCAGTCCGAGCCTGTCGAGCAGAGCCACCCGAGAAGCCCAAGTCGACGACCATCTCTACTCGAGATCGACGAGCCCTAGTCGAGATCGACGAGCCGCGTCCTGAAACCGCGTTACGCGCCTTGAGCTGTCTGTGTCGAGCTGGGAATCCTTGGGGCCGAAGGAAGCCAAGTCTATCCGGTTTCATCAAGTTCTATCCTTGGAAGAGAAGATCTATCAACAAGAAGACATCTTACCTATTTTAGATTTATTTTTTCCTTTTAGATTTAATTCCTAAATTGCTTTTATTTATCTTTTAAAGTTTTAGATATAATTTTAGATATAGATAGATATATTCTGTCCTTGAATAGCAAGGAATAGAAGGCTATAAATAAAGCCCTAGGGGCTGGTTTTTCATTCATTCAATTTCAGAGAGAACAAGTAAGTAGTTACATAGAGAAAGAGAGAGTTTGTGGCAAGCAAGGTGGAAAGGCGAAAGCGGATTTGTCTTGTTGGTTGTAAGCTTTCTCTATTTGATTTAATGCAAGTTAGTTTCTTTTGTTATTTAATGTCTTTCTTGATGATGAAGAGTGAGTAGTCCACCCACTTCTGGGGCTGGGGTGAGCCTAACGGTGGCCATGTGCGGTGATGCGGTAAAGGTACAATCTTGTTATGCAATTCGTCTTCTATCCCTATGAGCATGATTCTTTTGCGAGAGTTGAAGGTGATCCTTGTTTGTGTTATTGAAGTGAAAGTGATCTTAATACAACTTGGGTTAATTATGTGAAAAGGGTTAGTAACAATTAGGGTTTATGCGAAAGCCTCTATATGCCTATTTGTTAGTAACGAAAGTTATTTTGATGGAAAGCATGATCTTTTATGCCTTTATGTGTTACTTTGCATGGTTATCGTTGTGGTGTTGATACCCTGGCTTTGGAAGTCTTTCATAAATTGAGTTTATTTCTGTCGAAATTCTGAAATCTGCTTCGAATCTGGAATTTATATTTTCTGCATTTTTAGTCGATACAGAGGAGGGGCTTGTCGAGATCGAGTAGACCTCAGTCGATCTCGAGTTAGCTCTTGTCTACGTCGAGTTGAGTTTTCTTTTCTGTTTTCGATTCTCCAATTTCTGTTTTTACTATTTCTAGTCGATCTCGAGTAGCATCTTGTCGAGATCAAGTACTGTGTTATCTGAGTCGAGTTTCTGTCGTCGATTTTCAGTTTCTATCTCTGCTGTTGTTAGTCGATCTCGAGTACTGTGCTTGTTGAGATCGAGTAGCTTCTGTCTTTGCTTTTATTTCTTGCTTTCGTTTGTTATTTCTGTCTTTCTTTCTTTGTTCCTTTGTTTCTGTCTTCTGTTTGCTTTTCTGTGAGATTTATAGCTGCCTAGGATCCGCTGACACGCTTCCTCGTGGATTCGATCCTGACTTTCTCTTACTACATTGGAGGAGTCTTGTAATTATTTGCGTGGGCCTAAATCTGGTTTGATCTATTTTGTTATATTTCATACTTGATTTCCTCCTCACAACATATATATATATATATAAGAAATATCATAAAATATAAAAAATATTCTAAAGCTATATATATATATATATGTTACGTCTTTGAAAACCGCAAAATATATTGAAATTTTATATTTTTTTTATAATGTTTTGAATTGAGGGACAGTGCTCGTCCCGTCCCAGTCCGGTCCGGTCCCGTGAGTAACAAGGCTCGCACGGGATTAAAAAAAATGGCGAATCCCATCACGTCTCGTCCCGCGCCCACCCTTACAAATCGCAGCAGTAGTAGCGACGGGAATGCCGCAGGCGCAGTTAGAAGCTGCAGGCGTAGCACCGGGTGCAAGCACGTAGCTTCTGCCTTCTCTCTATGTTAAGACGGTTCTGTGACTTTCAGCGACGAATTCTGGGATTGAGTTTGTGCAATTCCCGATTAAATTGGAGAGGGGTATGGGTTTAGTGATTGGCGAGTGTAGTAGAACATAAGGGATATTGAAGCCTTTACATTGGGAGATTGAAGAAACATTTTAATCCTAAAAAGGTTCCTTAATATAATTTCCAAATTAATTTTTATTGAAGGATGAAAAGGGTTTAAATAACAAAGAGTTGTCAATCCTTCCTTACAAAGGATAGAATTTGACTTCCTAAAATAATTATAAATAAACTCCTAGATAATTCCTAGATAAATATTCTTACTTAGTGGTCAAAGAAAATATCTAAAGGGATATACTTTCCTTCTCCATTTTTATTCACCTAACTAAGTATTACTAAAAATAAGACATTCCATAAATAACTCCAACTAACATAGGAGTTACTAAATATGGAAAGAACCTAAAAACTAATAATAATAATAATAATTATTTAATTAAATAAAATATCTTTTCTTCAAACCATGGTGGTTCCTTCTTCTATCTCTTGAGAACGACGCTCTTTGCCATCAATAGCCCTCGAATCGATCTAGAGAGCTTGTCTGGATCAAGTTCATTGTTTGACCCACAGAAGGTCATCTTGATCCGCATCATTCTCCCCTTCTTAGCTTCGATTCGTCCTCCAAACGAGTCATTGATGATCGAAGGGGAAGGAACATCAATCTTTAGAGATGATGACGATGGAGGTATGGGCAAAATAGGTGCCAGAAGACTTCGAGGTACAGAAACCCCAAAAACAACACCTTTAGGCATGATTGTTGAATGGACATGACCTTCAATGGGAATAAGCTCCAAAATCACCTCAACTTCAGCATTGACAACTTCATGAATGTTCTCAATAGGTACAATAGCTAACTCAAGAGAAATTTCATCAATTACCTCATCTTCGTCAATAAATGAGACATCCATGTCAACCAGTGCAGCACTGCAGTCCACTTAGAGCACTGACTCGAAGGCCTTATTGGGGGATTCTTGCTGCATGTTACCCACCGTTAGAAAGCTCGTCGAGTCAGCTTCGCAACAAGACTGAGTTGACTCCATTCCGAGGTCGGAGTCAACGGGAAACTTCGAAACAAAATCGTCACGCTGTGCTGTTTTCTGGGCAACGATTTCGACCTCAAACTGGGCTGCGTCGTTGGTCCCAATATCCACAACCTCCTCATTGGCGGAAGAAATAACAGCCTCGGAAGACGGTGTGGAAGGTGGAGGAAAGGCTTGACGATAGCGAGCAATGGCGTCCACAATCCAAGCCTCCCTCTTTCGGCGTTTATTTGCAACCTCTCATCGTCGTTCTTCCTCAGCCTCTCTTTGTTGGAGAAGCCGAATCTGACGGCGTTGTCGACACCTCTTATCTTTGATCTCCGCTTGATGTTGAAGCCAAAGGCGGCGCCTTTGAGCCTCTCGTTGTCCCTATAAAGCTTGTTGCCGTTGCAAAGCTCGTCTCTGCAACTCTCTGCAGCGTCTTCGTTGTGCAACCCGTTCCAAAGTAAAGAACTCATCCAAGGGATCGGGATCATCATCTCAATCACCCCAGATAGTGCAAACCATTGATCCAAATGATTAGTAACATCAAGGAAAAGATAAGAACTTACGAAACCTACGTCTGTGGTACCACTTGATACGTTTGGAATCCATGATCTTTCGCTTGTGGGCTCGGAATCAAGAACACCAACTTGTTGATGGCCCGATCTTGCAATTATCCTTTCTATATTCTCAATGTTACAATCACTTACAATAAAGATTTGAACTATTGCGAATGAAACGAAAACAAACAAATAAAAACTAATGCAAAGAACACCACAAGACTGTTATAGGGACGACTAATACTTAGTCAAATTCAGCAAAGACAAAACACAGCAGTAGCAACGATGACAATAGTCGATTGAATTGGAGAGGTTTATGGGTTTGATGATTGCCGAGTGTAGTAGAACATAAGGGATATTGAAAGCCTTTGAATTGGGAAATTGAAGAAACCATTTAATCCTAAAAAGGTTCCTCAATATAATTTTCAAACTAATTTTTTTGAATGATGAAAAGGGTTTAAATAACAAAGGGTTGTAATAACAAAGGGTTGTCAATCCTTCCTTACAAAAGATAGAATTTGACTTCCTAAAATAATAATAAATAAACTCCTAAATAAATCCTAGATAAATATTCATACTCAGTGGCCAAGGAAAATATCTAAAGAGATAGACTTTCTTTTTCCACTTTCATTCACCTAACTAAGTATTATTAAAAATAAGACATTCCAGAAATAGCTCAAACGAACATAAGAGTTACTAAATATGGAAAGAACCTAAAAATTAATAATGGTAATAATAATAATAATTAAATAAATAAAATATCTTTTCTTCAAACCGTGGTGGTGCCTTCTTCTTCCTCTTGAGAACGACGCTCTTTGCCATCAATAGCCCTCGAATCGATCTTGAGAGCTTGCCTGGATCAAGATCATTGTTTGACCCACAGAAGACCATCTTGATCCGCATCATTCTTCCCTTCTTAGCTTCGATTTGTCCAAGAATCGAGTCATTGATGATCGACGGGGAAGGAACATCAACCTTCAGACATGATGACGATGGAGGCATTGGCAAAATAGGTCCCAGAAGATTTTGAGGTATAGGAACACCAAAAACAACACATTTAGGCATGATTTTTGAATGGACATGACCTTCAATGGGAATAAGATCAACAATCACCTGAACTTCAGCATTGACAACTTCAAGAATGTTCTCAAGAGGTACAATAGATAACTCAAGAGAAATTTTATCAATTAACTCATCTTCGTCAATAATTGAGACATCCATGTCAACCAGTGCTGCACTGCAGTCCACTTAAATCACTGATTCGAAGGTCTTATTGGGTGATTTTTTCAGCGTGTCAGCATGTGACCTACCGTTAGACAGCTCGTCGAGTCAGCATTGCAACAAGACTGAGTTGACTCAATTCCGAGGTCGGAGTCAACGGGAAACTTCGAAACAAAATCATCACGCTGTGCTGTTTTCTGGGCAACGATTTCGACCTCAACCTGGGCTGCGTCGTTGGTCCCAATATCCACGACCTCCTCGTTGGTGGAAGAAATAACAGCCTCGGAAGCCGGTGTGGAAGGTCTAGGAAATGCTTGACGATAGCGAGCAATGGCGTCCGCAATCCAAGCCTCTCTCTTTCGACGTTTATCTGCAGCCTCTCGTCATCGTTCTTCCTCATCCTCTCTTTGTTGGAGAAGCCGAATATGACGACGTTGTCGACACCTCTTATCTTCGATCTTCGCTTGATGTTGAAGCCAAAGGCGGCGCCTTTGAGCCTCTCGTTATCGCTCTAAAGTTCAAGGAGGCATTTGTAGGGCCCATGTAGTCTGGAATTCAAACAAGACTCCATTTTTGTCCATCAGCTATAGTCCTCCTGAATGGATCTTGTTCACAGTGAAGGGTCCCATCTTCTTCTTGGTGAATTTATTGGGAAACCAATTATCCTTTGATTTAGAGTGTAGACCATGTCTCCTACCTCATAATCCTTTGGATCGTCATCAGAAACCCTGCACAATCGCACATACCAAGGCAAACTTCTCCCATGTATAGATAAATCTTTAATTGAAATAGGAGAAGAGATATCCATACCTTGGCTTACCTTTGCGAAATCAACTTTTGGGATCTCATTTTCTACTTGACGTCGAGTAGAAGTACTCGACGTCGAGTACATTCCTGCGTCTGGTGGACTGCTCGTCGAGGAGGAAGACGGTTGGTCGACGTCGAGTAGCCTACTCGACGTCGAGTACTTCTCGGCCTTGGGTGGCTTACTCGATGCTGGCGTAGTTGATGGAGAGCTCGGTGGTCGACGTCGACTAGAGTACTCGACGTCAAGTACTTCTAGTCGACATCGACCCCATACTTAGAACCTCACAACGATTCTGAATAAAAATTAGTCGACATCGACTAACCTTGGTCGACGTCGAGTAGATCGTATGTCTCCTCATTTAGAATTGCCCTGATCTCCTCCACTTGGGCTTCCATAGCTCGCTTCTCTAGCTCCTCGGGGGTCATATTTCTTACCTTAGGTTCCCCGCAAGTTATGTACCTAGCTGAGATAGATTTGACCTCTTCCATGGGACCTGTATGCCTTTCAGTTTTATTAAAGGAATATTCAATTACCTCATCGTTGATGTTGAAAGTGAGTACTCCCTTCCTTACGCTTATGTTGGCATCCACCGTCGCCAAGAAGGTCCTTCCTTGAATAATTGGACAAGCAGGGTCCTCTGCCATATCAATAACTATGAAATCAGCAGGGACAAAGAACTTACCTACTTGTACTGGCACATTGTCCACCACGCCTGTTGGGATGACCACCGTGTTGTTTTCCATATTAAGCTTAACATCCACAAGCTCTAGGGCACGTTGTCGCTCTAAAGCTTGTTGTTATTGCAAAGCTCGTCTTTGTAACTCTCGGCGACGTCTTTGTTGTGCAGCCCGTTCCAAAGCAAAGAACTCATCCAAGGGATCAGGATCATCATCCCAATCGCCCTAGATAGCGCAAACCATTGACTCAAATAATTAGGAACATCAAGAAAAAGACAAGAACTTGTGAAACCTACGGCTCTGGTACCACTTGATACTTTTGGAATCCATGATCTTTCGCTTGTGGGCTCGGAATCAAGAACATCAACTTGTTGATGGCCCGATCTTGCAATTATTCTTGCTATATTATCGATGTTACAATCACTTAGAATAAGGATTTGAACTATTCCGAAAGAATCGAAAACACACAAATAAAAACTAAAGCAAAGAACAACAAAAGTCTATTATAGCGACGGCTAATACTTGGTAAAATTCAGCAAACACAAATCACAGTAGTAGCAGCGACGGGAATGTCGCAGGCACAACAAGAAGCTTCGGGCGCAGCACCGGGTGCAAGCACGCAGCTGCTGCCTTCTCTTCATGTTGCGACGGTTCTGTGACTTTGAACGACAAATTCAGGGTTTGAGTTTGTACAATTGCCGATTGAATTGGAGAGGGGTATGGGTTTGGTGATTGCCGAGTGTAGTAGAAGATAAGGGATATTGAAAGCCTTTGGATTGGGAGATTGATGAAACCTTTTAATCCTAAAAAGGTTCCTCAATATAATTTTCAATCTAATTTTTGTTGAATGATGAAAAGGGTTTTAAATAACAAAGGGTTGTCAATCTTTCCTTACGAAGGATAGAATTTGACTTCCTAAAATAATAATAAATAAACTCCTAGATAAATCCTAGATAAATATTCCTACTCATGGCCAAGGAAAATATCTACATGGATAATTTTTCCTTTTCCACTTTTATTCACCAAACTAAGTATTACTAAAAATACGACATTCCATAAATAGCTCCAACTAACCTAGGAGTTAATAAATATGGAAGCAACCTAAAAACTAATAATAATAATAATAATAATAATAATAATAATAATAATAATAATAATAATAATAATAATAATAATAATAATAATTAAATAATTAAATAATTAAATAAATAAAATATCTTTTCTTCAAATCATGGTGGTGCCTTCTTTTTCCTCTTGAGCACCATGCTCTTTGCCATCAATAGCCCTCGAATCGATCTTGATCCGCATCATTCTCCCCTTCTTACCTTCGATTCTTCCCCGAATTGAGTCATTGATGATCGACGAGGAAGGAACATCGACCTTATGACATGATGACGATGGAGGTATGGGCAAAATTGGTGCAAAGATTTCGAGGTATAGGAACCCCAAAAACAGCACCTTTAGGCATGATTGTTGAATGGACTTGATCTTCAATGGCAATAAACTCAACAATCACCTCAACTTCAGCATTGACAACTTCAAGAATGTTCTCAAGAGGTACAATAGCTAACTCAAGAGAAATTTCATCAATTACCTCATCTTCGTCAATAATTGAGACATCTATGTCAATCTTGCAGCGTTTCATCTACCGTTGGAAAGCTCATCGAGTCAGCGTCGCAACAAGACTGAGTTGACTCAATTCCGAGGTCGGAGTAAATGGGTAGGTGGAGGAAAGGTGGAGGAAAGGCTTGACTCGTTGGTCTCAACATCCACGACCTCCTCTTTGGCGGAAGAAATAATAGCCTCGGACTCCGGTGTGGAAGGTTGAGGAAAGGCTTGATGATAGCGAGCAATGGCGTCCGCTATCCATGCCTCCCCCTCTCGGCGTTTATCCTCAGCCTCTCGTCGTCGTTCTTCCTTAGCCTCTCTTTGTTGGAGAAGCCGACTCTGACGGCGTTGTCTACACCTCCCATCTTCGATTTTCGCTTGATGTTGAAGCCAAAGGCGGCGCCTTTGAGCCTACCGTTGTCGCTCTAAAGCTTGTTGTTGTTGCAAAGCTTGTCTCTGCAACTCTCGGCGACGTCTTTGTTGTGCAGTCCATTCCAAAGCAAAGAACTCATCATCCCAATCGCCGCAGATAGCGCAAACAATTGAATCAAATGATTAGGAACATCAAGAAAAAGACAAGAACATGCAAAACCTACGGCTCTGGTACCACTTGATACGTTTGGAATCCATGATCTTTTGCCTGTGGGCTCAGAATCAAGAACACCTACTTGTTGATGGTCCGATCTTGCAATTATCCTTGCTATATTCTCGATGTTATAATCACTCAAAATTCAGCAAAGACAAATCACTAGGGGTGGGCACAAATCCCGCAAATCCAGGGCCCGTCCCGGTCCCGGTGGGATTTTAAAGAAAAATAACGAATCCCGTCCTAGTCCCGTCCCGCAAAGATTATGCGGGACGGGACGCGGGACGATGATTTCTTATCCGCAAATCCAGTCCCATCCCATATATATATATATATATATATATATATATATATATTGTAAAACCTAGATTCGTCTAGAAATCGGTTTTGGATAGCGGAAGCGTAATAGATCGAAAGCGATAACGAAAGATCAAATGAAGAATCACAAGCAATCGAAAACTCAAGCAGTTTTACGTGGTTCGGTATAAAACCTACATCCACGGGGCCTCAAGAGTTCGCCGAATCCACTATAAGAGAGTTCGTACAAGGGATGATACAAGCAATGAAAGCAAGCAACCCTAATCTAACATGCATGTGAATCAGAGGTACAAGGAAGAAGAAGAAATTCCCCTGTATGGGATAAAACCAGAAGATCGATACACAAATCGATCTCTAGAACCCGAAATCTCAGAAGACGAGGAGAGCGGCCACCCAGGAGGACGCCGGAGCTCGATCCACCTTCCAGAGAAGCCACCAGCAACCTTTCTTCTCCGAGCGCTCAAGAACCGACGGCTAGAGAAGGAGAGAAAGCTCCAAACCCTAGAAACCCTAATCGGAGAAAAGAGAGCGTTTGTGAGGAGAGAGAAGATAGAAGCTGAAGTGTCCAGCTCTCAAGAGAAAGCGACGCTTTATAGCTAGGTCAAGAGCCAACACCAAAACGCAGCGCTCCACATAAAGAGAGGTAGGTCAGGCTCCGCGTCCCTGGGCTCTGGGCTACCAGCTCATCCGAGCTTCAAGGTCTTTGGGCCAGTAATGGGCTAAGAGCCCAATACCAGTTTATGTCTTGTTCTTCCAACATACCTTATACAAGATATATGTATATAGTATAGTTTATACATATATATGTTTAACTCCGCTATAGTATAGTCTCGTTAGAGGATCAAGCCCATAAAAGGCTCAATACGACTCAGTCGAGACGTATAACTATAGTGCAACATATATGTATAATATATACTATAATATACCTGTATAATCATCATACACACATACATGTCCAAACAAACATATAAAACAATATTACATGCCAAAGGAAAAAACTTAGGAATGTAAACACATATCATTACAAACACCCCTCTACTTTTCTAAGTCTTGCACTGGGCAGACTCAGACTCAACATGTAAGTGGAATCTTCATGGCCAGGTCCGTCCTCAACCCAAGCAAACATCACACATAGAGATCACTCAAGTTTCTCCAAGTGGAGGAAGTTCCTGCAAAACACAAATTTATCATGAGGGACAATTTTAGTGCCAAAATCTGCAGGATTAAGTCTACCATCAATTTTCTTAACATGAATAATGTTATCTTCAGCTTTTTCACGAATGAAATGGTATCTAACATCAATATGTTTAGTACGCTCATGGTACATGGGATCTGTACACAAATATAGAGCACTTTGGCTATCTATATGCGGCACAGATGTATAATGCTTTAATTCCATTTCTTTCAAAATACCCTGCAGCCAGATAGCCTCTTTACAGGCCTCTGTAGCTGCAATGTATTCAGCTTCAGTGGAAGATAATGCAACTATAGTCTGTTGTTGGGACTTCCAGGAAATACAATTACCTGCCCATGTATAAACATAGGAAGTAATAGATTTCCTAGTGTCCTTGTTACTAGCATAGTCAGCATCAACAAAGCCATGTAATTCAGATGCAGAAGTATGCTCAGAATACAGCAGTGATAGATTAACAGAGCCAAGCAAGTATCTCAACAAGTATTTCATGGATAACCAGTGCTTCTCAGAAGAATTAGACATAAATCTACTTAGAGTACTGATAGCAAATGCCAGATCAGGCCTAGTACAGATCATAGAGTACATAACAGACCCAACAGCAGCATCATATGGTATAGACTTCATATTTTTCATCTCAATAGCAGACAAAACATCTTTAGACTTAGTCAAATCAAGATGAGGACCTAAGGGAATGTTATTCACTTTGGCACCAGAAATATGAAATCTATCAAGCACCTTATGAATGTAATCACATTGATGCAACCATAATTTTTTATGCTTTCTATCTCTAAGAATGGACATTCCTAAAATTTTCTTAGCAACACCCAAATCTTTCATGTCAAAATGCTTCTGCAAGTTCTTTTTAATATCTAAGATGCACTCTTTAGATTTAGAAATCAAAAGAATATCATCAACATATAAAAGCACATAAGCAGCAGGACCATGTCTTTTAACACCTTTAAAATACAAGCATGTATCAAACTTAGTTCTTTTAAACCCTAAACTGAATCTGATACATCTATCAAACTTAATGTTCCATTGTCTAGGAGACTGTTTAAAACCATAGATAGATTTATTCAGCAGGCAAGCATAGTTAGGATGCACAGAATCAACAAAGCCTTTAGACTGTCTCATGTATATAGTCTCATCCCAATCACCATGCAAGAAAGCAGTTTTAACATCCATTTGCTCAAGTTCAAAATCATGCACAACAGTCATAGCAAGTAAGAGTCTAAGAGCCTTATACTTAACCACAGGAGCAAAGATTTCATTTTAGTCCTCACCCTCTCTTTGGGTGAAGCCTTTAGCAACAAGCCTGGCTTTATATCTAGGTGGATCAGATTTAGACACACCATCTTTAAGTTTGAAAATCCATTTGCAATCAATAAGTCTTGCATTTTCAGGTTTAACAACTAAAGACCAGGTTTGGTTAACCCTCATAGACTCAATCTCTTCATCCATAGCCTTTTTCCAATTCTTATAGTGAGCACATCTTAAAGCCTGTTCATATGTTTCAGGTGTAAATGATTTAACCACATCAGAAACAAGGCAAGCAAACTCAACAATGTTATTTATGAACCTTTTATTAGGAATGGTAGTCCTAGGACTCCTATCCCTAGTCAACTTCCAATCAGTGAGATCATGTCTTTCAGCAACTGAAGAACTAGAGGAACTAGAACCAGAAGCAGGCATAGACTCAACAGTAATATCCTCATCCACAGAAATAGGAGAAACAGAAGAGAAAGGCAAAACAGTAGGTTCAATAACAGGTTCATTAGCTTCCCCACCCAATTGGTGAGGTTGCATAACCACAGAATCAGAAGGGGTAGAAACAGAAGAGAGAGTAAGAGGAAGGGAGGGAGAATAACCAGTATCGAATTCATCATCATAATCAGTTTCATTGTTCTTAGGAACAAAGAACTGATCATCATTGTGTTCCTGCAGGTTAGTATCATGCACAGTAGGAACATATGTCATTTTAAAGTGAAATTCATTCTCATTAAAAATAACATTCCTACTCACAATAGTTTTATAAGCTCCAGGTTGAACAAGTAACAATTTATAACCTTTAACACCTTGAGGATATCCCAATAGGACACACTTTTGTGACCTGGGATTCCACTTACCTTGGTTAATGTATGAATATACAGTGCAACCAAAAGGTTTAAGATGATCAAGGTGAGGTTTTCTTTTATACCACAGTTCATAAGGAGTCTTAAAATCAATCACAGAAGAAGGGGTTCTATTTATCAAATATGCAACAGTCATAACAGCTTCACCCCACAAAGAATGCTTTAAACCAGAGGAAATAAGCATGCATCTAGCCTTTTCAAGAAGAGTCCTGTTCATCCTCTCAGCAGTACCATTCTGCTGGGGAGTTCCAGGAATTGTCAAATGTCTTTTAATGCCATTTTGTTTACAATAAACATCAAACAAGGAATTACAAAACTCAAGGCCATTGTCAGTTTTTAAGCACTTAACAAATAAGCCAGTTTCCTTTTCAACCATAGATTTCCAATGTTTAAAAGTTTCAAAAGCCTCATCTTTTATTTTCAACAGAAACACCCAAACTTTTCTAATATAATGGTCAATTAAGGACATAAAATACCTTTTCAAACCAACAGTAGAGATTTGGGCAGGGCCCCATAGATCAGAATGAATATAATCCAAAGGAGCAGTTGAAACATATGCAGATGATTTAAACCTTTTCCTAGTATGCTTACCTAAAACACAGTTTTCACATAATTCAATGGAACATGGTTTAGCAGGAATAACACCAGATTTATACAAGTTCTCAAGACCTTTATTACCAATATGACCTAACCTGACATGCCATAACATAGAATCATGCATAGACATAGGCTTATCAATGGCAGTAAAAGCAGTAGCAGAGGAATTCACAATAGGAGTAGCAATCAGTTCATATAATCCAGCTTTTCTTAAGCATTTAATCACAGGTTTACCATCCTTAGTAACAATCCTCACACCATCAGAACTGTACACATCATATTTTAATTCCTCAAGAGCACTTTCAGAAAATAAGTTTCTTCTTAAATCAGGCACCCATTTAACATCCTTTATAACTCTAACAACATTGTCAAACATTCTTAAAGCAACAGAACCAACACCTTTTATTTTAAGCACAGAATGATCACCTAGCATGACATTACCAACATCATAGCATTTAAGGTCAGAATACCAAGACTTATGGAAGGTAGCATGCATAGTACATCCAGAATCTAAAATCCAAGCATTGGAGTCACCAGAATTTAACAAAGCAAGCACTTCATTAGTATAATAAGGATGAGATTCAAGCACAGCAGAAACATTAGGCTTTTTACCAGCAAGCCTTTCATCATTCTTCCTCTTAAAGCAGTGTTTCTCAATGTGACCAGATTTAGAGCAGTAAGAACACATAAGGTGAGATTTATCAGGTTTACCACTTTGATGATTTTCAGTTTTACTGGAATCCTTTTGAGGTGGTTTATTGTTGTTATTATTCTTATTGCCTTTAAACCTACCTCTAGCAACAAGAACCTCATTCTTATTGTCAGGTTTATGGTCATTTTTAAGCTCATACTTGTTTTTAAAGACCTTTAAAGCATTATTTTTCTGAATAATGGACTCAAGAATAATTTTCTTTTCTATTTTATCAGTACTGTATTGCACAACATCTTTAAAAGTATCAAATTGAGCAAGCAAAGAATTCAACAACAAAACACATTGCTGAGTTTCCTCAACTTTATCACCACATCTTTGCAAATCTTGAAGAATAGTCAGAAATTTATCAAGATTATCAGACAAGGGACAGGAAACATCCATGTTGAAATTAAACAGCTTATTAAACAAATTAACACGAGAAGGGAGAGATTTTACCAAGTACAAACCTTCAAGACCTTCCCAAAGCTTTTCAGCAGTGTCAAAATTTAATACCTGTCTAGCAACTTCGTCACTTAAGCGAAGCCTGACTTCACTGTGAGCCTGTTGATCAGTTTCAAAGATTTTGTCCTTTGATGTCCCTTCTGGAAACTTGTTGGTTACAACAACCCAACATTTTTCCTTGATGAGAATAGCCTTCATCTTCAGCTGCCACATAGCAAAGTCTGTGTGGCCATTGAAGGGCTTCAGGTAAGTGCCTTTATCACCCATAGCTGTTTTATTGTACCTGTAGAACAACTAAACAGTTAGTAAATGACTTAAAGAGCACAAAAGCGATTCAAGAAAATATGAATCTAACAGTGCAACTAAGGATCCCATCAAGCCAAGCACAAAACAAGAAAACTTGAAGATCAGAAGCACTCAAAACACAAGATCCAAGCACAAAAGACCTAGATCTAGCAAACAAGGGTGTGGTACGTCGTGCAGGGGGGGTGCTGCACTAGCGATGTCGCCTTTTAGGTCAGCCCGAGGCCCTACACCCGTTCCCTATCCCTAGAACTCAAAAATGAGCCAGGAAATCAAGAACGCGACACTCAAGCTCTGATACCACGTTGTAAAACCTAGATTCGTCTAGAAATCGGTTTTGGATAGCGGAAGCGTAATAGATCTAAGGCGATAACGAAAGATCAAACGAAGAATCACAAGCAATCGAACACTCAAGTAGTTTTATGTGGTTCGGTATAAAACCTACATCCACGAGGCCTCAAGAGTTGGCCGAATCCACTATAAGAGAGTTCGTACAAGGGATGATACAAGCAATGAAAGCAAGCAACCCTAATCTAACATGCATGTGAATCAGAGGTACAAGGAAGAAGAAGAAATCCCCCTGTATGGGATAAAACCAGGAGAGCGGCCACCCAGGAGGACGCCGGAGCTCGATCCACCTTCCAGAGAAGCCACCAGCAACCTTTCTTCTCCGAGCGCTCAAGAACCGACGGCAAGAGAAGGAGAGAAAGCTCCAAACCCTAGAAACCCTAATCAGAGAAAAGAGAGCGTTTGTGAGGAGAGAGAAGATAGAAGCTGAAGTGTCCAACTCTCAAGAGGAAGCGACGCTTTATAGCTAGGTCAAGAGCCAACACCAAAACGCAGCGCTCCACATAAAGAGAGGTAGGTCAGGCTCCGCGTCCCTGGGCTCTGGGCTACCAGCTCATCCGAGCTTCAAGGTCTTTGGGCCAGTAATGGGCTAAGAGCCCAATACCAGTTTATGTCTTGTTCTTCCAACATACCTTATACAAGATATATGTATATAGTATAGTTTATACATATATATGTTTAACCCCGCTATAGTATAGTCTCGTTAGAGGATCAAGCCCATAAAAGGCTCAATACGACTCAGTCGAGACATATAACTATAGTGCAACATATATGTATAATATATACTATAATATACGTGTATAATCATCATACACACATACATGTCCAAACAAACATATAAAACAATATTACATGCCAAAGGAAAAAACTTAGGAAAGTAAACTTAGGAAAGTAAACACATATCATTACATATATATATATATATATATATATATATATATATATATATATATATATATATATATATATATATATATATATATATATATATATATATATATATATATATATTGTATAGTGTTTACATTGTATATAATATATGTATATAGTGTATATATACTTGGTGTATATATATACACGGTATATGTTTATATACATATATATATTTTGTGTTTACAGTGTGAATATTATTTTTGTTTACATTTACAGTGTATATAGTATATGCTCCGTAGTATATATGAATATACATATATATTTTTTGTTTATATATGAATATACACAATGTATAGTATGTTTATATACACTGTATATTTGTGGGTTATATATATTTTTTGTGTAATGATATGTGAAATGTGTTTAGTGTGTATATATATAAGAAATATCATAAAATATAAAAAATATTCTAAAGATATATATATATATATATGTTACGTCTTTGAAAACCGCAAAATATATTGAAATTTTAGATTTTTTTATAATGTTTTGAATTGAGGGACAGTGCTCGTCCGTCCCGGTCCGGTCCGGTCCCTTGAGTAACAAGGCTCGCGCGGGATTGAAAATGAAATAGTGAATCCCATCCCGTCCCGTCCCGCGCCCACCCCTACAAATCACAGCAGTAGTAGCGACGGGAATGCCGCGGGCGCAGTTAGAAGTTGCGGGCGTAGCACTGGGTGCAAGCACGTAGCTGCTGCCTTCTCTCTATGTTGCGACGGTTCTGTGACTTTCAACGACGAATTCTGGGTTTGAGTTTGTGCAATTCCCGATTGAATTGGAGAAGGGTATGGGTTTGGTGATTGCCGAGTGTAGTAGAAAATAATGGATATTGAAGCCTTTACATTGGGAGATTGAAGAAACATTTTAATCCTAAAAAGGTTCCTCAATATAATTTCCAATTTAATTTTTATTGAATGATGAAAAGGTTTTAAATAACAAAGGGTTGTCAATCCTTCCTTACAAAGGATAGAATTTGACTTCCAAAAATAATTATAAATAAACTCCTAGATAAGTCCTAGATAAATATTCTTACTTAGTGGTCAAGGAAAATATCTAAAGGGATATACTTTCCTTCTCCACTTTTATTCACCTAACTAAGTATTACTAAAAATAAGACATTCCATAAATAACTCCAACTAACCTAGGAGTTACTAAATATGGAAAGAACCTAAAAACTAATAATAATAATAATAAATTAATTAATTAAATAAAATATCTTTTCTTCAAACCATGGTGGTGCCTTCTTTTATATCTTGAGAACGACGCTCTTTGCCATCAATAGCACTCGAATCGATCTTGAGAGCTTGTCTGGATCAAGATCATTGTTTGACCCACAAAAGGCCATCTTGATCCGCATCATTCTCCCCTTCTTAGCTTTGATTCGTCCTCTAAACGAGTCATTGATGATCAACGGGGAAGGAACATCAATCTTCAGACATGATGACAATGGAGGTATGGGCAAAATAGGTTCCAGAAGACTTCGAGGTACAGGAACCACAAAAACAACACATTTAGGCATGATTGTTGAATGGACATGACCTTCAATGGGAATAAGCTCAACAATCACCTGAACTTCAGCATTGACAACTTCATGAATGTTCTCAAGAGGTACAATAGCTAACTCAAGAGAAATTTTATCAATTAACTCATCTTCGTCAATAATTGAGACATCCATGTCAACCAGTGCAGCACTGCAGTCCACTTAAATCCCTGATTCGAAGATCTTATTGGGTGATTGTTGCAGCGTGTCAGCGTGTGACCTACCGTTAGAAAGCTCGTCAAGTTAGCTTCGTAACAAGACTGAGTTGACTCAATTCCGAGGTCGGAGTCAACAGGAAACTTCGAAACAAAATCGTCACGCTGTGCTATTTTCTGGGCAACGATTTCGACCTCAACCTGGGCTGCGCCATTGATCCCAATATCCATGACTTCCTCGTTGACAGAAGAAATAACAGCCTCGGAAGCCGGTGTGGAAGGTAGAGGAAAGGCTTGACGATAGCGAACAATGGTGTCCGCAATCCAAGCCTCTCTCTTTCGGCGTTTATCTGTAGCCTCTCGTCATCGTTCTTCCTCATCCTCTCTTTGTTGGAGAAGCCGAATCTGACTGCGTTTTTGACACCTCTTATCTTCGATCTCCGCTTGATGTTGAAGTCAAAGGTGGTGCCTTTGAGCCTCTCGTTATCGCTCTAAAGCTTGTTGTTGTTGCAAAGCTCGTCTCTGCAACTCTCGACAACGTCTTTGTTGTGCCGCCCGTTCCAAAGCAAAGAACTCATCCAAGGGATCGGGATAATCATCTCAATCGCCCCAAATAGCGCAAACCATTGAATCAAATGATTAGGAACATCAAGGAAAATATAAGAACTTGAGAAACCTACGTCTCTGGTACCACTTGATATGTTTGGAATCCATGATCTTTCGCTTGTGGGCTCGGAATCAAGAACACCAACTTGTTGATGGCCCGATCTTGCAATTATCCTTTCTATATTCTAGATGTTACAATCACTTACAATAAAGATTTGAACTATTGCGAATGAAACGAAAACAAACAAATAAAAACTAAAGCAAAGAACACAACAAGACTGTTATAGGGAAGGCTAATACTTAGTAAACTTCAGCAAAGACAAAACACATCAGTAGCAACGACGGCAATTGTCGATTGAATTGGAGAGGGTTATGGGTTTGGTGGTTGCCGAGTGTAGTAGAACATAAGGGATATTGAAAGCCTTTGGATTGGGAGATTGAAGAAACCTTTTAATCCTAAAAAGGTTCCTCGATATAATTTCCAAACTAATTTTTTTTGAATGATGAAAAGGTTTTAAATAACAAAAGGGTTGTCAATCCTTCCTTATAAAAGATAGAATTCGACTTCCTAAAATAATAATAAATAAACTCCTAGGTAAATCCTAGATAAATATTCCTACTTATTGGCCAAGGAAAATATCTAAAGGGATAGACTTTCTTTTTCCACTTTCATTCACCTAACTAAGTATTATTCAAAATATGACATTCCAGAAATAGTTCCAACGAACATAAGAGTTACTAAATATGCAAAGAACCTAAAAATTAATAATGATAATAATAATAATTAAATAAATAAAATATCTTTTCTTCAACCCATGGTGGTGCCTTTTTCTTCCTCTTGAGAACGACGCTCTTTGCCATCAATAGCCCTCGAATCGATCTTGAGAGCTTGCCTGGATCAAGATTATTGTTTGACCCACAGAAGGACATCTTGATCTGCATCATTCTCCCCTTCTTAGCTTCGATTTGACCTCGAATCGAGTCGTTGATGATCAACGGAGAAGGAACATCAACCTTCAGACATGATGACGATGGAGGTATTGGCAAAATAGGTGCCAGAAAATTTCGAGGTATAGGAACCCCAAAAACAACACCTTTAGGCATGACTGTTGAATGGACATGACCTTCAATGGGAATAAGCTCAAAAATCACCACAACTTCAGCAATGACAACTTCATGAATGTTCTCAAGAAGTACAATAGCTAACTGAAGAGAAATTTCATCAATTACCTCATCTTCGTCAATAATTGAGATATCCATGTCCACCAGCGCAGCACTGCAGTCCATTTGAAGCACTGATATGAAGGTCATCCCGGAAGAATCTTTTAGCGTCTTACCCAACGTTGGAAAGCCTGTCGAGTCAGCTTCGCAACAAGACTGAGTTGACTCAATTCCGAGGTCGGAGTCAACGGAAAACGTCGAAACAAAATCGTCACGCTGTGCTGTTTTCTGGGCAACGATTTCGACCTCAACCTGGGCTGCGTCGTTGGTCTCAATATCCACGACCTCCTCGTTGGTGGAAGAAATAACAGCCTCAGAAGCAGATGTGGAAGGTGGAGGAAAGGCTTGACGATAGCGAGCAATGGCGTCCGCAATCCAAGCCTCCCTCTTTCGGCGTTTATCCTCAGCCTCTCGTCGTCGTTCTCCCTCAACCTCTCTTTGTTGGACAAGCCGAATCTGACGGCATTGAAGACACCTCTTATCTTCGATCTCCGCTTGATGTTGAAGCCAAAGGCGGTGCCTTTGAGCCTCTCGTTGTCGCTCTAAAGCTTGTTGTTGTTGCAAAGCTCGTCTCAGCAACTCTCGGCGACGTCTTTGTTGTGCAGCCCGTTCCAAAAAAAAGAACTCATCCAAGGGATTGAGATCATTATCCCAATTGCCCCAGATAGCGCAAACCATTGAATCAAATGATTAGGAACATCAAGAAAAAGATAAGAACTTGCGAACCCTACGTCTCTAGTATCACTTGCCTTTCTCTCTCCTCCGGCTCTCCCTCTCCGCACGCTCTCTCTTTCTCCCTCCCGAACTGCTCAACTGCGATTGCCAGGATTTACAGCCGATCATCTCTCCGACATCATCAAAACCATCGATTTCGAAGTCTCTTCTACAGAATCAGGTAAGCAAAGCATTCGATTACAATTTACAACAAACGCTACCATGAATTCAAGGAAAATTTGGGCCAAAGGCGCAAATTTTACTAGAATTTTGACGATTGTAAATTGATTATCAATTATGCTGAAGAATCATATTAAATTTGCGCCGAAAGCGCAAATTTCCTTCAATTTTTGGATTACTGCTTCAATTTTTGGATTACTGCTTCAATTTGCGCCGAAGGCGTAAATTTCCTTCAATTTTTGGATTACTGCTTTGAATCGAGTGATTACAGCTATATATTATGTCAAATATGTGCTTATTTATGCTTATATATGCTATACCTGTATGAAAATATAGTTGAACCGAATGATTACTTCTATTGAATGCATCAAAATCTGTGCCTTTGGCGAAAATTTTGATTCATTTTTTATGCATCAAGTGATTAAGGTTGTGGAGTAACACGTACAGTAGAATCAAATGATTAATGTTATAGAATGCGTCAAAATTTGCGCCTTGGCGCAAATTTCGATTGATTTTTGAAGCATGATTTACTGATTATGATCATATTTTGCTATATATGTGTAATTTTCAAGTTTCCAATCGAATCTGTGTATGTTTATGCTTATTTATGGTTGTTAATATTTTACATTGCTCAAGTCATCACTATGATTGCTTACAATGTGATTTCACTATGATTGTTCAAGTAATCACTAGACTTGAATCATAGAAATTTTCCACCAGAAGTGCAAGTTTTATAGAATTTTTCTCATAACAAGTGTATTGTGTTCATCTAGTTGATTTAAAGATATAGATTCCATACTGTTGCATCCAATATTGTGTTCATGTCATCCAATATTGTGTTCATGTCATCACTACACTTGAATCTGGACAATATATTAAAGTATCCATTCCTTATTAGACTTTGATTGCTCATGTCATCACTACACTTCCTTATTGCACTTTGATTGAGCCATATCAGCACTGCAATTGAGTCATAGAAAATTTGCACGGGAGGTGCAAATCCATTGTTGCATTTGACAATATAATGATCTATACATTCCTTAGTACACTTTGAATTTTTTCATGTCAGGACTGCATTTGACTCATAAAAAATTTGCATCGTAGGTGCAAATTTTGTAGGATATTTGTTCATAACAGGTGTATTCTATTCATTTAGTTGATTTAATGATAGAAAATTTTCACCGAAGGTTCAAATTTTTTAGGATTGTGTTCATAACCGCTGTATTATATTCATATAATTGATTAGATGATATGAATTCCTCACTGTTGCATCCAATATTGCCTTTGACAACATATTGAAATTCTCCTTTCCTTATTGTACTTTGATTGCTCATGTCATCATTACACTTTAATTTCTCATGTCATCGTTTCAATCAGATTGTGTTTGTTACTACTGCAATGTATTTATCCTCTTAAATTCATACTCTGCAGATTATAATGGCAACCCACATTATTACAGTTGTACATGGTGGGAAATGGTTGTTTTATGATTCAGGTCCAACCTTTGTTGGAGACACTACTTCAAAGGTGTTTATGATTGATGACTCAATAACACTACATGGTTTAACTGAAAAAGTGCACAACAGATTCAATGTACACAGTGCATTTGAATTAGAATTCAATCATTTACACCCTTTCAAATTTCTTGAGAGCTCCGTTTAATGTTGAATGTGATGCTGATTTGTAAGATTTTTTAAGGTTGTCCGAACTACAGGATTTTAAATTTGCTGTTGAGTTGTGTGTCAGCATTAAAACAGATAGTGAACAAGAAGATTAACAAGCATTCTCTGCTGACAGTTTACAGTTGGGGACATGCAATCCCAATATAACCGACATTGTCTCAGGGGAAAATAGCATGACATTGATCAGTGACACCAGGATGAAGGGTGTATTGTTAGAAGATACTGGAGATGACATGTATTATGTAAACAGTGATACTACAAGTGATGAAGATTCTGCAGATGAAATATGGACAACATTCTATTCTACAGCACACAGGAGCGAAACTACACTAGAAGATTGGGATGATGATAGCTCTATTGTGCCTAGTGTGAATCTGAATTCACAAAACTTGATGTGCATAGGCAAAAGCTTTGAATCAAGGAAAGCAGTTAAGAATGCTTTGGGAATCTTGTCAATAACCGAGATATTTGGTTTTCGTGTGGCAAAATCAAATCCAAAGTATTATAGGGTGCATTGTGTAGATCCTAATTGCAAATGGAAAGTGCATGTCAAAAATTTTGGTCCAACTTGGCATGAGGTTATAGTATATGTTGACATGCACACCTGCACGTGGGATTTCAGAACAAAACACTGCAAATAGCCTTCATCTTTTGTTATTGCAAGCATCATCGAATCAAGGTGATAAAATTTTGTACAAAATAGTATTTATATTTAATATTGCTTTTTAATATATTATTTATTCTAATTTGAATATAATTACAAAGTGTTGACGCTTGATACAAACCAGCACAGATAATGAATAAGATGAGAACAGAAAAAAAGATGCCAATTACCTACTGGAGAGCATGGAAATCATCCAAAATTGCTCACGAAATTGTCATATGCTCATGGAGAGAAACAATGGGACTATAGCGTTATTTTCAAAAGACAAAGAAGACCGGTTTCAGTACTTGTTCCTCTCCTTTGGACAGTGCATCAGAGCATTCCCCCTCTTAAAGAAGGTATGTCTTAATCAGTGTCAGCATAAATTCTGTTGTCATTGATTTTCTTAAATTCAATAACATCAGTAATTTCATTTCTTTATATACGAGGTTGTTGTTATTGATGGCACATTCCTAACTGGGCAATACAAAGGCACGTTGCTTGGAGCAGTTGCACAAGATGCAAATAGACATTTTTCCCCTTGCCTTTGGTATTGTTGACTCCCAAAACAACAGCTCTTGGGAATGGTTTATGTATCGGCTGCTGCAGGTTGTGCCTCCATCAAATGACTTAGTGTTTGTCTCTGGTAGACATGCTAGCATTTCAATGGTTATATCTTTAGTTTACCCAACAGCTACACACTGCATATATATGTGGCACTTGAAACAAAACATCAAAGCAACATTCAATAAAAAAGAACTGGGAAAATGTTCAAAAAAGCAGCAGAGAGTTACACTATCCAAGAGTTCAACAACTACCTTGCACAAATAGAAGCAACCTGTCCAAAACTGTCAGAATATCTGGTGTCAGCAGGTTTTAATAAATGGGCCAGAGCACATGCAAAGTGTAATAGATACAACATGATGACATCCAACAATGCTGAAAGCTTGAACTCCGTTTTCAAAGGGAAAAAGGATTATCCCATTGTGGCACTTATGGAGTTTGCTAGAGAAAAGCTCACATCATGGTTCTAGGAAAGAAGAGAGAAAGTAGGGATGTCAATGGGTCGGGTGATGGGTGGATGATATACTTCCGTCACTCGACACACCACCCAAAATCCTTCACTCTACCCGACCTATTACCCATCAAATATTTCACCCGCTCCGTCCACCCATCACCCACTGGGTGATCGGGTGGATCGGGTGATAATCCAGGTGAAATACATGACATCAAATTCATCAAAAAAATTATTGAAAAACATACGTCAAAAACATCGACGAATAAACATTAATTAGGAGCATATTGCATTCAAGTTTTCATTTTAATTATAAGGCAATTGCATTACATATCATCGAATAAAAATTGCATAACTTCCTTTATCATAAGATATTTCTATTTTAATCATTTGATAGGTATCATAAAATAGGGTTTAGAGGGTATATTGGTAATTTCATATATAAAATAAAATTATATAATATAAGTCGGGTGACGGGTCGGGTGACGAATCGGGTGATGGGTCGGGTGACGAGTGGGGAATGCCTTCACCCGAATCCGACCTGACCCATCACCCGTTTAATATCCGCTTTATTTCGGATTTTCACCCACTTTTTCTGGTCGGGTGAGATGGATATCCGTCGGGTGCGGGTGAAATTGCCATCCCTAATTCTCGTGGGCGGGTATTCAAAATAATTCTTGATTTCATTCCGCGCTTTTTATAAAATATTTTAAAACAAATATTTAACATCGGTCTAAAATATAGTGTAATGTCTATTTTATTTGTAACATCATAAATTTATAAACTGATGTTAAAAAACTATTTAACAGGGCAGGTTTTGTTGGCTGATGTTAATAAGACGATGTTGAATAACAGAATTCTAGTAGTGGATACTTGTTTTGGTTTTTCTTTTTACAAGTCTGAATGAGATATGGAAAGACAAGGGGAATCAAGTGAGCTTTCCAATTTCTTGTTTTATAGCTACTGCAGCTTTAATCGATCGTGGGGTGGGGGTGGGGGTGGGGGGGGGGGGGGGGGGGAAGGAGACAAAGGAGATGGCCGTGGGTAGGCCAAATGGCAGGGAAAGGTGGTCTCAGAATAAATTTCAAAAATACCCAAAATTAAGTCCAGAAACCCGCTCTTTCGACAATCAAAATAATGTTTAAAAATCAAGAAAATATCGACATCCGAAGGAATTTCGAATCCCGAGGCAGAAGACGGAATTCGATCTTTAAAGTTAAAAATTTGGCCGGGATTCGCTCTAAAAATTTCAAGTTCGATTTATTAAATTTAGGACGAGTTTTTCTCGATTTAAATTCATTTTTTCCAAAATTTATGATTCAAAAAACCGGGCCTTTACATCATCCACCTCTAAAAACAAGTCTCGTTCCCAAAAATAAAACTAAAACAAAGTAGGGGATGAAGTTTGAAACTGATGAGTCCAAGGACCATGTCCAAGGATCTTGTAATTCTCTCGGTTGCGTCTCTCGGGATTCAAAGTCACGGTCGCAGCATCTCCAATTGGCCTTGACAACTGTGTAATAAGCGCCCCTATCACATCCTCGCTTCGACTTTTCGGAAGTACCACAACTCTAAAAGTTCTACAATACCATCACTAGGTCTTAGCAAGCACCCTACAAGCGCCCTCATAAAATGCTTGTATCCACTTCGTGAAGCATCGTAGAGTTGCCCGGGGTTGAAAAGTTTCAATGGGGATTCCGCAATTGAAATAGATTGGCCTTAAAATCGTTGGAATTCTCGATCGTGTACGGTCATCCCAAATCCAAGTTAGTTGTTTTCAAACTCTTTCAAAACCCTTTAAATCCCAAGTGGGTCAAGCAATTCAGAACTCAAGAGGTGGAATCATCCACCTCTAAGGGCTAATCCCATATTCTCTTCCTAGGTTCCAATCTCAAGAGCAATTCCAATCTACGAATCTCTAGCCATTACCAAAATCGATATAACCAAGACATGCCAAATCATAACCAACCAACAGTCGAAATTGGCCATGCCAAACCCGTAGCATGAATAGTCAATTCTAACATTGTCGCACACCAGTATATTAGAATGTCAACACTCAACATTAGCATTTCATGTTCTAGGTGTCAACCAAATAAGAATGCATCAAGCAGGAATGTCATTTTTTAAAGGGCAGCACACAGACACATCAAGCCTCAACCTTAGCAAATCACATCAGCATGGTTTCCTTCTTACCACTACCAACCTAGCAGAATTTGTCACAAATGGGTGTCAATCTAACAGAAGGGCAGCAAGTCAGCATAACAAAATTTATTTCAACAAGATTCCGCAAGCCAAGATACCCACCATTTTCATAGCCAAAGACCTAGTTGAAAATCAATTTTGAAATAGCAATGCATAGAGATGTCAACACAATCATGTTTCAGTAATTTAAGTTTAAGTTGTCAATCATAGAATCTGTCATGCTCCCACGGTTTGGTAATAGCAAGGTCTAACACCATAGTACGCAACAAAATATTATCACGACAACATTTAACATAACAGGTCATCGCATACCAAAATACCAGGATAACATGGATCCTCATACTATGGACTCTACACTCCACTATCACTTAATTCCCAAGTATTTCATATAAGCATATAACATGATTTCACACTAGGTTTATACATCATTATCTCTTATTGCCTCAAACACTCACATGTCATAAGTCTCATGATACTATCATGCTCAGCAAGTATTGCAGAATATCAGGTATCAACATAGCAAGACAAGTTACCATATAACATCATATAGTCACATATTATTGATGTCTCTAAAGTAGCCATGTCTTTATGCATATTTTAGTTCCATATTCTATACACTTTGCATATTTCGGGTTGGGAATATGTCGAATTTATATAGTATATGCTTATTTGTCAAGAATAAAGATCTACATAAGTTTCTGTTTAATATTGCAGAATATGGAGCCATTTCGGGAGAAAACCAAGAAGCAAGGACGGAAGCTTAAGTCTACTCGATATCGATGAGTTGTACTCAATATCGACAAAGACATGTCCGGACACTACACAGATCGAGGAACCCATGTCGAGAAGATGAAGACGAAGAACCCGACTCTAGCTCTTTCCTCGAGATCGAGTTGCTTACTCGATGTCGACAAAGCCCCAAAGACCACCCGGAGTCGGGGAGAGCCTACCCGAGAAGTGCTACCCGACCTGGCTAGGCACCCGGACACCACAACTCGATATCGAGGACTTTCCTCGAAGTCGACAAAGCCGAGCACCTGTCCGAGCATGTCGAGAAGAGTTGCTCGACAACACCAGAAAACCTAGTCGATGAGCCCACTCAACTCGAGATCGAGGAAGGTTCTCGAGATCGACGAACCCCAGGAGACCATGTTTAAGCCAGTTCGAGGAAGAGCAACCCGAGACGCCGAGCCACTGAAGTCGATGACCACTCAACTCGAGATCGAGGAAATCTTCCGGAGACGCGTAACGCGGTTTGAGCTATCCTACTCGGATTGGGATTCCTTGGGGCCGAAGATTGCCGAGTCTATCAGATTTTATCAAGTTCCATCATGGAGAAGAAGATTTATCCACTTGAAGACTTTTAGATATAATTCCCTTTTTAGATTTAATTATGTTGTTCCATTTATTTATCTTTAATGCTTTAGATATAGATTTAGATAGAGATAGAGATATTCTATCCTTCAATAGCAAGGATTAGAAGGCTATAAATAAAGCCCATGGGGCTGATTTTAGGAATAATTAAATTCAGAAGTTAGAGAAGTAGTTCACAGAGAGTTTTAGGAGTTCGAAGGTTTTAGGGTTTTGGCATTCAACGAGAGTTGGATTGCCGGGATTGTAAAGGCTTTGAATTTAGTTTAATGCAAGTTTCTTTTCATACATCAATGTCTGAGGTTGCGATGAAGCGCGAGTAGTCCACCCACTTCTAGGGTTGGGGCTAGCCCGACGATAGCCCTGCATGTTTGAGGTACAGATCCGACTTTTATCAAGTTTTGAGCATCTACTACTTGTTATGTGTTTGTTACCCATCTAATGGATGTCCATGCTAACAACTTGGATTGTAAACATAAAATCGGTAGAGACAATTAGGGTTTCTTGAAAGAGTTGTCTAATTGTTGGAAAAGACGAAAGCTTAGTCCTTTGATGCGATTCACATGATTATCTGTTTTGTGTCTGCCTTATGCATGCTTGGTTATCGGTGTTGCAAACACTAATCTTGAAAGTCCTTTACAGTTTATTTCGAAATCCCACAAAGCACTTGTCTTTACTTTCTTTTGTTTCGTTTTAGTTTGCTGTCTTCCTCGATATCGAATAGCACTCCTCGATAACGAGTTACTGATCCTCGATTCCAGAATCGCCGTAGCTTCTGTGTGCAGGAACTCGACCAAGCCAACTCGACGTAGACGACTTTACTCGATCTAGAGTAAGACCTAGTCGAGATCGACGAGAATCTGTGACTGCTGCTGCGCTGCTTCGTTCGACTTATCCGATCTTCTATCGACTAACCCTAGTCGAGATCGACAACCTGTGGTCGACTTCTGTCCGTTAGATTTATCCGTTGCCTAGGATCCGCTGACACGCTTCCTCGTGGATCGATCCTGACTTCCAACTACTGCATCGGGAGGAAGTCTTGTAATTATTTGCTGGGGCACGAATCTGGTTTGATCTATTTCATTATATTTCATACTTGATTTCCTCCTACAACAAATTTTCGCCGTTGTCGGGGAAGCTATCATTCGCGCCTTAGGTAGTTAAATCTCACATCTACTCTGAGTTACTTTGCAGGTGTATGCGCCGTTCTGGTCAACCACCTGTGTTTGACGGCTTAGACGATCCAAAACGCCTCTTACACATCCAAGCTAAGCTAAAAAGAGCCATGGCGGCCGCAGAAACACAGGGACAGCTGATACAGAGGCTTACAAGGGAACTGGCCACTAAAGATGCTGCTATCGCCCCTGAGAAAGCAGCAAGGGAACAAGCAGAAGCTGAGCCTGCCCAATACCCAACCACTGCAGAGGATTATATGTACCCGACTCTTGTCGTGCCTGAATCGGCGATTCTAATCCCTGAAAACTCTTTTGAAATTCGCACTCAATTTCTTATGGTAAATTTAATGAGTGTCCTCTTGAACATATTACCAATTTTTCTGACATGTGCCGTACTCTTGCTGAAGGTACAACTCTGGAATATGTAAAGATGAAGGCTTTTCGCTGGTCTCTCGCTGGACCTGCACTAAAATGGCTTGAAGGGCTGAAACCAAGATCCCTCACAACATGGGCCCAAGTGGAGCAGGAGTTTCTCAACAAATTCTTCCCTCTTGCAAAGACAGCACTCCTCCGCCAGAAAATCACAACCTTCAAACAGAAGCCTGGGGAACCGCTAGCAAAGGCATGGGAACGCTACAAAGAACTGCTGCGATCTTGCCCTACTCATAGACAGCCACCCTACGTCATTAAGGAGATCTTCTTCAACTCTCTTGACCAAGTCACTAAGGATACAATCAATCAGCATTCTCGCTACGAGTATCTGAGGATGCCACCAATTGACGCCTGGGGTGTGCTAGACAAGCTCACCAATTATGACAACAAATATGGGTCTACTGCAAACTATGAGGAGAACTCCTATGCCAGGCCAGCACCATCTATGCCACTCTATGAGCTAGCAAAGTAGATTGACCCGGATGTCAGGGAGCAGTTCTAGAGAGAGCAAAATCGCAAGCTCCTCAAGCAAGTCAAATATCTGTTTGTCAATCAGCCTTGCATCGGATGCGGATCACAGCGGCACACCACTACTGAGTGCCCACACACTGAGCAAGTCAGGATGGCAGAGACACATGAAGAGGTAGCCTACGCTGGGGGTCTCAATCGCTACATGGGAGATCAAAGGTTCTATCAATCACAGTGGAACCAAGGTCCTCCTAGGAACCTCCCACCATATAGAGCTCCAGGACATCCAGAAAGGGATCAAAAGAAGGATGACTTACAGCTCATCCTTGAGGAGATGCGTCGGAATCAAGGCACCATCAACAACCAGTTCCAGAACATCACTACAAAATTTGGAGAACTGGACATCTGGAAAAGGGGAATAGAGACCCAGATGGGTCAAATCGCTGCATAGATCCCATGACCATCCGGACAGCTCCCCGGGCAAATAGAACTAAATCCTAAGGGGAATACCGGACACGTCGCAGCTATCAAACTCAGAAGTGGGCATCAATTACACGAGCTAGAGGTCGGGAAACATCAAGACAAGGCAGAGCAACGACTCGACACAGAGAAGGATCAACTCGATCTCGAGGAACCTTTACTCGGTCTCGACAAAACTCTCGTCGACCCATACCAGAGGCCAAGTTCAGACTCCACTGCGCAGCCCAGCAACTCGAGGTCGACAACCCAACTCGATGTCGAGAAGCCCCTGGTCGAGATCGAGGAGAAGCAAGCCGATGTCGACGACTCTGCAACACCTCCGACGCCTGATCTGGCTCCGAAGCAGAAAAAGCCACTGCCTTTCCCTTCCAAAGCGCTGAAAGATCCCACTACAGGTATGTTTAACCGTTTTGTTAATATGCTGCAAGAACTGAACGTCTCTATTCCTTTTACAGAAGCCTTGCAAGAGATGCCTGGATATATCAAATTTCTGAAGGAAATCCTGAGCAAGAAGCGATTCATCACATAGATCGCAGGCGAATGCAAAGTACTCCACTTCCCTGAAAAGAGACCTGACCCTGGTAAGTTTTCTGTTACTATGGGTATTGGACAATATAAATATGAGTCTCTGTGTGATTTAGGAGCAAGTGTGAGCATCATGCCCTTATCAATTTGGCGGAAGGTAAAAATAGGATGCATAGAGCCTGTGGATGCCAAGCTATACATGGCAAACAATACAGTGGTCATCCCTACAGGTATAGTTGAGAATGTCCCCGTCCAGGTTGGTAAATTCTTTGTTCCAGCAGATTTCCTTATTATAGACTGTGCTGAAGATCCTACTAGCCCTATTATTCTTGGTAGACCATTCTTAGCTACTGTAGATGCCAGAATTAGTGTTAAGAATCGATCGCTCACCTTCACCATAGGCGATGAGGTTTTAGATTTCTCTTTTGGCCCTACAAAGGAGGAAATTTCATGGCTAGAGGTAAAAAGCACCAGCATAAGCAACCACGGGACCAAGCAATCGACGGAGGAAAGCACCAGCACTGTACTCGAGATCGACAAAGCTTCCTCAATCTCGACTAACCTTCTACTCGATCTCGACCAAAGCTCATCGATATCGACTTCCTCTGTTGAGCCACAGACTTGCCCAGAGCCTAAGTATGGGGTCCCTGTACTCGATATCGACCAGCCGTACTCGATATCGACTAACCCCAAGCCCGAAGATTTCTGTTTTGTGTCCGAAAAGGTAAGCTCAGGTATGAATCCTACTCCCCCTCAGTCCATTAAGAAACTTATCAATAATTTAAGGGGAGGTAAGGCCCTGTGGCGAGAGAATCTTCGGAAATTAAGAGCTGGAAGGAAGAAGAAGAAAGAGAAAGAAGATTATGCAAGCAACCACTTGTCAGCTGAGCTTGCATACTACAATCAGGACCTAGATGATCCAGGAGAAGGGCCAAGCATGAGCGGGCCCCACACTATTGGTCCTTAAGCGCAAACGAAGAAGTCGGCCTAGCGACTCTAAAATCTAGAGCATGTATATAAAACATTATGAATTTTGGGACTTTTGAACTTTTTGGTTTTGGTTTTGTTTTTTTTTTTAGTTTAGAATACTTCATGTGGAAAGTCTTGTTTTTGTGTGCAATCTAACACTTTTAAGTCGGCAAGCATAAAAGGATCGCGAAAAGTGGAATAAGAAGTCCATGAAAAACAGTCAGAATCGACGAAGGCCAAGTCGACAACGACAAGGAGGAGCAGCCCAGAAACTCCTCAATATCGAGTAGGCCAACTCGATATCGAGAAAGCCCAGAAGCTCGTCGACTTCAGAAATCCACTGGACGTAGACAAAGCTACTCAATATCGAGTAGGGTACTCGATATCGACAAGACTGTTACTCGACCTGCACCGAACTGCCCTCCTCGATTTGTTATTCGGTGATTCCTTTCCTCTACTCTTGTTTTTATTTGATTTTATACAGTGGGGACACTGTATATTTTAAGTATGGGGTGGGGGAAGGGCTTATTATCATTATTATATGTTTTAGTCTTGCTTTTTGGTTTTTACATGGTGAAATTTTATTTTTATGTTATGCATTCATGTTTAAATTTTATGCATTTAAGTCTTTTGTTATACATTAGTCTTGTTTCTAGTTACATAAAAAAAAATAGAAAATGTCGAAAAAAAAGAAAAAAAAAATGCATGTTTAAATTTTTGCATTGTCTTAGTTTTTATACCCTAACTTAGATGTCCTATGATGATGAATAATGATTTACTTGATCATGTAAATCCTATGGCATGTTTGGAAGGTTTTGCCTAAGTCCTCGAAATTGTTTTTATGTGGATTGTGAACTTGTGATGAAATTGAGCACATATGATCCTAAGCTAAAGGTTGAAATCCAACAAAAATTATCCTAGTGAGAATTTTGGCCTTATAGGGAGAACATTAAAAATCCCTCTGCTTTTTTTAGTGTATTTACTCTTCCTATGCATCTCTAAATGTTGTGATAGTTATTCAAAGCCAATACATTTATATGTTGATGTGAATGAGAATTAAATGATGGAGGCACCTTTTAAGCCAATTCTACCTCTCCTTACCTACCCTGCATTATCCCTGCTTGGAGCCAGAACGTTAGCTTGAGACTTATATTATAAGCACCACAAAATTATCCTTAGCCAAATTGAGCCTGACCCCATTTGGGAATTAAGACTTAGAGTTGGTTGGAATAATGGTTTGTGGAAGAAATAAACTTGTGTTTCATTTCAAGTAAAGAGAATTTTTGAATTTATTGAAATATGGGTTGGTTTTATAATTTTTATCTTGCTATGCATACTATGTAAAAGGATTTTTGGCTCACCCTATAAATGCACTAGTTATTTTCGTTTAAAAAAAAATCGTAAGAGAAAAAGAGAAAGAAAAGTTTGTATATATGTTTATGAATAAAGTGCATGAGCCAAATTTACCTTATTTCTTTCATTTTCGCAAGATGCATACTTTGGAGAAGGTTAAGGAAGTTTGAAAGGTTACATACTTCATTGAGATAAGTTGGAGAGTTTGGTTGTTCCATATGATTGAGAGTTATGGTTTGGTTGAGTTGTGTTGGAGATTTAGGAGTCTTGATTCCCGAATTATATTAAGCACCACATGGCCAAATAATTCCATATCCTTTTATTTCTTACCAAGCCCCATTACAACCCCGCCGAATGGAATCTTCTTTGAAGAATTCTATTGAGCGAAGTCCTCCTGATAATTCTTGTTGCATTTGCATAATTGGTTGCGAAGTTGATTTATATTTAAATTGCAATGTTTATGAGATCGTATATGGAATTGAGTCGAGAGTTGATCTTCATAGCTACTCCTTGAGATTTATATTTAAATTGCAATATTTAAACACGTTGAGAGTTGAGTGTAAACACATTATCCCTGTGAGGTTGGATTTGTATTGCCTATGCCTATGGATCGCTCATATATGTGTGATGACGTTAAATTCACTTGTCTTACATTGCTACTCCTTGAGATGTTGCTTTTGACAAGAGCGAACACTTGAAGGATGTGTTGTAGGTCTTGGTTATTGTTTGGTTATTGCTTGAGGACAAGCAAGTCTAAGTATGGGGTGATTTGATGTCTCTAAAGTAGCCATGTCTTTATGCATATTTTAGTTCCATATTCTATACACTTTGCATATTTCGGGTTAGGAATATGTCGAATTTATGTAGTATATGCTTATTTGTCAAAAATAAAGATGTACATAAGTTTATGTTTAATATTGCAGAATATGGAGCCATTTCGAGAGAAAACCAAGAAGCAAGGACGGAAGCTTAAGTCTACTCGATATCGACAAAGACATGTCCGGACACTGCACTGATCGAGGAACCCATGTCGAGAAGCTGAAGATGAAGAACCCGACTCCAGCTCTTTCCTTGAGATCGAGTTGCTTACTCGATGTCGACGAAGCCCCAAAGACCACTCGGAGTCGGGGAGAGTCTACCCGAGGAGTGCTACCCGACCTGGCTAGGCACCCGGACACCACAACTCGATATCGAGGACTTTCCTCGATGTCGACAAAGCTGAGCACCTGTCCAAGCATGTCGAGAAGAGTTGCTCGACAACACCAGAAAACCTAGTCGATGAGCCCACTCAACTCGAGATCGAGAAAGGTTCTCGAGATCGACGAACCCCAGGAGCCCATGTCTGAGCCAGTTAGAGGAAGAGCAACCCGAGACGCCGAGCCACTGAAGTCGATGACCACTCAACTCGAGATCGAGGAAATCTTCCGGAGACGCGTAACGCGGTTTGAGCTGTCCTACTCGGATTGGGATTCCTTGGGGCCGAAGATTGCCGAGTCTATCCAATTTTATCAAGTTCCATCATGGAGAAGAAGATTTATCCACTTGAAGACTTTTAGATATAATTCCCTTTTTAGATTTAATTATGTTGTTCCATTTATTTATCTTTAATGCTTTAGATATAGATTTAGATAAAGATAGAGATATTCTATCCTTGAATAGCAAGGATTAGAAGGCTATAAATAAAGCCCATGGGGCTGATTTTAGGAATAATTAAATTCAGAAGTTAGAGAAGTAGTTCACAGAGAGTTTTAGGAGTTCGAAGGTTTTAGGGTTTTGGCATTCAACGAGAGTTGGATTGCCGGGATTGTAAAGGCTTTGAATTTAGTTTAATGCAAGTTTCTTTTCATACATCAATGTCTGAGGTTGCGATGAAGCGCGAGTAGTCCACCCACTTCTAGGGTTGGGGCGAGCCCGACGATAGCCCTGCATTAGGGCTGTGCAGAAATATACGACACGGTTGACACGACACGAAACCGCAACAAAACGATACGAAAAAACACGAAACGATATTGATATGACACGATTATGACACGAAATGGTAAAACACGACAATAATCGTGTCGTGTTCGGATCGGCATTTTCTCCTTATCGGGTATCCGACACGACACGATAAGAATTTTTTTTTTATAAATATTAATATATGGTGATAATAGAAATATTACAATTGTTCTCAAATACCACAAAACACTGGTTGCCCAGTTGGTGAATCCTGAGGACCCCAGTTTGAATCCTAGGTATCCCCTTTTTACATTCGTTTTCATTTTTTTTTCTACAGACTCGCGTAAGCCGCTCGTGAGTCTGTTGTCTAGGTTATGCCAAGGCTTCTTTCTTCATTCTCACCCTCACAGCCGCCGCCTCTCTTCTCACAAACGCCTCGCCGCCTGCCTCGCCGGCTAGCCCTAGCCAGCCCACGGTTCACCATCGCCTCTCCTCTCCTCACCCTCTTGAGTCTCGGTTCCTCTCCTCGCTCGCCGTCGTTAGTCGTCACTCGTCATCCTCGCCCTGTGGACTGTGAAGTCTTTCTTAGTCAGTTAGTCTCGTTCAGATCCGGCCTCGTTCTCGACCTCACTCAAAGCTCACTTCAAATCCGGCCGCTGGTAAGTATTTTCTAGGCGTATTTTACAATATGACCAATCTCGGTTGTTGCTTGCTCCCTTCTAAGGGCTAGTTCCCCAAACCACCACCCTTGCTACCATCTAATTAGCCAATGCCGCTGTATGATCGACGATTTTACTATGGAGGTGGTGATTAATTAGCGACATTCGTCGCCAAGCAAACTCCTCAGCCGACCTCCTGGCTAATTGGTCTCTTAATATTGTTGATGCCTTCACTGAGTACTCTAGCATCCCCCCCATGTCTTATTAATGTTCCTGAACTTCTACCTGTTTAAGGGATTAATATTTTTAATAAAATCTATAGGACACTAGTCCTACCATAGTACCTTTGGATAAAAAAAAGTAAAAAAAAGGTGGTTTTTGTACAAATCGTGTCGTGTCGTGTTATACGGGTATCCGATACGAAACCGTGTCATGTTATCGTGTCGGATACCCGGTACTTATCGTGTCGTGTTCGGATCGGCACTTTTCCCCTTATCGGTTTCGTGTTTTTATCGTGTCATGTCGTGTCGTGTCGGATACCCGGTTACGCACAGCCCTACCCTGCATGTTTGAGGTACAGATCCGACTTTTATCAAGTTTGGAGCATCTACTACTTGTTATGTGTTTGTTACCCTTCTAATGGAGGTCCATGCTAACAACTTGGATTGTAAACATAAAATCGGTAGAGACAATTAGGGTTTCTTGAAAGAGTTGTCTAATTGTTGGAAAAGGCGAAAGCTTAGTCCTTTGATGCGATTCACATGATTATCTGTTTTGTGTATGCCTTATGCATGCTTGCTTATCGTTGTTGCAAACCCCAATCTTGGAAGTCCTTTACAGTTTATTTCGAAATCCCATAAAGCACTTGTCTTTACTTTCTTTTGTTTCGTTTTAGTTTTCTGTCTTCCTCGATATCGAATAGCACTCCTCGATATCGAGTTACTGATCCTCGATTCCAGAATCGCCGTAGCTTCTGTGTGTAGGAACTCGACCAAGCCAACTCGACGTAGACGACTTTACTCGATCTCGAGTAAGACCTAGTCGAGATCGACGAGAACCTATGACTGCTGCACGAAATAATATAATTGTACACTTTAGATTAACAATAACAACAACAACAACAATAATAATAACATAACTCGTATAAGTACCAATCCACAAATACATCCTAGGTGACCACAAAAGGCATAATGTACACTTTAGATCTATAAAGTGCACGAAATAATATAACTGACAAGCACGGATATTCAAAACCAATAATATACCATACTTAAACTAGCATGAAGGAACAAAATGGACAAATCATGCTTTTTAGGAAGTTCGGGCATTTAATGTAATTTTTTCAAACCATAGGATCAAATTATAATTACCCGAATTGACATGCTATGTGAGATTAAGGAATTGATAAATAGCAACAAACTGAACTACTTGCATATTTACCACAATCTCATAGCATGAAACTTATAAAGGACACAAAAAGCAATAATTGCGTAAAAAGCACGAAATTTGCAGAAATGCACTGATTGAACCAAACTACTTGCCTTAATCCGACGAAATGCTTATTCGTGGTTGAGCAAAATAATTTGATAACAGACCTGAGATTTTACAGAATTAAATAGGGTATTAGTAACTTTTTAGAAATTACGGAAACGGCACCATAACTTTTAAAAAGTACAAAACTTACCCTTGCTTTTCCAAAAGCCAACTCAATTCTGTACTCACAAAATCTCTAGGGCTAAGCAGGCTGTAAACTGTTCCAAAACAGTAGGTAGGTTAGGTTAAACATCGCATACTTATTCGAAACTCGACAAATTGGGATGAATAGAGCGGATCTTACCCAAACGGAACTCAAAAATGTCCAAGTTTCGAGCTTATGAACCCTTGGATATGGTATGAATCTGAAAGGAATAATTTTGGTCAGATAACAGCCTTTGGATTGAAGGAAAGAAAGAAAAACGAACATAAATCACGTTTTTCTGAACTACAGAAACACTGCTCACCAGTCAAGTTCGAGGCTCTGGTGTGATCGTCTCAAAGAAGGTATGAAGAAAAGAACAGATGGGGTCGACAAGGGGTGTTGCAAGCTTTCTGATGCATTTTGCGTCACTGGCTTTGGACCACGGTGTTGGTGGTGGCAAATCCCGAAAGTAGGCTTGTCGAACACTGTTCTGAAGCAAATTCCGACGCCGATTTGGACGTCTTTCCGGTGAGCTGCTGCGTCGGGGCTTGCATGGTGGTTGCCTGGGTGTTGAAGAAGACCAGCGGTGGCGGCCTTCAGCCCTGTTGTCGCCTGAATCGCGGTCGAGAGTGATCGGAGGTAGTTGTTGTTCTGTGCTCTTCGGTTGTTGTTTAGGGGTTTGTAGAGAATGAATGGAAAAAGGTTCTGGTTAAAAAATTAAATGGAATAGAAGTGTGCAGCGTTCTCTTTCAGTTGACCTATTTCGGATCCCCTATAGATAGAGATTTGAGGTTGAAAAATCTGGCCAAAGATTACTAGTTATCCTATAGTTAAAGATAGAATTTGTTAGAAAAAAATCAGATTTCTTTCTCTTCCCTCGTGTGCGCAGGTTTGGGCTGTTGTTGCTGGGCTCGCTCGGAATGGGCCGGCTTATAACCGAAGCCGAAATGTATATCCTATACACTTATATACACATTTTTGGTGTTTACACTATATCTCTCACACACACACACACACACACACACACACACACACACACACACACACACACACTATTTACGTATGCACATAAATAATATATATACATATATAACCTAGTTACCCACTAATTTACCCATAAATAATATATAAATATTATTTGTAAAACTTTATTTAATTTAAATAATTTAAATAAATTAATTTCCCACATTTCACATTATAAAATGTGAAATAATTATTTTACGAACTGGACACATTAAAATAATAGAAATAAGAAGTAATTCTGACTTTTATTTAATTAAATTCTAAAATTAAATAAACGGAAATACGAGGGTATTTCATATCTCCCCCCAAAAAAGAAGTTTCGTCCCGAAACTTAAGCAGCGAACAAATAAGGAAAACTCTCTCTCATATCCGCTTCGGTCTCCCACGTCATTGCCTCAGTTCCGTGCTTAGACCAGAGCACCTTTACTAGAGGCACAACCTTATTCCTGAGCTGCTTCTCCCGCCGCTCTAGAATGCAAACTGGTTCCTCCTCACAGGTTCCTGTAGGACGGACCTCAATGTCTTCATAGCTCAAGACATGAGATGGATCAGGCACGTACTTCCGGAGTAAGGAAATGTGGAAGACGTCATGCACTGGATGAGCGATAGGTGGCAAAGCTAAACGATAAGCAAATGTGCCCACCTTCTGGAGAATCTCAAATGGTCCTACAAAGCGAGGGTTAAGCTTCCCACGCTTCCCAAATCGGAACACTCCTTTCGTCGGCGAGACCTTCACAAATACCTTCTCACCGACCTGGAACTCTAGATCCCTCCTCTTGCCGTCAGCATATGCCTTCTATCGGCACTGAGCTGCCAGCATGCGCTGCCTGATCACTCCTACTTGCATGGTAGTCTCCTCTAGAAGCTCGGGCCCAAGAATGAGTGCATCAGTTGCCTCATCCCAACATACTGGCGATCTGCACTTCCGCCCATACAGAGCCTCAAACGGAGCCATCTTGATCGATGCATGCCAACTATTGTTGTAAGTGAACTAAATCAAACTCAAGCTGGCCTCCCAATCGGTTGGTCATCCAGAACACATGCCCTCAACATGTCCTCTAACGTCTGAATAGTGCGTTCTAATTGGCCATCAGTCTTTGGATGGAATGACGTACTGAAATTCATGGTCGTCCCTAGGCCTCCCTGAAGTTCTCTCCAAAACTTGGAGATGAATCTGCCATCGCGGTCTGACACAATGGTCTTCGGGATACCATGGAGTCGGACGATCTCCTTCATGTACACCCTTGCTAACTTCGACACCTTCCAATCACTCCTGATTGCAATAAAATGCGCACATTTGGTGAGTCTATCCACTATCACCCAAATGGCGTCTTTCTGCCCTTGGCCTCGAGGTAAGCCCGTAACAAAGTCCATTGAGATATGCTCCCACTTCCACTTCGGCACCGGAAGGGGTTGCAATGTACCAGCAGGTCGTCGATGCTCAATCTTCACCTGCTGACACACCAAACATCTAGCCACAAACTCGGCTATGTCCTGCTTCATCCCTGGCCACCAATAACCACCTCGGAGGTCTTTGTACATTTTGCTCGACCCCGGGTGAACAGAGTATGCAGAAGAATGAGCCTCATGGAGTATGGTCTGTCTAAGCTCCTGAACATCCGGAACACAAATCCGCTTCCCAAACCATAAGGAGCCATCCTCCTGAACAATAAAACCTGGGGCCTTGCCCTTAAAGAAGTCGGCACACAAACACACCAATGCAGTATCTTCGACCTACGCTACCTTAATCTTCTCTAAAAAATCTGACTGCACCTCCATCATACACAGCTGACCACGATTCTTCTCAAACCACACCTCAACACCTAACTTCAACAAATTCTGGCGCAAAACAGGTCTCTCTGTCAGACATGCGATCGTAGCCTCATGCTGAGACATTCGGCTCAAAGCATCCGCTACAACATTGGCCTTCCCCGGATGATAGAGAAGTTCAATGTCATAGTCTTTTATGAGCTCCAGCCATCTCCTCTGACGCATATTGAGCTCCTTTTGGGTGAAAACATACTTCAAACTCTTGTGGTCTGTGAAGATTTGGCAGCGAACACCACAGAGGTAGTGTCGCCAAATGTTTAAAGCAAAGACCACAGCAGCTAGCTCCAGATCATGCACTGGATAGTTCTCCTCATACTGCTTAAGTTGCCTAGACGCATATGCTATCACCGTGCCATCCTGCATAAGCACACAACCCAGACCTTGTTTAGAAGCATCACTGTACACAATGTATCCTTCTCCATCTCTTGGCAATGCTAGAATCGGTGCAGTAGTCAACCGCTTTTTCAGTTCCTGAAAGCTCTGCTCGCACTTCTCATTCCACACGAACTTCTGAGACTTCCTTAATAAAGAGGTAAGTGGCTGGGCAAGTTTCGAGAACCCTTCCACAAACCTCCTATAGTATCCAGCTAGTCCCAGAAAGCTTCGAACTTCCTTCGCATTCTTCGGCTGCGCCCAATGCTTCACTGCTGAGATCTTCTAAGGATCTACCATGATTCCTCCTCAGATATGATATGACCTAGGAAGGTCACCTGCTTGATCCAGAAGTCACACTTGGACAATTTAGCATAAAGCTGATGTTGTCACAACACTGACAATGCGGTCCACAGATGCTCCTCATGAGCTTCCTCGCTCGGAGAGTAGATCAAAATATCATCGATAAACACCACCACAAACTTATCGAGAAAGTCATGGAAACACCTGTTCATCAACTCCATAAACATAGCTGGTGCGTTGGTCAAACCAAAGGGCATCACTTCAAACTCATAATGCCCGTATCTAGGCCGGAAAGCAGTCTTCGAAATGTCCTCCTCACGAATCCGTAATTGATGATACACAGAACGAAGATCAATCTTGGAGAACACCCGTGCTCCTTGCAGCTGATCTAGCAAGTCATCAATTCGCGGTAACGGGTACTTGTTCTTGATCGTCACTTTATTCAGCTCATGATAGTCAATACACAGCCGGAAGGATCCATCCTTCTTCTTCACAAATAATACTGGAGCCCCCCATGGCGACGCAATAGTCCTGATATAGCCCTTCTCCAACAGCTCTTCCAATTGAGACTTCAACTCCTTCATCTCAAGGGGTGACATACGATATGGAGCTTTGGAGAGTGGAGATGTCCCTGGTTCCAGATCAATTGTGAACTCAACAAAGCTCTTCGGTGGTAACTCGGTAATGTCATCAGGAAATACGTTGGGAAATTCCCGAATCATTGGAATATCGGAGATTGTGACCGTCTCGGACTTAGAGTCCGGTAAATAGCACAATAGGCCCACACAGCCTTGTCGCAGTAGCCTCGCTGCCTGCATCATGTTAATAATGCGGCCGTTCTCAACGGAAACGCGCCCGCGGAATTGGCACACGCATGTGCCATCCGGTGATAACGTCACAATCCTCCGCTCGAAGTCAATCACCGCGCCATGTTGCCCTAACCAATCCATACCTAAGATGATATCCAGCGGCATAAGCGGAATCACCACTAAATTGGCGTCGAACTCTCGACCCCCAATCGTGATAGGAAATTTGCTCAACACCTTCTTTCCTATCATTGTCCCCCCATCAGGGAGTCCGACTACAAAAGGATCATCCAAAGGCTCACTACCTAGCTTAAGCCTATCAACAAGCTTCTCAACAATAAAGGAATGGGTAGCACCAGAATCAAAAAAAATATCAATGGTCTCGGTATGATGGTAAATAATACCTTGAGTCACTGGTGCGTTAGCATCTACCTCCTGCCTCATCACATATAGGCGCTTCCCAGGTGGAAGGCCCAGCTACATTGCTTCCCCTGTTCATAGTTGGTTGCGATCCCGTAGAAGCCTGAGTCCTCTGTTGAAAGGACTGACTATTGCGCTGTTGCGGTGGAGGCCTAAGCTGCCCCTAATTCTGAGTCGTTGGTGCAGCAGCCGATGCCTGATAAGAAGGAGACTGCACCCCATTCGCGGTCTTGCAGAACCGTATCATATGGCCTGGCTTGTCACAACCTCGGCAAATCCTCAGTACCTCCGTGCATGCAGGTTTGATGTGCCCCTCCTTGCCACAATTATGACATATCACCTGCCTCCCACCAGTATTGTGAGAGTGCCCTCCAGTCTGACAAGTTGGGGCTCTGCCCCCACTCACACCCCTAGTTGGGGTAGATTCTGCAGCTCTCTTGACACCAGAAAGCTTCTGATGTCCCTTCTTTCTGTTGGCGAACTCCTAGCTCCGTCGAGTTTCATCCATTGTTGCCTCCACCCTATACCTAGCATCAATGTAAGCCTCCAAGGTAGGGTAGTCTCTGTGCAACATTTACAGCTTCATACGACCAGGTAAGGACTCATGGAAGTAATGAATCTTGTCTGCCTCAGTCCTGACCAAATCTCCAGCATAAGGTAGTAACCCACAATATCGAGTCACCAGCGCAGCCATCCTCATTCCTAGAGGAGCAGGAGTCAAGAATTCTCTCCTCTTCTCAATCCTCAGCGAATGAGCAAAGTAATAATCTGTGAGGGACTGCTTGAAGGCCTCCCAAGTCGGATTTGCCTCCCATCCCAATGTAGCAGCCTCCCACCATAATCCAGCTTCGCCCTTCAGACGAACAGCAGTAATGTGCACCTTGTCCTGGTCGGTGCACACGATACCTCTGAACATCTTCTCCATATGGGTCAGCCACTCAACTACAACATATGGCTCCCCTGACCCATTAAAGTCATCTGGCTTCATAGCATTGACCGCCTTGAGTGCCCTGAAGTAAGAGTCCCCCAGGTCTGTCACTATGCCTGGAGTAGGAGTCTCAACGACGTGCGGTGCTTGTCGCGGAGTCTGTACATTTGGCGGAGGTTGTGGGTTCGCTCCGGCTATGGCCTCTGTCACAGTCTCACGAGCAATCTACCGCATCATCTGTACCATTTCATCACGCCAGCTTTCCCCTGCAGTTCTGGTGGACCTGCTCCTATGACTCACAGGACGGCTACCCACGCTCAGGCTTGCATCAGGGCTGTGCTCAACCCTATGACTGTCACCATGATGGCTGGTCCCATGATGACCAAACTCTTGATGGCTAGGCTCACGTTGGTTGTGCTCACGTTGGGCCCTCCTTGATTCTCTCTCTTGTCTAGCGGCCCTTCGGCGAGCAACTGCAGCACGATTCTCAGCCCTCAGTTGTGCTGAAGCAGCACGATCAGCCAATGATTGTTACCTGGTCGCATCACCGGTGGGTGGAACAGAATCTTCATCCACTTGGTCTACATTCCTCTGGCTCACAGTCCTCTCTGACCGTGTTCCAGGGCGGCGACGAACAGCTCGAGTGTTCATGATCTATACGTTCAAAAATCAATGCCATTAATTCTCCATTTATTCGCATAGTACCAATGGTTTAACAAGATCATAATCACTCACAATACCATGATATATATCGAATTGCATTATATAGTATCATGTCACTGAATCAACTTTAAAGAGAGTTTAAAACTACCAAATGCGGGAAGTAATACGACAGAGTTGCTAGGGGCATGTAGGGACACGTAGGTCTTTTGCCCATTATTACAAGAAGTGTGAAGGCTTAGAACAGGTGATCGAAAATTTAGGTGTTTCTTGGCTTCTTGTTCTTAAGGTTCCCAGTACCCTTGACAGAGTACCATCCTTCTATCCCTTTCTCACTAGAGAGCCGCTAGACAAAGTGCACTCCTGCTTTCTTAAATCTTTCTAGCTTCTGATTCTCAGATTCATCACGGGTCCTTAACGACTCAAGCATCTTAGCCCGTCGCTCTTCGTGCTCTTGTCCTTCAGGGGTTCCTTGGAGTCGCTTTCCTCGAAGCTCAATGATCTCCTCCATCAGCTTCCCAGCCTCCTCAATATGTTCCAGAGTACCTTGACCATGAACTTGTGAGAATCTAGCCAACCTCAAAGTGATCTCATCATAGCAGAACTGGTTATAGGTAGGAACCCATGGAGTAACCCCTACTTCTCGAACAATCATACCATCTTCGCCTCCACAGCTTGGCGGAGGATGGTCCTTTCCTAAACGGAGGACACGAATGACATTCTTCCCAAGAACTGCAATTGTAGGGTTGTAGTCTGAATCATCGCCAGAGTCACTTCCAGAGTCTACCCATATGGGCCCATTCACTTCATCTTTTTCATTCTCGTTCAAAGCAACTCTTTTCCCCGTCACCGCACTAGCCCCCGTTGACTTGCACTTAAAGAATGGAGTTCTAACGACTCTACAATTACAGGTTAGGTACTTGAGGGCTTGACTATTTTAAAATTCAAACTCTTTTTATACGAGAAATAAAAATACATTTTCTTAAAAATTTTAAAATCATTTTATTTTAAAACCATTTAAAAGGACTTTTAAATTCATTTTGGAGTAAAAGAACCTACATTTTCATTTTATAAAACCAAAAGCTCTGATACCACCTTCTGTAACACCCCTTCTTAATACACTGAAGAGATGTTGGAGCGCCAGCAATTACGCAGACTTTAATGTCTTTGTAACCGTCTTAGGCTTATAGGGACATGCAACCATGCTCCCATAAACAAGATGATAAAATACAAATATTAAATAAGCGGAAGACTTAAATATAAAGTAATATTCTAAAATAAAATAAGTTATCCAAAACAAAGGGTCCAAATACAATAACCGAAATAATGAAATAACAACAGCGGAAATAAATATTCAAATAATAGCAGCGGAATGAATAAAATAAATCCCATAAATTCTAAAAGTTTGTACCTTACTTCAAAACACAATAAAACTGAAAACAATGAAATGCTTTATTCTTCAGCGCCTCAAGACCGTTTACTTAAACCTGTGGATCGACGGCTGAGGTGTAGTATGCAGACCAGGGACCCCAACCGTCCAAAGGAGAAAAATAGGAAGGTTAGTCTTTTTACGACTAGCAAGTAGCAGAAAGTAAAAATGTTCAAGACTCCGTCTACCACCCATTGACCATAAAAGGGTATTGGTGATTGTAGACTAAAATACGAATTAGGAGTAAATATTTATGTGGAACCTGACTCGTTTGATTAATATAAAATAAAATAACAGGATGATCCAAAAAGGACCGAGTGTTTGAATGAGATGCGGATCCGGAGATCCTAGGGAATCAAATTCCGAGTACGGAAAGAATATGATATAACATCACTGAAAGTGGGTCACCTATTAGTAAGTAATGTACAACACAATAATAGTAATAACGCAATATACACAACATTATCGTTTACTTAGGACAACTGATACCGGCCTCGGCCGCATAATCTGGGCGGATGACCTACTACCCTTAGGTAGATGTACCCATTCGAGAGATTTGCAATTTCGAAGGGGCATCTCATGAGACGTTTATAGAGCAAGGTATAACCGAACCTTGACCTGACTTTACCCTTTTTCCATTATTTAAGACACATCATAATAACAATAACAACAACAACAACAACAACAACAATAATAATAACCCAACTCGTATAAGTACCAATCCACAAATACATCCTAGGTGACCACAAAAGGCATAATGTACACTTTAGATCTATAAAGTGCACGAAATAATATAACTGACAAGCACGGATATTCAAAACGAATAATATACCATACTTAAACTAGCATGAAGGAACAAAATGGACAAATCATGCTTTTTAGGAAGTTCGGGCATTTAATGTAATTTTCTCAAACCATAGGATCAAATTATAATTACCCGAGTTGACATGCTATGTGAGATTAAGGAATTGATAAATAGCAACAAACTGAACTACTTGCATATGTACCACAATCTCATAGCATGGAACTTATAAAGGACACAAAAAGCAATAATTGCGTAAAAGGCACGAAATTTGCAGAAATGCACTGATTGAACCAAACTACTTGCCTTAATCCGACGAAATGCTTATTCGTGGTTGAGCAAAATAATTTGATAACAGACCTGAGATTTTACAGAATTAAATAGGGTATTAGTAACTTTTCAGAAATTACGGAAACGGCACCGTAACTTTTAAAAAGTACAAAACTTACCCTTGCTTTTCCAAAAGCCAACTCGATTCTGTACTCACAAAATCTCCGGGGCTAAATAGGCTGTAAACTGTTCCAAAACAGTAGGTAGGTTAGGTTAAACATCGCATACTTATTCGAAACTCGACAAATTGGGATGAATAGAGCGGATCTTACCCAAACGGAACTCGAAAATGTCCAAGTTTCGAGCTTATGAACACTTGGATATGGTATGAATCTGAAAGGAATAATTTTGGTCAGATAACAGCCTTTGGATTGAAGGAAAGAAAGAAAAACGAACATAAATCACGTTTTTCTGAACTACAGAAACACTGCTCACCAGTCAAATTCGAGGCTGTTGTGTGATCGCCTCAAAGAAGGTATGAAGGAAAGAACAGATGGGTTTGACAGAGGGTGTTGCAAGATTTTTGATGTAGTCGGCGTCGCTGGCTTTGGACCACGGTGCTGGTGGTGGCAAATCCCGAAAGTAGGCTTGTCGAACACTGTTCTGCAGCAACTTCCGACGCCGATTTGGATGTCTTTCCGGTGAGCTGCTGCATCGGGGCTTGCACGGTGGTTGCCTGGGTATTGCAGAAGACAAGTGGTGACGGCCTTCAGCCCTGTTGTCGCCGGAATCGCGGTCGAGAGGGATCGGAGGTAGTTGTTGTTCTGTGCTCTTCGGTTGTTGTTTGGGGGTTTGTAGAGAATGAATGGAAAAAGGTTCTGGTTAGAAAATTAAATGGAATAGAAGTGTGCAGTGTTCTCTTTCAGTTGACCTATTTCGGATCTCCTATAGATAAAGATTTGAGGTTGAAAAATCTGGCCAAAGATTACTAGTTATCCTATAGTTAAAGATACAATTTGTTAGAAAAAAATTAGATTTCCTTCTCTTCCCCCGTGTGCGCAGGTTTGGGTTGCTGTTGCTGGGCTCGCTCGGAATGGGCCGGCTTATAACCGAAGCCGAAGTGTATATCCTATACACTTATATACACATTTTTTTGTGTTTACACTATATCTCACATATATATATATATATATATATATATATATATATATATATATGCTTTTTCAGACCTATTGCCGATGTTAAGTAGCAGTCACAAATTTGTATCCATTTTTCATTATATTATGCATCCATATATTCCTTAGCAGGATCGCTATCATTTTCAATCCCATCAATATCCACATCATCAAGCGCTTCCATATAGTCCTCAGGATCGAGATCATCAATAACTATTTTCAAACCGCTTTAAGCAACCTTCGCATTTTCTGCTGAGATATCAAGTCTCCAAGTGGGCCCTCTTGGCCACTTACGACCTTGGCTTTTTAGAGAATCCCGCTCCTGTGTCGTAGGACTTATAGCTTGGCAGTTTACCAGGTGGGTTTGTTTATCTTTCCAGTTTCGAGTGTCTTCTTGGATAGTTATAGCGTCTCATAGGCGCAAGATGTACCTTGTGTGGGGGGGGGGGGGGGGGGGGGGGGGGCGGCATTTGCTCATATAATCTAACCAAAGATGGGGCCCCTCATGTGGATCTAGCTTTCAACAGCGTAGAACACGTTATGAGAGATGTTGAAGGGGGCTGGTTGCTCCGTTATATGCATGCTAATGGCCCTCCATTTCTTATCATTATGCATTGTCTCGACGAGGAAACAAAGGCAAATCCTTTGGTAAAATGCCCGCCCGTAACGTAACTCAGAAATTACATAGTCCGTTTTAGGGATTGGCGACTTACCCATTCAGTGACTTTGGCGCTGGACGTTCCCCCCAAAATGGGTACTATCGGGCGGGGGTCATCGATATTCGACCCCTTTACAACACAGCTCGGTTAAGCCACTTGTTATAATATATATATATATACACTATTTACGTATGTACATAAATAATATATACACATATATAACCTACTTACCCACTAATTTACCCATAAATAATATACAAATATTATTTGTAAAACTTTAATTTATTTAATAATTTAAATAAACTAATTTCCCACATTTCACATTATAAAATGTGAAATAATTATTTTACGAACTGGACACATTAGAATAATAGAAATAAGAAGTAATTCCGACTTTTATTTAATTAAATTCTAAAATTAAATAAACGGAAATACGAGGGTATTTCAGAGGTCATCATGACATGACAGTTGGGTAAGCATGTTGGAAATTAGGCACCATATGAAGTAGGTTGAAGATCAAGTTGTAACACGCATTCATCAAGTAAAGAGTCACTCTAACAAGATATCAGAAGGGAACGATCACACTATCATGAGCCCATTTACATAGAATTATGTAGCTCCCTAACATATGAACATACATTCAAGCATTAGTATATCAATGCACATACTAAGTAGATCAGGCTGGGATGATATGGGGGCATAACAGACATAACACGGACCTAAACAAAGGCTAAACAGGGACATCAAGACATGTACGCATAATTTCACACTAAGGATCAATCCGCAAGTCTAGGGGGTAGTACATATAGAATCATACAATCTTGGACGAAGCAACTAAGATAACCCGACAGAGATCTACAAGGGCGACTCTGACTCACTTCCATGAATCCCCATGACTTGTTTCCCGTGAAATATTCGTGTAACTCTCGACTAGGGTAGAAAATGGCTCAAGTAAACAACGTACTCCGATACAACCTCAAATGTGGTTCTTCCGCCCAATTGCCCGTAGATCACACCGACATCGCAAGAAAAACTCAATAAAGACGTTTAGTGGGATCGGGAAAAGAAGACCGAAGAAGAAAGTAGTCAGGCTTAGGAGGTCAAAGGCAATCTCAAGAGGACTAGAATCCCGACTCTATAATGGCAGAAGGTCTCCCCCGCTATTCCATTCACATAGGCATTTAACACATGATTCATAGTCAAGAATATCAACCAGGTCTCCAATTTAAGCATACTGCACTCAGCACAGAATAATCAACAATCAAGCTATCCTACGGCCGCCCTTCGAGGGGCGACTGACCGGAGGGGCAAAACTTCACGATCTCTACCTAACTCACTACTCCAGCCACTGCGGTGCAATCCCTTGGGGTCTTGTAGGCCCATCTGTAAAGAACAAGCTATATTTTTGCCTACCCGTTCCCAACTACATCCAATAGGGATGGTTTAGCGCATTTCCTACCCATTCGTTTCCCTTTCTTTGATTACCGGATTTAATGAGTCAAGTTCATATTTAGTCTATTTGAGTTAGCCATATTAAATTCATTTTGCCCTTTCTAAAACATTTTGAGAAACCATTTGAAAACCTTGGGCCATTTTCAAAACCACTTCAACCAATCATACTCGGTTTGCAAAACCTGGCTCTGATACCAACTTTGTAACAGCCCGGGATTATGATTCCCGGGTTACGTTTTGAGGGATGAAACCCCTCGTTAGGATCTTGCGCCCCGAGTACAGGTTGAAGGTTTGAAATTCTACTCTAACGTTTTCAAGTGGGATTTCATACGCAAAATTCGAAGGGATTGTTGGAATCCTCGGGGAAGTCCCCTGTACCTGTCGTAAGTCTAACCGTGAAAAACCAATAGTCATGCAAATAGCGGAGTCAAGGAGTAATACAAGAGGGTGCCACGACAGAGGCGAGTCAAAACCAAATCAATAAGCGTATTTATCAAAATCTAATAGGCGATGTTAGTGAGGTTAGACCATTTCCTTGCAATCACCCAAGAGAGTTCCCACGTCACGGAAGCAAGGAATAATCATGTTGCAAAACAAACCTAAAAAAATATTTATGTGGGGCGGTGTCAGATTGAAGCCCTACGCAATATAATCCCAAACAAGCAGACACTTATACACGCTAGTCCTAATAAAGATGCTTCTAGATGCAAGGCGGGATATTAACACACTAACATGCTCCTAAGATCAAGTGCGTAAATATAATAAGGCCTTATCACCAAATACTAAGTGGTATATCCCTCTCCTACCTCTACCCCCTTCTGATAGAGCGGAGACTGGCCAGCTCGTGAATGCATTCCATTATAATCGGGTGGTGCGCAGTCCCGACCCGTATCCACAATAAAATAAAGCCCGCAGACATCTCATAATATAAGTAAAGGAAGTTCCATGACTCAATTGACTCAGGAAGGGACCCGATGGCACTGGGTTGTCCTATAACCCGAGCAAAGACTCTAGTTACTTCACAGATAACGGCTGTTCTATTTACAAAATCAATGAGTAAACGAATGCTCAATCATGAGTGCAACCCTAGCAGGATACTACATGACATTTTTTATTATGAATGCATGCACCTAGTATGCACATGGCTACAAGCAGGGAGATCTCTTTTCGAATCTGAGTGAGGTCATATAGGAACTCAAGTGGAAGTGTAGAACAGCAAAAGGCAACAACTAGGTATACAGAAAGCTAACATGTCACAGATGATCACCACACACATACATAGGTAATATAAATGAGTATACTCCTAATGTTACTTAAAGAATATAATATAAACACACAATTCATTAAATTTATTCACCAAGTTAGACAAGGTAAGTCATTTTTCCAAGATTTCCCAAAACTCTTTTAAAACCTCAAGTTAGATCAAATCACCATTCAGAACGGTTTTTCAAATCATCCAAGAATCCATTTATAAAACATAATCCTTCAAATCTCAATTTAGGTCAAATCATCTTTAAAGAAATAACTCTCAAATTACTTGCCCAAAATCACTTATAAAACAATAAAATTCAGCTCTTTTTAGTATAATCCCAAATCCGAGTTCATTGGTAAAAATAGGATCCAAATCCTGTGGATTTGTTTTCTGAAAAATTTAGGCCCAATCTCCCACTTTGTTTTTTTTAAAAGTCAGTTCCGGCCCACAAAGACCATAGGCCCATTTCCCCTTAAAAAAAAATTCGGTTCCCTTTCCGTTTAAAAGAACCGGTTTTTATTGCATAAAACTGGCGAACCGGACCCAAAAAAGGAAACAGAAAGACTGACCCATGGGGCACTGTTCATCATCTCCTTTCGAAGCTTTTGCTTGACAAAACTGGGAAAAAGGGAGGGGAAGGGAGAAAGCTCGCCGGCGACACCAGGCTCGGCCTCTGACTACTCATCCTGACACCAAGACCAGAAACAAGCAAGAAAGGGAAGGAGGAGGAGGAGTGCTCACCGAGGGCGTCGACTCGCTGGAAAATGCCGTCGGGGCTCAATTAGACTCGTCGGAGATGGAGCTGTGTCTTTTTTGTCCTAAATTGAAGGTGGAGGTAAGAAAGAGGGAATCTTGTTTAGGATTCTCGATCGAAGAAGATGGAAGTGGGCTTACCGGTGGGTCTTGAGTGAAGCAGGGGAGGAAGCTAGACGCTCGAGGCTGGCGTCGAATCCGGTGCTGGGGCTCCTGGACTCGGTGCCCTCGGCTCGGTGGTCGGAAGACGGAAACGCAGCTGTGGCGAGGCTTAGCTCTCGACCTCTGCTCGAAGAAGACAGGGCTGCTGCTGCTCGTGTACCGGAAGCGGGATGGAGTGGTGCTCGAATCTGGCTTTCGGAAACAGGGGAAGGTGGGGCTGCAGTTGTGGTCGGGTAGCGCTCGAAGGCGCCTAGGGAGGTGCTCGGGTGCTGGAGCTTCGCTCAGGGGCTCTCGAGTGTTGTTGCTGGGCTGAATCGAGAACAGAAGTGCAAAGGGGTGGCGATGCTAGTGTTTGCAAATGGAAATGGTGATGTCGGAGTTTGGAAAAAGGAACATAGAAGGAGGAGGATGAAGGAGATAAGATTTGGGTTTTGAATTATAAAGCTGAGATCCCAGATAAGGGAGGGGAGGATGGAGAGAATAGAAATGGGTTTGAACTGTATGTGTGTGTTTAAGGGAGCTCTGTTGGAAGTCAAAAAGGGGTTTTGGGGGATTTTGTTTTCTTTGTGTGAAATAGGAAAGGAGTGCAGAGAAGGAGAACGAAAGGGATATTTGTTTTGGTTTTTCTTTTTCCAAGTCTGAATGAGATATGGAAAGACAAGGGGAATCAAGTGAGGTTCCCAATTACTTGTTTTCTAGCTACTGCAGCTTTAATCGATCGGGGGGGGGGGGGGAAGAAGGAGACAGAGGAGATGGTTGTGGGTAGGCCAAATGGCAGGGAAAGGTGGTCTAAGAATAAATTTCAAAAATACCCGATATTAAGTCCCGAAACCCACTCTCTCGATAATCAAAATAATGTTTAAAAATAAAGAGAATATCGACATCCGAAGGAATTTCGAATCCCGAGGTAGAAGACGGAATTCGATTTTTAAAGTTAAAAATTTGGTCGGAATTCGCATTAAGAATTTCAAGTTCGATTTATTAAATTGAGGATGAGTTTTTCTTGAAATATTTCGATTCAAATTCATTTTTTCCAAAATATATGATTCAAAAATCCGGGCCTTTACAAGATCTGCCACATTAGGGAATGTTACAAATATTTATGACAATTATTTTACTTATGTACGTTAGTTGTTTTTAAATTTACCATTCCATTGTCTCATACTATTAGTAGTTTTGAATGGTGATCTATGTCGTCTTTATTTTTGTATAGCGAGGTCCAAAATTCATTAAAGAGAATGGACATGAAACAAGTTACCTTTTCACTTACTGATGCTTGTTGTGAGGAGGAAATCGAGTATGAAATATAACAAAATAGATCAAACCAGATTCAGGCCCACGCAAATAAATACAAGACTCCTCCAATGCAGTAAGAGAAAGTCAGGATCGAATCCACGAGGAAGCACGTCAGCGGTTCTCAAGTAGCTGTAAATCTCACAGACAAAGCAGCAGAAAGACAGAAACACAGAAACAGAGGAGGAAAGACAGAAATAAAATAGAAACAAAAGCAAGGCAGAAAATAACAAAAGAAAGTAAAGAACAAAGCAAATCAGAAATCAACTCGATCTCGACAAGTGGGCACTCGAGATCGACAACAGCAGTGAACAACAGGAAACAGAAACCGAAACAGGCTACTCGACCTAGACCAGTTCGTACACGATATCGAGTAGAGGCTGCTCTGTATCGACCAAAAACTCCTCTGTATCGACTAACAAGACAGAAAACTGTAAATCGCATATTCGAACCCAAATTCAGAAATTTGACAGAAATAAACTCAATATATGAAAAACTTCGAAAGCCAGGGTTTCAACACCACAACGATAACCATGCAAAGTAATACATAAAGGCATAAAAGATCATGCTTTCCATCAAAATAACTTTCGTTATTAACAAATAGGCATATAGAGGCTTTCACATAAACCCTAATTGTTACTAACCCTTTTCACATAATTAACCCAAGTTGCATTAAGATCACTTTCGCTTCAATAACACAAACAAGGATCACCTTCAACTCTCGCAAAAGAATCATGCTTATAGGGATAGAAGACGAATTGCACAAAAAGATCTGACCTTTACCGCATCACCTCACATAGCCACCGTCGGGCTCACTCCAGCCCCAGAAGTGGGTGGACTACTCGCTCTTCATCATCAAGAAAGACATTAAACAACAAAAGAAACTAACTTGCATTAAATTAAATAAAGAAAGCTTACAACCCACAAGACAAATCCGCTTTCGCCTTTCCACCTTGCTTGCTACAAACTCTCTCTCTCTATCCTACTTACTTGAACTGAATTTCTCTGAATTGGAATGAATGAAAAACCAGCCCCTAGGGCTTTATTTATAGCCTTCTATTCCTTGCTAATCAAGGATAGAATCTCCTATCTATATCTAAAATTATATCTAAAAGCTTTAATGATAAATAAATTGCATAATGGAAATAAATCCTTAAAGGAAAAAGATAAATCTAAACTAGGTAAGTCTTCTTCATGTTGATAGATCTCCCTTCCATGGATAGATGATGATAGATCTCGGCCCACTCGACATCCTTCGTGCCCAAGGAATCCCAGCTCTACTCGGACTGCTCAAACCGAGTAACGCGGCTCGACATGTCTACTCGATATCGACCACGGCTACTCGATATCGAGTACCAGGGTTCGTCGACTTGGTCTGCCTGGGTGACTCTGCTCAACAAGGCTCGGATCTGGCTCGGAGGTCGGGTCGATATCGACCACGGCTACTCTGTATCGAGTAGAGGTGGTCTGCGTCTTCGTCCTCGGCTTCTCGGCTTGGCACAACTCGTCGACTCCGGACATGGCTCCGAAGTGTCGTCGATCTCGACTAGATGGTACTCGAGATCGAGTAAGGTTCCGGAGTCGGGTTGTCTCTGACTCAGTGTCCTCGATCAGCTCTTCTCGACCAGGTGTGCTCGACCAGCACTCCTCGAGATCGAGTAGATGTACTCGAGATCGAGTAGAGTTCTCTCAGCTTTCTTCTCTGTTCTTGAAACGCACTTTCCCGAGTCCTCGTTTGTCGGATTGACGCATATGACCATGCGTTGGAAAGCTCTTTTCGAGGGCTACAACTCTCATGAAGACATCAAAGCTTGATTCGGAACGAAGAATGGTGAAAAATGGCGTTTTCTTCAGCTGCAACATCCTTAGCTTCTCCATGAGTTTCCTTTAAGCTTTAAAGTGCGTCCGATTTCTGCGAAATTTAACCAAAACTTGTGTAGACCTCCATATATTGCAAATAAGTGTAAACTACACTGATTTTGTATTGTTCTAACCCAAATGCATGCAATGTATGCAGAAATCGATATAAAAGTTAGTGTAAAACATGGCGAATTAGGCTCACATCAAACACCCCATACTTAAGCTTGCTTGTCCTCAAGCAATACTTTTATTTGTCATTCAGGGGAAGAAATCAAAACTCTCAACATATCAGATTCATTTTCATATAACCCTGCAATCAATTACCATCCTCGAAAAGGTACTAGTGTCACAGATCCATGCATGTGCAAATATACAAAAGCAACATCTACTCACAAAGGAGGGTTATGCAAAAACAATTCATGTGACAAAGCATTGATAATCAAGAGGACTTTAATTAAGCTCATGAAGGAGTAGATTGGTAAAAAGCTAAAAGGTGGGCAATTTTTGGCAATGTGGTGCTAATGATCCGGGGAAATGGAGTATTTCCAAACTGAATTTCCACATTCCTTCTCCATAAGATTCATCACCTTTCATAATGCTTTTTCTCAATAATAATGCTTTTACCTCTCTAACCTCAGCACTGCCTTCTCGCGAGTCGCAAACATGGGTGTCATGAATGGCCCCGGATACTTAGTGCGTTGGACTCCTCACAATGTGTCCCATCTCTCCAAACTATTATCTTAGAGAGCAGGGTCAATCTACCTTTATCTCCTGAGGTGATTGGATTTTCTTTCACTCATTAAATTTTCCATATATTTCAAACAATTTCCTTCCAAACTCCAATAATGATAAACACAACAACCATATAACAATCTCCATAATGTAACATCATTCTCAACATAATCCCCGGATAAGGTAAAGAATGACAAATATTTAGATCATGTGGAGCAATATATGAAATAAGGCATATTATGGCTTTTGTGTAACTGAATTGTCTCTGAATTGGAATGAATGAAAAACCAGCCCCTAGGGCTTTATTTATAGCCTTCTATTCCTTGATAATCAAGGATAGAATCTCCTATCTATATCTAATATTATATCTAAAAGCTTTAATGATAAATAAATTGCATAATGGAAATAAATCCTTAAAGGAAAAAGATAAATCTAAACTAGGTAAGTCTTCTTCATGTTGATAGATCTCCCTTCCATGGATAGATGATGATAGATCTCGGCCCACTCGACATCCTTCGTGCCCAAGGAATCCCAGCTCTACTCGGACTACTCAAACCGAGTAACGCGGCTCGACATGTCTACTCGATATCGACCACGGCTACTCGATATCGAGTACCAGGGTTCGTCGACTTGGTCTGGCTGGGTGAGTCTGCTCGACAGGGCTCGGCTCTGGCTCGGAGGTCTGGTCGATATCGACCACGGCTACTCTGTATCGAGTAGAGGTGGTCTGCGTCTTCGTCCTCGGCTTCTCGGCTTGGCACAACTCGTCGACTCCGGACATGGCTCCGAAGTGTCGTCGATCTCGATTAGATGGTCTCTGACTCAGTGTCCCATCTCTCCAAACTATTATCTCAGAGAGCAGGGTCAATCTACCTTTATCTCCTGAGGTGATTGGGTTTTCTTTCACTCATCAAATTTTCCATATATTTCAAACACTTTCCCGCCAAACTCCAATAATGATAATTAACAACACAAACACCATATGATAATCTCCATAATGTAACATCATTCTCAACATAATCCCCGGATTAGGTAAATAATGGCAATATTTAGAACATGTGGAGCAATATATGAAATAAGGCATATTATGGCTTTTGTGTAATGCATAAGCATAGGTAAGGCTAGGATTATAAACAATGAGCATTATATGGAAATATAAAGTCCTCCATCATCTTATCATGCAACATGTCAAAAGCAACTTCAAATTTTACCTCCTTTCATGGTTTTCATCAAAATATGCACTTCATTGTGACTTCCCTTTACTAGGCAATTTCATGCTATATCTCTAGTGAATCTAATTTTGCATCGTCGAGTTCAAATAAGCTTCCATGACATTATTCAAAATTTTCAATGGGGGTCATTTTTCTCAAATTTTGGAAAACATGCATATAAGCACATAAATCAATAATGCATTCCAAAATAGCCATGTAGCAATTTAAAGAAATAAATTCGAAATATGCACAAATAATGTCAAATAAATCAAAATATGCACAAAGTAAGCCCTTCCCCCACCCCATACTTAAACATTACAGTGTCCTCACTGTATAAAAATAAGGGTAAAGAAAGAAACTCACTTGACAGGTGTGCAGGGCTTGATAATTTCGAATGGAAGCACCTCCTGGGCCGAGTATGAATATTGCTTGGTTCTATCCATAGTCCTGAAAAGTATGGAAGACATATACCCACAAAAGAAAAAACAAAAACCAAAAAAATGTTCAAAACAAAAGCAAAACAATGTCCAAAAAGTCCTAAAAAGTTTATGTACATGCTCTAGATTTTATAGTCGCTAGGCCGACTTTCCATTTATGCTCAAGGTGGCATCTGCAGGGCCCATGTAGCCTGGGCCTCAAATAAGACTCCATTCTTGTCCATCAGCTGTAATCCTCCAGAATGGATCTTGTTCACCACGAAAGGCCCCATCCGCTTCTTGTTGAATTTGTTGGGGAACCAATGATCCTTTGATTTAGAGACATAGAGCTTGTCACCAACTTCATACTCCTTGGGCTCATCATTGGATATCCTGCATAATCGCACATACCAAGGCAAACCTCTCCCATGTATAGATAAATCTTTGATTGAAATAGGAGAAGAAAGATCCATACCTTGGCTTACCTTTGCAGAGACGGAATCGGGGACAACGGTATTTGGTCGATCTCGACTAGGGTTAGTCGATCTCGACAAGATTTCAGGTCCTGGTGGTGGCCTGCTCGAGGATGCAGAAGCTGGCGAAGTCGAGGGCTAGTCGACATCGAGTAGACTACTCGATCTCAAGTAGGGTCCTGTTCCTGGTGGCTGCAGCGTCGAGGAGGAAGGATCTGGTTGAGCCGGGTGGTGGTCGATCTCGACAAGCCTGGTCGAGATCGAGAAGCCTGGTTCGTCTGGTGGTTTCTGTATCGAGGAAGACGACGCTGGGAAAACAGGGTCGTGGTCGACATCGACTAGTCTGGTCGAGATCGAGGACGATTTTGGCTCCGGTGTCATCAGTGTCGAGGAAGGCAAAGTCGAGTCAGCAGAGGGGTAGTCGACATCGAGTAGCGTGGTCGATGTCGAGGAGGATTCTGGCTCTTCGGTGTTGCTGCTCGACGATGCTGGTGCTGGTGGAGGTTTCTGCTTTTGGTCGAGGTCGACTAGGGTTCTCGATGTCGAGGAGCCTTGGTCGATCTTGACCCCATACTTGGTTCCTGTCAAGGCATCCGAAAAATAATTAATCCATAACGACTTACCTTGGTCTGTGTCGATTGGATTCTCCGTGTTTTCCTTTAGGATTGCCATGATCTCCTCCACCTGGGCCTCCATGTCCCTCTTTTCCAGCTCCTCAGGGGTCATATTTCTGACCTTGGGTTACCCGCAGGTGATGTAGCCAACTGAGATAGATTTGACCTCTTCCATTGGACCTGTATGCCTTTCAGTTTTATTAAAGGAATACTCAATTACCTCATCACTGATGTTGAAGGTGAGCACTCCTTTCCTTACGCTTATGTTGGCATCCACCGTCGCCAAGAATGGTCTTCCTAAAATAATTGGACAAGCAGGATCTTCTTGCATATCAACAACTAGAAAATCAGCAGGGACAAAGAATTTACCTACTTGTACTGGCACATTGTCCACCATGCCTGTTGGGATGACCACAGTGTTGTTGGCCATGTAAAGTCTAGCATCCACAGGCTCTAGGGCACCTATCTTAATCTTGGACCAAATTGTTAAAGGCATTATACTTACACTAGCTCTAAGATCACAAAAGACATTAATTTTGTATGGACCAAATCCAATAGTTATAGCAAACTTACCTGGATCCGGCCTCTTCTCCAGTATGTCCAAATGGCTGCACTCCTCTGTGATTTCAGCCATTGATCGCTTTTTGCTCAGAATCTCCTTCAGGAACTTGACATAGGATGGCATTTCATTGAGAGCTTCTGTGAAGGGGATGGTGACGTTGAGCTTCTGAAGCATCTTGATGAAGCGCTGAAATTTCTTTTCTGTCGGGTCCTTTGGAGATTTTATGGGGAAAGGCAGCTTCTTTTTCTGAGCCAGAACAGACGTCGGAGGTGCTCCATCTTTGTCGACTTCGACTAGGGGCTCCTCGGCATCGACTACACCCTTGTCGATCTCGACCAGATTTGGTGATGTCGAGTTGCTGTGTGGTGCAGACGAGGGTTTCTGATGTTTCTCATCGAGATCGAGTAGGCCCTCCTCGAGATCGACTAGGCCCTGGTCGATGTCGAGTTGCTGGTCATCGTTGTTCTGCTGCTTTCCGACCACTGGCTCTTGCAGTTGATGGCCGCTTCTGAGTTTTACAGCAGCGATGTGTCCAGTCTTTCCCTTGGGATTTGGTTCTGAAGATCCAGGGAGCGCACCTGACTGTCTGGGGATTCCCGTTGCTAGCTGACCAATCTGTGTATCAACTGATTTTCTCCATATATCAATTTCCCCAAGCCTAGAGTTGACACCTTGCATCTGAGTATAGACGGAGTTGAAGGACTGCCTAGTTTCTGAGTGGTTCCTCCGTATTTCCTCCAGGACTGTCTGTATATCATCCTTTTTCTGGTCTCTTTCCGGATGTCCTGGAGCTCTGTAGGGCGGGGGGTTCCTAGGGACACCTTGGTTCCATTGTGGTTGCTGAAACCTTTGGTCCCCCATGTAGCGATTGGGACCCCCTGCGTAAGCTACATCCTCTTGGTGCTCTGCCAGCCTGACTTGCTCTGTGTGTGGGCACTCAGGAGTGGTGTGCCTTTGCGATCCGCATTCAATACAAGGCTGGTTGACAGAGAGATACTTTACTAGTTTGAGGAGCTTCTTATTCTGGTCTCTGTAGTACTGCTCCCTAACATCAGGATCAATCTCCTTAGGAGGCTCATAGAGGGGCATGGATGGTGCTGGCCTGGCGTATGGGTTCTCTTCATAAGTTGCAGTAGACCCATACTTGTTGTCGTAGTTGGTGAGTTTCTCCAGCACACCCCATGCGTCACTCGGCGGCATTGTCAGATACTCATAGCGAGTATAATGGTTGATTCTGTCCTTAGTGACTTGATCAAGAGAGTTGAAGAAGATCTCCTGAATGACGTAGGGTGGTTGTCCATGAGTAGGGCAAGATCGCAGAAGTTCCTTGTAGCGCTCCCATGCCTTTGCCAGTGGTTCCCCTTGCTTCTGTTTGAAGGCGGTGATTTTCTGGCGGAGATGTGCTGTTTTGGCGGGTGGGAAGAATTTGTTCAGAAACTCTTACTCTACTTGGGCCCAGGTTTTGAGTGATCTTGCTTTTAGCCCTTCAAGCCATTTCAGTGCAGGCCCAGCGAGAGACCAGCGAAAAGATTTCATCTTGACATATTCCAGGGTTGTACCTTCAGCAAGAGTACGACACATGTCAAAAAAGTTTGTAATATATTCAAGAGGACACTCATTAAATCTACCATAGAAGGCATTATTTTTAAGCTCTATAAGAAATTGAGTGCGAATTTCAAAAGAGTTATCAGGGATAAGAATCGCCGATTCAGGCACGACGAGAGTTGGGTGCATGTAGTCCTCTGTCGTGGTTGGGTATTGGGCAAGCTCAGCCTGTGCTTGTTCCCTTGCTGCTTTCTCAGCGGCGATAGCAACATCTTTAGCGGCCAATTCCCTGGTAAGCCTAGCGATCAGCTGTTCCTGTGTCTCCGCAGCTACCATGGCTCTTTGCAGTTTAGCTCTGATGTGTAGAAGGCGCTGTGGTTCGTCTAAGCCGTCAAACTCAGGTGGTTGACCAGAACGGCGCATACACCTGTAAATTAACTCAAAGAAAAAGTGAGAACTGACTACCTAAGGCGCGATTGATAGCCTCCCCGACAACGGCGCCAATTTGTTGTGAGGAGGAAATCGAGTATGAAATATAACGAAATAGATCAAAACAGATTCAGGCCCACGCAAATAAATACAAGACTCCTCCAATGCAGTAAGAGAAAGTCAGGATCAAATCCACGAGGAAGCACGTCAGCGGTTCTCAAGTAGCTGTAAATCTCACAGACAAAGCAGCAGAAAGACAGAAACACAGAAACAGAGGAGGAAAGACAGAAATAAAATAGAAACAAAAGCAAGGCAGAAAATAACAAAAGAAAGTAAAGAACAAAGCAAATCAGAAATCAACTCGATCTCGACAAGTGGGCACTCGAGATCGACAACAGCAGTGAACAACAGAAAACAGAAACCGAAACAGGCTACTCGACCTAGACCAGTTCGTACTCGATATCGAGTAGAGGCTACTCTGTATCGACCAAAAACTCCTCTGTATCGAATAACAAGACAAAAAACTGTAAATCGCAGATTCGGAACCAAATTCAGAAATTTGACAGAAATAAACTCAATATATGAAAAACTTCCAAAGCCAGGGTTTCAACACCACAACGATAACCATGCAAAGTAATACATAAAGGCATAAAAGATCATGCTTGCCATCAAAATAACTTTCGTTATTAACAAATAGGCATATAGAGGCTTTCGCATAAACCCTAATTGTTACTAACCCTTTTCACATAATTAAACCAAGTTGCATTAAGATCACTTTCGCTTCAATAACACAAACAAGGATCACCTTCAACTCTCGCAAAAGAATCATGCTTATAGGGATAGAAGACGAATTGCACAAAAAGATCTGACCTTTACCGCATCACCTCACATAGCCACCGTCGGGCTCACCCCAGCCCCAGAAGTGGGTGGACTACTCGCTCTTCATCATCAAGAAAGACATTAAATAACAAAAGAAACTAACTTGCATTAAATTAAATAAAGAAAGCTTACAACCCACAAGACAAATCCGCTTTCGCCTTTCCACCTTGCTTGCTACAAACTCTCTCTCTCTATCCTACTTACTTGAACTGAATTGTCTCTGAATTGGAATGAATGAAAAACCAGCCCCTAGGGCTTTATTTATAGCCTTCTATTCCTTGCTAATCAAGGATAGAATCTCCTATCTATATCTAAAATTATATCTAAAAGCTTTAATGATAAATAAATTGCATAATGGAAATAAATCCTTAAAGGAAAAAGATAAATCTAAACTAGGTAAGTCTTCTTCATGTTGATAGATCTCCCTTCCATGGATAGATGATGATAGATCTCGGACCACTCGACATCCTTCGTGCCCAAGGAATCCCAGCTCTACTCGGACTGCTCAAACCGAGTAACGCGGCTCGACATGTCTACTCGATATCGACCACGGCTACTCGATATCGAGTACCAGGGTTCGTCGACTTAGTCTGGCTGGGTGACTCTGCTCGACAAGGCTCGGAGGTCTGGTCGATATCGACCACGGCTACTCTGTATCGAGTAGAGGTGGTGTGCGTCTTCGTCCTCGGCTTCTCGGCTTGGCACAACTCGTCGACTCCGGACATGGCTCCGAAGTGTCGTCGATCTCGACTAGATGGTACTCGAGATCGAGTAAGGTTCCGGAGTCGGGTTGTCTCTGACTCAGTGTCCTCGATCAGCTCTGCTCGACCAGGTGTGCTCGACCAGCACTCGTCGAGATCGAGTAGATGTACTCGAGATCGAGTAGAGTTCTCTCAGCTTTCTGCTCTGTTCTTGAAACGCACTTTCCCGACTCCTCGTTTGTCGGATTGACACATATGACCATGCGTTAGAAAGCTCTTTTCGAGGGCTACAACTCTCATGAAGACATCAAAGCTTGATTCAGAACGAAGGATGGTGAAAAATGGCGTTTTCTTCAGCTGCAACATCCTTAGCTTCTCCATGAGTTTCCTTTAAGCTTTAAAGTGCGTCCGATTTCTGCGAAATTTAACCAAAACTTGTGTAGACCTCCATATATTGCAAATAAGTGTAAACTACACAGATTCTATATTGTTCTAACCCAAATGCATGCAATGTATGCAGAAATCGATATAAAAGTTAGTGTAAAACATGGCGAATTAGGCTCACATCAATGCTTTGCAGTAAAAGAATAAATTTATGTTTGAATCTATTTAGTGTTATTGTTGTCATTAGTGATATGACATAATTTCACCAAACATATAACGAAAAATTTGAAATTTCTCATGGTTTTCCATATACGTACTAGTAGCGACGAAAGTGATATTTCCACCCTAAATAGTTGTTTCAATGACAAAAATATTCCTCATAAAAGATGAACATATTGCGAGGAATTTAAAATTTTCTTGTTAATGACTTTGAGCCATGTTCTCTATTTTTACCAAACCAATAACGAAGAAAATTGAATTTCCTCACCAACTAATACATTTAGCAACAAATTCTCTTCTCGAGAAACACGTATTTTTAGCGAGAAATTACATTATTATGTTGCTAATACAATTGGCGAATTTTACATAATTCTCACCTAACATATAGCGACAAAAATGTAAATTCCTCGACGAATGTATTTTTAGTGATGAGTTCATTCATCGCTATTTTTCTTATGATTTAGGCGACCATATCATGATAACAATTAACGACTAGTTGAAAAATATGTCGCTTAATGACAATATTAGCAAGAAATATAGGTTTCTATCTAAAGTTCACATCCCCTTTTATGAAGAACATATATGTTCATCGCCAAAGACCACATTTACCGAGGAAAAATAATTTGACAGTGAAAATTTTGTCGTTAATAATTCTTTCTGTTGTAGTGATTTGCCATAAGGCAAGTGTCTATCTAAGAATAAAAAGGATCTATAAAAAACATGGCTAAGCAGCCTCTCTTGTATTCGGACTCTTTCAAGCACGTCGACGGTAAACAGGTTTTCGGTCAACATCGAGTGCTCCTAGTCGACATCGTGCACTACTTTCAGCTTTTTCAGCATTCACCTACATCTTCAAACACACTTTCCCGAGTGCTCGTTTCTCCGATTGACGTATATGAATATTCTTTGGAAAGCTCTTTTCGAGAAATACAACTCTAATGAAGGCATCAGAACTTGATGATAGATTACATGGGCTTTATTTGTATAGTGGGCTAAAAGGCCCAATCCATTGTAACCTATATATATGTTTAATCAATGAATGAAACCCTCAAGGAGGACTTTACAATCAATCTCATTATCTCACATGGTATCAGAGCGTTAGCCTAACGGCCCGTGTTGATCCTGGTCTTGGTTATCCAGTTGTCCTAGTCTCAACTAGATGGTTATTCCTAGTTGGGCTTGTTAGAGATGTGAATGAGACCAAAAGTGTCCCACATCGGAAAGTTGAACATATCAAGCTCTAGTATATTGCCAATTGGTTTTAGGATGGAACCCCGCTCGGCTTATGTGCTAGGCTATTAGCGCTAGGGCGCACAAGTGGTCACACGACCCCAAATCCCGAGTCCCAACGGACTTCAGTATGATATCACAGCCTAAGATCCTAAAACCCTAATTTCTTTTTTTTTTTCAAACCCTAGCCGCCGACCTCCTTGCCCTCTCTGTCCTAGCCGTCGGCCACCTTACCCCTCTCGGCCACCTCCTTTGTCGCCGACTCAACCCCCTCTCTCGGCCACCCTCCTTTGCCGCCGACCCCCCCCCCCCCCCCCCCTTGACTCTTCTCTCTCCCTCTTGTCCCAATGGCCAACCCAACCCCTACCAACCCTATCAAGCCACCCTTCCACTTCGCTCTCACAATCTCCAACATCAAAAACTGCATCCCCATCATCCTTGATCATGAATCCAGTTCCTACACCATGTGATCTCATCTCTTCATTACCCATGTCAAGGCTCATAAGGTCATCCACCATATCGATTCTTCTATCGATTGTCCCACCACTGAGGACGACGATCACTTTGCTCAACTTCACACCATCGTTCTTCAATGGATCTTCAACACCATCTCCAAAGATCTTTTGACAACCATCCTCGACCCCAAAGACAACGCCTTGGGTACCTGGACCAAGCTTCAACAACTCTTTCAAGACAACAAGTCCACTCGTGCCGTCTACCTAGAGCACGAATTCTCAAGTTCAAAGCTTGTATCTTTCCCGTCGATCTCCGCCTACTGTCAGCATCTGAAAACCCTGTCTGATCAATTGGCCACCGTCGACCCCAAACCTAGCGCTACTCGCCTTGTCCTCCAGGTACTTTCGGGTCTTCCCTCAGACCAACGAAGCCGCCAAGGACAAAACCGCCCTGGTCTCGTCAAGCGACATTGACGAGACCTATGCCCCGTAACAGAGTCGCAACCATGATCAACCTGCATAAAGAGGCGGCGGCCGAATTAGTCTTTGGATCCGCCTTGTATGCCCTATGGCTACCCACCTGGGACATATCGCCCACCATCCCCGTATCCCAATAGTCAGTAGGGAGCGGGCTTGTTGGGTCCAGCTCCTCGATCCGCCGGTCACAAGGCCTACCCGTCTTCGTCTGATCAGGCCTACGCTCCGACTGATGTGCATCACGCCTTCTCCTCTATGCAGCTGACACCTCCTGACTCCGCTTGGTACATGGACACTGGCGTCACATCTCATATGACGAACACCTCAGGTACTCTCTCTTCTCTTTCTTTTAAGGGTCTTGCACATTCTATTATCGTCGGCAATGGTGGTCACCTTGCTACTTCGGGTATTGGCCACGCCACATTACCAACACCAACCAACCCTTTACACCTCACCTATGTCCTCATTGCCCCCAAACTTGTCAAAAACCGTATCTCTGTCCGTCGGTTCACCACTGACAATAATGTTTCTCTTGTGTTTGATCCGTTTGGTTTCTCTGTGAAGGATCTTACTACGAGGGTTACTCGCCTGAGATGTAATAGCACCGGGGAGCTCTATCCTGTGCCGTCGCCCTCACCATCTCGCCCGTCGTGTCCAGTCGCCCTCTCGGCATCGTCATCCAGTCTGTGGCATGCACGCCTTGGTCATCCTAGTGCTGCCGTTTTAGATTTGCTTCGCTGTAGTTTATGTTCTTCATGTCAGTTAGGGAAGCATGCCAGACGTACTTTTCAGCGGTCTTTTAACACTACTTATGCACCATTTGATATAATTCATAGTGATATTTGGACATCTCATGTGCCTAGCAAGGAGGGTTACAAGTACTTACTCTTGTTTCTGGATGATTATAGTCATTTCTTATGGGTTTTCCCATTGCATTTTAAGTCACAAGTGTTTCTTATCTTTTCCAAATTCAACGCTTACATCATAACACAATTCCACACATCTATCAAATGTTTCTAATGTGATAATGGCCGCGAATTTGATAACAAATAATTTCACACTTTCTTCAACACAAATGGGATCTCCTATCACTTGTCTTGCCCCTATACTTCCCAACAGAATGGCAAGTGTTGTGAGCTGAATCTGCCATGTTTTACAGTAACTTTTATATCGATTTCTGTATACATTTCATGCATTTGGGCTAAGATAGTACAGAACCTGTGTAGTTTATGTTTATTTGCCAAATTATGGAATCTACACCAGTTTCTGTTTAATTCGCAGAAATCGAGGCATTTTTACAGCAATTCTACAGAAGGTCAGAAAAACTCGGAAATCAGCTACAGAAGTCCAAGGTCAAGGAAGCAGCGAAACCAGTCGAATCAATCTGAGAGTCAAGGCTACTCGATCTCGAGTAGACCTTACTCGATCTCGACCACCATGTCCGAGCACAGCCTTATCGACAGAGCCTGATCGAGAGCCAGACCAACCCAGCTCCGGACCCAACTCGATCTCGACAAGACCTTGGTCGAGATCGACGAAGCTCAGCACCACACCCGGAGTCGAGAAGTGTTGATCGAGAAGCCGAGCAACCTTACTCGATCTCGACAAAGTAGTGGTCGAGATCGACAAGCCCCACAACGCCAGTCCGAGTCCATGCCGAGGAGAAGATGCTCGACTAGAGAAGGCCACACCCTACTCGATCTCGACGAACCCTTGTCGAGATCGACGAAGCCCAAAACCCAGGCCCAGGCTTGTCGAGCACACCTACCCGAGAAGACCTAGTCGACAGAACTCTTCTACTCGAGATCGACAAGGCTTTGTCGAGGTCGACGAGCATCGTGAACCAAGTCCGAGCCACATCGAGCAGAGCTAGCCGGGAAGTCCAGTCGACGAAGAATCCTACTCGAGGTCGACGAGCCTTTGTCGAGGTCGAGTAGACCAGTTTTCCAGAAACGCGTCGTCGAGGGCTGTCCGAGTAGAATTTGGATTCCTTGGGTCCGAAGCACGAAGATCTATCCAAAGTTGATCAATTCTATCCAAGGAGACAAGATCTATCAACATCATGAAGACTTACCACTTTGGAATTATCTTTTCCTTGTTGATTTATTTCCTTAAAACAATTTATTTATCTTTTAAAGTTTTAGATATAATTTTAGATATAGATAGATATCTTCTTTCCTAGAATAGCTAGGGAATGAAGCCTATAAATAAAGCCCATGGGGCTCAGTTTTATAAATTCAATCTCAGAGACAATTAGTTAGTTACAAAGAGAAGTTTAGAGGTTTTAAGGTTTTTAAGGTTTTGGCTTTCTGCGAGAGTTGATTGCCAGGATTGTAAAGGCTTTGAATTTAGTTAATGCAAGTTTCTTTTCATACATCAATGTCTGCGATTGCGATGAGGCGTGAGTAGTCCACCCACTTCTAGGGCTGGGGTGAGCCCGACGGTGGCCATGTGAGGCGATGCGATAAAGGTCAGATCTTTCTATGCAATTCATCTTCTATCCCTATGAGCATGATTCTTTTGCGAGAGTTGAAGGTGATCCTTGTTTGTGTTATTGAAGCGAAAGTGATCTTAATGCAACTTGGATTAATTATGTGAAAAAGGGTTAGTAACAATTAGGGTTTATGCGAAAAGCCTCTATTTGCCTATTTGTTAATAACGAAAGTTATTTGATGGAAAGCATGATCTTTTGTGCCTTTATGTGTTACCTTGCATGGTTATCATTGTGGTGTTGAAACCCTGGCCTTGGAAGTCTTTTATTATAATGATTTATTTCAGTCAAAAATCTGCGTTTGTGTTCGAGAATTTGCAATTTAAGTTTTCTGTTTCCAGTCGACATAGAGAAACTTGTCGAGATCGAGTAGCTGTGGTCGATCTCGACTAGGACTTGTCTTAGTCGAGTTGTGTTTTCTTCTGTCGTCATCGAATTTTCAGTTTCTGTCGATTTACTGTTGTCGATCTTGAGTAGCTGTTGGTCGAGATCGACGAGCCCTTTGCTTTGCTTTTAGTTTCTGCTTTGCTTTGTCTTTTCTGTCTTCGTTTAGTTCGTTGCTTTTGTTTGTTCTTTTCTGCTTTTATTTTTGTTTCTTTTCTTTGTTTCTGTCTTTCTGCTGCTTGTCTGTGAGAATTTACAGCTACCTGAGAACCGCTGACATGCTTCCTCGTGGATTCGATCCTGACTTTCTCTTACTACAATGGGAGGAAGTCTTGTATTCATTTGCTGAGACAGGGAAGTCAGTCTGATCTATACTTTATATTTATTTCATACTTGACCATCCTCCTGCAACAAAAAATTGGCGCCGTTGCCGGGGAAGCTATCAATCGCGCCTTAGGTAGTCAGTTCTCACTTTTTCTTGAGTGAATTCGCAGGTGTATGCGCCGTTCTAGTATCCCACCTAAATTTGACGCCTTAGACGAACCGGAACGCCTCCTACACATCAGAGCTAAACTGCAAAGAGCCATGGCAGCTGCGGAGACACAGGAACAGCTGATCGCTAGGCTTACCAGGGAATTGGCCGCTAAAGATGTTGCTATCGCCGCTGAGAAAGCAGCAAGGGAACAAGCACAGGCTGAGCTTGCCCAGTACCCAACCACGGCAAAGGACTATATGCACCCAACTCTCGTCGTGCCTGAATCGGCGATTCTTATCCCTGACAACTCTTTTGAAATTCGCACTCAATTTCTTATAGAGCTTAAAAATAATGCCTTTTATGGTAGATTTAATGAGTGTCCTCTTGAACATATTACAAACTTTGCTGACATGTGCCGTACTCTTACTGAAGGTACAACTTTGGAATATGTCAAGATGAAAGCTTTTCGCTGGTCTCTCGCTGGGCCTGCACTGAAATGGCTGGAAGGGCTGAAACCAAAATCACTCACAACCTGGGCCCATGTAGAGCAAGAGTTCCTGAACAAATTCTTTCCACCCGCCAAAACAGCACATCTCCGCTAGAAAATCACCGCCTTCAGACAGAAGCAAGGGGAACCGCTGGCAAAGGCATGGGAGCGCTACAAAGAACTTATGCGATCTTGCCCTACTCATGGACAGCCACCCTACGTCATTCAGGAGATCTACTTCAACTCTCTTGATCAAGTCACTAAGGACAGAATCAACCATTATACTCGCTATGAGTATCTGACAATGCCGCCAAGTGACGCATGGGGTGTGCTAGAGAAGCTCACTACCTACGACAAGAAGTACGGGTCTACTGCAACCTATGAAGAGAACCCATACGCCAGGCCAGCACCATCCATGCCCCTATATGATCCACCTAAGGAGATTGATCCAGATGTTAGGGAGCAGTACTATAGAGACCAGAACAAAAAGCTCATCAAGCAAGTAAAGTATCTCTCCGTCAACCAGCCTTGTATTGAATGCGGATCTCAGAGGCACACCACTCCTGAGTGCCCACACACCGAGCAAGTCAGGCTGGCAGAACACCAAGAGGAGGTAGCTTACGCAGGGGGTCCCAATCGCTACATGGGGGACCAAAGGTTTCAGCAACCACAATGGAACCAAGGTGTCCCTAGGAACCCCTCGCCCTACAGAGCTCCAGGACATCCGGAAAGGGACCAGAAAAAGGATGATATACAGACAGTCCTGGAAGAAATACGGAGGAACCACTCAGAAACTAGGCAATCCTTCAACTCCGTCTATACTCAGATGCAAGGTGTCAACTCTAGGCTTGGGGAAATTGATATATGGAGAAAATCAGTTGATACACAGATTGGTCAACTAGCAGCAGGAATCCCTAGACAGTCAGGTGCGCTCCCTGGATCTTCAGAACCAAATCCTAAGGGAAAGACTGGACACATCGCTGCTATAAAACTCAGAAGCGGCCATCAACTGCAAGAGCCAGAGGTCGGAAAGCAGCAGAACAACGAGGAACAGCTGGTCGACCAGAGCCTAGTCGATCTCGAGGACGGCCAACTCGACCTCGAGGAGAAGCTTTAGAAACCTTCGTCTGCACCGAACAGCAACTCGACTGCACCCAACCTGGTCGAGATCGACAAGGGCCTGGTCGATGTCGAGGAGCCCCTAGTCGACATAGAGCAGCCTGCAGCACCTCCGACGTTTGTTCTGGCTCCGAATCAGAAAAAGAAGTTGCCTTTCCCCACAAAATCTCTAAAGGACCCGGCAGAAAAGAAATTTTAGCGCTTCATTAAGATGCTTCAGAAGCTCAATGTCACCATCCCCTTCACAGAAGCTCTCAATGAAATGCCATCCTATGTCAAGTTCCTGAAGGAAATTCTGAGCAAAAAGCGGTCGATGGCTGAAATTACAGAGGAGTGCAGCCATCTGGACATATTGGAGAAGAGGCCGGATCCAGGTAAGTTTGCTATAACTATTGGATTTGGTCCATATAAAATTAATGCTTTATGTGATCTTGGAGCTAGTGTGAGTATAATGCCTTTAACGATTTGGTCCAAGATTAAGATAGGTGCCCTGGAGCCTGTGGATGCTAGACTTTACATGGCCAACAACACTGTGGTCATCCCAACAGGCATGGTGGACAATGTCCCAGTACAAGTAGGTAAATTCTTCGTCCCTGCTGATTTTCTAGTTGTTGATATGGAAGAAGATCCTGCTTGTCCAATTATTTTAGGAAGACCATTCTTGGCGACGGTGGATGCCAACATAAGCGTAAGGAAAGGAGTGCTCACCTTCAACATCAGCGATGAGGTAATTGAGTATTCCTTTAATAAAACTGAAAGGCATACAGGTCCAATGGAAGAGGTCAAATCTATCTCAGCTGGCTACATCACCTGCGGGGAACCCAAGGTCAGAAATATGACCCCTGAGGAGCTGGAAAAAAGGGACATGGAGGCCCAGGTGGAGGAGATCATGGCAATCCTCAAGGAGAACACAGAGAATCCAATCGACACAGACCAAGGTAAGTCATTGTGGATTCATTATTTTTCGGATGCCTTGACAGGGACTAAGTATGGGGTCAAGATCGACCAAGGCTCCTCGACATCGAGTAGAACCCTAGTCGATCTCGACCAGACCAAGGAGACTCCACCAGCACTAGCCTCATCGAGCAGCCAGACAGAACCAGAACCCTTGTCGATCTCGAGGAGCTCACTCGATGTCGACCAGCCTCAGGCCTCCTCGACTCCAGCAATCTCGGCCAGTCCACCACCAGTCGAGCAAAACTTGTCGAGATCGACTACTGTAGTCGAGGTCGACCAAACTCCTCGGGCACCTGCTTCCTCGACACTGACGACACCAGAGCCAAGATCCTCGTCGACCTCGACCACCCTTGTCGAGATCGACCACCACTGCCCTTCCTCGACGGCACCTTCCTCGACGCTGCAGACACCAGGAGCAGCAAACTACTCGAGGTCGACCAGCCTTGTCGATGTCGACAAGCCTTGTTCTTCCTCGACTTCTGAATCTTCGAACCGACCACCACCAGAACCTGCAATCTTGTCGAGATCGACCAGTCCTAGTCGAGATCGACCAAATACAGTGGTCCCCGATTCCGTCTCTGCAAAGGTAAGCCAAGGTATGGATCTTTCTTCTCCTATTTCCATTAATGATCTATCTATACATGGGAGAGGTTTGCCTTGGTATGTGCGCTTATGCAGGATTTCCAACGATGAGCCCAAGGAATATGAAGTTGGAGACAAGCTCTATGTTTCTAAATCAAAGAATCATTGGTTTCCCAACAAATTCAACAAGAAGCGGATGGGACCGTTCGTGGTGAACAAGATCCATTCTGGAGGATTACAGCTAAGGGACAAGAATGGAGTCTTATTTGAGGCCCAAGCTACATGGGCCCTGCAGATGCCACCTTGAGCATACATGGAGAGTCGGCCTAGCGACTATAAAATCTAGAGCTTGTACATAGACTTTTTTAGGACATTTGAAACTTTGCTTTTGTTTTTGGTTTTGAACATTTTTGGTTTTTGTTGTTTCTATTGTTGGTATATGTCTTCTACATTTTCAGGTCCATGGATAGAACCCAATCATACTCGGACCAGGAGGTGCTTCCATTCAAGATTATGAAGCCATGCACATCTGTCTAGTGAGTTTCTTTCTTTGCTCTTGTTTTCATTTTATACAGTGGGGACACTGTAATGTTTAAGTATGGGGTGGGGGAAGGGCTTACTTTATGCATATTTGATTTATTTGACATTATTTGTGCATATTTGGAGTTTATTTCTTTGAATTGCTACATGGCTATTTTGGAATTCATTACTGATTTATGTGCTTAATTGCATGTTTTCCAAAAATTTGAGAAAAATGACCCCCATTAAAATTTTTTGATTAATGTCATAGAAGCTTTATTGAACTCGACGATGCAAAATTGGATTCATTAGAGATATAGCATGAAATTGCCTAGTAAAGGGAAGTCACAATGAAGTGCATTATTTATTGAAAACCATGAAAGGAGGTAAAATTTGAAGTTGCTTTTGACATGTTGCATGATAAGATGATGGAGGACTTTATATTTCCATATAATGCTAATATTTTATAATCCTAGCCTTACCCATGCTTATGCATTACACAAAAGCCATAATATGCCTTATTTCAAATATTGCTCCACATGATCTAAATATTTGCCATTCTTTACCTTATCCGAGGATTATGTTGAGAATGATGTTACATTATGGAGATGGTTATATGGTGTTTGTGTGATTGTTATCATTATTGGAGTTTGGCGGAATTATTTGAAATATATGGAAAATTTAATGAGTGAAAGAAAATCCGATCTAGGATCGACCCTGCTCTCTGAGATAATAGTTTGGAGAGATGGGACACCAGGTGAGGAGTCCGACGCACTAAGTATCCGGGGCCATTCATTACACCCATGTTTGCGACTCGCGAGAAGGCAGTGCTGAGGTTAGAGAGGTAAAAGCATTATTATTGAGAAAAGCAATATGAAAGGTGATGAATCATATGAGAAAGTATGTGGTATGAAATTCAATTTGGAAAGTACTCCATTTCCCCGGATCAAAAGCACCACATTACCAGAAATTGCCCACCTTTAACCTTTTACCAATCTACTCCTTCATTGAGCTTAAATTAAAGTCCTCTTGATTATTGTTGCTTTGTCATATAAAAATTATTTGTGCATAACCCTCCTTTCATGAGTAGATGTTGCTCTTATATATTTGCACATGCATGGATCTGTGACACTAGTACCTTTTCGAGGATGGTAATTGATTGCAGGGACATATAAAGAATGAATCTAAGATGTTGAGAGTTTGGATTTCTTCCCCTGAATGACAAATAAAAGTATTGCTTGAGGACAAGCAAGCTTAAGTATGGGGTGTTTGTTGTGAGCTGAATCTGCCATGTTTTACAGTAACTTTTATATCGATTTCTGTGTACATTTCATACATTTGGGCTAAGATAGTACAGAACCTGTGTAGTTTATGTTTATTTGCCAAATTATGGAATCTACACCAGTTTCTGTTTAATTCGCAGAAATCGAGGCATTTTTACAGCAATTCTACAGAAGGTCAGAAAAACTCGGAAATCAGCTACAGAAGTCCAAGGTCAAGGAAGCAGCGGAACCAGTCGAATCAATCTGAGAGTCAAGGCTACTCGATCTCGAGTAGACCTTACTCGATCTCGACCACCATGTCCGAGCACAGCCTTATCGACAGAGCCTGACCGAGAGCCAGACCAACCCAGCTCCGGACCCAACTCGATCTCGACAAGACCTTGGTCGAGATCGACGAAGCTCAGCACCACACCCGGAGTCGAGAAGTGTTGATCGAGAAGCCGAGGACGAGAAGCCGAGCAACCTTACTCGATCTCGACAAAGCAGTGGTCGAGATCGACAAGCCCCACAACGCCAGTCCGAGTCCATGCCGAGGAGAAGATGCTCGACCAGAGAAGGCCACACCCTACTCGATCTCGACGAACCCTTGTCGAGATCGACGAAGCCCAAAACCCAGGCCCAGGCTTGTCGAGCACACCTACCCGAGAAGACCTAGTCGACAGAACTCTTCTACTCGAGATCGACAAGGCTTTGTCGAGGTCGACGAGCATCGTGAACCAAGTCCGAGCCACATCGAGCAGAGCTAGCCGGGAAGTCCAGTCGACGAAGAATCCTACTCGAGGTCGACGAGCCTTTGTCGAGGTCGAGTAGACCAGTTTTCCAGAAACGCGTCGTCGAGGGCTGTCCGAGTAGAATTTGGATTCCTTGGGTCTGAAGCACGAAGATCTATCCAAAGTTGATCAATTCTATCCAAGGAGACAAGATCTATCAACATCATGAAGACTTACCACTTTGGAATTATCTTTTCCTTGTTGATTTATTTCCTTAAAACAATTTATTTATCTTTTAAAGTTTTAGATATAATTTTAGATATAGATAGATATCTTCTTTCCTAGAATAGCTAGGGAATGAAGCCTATAAATAAAGCCCATGGGGCTCAGTTTTATAAATTCAATCTCAGAGACAATTAGTTAGTTACAAAGAGAAGTTTAGGAGTTTTAAGGTTTTTAAGGTTTTGGCTTTCTGCGAGAGTTGATTGCCAGGATTGTAAAGGCTTTGAATTTAGTTAATGCAAGTTTCTTTTTATACATCAATGTCTGCGATTGCGATGAGGCCTGAGTAGTCCACCCACTTCTAGGGCTGGGGTGAGCCCGACGGTGGCCATGTGAGGCGATGCGATAAAGGTCAGATCTTTCTATGCAATTCATCTTCTATCCCTATGAGCATGATTCTTTTGCGAGAGTTGAAGGTGATCCTTGTTTGTGTTATTGAAGCGAAAGTGATCTTAATGCAACTTGGATTAATTATGTGAAAAAGGGTTAGTAACAATTAGGGTTTATGCGAAAAGCCTCTATTTGCCTATTTGTTAATAACGAAAGTTATTTGATGGAAAGCATGATCTTTTGTGCCTTTATGTGTTACCTTGCATGGTTATCATTGTGGTGTTGAAACCCTGGCCTTGGAAGTCTTTTATTATATTGATTTATTTCAGTCAAAAATCTGCGTTTGTGTTCGAGAATTTGCAATTTAAGTTTTCTGTTTCCAGTCGACATAGAGAAACTTGTCGAGATCGAGTAGCTGTGGTCGATCTCGAGTAGGACTTGTCTTAGTCGAGTTGTGTTTTCTTCTGTCGTCATCGAATTTTCAGTTTCTGTCGATTTACTGTTGTCGATCTCGAGTAGCTGTTGGTCGAGATCGACGAGCCCTTTGCTTTGCTTTTAGTTTCTGCTTTGCTTTGTCTTTTCTGTCTTCGTTTAGTTCTTTGCTTTTGTTTGTTCTTTTCTGCTTTTATTTCTGTTTCTTTTCTTTGTTTCTGTCTTTCTGCTGCTTGTCTGTGAGAATTTACAGCTACCTGAGAACTGCTGACGTGCTTCCTCGTGGATTCGATCCTGACTTTCTCTTACTACAACGGGAGGAAGTCTTGTATTCATTTGCTGAGACAGGGAAGTCAGACTGATCTATACTTTATATTTATTTCATACTTGACCATCCTCTTGCAACAACAGCAAGGCTGAACGAATCATCAGAACCATTACCAACATGATGCGCTCTCTCCTCTTCAACGCATCTATTCCCTTTCCTATTGGCCTCACGCCTTATCAACCACATGCTATCTCCTAAACATTCTTCCATTTACCACCCTCCACCATCGCTCGCCAAATCAGGCCCTTTATTGCACCTTGCCTAGTTATGATCACCTTCGTACCTTTGGGTGCTTGTGCTTCCCAAATCAGTCCTCCACCGCCCCTCACAAGCTTCACCCAAGCTCCACTCCTTGTGTCTTCCTTGGCTATCCGTCTGATCATCGCGGTTACCTTTGCCTCGATGTAAAGACCCATAAGCTCATTCTGTCCCGCCATGTCACCTTTGATGAGTCTCGCTTTCCCTTTTCTTCTCCTCCTCTCCCCCCTTCCCCACCTCATGTGTCAGCGTCTAAGTCATAGTCTTCATTCCCTCACTTTCTCAATCCCCAAAGCTCTCCCGGTGCTCCTGCCTCCCCCCTACACCACCCCCACCACCACCCCCTCCTCCCACCACCAGACCGCACACCCGCAGCATCTCCGGTGTTTTCAGACCTCGACAGATCGTCTCCATGTACACCACACATCACTCCGCCATTTGATGTCCGCATATTTAGTCTTATTTTACATCATGTTTTTATTTCATTCAAGTCCTTTTATTAGCTTTTGTGTTGGGAAAGTAAGAAAAATGTGTAGTTATCCTTAATATTGTAAGATATGGAGTCTACACAAGCTTTGGTGTGATTTTGTAGGTTTTGAAGCTAAAAAGAGGCGATTCTAGAGCTTAAGGAATAGTGGAGAAGGATGGAAAAAGGACACAAAAAGATTGGCAAAGGAACAAGTGAAGAAAAGGAAGAACCGCCGATACCCTTGACCTCGACGCCGACACCCAACGAATTCCAGTAACACTATTTTTTAACAGACCCTTGGCGCCGATACCCTGACCTCGACGCCGATACCCTGTGCGAATCTGTGAGAGAATTTTGTGGGATGATTTAATTGATTTTTGGGCTTTTTAATTAGGTTTTCTATTTAATTCCTTTTAGAATCTTTTAGTTAGATAGACTTAGATAGGATATATTATTTTCATAAGATAAAATCTCTTTCCTTGGAGATTAAGTCTTAATTTTCTATCTTTAAATAAAGCAAATTAGAGGCTAATTAGGGATCATTACAGCGGAAGGCACGCACGTTTCGAGTTTTAGGATTGAATAATATTGATCGTTAATTTGAGGTTTGATTTTTTGCAATTTAAGATTATGAATTCTTCCATTGTTTTTGTGTTTTTCTTTGCAATGAGTGAGTAGTTCCCCCATCTTCTAGGGTTGGGGTGAGCCCAACAATGAGCATGTGTGTGGATGAATGAATCTATGTTTATTTGATGTTTTTATCTTATTCTACCCATGTGCTCAACCCTTTGATGAAAGTTTAAGGAAATTCATTGTTGCAATTGAATTGAAAGAGGAGATTGTTAACATTGATAGTAATTATGGATCTTTGACGAAAGTAAAAGGGATCTAATTAAGAAAGGTAGAAACAAATAGGTTTTATGCGATTACCTCTATTATCTATTTGTTGAGTATGCGAAAGCTATCTCTTTAAGATAAAAGCATGGTTTTTCATATGATTCATTGATTTATACATGTGTTTGTTGTTGTGGTAAGCCCTAATCTTAGAAGGCCTTTCTCATATATTGCATTTGTGATAGTTACTTGCTACTCGAGCAGATTTGAGTGAATTTGTCACAAATTACAGCCGCTAACATACTCCCTATTTTTGACCATAAAAACAACTAGGATAGAACCGCTAACATACTCCCTTAGATCGAACTTGATTTCCACTATACTATAGAGGGAATTCGAGCATAAATTTATTTGATTGGAGTGAGCATAGGCATCGATCTCCTGTCACGCACGTCACCATCCCTTTCCCTACAGCCTCTTGGCTCCCCCCTCTCACACCCATTGCCGCGGCCATAGCATGATGTTGCAGCCGTCGCACATCAACATGTCATAGCCCATCACTACGCCGTGGGAGCTATGCCATGGCCACAACATCATGCTGCGGCCGCAGCATATCAACATGTCGCGGGCCCTTTGCCGCGGCCGCAGCCCCCCACCGCACCCTCTCCTGCCGTCCCCACCGAATCCCACTCCCATCCTGCCTCAAACCCGACCTCCCTTTCCCCCATCCCCACCTCCGACAAAATAGCCCTCCTCGACCCGAATTGGCAGGCGGCTATGTTCAACGAATACAGGGCCCTTAGAAGGAATGGTACTTGAGTTCTGGTTCCTCGCCCTCCTGAGGCGAACGTCATTCGCTGCATCTGGCTCTTCCGCCACAAGTTCCGCTCTGATGGGACGTTGCAGCGTTACAAAGCTCGTCTTGTGGTCAACGGTCGATCTCAGCAGGCAGGTATTGATTGTGATTAGACATTCAACCCCGTGGTCAAGCCTGCCACTATCCGAGTGGTGTTGAACTTAGCGTTGTCACGACATGGGGCCATTCATCAGCTGGATGTCAAGAACGCCTTTTTGCATGGCCATATGAATGAGACAGTTTACATCTTTCAGCCGCCAGGTTTCGCTGATTCTGATCATCCCAAGCACGTCTGTCTCCTGAAGTGCTCTTTGTATGATCTGAAACTGGCCACGCGGGCTTGGTTCTAGCGCTTTGCTTCTCATTTGATACGCTTGGGTTTCGTTGGCAGTCGCTCTAATACATCTGTGTTTATCTATCGCAGAGGCACATACATGGCTTTTCTGTTACTATTTGTCGATGACATCATCCTCACCGCCTCTTCTGATGCTCTTCGGACGTCTATTATCTCCCAGTTTAGTGCCGAGTTCGCCATGTCAGATCTGGGTCCGTTGTCTTACTTCTTGGGAGTCGTCGTGCAGCGTCATGCGTCTAGGATGTTTCTCTCTCAGAGCAAGTATGCTGCCGAGATTGTTGCTCGGGCCAAGATGTGTAACTGCAAGCCAGTTGTTACCCCTGTGGATACTTACCACAAGCTTAGTGCTCACTCTGGTCCTCTGTTTCATGATCCGACGTTGTACTGGAGCCTCGTCGGTGCATTGCAATATCTTACATTCACTAGGCCAGACATTAGTTACGCAGTTCAGCAGATCTGCTTGTTCACGCATGCGCCCAGGGAACCGCACTTTCAGGCCTTGAAGTGGATCATCAGGTACATCAGCGGTACTCTCGAGTTGGGCACCACAATCACCCCTTCCTCTCGGCATGACCTCGTCGCTTACACTGATGCAGATTGGGGTGGTTCTCCTGACACACGTCGCTCCACGTCTGGCTACTGATTCTTCCTCAACGACACCCTTGTGTCGTGGTCCGCGAAGCGACAGTCTGTGGTGTCTCGCTGTAGGGCCGAGGCAGAGTACATAGGTGTCGCCAACGTTGTCTCCGAGTGCTCTTGGCTGCGCAATCTCCTTCTTGAGCTCAGATGCCCTCTTCAGAAGGCCACCCTGGTCTACACCGACAACGTCTCCACCCTCTATCTGGCTAGCAACCCAGTCCAGTATCAACGCACGAAGCACATTGAGCTCGATCTCCACTTCGTCCGGGACAAGGTTGCTCTTGGACATGTTCGTGTTCTATATGTCCCATCCTCCTATTAGTACACTGATATATTCACCAAGGGTTTACCTCGTCAGTTGTTCCTTGATTTTCGGTCTAGTCTCACTGTACGAGACCCTCAACTTTCGACTGCGGGGGTTTGATAGATTACATGGACTTCATTTATAGTGGGCCAAAAGGCCCAATCCATTGTAACCTATATATGTGTTTAATCAATGAATGAAACCCTCAAGGAGGACTTTACAATTAATCTCATGTGATAACTGCACTCCATTGATGAAAATCGGAAATGGTTTCAAAGGCTTTGACACAAAGCTTGTGTCAAAGGTCTTGAAGCTAAAGCTGTATTGATGAAATTCAAAACCTGTATTTTATGTATTTATTATCTTATATATATTATTAATGTGGTTTCCGAATATTATTATATATATTTTGTACTAACCATACAGCAAAGATTTCGAAGAAATATCCTTCCTTAAAGCCGAAAGATGTGAAGATCAAATCTGGTGGATTGTGGCTTCGCAGTTTCCCAGAATAGAAGATTGCGAAGATCTTTCCTAAGCCATTATCTCAAGTAGCCGTTGGGTGAAGATTCTTTGGCGCCGATTTGATCGAGTATAAAAGGAGATGAAGAAGAGAGAAGAGGCACAAGAGTTGAACCCTGACGATCATTGAACTACAACGCACACTCAGCCCTCAAGTCAATCTTTCTTCTTCGTGTACTCTCTGCTAGGTGTTAAGAGTCTTATCTTTTGTTTCATAGCATTTGAGAGTTACACAGTGAGCTTATAGGATATATTTTTGAGAGATTGTTATACTCGAGAGTTTATAACTCAGGAACTGTGCACTAGGCAATTGATTCGCGAGTGTAAGAGGATTGTGCTAGATAGCTGAGAGAGGTGGGGCTCTTCTAGATTGGTCTAGGACTCCAAGGGAACGTGAGTTGACTAGATTACAATTGTATAGGAGAGAGGCTTCTCAATTAGCTATTAGGATCCTAAGCTTTGTGAATCAATAAAGCCTGTTGAATCCTAGGGTTGTGGAAGAACCCTAGACGGGAACTAAGCCTTAAAGGAGCTAAACCTCGTTAACAATTCATCGTGTTCTTTACTTATTGCTTTACCAATATTTCCGCATTTGTTTCGAACTATATAACTTTGTTGTGATTCAGGTATGCCAATCGAAAGAATTGAGTTTACTCCGAAAGGGTTTTGCAAGCATTTCAAAAGTCTTGAGATTGACAGCGAAAAGTTGGCATACTCTATTCAACCCCCCTTCTAGAGTATCTTTATTCTACTTTGTTATACATTATCGAACCTTCAATTGGTATCAGAGCCTTACTCACTTCTTTTGATCTAACAATCTTGTGAGTTTTGATCATGTCTGGTGAAGCAAGCGGAGGATTTGCACAAGGGAGGTCTACCAATAGACCACCGCTCTTTGTGGGAAACAAATTTGTCCACTGGAGGTCCTTGATGAAAATGTTCATTATAGATCAAGATCTGGAAGTTTGGAACATTATAGAGAATGGTCCAAAGATTCATGTGAAAGATGGACCTAATGGAAGCAAAGTCGCGAAGACTGAGGCCGAATACATCCAAGCGGATTTGGAACTCGTTTCCAAGAACTATAAGGCCATTAACTTACTATATTGTGTTCTTAGTACTGATGAGTTTAATACATCCAAGATCAGTATCTTCCTGCGAAGACTGTGGCCGAATACATCCAAGCAAAGAGATTTGGGATAAGTTAGTTGTCACCTACGAAGGAACCAGTCAAGTGAAGGACACCAAGATCAGTATCTTCCTTCGAAAATATGAACTTTTCAAAATGAAACCTGATGAGTCTATTAAGGCCATGTTCACACGATTCACGGAAATCACGAACAACCTTGACTCTCTCGGTAAAACCTTTGAGAATGTTGAGAAAGTAAGGAAGATATTGAGGTGCCTCCCAAAAGACAAATGGGGCCCTAAAGTGATAGCCATAGAAGATGCCCAAAATCTCACCACTCTGCCCCTTGATGACTTGCTTGGGAAGTTGATCACACATGAGATGATTCTCAATGAAGACGATGGAGAAATCCCGACAATCACTAAGAACTTGGCACTCAAGTTTAAGAAGGATGAGTCCAAAGATGTGTCTGATTCTGAAGATGAGGATGATGATGAGGATGATCCCTTTGCTCTTATTACAAGGGGTCTTTCTCGAATCCTCAAGATGAAGAAGCAATTCAACAACAAATATGGATCAGAGTCTTCTAAATTTTGAGGTAAGTCTCAATACAACAAATACGACAAGAACACTAAACCTTTGTCTTGTTTTGAATGTGGTGAAACAGACCATCTAGTGAAAGATTGCCCTCAAAAGAAGAAGAGCCAGTTCAAAAAAGGTGATAAATGGAAAAAGAAAGCCATGGTGGCAGCTAGGGTTGGCATGGTACGGTGACCACAAGAAAATGTTGATTACCACGTACCAACCACAAACTGGTGGTACGGAAATTTTCATACCACGTACCAACCACAAACTGGTGGTACGGAAATTTTCATACCACATATCAACCACAAGTCGTGGTTACCGCATATGTGGTAACCACGATTTGTGGTTACCATTGGTACATTACCATGGTTACCAAGCTTTAATTCTTTTTGTATTTTTTTTAAACTCCTTGGCTACCTTTTGGTGGTTATAAAAGTTATCGAACAAAAAAATATGGTTACAAAAAATAATATGGTTACCATGTTTTAAAAGTTCAAATAAATCAAGTTCACAACCTAAAGTACAAACCAATTCAAACCAGGGAAGTTCAAAGTCTTGAAGAAATAAACAAAGTTCAATTGTTCAAGCATTCAAAATGTTCCTACAAGTTCAAAGTCTTCAAACATTCAAAATGTTCCTATTGTTTCTAGTAGAAAAAAAAGTAGAAATGACCAATTTAGATCAAAATCAAAACACAAAATATAAATTAAAAACTTAAAACTCAAAGATAATAACAATAAAACATTAAATAATTATATATATATATATATATACTCGGTAACCATGGTATTTAGATTTCATTACCATTACCGTACCACCTTCACGTGGTTACCACCACGATGGTTACCACCATGTTGGTTACCAAAAGTGTGGTTACCAACATAGTCGGTTTGTGGTTGGTACGTGGTTGGTATGGTAATTTCCGTACCATTTGCCAGCCCTAATTCTGATAGTACCTCTTTTGGACTTGCCATAAGTTCTCTTACAGTTACCTCAAGTTGATCATCGTGGGATTCATCTCCTGAGGCCATGAGACAAATGTTGGCCTTCTCATCATCGGAGTCTGAGTCACCTAAGTCAGAATCACTCCAAGCTGCCACTAGGGCTGGCAAATGGTACGGAAATTACCATACCAACCACGTACCAACCACAAACCGACTATGTTGGTAACCACACTTATGGTAACCAACATGGTGGTAACCATCGTGGTGGTAACCACGTGAAGGTGGTACGGTAATGGTAATGAAATCTAAATACCATGGTTACCATGGTTACCGAGTGTGTATATATATATATATATATATAATATAAAATTATTTAATGTTTTATTGTTATTATCTTTGAGTTTTAAGTTTTTAATTTATATTTTGTGTTTTGATTTTGATCTAAATTGGTCATTTCTACTTTTTTTTCTACTAGAAATAATAGGAACATTTTGAATGTTTGAAGACTTTGAACTTGTAGGAACATTTTGAATATTTGAACAATTGCACTTTGTTTATTTGTTCAAGACTTTGAACTTCCCTGGTTTGAATTGGTTTGTACTTTAGGTTGTGAACTTGATTTATTTGAACTTTTAAAAGATGGTAACCATATTATTTTTTGTAACCATATTTTTTTGTTCGATAACTTTTATAACCACCAAAAGGTAGCCAAGGACTTTAAAAAAAATACAAACAGAATTAAAGCTTGGTAACCATGGTAATGTACCAATGGTAACTACAAATCGTGGTTACCACATATGCGGTAACCACGACTTGTGGTTGGTACATGGTATGAAAATTTCCGTACCACCAGTTTGTGGTTGGTACGTGGTAATCAACATTTTCTTGTGGTAACCGTACCATCCAAACCCTATTCAGAATTCCTTTCTAATATGATTGATAATGAAGAGAAACTTATTGCCCAAACCAACACTCTTATTAAGAAAACCGTGGACCGGGAAAGAACTATTGAGGAACTGTCAATGAAGGTTAAAAGTCTTGAAACCTCTTATTCGGGTCTTGACATTAAAGTCAAGACTCTTGACTCAGAGAAATCTAAACTCAAGCAAGATCTCTCGTCTCTAAGATGTGAACATCATGACTTAGAGAACGAGAAGATCTCCCTGAATAAGAAGATTCAAGACCAACAGACAGTCCAAAAGCACTCTTGATAAGATGTTGGGTGAGCAACAAAGTTTTCTAAACAAAAGTGGTATCGGCTACAACCCGAGGTTTTTAAAGAAGCAACACATTACCACTTTTGTCAAGGAAAAAGGAAGCAGAACCTCTCCTATATGTCACCACTGTGTAAGAAAGGGACATGTAAGAGAGACCTACCCCTATAGAAGAAAGGATCCTCACATTATTCGCAATACATTTCCTGTTCACTTGAGAAAAGAACGGATAACGCAAGTTTGGGTCCCCAAAGGCACTCTTTTACCAAATATGGTTTATCTCAATAAAGGATCTAAAGGTGCTTATTGGTCTAGCCACAAAGGTTGATTTTTGTTTTGCAGAAGATCACCAAGGTGAAAGAGCAAAAATGGATTATTGATAGTGGATGCTCTAGACATATGAGTGGGAAGAGGTCTCTCTTCCATGAACTAAAGAAGCAATCCACTGGAATAATCACTCTTAGTGACAAAGGAAAGTGTGACATCGTTGGTATCGATAGTGTTGGGAGTGATCCTAACCATAGTATTAAAAATGTTTATCTTGTTGATGGTTTGGAGTATAATTTGCTTAGTGTTTCTCAACTATGTGATAATGGTAATGATGTTGGATTTGACAAGAAAAGATGTTTAGTGCGCAGAGAAGATAGAGGTGAAATAGTTCTAATTGCCTATCGTTATAACAACATTTATGTCGTGAATGCTGAGAAAATGGCACAAGGAAGCTTAACCTGCCTAAAGGCTTTGACGGACGATCCAAAGCTCTGGCACAGGAGACTCGGTCATGTAAGCCCACATACACTACAAAAGCTTGTGTCCAAAGGGCTTGTAAGAGGACTACCTGAGATGGAATTCAAAGGTATTGAGATGTGCAAAGCATGCACACGAGGTAAACAAACATGTAGCTCTTTCAAATCTAAAAAGGTTGTAAGAACTTCTAGACCCCTTGAACTTTTACATATGGATTTATGTGACCCTATGCGAGTCAAATCTCCCAATGGTAAAAAGTACATGCTTATTGTTGTTGATGATTTTTCGAGATATACTTCGGTTGCTTTTTTAAAAGAAAAATCAGAGGCTTTATTTGAGTTTTCAAAACTTTGTAAGGAGTTGCAAACTTTAAGAAACGAGCCCATAGTGTCAATTCGAAGTGATCATGGTAGGGAGTTTGATCAACTTCAGTTTGATTTGTTTTGTGCTAAATATGGCATCTGCCATAATTTTTCTGCTCCTAGGACACCTCAACAGAATGGGGTTGTGGAACGAAAGAACCGCACCCTAGAAGACATGGGCAGGACTATGCTTTTAGAAAATGCATTACCTAAAACCTATTGGGCTGAAGTTGTTAACACATCTAACTATATTTTTAATTGTTGTCTTATTCGTTTCATCTTAAAGAAAACTCCTTATGAACTTTTCAAAGGCCGCAAACCCCTTATATCGTATTTCAAACCCTTTGGCTATACTTGTTTTGTTCATAACAATGGAAAAGATAACCTTGGGAAATTTGATTCGCGTAGTGATGAAGGTATATTTCTTGGCTACTCCACAAGTAGCAAAGCATATAGAATCTTCAACAAAAGGACCAAGATGGTTGAGGAAAGTATTCATGTTATATTTGATGGATGCAATGACGGTTCTTTAAGTGAAAGTGTTGTAGATTTAGATCTTAACAGCCATACAGAGAATGAGGATGGTGATGATATTGCTACTAAGACCACAAAGAAGAGGAACATGCAGGATCAGATTCTTAACACTAAAGAATTGGCCCAAGGTCTTGAAGCTCAGTCCAAAGCCCTTGACGATCAATCTAAAAGTTTTGAGACTTCAGAAACTGTTGTAACTGAGCCTAACATATCCATGGAGTTAGATGTACTACAAACCAATGTTGTTGATGTGACGAACCAGGGAGCTGAGACTAGCAAGAGAAAGTTCAAATACTCCTCATCACACTCATTAAAGGATATCATCTCTGACCCTACATCTATTATTCAAACTCGTTCGAAACTTAAAGATCTCTGTGCTTTTCACGCTTTTGTTTCACTTGTAGAACCAGAGAAGGTGGATGAGGCCCTTCAAGAGCCAGACTGGATCATTGCTATGCAAAGTGAGCTTAACGAATTTGAAAGGAACAAAGTCTGGACCTTGAAGCCTAGGCCAAAGCATCAATCATTCATTGGCACACGTTGGGTATTTCGGAACAAGCTAGATGAGAATGGTAAGATCGTGAGCAACAAAGCAAGGCTTGTTTCTCAAGGCTACAATCAAGAGGAAGGTATCGACTACGAGGAGACTTTTGCTCCCGTAGCTAGGCTTGAATCCATTCACATTTTATTAGCATTCGCATCTTTTATGGGCATAAAATTACATCAAATGGATGTCAAGTGTGCATTTCTTAATGGTTTCTTAGAAGAAGAAGTTTATGTGGCTCAACTCCCAGGTTTTGAAAGTTCGGAATTTCCTAATCATGTTTACAAACTAGGCAAAGTGCTATATGGTTTGAAACAAGCCCCAAGAGCTTGGTATGAGCGCTTGTCAAAATATCTTTTAGAAAATGGTTTTAAAAGGGGGTTGATCGACAAGACTCTTTTCATCAAGACCAAAGGAAGGGACATAATGGTTATCCAAATATATGTTGATGATATATTATTTGGGGCTACTAACACATCTTTGTGCAAGGAATTTTCCGATATTATGTGCAGTGAATTTCAAATGAGCTTAATGGGAGAACTCAACTTCTTTTTGGGGTTGCAAGTTCATCAATCTAAGAGAGTGATCTTTGTCAACCAAAACAAGTATATTAAGGATCTCTTGAAGAAGTTTAAGATGGATCAATCCAAAGCAGCAAAGACACCCATAAGCTCAACCTTGTCCTTAGATCAAGACAAGACCGGGAAGAGTGTCAATCAAAAGGAGTATCGAGGGATGATTGGATCTTTATTATATCTTACAACTAGTAGACCTGACGTCATGTTTAGTGTTTGCATGTGTGCTAGGTTTCAAGCTGACCCTAAAGAATCTCACCTCATGGTTGTGAAGAGGATCTTTCGATATCTCAATGGCACTAAGGAGTTTGGCTTGTAGTACTCGAAGCAAAGAGATTTTACACTAATTGGGTATTCTGATGGAGACTTTGCAGGCTATAAGGTGAATAGGAAGAGCACATCGAGATGTTGCCAATTCTTAGGGGCATCCTTGATTAGTTGGCACTCAAAGAAACAAAACTCAGTTGCTCTTTCTACTGCCGAAGCCGAATACATAGCCGTTGAAGCATGTTGCTCCCAAATCCTTTAGATAGCTCAACAAATGAGAGATCTTGGCATCGGCCTCAAAGACATTCCCATTAAGTGTGAAAACACAAGTGCGATCTCCATTATAAAGAATCTCGTTTAGCATTCAAGGACCAAACATATTGACGAAAGACATCATTTCATTAGAGACCATGTCGAAAAAGGTGATGTGTCCATATCCTTTATTTCAACTAATTATCAATGGGCTGGCATTTTTACTAAGCCATTGGCAGAGGACAGGTTCACCTTCATTAGACGTGAAATCGGAATGCTTAACAGGGATGCACTTCGCAGGGGGAGCTTTCCCTTTACGAAAGAAAATTTCTACTCAGTGTCAAGACCTTTGAGACTCATGTCAAAGTTTGTGAACTGAACAGTAGAGCATATATAACGGATCATATACTTGGTTGGTATCTTTTTAGATATTTGATCAAATATTGTTTTAATGGTCTTTAACCTTCTTTATATTTTACCTATTTTATTTTTGGGAAAATCTTTTTGTGGAATATTATCCGATTATATTTTATTTGTTGAAATTATTTTAAATTGGATAAATATCTTCTTGCCTTAGCCTTTAAGATTTGAAAGGATCTTTTTAAATTTTGAATTTTTGGTAAGTCTGATTTTCAAATTTGGGAGTTGTGTTATGATGAGGTTAGAGTTATTACCATTGGAACCACAAACTTGTCCCATCAACTGACCTCACTCGTCCCTTTTTAAACCACACAATCCTTACCCCCACTATTCACATCTTCAGAACCTACCAAATCTCTCAGACCTTTAACCATCTTCTTCAACCTTTCTCTGAAATTTTTACCGTTTTTATCCATGGCACCCAAATCCAAGAAAATCTCCACCCCCAAACGCCTTGGCACCACCTCCAAAGGTCGTCAGACCCCCCTCGTGATTTCCCCTCAACCCGAACCTACCCCTGAAACCACTGTCCCGAGCATCGTCCCTGAGAGCACCATTGCCGATTTCAAACGGTCCATGAAGCGTCCAAAAAAGACGCCCCTCAGTGGAAAGCTTAAGGGAAAGAAAAAGATCATTGCTGAGGAAGAGGAGGAAGAGGAAGATCTTGAGGTGATTCTAGAGAGAGATGCTGAAAAAGAGGCCGAGGAAGAGGCCCAGAAAAAAGAAAAAGGCTGAGAAAGAGGCTGAGAAAGAACGGAAAAAGGTCGAGGAAGAGGCTGAGAAAGAAAAGAAAAAGGCCGAAGAAGAGGCAAAGAGAGAAGCGGAAAACGAGGTTCCTGCAGAAGAGGAACTAGAGGAAGAGGAAGCTGAGGAGGACGACGAGGTTGATGATGACGAGGAGGCCGAGGGAGATGAGGCTGAGGAGTCTGCTGAGGGCTCGGGGTCTGAGGAAGAGGAGCCGGAACTTGTTCCCTCTCCTACTCATCCTCCTCCTCCCCCGTCCCCAAAGAAGCGCAAGGCCGCTAAAGCCAAGACGTCTCCACCTCCCAAGCACTCGAGGAAAGTCACTCTCAAAAGATTTGAAGCGTCCGTCAAGTCGACCGCTCCAACAAAAGCCCGTAGAAAGAACGCTGAGTGTGTCATCGATCCCCCTGCACTTATCCAGGTAAACCAATCCTTACCCTCTTCCTGGTTTGAGAATGCCGAGATAGATGGCAAATGGATAGACGAGTTCAAAACTCGTAGGATTTGTTGTTCTGACTTTATCGATTTTGATTTTTTAGAAGCTTTGAACCTACCCTGCATCTCCCTTCTCAAACAAACCTCTGCATGGACCCTACTGAACCTTGAATCTGAGTACTACCCCCAACTCACCCGTCTCTTCTACATAAACCTCAAAGCCAAGCACACCAATGAAGGCTGAACTCTGGAGTCAGTCATCAAAGGGGCTAAAATCATGTTCAACACACTTGACTTCACTGAACTCCTTGGTCTTCCCAAACCAACTCCACCCTCCCCTGAGACCCCCACAAAAGACCAGTGTGTTACTCTTGCCCGCTCCAAATACCTGCTCCCCGAAGCATCAAACAGTACCACCAAACAACTCACCTACTCGTCCCTCCCACTTGAAGCCAAAATTATCTTTAACATCATTGGGATATGTCTTTTACCCCGAATCAACTTTGGCTCCCTCCTCACTGACAATGGTATGGTCCTCTTGTACCGTATATTGAATGGCCATGATCTTGATCTGGCCAATGCCATTTTAGGATCCATTGCTCACACCCGCAAAGCCAGAAAAGGAACTCCCCTCCCATTCGCAAACCTCTTGACCTGTGTCTTCAAAGCTTTTAAAATTGATTTTGAAAATGAAGAACAACAACATCATACGGGAAAATTTGACTCCAAGAGCTTTGAGAAGATCGGCATAACTCAGACCCCTCAAGTGACATGGAGCCTTGCCTCTCCTTCCTCAAAAGCTCTTACCACTAGCTCTGCCATCGATGAGCGCATGGAGAACCTGGATTTGGGTTTGGAGGAAGTTCGCCTGGATGTCAAGGAGTTGCGCCACGAGTTGATGCTTGAGATGGGAGAGATGGGCAAGCTATTGAATGAGTTGAAGATGCTGATCACGGATGGTGCTCAAGACGATGAACCCTGAACCCCTATCCTAACCCTTGATCTAACTCTCTAAACACTGCTAGCCCTATTTTCAAAACTTCTGGTGACTATTTTCACACTCCTCCATTTGTTGGAAGAAAAAAAGGGGGAGATGGTTAGACGTTAGACTTTAGACTTTAAACTGCTTTGAACTATAGGATCTTGGAAGACCTTATTTTGTTGGATGCTTTTATCATTGGGTTTGAACATATATGATCCAACATTTGTCTAACCCCTACAGGTACTTAGTCCATTTTTTATATATGATATATTTGCTTGACTAAGTTACAGAGATGCACAAGTTTTGTCTTTCATCAAGGGGGAGATTGATAACTCCACTCCCTTGATGAAAATCGGAAATGGTTTCAATGGCTTTGACACAAAGCTTGTGTCAAAGGTCTTGAAGCTAAAGCTGTATTGATGAAATTCAAAACCTGTATTTTATGTATTTATTACCTTATATATATTATCTATGTATGTTTTCCGAATATTATTATATATATTTTGTACTAACCATACAGCAAAGATTTCAAAGAAATCTCCTTCCTTAAAGCCGAAAGATGTGAAGATCAAATCTGGTGGATTGTGGCTTCGTAGTTTCCCAGAATAGAAGATTGCGAAGATCCTTCCTAAGCCATGATCTCAAGTAGCCGTTGGGTGAAGATTCTTTGGCGCCAATTTGATCGAGTATAAAAGGAGATGAAGAAGAGAGAAAAGGTACAAGAGTTGAACACTGACGATCATTGAACTACAACGCACACTCAGCCCTCAAGTCAATCTTTCTTCTTCGTGTACTCTCTGCTAGGTGTTAAGAGTCTTTTCTTTTGTTTCATAGCATTTGAGAGTTACACAGTGAGCTTATAGGATATATTCTGAGAGAGTGTTATACTAGAGATTTTATAACTCAGGATGTGTGCACTAGGCAATTGATTCGCGAGTGTAAGAGGATTGTACTAGATAACTGTGAGAGGTAGGGCTCTTCTAGATTGGTCTAGGACTCCAAGGGAACGTGAGTTGACTAGATTACAATTGTATAGGAGAGAGGCTTCTCGTTGAGCTATTAGGATCCTAAGATTTGTGAATCAATAAAGCCTATTGAATCCTAGGGTTGTGGAAGAACCCTAGGCGGGGAATAAGCCTTAAAGGAGCCGAACCTCGTTAATAATTCATCGTATTCTTTACTTATTGCTTTAACAATATTTCCGCATTTGTTTCGAACTGTATAACTTTGTTGTGATTCAGGTATCCCAATCGAAAGAATTGAGTTTACTCCCAAAGGGTTTTTCAAGCGTTTCAAAAGTCTTGAGATTGACAGCGAAAAGTTGGCATACTCTATTCAACCCCCCTTCTAGAGTATCTTTATTCGACTTTGTTATACATTATCGAACCTTCATCATGATCTCACACTTGATTCAAAATGATGAATGACGAAAATATGGCTTGCTGTCATTCCATACTGTAAATTCCATACTGTAATGAGTTGTTTTTTTAGCTGCATGCTATCAATTTATGCTACTAATCACGAAGCATTGCTGAGTTGAATTCAGGGTACTGTTTGCAGTGATCCGCGGCTGCTGAATTGTGCCTTTGTCCCATGTTTTTTAGACTTTATGTTTGATTTAGTTTTTGTTTCATTTAGTTGTTTTGTTCAGCGCAACTTAATAAGCTTATTTAAGGTTTCACCTCCTATACTGAATATACTCTAGTGCAAGACGATATATGATCACATATACTGCATCCATTTAGCTCGTTTTTTATATAAATTATTTACCCTGATTGCAACAACTTCTATATAGTAGAGAGCAGGTAAGTCACTCTGTTTCTTTTAATTTTGGTTATGATGGAATGTTAATAAATTGAAGACTTGTGAAAGTAATTGTGAATGTGGTAGTGTTCCTTTAATATTTGGAATAATGCAAACCTCTTTTAAGTTGAAATATAGAAAATTTACATTTCTTTTGACATGTAACATATACAAAAAATAGAATAAAAAGGATGAATTTCTATATCATGATTCTTTAGTTGATTTTATGATGATGGTACCCATGCCTTGTGCACACTACAGAGTCCAAATCTTATCTAATTCATCAACCATGCCTCGCCTCGCCTTCAACCAATGATGCACAAATCTCCATATTTGTAACCAACTATATAAGTTATTCTCTCTTTTGTCCAAATGTTTATAGCTGTCAAGTTGTGATTGGGTAAATCCTTCAAAAATCAATGTGATTGTGAAGAATCTTGAAACTAAGTTGATGATGTTTTGAAATTCGTAGTTTAAAACTCTTATAGTTTAGGATTCATGTATGTGATTTGACACTAATAAATTGTTTGATAAAAGGACTAGAAAAAAAAATCACTGCTTATTTAAGTCTTTGGCTTTCTTTTTGCTTCATTTAGCTTACTCATGGATTCTTCCTCACAACCTTCTGTATCTTTGCATTCTCTTTGTTCATGGGGCTGGCAATTCTTGATCTGATGAATGTCCACATTCTGGCTTGGTTAAACCCAAGTCAGTGGAAATAGTTTCACCGTTTCAAAAGCAGAATTCTAGTAAAAGGGTTAGATTGTTAGCACTTAAGCTTGGAGCACCCCCCCACCCCCCGGGGTTGCTTGGTTAGAACTTAGCACTACTTAAAAAAAAAATTGTGTTACTGTTTCAGTGTTTTGAACATATTTTAGATGCAAATCGTACGTTTAACTAGGAGAACAACAGCAACAACTAGTTAAGCTTAGAGCACCCTATATTAAAGAAACATGGTCATAGTAAAAAAAAAATATCTTACTTGATAAAATTCACAAGGATCCGAGCAGAGCAAGCAAGGCCAGTTGTTCTTACGTTGTACTCCGTATGTTTTTTCTCTGTAGTGAAAAAGGTTTATTCTTAGCTTTTTTGTTGTTTCTCGATACCGATGCACTAGACAAATTCCTCTTTAAGTGGTTATCAGTCTTTTGGGACATATTTATTGCGAGAACAAACAAGCACTCAGAATCGGCTAGAGTGTATAATGAGTTGTTCTAAACTTTGTATTTTTTTTGAAAATTCTCCACATGATCATCATGGTTTACGAGAAAGATTCTTGCATTTTATGGTACATGGCCCTTTGGGTTTCAATTGTGTACATTGTATCTGATTTGAGCTGTAAATGTTTAAAAAAATGTCTTTTCTTTTTAGCTTGCAAGCCTATATGCATTTGTTGTCAAGTGTGTATTTAATCTATCTTTGCTAATCTTGAACTTCAAATTTAGAGAACAAAGGTGGAAATGCCTTCCTTTTGAAATTCGAACATCAGGTTGAAGATCATTCAACTTGGAAGGAAAAGAGAATCTTTGATTTTGTATTATCTCTCTTGTAGATTTATTTATTAAGCTATGCATAAGTTGTAAAAAGGAATCTTTGATTTTGTAATCTGAACTTGTATAGTTACCACTGATATTGGAAGAAAAAGAGAAGATAAGTCATACATTGGAAATTTGGTGAGTGTGTGTACCTTGTGGCATTTTCAAATTCGGTACTGAGTTACGATGGTTGATGGGGAGAATTAAGGAGTGGAATTGTTTCTCTTATTTTCTATATATCGTGGTCATGTGTTAGTTGATTTACTGGTTTTATGGATTTAAGTGCCAGTTTCTTCTAATTTTCTAGTTGTCTCTTGCTGAAGAACTTGCTAATCAAACAAGTATGAGAAATTTAGATTTTGTGCTTACTGATAACTTTAAGCTACGGAGTCAAATATCAAAAGCAAGAGATGCGCAACTATGCAGGAAAAGAAGTCCCAATAATAGTAGATAAAAATGCAGAGGATTTTAATGCAAAAGCAACTTGCTTAGCAGCTGCAACAAGGTCTGCCACAATAGGGAATGTTACACATATGTATGACAAATATTTTACTTATGTACGTTAGTTGTTTTTAAATTTAACATTCCATTGTCTCATAATATTAGTAGTTTTCAATGGTGATCTATGTCGTCTTTATTTTTGTATAGCGAGGTCCAAAATTCATGAAAGGGAATGGACTTGAAACAAGTTACCTTTTCACTTATTGATGCTTTGCAGTAAAAGAATAAATTTATGTTTGAATCTATTTAGTGTTATTGTTGTCATTAGTGATATGTTTAGAGCTAGTGGTACCTTTGATAGAAATGATGTTCATAGCAGTGACCTTCACCGCCTTTGGTATAAAATTTTCATTAGTAATATTTCAAGTCAATTTTCATTTCTATTTAAGCCTATTAGCTCAAATGGCGGTGCGATGTGCTTAAGCATAAAGATGCGGGCTCAAATCTCGCATAGGCTAGTACATTAATTTAGTTTCTTATTAATTTGTACTAGGAGTTAGGCCAAAAATAAATATATAAGTACATGAAAAACAATGTTTTGATGTATTTAGACATCATTTCTTATATGAAAACTGATTTTATTATTATAGATATATATACGCACAAAAAATAAATCATAAATAATCGATCTGATGTATTAACATCGATATTTAAAATATAAACAAAGTCGATGTGATGTATTGAAACTTTTTTTGCTAATGAAATTGGGTCATTATTCTCTCTAGTTTCACATAAACCAACAATGACAAAAATAATATTTCCTCACTAAATAATATGTTTATTAACAAAAATGATATTTCATCGTTAAATGGTTGTTTAAATGGCAAAAATATTCTTTGAAAAACAGAACGTATGGCGAGAAATTTAAAAATTTTCTCGTTAATGAATTTGAGTTTCACTATTTTTTGCCCAAGCCAATAATGATAAAAATGGTATTCCCTCGCTAGGAATATGTTTAGTGATAAATTCTTGCCTTGAGAAACATATACTTTTTGGCAAGAAATTAAAATCTTTGTCGCCAATAATTTGACACATTTGATATAATTTCATTAAATGTATATCGAAAAATTTGAAATTTCTCATGGTTTTCCATATATGTACTAGTAGCGACGAAAGTGATATTTCCACCCTAAATGGTTGTTTCAATGACAAAAATATTCCTCATAAAAGATGAACATATTGCGAGCAATTTAAACTTTTCTCGTCAATGACTTTGAGCCATGTTCTCTATTTTTACCCAAGCAATAACGAAGAAAATTGAATTTCCTCGCGAACTAATACATTTAGCAACAAATTCTTTTCTCGAGAAAGTATTTTTAGCGAGAAATTACATTTTTTTCTTGCTAATACAGTTGGCGAATTTTAAATAATTCCCACCTAACATACACCGACAAAAATGTAAATTCCTCGACGAATATATTTTTAGTGATGAGTTCATTCATCGTTAATTTTCTTATGATTTAGGCGGCCATATCATGATAACAATTAACGACGAGTTGAAAAATATGTCGCTAAATGACACTATTAGCAAGGAATATAGGTTTCTATCTAAAGTTCACATCCCCTTTTATGAAGAACATATATGTTCGTCGCAAAAGGCCACATTTACCGAGGAAAAATAATTTGACAGTGAAATTTTTTTCGTTAATAATCCTTTCTGTTGTAGTGATTTGCCATAAGGCAAGTGTATATCTAAGAATAAAAAGGATCTATAAAAAAACATGGCTAAGCAATCTCTCTTGTATTCGGACTCTTTCAAGCACGTCGGCAGCAAACAGGTTTTCGGTCGACGTCGAGTGCTCCTGGTCGCCATCGTGCACTACTTTAAGCTTTTTCAGCATTCAGCTACATCTTCAAACGCACTTTCCCGAGTGCTTGTTTCTCCGATTGACGTATACGAATATTCTTTGGAAAGCGCTTTTGAGAAATACAACTCTCGTGAAAGCATCAGAACTTGATTCAAAATGATGAATGGCAAAAATATGGCTTTTCTTCGGCTGCACCATCCTATGCTCTTCCTTAGCTTCTCCATTTCCTTCATGATTTTCCTTTAAGCTCTAAAATGCATCCAAGCTTCTCCAAATCAGCTATAAATACCTGAAAATCATACCAAACTTTGTGTACACTCCATATCTTGCAAATAATCATTAACTACACAAATTTATGCTATTCCCAACCTGGAAACATAAATAATAGATAGAATTTGGAGGGAAAATAAGCACAAAGCATGGTCAAGTATAAGCACATCATATACGTAATTGAGCATGTATGATCTGACTTCCTAGGTATGATTGTGATCTAACAAAAATTTATCCTAGTGAGATCTTTTTGGCCTTATAGGGATTACATCTATACGCCCTTTTGCTTTTGTTGCGTGATTTACTCTTCTTATGCATTTATCTCTGAGTATTGACATGATTATTTATTATTGAGGTCGATTATATACATGATTATTGCTTATGAGTTGCATATTATAGAGGCACATTTTTTCCTATATTTATCCATGTCTACCCTACGTTATGTCTTTGCTTGCAGCCAATTTGAGCTTTTAGCCTTTTCTTTTAAAGCTCTACAAAATTCATGTATCCTAGCCTATGATTAGTCTGACCCTTCCGGAAATTAGGATTTAGAGTTGGTTATGGATGATTATTTTGAGTTGAGAAAGAGAAGCTTTGGTTTGTGCTTATGTTGAGAGGTTTTGAGATAGATGTAATGTTATGTGATTATTTATCCTCATATTTGTATTCATGCATATGGCTAAAAAAAGCAAAAAGAAGAAAAAAGAAAAGAAAAATCGGAAAAAGAAAAGAAAAGAAAAGAAAAAGAAGTTATTGAATAAAGAGCCTTGTTTATTTATTTTTGCATATGGAGTTGGATAAATGTTTGTTTTAGAGGTTATATTTTTGAGCTGAGAGTTTGAGAGTTATTATATTTTGAGAGTTTATGTTCTTATGTGAGCTTGATGTAATTTTTGAGTTGTTTTGTGTTAGGTTGGAAGTTTTTAGAAATATTAGTTCCCGGAATTGAAAGCACCACATGACCAAATACAATTTCTTGCCTTTATGTTTTTACCAAACCCCATTAAAACCCCGTCGAATGGAGTCTTCTTTGAATTCTTCCATTGGGCGAAACTCCTCTTGATGTTTCTTATTTTGCTTTGATATATCGGGTGGAGATTTTGTTATATAAGTGTCAATATTTAAAATTGATATTTGCATTTACAAATTAATTGAGAGTTATGCTTAAACCCTAAACACATGAGAGTGATAGAAACACATATTCTTCCCTCTGAGGTTGGATGGATAAGCATGCAGGCTACTTGATCTTTCATATACATGCTAGGATGTTTGTGTGCCTTATTCATATTTGCACTTGCTTTGATGTTGCTTTTGATAAGGTTGAGTTATGAAGGAATCTCCTGTGGGGTGCATTGATTTATGTTTATTCTTCATTTGCTTGAGGACAAGAAAGAGCTTAAGTGTGGCGGTGTTTGATAATGCATATTTTAGATAGGCATTATAGATAGTTTTAGATGCAGTTAGATAGGTTTCTTGCACGTTTTATGGTTAATTCGCATTATTATCCATTTGGGCAATCGACTTCAGAATCTACACTATTTTGTGTTTATTCTGCAGATTTATAATCCGATCTTGATGACAGGTTAAAGATGTTTAGAAGAGGTTAGTATTGAGCATAAAAAAAGGAAAATGAAGATCATCAAGGGAGCTAAGGAGAAAAGCGTTGAAGCCAAAAGAAGAAATCACAGAGCCAGAGTAGCGGTGCCCACCGGTTTCGTAGTATCAGCAAACCCAATTTCGTCCGAATTTTATCTGATTAGTTTATTATTAATTTAGATTCTAGGGTTCTTACCCGACGCTTTTAGGATATATTATACTTATTTACAACCGTTTGAGGGAGAAACACATGGAGGGAGAGAGAGAGAGAGAGAGAGAGAGAGAGAGAGAGAGAGAGAGAGAGAGTACAACCACTTTTCTATTGATTGTTTTGGTAGACTATGAGTTGCTAAACTCATAGTTTTGCCTACGATTCGAAGACACGGTTGGTTGAATTGTGCGGTTTTGATTTCATAAGGTTATTCATTAGTTATATCATTATCTTTGTTCTTATAATTCTTGTTTGCACATGTTCTCTCTTAACTGATCATCTTGACAAAATTTGCATCTTTGCTTGTGATTAATGATTTCTTGCAAATAGTTAATCCATGGTAGTAAGAAATAGGTAATTGATTTTGTGAAAGCATCAATTGTCTATGCAAGATAATGACTATTGGTTGAATGTTGATTTCTTTGAGATTATGGTTAAGGGAATCGCATCTTTTGACAATCTAGTTGCATTGATATTTAATATTACCAATTGGTCATGTACTTTGGGATTTTGTGTTGTTGTGTTTTTAAGAATCCAGTTAGGGTCGCATATGGTGTAAGGGATTGGTAAACATGTCAAGGATATCAATCTAATTAAACTAAAGTAGGAATACCTATTGATATAAATTGCATTGCATTTAGTTAGAATAACTATCAAATCATTCCAAGAATCATGAACCCCAACCATTGTCAAGAATGGCAGGTGAAGCGCTTTCATCATATTGATAACATCTTTGCAATCATTACTACTTTTTACTTATTGCTTATTTATTCATCTCGATCTTATTCTTGTTTGCCTTAAATTATCATTGGGTACACGAATCTAGTTCTCCCTGTGAATTCGACTCCTAATTTTCCGCTATACTAATTTATTACATTGCTAAAGTTAAGTTTATTATTTGCATTTGGGAATAGGACCAACGAAAAATCTATTCTACGCTCACCACCTCCCTTCCTTGAAGGGTGAGCTGTCATATCCGCGAGCCACTAAAGGCGTCGACAATGATACTCATGATGCAATATAAAATACTTATAAATGACTTTTGGTGGTACTAACTATCATAATCTACTAATTATATTATGAATAATAAGATTTCTATGGTTTCAAGCCCACCACACTCTGCAAAATAAAATATCTAATTAGAGAGTTTCGACAAATACCTGGATGTAGTTACACTAGACTATCGGCGTTCCTGTAGCTTACAGTTTTCTAGAGGCGGCTAACCTTCAATTAGATCTCCCTTAGTCCAAGCACAACACAGATTTTCGTTTCCTACCTCAGACCGTAGTCTCTAATTTTTTATTTTGTTTTTAGAAGTTGGAAGGATTACAATCCAGAAATCAAAATATTCAAAACATAATGTTCGATTAAGTAGTTTTCCCTTAGCAAAAACAAACTTTTATTAAATCTGAAATATTGCAGCACTCAAACACACTAGAAATGAAAAACACTCAAGAACTAAGAACACTCATATCAAAAGATCAATCGAAGGATTTTGAACTTTAGAGTGATGGAAACACTTGTTTACTTAAGATTCAAAACTCTTCTACTTTTCTTTCTGATTTACAAGACTCCTCCTAAGTTTCTCTCTCTTGATTTTGATGGAAAATTGCTTGTGTCTTCTAAAGAGTTAGACGGCTCTATTGGATACCTCCAACGTTTCTATGGCTGATGTAATTGAGGACCTAGACTCCACTTACAGAAAGCAAGTCAATTATTCATATATTTCAGACACTCACATGGCAACCACTGCCAAAAAGAAAAAACAAACCGAAAAATACAATCATTGTTTTGGTACAACTTAGTGTTTTTCAATTATTCTGATTCTGGAACCCTTTTTCTCCCATGTTGGCTTCTAGATCTCCATCATCATTGCCCATTTCCAAATCTAGAAAATTATCAAGATCAAAATCGCTCGTTAAGGATTCTGTATAATCTCAATCATAAGTGACCAGATAATCAATGACGCGTTCATGAACTTCGAGAAACATATATACTACTCCTTTGATTTTTCCAAGATATTCTTCAATGGATTCAGTTTTGTCTATAGCTTTGTGTGTTAATCCATTGAGTGTAGGAGAAACGATGAAAGTTATGAATCCAACTTGAAATATACTACACTTAGTCTTCTGAAATCTGGTTATCCAGTAATATATGTAGAAGAATCCAGTTGCTCTTGCATGTCCCACTATTCTTATTGGTGGTAGATACGTGTTTAAAGGGTCTCAAGTGGCCAATAATCATTCGAAAGAAAGACCTTGGTTAAATAATGGGGTGATTGGGGTTTTCCCTGGTTAATCACCATGGAAGCGCTGATGACGTTTCTATAGGTAATTTGATTGATTCCTTCCAAAGTTGCTAGTTTTTTTTTAAGAATTCTCTTTGGGACTGGGTGAGATAATTGAATAGAATGTTGTTCTACTTGGGCCAGTTCCCCCAAAGCCTATGACACATTCCATACGTCCATGCCTTTATAACCTCAAATTCATGAGTTGGAGCAAGAGGTAAGGTTACCCCTCCTAATCCAGCTCTAGTATCCCAACCTATCTGCCTTCTTCGGTCGTTCCACCTATCAGTGTAGTGAATCCAGTTGTAACTAACTTTATTAGTAACTTCCCAGTAAAAATATGGAAAAAAATCTCATTATCAAATTTTTACGAATTATGTGTTGGACATCATCTGAACTGGTAAATATATAGATAGGTGGCGTAAAGCCAATGAGTAAGAAGTGGTAAGACCAAACTAAAAGTCTTACGTAAAAATACGATGCTACCCGCAAAAGTCCTGCAATAAAAGACTACCCGCAAAACTCCGACCACAAGGATGCTAAGGGAGGATCCAAGCCGAAAACACAACACTCCTACTCCCCGGTCCACACCAGGACAAGCATAGAGTTAAACCCAATATCCTAAGGAGCTTGCCAATGTGGGAAAGTAGGAGTGAAGGATGACGGCTAACAACCGACCCTTAGCACCCGAAAGTTAAAACCCACAAAATATATCCCCACTTTCTACCCACAAATGTTGGACATCATATGGTAACTGTAATACCATGATGATGATTTCCAATGTTAAAAATCTTTCAACCGTCCTGTCTTGTTTCCAAAAGTTTACAGTGGTACCTATTGTGAGCATAAACTTCTAGATCATTTGAAATAATAAGACTGAGAGGTGCAACCCTTTTATGATATTCTCTTATATTGGATAAGAGATCACGGTCCACTAGGGTGTGAACCCATGCAGGATCCCCTCTTGTTGGTCGTCTGATGTCCATTTGATTTCTCAGCAAGTTCTCGAGTAAGACTGTCTGCTAGACAGTTTTTTTTATCCCTGCACATGATCAACAATAAACGTGAATTGGTTAAGGGGGCTAGTTGCCAATAAAGGAGTCTCCAATGCACTTTCATATTATCAAGATTATTATTTTTAAAACCTAGTATTCCTTTACAAGTTGTTCTGACCATAAAAGGTTTAGGGGCTAGAAAGATTATAAACTTTTGGATTCCATGACAGTGTAATTATATTCAGTATTGCTGAAACTGCCACTCATGTACCTGCAAAGCTTATTATCCTTCTTTAGTTTCAAAATAGCTCCCCAATGATAATCACTAGCATCAGTTTCAATAACCAATTCATCATCTTCATTTCGTAGTGTTAATATCGGTAGATTCACACAATGCTTCTTCAATTGTTGAACTAATCTTGTGTTTGGATTAGTCCATTCAAAACTTGATCTTTCTTTAATTTACCTAATGGTTTTCTATGTTTGGCTAGATTCTTGATGAAATCAGATGCATATTTAAGACATCCTAAAAAACATTCTAATTGTTTTCTATCTTTTATTTTATAAGGAAAATTTTCTACCTTTTCTAGGACATGTTCTTGCAGTACTACTTGTCCAACGTTGATTTTCAGCCCAGAAACTCTAATTCTTATTCTGCATAAATGCATTTCTTTTGTCCTAACATAATTCTATGCTTAATTTATTTTTGAGTTATTGCTTTAAGATCATGCTTATGTTGTTCTAATGTTTTGGAGAAAATTAAGATATCATCAATGTACACAAGAAGCAATGCTTAAACTATTTAAAAATATTGTCCATCCTTCTCTGAAATATTTGTGGCACATTATTTAAACCAAATGGCATGAATAGCCATTTGTAATGCCTTTGGGGTGCACTGAATGTTGTTAGAGGAATACTTTCCTCATCCATTTTTATCTGCCAGTATCCACTTTTACAATCCATTTTAGAGAACCAAGTGGCTCCCTGTATTCTGTTTAATATGACATTTTTATTAGGGACATAATATCCATCCAAGATAGTATTATCATTTAAAATTTTTTTTGTAGTTAATAATCTTTCTAGTTTTTCTTCAGATTTCTTCAGCATGCATGGTTTCTAACCATAAAAGTAGGACTAGAATGAGGACTATTACTTTCTGTAGTTAAACCCTTTTCAGCAATTCTTCTATTTGTTCCTTAAGCTCTTGCTGATCTTTATAGGTGTAGAGCATTTGCCTAACCCTAATAACAGTTTTTGGTTCTATTATTTTTATGGTAGCAAATGACTTACTCTTATCCCAATATTTCAAGGCATTATCTGAATACAGATCTTTGCATAACATTTCTTATTGTTCCATAAGTTTTTTTCTTTTAATGTTATTTCACATATTGATTGTACAAATTCTTTTTTTGTTTAGGAAGAGTATATTCCTAACCACGCTTAGTGCGCGTAAACTCATTTGTTTGATGTGTGTAGGCATGTCTAATCTTTTTCACCCGAGCATCTTCCCCATTTATATGAAACACCATCATATCTAGGTGTTGTGTTACTGGGATATGTAATCTCTGAAAGTTATTTCCTATTATCATATCATTTGAGGTTTATTCTGTAGCCCAAAATATAGGAATTACACATGGAACACCTTCTATGATAATAGGAACTTCTACTACTGATTCTAATTGAATTATGATACTATCATCAGCAATCCTGACATGAATTGGCCTTCATGCTTTTTGCAATATGAAGTTCGAAAATAATGCTTTTTCTCCAAAGCATACAGAACATCCTGAATCTACGAACGCACATAGTTCATAACTATTAAATCCTTCTAAACATATAGTTACTGGGATATAAATATTATTAGGGTTACCAATCCTATAATTCACTTCTTCATTCCTATGTGATCCTCTGTTGACATGTCTAAGATCTATTTTTATTACCATATTTTCCTCATCTTTATAAACAGGTTCGGTAATGGTCTTGGTTTTATATCCTATTATCTTCTGCCTAGGCTCGAAATCGGATCTTCCTTCCTAATATCTCCTGGGATGCAAGAATAATGGTACTATTTGGGGACCCAATGGGATAGAACTTGAACCTAGATCTATACTATGTCTGGCTGGTTCTCTTGGTAGTTTATTTTCTAGTCTCTTGTTTAGCGTTGCTATCATACTTGCTATATCTTCATCTACTACAAATGATTTATCTTTCTTAGTTGATGAAGTTGCCTAATTTATCTGAGAGAGACTAAGATTAGGATTGAACCTAAAGCTAGGATTTCTAGATAACAATCTCAAATAACATACTGGCTGTCTAACATTTGTGTGGATTCTACCCTCTTCGTCTATGGTTAACACCTTTTCATTATTAGTGTTAATAGAATTATCAAATGCATTTGAGTTTGTTTCGGTTTTAGCTTAACGGGTACAATCTCTTTACTAGGGCCTACTACTTCATGTTTTTCAACTTCTACTATATGACATCTTCGTGGAAGGTTTGTGGTGTGTTTCTCTTTATAGACTACCTTCCACATTAATTGTAAGGGAAAAGTTCCTTTATGCATACTAATGCCTCCTGTTAAAAATTTTATAGCTAAGAACTTAGATGCATAATGATCTTCTAAATGTCTACTCACCATATACATCTCAACCACCCTATGCTCTGAAAGGTGAATGATTATCATATCCAACACATCCAAATCATTCTCAATTTTCCTCAAGGCTTGTTGATTTATTCTTGAAATTAGGTGATTTCCATAAAATGAGCATACACTTTGGATCTTACTCTATTTGTCTAATCATGCCAAAAATACTTTCAAGTGTAGTCTTATCTTCGTGACAATAGTCAAAATACACAATTTTTGAATTCACGTATCCTTGCTTACCAAAATTTCCCCCATAATTCAATTTGACAGTGAAATACCTCGTGTCAAGACCGGTAAAATATGTGAAATACGAACAATTAAAAAAAATCAAGTGCAAAAAAAATTGGCTTGGTTTCCACTCTCTGCAATATATCAATAAATACATTAGTTAATTAGTGGAGGCAAGAGACTAACCATCCCGGAATAGCTCACTGGAAATGACTTGCGGGTAGTACCAAAAGGTCCCCTGTTCGAACCCCGGATGACCGCTCTTTATTTACCAATTCAAGGAATATGCATGTCGGCCGGCTAATATAGATTCAACTCTTCATTCAAAAAGTGTTCAAATAAGAGAGAAATCAAAATAGATTCCCACAATCGAACTATCATAGAGTATATAGCTGTCACAATAACATATATACATACATACCGTATTGGGGTTGCTCTTCTAAAGGATTCCTTTGTCGCCATCTTCTTATGCCTTCCAATTTACTCATCTTCACCAAATTACAACTTGCAAGCACTTCATGAATTATCCCAACTGTAGATTTTCAGAGCGTTATCCCTTTAACCCTCCTAAAGGATCAACTGCAAGTTGATCTCCTAAAAGAATCCTAATTTTACAGACGAGTTTAACCTTTTTTATTCTTTCTTTAAAGATATTTTTTTTAAAAAAAAAGTTAAATTGGTGTCTAGTTAAAATGGATCCCACGTGGATGCGAAAATGGATAAAGTTAATGGAATTTTAACTTTAGGGATCAACGGTGTCACTTAATAGAAAGGTTAAGGATGAAAATAGAAGTGGTAAAAGGTTAAGGACTAACTTAGAAAAACTATAAAAGGTTAGGGATGAATGGAGTAATTTACCCCATTATTAATGCATTGTATATCTTTCCCATAGTCATGTAATGACGTTCTTAATTGTTATGTCTCCTGACATCTCCTCACATACAAACTTTGCATGTTCAGAGAACAATGATTTTTTTAACAAATTGTTCTTTAGAAATGATCATGAAATGGTGTCCCTATATCCATCCTGAATACACGAATTAAACCTGTTAAACAACGTCAGATCAGATGTTGTAGCGTTAATTACATTACAATGTCGGATCTGATGTTGCAATATGAGGTATACAACATTGTGCATCTGCGGCCACGATGTGGTGGGTCGGGCACATTACAACGTCAGATTGGATGTTGTAAAGCGAGTCTGATTGGGCCACATCACAACGTCCAGTCCGATGTTGTGATTCGTATTTTAGATATCACAACATCGGATCAAACGTTATATTATAGTACTTGTTTTCAAACATACGAAATTCTTTTTTTGTGAAAAAAATCGTATAATTAAACTATAGCACAAATAGAAGTGTGAAAAAAGAATAAAAAAGACAAATGTAATTGTATAGTTGAACTTATACAACATCATATGTGAAATAAGATAATATGGATGTTTTTATAATAGATGTTAGAATTTTATTTTACAACGTCTAATGTGATAGGACAATGATAACTAAACATCGTGTGAAGACTTCTAAACATGGTGTAGGGGACGACCTTCCTAAACCCGCAATGCTCGAAATCTATCAAATTGATCTTAGAAGCGAGTATCCCATCCTTTATTGCTCGGATGATGGTATACTGTCCATTCATGCAATGGAGGAGGAAAAGAAGCGTCGGGATGTAACCTTATCTACAATAAGTATAGTAGAATGTTATTTTTTGTAATTTAAGGATGAAATGCAATTGAAGCGAGGGTAACACATATCATACTCACCGTGGCAAAATGATCTTGGTTTTCGATGCATGCCAACCCTAGTTTGACCTCATGAAGGACATTATCTGGTTGTTTGGTGTACATAGGGAGGCATGTAAACGTCTGGTGCCAAGATAAGACGATGAGGGGCACTTGGTAGATGGTCGCAAACACAAGACCCATGATCGACAAACTCTCTCATCGAATACCCTCCCATGTAACAACTAGTGTAAAGTTGATGATTCTTTTCCAAATGGTTGCGCAATAACCCTTTCATATCTGCGAATCGTGCCTCCCATTGCCGTAATATCAGTTGTGCGAAAGCTCGATATCCATAGTGACCATTTCCTATGGTGTTCACATCTGCTGGAATGTGCCTGAACATATTAGGTTCTACATTGTTGTGACCCCAGGTAAAACCCAACTATTGTGTGTCAGACGGAGGTCAGGATTTTCGTTCCCTACCATGGAGATCTGCTCTGGCTTCCTCCCTTTCAAAATTCGCTCGATATTCCTCATATCGCAAATGATTCATTCAGCAAGGGTTCCTCCTCCTTCTGTCTCTCCTTTGAACGTACGCTACCAAGCGCATGTGAGTGCAGATCCGTGTCACAGACTTCATTGGAGGCAGTGTACAAAGACGACATGGTGTAGGGTAAGGCTGCATTTTCAGTTTTTCTCGCGACATATCTTTCCAAAATGGGTGGATGTCATCCGGTGATATTGGAACTTCTTCAAAAACACAACGTTGAACATCGTGCATACATAGAAAATTCTCCAAAATCGGTTGGTGAACTATTCAAATAATTTTCCAACCACAACGACCCTCCAATGATCGTAGAGACATTCAAAACACTTCTTTGAAACTACGTGCTTAACCTCTTCGAATAAAGGGACGTTATGTGCGCTAGTTGGCCAATTGAAACAATCTATCTCCAAGGCAGTCTGGAGATCATGCATCTGACATTCATTAATTCGGTGAATGGCATCCACCACGACAAAAAAGTCACATGTGGATGAGTGCAATGCTTCCTTCGACACTTTATACTGGCCTTCAACCCTACACATATTGCATCATGTGATCGCGGTGAACGAAGTTCGAAATTTAGGAACGATATACATGGGTAAAGGGTAGAAAGGATATGTGTACCTATTTATTATCCTCGTTCGAAAGTTGACAATGTGGTCGGCGTAACATCTGATATGGCTTCCGATGGATGAGATAAACTGATTCTAGATACCCTATGACCTCCGGTGCGGACCACCATTGGACGTGAAGTGACGAAGGGGAAACATCGTTTGATTTCACATCGCCAAAGAAATAACCCAAACTAATAAACTAACTACTCCCTCCGGTCGGAAATAAACGATGTTTTAGAGTTTTACGTGTAAATTAAGAAACCTCATTAGAGTAATAAAAAATAAATTTTTTGTCCAAGTGGGTACAGCTAATAGATGCATTTAAATTTCCAAATTGTGATTTTTTTTAAAAATGAAGCCAACCTTTTGGAGCCAAAATTTTACAAGTTTGAAATTATATTTACACACAAAATATAAAGAATACTCAGTACTTCGTACTAGTAGTACAATATTTGGTAAGTGAAAAGTTTTTTTTTTGTTAAATAAAAGTTTGACATCAAATCACCTCTAGCCTAACAATTATAATTATAATTTTTTAATCCCTAAACATCAAATAATTTCGATCAAAATTTTACCCCTAAAACATCATTTATTTCCGACCAGAGGGAGTAGTAAACTAGTATAGCGAATAAGTAAGGAGTCGAACCCACAGAGAAACAAGTATTTATATCCAATGTGTACTTATTGATATGAAAGTAGAGACGAGATATGAATGTAAATAAGCAATAAGGAATATAGGTGAAGTATGATGAATGTTAGTAAGAGTGAATAAAAGATAGAAGAAGAGTGTGATTTCATCTACAATTCGCAACAACGGTTTGTTTTATTCGATCCTTGACTCAATTCCTAATTATTAAATCTCAATTAATTATTCCGACTTTGGTTTATATGGATTGACATTCCTCGTGGAAATGACAATCCTTATCGGCAGAAAGGTCTCCCAAACTGTGATTACCCTACACAATCAAGATCAATCTCGCGAAATCACTCAATTATGCTTGCTACAAAAGGTCTAATTATTCTCGGGAATCAACTGAAACCCTAGCATGATGCAATTCTACAAAGATGCGAATCAAAGTAAAACTAACAACATAAACCAGTGCAAGGACAATGAAATAAACATGGGAATAATATATAGAAATCAAGTCTCACGATTCAACCAATCAAATCTTGAATTGAAGACAAAACCACGAAGAATCCTAGGTATTCATGACGTACCTTGGATCTCTCCATGTCCTCTATTTCCGCTCATGTTCCTTAGCTCTTCTTTGTCCATTTGCTCCATACTTTCTCCACCTTTCGAGTCCAAATCATAGAACCTATAAATAAACACTAAAAATCGCAGATTTCGAACTTCGAATACCAAATGATCAAGAATATGAATAAGCTTATTAAACACGCAATATGAATACTTAATGCACCTAAGACCTACCTATAATGCCTATCTAAAATGTGCATTATCATGAAACAACCACTGGCGTCGCTCAAACGACTCCTCTGTAGAAGATTGGAATACTCCCCATACTTGATTCTTGAATATAATCGTGTGCTGTAAATTTTTGGTAATCTTCAAAGCCACCACCAGCACAGTGGATGTTGCATATTGGGAAAGACCACCCTAAGTGCTGCAAGAAGGCCCAGCTCCCGATATATCGTGATTAAATCAGATACTTTACCCTGGAGAAGAACGCTTAGGTTGTTCAGCACTCAAGCGTACGTGTCTTCGTTCTCGCGAGCCAAAAAGGAATAGGTGATGGAGAATTTATTTCCCGTCGGCGTTAAGCCAACTATCTCGCATAGAGCGATGTTCTGTGGACGCAATGTAGCAACATCCTCACATAAGTATAACAATCGATAAATAATAAATGATCGTCGGGGCATCTTTTGAAGTTATAGTAGTAGCCCCTTTCTCGAAAACCATGGAGGGTATCTTGTGTCATTATCCGGTTTCCTTTTTCTTCAACTGCAAGCTTGTTGAGGGTGTTCTCAATTGACCGAGCTGAGGTGACGATATTCGCATCTAGTTGTCGTAACCCCTACGCGATGGCCTTTGGCGGAGTTCCAATATCTTTCATCCACTTGCACACTTTCCTCTCCACTGGTTTCATCTTTTCAGCGTAAGCATGGCCCTTCAAGCGTTAAGGGAGGTGATGGTTTTGTGTTCCATGTTGCACGGTCATCGTCCACATATCCAGTCCTCCCTAATGACCGTACAAGGAGAATGGAAAATTGCTTAGTTTGCTCTGCGTGCTATGAAGCTGATTTTCCCTTCTACAAAACACCCCATATTGCTTGCACACTAACAACATTCCCCTGGTCGGTTTATAGCCCTAGACCACGATCGCTTAATTACTAAGACCATATTGCGTGAAACCCCAATTTGCTTAAAATGTTTGATCATCTGGTTACAGCAAGCCCAAGTACGGGTGGCGGTAAACGCAGCCACAAAGTCTTGAAACTGGATGCAGACATAAGAAATATATGGACTTGATATTAGTACAAATATATTGGACTCTTAATTCAGTTTAATCTGGTGTACAGATAAAAACATGGGAGCAAAGAATACAAACATGAGAGTTCAACTGTTTGACGACATTGGTCTGTGGAATAAGACCTTCATCTTGCGCAACCTCGATCTCGGGTTCACTTTTGGAGGGTGACATTATGTGAAATTGTGAAGGGAATGGACGACTTACCATGAAGCTACTATTGTGTGAAATTTATAGATGAATGGAGGACTTACTTTCGTCCTTATGGTTGTTGAATATAAAGGCATCGTGGGGGGACCGTACACGTCGTCAATTGCACGTGCTACGGTCAGCCTTTGCAACGTCCGTTTAGACGTTGCATAGGGTTAAAAACATCATATTGGACATTGTCTACCCATAACAACGTCCGATTGGACGTTGCTTAGGATTGGACCCTCCCTTAACAACGTCGGATTAGACGTTGCTTAGGGTTGGACCCTCCCATAACAACGCTCGACTGGACGTTTCTTAGCTTTGGTCCTCCAAACACAACGTCGGATTAGACGTTGTAAACACTTACAACGTACAATCTGACGTTGTTAATTAGGTCATCTATAAAAACCCTAAAACCTGGTCCCCACTCTCACGTCACCTACTATACACTAACCACAAACAACCATGGCATCAAGCCCAAGTAGCTTTGTTAAAGATGGAGAGTTCATGGATGGCAGTCGTTTCGTTATTAGAGTGGATGGACACCATCGTCCGCCTAAACATTGTGCTTGAAAGCACAAGAAGTATATGTATTTTTTTTTTTGCTGTAACCTATTTTCCGTGCAGGGTTGCCACAGATCTCAGAGGTCACCGCAACTGGAGTTCAGATGCAAGGCATGTGAGACGGCATGCGTCGTGCTTCCTCTTTGTCACTGAGAAGATAAAGGATATGCTTATCGGTTTGTACAACGATGTATCTCTCTTGCGTGTTCGCATGCTAGCAAAGTACGTGGTAGATGTAGTAGTCCCCCCTACGCAAGATCAGATGAAGATGTACGCGTTCCAGCAGATGCAGATTGAGATATACCCAAATACTCTTGCACAGTCCATTAGGAGCTGTTGAGTTGGCTACATCAACTTGTCCTGAACTTTTAAGGTAATTTACGATTTGGCACCATTTGTTGTTCATTTAGGTTTACAATTAACAGAATATGTGTGGACGTGTATCCTTTTCTCATATGTTATAAGAAACCAACCAATTTGGTATATGAAGTATAATATATTTAGATGAATATTAGTTGTGCTCGTCATTACGCAATTGTAGTTCGGATGCAAGGAGTGTGACGAAGACCCTACGTCATACTATACGCGAATCACTAAGAAGATGAAGGATATGCTGATCGTTTTCTACAACGACATGTCTCCCGCACGTTGTCCTAGGATAGCTCAGTATGCAGTGGATGTAGTAGCGTGCCCTATCCAAAATTAGATGACGACATACGCATTCCAGCAGGTGCGAATTCGGATATACCGAAACACTCCTGAAGAGTCCATTGGTAACTGTTCCGTTTGATACACCAACACTTGCTGAACTTTTAAGTAATCAAATGTTTATAATTTATAATCTGGCCCCAACTGATTTTCCTTTTTGTTTGTAATTAATGGATATAGGCGCACTTGTTTCCTTTTATCTATATTGGGAATAATATTTTCATTTGAATATACAGTCATAAATATATGGTCATAAATATTAAACCAAATTTAGATATATTAATTTGAATGGATGAATGAAGATAATGTTAATCGAAATTCATTTGAATGGATGAACGAGAAAGATAAATCCGTTGACTTTCATAATTCGAACTTTGTAGAATTTCAACATTCATTTCTAATGTATCGTTATAATCCTACTTCATATAAGAAACGCATTTAGTAACGCAATTCGAATCCAAATTATAGCCAAAACTATTGAAATGCATAGAGATCTACATCGTCAAAACCGATATTGCATAGGGTTAAGCAACGTCGGATTGAACGTTGCATCATGGAGGCCTTATAAAAGCCTCCACGACACACCCACAATCCTACAAATCCATACACACACCCATAATCTATCTCCAAATTAAACCATGCAATGTCGGTCCCTAATAGACTCCCGAGTAGCTTTCAAAATGACGGAGAGATGTTCGAGGGGACCCGTTTTGATGTTAGAGGGAAGAAACACAATCTTCCCTCTAAGGACTGCAATTGCAACTGCAAACATAGAAAGTATAAGCGGGTGTTCCATGCAGTCTAAGGGCTACGATTGCAACTGCAAGCATAGAAAGGCCTAAGAAGGTGATTGAAGTGGATGAACAAGGAGAAAGCAACTCGAAAAATAAAACACCATCAACCAGCACCCATCGCCCTGAAAACCGGCGCCTGCCACCCGTATCAGTGAGTGATCCAATTTTTTATGTTTATCCATACACGAAGAGATCGTCGAAGAAGTGATCTTCTGAGGTTCCTACACCTGCACGACCCTTTCCTCATGCTTTAATACCCGATCGTAAGTGGGAAGATGAACAAATTCTATACGATACCTTTGCTCATTGTGAGTTAAATATTATGCTTTTGAATTTAAATAAAATTGTGCCTCGCTATGAATTATGCACTATAAATAGAAAGCAAAGGATGGGAAGAAAGGAGAAGGTAAGTTTGAATGAGAATGTTTCCGCTATGTTACATAAAAGATTGCATGAAAAGTGTGGTGACCCAGGTATGTTCACTATTCTATGTGCAATTGGTAATACTAAAATCACAAAAGCTATGTTGGATTTAGGAGCTTCAATTAATGTCATGTTATACAATTTGTACATATTTTTGGGTCTTAATGCTCTGTCGGAAACTATTGTTACTATACAACTCGCCGATTCTTCTATTATTAAACCTAGAGGAGTTGTTAAAGACGTTTTAGTTAAAGTTTCTTTATATTAGATATGGAACAGCGTACGCTTGAAACCCCAATCATCTTGGGAAGGCCATTCTTGCGAACGGCTAAGACTAAAATTGAATTCTTTGAAGGTTCACTAACCATGGAGTTTGACGGTAGAAAGATTGAATTTTCTATATTTGAGCCTATTACTCTTTCTCTTAATGATTCTTTGGATGTTCTTGATGCTAATAATGTTTAGTGCATAAATAAATTAAATAATTTATTAGATACTTCTAAGAAAAAAGAATTATTGAATAATGAGTTTTCTAATAATGTGAAATTTGAATAATGGAAAGAACAAATTGATATGAAAATTGAAAGTTTGTTTAATCAACATGAAAATGTGCCTAATCGAAATGAATATATTATTTTTCCCTATGAAAAATTAATTCCTAAGAATGTTGAGGATTTTGCAATTTCAAGACAACCTCTAGGAGAAATTAATATTAAGGAAAAGGGATTAATTGATGAAAATGATGAATGGTTTGGAGAAATTCCTAAGGTTCCCCTTCTTGTCAAGAAAAGGACAAGTGTGGAGGACCTTGATGGGGTAATTGATCAAGAAGAGCAACAGATCGAGCCAAAGACATGAAACAAAGGTGCTTCTTGGGAGGCAACCCAAGGTAAGTTCGTAATATTATTTAATTTTCGCATTAGTTTTTCAATTCAATAAAGTAGGACAATTCTATTTGCTGCATATTGGTATGGCTTTGTGTGAGAACTAACTTGTAGGCAAATTTGATCGATTAAAATAACGGAATTGGAAGTTCTAGCTCATCGGCGCCCGCCACCCCAATACCGGCACCCGCCGTGGTGCCCAATAACGCAGTTTTGATTTTTGATAACTTGGAAATTGAGGTTATATCTATCCTTATATTTATATTTCTTTCTATCCATATTTACATCTAAAATATATTTATCTATATATCATATATCTATCTATAGGTAGGTTTATTTATCCTATGCATATTTAGATCTATCTATATATTATTTATCTTTATATATATATATATATATATATATATATATATATATATATATATATATATATATATATATATATATTTCTCTATCTATTGAGAATATATCTATCTAAATATATATTATATCTATTTTAATATATTGTTTCTTTTTATCTAACTCTATTATTTTCTATCTTATAGATTATTTCCCTTCCTATTCTGAAATCATATACTTTCCAATTCCTATTTTGTAAACATTCAAGCATTTGTCTCTAAGTAAACACAAGAACCCTATTATCCTACTTGAATCTAAATTCCAAAACATAAGCCATGTGTTTCAATCAAAAGTCTTTCTTTCGATCACTCATCAAACACATTCATCAATACTCTTCGTCCATCAAATCCAATTCTTTTCACACCATCACTATCCCTACCATCAAAGTAAGACCTTGAAACCAATTTTTGATAATCAATTAGCAATTTGGAAGGAGTTTGGACGTCGGATCTTCGACGCCTTAGCTCGGATTCTCAGTTCTACATTACCGGCGCCCGCCGCCCACAAAATCAGCCCTCGTTGTCATTCTGCATTCTCAGTTCTGCATTACCGACGCCTTAGCTTGGAAGGTGGTTTTGAACGTTTCTTGTGAGTTCTGTTGCCTTCTTTGTCTGTTTTGAGCATCATATCTACTGTTCCCGATATGGAGAAGCATGTTTACTTGACAAAAGAGCAAGAGGATCGCTGAATCAATCTTGGAAATAGGAATTATCGGTCTACGATGTTCTTCGATCCAGAAACTTTACATCATCTGGGAATGTTTCAGTATGTTTCTAGGCTTCTTAAGAAGGGTGGCTTGGGTGATTTCATGGATCTTAGCACGACCACTAATCCTGGCTACCCCTGATTATCGTTCTAATTTGGATATTTGCTTTTATATGATGAGTAAAGAGTTCGTGGTGACTAAGGACGTCATTACACAAGCTTTTGGAGTCACCAAGATGCCTGTAGATTCGTGAGAAGTTGAAGTGGCTGATCCACATGTGCGAGATTCTTCGTTGGAGGCTACTGGTCGATCTTCTGGGTCATGTAGTAACTAATTTGACTATATGATTACCCATCCTGCTTTGAGATTGTGTTATAGGGTGTTGAGTAAAGCTTTCTTTGGTGTGACTGATTATAAGTTGGTTACTACGAGAGGTTGGAGCTATACCAATTGTTTGACCCCTGATACTATGCAAATTCCTGATTGAGTTCAATTATTTATGGGGAGTTATGCTAAGATGATTAGGGATTATCATGTGAGGCTTGATCATACTATTGCTTTTGGAGGTTTGGTGTCGCTGATTGCTCGACACTTTGGAGTTCGTCTCGATGGATTGCTACCTCTGTATGGTGACACGGTCTACAACATTGTTTCTCTGAATTGGTGGGGCATTATTGAAGCTATTCGGCGTCCTAGCGGAGTGGAGTGTTTCAGATGGATGGTAGGAGATTACGGAGAGCATCATCTATACTTTCTTGCAGAGCTACCATATTGTTTCAAGCTTGCTGATTTCATAAAAAGCTATAATAGCTTTCCCTTTCCACTTGAGCCACTTGAGGATGATTCTAAGGGACATGTTCCTTAGGAAACTGATCTAGCAGTAGGGGAGGAGTAGAATGAGAATGAACGAGAAGATATTGTTTTTGAAGACGTTGACCCTGTTTATGCTGCATCGAATAATCTTGAGCATCGATTTTTAGATTTGGAAAAAAGGAATGAAGATAAGCTCATGAGTACTTCTTCCAAGAGTACTGGTCTTCAGGCATTGCTGTTGCGCATAATGGATAATCTCCGTTAGCAGTTTGGATGCCAGACCCGTCTTTACATTGATAGTTTAGCTATTCCCTTCCTTCACCCTTAGTTTTATTCTATTGTTCTTATTGTTTATGCATTGAGGACAATGCAACATTTAAGTGTTAAGGGAGTGGTTTAGTTAGTTTAGTTCGTGTTTAAGTTTTATGTTTCATGTTTATTTAAAGTTGTTATTTATTTTGAGTTTATTTATGCTTAAGTTTTTAGTTCAATTCATGCATCATGTTTAAGTTTTATTTGTTAATTAGAAATACAAAAAAACCAAAAAATTGGAAAATGTCAAAAAAAATATCATGCATTGCATATATATGTGATATTAAATATAACCATCTAGTGTGAGTTTGTCCTCTAGACTAAATTCTAGCAAGATCATATAAATCCCTTGGAATTCTGGATGATTTGACCTTGTCTTAAAATTGTTTTTATGTGAAATATGATTTGGCATAGGTAATTGAGCATGTATGATCAAAGTTTCTAGGCATGATTGATATCCAACAAAACTTATCCTAGTGAGAATTTTTGGCCTAATAAGGAATTACATCTATACTCCCTTTTGCTTTTGTCGTGTGATTTACTTTTCCTATGCATTTATCTATGAGTATTGACATGGTTATCTATATTTAGGGCCGATTATATACATGATCATTGCTTGATAAGGTCAAATGATAAAGGCATCTTTTAGCCACATCTTATCCATGTCTACTGTATGTTATATCTTGCTTTGAGCCAATTTGAGTCTTTAGCATATTTTATTTGTACCTACACAAAATTCGTTATTTCTAGCCTATAATAAACCTTACCCCTTCCGGGAATTAAGATTTAGAATTGGTTATTGATATCATTTGGAGTTGTGAGAAATAAGCTAATGTGGGATTATAATGATTTATAGTTTTCAGAAGATGTAATGTTATGTGCTTATAGTTTTCCTCATATCATATTGTATTGCATTTTATTTGGCTCAAATAGAAAATAAATCGAAATGAAAAGGAAAATAAAAGAAAATAAAAGAGCCATTTTATATCTATTTTTGCATATGAGAAGTTCAATGGATGTTTGGTTGAGAGTTATATGAGATGGGTGGACTATTTTAGTATTTAAGGTTATTGATATATTTATGAGTGTTGATATTATTGAGAGTTTATGAGCATATTGCCCTATTTTTTGGAGTTATCGGACATTTGTTGAGAGTTTATATTGTGAGCTTGATGTATTTTTTAATTGGCTTATGTGATGTTGGATGTTTTTATGAATCTTATTTTCCCGGAATTAATAGCACCAGATGACCAAATAAAATTCCTTACCCTTATGCTTTTACCAAGCTCAATTACAACCCCGCCGAATGGAATCTTCTATAAAGGTTTCCATGGAGCGAAAATCCTCTTGATGTTCTTATTTTTGCTTTGATGTATCTAGTATAGATTTTTTTTATATAAGTGTCAATATTTGATTTTGATGTTTGCATATTGATGTGCACCTATTTTACCATGTTTTGCACTTACTTTTATTCGATTCTTGTTCATATTTTATACTTTTGGGTTGGGGAAGTAGAGAATTTGAGTAGTTTGGGTTTATTTGCAAGATATATAGGTTTAAACGAATTTTTACTTGATTTCATAGGAATTGGAAACATTTCGGAGCAATTTGGAAAAGAAGGAACCAAACTGAAGAAGCACTCGATGTCTAGTGAGATCCACTCGACATCTACTGAAGAATAGCTGAAATTTGGCTAATTGTTGGACGAAGCAAGCTACTGAGATCCCACTCGTCGTATACTGGAGATGACTCGATGTCTATAGAAAATTTCCACACTTAGAAGTTGAAGAGGAAGGGCCACTTGAGATCCACCTGAGCACTCAGGGTTGTTAAGCTTACTCATATCGTCTGGACCTTAGTCGATGTCGAGTTAAACCCTAGTTGGGCCGAGACGCATATTGAGGAGTCCTAGTTGAAGGAGAATTGCTTAACAACGAAGAGAAGATCTTTTAGTTACCATATGAACATCTATCTTTATGGGTTAATGTCTTTTTACCGTAAGGATTTTTCTATTTAGATATTATTTTATTAATTCAAGCTATAGTAGGATTATGATTTCTTTCCTTGGCTAGCAAGGATTGATCTATTATAAATAAAGTCATTAGACCTAGGCTTTATGGAGGCCATTCACACTTGAGCAATCAAGTTATAGTTAGTGGAGAGAGAGAGAGAGAGAGAGAGAGAGAGAGAGAGAGAGAGAGAGAGAGAGAGAGAGAGGTGTTTTGGCTTTCGGTTGTAAGTCTACTCTTAGTATTAATTCAAAGTTTATTTTCTTTATGTTTATGATGATGTCCATGATGATGAGGCGTGAGTAGTCGTCCCACATCTAGGGTCGGGTTGAGCCCGGAAATAGCCGTGTAATTATGCTTGACTTTATGATTCTTATGTGATTTTCATCGTCTATTCAATGTTTAATCCGCTATGAGAGTAGTGGATAATTTCTTATTTATGATTTTGAATTGAAAGTGGATTTATTTAGAATTTGGATAGCAATTAAGTTTTGCTTGTGAGACTTGGTTAACCCGAATTAGGAAAAGGATAAAAACAAATAGATTTTTATGTGAGAGCCTCTATATTCCTATCTGATGATAACTAAAGTTGTCTATTCAATGAAAAGCATGTATCTTTCGATGATTTGAGTATGTTGATTACATGGTTATTGTCGTGATTATCCTTTGCCTTGGAAGCTTTTTATATATTAATAACAAACCCCTTTTGATATTTCTGTTCATTATTACTCATTCATCCTTAAATCTTTTGGCCGTTCTTTGCCGAACAATGTTAATGTTTTTCTGTTTCGATACTCGAGATCGGCCCATCTGAGGCGACATATAGTGGACTGACTCGACATCGACTGCACTTCAGTCGACGTCAATTGCTTGTTTTCGCTTTTGTAGGTTATTGAAGAGAAATCGACAAACACAGTAGATATCAACTGAATCTCAGTCGATATCATGTGACTTCTTGTCGATATAAAGAGCGGATTTCGAGACTATTTAGGCGAGCGCTGTCACGCTTTCTCGAGGATCGATCCTGATTCCTTATGACTACAGTAGGGGAGTCTTGTAATTTATCTTTGCTAGGACTAGGAGTGTATTTGTTTGAATTTTATATTTATATCTACTTTACTCCCCTAACAAATTTTGGCGTCGTTGTCGGGGAAGCCATCAATCGTGCCCTTTTTAGTCAATTTTACGTTCTCTTTTCAGTGTTGTCTTATAGGTGTATGCGACGCGCTGATCGCACACCGGATTTTTAGGGTTTAGATGAACTGGAACGCTTCCTTCGTCTACATGAAAGGTTGAAAAGAATCATGTCTAACCAACAGGAGACGAATCTGACAACGAAATAGGAGGTTGAGAAGATCTGCAAGTATGTGGAGGAGTTCACCACCAAGGAGGCTAAATATACTCGAAATCAGCAAGGGCGGAAGACAAAGGCTGATCGCGATGCCCAAGCCAGGAGGGAACTAAGGACGTCATTAAACAAGCTTTTGGAGTCACTAAGATGCCTATAGATTCGTTAGAAATTGAAGCGGCTAATCCACATGTGCAAGATTCTTGGTTGGAGGCTACTGGTCCATCTTGTGGGTCGTGTAGTAACTAATTTGACTACATGATTACCCATCCTTCTTTGAGATTGTGTTATAGGGTGTTGAGGAAAGCTTTCTTGTGTGTGACTGATTATAAGTTGGTTACTACGAGAGGTTGGAGCTATACCAATTGTTTGACCCCTGATGCTATGCAAATTCCTGACTGAGTTCAATTATTTCTTGGGAGTTGTGCTAAGATGATTAGGGATACTCATGTGAGGCTTGATCGTACTATTGCTTTTGGAGGTTTGGTGTCGCTGATTGCTCGACACTTTGGAGTTCGTCTTGATGGATTGCTACCTATGTATGGTGACACGGTCTACAACATTGCTGCTCTAAACATGTGGGGCATTATTGTAGCTATTCGGTGTCCTAGCGGGGTGGAGTGTTTTTCAGATGGATGACAAGAGATTACGGAGAGCATCATCTACACTTTCTTGCAGAGCTACCATATTGTTTCAGGCTTGCTGATTTCATAAAAAGCTATAATAGCTTTCCCTTTCCACTTGAGCCACTTGAGGATGATTATGAGGGACAAGTTCCTGAGGAAACTGATCTAGCAGTAGTGGAGGAGTAGAATGAGAATGAAGGAGAAGATATTGTTGTTGAAGACGTTGACCCTATTTACGCTGCATTGGATAATCTTGAGCGTTGATTTTTAGATTTGGAAAGAAGGAATGAAGATAAGCTCATGAGTATTTCTGCCAAGATTACTGGTCTTCAGACATTGCTGTTGCGCATAATGGATAATCTCCGTTAGCAGTCTGGATGCAAGACCCGTCTTCACATTGATAAGTTAGTTATTCCCTTCCTTCACACTTAGTTTTATTCTATTGTTCTTTTTGTTTTTGGATTGAGGACAATGCAACATTTAAGTGTTAAGGGAGTGGTTTAGTTAGTTTAGTTCGTGTTTAAGTTTTATGTTTCATGTTTATTTAAAGTTGTTATTTATTTTTAGTTTATTTATGCTTAAGTTTTTAGTTCCATTCATGCATCATGTTTAAGTTTTATTTGTTAATTAGAAATACAAAAAAAACCATAAAAATGGAAAATGTCGGAAAAAATATCATGCATTGCATATATATATGTGTTATTAAATATACCCATCTAGTTTGAGTTTGTCCTCTCTACTATATTCTAGCATGATCATATAAATCCCTTGGAATTCTGGATGATTTGACCATGTCTTAAAATTGTTTTTATGTGAAATATGATTTGGCATAGGTAATTGCGCATGTATGATCTAAGTTCCTAGGCATGATTGATATCTAACAAAACTTGTCCCAGTGAGAATTTTCGGCCTAATAAGGGATTACATCTATACTCCCTTTTGCTTTTGTCGTGTGATTTACTTTTCCTATGCATTTATCTATGAGTATTGACATGGTTATCTATTTTTAGGGCCGATTATATACATGATCATTGGTTGATAAGTTCAAATGATAAAGGCATCTTTTAGCCACATCTTATCCATGTTTACCTTATGTTATATCTTGCTTTGAGCAAATTTGAGTCTTTAGTATATTTTATTTGTACCTACAAAAAATTCATTATTCCTAGCCTATGATAAGCCTTACCCCTTTCGGGAATTAAGATTTAGAATTGATTATTGATATCTTTTGGAGTTGTGAGAAATAAGCTAAAGTGGGATTATCAGGATTTATGGTTTTTAGAAGATGTAATGTTATGTGCTTATAGTTTTCCTCATATCATATTGTATTGCATTCGGGAATTAAGATTTAAAAATGCATAACTTCGTCCATAGAGCACCAAATCGAGTTCTGTAAATTCCTACAGCTTTCTAAAGAGGTCATCAACTTTTTCCTTAATGAAAATTTGGTCTAAAAAGAGTTATGATTTTTTTGGCTACTGCTGTCACATGAAAGAGAGGAAAAATTGCTCGGTTTTGACAGAAAAATGCATAACTTCGTCCACAGAGCAACAAATCAAGTTCTGTAATTTCCTACCGCTTTCTAAAGAGGTCATTAATCTTTTCCTTTATGGAAATTGGGCATAAAAAGAGTTCCCTATTCATATTAATATCATTTAGTGGTAGATTAGAAGAAAAAAACCCGTTCACCTTATAAATGTGAAGTTTATTTATATTTTAAAAGAATCTAAATAAAAGATAATTATATTATATATAATATGTTGTACTAATTATGTATATCTATATAATTTATTGGCGAAAAATGATTTATATTTACATAATTATTTTATTTATTTATTGGAATCTATCTAAATTATTTTTAATATTGTATTAATGTATTATATGTGCATGGAACGTAAACTACACTATGTAGAGTAAAATCACATCATTTTCAACCAAATTGATAGAATCTATAGAAAGAACCTTAAAGCATGAGGTTGGATGTTCAATTATGACTATTTGGATCTAATAATATCTTAAATGAAGTTTGAACAGGTAAAAAAAAAAGAGGATTAATGACGGAGGTAAAACCTATCGTTGAATACCGCCAAAGCAAACTTAAACCTATAGCAAGTATAGCGATAACCAAGAGGTCGATCCACAGGGAAAGTTATAACTCAAGTGTAATTCAGGTGTCAATCAAAGTAACCGGATTGGGGGGTTTTTATGTGGGAAAGTTTCGCCTTTTATCAAAGCAAAGTAAGCAAGTAAAGTAAATGAATTTGGTTTTAGATAATTGGGAGAAGCAATTCTACCTAAAATTTTTCACTTTATTGGATTGAAGCGATCCTTGTAACTTCTTCTCGTCCTATTAAGTATCCTATGAATGCCCTTGACCCGACCTAATATAGTTACTAGTCCAACCAGTCCTAGCAACCCTTATCAATCGAACAGTCCCTAAAGAAGGATTTAACCCAATTGATAGCTTTAAGTTCAGAGATTAGCCAAGGTATTTGCAGTCCCTAAAAAAGGATTTAACAACACATTCAACTTCCTACTCATTCAATTAGTTCAACCAGCCCTAAAGGAACAAGTTTGCCACTTAGGTTAAGGTTCACAACCAGGAATCTACAAAACCTTAGCAATTGAATTGATTCTAACTAGTTGCACGGGCTAGATAGAATAAAACAATAGACAATCAAGCACAAAGAAGTTGAAGCATTCAAATATAGGAAACACGAACGAGAATTAGAAACTCACAATCAATCCGAATAAAGCTTCAAATTGCAGGCGGAATAGATGAGTTTAGTTCCTCATGGAAGACATCGCTCGAATCTCTAAAGTGTCTAATGAATGAATAGAATAGAATTGAAGTGATTCAAAAATAACTAAAAAGTGGCCTTTTGTATCATCCAAAGTCGGCCATCAACAAAAACCAAAAAGGCATCTAGGGTTTTTAATCAAAACGACGTGTATAAATCCTGACAGCAGATGCGGCGGCCGCCGCATGTATGCTGCGGCCGCAGCATCAACATTGTCTTTGCATCGACCCTGGTGGCGGCCGCCGCACCCCATGCTACGGCCGCCGCATTCCTGTTTGCGGGTTTGCTTGTCTTCTCTCCAAGATTAGCTTGAGATGATTTGCTCCTTTTATTCCTTACTTCTCTCCAATGTCTTTTATACTCCTCTTCAAGATATTGCATCTCCCACATGTGTCCGGATTCGATCTGCAAGATAACCACAAATTTGCGCAGAATCCGAACTCTTCTAGAATAATCATAAGATGCAAATTAGTAACAAAGAACGAAAGAAATGCAACCTATCTAAGCTAAAAATGCCTATAATGCCTATCTAATATATGCATTATCAAATTCCCCCACACTTAACCTTTGCTTGTCCTCAAGCAATGATAGAATGAACATGAATCAATGTATCCCACAGGAAATCCCTTCAAATTTCAATCCTTATCAAAAAGCAACATCATAGCAGGTGAACACATAAACCAAGCAAACAAACGTCATAGCATGTATTTTAGTGATCAAAGCATAGAAGTAGACATTATCCAACCTCACCAGAAATGTGTTTTCCCCTCATGTGTTTAGGCTTTAAGATACAACTCTCAACTCAAACCAATCATGCACTAAGCTAATAGACATTGACCACCATATCCCCAATTCTCTACCGAAATGTCATTACTTGCGGGACACAATAAAGAAAATAAAATGCAACAACAATTTTTTTTCTTTTTTTTCTTTTGTTTTCTTTTCTCTTTTTTTTTTTCTTTTTCTTGTCTTGGTGCTTTCCTTACGCGAAGCGCAAACATGGGTGTCATGAATGGCCCCGGTCTATCAACACCTCAACCTACTAATATGAAGTCCACTTGAACACCTTTTGACGCAAGTTGCAAACATGGGTGTCATGAATGAACCTGGTTACTCAATGATCAAGCTTTCTTTCCTAGTGGATAGTTTTCAACACCTTTTTCCGCGAATCATACCCATGGGTGTCATGCATAGATCCGGTTACTAAGTGCATCAACCATTGCCACCTTATTCACTAAATATTCACAAATTCAGCAAAAGACTCAAAATATAACATAAACTCCACAAGCAACAAACATGTGAGTCGGTCTTTAAAAATAGATACTACAGTCAATGCCAAGAGGTAGCAACACTAGGCGAGTAATTCACACAACTAAGCAAAAGAATTCAAATAAGGCCAAACATTCTCACAAGGTCATGTTTTTAGGACTTCAATCAAACTTTAGCTCAATCATACATGCTCAATTATATTTGCTAGCTCATGTTCCACAAAAATCAAATAAAGACAATAATTAAAACATCCAGAACTCCATGGGATTTTTATGAATCATGCTTGAAATTTAAAATAGAGGACAAACTAAGCCAGATGGGTATTTGAATAACACATATGTATGCAATGCATGCTCTATTTTTGGATTTTCGATTTTTTTTTCTTTTTAATTCCGAAAATGCAGAAAAATTAAATAAATAATAGACAAAAATTAAACTTAACAGAAATTAAATCAACTAATTATTACAGAACTTAATATGTTGTGCAGAAATAAAACATGGTCCTAGAAAATGCAGAATTGACATAATATACATATAAATCTCCTCCCCCAAACTTAAAATTTTCAGTGTCCTCACTGAAACAGTACAGACAACCAAAATAAACATAAAAATCAGGGTGAAGGAGGTAGAACTAACCACTCACTGAGGCGGCAGCTGGTATGGCGGCGACTGGTATGGCGGGATGAGAGGATATTGCTGGCAGAAGTAGTAAGTCTGCTCTCTCCACATCTCCTCCAAATTGTAGATCGTCTCCCTTCGCATCGCTTCCATGTTGTAGTCCGTCTCCCGCACCGTGCGACCGATGTCGTTGACGGTGAACTCAAAGGAATCCTGGCGTAAGGACATACGATGGAACTCAATGCTCAAATGGTCCCGCCAGGGGTCATCCTCAGCAGAAGAGAAGCGAGGTCCCGCAGAAGATCCAGCGGCCTGCTGTGCATCCCCCATATGGTAATCTGTCTGTGCAGGGGCATCATCCTCATACTCGTCCTCATCATCCTCATCATCCTCCTCCTCCACCACATTCTGATCAGGTGTTATGTAGAGGGAATCGTTGGTAGGCCCATAAGGTAAGGCCATAGGCAAGGTCAGGCGGTGGTCTCCATTCTGCCCCGCCTTCCAAATGTAACCCGGCCCATCAGGTACCTCAATCAAATATGCCCTCCTCAACTGATTGATCGTATAAGTGTACCCACTAGACATGGGTACACTGCACTGGTCAGGCTGTAGAATGTGGTGGGCTATCAGGCTGATCATTCCCCCCAAGCCAATTCTCCCCTTCCTCTTCTTCGTGCAGATCTTGAGGCAGCTGTCTATAAAAATCTCAACCCAGTCCAGTGTACCACGGGACTGGGGAGCCAGGCTCCATAGCCAAGACAGATCGCCCGCAGGCACCTTGTTCACGTCGCCCTGACCACTGAAAGACATGGCCAGGACCTTGTGAACCAGTCGTAAGCATGGATGGACAAATTTGTAGGTGTATTCGCCCTGATGTCCATCGAATCTAGTGCCAGTAGCTGCGTGCCAAAAGTCATAGCGTTGTTGCTCTGAAGATAGGGACTGCCAATCTGGGGAGGGGGGCCGAGTAATCCCAAAAGCACGTCTCAGCTGGTCGTGTGTGCAAGTATGACTTTGGTCCAACAAATTGAACCGAACCCTAGAGGCGTCCACACGCTCAAAAGTAACCAGGAACTCTGCCGCCAGCTCTGGGTATGTGAGGGCGTTGCACTCTATGAATCCCCCTAGCCCACCATGAGTGAGCATGCGGCTGGTGACATCCAACATACCCAGTCTCTGAAGGGTAGAAACGTCAAAGAACTTTGTTTGTATGAACCGCTTGAGATCGAAGCTCTCGAAAGCCTTCTTCTATTCCTTAGATACGTTCCTCAACCGGCGCACCATTGTGATCAAATCTAGCATTCAATAACAAATTGTCAACACAACTCAAACCAATCAACAAAACACCCAACACAAACACTTCAAGTAACTCATGAACCTCAAATCAAAACTCCAACACAAATATCTTTCAATTAAACTTACCCAAAAACCAAATCCTTCAATCATCCACCCAAACTCAAGAATACTTAACAAATATCAACAATCACACCCCAAATTTAATCAATTTACCACTTTCAAACCAAAGATCCAACTTCAAACCTCACAACCCAAAAATCAGCCCTATATATATACCAAATCAGCCCCCTTAAAGAACAACAAAAATATCCCACACAAATTTCAACCCTTAAGCAATGAATAAGCAACTCAATATCAAATCTCAACCTAGTTCTCAATATAGAAAATAAAATCTGAAATTGAGAGAGAATAGGAGAGAAACATACCAGGAGAGTTGTAAAAGAAGGATTGAAATTGAGAATATAGCAATTTAAGGGATCTTGGTGGTAGATCCGGCGGAAGGGCGTGCAGTGGGCAGTGCCGGCAGGCGCAGCAGCAGCGGCGGCGGGTGCAGCACAGCTGGGACGCAGATCCGACAGAGGAAAGTGGTTGCGCGAGGTTGGAGGTGCGAGGAGCGCGGGGGGGGGGGGGGGGTCGGATCCGGGGCTCGAGCTTCCGGCTGGAGGTTGCTTGGTGGGAAGCGAAGAAAAAGAAAGAGCTGGAAGGGAGATTTGGGGATTTGGTTGGAGGTTGAAGGAGGAGAGGGTAATGGGGGCTAATAATGGAGGGAGGTTCTTTGGGTGTGGCGGCGTGAGTGGTGAGAGGAAGGAGGGGGTTCTCAAAAGAAAAAGGTAGGGTTTCCCGGTCTATCATCTATTAATTTTATTTTATTTATTTATTTTTTTTTTCTGGAAATATAAATTCCGGATCTATGTGAGGCGGGCGCAGCATATGCTACGCCCCCCCCTCCCCCCCCCCCCCCCCCCGCCGCGTGTTGATATGCGGCAGCCGCCGCATTGGATGCTGCCGCCGCCGCCAGTGAGGTGGCCTTCTTGCAGGTTATTGTTTCCGGTTTATTTATTTATTTATTTACTACCTATGCCAACTAATCCTAAAGAAGTTAACTAATTAAACTACCTAAGAAATAATGAAGATGAAAAGGAAAAGAGAACTTACCTCGGGTTGCCTCCCGAGCAGCACCTTTGTTTCAAGTCGTTGGCTCGACGTGATAGCCCTTGAGTGGCCTAGTCGGTTGGTTCAGGAAGCACCAACTCCTCCTCTTCACTATGTGGAACATTTTCAAAGTATGGCTTAACCCTATGACCATTGACTTTAAAAAGCTCCTTAGACTTGGGATCATAGAGTTCAATTGCTCCGTAAGAGAAAATCCTTGAGATGGTGTAGGGTCCTTCCCACCTTGATCTAAGCTTTCCAGGGAAGAGTTTCAGGTGTGATTTGTATAGAAGAACCTTGTCTCCTATTGTTAGTTCTTTCCACAGGATGTGTTTGTCATGCCAAGCCTTGGTCTTCTCCTTGTAGATCACTGCATTATCATAAGCATCCAGACGCAATTCCTCCAGCTCTTGCAATTGAAGCTTTCTGAATTCACCCACTTCATCCAACCTCATATTGCAATTCTTGACAGCCCAATACGCCTTGTGCTGAAGCTCCACAGGGAGATGACATGCCTTTCCAAAGACAATTCGATAAGGAGACATACAAATGGGAGTTTTATAGGCTGTCCGATAAGCCCAAAGAGCGTCATTCAGCCGTAGACTCCAATCCTTCCTGTTAGGTGCCACTGTTTTCTCCAGAATGGTCTTTATCTCTCTATTTGATATCTCCGCTTGACCATTGGTCTGAGGATGATAAGCAGTTGACACTCTCTGTGTGACATGGTATTTCTTTAACAAGGCAGTGATCATCCTCTTGCAGAAATTTGTCCCTCTGTCACTAATTATAGCCTTAGGCACCCCAAATCTTGCGAAAATGGTGTCTTTCAGGAATTCTGCAACTACTTTAGAATCATCAGTTCTGGTGACCTTTGCCTCCACCCACTTGGAGACATAGTCCACCGCAGGCAAAATATATATATTCCCAAAAGAACTAGGGAAGGGACCCATAAAATCGATACCCCAAACATCAAAAATTTCACAAAATATGACAGTTTTTTGTGCCATTTCATTCCTAGCAGATATGTTCCCCACCCTTTGGCATCTATCGCATGATTTACAAAAGGCATTAGCATCCCTAAATAAGTGAGGCCAAAAGAAACTTGCTTCTAAAACTTTCCTAGCAGTCTTTTGAGGACCAAAGTGGCCTCCACATTCATGGGCATGACAAAAAGTAAGGACAGATTGTACCTCATTGTCCGGCAAACACCTCCTGATTACCTGATCAGAACAGTGTTTCCAAAGGTAGGGGTCATCCCAAATGTAGAAGCGAGAGTCATGTCGAATCTTGTCCTTCTGAGCTTTTGTAAAGTTTGGTGGAAATTCTCCCGTGACCAAGAAATTTACCATGTGGGCAAACCAAGGTCGAGGAGTATGGACACCCATCAAAAGTTCAGGAATATCAAAACTTACCTCATCAGATGGGAGGGAAGAAGGTGAAACGGAGGTCTGAACAGCGGGTGGCGGGCGCCGCATGAATGCTGCGGGCGCCGCAAAGCACAGGACACATGAATGCTGCGGCCGCCGCAACTTCCGTCCTTGTTTGTTCCTGCAGCTGCAAAGAAGAAGTGTGAGTCAAGTAAAACAATGTATCGTCAGGAAACTCACCGTGAATGGGTCTTTGATCTTCCGGCTTGTCCTCTCCTTGGACAAGTCTGCTGAGGTGATCCGCTACTAAGTTTTCTGCACCTTTCTTATCTTTGATTTCAATGTCAAATTCACTCAAAAGTAAAATCCAACGAATCAATCTTGGTTTCGCTTCTTTCTTAGTCAATAAATAGCGAAGAGCAGCGTGATCAGTGAAGACAATTACCTTAGCTCCTAAGAGATAGGAGCGAAACTTCTCCAGTGCAAAGACCACAGCCAGGAGCTCTTTCTCAGTGGTTGAGTAGTTCCTTTGTGCTCCATTCAGAGTCATGGAGGCATAGTAGAGGACATGAGAGCTCCTTCCTTCCTTTTGGCCCAAAACAGCCCCCACAGCATAATCGCTCGCGTCACACATAATCTCAAAAGGTTGAGACCATATGGGTGCTTGAATTATAGGAGCGCTAGTCAGGCGACCTTTAAGCTCATCAAAGGACGCTCTACACCTGTCATCAAACTCAAAGCTACTTCCTTTTTCAGTAAATCGCAAAGATGTGCAGAAATCTTAGAAAAATCCTTAATAAACCTGCGATAGAACCCTGCATGGCCTAAAAAGGAGCGAATTTCGCGCACATTGGTGGGATAAGGTAGAGACTGAATGACATCAATCTTAGCCTTATCCACCTCAAGACCCCTGCTAGACACAATATGACCCAAAACAATGCCTTGCTCAACCATAAAATGACACTTTTCAGAATTAAGGACTAAGTTGGTGTCTACACACCGCCTAAGCACAAGTGACAAATGATGCAAGCAAGTATCAAAATCATCTCCATGCACAGTGAAGTCATCCATAAATACTTCAATAAAGCATTCTACATACTCAGAAAATATGCTGACCATACACCGTTGGAAAGTCCCAGGTGCGTTACATAACCCAAAAGGCATTCTACGATATGCAAAAGGGCATGTAAATGTCGTTTTTTCTTGATCCTCCGGTGCTATTGGTACCTGAAAATATCCTGAGTAGCCATCTAAAAAGCAATAAAAAAACGGCCGGCAAGGCGCTCAAGCATTTGATCAATAAAGGGAAGGGGGAAATGGTCCTTGCGAGTAACTGCATTCAATTTTCGATAATCAATACAGACTCTCCATCCAGTTTGTACCCTGCTAAGGACCAATTCACCATCCTGATTCTCAACAACAGTAATACCTCCCTTTTTAGGGACAACCTGCGTAGGACTCACCCATTTGCTATCAGATATGGGAAATATCATACCTGCCTGAAGGAGCTTCAGCACCTCCTTCTTTACCACTTCCATCATTGGCGGGTTGAGTCTCCACTGAGGTTGTCTAGACGGCTTGGCATCATCCTCTAATAGTATCCTATGCATGCAGAGGGTAGGACTGATGCCCTTAATGTCTGCTATCGTCCATCCTAACGCCTCCTTGTTTTCCTTTAGAACAGTCACCAATCGCTCCTCCTGTCCAAAGGTCAATTTATTAGAAATAATGACAGGCAGAGTATCATTTTCACCAAGAAAAGCATATTTAAGGTGATTAGGAAGTTGTTTCAATTCAACATCAGGCGCTTGGATAATAGATGGCAGAAGCTTTTCAGTAGGAATGGTCAGCTCGATGCGGTCTCCCCTTGGTGGCACATAGGTGGGAGATCGATGGTCTAAAGCTACTATAGCCTCCTGCAAATCAGATGACAATACATAATCTCTAGCAATTTCATCTATAGGAGCCTGTAAAGCAACTTCCATCTCATCAACACACTCCAAATCAAAGCAATCTTGTGCCATAGTATCAATAACATCCACAAAGCACAGGGAAGGATCATTAGATGGGAATTTCATGGAATCATAAATATTATATTCAACTCTTTGACCATAAAATTCCATAGTAAGAGATCCTGAATAGACATCTATCTTAGTCCTAGCAGTTTTCAGAAAAGGTCTGCCCAACAGAATAGGGCCTTCATTGTTACCAGGACCCATGTCAATCACAAAGAAATCAGCAGGGAATATCAAGTTGTCAACCATATCCAAGACATCTTTAACAATCCCTTTCGGGTAGATAGTAGATCGATCAGCAAGTTGAATTACTACCCTAGTATCATTCAGAGGTCCCAATCCCAAAGCATGATAAACATTAGAAGGTAGAACATTAATAGATGCTCCTAAATCTAACATGGCTTTGTCAAATTTAGTATCACATATCACACATGGAATAGAAAACATACCAGGATCACTACACTTCTCAGGCATACGTTTTTGAAATACAGAAGTGACATGTTCGCTTACCTTCACCTTTTGCTTACCTTTTAGCTTCTGGTTCCACTTGATAGTGCAAAGTTCCTTAAAAAATTTAGCATATCTAGGAATGCTTTTGATCAAATTAAGCAAAGGAATGCTTACCTCACACTTACTGAATGTCTCGAAGATTTCCTTGTCATTCTCATACCTTCGTGTATCTTTCAAGGCTTCCGAGAAGGGCGGAATGGGCTTTGGAGTCTCCATAGGTAAGGGAGAAGAAGGGGGAGAAGAAGAAGGAGGAGAAAGAGGGAGAGAAGAAGAAAGAGGGGAGGAGAACGTACCAGGATCGGAGTTGGCGGTGGGATCGCCTGCGGCGGGCGCCGCATGAATGCCGTCCCTGGCGGCGGCCGCCGCATAGGTGCTGCGGGCGCCGCACGCTGGTTTGGCCGTTTTCGTCTTCAACAATCTCTATCTCCTCGTCCATTATCTCCTCATCGTCCTTTTGATTTGTGATAACCAGTTCCTTGCCACTCCTAAGTGTTACAGCACTGACATTCTCCTTTGTCGGATTCTCGATGGTCTGTGACGGAAGCTTTCCTGAACTTTTTGCCTCCTTAGCACTTAAGATTTGAATGAGCTGACTCATTTGATTCTCAAGATTTGTCATCCGATCGGATTGCTGCTTCTCTAGATTTGCCATCCGCTCTAACTGTTGTTTATCATTCCTCATGACCAATCGTGACAGTTTCTGTAGTGGATCCTCATTATCCTCATTTGATTGTTGTTGACCTCCCTGTCGAGGTTCATATTGTTGTTGAGGCCTTACCTGTTGCCCCCCTTGCTGATTGAAAGGAGCTTGGTAGTTCCCATAGCCTTGCTGATAGCCTTTGTTGTAATTATTGTTGTTGAAATACCCAGGATTTCCATAATTGCCTTGCCTAGGCCTTTGTTGAGTGAAATTCCCAATGGCATTCAAATCAAAATTAGGATCTTGTAGAAGCGGGCACATGTCCATAGGATGAGTGTATTGACTGCAGAGACCACATGCTTTCAGTTGTTGAGGAGTTCTATCAATAACCAATTGTTTCATCATCTCCTTTACCTCTGCCATATCAGTCTGAAGTGAAGCCACAGGAGCATCAACAGCGAGTACACCCCTAGCACGAGGGTTCTTATTGAACTGCCTGGAGCCTTCAGATAGCTCCTTAAACACATCCCAAGTTGCGGCAGGTGTCTTGTTCAGCATGTTTCCTCCACAAGCAGAATTCACAGTTTTTCGCTCCATATCAGTTAACCCATTGATGAGAAAAAGCACTAGATCCTTTTGAGAATATCCATGGCATGGGCAGCTGGAGCAGAGCTTCTTGAAGCGCTCAAAGTACTCATGTATTGACTCTGTCGCGTACTGCTCAATGCTGTTGATTGACCTTTTCAAAGCATTGAGCTTTGTTGCAGGGAAGTACATCTCTAGGAAGACTCTCTTCATCTCAGCCCAAGTAGAAATAGATCCAGGTGGCAGATAGAAGAACCATTCATTAGCCTCATCCTTCAAAGAGAAGGGAAAAGCTCTCAGCTTCATTTGATCTTCAGTTACATTCTCTGGTTTCATCCCAACAACCACCGTATGGAATTCAGACATATGCTTGTGGGGGTCCTCCCCACTCAACCAATGGAATTTGGGTAGAAGATGAACTACCCCAGACTTCAGCTCAAAGTTAACTCCTTCTGCAAGCGCAGGGAATTGGATCGCCAAGGGTTGCTGTGCCAGATCAGGAGCAGAAAGCTCCTTACGAGTGCGGTTCGCGTCGTTAGCCATCTCTGTTGTAGGTTTTTCTTGATCAAAAGGGAGTTCGCGAAAGCGATCACGGGCTTCTCGCCTTAGAGCAGCAAGGGTCCTTTCAATCTCTGAATCTAACGACAACAAAGAGGAATTAGTAGCATGGGTATGGACCATATAAGATGGTCCACACCAAGATCAACACTAAAAACACACAAGAATTAAATAAAATCCCCCGGTAACGGCGCCAAATTTGACGGAGGTAAAACCTATCGTTGAATACCGCCAAAGCAAACTTAAACCTATAGCAAGTATAGCGATAACCAAGAGGTCGATCCACAGGGAAAGTTATAACTCAAGTGTAATTCAGGTGTCAATCAAAGTAACCAGATTGGGGGGTTTTTATGTGGGAAAGTTTCGCCTTTTATCAAAGCAAAGTAAGCAAGTAAAGTAAATGAATTTGGTTTTAGACAATTGGGAGAAGTAATTCTACCTACAATTTTCCACTTTATTGGATTGAAGCGATCCTTGTAACTTCTTCTCGTCCTATTAAGTATCCTATGAATGCCCTTGTCCCGACCTAATATAGTTACTAGTCCAACCAATCCTAGCAACCCTTATCAATCGAACAGTCCCTAAAGAAGGATTTAACCCAATTGATAGCTTTAAGTTCAGAGATTAGCCAAGATATTTGCAGTCCCTAAAAAAGGATTTAACAACACATTCAACTTCCTACTCATTCAATTAGTTCAAACAGCCCTAAAGGAATAAGTTTGTCACTTAGGTTAAGGTTCACAACCAGAAATCTACAAAACCTTAGCAATTGAATTGATTCTAACTAGTTGCGCGGGCTAGATAGAATAAAACAATAGACAATCAAGCACAAAGAAGTTGAAGCATTCAAATATAGGAAACAAGAACGAGAATTAGAAACTCACAATCAATCCGAATAAAGCTTCAAATTGCAGGCAGAATAGATGAGTTTAGTTCCTCATGGAAGACATCGCTTGAATTTCTAAAGTGTCTAATGAATGAATAGAATAGAATTGAAGTGATTCAAAAATAACTAAAAAGTGGCCTTTTGTATCATCCAAAGTCGGCCATCAACAAAAACCAAAACGGCATCTAGGGTTTTTAATCAAAACGACGCGTATAAACGCTGACGGTAGATGCATCGACATTGTCTTTGCATCGACCCTGGCGGCGGCCGCCGCACCCCATGCTGCGGCCGCCGCATTCCTGTTTGCGGGTTTGCTTGTCTTCTCTCCGAGATTAGCTTGAGATGATTTGCTCCTTTTATTCCTTGCTTCTCTCCAATGTCTTTTATACTCCTCTTCAAGATATTGCATCTCCCACATGTGTCCCGATTCGATTTGCAAGATAACCACAAATTTGCGCAGAATCCGAACTCTTCTAGAATAATCATAAGATGCAAATTAGTAACAAAGAACGAAAGAAATGCAACCTATCTAAGCTAAAAATGCCTATAATGCCTATCTAATATATGCATTATCAATTAACAAACAAAATCCTACACAATCACCAAGCACCAACAATTAGCATGACATTAATACATCCAAACTAACCCAAATCATACAAATTGCCCTAATTGCTTAAATGCCATTCAGAAGCTTGTGAACAATAATATATGGCCAAAAGAAACAGTTTTTCACATAAAGGAACTTGCAAATGACATGATGCCTAAACCGGATAAACCTCATGAACATTTTAATGTGTTTCAGTTTACACAAATTTAGAGCAGGTTTTCTATGCACAAAACACTGCCAAAAGTTCGAGATCAGACAGAGCAAGCGCATAATAATCTAAATTGAGCTCCAAAAAACTGCAACATGCGGCACATAAACCCTCTACACATTGAAACACCTACTTCAATGCCCTCCTCACCTATCTACAACTAACTTCGACGTTTGGGTTGTTAGTAGTCCCCGCGACAGGCCTGATCCTCAAAGGTTTCTTTCGCCTATACCCTTTATCTATCCCTGGAATTTATGGGAGCTCAAGTCAACAACAACAGGGTGAACCTGGATCTATGTAGAATTCAGGTTTTTCTCGATTGGAATGCATTGGTGATCAAATGTTGGAGGCATTACCGCGATTAGAAGGATCTTTGCCGACACTGCTGTCATTGTCCTTGTCTTTGTTTGTGGGGATACTGTCAAATAATCAAAGATAGAACAAATAAGATAAGGTGCCACTTTTTTTTTAGAGGAATCAAGATGCTACACATATTTGACCTAAATAAAGAGGGAAACTTATGTATAATATCAACGCTTTCCTACGCTACAAAATCGCAGTTTGATTGAGGTGTTCTGCTTACCATCTGGATGATAGATATATCCATCAGTTGATCAGAACGATCTTTGCCAACACTGCTGTCATTCTTCAATATTTACTACAGTTGTGTAAAGTTTCAGGTTTGGAAGTAAAATATTAAGTAGAGAAATCTATTCAATTGTGTCTAATTTCATCTTCATTTAATTGGGTTTGTTGTCCTTTAATGTATTATCTTACCAACAGCGAAGGGCCAAGACATACTCCAGTGATCCTTGATCCACAGTGTTGCTGCTGCCTTCGATTTGTGCTCCGTGGTACACTTTGGAGGAGGCACTTCTACGGTCAAGCGCAATGCTACTTTCACATCTATATCCACAGTTTGACGAACTTTGTGATGACAACCTACAGGATCAGGAAAGAACCTTTTATGAGCAAATAAAATTTTCATGTATGTTAGAGACAAAGAAAAATCTAAAATCAATTAGAAGAAAAGCTGAATTGAGGCGGCATAAAATTGACAAGAAAAAAACACAATTTAGGATAGGTGATCATCTATATGGTGTCTCTCTCATGTATGTTGTGCGGTAAATCTCCAAATGTCTTTTTCCCTTTCTTTTATACATATTCAACATTAAGAGAAACGATCAGAAAAAAAAAAAAAATTCTAACAAACTCAAGGTACTATAATCTCCATCAGAAATGTGGTGGTTATTTGGTTTGCCTTGCGATTTCAATTCCCTAAAAAGAGGAATTTGGAGTATCTAGGGGGATTAAATGAGCTTGCATTTTTTCTGGTGGAGCGTATGGGTAGTAATTGATCCTTTCTTTTAGCCGCGACTGATACACCAGATTGCTTTGATCTATAAGCTACCCAACAATGTGAAATTCACAGTACACTTAAAAGTCCTACTCAATTCACTTGGAATGAATTCTAGCAGAGAACAGACCTTTATTTAAGTGCTCATATTGCCTGTTACTAAGGCCAAATACTCAATAGTGGAGATTGTTGAATGACTCACCACCCTTCTCTTTGCTCTGCAACAATCAAGCGTTCTCACAAGTCACAATGAAGGGCTATAACTTAACAGGGTTAAATCTACTGATACGAAATACCACTACCTTGCACTTTTTAGCCCTTTTCTAGTTCATCCTCAAAAGTTAACTGATGGAAATTTGTTCATAGTCACAAAAGAATGGGATAATCATAATTGAGTTGTAAATTAAGATCCCTAAAATAGACCCAATCCAAACAATAAACCAAGTTCTTAGAAGACAATTATCCATGGACTAAATTTTTAGGAGGACAATAGATAAAACACTAAAGACATCATAATAAAATAGAAACATGTGCTTCAGATTTAATATGATATGTACCATTGGGACGGAAAACATATGCTCCAGAGGATGACAAATAAAAAAAGAACTAACATGGAAATAATCTTGAACTAATCATAATCTATCTTTTTCCCCATAGATTGGAAAAAAACAGATTTCTAAATGAAGCACATTTAAAGGAGAGAGAAAAAATCACATTTATATCTGAATGACAACCTACGGATCTTTATCTGTTCCATCTGAATTATGAAATTCCTGATTTATTTTTTTAATCTGAATTCTAAATTCGGTTGTTTGTCTCTAGGTCTGAAATCTAAATACGAATTTTGCTCTCTTAAATTTGAATTGTCTAAAAGAACATCAACCCATTATTTCATAAAATCTTAATTAAGTTGTTTTTATCATAATTCTCTAAAATTTGAATTTAGTTGTTTTTATCATAATTCTCCAAAATATGAATTATGTTTTGAATTCTCTTCTCTTTGTTAAAAGAACATCAGTTCACAATTTTTTTTTCTGGAAAAAAAAAACATCCTGAAGTCATTAGTTTTATCGGTTTATGATTCATTCTATTTTTTTCCACGGCAATTATGCCTATATGTTTATTCTTGATTCCTAATGTGAATTCTAAAATTACTAATTTATTTTTTAATCTGAATTCTAAATTCAGTTGTTTATCTTTAGATCTGACTTCTGAATTCTAACTAAAAAATTTGTTCTCTTAAATCTGAATTTCTCTAAAAGAACTTCACTCCATACATATTTCTATAAAATCTGAAATCTATCTTTTGTTTTGTCATAATTCTCTAAAATCCTAATTTAGTTGTTCTATCATAGTTCTCTAAAATCTAAATTATATTCTTTGTTAAAAGAATATCAGTCCATAATTTTTTTTGAGAAGAAAACATTCTCAATTCATTAGTTTTATCAGTTTATAATTCATTCTATTTTATTTTCCACGCAACTGCCTATATGATAAGATCTCTAAAATCTACCACCCATTTACAAAAGGTTTTGAAGGTGAAAATGCCTTTTATGTTATGAATGGTTTTACAAAAAAGTTAAATAGATGGGTGCTTAAGTAATAATAGTCAATGCATACAAAGAGATAGTAAACATCCAATTACTTCATTTTTTTTTTTGAAATAAAATAACCATTATTTATATAAGGTTAGAATAGAAGCATCTAGGACCACTAATTACCTGATGCTACAAACAAATCAGATTTAAACTTTTACTAATGACATGGTTACTACTATGCATCTAAGATCACTCTCTACATCAAAAGTTCACCAAAAAAATCAAGGACTTGAAGAAAACATCAGTAGCATAGGATAGCAGAAATCTACTTGTATGACAGAAATCAGAAGCATAGCAAAAGCCCAAAAATCAGCAATCAAATAGCATAACAAAGGACATGTAGTATAGTTGTATGACATAAATCAGATTTCGCCTTTGACTCCTATACATTACAGAAATCACATTTATACTTTCATGCAGATACATGACACAAATCAGATTTCCCTCGTCACTCATATACATGACAGAAATCAAAACCCAAAAATTGTATTTCGCCAAAAATCAGAAGCACATTACATGAGACAAAAAGAGTAAGGAAAGGATTAAAAAACCAACCTTGTGTATTCTCTAGCAGCAAGAGTGATGATAAGCTGCTTCAATTGATGTAGTAAAATCCCAAATTCGTTGGCGTCGTTAATAGGGAAAATCGGAAAGCGATTGAGGCCTGCCAATGAAGTCGGATGGTGAGAGGCTAGGAAGCCCTCCAACAAAGGACAAGTGGAATCCGAGAGTCTATGACTATCTTAATCAGGACGATGAGAGTTGAAGGTTGAGAGAATGAGAAACGCCAAGTTGACGACGGTGAGAGTTGAATCTAATAAAGGGCGAGTTGTGCCATGACTTTATGCAGATTTCCAAGAATATACAACTCTATACAATTCTTCTACACATCTTGCAAAATGACCTCTCATACACCCTATCAATTATAAAGAGTATCAATAAAAGCAAAATGTTCGTAAAACCAAATGAGATTGTGAAATGCAAATGCCTAATAAGGATTTTAACTTATAGCAGCACCCAATAGTTGGTAAAAAAATATTATGAATTTCTGAAGAGGTTCTTGAAAGGGTCTCATAATTATTTTTTTTCCAGTGCAACTAACCTATAAACTAAGAGCAACTTTATCTATCTTAATTCATAAATCAGCCCAGACATTCTTACATTCAACCAAATACATCAAGATATGGAAAAACAATTGATAATCGATCATAAAGACATCGCGTACAATGATTAGACCAAGAAAAAGCCCCAAATTGAACTCATAAATCAGAATAAAAAAAAACTAATGAAATTAAATGATAACAAAAGAGTAAGTTTTAAACTCACATGCCCGTGCAGGCTGGTTGTCAAAGGTTTCAATCCTTGAAGTGCACTCCTCCAGTGCAGGCTCTCCAGCAGAACTAAAACCCACAGAAGAAAAGGACCAAGTGAGAAGGAAACACACTAATATAAACATAATATAGAAAAAAAAACGCAAAGCAGAAAAAGGCAGACCTAAAAATGTTCAAAACTTTCAAGATGGCTTCATGTGCTTCCTGATTTAAGAAAAGGACCAAGTGAGAAGGGAACATGTTAAGCATGTTTGCTCTTCTGTTGAAACTAATCAAAATCCACAAACACGACACGAAACTTACTCTTATGATAAGTGGAATGTTCCAAATGTTGGGAACATCGTGGATAGACACTATATTTTCAGCCTGATCATAACATTTGCAATATATACAAATTCAATATAAATAAATAAAAGTCATCTACAAATATAACAACAACAACCTAGTATTGTGAAGACCGAAACACTGACCAGATTCAATCTCTACAACTTACAGGCCAAACTACTGCATATGTTCAGAACTTACACCAGGTGATGTGTTACCTTGTTAAGAATTGGTTTTAAGGTCCTACATGGACCACAACTTGATGTTGTATATAAAACACAAAGAAGCTTTGAACTCTCATGATACAACTTCCGTAATGCATACTGTAGAAGTAAAAAATAGTGTCAGTCGAGTTCAATGAAAGCATCCCTACAAAGACAATTGATAAAATATCTACAAGGGTGAATTAAGTTAAAAGTTGGGCAGGTGATACCTGTCCCTTGTGCTTGCTATGAGAAATGCCAAAACCTTGCACAACTCACTCAGAAACTTCCTCCTTATAGTCTACTTTCTGCGGCTATCAAAAAATTTCAAAGAAAATGGAAGGTTAAGTTTACTTATAGGACCTTAAATTAAATATCATGTCGTAGATAATAGACTGGGTACCACATTGATTTGCTTGGTACCTCATGAAATTCAAAAATCAAGCTATAAAGGAACTTAGAAGCTCAAATTTGAGAGGAACAGGTACACATTTGCATATAGGTTGCTTTTTCTATTATATTGTAGGGAAATGCTGAGATACTAATTTGAGAAAAAGGTAAAAGGAACATCATCAGAAAAAAATTTATGTATAAGGAACATTCAAAACAATAAACCTGTCCAAGAAGCAATTCAGCCATCACACATCTTGTAGACCATATATCTATTGCTATAGTATATTCCGTTGCACCAAAAATGAGTTCAAGGGCACGATAATATCTTGAACAGATATATGAAACATTAAGCTCTCCTCTGACCCCGAACCACCCCCCAACCCAAAGACATAACAACAACAACAACAACAACGCCGACGACGAAAAGCATAAGATAAAAGAAGATGCAAAGGATTAATCACACTGAACAAAATATAGAAGCATACCAATACTTTTGCACTTCCAAAATCACATATTTTTAGCTGGTGCGTATGTGGATTCACCTGATATCATAAATAAAGTTTAGTCTCGCAAATAAGACAACCCTAGTAAAATCTCTCTAGCAAAACCATTTTCACATGCTAAATATTCTTCTTCCAAGTTAAATGAGATCAAATTCACCAAAAACTCACTAGGAACAATGAAAGTTTAAGAAAGAAAGAGGTTTTCACATTAGAAGAACCTTAAAACAAAGTTCAATAAAAGAAAAGGTGTTAACTTTAGAAGAAACATCCAAGCAGATTTTGTGGCTTAATATCGCGATGACAGCATCAATAAGCTGAATATTCTTCTTCCAAAATACATACATATGCCACCGTAGCTCCTCCTCCGCCGCCGCGCGCCTCCACCATGCCTCCTCTGTCCACCAAGCCACGACCGAGCCTCGCCTCGTCATAACCACCGGATTTCTTCCCGACGAAAACAATGCAATATATCAGTTACTAACCAATGTTTCACTGAAAAAAAAAAACAAATAAAACCTAGGTTTGATTGGTACACAATTACGTTTTAGATCTCCCAATTTGATTATCTCATAAGTGGGAAGCAAAATTGAACCTTTTCTTCATCCATCAAATAATGTGTTTAAAAAGGTAATTTTTTTGGATACCAAACACAGATTTCAACTCATTAAAACAAAAACAGATGCATCCTTGAAGCAAACAAAAATAAAGGGTAGAGCTTAAGTTCAAAGCTATGCATAATTTTAACAAAACAATATAGATAAACAACAAAAGCCAAATTAATCCCCAAAAAATAAGAAAAGGGCTATGGCGAACCCGAGTCTTGTGTTCTAGGTACCAAAGACAGGGTTCAAAGAGGGAAATACTGGAATCTTCAAGATCCCTCAAATTGTTCTTACATAAACCCTCAAATTATTCCCAGACCATAACCTAATCAATCATACGTGGCTATGAATTCCCAAGAACAATCCATTAGAATTCCCAAGAACAATCCATTATTCAAGTGTTTCCCATTAAGATAAGATATCAATTTGTAATAAAAAAAACATGAAACGGCAAGTAAAGAGAGCATTTTTCATCTGCAACAGTGAGATAGCGAAACTTACAAGCTACAATTCAGAGAACGGAGAGGAAGCCGCTTGACTGCACGACCTGGCCACCGGAAACTCAGCGAGGAAGGGTGCGACTGCTCTGTTAGAGCGCGACTGAGAACAGTCGCCGAGAGAGGCGATTTATGAAGAAAGAACGATCTCATGAACCCTCTTAACCACCGAAGACCCGGATCTAGTTCAACTCGCCAATTGGTTGTCCTCCACTTCTCCAAAAAATCGATACCAGCCTGAGTCCCAACCCTTTAGAAAAATCCCCAATATCCTCCAACCCTTGATTGAAATCGAAATCCCCAATATCATCCAACAAAACCCTAATTACAAAAACTTGAAGAACAAATTCAATTGCATACTTCCATGGGTTAAGACCTAACTTTTAAGAACGAATTGAATAGGTAACCTGGGGTGGGAGATTTCCGTGGTGGATTCAACTTGGCCAGAGACAGCGATGCAAGACAACATCTTCCACTCATCCTCCGCCGTGAGAGATACACCGGCCACTGCTTCATCCGCCGGACACCGAGCCATTCGTCCGTCAAGGTAGATCCTGTCGCCGCCAATTCTAGTCATCTTCGATTAAAGGCGCATATGGAATTCAAATCAGATCAGACGAAGGGATTTCAACATATGGAACAAATCAGATCGAAAGAACATCAGTTCACAATTTTTGGATCTTTGCGTCGACAGACAGACAGAGAGAGCGGGAGGTCACTATCACTGGAATCGAGGCCGGAGGAAGGTAACCGGTCCATCTCGCCGGAGATGAAGCCATGGGAAAATTGCTCGGCTAGAAACCTCCGCGCCCTTGCGATACCAACCGCCGAAGCAGTAATCTTCCAAAGGCAGACCTTATGGAAATACCTTACAATTGCATAACCCCCGCCGCTCTCATACATAGATCGGAACATCCGAGGGCAAATAATAAAGGCGACCAGAGATGATGAAGAGCGATACCAACCGCCGATGCATTCCTCTTCCAGACAGACCTTATGAAAAATGGGAGATTGATCGAATAGCAACCTCGGCGCCATCGTCCACCGGAGGCCGCAATGGAAGGAAAAGACGGAAACGTCTCCAAGTAATAGAGGGTAGCAAATTCCTGTGGAGAGAAGAAGCAGGGAAGAAAAGAAAGAGAAAAATAACTGCTGCCTAAAACCTCCAAGAAATCTTTGCTAAGACACGTGGCAAAAGCTTTTGCACTAACATGGCTTTTGCTTTTGCATACTTCCATGGGTTAAGACCTAACTTTTAAGAACGAATTGAATAGGTAACCTGGGGTGGGAGATTTCCGTGGTGGATTCAACTTGGCCAGAGACAGCGATGCAAGACAACATCTTCCACTCATCCTCCGCCGTGAGAGATACACCGGCCACTGCTTCATCCGCCGGACACCGAGCCATTCGTCCGTCAAGGTAGATCCTGTCGCCGCCAATTCTAGTCATCTTCGATTGAAGGCGCATATGGAATTCAAATCAGATCAGACGAAGGGATTTCAACATATGGAACAAATCAGATCGAAAGAACATCAGTTCACAATTTTTGGATCTTTGCGTCGACAGACAGACAGAGAGAGCGGGAGGTCACTATCACTGGAATCGAGGCCGGAGGAAGGTAACCGGTCCATCTCGCCGGAGATGAAGCCATGGGAAAATTGCTCGGCTAGAAACCTCCGCGCCCTTGCGATACCAACCGCCGAAGCAGTAATCTTCCAAAGGCAGACCTTATGGAAATACCTTACAATTGCATAACCCCCGCCGCTCTCATACATAGATCGGAACATCCGAGGGCAAATAATAAAGGCGACCAGAGATGATGAAGAGCGATACCAACCGCCGATGCATTCCTCTTCCAGACAGACCTTATGGAAAATGGGAGATTGATCGAATAGCAACCTCGGCGCCATCGTCCACCGGAGGCCGCAATGGAAGGAAAAGACGGAAACGTCTCCAAGTAATAGAGGGTAGCAAATTCCTGTGGAGAGAAGAAGCAGGGAAGAAAAGAAAGAGAAAAATAACTGCTGCCTAAAACCTCCAAGAAATCTTTGCTAAGACACGTGGCAAAAGCTTTTGCACTAACATGGCTTTTGCTTTTGCATACTTCCATGGGTTAAGACCTAACTTTTAAGAACGAATTGAATAGGTAACCTGGGGTGGGAGATTTCCGTGGTGGATTCAACTTGGCCAGAGACAGCGATGCAAGACAACATCTTCCACTCATCCTCCGCCGTGAGAGATACACCGGCCACTGCTTCATCCGCCGGACACCGAGCCATTCGTCCGTCAAGGTAGATCCTGTCGCCGCCAATTCTAGTCATCTTCGATTAAAGGCGCATATGGAATTCAAATCAGATCAGACGAAGGGATTTCAACATATGGAACAAATCAGATCGAAAGAACATCAGTTCACAATTTTTGGATCTTTGCGTCGACAGACAGACAGAGAGAGCGGGAGGTCACTATCACTGGAATCGAGGCCGGAGGAAGGTAACCGGTCCATCTCACCGGAGATGAAGCCATGGGAAAATTGCTCGGCTAGAAACCTCCGCGCCCTTGCGATACCAACCGCCGAAGCAGTAATCTTCCAAAGGCAGACCTTATGGAAATACCTTACAATTGCATAACCCCCGCCGCTCTCATACATAGATCGGAACATCCGAGGGCAAATAATAAAGGCGACCAGAGATGATGAAGAGCGATACCAACCGCCGATGCATTCCTCTTCCAGACAGACCTTATGGAAAATGGGAGATTGATCGAATAGCAACCTCGGCGCCATCGTCCACCGGAGGCCGCAATGGAAGGAAAAGACGGAAACGTCTCCAAGTAATAGAGGGTAGCAAATTCCTGTGGAGAGAAGAAGCAGGGAAGAAAAGAAAGAGAAAAATAACTGCTGCCTAAAACCTCCAAGAAATCTTTGCTAAGACACGTGGCAAAAGCTTTTGCACTAACATGGCTTTTGCTTTTATATTTCAGGGGATAAAGGCATTAGGCCTATGTTTTATGGAGGCCATTCACACTTGAGCAATCAAGTTATAGTTAGCGGAGAGAGGGGGGGGATGAATTAATACTCTTAGTATTAATTCAAAGTTTATTTTCTTTATGTTTATGATGATGTCCATGATGATGAGGCGTGAGTGGTCGTCCCACATCTAGGGTCGGGTTGAGCCCGGAAATAGCCATGTAATTATGCTTGGGTTTATGATTCTTATGTGATTTTTATCGTCTATTCAATGTTTAATCCACTACGAGAGTAGTGGATAATTTCTTATTTATGATTTTGAAGTGAAAGTGGATTTATTTAGAATTTGGATAGGAATTAAGTTTTGCTTGTGAGAGTTGGTTAACCCGAATTACGAAAAGGATGTAAATAAATAGATTTTTATGTGAGAGCCTCTATATTCTTATCTGATGATAACTAGAGTTGTCTATTCAGTGAAAAGCATGTATCTTTCGATGATTTGAATATGTTGCTTACATGGTTATTGTCGTGATTATCTTTTGCCTTGGAAGCTTTTTATATATTAATAACTAACCCCTTTTGATATTTATGTTCATTATTTCTCATTCATCCTTACATCTTTTGGCCGTACTTTGCCGAACAAAGTTAATATTTATCTGTTTCTATACTAGAGATTGGCCCATCTGAGTGGACATATAGTGGACTGACTCGACATCGACTGCACTTCAGTCGACATCGATTGCTTGTTTTCGCTTTTGTAGGTTACTGAAGAGAAATCAACAACCACAGTAGATATCGACTGAATCTCAATCGATATCGAGTGACTTCTTGTCGATACAAAGAGCGGATTTCGAGACTATTTAGGCGAGCGCTGGCACGCTTTCACGAGGATTGATCCTGATTCCCTACGACTACAGTAGGGGAGTCTTGTAATTTATCTTTTCTAGGACTAGGAGTGGATTTTTTTGAATTTTATATTTATATCTACTTTACTCCCCTAACAAATTTTGGCGTCGTTGATGGGGAAGCCATCAATCGTGCCCTTTTTAGTCTCTTTGACATTCTCTTTTGAGTTTTGTCTTATAGGTGTATACGACACGCTGATCGGACACCGGATTTTTAGGGTTTAGATGAACTGGAACGCTTCCTTCGTCAACAAAGGCGGTAGACAAATGTTGATCGCGATGCCCAATCCAGGAGTGAAATTGACGAACGACTGCAGAAGATCCCCTAGAACCCCAAAGAATACTTGCACCTTAAACCGGTAGTGCCAGAATCTCGTATCATTCTTCGTAGAGTTTCATTTGAAATTAAAACTTCTTTTATTTATGAGATTAGGAGACATGCTTCTGAGGGAAAGACTAATGACTGTCCTATGGCTCATATTACTACGTAGTTAGATTTGTGATAGACTATTGCTGATGGAGTTAATCTCTAATATGTGAGACTAAAAGCTTTTCGTTGGTCGCTTGCAAGAAAGACTCTGGAATGGTTGTAGAGTTTGGCCCCATAACTCATCCGCACGTGGGGTGAGCTCAATGACTTGTTTCTAAACAAGTTTTTGCACCATCTAAGACGGCACAAATAAGGCAAAAGATCATGTCTTATAAGGAAAGGCATGGGGAGACACTAGCTCAGGTCTGAGAGAGATACAAGGACTTGCTGCGATCATGCCCTACCCATGGGCAACCACCGTATGTCATCCAGTAGATCATCTACAACGCTTTGGATGTGGAAACAAAGGAATGCATCAACATCTACGCCTCTTATAGGTACCTAGACCTCACACCGGAGAGGGCCTGGGATACCATTGAGAGGCATCTAGAATTCGACAACACCTATGGGATTCCTGTGGCTTCCAACGCAAGGCCTGCCCCCTCTATGCCACTCTTTGAGACATCCAAGGAGGTTGATCCTCATGTGATGGAGCAATTCACAGAGGATCAAGTATGGCAGTTGCAGAAGCAAGTAAAGTTCCTCACCAATAATCAAGCTTGTTTAGAGTGTGGCTCACAAAGGCACAACACAACCTCCTGCCCACATTCTGAGCAAGTCTAGCTTATGGAGACACATGAGGAGGCACGCTACATGAGGGGTCCTGACCATGGAGGATATCAACAAAATTGGGGCTACCAACAACCCCAATACCAATGGGACCCCCCACCATATAGAGCTTCTACACCTTGAGAGGGAACAGAATAAGGATGACCTGCAACTCATTCTTGATGAGTTGAGGAGGAATCATAGCGAATTTAAATAATCCAAAAATTCCATCCATACTCAGCTGCACGACATCAACTCACGGCTTGGAGAGATCGATGCATAGAGGACGAACATAGAGACCCAAATAGGTCAATTGCCTGCACAAGCTTCAAGACCATTCGGATCACTCCCTGTGCAACATGAGCCTAACCATAAGGGACAACCATCCGACATGTTGTTGTTGTACATCTATAGAGTGCGCGTCAATTACAAACGCTCGAGCACAAGCCACGAGAGGAAGGAGCTAAGATTCTAGTCGATGTCGACTCTACCCCACTCGATGTCGACCATGCCCCACTCGACATCGACCAACCACCAGTCGATGTTGACTCTCAACAACCCCTCTAGAAGCCAACATTTGCAGTCGACGTTGACTCCACTCCAGTCGATGTCGACCACCCTTCCTTGACTCCGACAGCTGAAAAGAAGAAGAAGACGCCGCCCTATCCCTCCAAAGCTTTAAAGGACCCCACCGACAAGAAGTTTCAGAGGTTTGTGAAGATGCTTCAAGGGCTTAATGTCACCATACCCTTCATCGAAGCTCTTCATGAGATGCCATCATATGTGAGGTTTATTAAGGACATCTTGAGTAAGAAGCAGTCAATGGTTGAGATCTCTAAAGAATGTTCCAAGATAGAGTTCCCTGAGAAGAGAGCTGATCTAGGGAGATTTTCCATCACCATCGGGCTAGGCCAACATCGCTACAAAACTCTCTGCGATATAGGGGCTTTTGTGAGCCTCATGCCTTTATCTATTTCATCAAAGGTAAATGTTGGAGCTTTGGAGCTTAAGGATATGAAGCTTTACATGGCCGACAACAACTTCGTCACACCCATAGGAGTTATAGATGATGTCCCCGTCAAGATAGGCAAGTTCTTTGTGTCTATGGATTTTATTGTGCTCGATATGGCGGAAGATCCTGTATGTCCTATCATTCTTGGTAGGCCATTCTTAGCCACTACATGCGCCAACATTAGCGTACTAAAGGGACTTCTCACTTTTACAATTGGTGATGACATTATTGAGTTCTCCTTCAACGTGACCATGGAGGCGCTCAATAGGATGGAGGTCACGTCATTTCATATCAAGGGAAGCTATATCCCTTGTACGGAACCCACGATGAGGAATATGACCTCGGTGGAGCTAGAGAAGAGGGTTGTGGATGGCCAATTGGAAGAGATCTTAGTAATCTGGAATCAAGACAAGCAACACACTGAGCATTTAGTCGATATCGACCAGTCCTACTCGAATTTGACTGCATCTAAGGAGCCAGAACACCTTCTAAAAACTAAGTATGAAGTAGGTGCACTCGACATCGAATCATCCCACTCGACGTCGACTGAGCTACTGGATATCGACCCAACTCCTTCGACTACAGCACCTCCATCGAGTGAGAAGAAGAAGAAAACAGAACACAACTCGATGTCAACTGGCATCAGGCGATGTCGAATGCCTTTCCTAGCAGCCAGAAATAATACCTCCATTCCCGATGAGGTAAAGGAAGGTAAGGATTTCTCTTCCCAATTTCAATTAAGGATTTATCTATTACAAATGGAAGAGGCATGCCTTGGTATGTGAGATTATGTAGGTTTTATGGAGGCAATTCCCACTTGAGCAATCAAGTTATAATTAGTAGAGAGAGAGTGAGTGAGAGAGAGATAGAGAGATTGAGGTGTTTTAGCTTTCAGTTGTAAGTATACTCTTAGTGTTAATTCAAAGTTTATTTTCTTTATGTTTATGATGATGTCCATGATGACGAGGTGTGAGTAGTCGTCTCACTTCTAGGGTCGGATTGAGCCTGGCAACAACCATATAAGTATGCTTAAGTTTATGATTCTTATGTGATTTTCATCGTCCATTCAGTGCTTAATCTGCTACGACAGTAGTGGATAATTCCTTATTTATGATTTTGAAGTGAAAGTGGATCTATTATAAATTTGGATAGAAACAAATAGGTTTTTATGCGAGAGCCTCTATATTCCTATTTGATGATAGAGAGAGTTGTCTATTCGGTCAAAAGTATGTATCTTTCGATGATTTAAGTATGTTGCTTACATGTTTGTTGTAGTGGTTATCCCTTTCCTTGGAAGCTTTTTATATTTTGATAACAAACCTCTTTAATATTTCTGTTCCTTATTTCTCATTCATCTTTAAATTTTTTGGTTGTTCTTTGCCGAACAAAGTTAATATTTTTCTGTTTCTGTACTTGAGATCGACCCATTTGAGTCGACATCAAGTGGAGTGACTCGACATCAACTGCACTTTAGTCGACGTCGATTGCTTGTTTTCGCTTTTGCAGGTTGGTAAGGAGAAATCGACAGCCACAGTAGATATCGACTGAGTCTCAGTTGATATCGAGTGACTTCTGGTCGATACAGAGAGTGGATTTCAAGACTATTTAGGCGAGCACTGATACGCTTCCTTGAGGATCGATCCTGATTCCCTACGACTACAGCGGGGGAGTCTTATAATTTATCTTTGCTGGGACTAGGAGTGGATTTGTTTGAATTTTATATTTATATCTACTTTACTCCCCTAACACGTATGGAATTGAGGTGAGTGTATGCTTAAAAGCCTAAACATATGAGAGCGAGAGAAACACATATTTTTCCCTTGTGAGGTTGGATTGATAAGCATGCAAGCTACTTGATCACCCATATACATGTTATGACGTTTTTATGCCTTGTTTACATTTGAACTATGGATTGAAGTTGCTTTTTGTGAGGAATTTTTTTGAAGGAATCTCTTATGGAATGCATTGATTATGTTTATATTTCATGGTTGCTTGACGACACCCAAAAGCTTAAGTGTAGGGGGATTTGATAATGCATATTTTAGATAGGCATTATAGGTAGTTCTTATTGCATTTAAGTAGTGATATTGTATATGTTTTGGTCTACTCCTATATCTTTCATGTGAAGTATTCGAGTTCGGAATCTACCCATTTTTAGTGTTTATTCCGCGGTTTTACAATCCGAGCTTGAATGGGATCTTGGAGGAGCTTAAAAGAATGATTTTAGAGCATAAGGAAAGCTAAGAAAGGAGCATAAAGGGAGCAAGGAAGCACAATGTCGAAGCTAAGGAAAGATCGCAGAGCCTGAAGAGCGGCGCCCGCTACTATTCCACCAGCGACTGCCGTTTCCTAATTGCATTGAATTGATGTGCCAATTGGTCTTCAGTACTCGAATTGTTAATGCAATGTTTGAGTGATGCTGCTTTGAATAAGAGATTGTATTTTTGTGGTACAATCGATAATAGGTTAGTCGACATAAACTCTATAAATAATATTGAAATCAACCCAAGGATCATGAACCTCAACCATTGTCAAGAATTACAGGTGAAGCGTTTTTCTATCATATTATTAATACTTTACAATCATTAATCTATTTGGTTTTTTCTTGCTATTTCATTAAGTTGCCACAATTTACTTGCTATTGGCATAAGAAATAATCAATGGAATTATAGAAGTGAGACCTCTTCCTGTGGGTTTGACTCCGGACTTCATTGCTATATTTGACGCGATCCTAGAATTTCACCTATACTTATTACCTCAAGGTGATGACATATGTCCTAAATTACCTGCAAGTCCAATTAAGGTGGGTACAATTTGTTTGTTTGTTATGAGTCCCGATCAGGTAATCACTGTTCAATCGTCGTCTTTAGAGGAAGTTGTTCAGATGATGTTCTTAATCCAAATGCATTCTTCTCCGAACAAGGACCTTAAGAACTCAACTCCGATTGGTTTTTAGGTCAAGGAGAATTGCAGAGCTCTTCTACTTTTTTCCTCAAAATCGGATCCCTATCTTGTGGGTTTATGATGGGTATTTATAGGGGTTTCAAGCTGGTAGCTGGCTGGCGACCTCGTTGGTCACTTGAGGACACGTGTGGCACATGCCCTCGTGCCTATGGTTTAGGCATTGGAGGGGATGCCAGGGAGGTGAGCCATACCCAAGGAGCTACTTAATGAGGTGTGAGGTGCCGATGATCACGATATATAGATATTCTTGTGATTGGGGGCTGCGCGACCTCTTGTGGTAATTCAAAACGAATTTGTATTAATGTCTTCTGTTTCTTTTATTCGAGGGGTAGCCCATTTCTGACGTTTTAAGTCATATTTCCACACATTGTCATATCTCCTCGAGACTTAATCGCGAAAATAAAAATGGTTGCGATGGAGTCTCGATAAAAAATGATGATCTTTGCTAAGTTCATTATTGTCTTATTAGGTCAATGGCTTGGGATCCAACTAGGGTCCATTAAAGGCCAGCCCAAGATATGCGATCCAGAGGTGATCCTACGCAGACTATAAAAGGGACTCGAGTCCCGAATTGGTCATTCTTATCTTTGTAATCTCTTTTCCAAGGAAGTTTCTGAAGAAGCGGAAAGGGTGGTTTGAAGGGTTTTCATTATTTTTGGTCGACTTCTTTTGTCTCCAGCATCTCTCGGTGATAGCACCTAGTTTTATATATTATTCATGTGCATTTAGGTTAGTTTCATGCATCATTTTAGAGTATTTTTATTGTCTTATTGTGTAGTTTCTGTATTATTTATGATTCGGAGATCTACACAAGCTTTGTTTGTGTTTTGTAGGTTTGGGTCGGTGATTTGGGCTAAATTGCATGCATCTAATGGAAAGGGATTGAAAGAAAAGCAAAAGAGACGGGTGATAGAGCAAGTATATCAAGTGAAACACTCATAGGAGCTCAAGGTGGTGTAGCACAACTCGCGGAACAAAGGCGTTTGTGCAATTTTCAGCTTCAGCAAGCTGTCACGACTCGTGGGAGGCCTTCACGAGTCGTGACAGGTGAACTAATCTCTTTAAGGGCAGCTGCAGGCTGTCACGACCCGTGACAGACTCTTCACGAGTCGTGACAGTGCCAGATCAGCCCAACCTTTCACATTTCCCCTGTTGGTTTGGATGAATTAAAACAAATGTAATGGCCAGATTTCAGAGAGTTACGTTTTTGTTTTTGAGAAAGCTCAGGCCGAACTTATGGGGGATTGGAGTTGAGCTTTTGGTGAACTTTGGAGACTAGGATTTTGGAGAAGACAACTTGTTCGATCTATCCAACTTCGGTAAATTTTATTTTCATCTCGATTGTCCTATGTTTGTCTTTCCGAATTTGATTGAATCAAGCATGTACTTTTCCATGAGTGGCTAGACTTCTTGTTCTAGGGTTGAGATTGTCCCGACAATGCGGCAATAGGTTTGTTCTTAGTATCTCTCGAATGATTCCTGAATTAGGTTGTGGTTTAATCATGTTGTGCTTATTCTAATTGATGAGAGTCGATTAGATCCGATTTAGGGTTTGAAATTGAATGACTAAAACACCTAAATTGGAATTTAGATGGTGAATTGAGACCGAAAGGCGATTAGGATCCATCAGAACTACATGATTAAACCCGAAGTTTATTGATCGAAAGTGAAACTAAACTTCTTGAGGATTCCTAGGTTATCATGGATGTTTTGGGCAATTTTGATATTATTCGGAGCCGAAAGGCGAAGTTAGTATGACTATTGCCTAAAACTCTACGAACTTAAAGGGCCTAAATCGGTTGCTTGAGCCCGAAAGGAGAATTGCTAACCGATTTAGACACATTCGCGCTAAACCCGAAAGGTGATGTGCGATTACCTTAGATAACCTACCTCCACAATTTGATTTTGAAATCACTCGAGCAAGAAAATATTTTATGCCTATTGACGATGCATTGTTGGTATATCCTTAATCCTAGAACGTTTTCCCCATATATATTTCATAATACTTAGTTGATTTTCTTGGTTACTTTACACACAAACACTCTCAAATCTGCTTATTTATTCCGAACTTGGTCAAACTAGCTCGAAATTACAATCGATACTCCATTGGTCCTTGTTATACGACACTCGATATACTGCAACTGAACTCCATACACTTGTGGGTGTAGGTTTTAGCCTATCAAGTTTTTGGCGCCGTTGCCGGGGACCGGTGCTAGTATCGATCGTCCTTTTTGACAACTAGTTCTCTAAGTTCTTTTTGTTGCTTTGACTTATTTTTGTTTTTGTTTTTGGCCTCAGGTTGTGCTTTGAATGCGAAAAACGAAAGGCTCTAGCAATCTATTGCCCTTTGATCCTGAACCTGAATGCACATTCCACAAGAGAAGAACTGAACAACAAGCTGCTAGAGCTGATATGATGGCTGACGCAATAGCCAGATTGGCAGAACTGGAGCGACAAATGGCTCAGAGAGATCAAGAAAACGCCGAACTTCGACAACAGTTAGCTGATCAACAACTACAACTTGGCTAACCACAAGGACCGACAACCTTAGGAGAGCGGATGGATCCTGCTCAGTTCCTACCACGACCAGGTGTTGTTCTTCCTACTATAACACCTGCTAATTTTGAGCTAAAGCCTGCACTGTTGAATATGATAAGACAGAATATGTTCAATGGGCTTCCTGCTGAGAGCCCTCATCAGCACATATCCACCTTCAAAGAATTGATGGATACAGTGAGAGTTCAGGGTGTCGCTCCTGAAGAGTTGTGATTGCGATCATTCTCCTTCTCACTTGCAGGGAAAGCTAGACATTGGTACAACTCCATCCCTGCTAGCACAGTCACCACCTGGGAGGAACTGTCATCTGAGTTCCTGAATCAATTCTTCCCGCCAGCCAAGACTGCTGAGATGAGGCGGAAGATAAATGCTTTTGTGGTTGGAGATGGGGAGAACATCCATGAATCGTGGGAAAGATTCAAGGATCTTTTGTTTGAGTGTCCTCACCATGGGATATCTAAGCTGAATCTGTTGGAGATTTTCTACAAGGCTATCAGTGACAACACTAGAGTGCTTATTGACTCCTCATCTAGAGAAGAATTTTTGGAAATGGGAGCTGAAGATGCTTGGGCGTTCATTGAGAAAACGGCTAAGAGATGTGGGAAATACTCGCAACCCAGGGCGCTCTCTACTGTATAAAGGGGTGCAGGGATCTATGAGGTGGATGATACAACTTATAAGGATGCTAGATATGATTCATTGGCCGCTGAAATTAAATGTCTAGCCTCAGTAATGGAGAAGTCCTTGTCCACCAAGGAGGTGAGTGTTGCGGGCTCTAGACCAGTGCCATGCCAGTTTTGTGGATCTCAAGATCACACTATTTCTGTTTGCCAGATCTACGCGTCCCAAGGTGATGAAAGTCAAGAGGAGGAAGTTGGCTACATGGGTAACAACTACAATAGGGGTCAAGGGTATAACCGAAACTTTAACAACTACAACCCTCGAGCGAGGGACCACCCTGGTTTCTCCTATGCCAACAAGCAAGCTGCAGAAGGGCCGCCTCCTGGTTTCCCACCAAAAGCCCCCAACAGAAGGACAAGATGGAGATAATGATGGAACAGCTTATGGGAACCGTTAAGGGTCTAGTTGGAGAAGTGCAGAATCTCATGAGGGGGCAGAAAATGCTTGAGACTCAAGTAGCTCAGCAAGCCAACAACACCGCTAGGCCTACTGGTCAGTTTCCAGGGAAAACAGAAGATAACCCCAAGGGAAATATTTCTGCTGTGTCTCTAAGGAGTGGTAAGCTATTGGAGGATCCGAGTCCTTCCGAGCCAACTGGAGTTCAAGAGAATGCTAAGGAAGGAGAGAAAGTTGCTGAGTCGGTGACAGAGCCACCATATGTCCCACCTCCTCCTTACAAGCCACCGCTTCCATTTCCACAAAGGAAGGCTCAAGCTCAGATCGAGAACCAATACGGGAAGTTCTTGGAAGTGTTGAAGAAGCTCTATATCAACATCCCCTTCACCGATGCTTTGTCCCAAATGCCCTCTTATGTGAAGTTTTTGAAGGAGATCCTCTCCAACAAGAGGAAGCTAGATGAGTGTCAGACGGTATTCCTTAATGAGGAGTGTAGTGCCTTAATCCAAAACAAGCTACCACCTAAGCTGGAGGACCCAGGTAGTTTCGTTGTCCCTATTTCTTTTGGTCATGGTCCTGATTATAAAGCTCTATGTGATTTGGGAGCTAGTACAAGCTTGCTTCCTCTCTCTATTTGTAAAAATTTAGACTTAGGAGAGCTTAGGCCTGCTAGGATGCAACTTATTATGGCGAACAGGTCCGTAGCCCACCCCGCTGGTATCTTGGAGGATGTTCCTATAAAGGTGGGTAAGTTCTTTGTACCAGTTGATTTTGTTGTTTTAGATATGGACGCCGACATTCGTTGTCCTGTTATTCTTGGAAGGCCCTTTTTGGCCACTGTAGGTGCTGTGATTGATGTCCGGAAAGGAACTTTTTCCTTTGAAATAGGGGATGAGAAAATTGTGTTTAACCTCCCTAAATCTGTGAAAGCCCCTGTTTTTGAGGATGAATGTCACAGGATTGATGTAATAGATGAAGGAGCTCAAGATGTCATGACGGAGGTGATTGAGCGAGATCCTCTAGAGCTATGTCTTATGGAGAGTGTGACTGATGCTGGTGATGATGAGCTACATGCTGAAGTAGTTCAGGATTCGGAAGCTGCCGTAGAAGACCCCGAAGCTGTTTTTGAGGTCTTGCAAAAAGATGAAAAAGACTTGGGAGGTGCACCTAAGCTGGAGTTGAAGCCACTTCCTTCTACTTTGAGGTATGAATTCTTGGGTCCTAATTCCACTTATCCTGTGATTGTGAGTGCTAGCCTAAGTCTGGATAAAATTGAAAAGTTGTTGCATGAGCTTAGATTGCATAAGAAGGCTTTACGCTACACCATTGATGATTTGAAAGGGATTAGCCCCTCCATGTGCATGCATAGGATTTTGATGGAGGATGATCATAAACCCACCCGAGAGCATCAAAGAAGGCTTAACCCTAACATGAAAGAAGTTGTGAAAAATGAAGTGCTTAGACTGTTAGATGCTGGTATTATTTTTCCTATTTCTGATAGCAAATGGGTTAGTCCCGTTCATGTGGTTCCTAAGAAAGGAGGGATGACTGTTGTCAAGAATGATAGGAATGAATTGATCCCTACTAGGACTGTTACAGGCTGGAGAATGTGTATAGATTATAGGAAGTTGAATGCCCCCACCCGAAAAGATCATTTCCCCCTTCCCTTCCTAGATCAGATGCTTGAGAGGTTAGATAAGCATTCTTATTACTGTTATTTGGATGGCTATAGCGGATTCTTTCAGATTCCTATCCATCCAGATGATCAGGAAAAGACTACTTTCACTTGCCCTTACGGCACCCTTGCATATAGGAGAATGCCTTTCGGTTTGTGTAATGCCCCTGCTACTTTTCAGCGTTGCATGATGGCCATATTTTCTGATTTCATTGAGGACATTATGGAAGTGTTCATGGATGACTTTTCTGTGTATGGTTCCTCTTTTGATGCTTGCTTGTCTAACTTGTCTCGAGTCTTGCAACGTTGTGAAGAAGTGAACCTTGTCTTGAACTGGGAGAAATGTCATTTTATGGTAAGGGAAGGTATTGTCCTTGATTATTTAGTTTCTAACCATGGTATTGAGGTGGATCGAGCTAAGATAGATTTGATTGAGAAATTACCACCCCCTACATCGGTTAAGGGCGTTAGGAGTTTTCTAGGCCATGCTGGCTTCTACAGGAGGTTCATTAAGGATTTCTCTAAAATTGCTAAGCCTCTTTCTAACTTGCTAATGAAAGATGTTGTTTTTGATTTTTCTCCAGCGTGTCATGAGTCCTTTTGCAGGTTGAAGGAGGCATTGATCTCAGCTCCTATTATGCAGTCTCCTGATTGGGATCTCCTATTTGAGATAATGTGTGATGCCAGCGACTACGTAGTTGGGGCCGTGTTGGGTCAAAAGAAGGATAACAAGCTCCATGCCATCTACTATGCTAGTAGGACTTTGGATGAAGCTCAGAAAAATTACACCACAACAGAGAAGGAATTGCTTGCTATAGTCTTTGCTTTTGAGAAGTTTCGGTCTTATCTGGTGGGTGCTAAGGTAATTGTGTATACGGATCATGCTGCGATCTGATACTTGCTGTAAAAGAAAGATGCAAAGCCACGTCTGATTAGGTGGATCCTTCTTCTCCAAGAGTTCGATTTGGAGATTAAGGACAAGAAAGGCGTGGAGAACCTGGTTGCTGATCACTTGTCTAGATTACCGCCGGAGCAACTAGAGCACACTTCATCTGAACCTCTCATCGATGAATCTTTTCCGGATGAGCATCTACTTGATTTCGCCGCTAAGATATAGGGCACCACTACTGAGGTACCATGGTATGCTGATTTTGTGAATTACATTGTATGTAATGAGTTGCCTGGTGATCTGTCATTTCAGCAAAGGAAGAAATTCTTGAAAGACGTTGTGCATTATTATTGGAGCGAGCCATACCTTTTTAAAAGGTGCTTCGATGGGCTTTTCAAGAGATGCATCCCAAGTGAAGAAGTCCTTGGTGTTACCAAACATTGTCATTCTCTACCAGTTAGAGGTCATGCTAGTACCTCCAAAACGGTGGGCAAGGTATTTCAATCTGGTTTCTATTGGCCTACTATGTTCAAAGATGTTAAAGAATTTGTTGTTTCTTGTGATGAGTGTCAAAGGACAGGGAATATCTCAAGGAGAAATGAGATGCCGCTGAATAGCATTTTAGAGGTTGAGTTGTTTGATGTGTGGGGAATCGATTTCATGGGGCCTTTTCCATCTTCTGGGCCATACAAGTATATACTTGTGGCGGTGGATTATGTGTCGAAATGGGTTGAAGTTGTGGCAACCCCCACCAATGATGCTAAGGTAGTCACAAAGTTTATCAAGACTGTGATCTTCTCGAGGTTTGGGGTTCCTCGATTTCTGATTAGTGATGGAGGTTCCTATTTCATTGAGAGGAATTTTGAGGCTTTGCTGAAGAAGTATGGAGTTCATCACCGGATTGCAACCCCATACCATCCCCAAACGAGTGGGCAAGTAGAGGTCTCTAACCGGGAGATAAAGAGCATCTTGGAGAAAACTGTGTCTCGCTCCCGAAAGGATTGGGCAACAAAGTTAGATGATGCCTTGTTGGCTTATAGAACCGCTTTTAAGACTCCGGTTGGTACTACTCCATACAAGCTGGTGTACGGAAAATCTTGCCATCTCCCAGTTGAGTTAGAGCACAAAGCCTATTTGGCGATTAGGACACTAAATTTCGATATGAAGCTAGCGGGAGAAAAGCGGCAATTACAGTTGTAAGAGCTTGAGGAGCTGCGTTTGAAGGCTTATGAGAATGCCAAGATTTACAAGGAGAGAACTAAAAAGTGGCATGACAAGCACATCCTAGCTAAGGAGCTTCAAGAAGGCGACCTCGTCTTACTCTTCAACTCGAGGTTGAGACTGTTTTCGAGCAAGTTAAAGTCGAGGTGGAGTGGCCCTTTTACGGTAAAGAAGGTTTATCCACATGGTGTTGTTGATGTTTGGAGTGAAAGGACCGGTGAGTTCAAAGTAAATGGTCAAAGGTTGAAGAAGTATTTCGCCGGACATCCGATCGAGAGGGTCATTTCCTCCCAGCTCCGCCTACTGATGGCTCTCACGAGTCGCGGGGCAGTCTTACGAGTCCCGGGGACCAGCCTTGATCCCAGCTCCGCCTACTGATGGCTCTCACGAGTCGCGGGGAAGTCTCACGAGTCGTGGGGACTTGTTTATATGCTTATTTTATTTTATTTTTTTATTTTATTTTATTTTATTTTCCTTTTCTTTTCTTTTTCTTCCTTTTTCAGTTTAAGTTTTCAGAATTTTATTTTCAAAAAAAAAAGAAGAGAAAAGAAGAACGCAAGTTGCGTTCTCTTCTTCAACCTTTCAATCTCGCTGTCCCCCTTGCCTCGCCCCATCTACGCCAGCGCTCGCCACCACCCGCACCCAGCCGCACCGGAGCGCCCTGCCACTAGCACCCACCAGGACCAGCGCCCCCATCTCCGTCTGCGTCACCGTCAGCCACCAATAGCTCCGCGCCGCCCTCTTCGCACCCCTCTCGTGCCCACCATAAACCCAATATCTCAAATCCCAAATCTTCCTTTTTGCTCTTAATTTTCTCGAAATCTCTGGCTATCCAAGGTATCATTCTACTCTAACCTTGTTATTCCTTCAATTTGTGATGCTAATTTGTGAGAATCATGCGAGTTGTGAATACTTAGGGTTTATGGGGAAGTATTTGGGGGTTTTGTGATTGAATTGTTACTTTGGGGGAACTATTTGTTTGAGATAAATTGGGGATTTTTGGTTGTTTAATGTCATGCTTGATTGGCACCATCCAAGTTGAGAATGTGGATTGACCTAGCTTGTTAATGGGATGATTTTGGTTATTTGGCAAGTTAGGTGTTTGAATGGTGCATTGAGGTTTAGGCTAAATGACAAGTATGGGGTGTGTTTTGCAACATTGGGTTGCAACATTGCTCTTGCTTTACCTCTCCTTTCTCCTACTTGTGGACTTACATTGGGCATGTTTGCTTTTGGCTTGTGTTTTTGGTGTTTTGCTAAATTTTGTGTGTAGGATATGGCGGGAGGGTCAAGAAAGCGAAAGTCGGTTGCTTCTTCTTCATCACGGGCTATCGATGTTGTGCAATCTGCTAATGCCGATCAAAAGAATAAATATGAGGAGCATATGAAGAGGACGCACATAGGCACACGTTGGTACCATGGCGCTTCTATGCAAGCTTTGGGACATCAAGATGAGATTCCGCGCCTCATGGCGACTATCGGGGCGGACACCTTGTTGAGCATGCACTACCGCTCTTATCCGACATTGACTTCTGAATTGCTTAGCACATTTAAGATGGTAAAGAAAAGTGTGTGGGATAGTAGGGTCACCATTACATTCCGACATGGAAACTAGGAGTTTGAAATCGGTATGAAGGACTTGAACGGATTTCTCTCGTTCCCCGAGAATTGTGACGATCATAAGGTCACGACCAAGGACCTCAAGCACTTTTGGCTTCAACTCACCGGTCGCTCTGATTACAGCACGAGCTCATCTTCGAGTGTCGACATTGTCCACCCGGCCTTCCGTATCATCCAACGTCTTCTTGGGAACACAATATACGCGCAGAGTGAGTGCACCAAATTACGACAAGAAGAGCTGATTTGCCTTTGGTGCATGGTCCACAAACGCCCCATGGATTTGGATGCCGAGGTCGCCTCTAAGTTAGTCGCTCTTGCCGCCACTCCTAAAGGACCAGTCCACATAGGAGGACTCATTGCCAGACTTGCAGATTCGTGCAATATTGACCTCTCCAAGTACTTTTGCATCCCCCCTCAGTATGTGGATTTAGCTCATCTGAAGAGTTCAGGGATTATTCAGGGGGATGTGTCCGCTTATGCTTTAAAGATCAATCAAATAGGGAGGTTCAAGCCATTTCGTGATGGCCCTATCAGCACAGAAAACCGAGTTGATTAGTATGAGTCTTGAGTCGGAAGTCCCACTCCGCACAGAGATGATGAGAGAGAGGACAACGAGATGGCTGATGATGCGCCCGAAGATGGTCTCATGGGGGATTCAAGTCATCATGAGCACGGTGGAGCTCCTTTGGATGCGCAGATTTTTTCCCTCCATCAGGATATGAAGGATTTCCGTACTCACGTCGATGACCAGTTTGCTGAGGTCTTTCGACGATTGGATTTTCAAGATCACTTTCAGAAACAGATTTACTACCATGTGACGGGTCATCTTTATGACCATGATGCTCGTTTCCCACCGCCACCTACATAGGAATTTGTGAGTCTCTCCCTACCTCTTGTTTATTTCTACATTGGGGACAATGTAGGAGTTAAGTATGGGGTGGGGTGTACATGCATTTGCATTGTATATATAGTCTTCATTGCATTGCATTTTCATTGCATTTCCGCTTGCATTCTGCACTTTTATTTTTATATTCTCGGTTTTTTTTTTATTTTCTTTTCCATCTATGTTTGGCTATTGTGTGTGATAAATCCCCATGTTTTTAAAGAATTCACAATGATATGTTGATGATCTAGGAAACTCAAAGTTGCTCTTTATTTATGTGTTAAGCTCAGTTTGCATGGATGAATTGCCTAGCTTAGGAGTCATTGAGGAAAATCATGCATAATTCAGCCTCCTAAGCAACCACCCTGATGGAAGGAGCCTAAAAGGACATAACTTGAGTCCTCTTATACCATATTGAGAGTCACTCACATGATTGCTTAATCACTTAAACTTGCATTAGAATCTGGGTTGAAGCTATTCTGTGCATATGCATGACTTTGATGTGATAGAGGCATGATATTTGTTTTTGAGCCTATTTTGCCTTCTTTTTCCTTGTCCTATACTAATCCTCTGCTTGACAGCCCATTGAGCCTTTAATTGCCTATTTTTGTAGCTCCTCAAAACATCCCGAGCCTTATTATTAAGCCTATTACCCATCCGGGAGTTAGGACCATGAGTAGTGATGGTTTGTGGAGTGTGATGGTTGTTAAACAATTAAATGTTGAGTATGGATAAGAAATGGAAGAGTTGTCTTGATATTAATGTGTACTAGTGAAAGTGAAAGAAAGGAAAAGAGGAGAGAAAAGAAAAAAAAAAGAAAAAAAAAAGAAAGAAAAGAAAATGGTTCTAAAGAAAAAATTGAAAGAAGAAGTTTGAAATGAAAGGGCTAGTTCATCACTAATGTGCAACAAAAGAATGCAAGTGTAGAACAATAAAGAGAGAAGAGACAAGAGTGAGCTTTATTCTTCATGTTTTGGTGTGTCAATGTAAGATAAGAGGTGGAGTGTTTTCATATGAAAATGGTGCATGAATTTAGATGGTCTAAGTCCCAGATTTTAGCACCACAATTCCAAAATTACCGCTTTTTCATCTATGTCTTACCATGGCCCCATTACAACCGTATAAAGACCTCTTGATTTTAGTCATATACATGTGTGGGTGGTGGATATCTAGAACGTTGTGCAAGTTTTTGGTTGATTAGCATCATCGTGAGACCGAGTGAAATTGATCCCTCTAAACACATTTGAGTGAGTGTGATTCACTAAAGATATTCCATGTGAGGTTTAGGGGTAGATGATTGCATTCTTCTCGACCAATGATGATGACTTAGCAAGGATGGCATGCGTTTATGTGAATTGAGCAAAAGTTTGTATTTTCAAGCATCGAGTGAGCTGAGATTGTTGAACCTGTCTTGCACTTGTGATTTTGAATACCGAATTTTGCTTGGGGACAAGCAAGGTTCAAGTATGGGGTATTTTGATAGCACCTAGTTTTATATATTATTCATGTGCATTTAGGTTAGTTTCATGCATCATTTTAGAGTATTTTTATTGTCTTATTGTGTGGTTTCTGTATTATTTATGATTCGAAGATCTACACAAGCTTTGTTTGTGTTTTGTAGGTTTGGGTCGGTGATTTGGGCTAAATTGCATACATCTAATGGAAAATGATTGAAAGAAAAGCAAAAGAGATGGGTGATAGAGCAAGTATATCAAGCGAAACACTCATAGGAGCTCAAGGTGGTGTAGCACAACTCGCGGAACAAAGGCGTTTGTGCAATTTTCAGCTTCAGCAAGCTGTCACGACTCGTGGGAGGCCTTCACGAGTCGTGACAGGTGAACTCATCTCTTTAAGGGTGTCTGCAGGCTGTCACGACCCGTGACAGACTCTTCACGAGTCGTGACAGTGCCAGATCAGCCCAACCTTTCACATTTCCCCTGTTGGTTTGGATGAATTAAAACAAATGTAATGGCCAGATTTCAGAGAGTTACGTTGTTGTTTTTGAGAGAGCTCAGGCCGAACTTGTGGGGGATTGGAGTTGAGCTTTTGGTGAACTTTGGAGACTAGGATTTTGGAGAAGACAACTTGTTCGATCTATCAAATTTCGGTAAATTTTATTTTCATCTCGATTGTCCTATGTTTGTCTTGCCGAATTGGATTGAATCAAGCATGTACTTTTCCATGAGTGGCTAGACTTCTTGTTCTAGGGTTGGGATTGTCCCGACAATGCGGCAATAGGTTTGTTCTTAGTATCTCTCGAATGATTCCTGAATTAGGTTGTGGTTTAATCATGTTGTGCTTATTCTAATTGATGAGAGTCGATTAGATCCGATTTAGGGTTTGAAATTGAAAGACTAAAACACCTAAATTGGAATTTAGATGGTGAATTGAGACCGAAAGGCGATTAGGATCCATCAGAACTACATGATTAAACCCGAAGTTTGTTGATCGAAAGTGAAACTAAACTTCTTGAGGATTCCTAGGTTATCATGGATGTTTTGGGCAATTTTGATATTATTCGGAGCCAAAAGGTGAAGTTAGTATGACTATTGCCTAAAACTCTACGAACTTAAAGGGCCTAAATCGGTTGCTTGAGCCCGAAAGGAGAATTGCTAACCGATTTAGACACATTCGCGCTAAACCCGAAAGGTGATGTGCGATTACCTTAGATAACCTACCTCCACAATTTGATTTTGAAATCACTCGAGCAAGAAAATATTTTATGCCTATTGACAATGCATTGTTGGTATATCCTTAATCCTAGAACGTTTTCCCCATATATATTTCATAATACTTAGTTGATTTTCTTGGTTACTTTACACACAAACACTCTCAAATCTGCTTATTTATTCCGAACTTAGTCGAACTAGCTCGAAATTGCAATCGATACTCCATTGGTCCTTGTGATACGACACTCGATATACTACAACTGAACCCCATACACTTGTGGGTGTAGGTTTTAGCCTATCACTCGGTCGTCTTACAGGTAAATTGACTTTTCTCTCTCATTTTTTAGGGACTAGCTTTCGCCAGTTGCCCATCCTTAGGGGGTTTTTCCTCAAATAGGAAGACGTTTTAGGGTTAGAAAAAGGAGTGACTTTCTCCGGCAGCATAGCTTTTCACCTCATTATGAGGTGGGTTGTCGGGGCGGCGTCCTGGTTGTTTCTTATTAGAAAATTGTGCGTGCGGTGGTTAGGTATATTTCGTCGGTGTTTCTTTTGTTTTACGGAGGCATTTAGGGTTTTCAGAGAAGGTAATTTTCCCCGGAGAAGGCCCCCTACCACCGCCTCCTGGGAAAGGGCATTTTTAGGGTTGGGGGAGGTGAAAGGTCATCAACTTTTTGTTTTTTGATGGATGGCCTTTCGTCTTCCTGGCTTTGGGGTGCCTGACACGTCACCAAAGTCTATTCTTGGGAAGATTTTTGAAATCATTTCTTATGGCCTTGCGATAGGTATTGGACGTCCTTCCCCCTACTAATTTGAACTTCGCGTATTTTCAGGCTTTTCTTTATTAGTCATGAGTACGATCAGTGATAGTCAAAACGTTGAATTTGTGCTCGCTTATGATGAGGGTGAATCTGTAGAGGTATCTAGTTGCGGAGATGAGGGGAACACAGAGGATACATGCTCGTATGTGGCGCCATTGAGGGTCGCAATTGCGACAATGAAATCTCGCGACGATTCGTGTCCCTTGTCGGTTAAAATGAAGAAACCTTTGAAGAGGGGGGTCCTGGCTATATCTCTTGGTCAATTGTTGCAAACGAAGAGAATCCCAGAAGAAAAGCTTCTACTTATGAGAAGAAAAGAAAAAAGGTTCCTCGGTGAAAGAGCCATGGGGCTGCTGACGAGAAAAAGAAGGCCCACGTGGTGAGGGGCGATTTCTCAGTGCCGCCCTATAGGCTAGAAGAGATCATGGAATGTAGTTTCTGCGACCAGTATGAGCCATCGGCACCCCCACCGGTACCTTCAGTTTTTTCCGAACGAATTCTTCCAGCTCAGAGGATCAGGAAAGACGCTAGAGAGCAATCGGTGATGACTTTGGACGATGTGAGGATCGTGTCGAGATTTTTCCCGTGGCATGCTGGAATTGAATTGGGTCTAGCTATTAGCGAGGGTGGATGTTTAGATTCCTATCCGGGTTACATGGTTCTTCACTTGGAAAGCTTGGTGCAAGGGTTCCGTCTTCCACTTCATCCCTTTCACCGTCAATTCCTAGAGAGAATAAATCTATGCCCGTGTCCGTTATCTTTTAATACTTGAATGTTTCTCACGGTGTATATGATAAGGTGCGCGACAAACCATTAGGAGCCAACCCTGGTAACAACGATTAGAGATAGCATCCACTACCTGTGACTAATCCCCCGGCCTTTCTCCCTTTGACCTTCTATTCTAAAAGGGAGAAAGAAAATTGGATTCAACCTCAGCAAAGCTTGTGGTCAAGCTTGAATGGAAAATTCCAATTTTCTATTAAAAAATGAATAGAGAGAGAACGCAAAAGAAAAAATGGAGGAAACTATCGGATAGGTTATCTAGCAGTACCAACTGGAGGAAAAAATGGTTTTTAGTGAGGGATAATACTGGGTTGCTTTTGAGCTTCCATTGGGACCCAGGGATATACAAAACGTTTTTTAAGATAGAGACTCCTTCTTGCAAAAAATGGGATCAAGGTCTGCGACCTCAGGGGCTCAGAGACTACAGGAACATTATCACCCCCCTCCGGTTGGAGATGGCGGGCTTAAGCCTCCCTCTCTCCCCCGATGGGTGTTTATTATTTCAGTCACGATTACACATGCATCATGTTTCCTTATATGTTCTTTTTCATTTGAAGATTCATTCCGTATTTTCTTTTTGTTTGCAGAAATGTTGAACTTGGTTTTGATCTCCCAAAAAGCTTTGGAGTCAGAGGTGGATGAGCCTGAGATGGGTCTGCAACAAAATTTACTGACTCGGAAGATCTCCGGGTTGTTACCACAAAGCCCCCGTCGTCTAGGAGTCATGAGCCCAAGAAGAAACGGAAGATGGACGAGATGCTAGTTACAATTACCGCGATTAGTTCAGGTGATTGCGTGGTTAATGTCACCCCTGGTGGGACCGAGACTGCTTCCTACTTGCAGCCAGGGTTTGTTTTTCCAGAATCCAACAAACTGAATTTGCCAAAGAATTGTTTCCATGCTGAGAGATCGTTTTTAGAAGGTATAAGCGTCGATGGTTTAATCGAGAATGGCCGAAAAACTACAGATTGGGTGAGACAACAATTTTTAAGATTCTTGTTCTTGTATTATTTTTCTAAATAATTCATACGTGATCTTCCCTGCTTTGTATTTTCAGGGGACATTTTATTGGGACGAAGTCGAGAAACGATGGGACTCGTTCGCGAAGGATTTAAAGGAGGAGAAAGAAAAAAGGAGGCAGAGTCGCAAGGAGAGGGTCCTTGCTAACAAAAGGGTGGCTGCCTTGGAGGAAGAATTGGCCAATTTGAAGAGCACTCAATCCAACCTTACCATTATTGAGAGTCTGCGGAATCAAGCTGAAAACCTAGAATGTAGTCTGGGAGAGGCGGTCCGTGCTCGGGAGGAGACCATTTTAGAAATGACCAAGTTGAAGGATGAAATTTATGTTGCCAATGAAGAAATAGCGAACCTCAAATACCCCGATGCCGACATGACATTGACAAAGGCAACATTGGGCTAGTATTTCACCACTGACGTTGATCGGAAATGGGTGGATGATTGGCTCGGGTCTAAAGCCGGCGAGAATGTTTTGGTTGCGCGTTTGATGCCTGCTTTTTTTCAAGGGATGAGAGTTGGTATTCATCAAAGTGCGGCCCGCTTTTCTCAACCCGGGGTTCATGTGGAAGGTTTTAAGCCCAGTTTGAAACATCAGGATTGGGGGCTTAGGGACCAAGCTTGAAGACTTGTTTCTGTTGGATTGATGTGGAATTTTTTGTTTTTTGGACTGGTATGTGGGTAGAAAACAATCTTACCACAATCTTTTGGCATTTGTTCGTTTGATACAATACTTTGGTTATAGGGGTGTGTCTCTTTCCACTTGTGCGCTTATAAATTCGGTCATATGTTCTATTCTTTTTCTCCTCTCTTTTCTTGTTTTCTTGTATGGTGCTTGCTTGCTTCTGTCATTGTTTTTTCTTTGAGAAGACCTTACCAATCTCCTTTTATTGAGTGTTTTATGAAATAACTCGTGATATGACATAAATAGAGGTTCACAGATTAAAAGGTAGTGCCTGTATAGGATTTCCTTGTTTTATTTACCGCGATGCCCATTAGAAAGTAGAAACAGTTTGTTACAGAAGGCTTTTGTTTTGAGTTGGTTTAGCCGGTTTCTACATTTCTTTATAGCATAGGAGGTCGTAGGAAACATCTCCGTTTTCTTCTGGTCCCGGGTGCTCTATTGATAAGTCGAAGTGTGACTCTTCTTCGTATTCAAACGTGAGGCAGCATCCGATTCTTTGGTTATTGATTGTCATTAAATCCCTCCAATCTTCTGATAAAGAGAACCAATCTCCTTCATCTCTTTCGACCAAAACCAGGAATTCTTGGTTTAGAGGGGAACATAAGAAAATTTGGTTGGCGACATCCTCTCCGAACTCTACAAAGATGTAAGGTAAGGGAAGTCTTATTAAGTGGCTCTCGCTAAGGATCGTTGAAATGAACCTGGAGCGTGGGAATGTAATGACGTTTGTAATAAAGGTGGGTGGGGAGATCTCCCCTGAAACCATCTCAAAACTAGGCATGTTGTTTTGAGTGGGGTGTTGATTTTGGATGTCACCGCGTGACTATTTATACCAGGGTTTTGAATGGGGTGCTAAGTAGTACTTTTTAGATTAGTTTTTATTCTGTCTGAGCTGGTTGATGCGTGTTGAATGCTGGTTTTGTTGGTTTCTAGCTGTCTTGCGAGCGGTTTGTCAAGTTGTTGCCGCTCGTAGGGCGGCTAGGTTTATTCGGAAGATTTTTGGTCGTGAGATTATTGATTTTTATGACCTCGTGGTGTAAGAAGGAGGTTAGCGGTGGCGTTTGTTGTTTCCAATTTATTGCCTCTATAAGAGGTGGAAATTTTTGCCTGCTTCTTCGCATACTTGTTTTAGTAATGACGTCTACAACTCCGGTTGATATTCCAGTTGTATCTAATCCTCGCGTTCGAGCTTTTACCCGGGATATACTGGTGGAAAGGCATTTATATAGGATTGTAAGTCTCGTGTATTTCTTTGGGTTTTTTTTTAGTATTGTTCTTCTTTGAATTTTTGGTTATTTTTGAAGCCTTTTCCTTATGTATATCGCGACTATGGTAACGAAGCTTTGGACTATGTCCATCTATGGTCGCGAGCTGATGAGGAATTCCCAGTGAGGGTGGAGACTTTAGGTCCTAATTATTATTGGTTCACATCAGGGTGGCGTGAGTTTGTGGTTTCTAATGAACTTCAGATTGGCACTCGTTTGATTTTCGAGTATGAAGGGCACTCTGATTTCTACGTTGTTGCTGTCAATCCAGATCCTGGCCAAAATGGTGATTTAGACTTTACAATTCATTATTGATCTTTTAGATCGATGATTTTGGCGATGTGTTTGCCTTGTTTCTTTGGAGGTTTTGTTCTCATAATGGTGTTTATTTATGGTTTTTCGTGTCTATGTATGATAATTCACGAGTGTTTGTAATAAATTTATTTTTTGTGTGTGATAAATAATGAGGCAATTTTTGGTCGATATTTTACAAAAGTAATCTCCGGCGTCTAACACGCAATGGAGATTTTTTCAAAATCAAATGCAATCTCTAGTGTCGTAAACGAGAAAGGGATTGATCGATATTTACAAAAGTAATCTCCAATGTCTGATACGCGATGCAGATTTTCCCAAAATCGAATGCAATCTCCAGCGTAGTAAACGCAAAGGAGATTGGTTGATATTTACAAAAGTATTCTCCAGCGTCTCACACGCGATGGAGATTTTCTCGAATCGAATGCAATCTCCAGCATCGTAAACAAAAAGGAGATTGATCGATATTTACAAAAGTAATTTCTAGCATCTCATATGCGATAGAGAATTTCTCAAAATCGAATGCAATCTCAAGTGTCATAAACACAAAGGAGATTGATTGATATTTTAAAAAAGTAATCTCCAACGTCTTATACGTGGTGGAGATTTTCTCAAAATCAAATACAATCTCCAGCGTCGTAAATGCAAAGGAGATTGATTGATAGTTATAAGAGTAATCTCCGGCGTCTCATATGCGATGGAGATTTTCTCGAAATTGAATGCAATCTCCAGCGTCGTAAACGACAAACGAGATTGATCGATATTTACAAAATTAATATCCAGCATCTCATATGCAATGGAGAATTTCTCAAAATCGAATGCAATCTTCAATGTCGTAAACGCAAAAGAGATTGATCGATATTTAACAAAAGTAATCTCCAGCGTCTCAAACATGGTGGAGATTTTCTCAAAATCAAATACAATCTCCAGCGTCGTAGAAGCAAATGAGATCTATCGATATTTATAAGAGTAATCTCTGGTGTGTCATACGCGATGTATATTTTTTCAAAATCAAATGCAAACTCCAGCGTCGTAAACGCAAAGGAGATTGATCGATATTTTAAAAAAGTAATCTCCAGCGTCTTATATGTGGTGGAGATTTTCTCAAAATCGAATACAATCTCCAGCGTCGTAAACGCAAAGGAGATTGATCGATATTTAAAAGAGTAATCTTTGGTGTCTCATATGCGATGGAGATTTTCTCAAAATGGAATCCAAACTCCAGCATCGTAAACGGAAAAGGAGATTGACCGATATTTACAAAAGTAATCTCAAGCGTCTCATACGAGATGGAGAATTTCTAAAAATCGAATGCAATCTCCATCGTCGTAAACCCAAAGGAGATTGATCGATATTTAAAAAAGTAATCTCCAACGTCTCATGCGCAGTGGAGATTTTCTCAATATCGAACACAATCTCCAGCGTCGTAAACACAACGGAGATTGATCTATATTTATAAGAGTAATCTCCTGCGTCTCATACGCGATGGAGATTTCCTCAAAATTGAATGCAATCTCCAGCGTTGTAAACACCCACGAGATTGATCGATATTTTAAAAAAGTAATCTCCACCAACTCATACGCGGTGGAGATTTTCTCAATATCGAATACAATCTCCAGCGTCGTAAATGCAAAGGAGATTGATCGATATTTATAAGAGTAATCTCCGCCGTCTCATACGCGATGGAGATTTTCTCACAATTGAATGCAATCTCCAGCGTCATAAACTACAAAGGAGATTGATCGATATTTACAAAAGTAATCTCCAGCGTCTCATATGCGATAGAGAATTTCTCAAAATCGAATACAATCTCCAGCGTCGTAAACGCAAAGGAGATTGATCGATATTTAAAAGAGTAATCTCCGACGTCTCATATGCGATGGAGATTTTCTCAAAATGGAATCCAAACTCCAGCATCGTAAACGGCAAAGGAGATTGATCGATATTTACAAAAGTAATCTCAAGCGTCTCATACGAAATGGAGAATTTCTAAAAATCAAATGCAATCTCCATCGTCGTAAACGGCAAAGGAGATTGATCGATATTTACTAAAGTAATCTCAAGCATCTCATACGAAATGGAGAATTTCTAAAAATCAAATGCAATCTCCATCGTCGTAAACCCAAAGGAGATTGATCGATATTTTAAAAAAGTAATCCCCAGCGTCTGATGCGCGTTGGAGATTGTCTCAAAATCAAAGACAATCTCCATCGTTGTAAACACAAAGGAGATTTATCAATATTTATAAGAGTAATCTCCAGCATCTCATGCACGGTAGAGATTTTCTCAAAATCGAATGGAATCTCCAGCGTCGTAAACGCAAAGGAGATTGCTCGATATTTATTAGAGTAATCTCCAGGAAGTCATACGCGGTGGATATTTTCTCAATATCGAATACAATCTCCAGCGTTGTAAATGCAAAGGAGATCGATCGATATTTATAAGAGTAATCTCCGCCGTCTCATACGCGATGGAGATTTTCTCACAATTGAATGCAATCTCCAGCGTCATAAACGACAATGGAGATTGATCGATATTTACAAAAGTAATCTCCAGCGTCTTATATGCGATAGAGAATTTCTCAACATCGAATACAATCTACAGGGTCGTAAACGCAAAGGACATTGATCGATATTTAAAAGAGTAATCTCTGACGTCTCATATGGGATGGAGATTTTCTCAAATTGGAATCCAAACTCCAGCATCGTAAACGGCAAAGGAGATTGATCGATATTTACTAAAGTAATCTCAAGCGTCTCATACGAAATGGAGAATTTCTAAAAATCAAATGCAATCTCCATCGTCGTAAACCCAAAGGAGATTGATCGATATTTATAAGAGTAATCTCCTGCGTCTCATACGCGATGGAGATTTCCTCAAAATTGAATGCAATCTCCAGCGTCGTATACACAAAGGAGATTGATCGATATTTTAAAAAAGTAATCTCCAGCGTCTCATGCGCGTTGGAGATTGTCTCAAAATCAAAGACAATCTCCATCATTGTAAACACAAAGGAGATTGATCAATATTTATAAGAGTAATCTCCAACGTCTCATGCGCGGTAGAGATTTTCTCAAAATCGAATGGAATCTCCAGCGTCGTAAACGCAAAGGAGATTGCTCGATATTTATTGGAGTAATCTCTAGGAAGTCATACGCGGTGGATATTTTCTCAATATCGAATACAATCTCCAGCGCTGTAAATGCAAAGGAGATCGATCGATATTTATAAGAGTAATCTTCGCCGTCTCATACGCGATGGAGATTTTCTCACAATTGAATGCAATCTCCAGCGTCATAAACGACAATGGAGATTGATCGATATTTTCAAAAGTAATCTCCAACGTCTTATATGCGATAGAGAATTTCTCAACATCGAATACAATCTACAGGGTCGTAAACGCAAAGGACATTGATCGATATTTAAAAGAGTAATCTCCGACGTCTCATATGGGATGGAGATTTTCTCAAATTTGAATCCGAACTCCAGCATCGTAAACGGCAAAGGAGATTGATCGATATTTACTAAAGTAATCTCAAGCGTCTCATACGAAATGGAGAATTTCTAAAAATCAAATGCAATCTCCATCGTCGTAAACCCAAAGGAGATTGATCGATATTTTAAAAAAGTAATCCCCAGCTTCTCATGCGCGTTGGAGATTGTCTCAAAATCAAAGACAATCTCCATCGTTGTAAACACAAAGGAGATTGATCAATATTTATAAGAGTAATCTCCAACGTCTCATGCGCGGTAGAGATTTTCTCAAAATCGAATGGAATCTCCAGCGTCGTAAACGCAAAGGAGATTGCTCGATATTTATTAGAGTAATCTCCAGGAAGTCATACGCGGTGGATATTTTCTCAACATCGAATACAATCTCCAGGGTTGTAAATGTAAAGGAGATTGATCGATATTTATAAGAGTAATCTCCGCCGTCTCATACGCGATGGAGATTTTCTCACAATTGAATGCAATATACAGCGTCATAAACGACAAAGGAGATTGATCGATATTTACAAAAGTAATCTCCAGCATCTCATATGCGATAGAGAATTTCTCAACACCGAATACAATCTCCAGGGTCGTAAAGGCAAAGGACATTGATCGATATTTAAAAGAGTAATCCCCGACGTCTCATATGGGATGGAGTTCTCAAATTGGAATCCAAACTCCAGCATCGTAAACAGCAAAGGAGATTGATCGATATTTACTAAAGTAATCTCAAGCGTCTCATACGAAATGGAGAATTTCTAAAAATCAAATGCAATCTCCATCGTCGTAAACGGCAAAGGAGATTGATCGATATTTACTAAAGTAATCTCAAGCATCTCATACAAAATGGAGAATTTCTAAAAATCAAATGCAATCTACATCGTCGTAAACCCAAAGGAGATTGATCGATATTTTAAAAAAGTAATCCCCAGCGTCTCATGCGCGTTGGAGATTGTCTCAAAATCAAAGACAATCTCCATCGTTGTAAACACAAAGGAGATTGATCAATATTTATAAGAGTAATCTCCAACGTCTCATGCGCGGTAGAGATTTTCTCAAAATCGAATGGAATCTCCAGCGTCGTAAACGCAAAGGAGATTGCTCGATATTTATTAGAGTAATCTCCAGGAAGTCATACGCGGTGGATATTTTCTCAACATCGAATACAATCTCTAGCGTTGTAAATGTAAAGGAGATTGATCGATATTTATAAGAGTAATCTCCGCCGTCTCATACGCGATGGAGATTTTCTCACAATTGAATGCAATATACAGCGTCATAAACGACAAAGGAGATTGATCGATATTTACAAAAGTAATCTCCAGCATCTCATATGCGATAGAGAATTTCTCAACACCGAATACAATCTACAGGGTCGTAAAGGCAAAGGACATTGATCGATATTTAAAAGAGTAATCCCCGACCTCTCATATGGGATGGAGATTTTCTCAAATTGGAATCCAAACTCCAGCATCGTAAACGGCAAAGGAGATTGATCGATATTTACTAAAGTAATCTCAAGCGTCTCATACGAAATGGAGAATTTCTAAAAATCAAATGCAATCTCCATCGTCGTAAACGGCAAAGGAGATTGATCGATATTTACTAAAGTAATCTCAAGCATCTCATACGAAATGGAGAATTTCTAAAAATCAAATGCAATCTCCATCGTCGTAAACCCAAAGGAGATTGATCGATATTTTAAAAAAGTAATCCCCAGCGTCTCATGCGCGTTGTTGATTGTCTCAAAATCAAAGACAATCTCCATCGTTGTAAACACAAAGGAGATTTATCAATATTTATAAGAGTAATCTCCAGCGTCTCATGCACGGTAGAGATTTTCTCAAAATCGAATGGAATCTCCAGCGTCGTAAACGCAAAGGAGATTGCTCGATATTTATTAGAGTAATCTCCAGGAAGTCATACGCGGTGGATATTTTCTCAATATCGAATACAATCTCCAGCGTTGTAAATGCAAAGGAGATCGATCGATATTTATAAGAGTAATCTCCGCCGTCACATACGCGATGGAGATTTTCTCACAATTGAATGCAATCTCCAGCGTCATAAACGACAATGGAGATTGATCGATATTTACAAAAGTAATCTCCAGCGTCTTATATGCGATAGAGAATTTCTCAACATCGAATACAATCTACAGGGTCGTAAACGCAAAGGACATTGATCGATATTTAAAAGAGTAATCTCCGACGTCTCATATGGGATGGAGATTTTCTCAAATTGGAATCCAAACTCCAGCATCCTAAACGGCAAAGGAGATTGATCGATATTTACTAAAGTAATCTCAAGCGTCTCATACGAAATGGAGAATTTCTAAAAATCAAATGCAATCTCCATCCTCGTAAACCCAAAGGAGATTGATCGATATTTATAAGAGTAATCTCCTGCGTCTAATACGCGATGGAGATTTCCTCAAAATTGAATGCAATCTCCAGCGTCGTATACACAAAGGAGATTGATCGATATTTTAAAAAAGTAATCTCCAGCGTCTCATGCGCGTTGGAGATTGTCTCAAAATCAAAGACAATCTCCATCATTGTAAACACAAAGGAGATTGATCAATATTTATAAGAGTAATCTCAACCGTCTCATGCGCGGTAGAGATTTTCTCAAAATCGAATGGAATCTCCAGCGTCGTAAACGCAAAGGAGATTGCTCGATATTTATTAGAGTAATCTCTAGGAAGTCATACGCGGTGGATATTTTCTCAATATCGAATACAATCTCCAGCGCTGTAAATGCAAAGGAGATCGATCGATATTTATAAGAGTAATCTTCGCCGTCTCATACGCGATGGAGATTTTCTCACAATTGAATGCAATCTCCAGCGTCATAAACGACAATGGAGATTGATCGATATTTTCAAAAGTAATCTCCAACGTCTTATATGCGATAGAGAATTTCTCAACATCGAATACAATCTACAGGGTCGTAAACGCAAAGGACATTGATCGATATTTAAAAGAGTAAGCTCCGACGTCTCATATGGGATGGAGATTTTCTCAAATTTGAATCCGAACTCCAGCATCGTAAACGGCAAAGGAGATTGATCGATATTTACTAAAGTAATCTCAAGCGTCTCATACGAAATGGAGAATTTCTAAAAATCAAATGGAATCTCCATCGTCGTAAACCCAAAGGAGATTGATCGATATTTTAAAAAAGTAATCCCCAGCTTCTCATGCGCGTTGGAGATTGTCTCAAAATCAAAGACAATCTCCATCGTTGTAAACACAAAGGAGATTGATCAATATTTATAAGAGTAATCTCCAACGTCTCATGCGCGGTAGAGATTTTCTCAAAATCGAATGGAATCTCCAGCGTCGTAAACGCAAAGGAGATTGCTCGATATTTATTAGAGTAATCTCCAGGAAGTCATACGCGGTGGATATTTTCTCAACATCGAATACAATCTCCAGGGTTGTAAATGTAAAGGAGATTGATCGATATTTATAAGAGTAATCTCCGCCGTCTCATACGCGATGGAGATTTTCTCACAATTGAATGCAATATACAGCGTCATAAACGACAAAGGAGATTGATCGATATTTACAAAAGTAATCTCCAGCATCTCATATGCGATAGAGAATTTCTCAACACCGAATACAATCTCCAGGGTCGTAAAGGCAAAGGACATTGATCGATATTTAAAAGTGTAATCCCCGACGTCTCATATGGGATGGAGATTTTCTCAAATTGGAATCCAAACTCCAGCATCGTAAACAGCAAAGGAGATTGATCGATATTTACTAAAGTAATCTCAAGCGTCTCATACGAAATGGAGAATTTCTAAAAATCAAATGCAATCTCCATCGTCGTAAACGGCAAAGGAGATTGATCGATATTTACTAAAGTAATCTCAAGCATCTCATACGAAATGGAGAATTTCTAAAAATCAAATGCAATCTCCATCGTCGTAAACCCAAAGGAGATTGATCGATATTTTAAAAAAGTAATCCCCAGCGTCTCATGCGCATTGGAGATTGTCTCAAAATCAAAGACAATCTCCATCGTTGTAAACACAAAGGAGATTGATCAATATTTATAAGAGTAATCTCCAACGTCTCATGCGCGGTAGAGATTTTCTCAAAATCGAATGGAATCTCCAGCGTCATAAACGCAAAGGAGATTGCTCGATATTTATTAGAGTAATCTCCAGGAAGTCATACGCGGTGGATATTTTCTCAACATCGAATACAATCTATAGCGTTGTAAATGTAAAGGAGATTGATCGATATTTATAAGAGTAATCTCCGCCGTCTCATACGCGATGGAGATTTTCTCACAATTGAATGCAATATACAGCGTCATAAACGACAAAGGAGATTGATCGATATTTACAAAAGTAATCTCCAGCGTCTCATATGCGATAGAGAATTTCTCAACACCGAATACAATCTACAGGGTCGTAAAGGCAAAGGACATTGATCGATATTTAAAAGAGTAATCCCCGACGTCTCATATGGGATGGAGATTTTCTCAAATTGGAATCCAAACTCCAGCATCGTAAACGGCAAAGGAGATTGATCGATATTTACTAAAGTAATCTCAAGCGTCTCATACGAAATGGAGAATTTCTAAAAATCAAATGCAATCTCCATCGTCGTAAACGGCAAAGGAGATTGATCGATATTTACTAAAGTAATCTCAAGCATCTCATACGAAATGGAGAATTTCTAAAAATCAAATGCAATCTCCATCGTCGTAAACCCAAAGGAGATTGATCGATATTTTAAAAAAGTAATCCCCAGCGTCTCATGCTCGTTGTTGATTGTCTCAAAATCAAAGACAATCTCCATCGTTGTAAACACAAAGGAGATTTATCAATATTTATAAGAGTAATCTCCAGCGTCTCATGCACGGTAGAGATTTTCTCAAAATCGAATGGAATCTCCAGCGTCGTAAACGCAAAGGAGATTGCTCGATATTAATTAGAGTAATCTCCAGGAAGTCATACGCGGTGGATATTTTCTCAATATCGAATACAATCTCCAGCGTTGTAAATGCAAAGGAGATCGATCGATATTTATAAGAGTAATCTCCGCCGTCTCATACGCGATGGAGATTTTCTCACAATTGAATGCAATCTCCAGCGTCATAAACGACAATGGAGATTGATCGATATTTACAAAAGTAATCTCCAGCGTCTTATATGCGATAGAGAATTTCTCAACATCGAATACAATCTACAGGGTCGTAAACGCAAAGGACATTGATCGATATTTAAAAGAGTAATCTCCGACGTCTCATAAGGGATGGAGATTTTCTCAAATTGGAATCCAAACTCCAGCATCGTAAACGGCAAAGGAGATTGATCGATATTTACTAAAGTAATCTCAAGCGTCTCATACGAAATGGAGAATTTCTAAAAATCAAATGCAATCTCCATCGTCGTAAACCCAAAGGAGATTGATCGATATTTATAAGAGTAATCTCCTGCGTCTCATACGCGATGGAGATTTCCTCAAAATTGAATGCAATCTCCAGCGTCGTATACACAAAGGAGATTGATCGATATTTTAAAAAAGTAATCTCCAGCGTCTCATGCGCGTTGGAGATTGTCTCAAAATCAAAGACAATCTCCATCATTGTAAACACAAAGGAGATTGATCAATATTTATAAGAGTAATCTCCAACGTCTCATGCGCGGTAGAGATTTTCTCAAAATCGAATGGAATCTCCAGCGTCGTAAACGCAAAGGAGATTGCTCGATATTTATTAGAGTAATCTCTAGGAAGTCATACGCGGTGGATATTTTCTCAATATCGAATACAATCTCCAGCGCTGTAAATGCAAAGGAGATCGATCGATATTTATAAGAGTAATCTTCGCCGTCTCATACGCGATGGAGATTTTCTCACAATTGAATGCAATCTCCAGCATCATAAACGACAATGGAGATTGATCGATATTTACAAAAGTAATCTCCAACGTCTTATATGCGATAGAGAATTTCTCAACATCGAATACAATCTACAGGGTCGTAAACGCAAAGGACATTGATCGATATTTAAAAGAGTAATCTCCGACGTCTCATATGGGATGGAGATTTTCTCAAATTTGAATCCGAACTCCAGCATCGTAAACGGCAAAGGAGATTGATCGATATTTACTAAAGTAATCTCAAGCGTCTCATACGAAATGGAGAATTTCTAAAAATCAAATGCAATCTCCATCGTCGTAAACCCAAAGGAGATTGATCGATATTTTAAAAAAGTAATCCCCAGCTTCTCATGCGCGTTGGAGATTGTCTCAAAATCAAAGACAATCTCCATCGTTGTAAACACAAAGGAGATTGATCAATATTTATAAGAGTAATCTCCAACGTCTCATGCGCGGTAGAGATTTTCTCAAAATCGAATGGAATCTCCAGCGTCGTAAACGCAAAGGAGATTGCTCGATATTTATTAGAGTAATCTCCAGGAAGTCATACGCGGTGGATATTTTCTCAACATCGAATACAATCTCCAGGGTTGTAAATGTAAAGGAGATTGATCGATATTTATAAGAGTAATCTCCGCCGTCTCATACACGATGGAGATTTTCTCACAATTGAATGCAATATACAGCGTCATAAACGACAAAGGAGATTGATCGATATTTACAAAAGTAATCTCCAGCATCTCATATGCGATAGAGAATTTCTCAACACCGAATACAATCTCCAGGGTCGTAAAGGCAAAGGACATTGATCGATATTTAAAAGAGTAATCCCCGACGTCTCATATGGGATGGAGATTTTCACAAATTGGAATCCAAACTCCAGCATCGTAAACAGCAAAGGAGATTGATCGATATTTACTAAAGTAATCTCAAGCGTCTCATACGAAATGGAGAATTTCTAAAAATCAAATGCAATCTCCATCGTCGTAAACGGCAAAGGAGATTGATCGATATTTACTAAAGTAATCTCAAGCATCTCATACGAAATGGAGAATTTCTAAAAATCAAATGCAATCTCCATCGTCGTAAACCCAAAGGAGATTGATCGATATTTTAAAAAAGTAATCCCCAGCGTCTCATGCGCGTTGGAGATTGTCTCAAAATCAAAGACAATCTCCATCGTTGTAAACACAAAGGAGATTGATCAATATTTATAAGAGTAATCTCCAACGTCTCATGCGCGGTAGAGATTTTCTCAAAATCGAATGGAATCTCCAGCGTCGTAAACGCAAAGGAGATTGCTCGATATTTATTAGAGTGATCTCCAGGAAGTCATACGCGGTGGATATTTTCTCAACATCGAATACAATCTCTAGCGTTGTAAATGTAAAGGAGATTGATCGATATTTATAAGAGTAATCTCCGCCGTCTCATACGCGATGGAGATTTTCTCACAATTGAATGCAATAAACAGCGTCATAAACGACAAAGGAGCTTGATCGATATTTACAAAAGTAATCTCCAGCGTCTCATATGCGATAGAGAATTTCTCAACACCGAATACAATCTACAGGGTCGTAAAGGCAAAGGACATTGATCGATATTTAAAAGAGTAATCCCCGACGTCTCATATGGGATGGAGATTTTCTCAAATTGGAATCCAAACTCCAGCATCGTAAACGGCAAAGGAGATTGATCGATATTTACTAAAGTAATCTCAAGCGTCTCATACGAAATGGAGAATTTCTAAAAATCAAATGCAATCTCCATCGTCGTAAACGGCAAAGGAGATTGATCGATATTTACTAAAGTAATCTCAAGCATCTCATACGAAATGGAGAATTTCTAAAAATCAAATGCAATCTCCATCGTCGTAAACCCAAAGGAGATTGATCGATATTTTAAAAAAGTAATCCCCAGCGTCTCATGCGCGTTGGAGATTGTCTCAAAATCAAAGACAATCTCCATCGTTGTAAACACAAAGGAGATTTATCAATATTTATAAGAGTAATCTCCAGCGTCTCATGCACGGTAGAGATTTTCTCAAAATCGAATGGAATCTCCAGCGTCGTAAACGCAAAGGAGATTGCTCGATATTTATTAGAGTAATCTCCAGGAAGTCATACGCGGTGGATATTTTCTCAATATCGAATACAATCTCCAGCGTTGTAAATGCAAAGGAGATCGATCGATATTTATAAGAGTAATCTCCGCCATCTCATACGCGATGGAGATTTTCTCACAATTGAATGCAATCTCCAGCGTCATAAACGACAATGGAGATTGATCGATATTTACAAAAGTAATCTCCAGCGTCTTATATGCGATAGAGAATTTCTCAACATCGAATACAATCTACAGGGTCGTAAACGCAAAGGACATTGATCGATATTTAAAAGAGTAATCTCCGACGTCTCATATGGGATGGATATTTTCTCAATTTTGAATCCGAACTCCAGCATCGTAAACGGCAAAGGAGATTGATCGATATTTACTAAAGTAATCTCAAGCGTCTCATACGAAATGGAGAATTTCTAAAAATCAAATGCAATCTCCATCGTCGTAAACCCAAAGGAGATTGATCGATATTTTAAAAAAGTAATCCCCAGCGTCTCATGCGCATTGGAGATTGTCTCAAAATCAAAGACAATCTCCATCGTTGTAAACACAAAGGAGATTGATCAATATTTATAAGAGTAATCTCCAACGTCTCATGCGCGGTAGAGATTTTCTCAAAATCGAATGGAATCTCCAGCGTCATAAACGCAAAGGAGATTGCTCGATATTTATTAGAGTAATCTCCAGGAAGTCATACGCGGTGGATATTTTCTCAACATCGAATACAATCTCTAGCGTTGTAAATGTAAAGGAGATTGATCGATATTTATAAGAGTAATCTCCGCCGTCTCATACGCGATGGAGATTTTCTCACAATTGAATGCAATATACAGCGTCATAAACGACAAAGGAGATTGATCGATATTTACAAAAGTAATCTCCAGCGTCTCATATGCGATAGAGAATTTCTCAACACCGAATACAATCTACAGGGTCGTAAAGGCAAAGGACATTGATCGATATTTAAAAGAGTAATCCCCGACGTCTCATATGGGATGGAGATTTTCTCAAATTGGAATCCAAACTCCAGCATCGTAAACGGCAAAGGAGATTGATCGATATTTACTAAAGTAATCTCAAGCGTCTCATACGAAATGGAGAATTTCTAAAAATCAAATGCAATCTCCATCGTCGTAAACGGCAAAGGAGATTGATCGATATTTACTAAAGTAATCTCAAGCATCTCATACGAAATGGAGAATTTCTAAAAATCAAATGCAATCTCCATCGTCGTAAACCCAAAGGAGATTGATCGATATTTTAAAAAAGTAATCCCCAGCGTCTCATGCGCGTTGGAGATTGTCTCAAAATCAAAGACAATCTCCATCGTCTCATGCACGGTAGAGATTTTCTCAAAATCGAATGGAATCTCCAGCGTCGTAAACGCAAAGGAGATTGCTCGATATTTATTAGAGTAATCTCCAGGAAGTCATACGCGGTGGATATTTTCTCAATATCGAATACAATCTCCAGCGTTGTAAATGCAAAGGAGATCGATCGATATTTATAAGAGTAATCTCCGCCATCTCATACGCGATGGAGATTTTCTCACAATTGAATGCAATCTCCAGCGTCATAAACGACAATGGAGATTGATCGATATTTACAAAAGTAATCTCCTGCGTCTTATATGCGATAGAGAATTTCTCAACATCGAATACAATCTACAGGGTCGTAAACGCAAAGGACATTGATCGATATTTAAAAGAGTAATCTCCGACGTCTCATATGGGATGGATATTTTCTCAATTTTGAATCCGAACTCCAGCATCGTAAACGGCAAAGGAGATTGATCGATATTTACTAAAGTAATCTCAAGCGTCTCATACGAAATGGAGAATTTCTAAAAATCAAATGCAATCTCCATCGTCGTAAACCCAAAGGAGATTGATCGATATTTTAAAAAAGTAATCCCCAGCGTCTCATGCGCATTGGAGATTGTCTCAAAATCAAAGACAATCTCCATCGTTGTAAACACAAAGGAGATTGATCAATATTTATAAGAGTAATCTCCAACGTCTCATGCGCGGTAGAGATTTTCTCAAAATCGAATGGAATCTCCAGCGTCATAAACGCAAAGGAGATTGCTCGATATTTATTAGAGTAATCTCCAGGAAGTCATACGCGGTGGATATTTTCTCAACATCGAATACAATCTCTAGCGTTGTAAATGTAAAGGAGATTGATCGATATTTATAAGAGTAATCTCCGCCGTCTCATACGCGATGGAGATTTTCTCACAATTGAATGCAATATACAGCGTCATAAACGACAAAGGAGATTGATCGATATTTACAAAAGTAATCTCCAGCGTCTCATATGCGATAGAGAATTTCTCAACACCGAATACAATCTACAGGGTCGTAAAGGCAAAGGACATTGATCGATATTTAAAAGAGTAATCCCCGACGTCTCATATGGGATGGAGATTTTCTCAAATTGGAATCCAAACTCCAGCATCGTAAACGGCAAAGGAGATTGATCGATATTTACTAAAGTAATCTCAAGCGTCTCATACGAAATGGAGAATTTCTAAAAATCAAATGCAATCTCCATCGTCGTAAACGGCAAAGGAGATTGATCGATATTTACTAAAGTAATCTCAAGCATCTCATACGAAATGGAGAATTTCTAAAAATCAAATGCAATCTCCATCGTCGTAAACCCAAAGGAGATTGATCGATATTTTAAAAAAGTAATCCCCAGCGTCTCATGCTTGTTGTTGATTGTCTCAAAATCAAAGACAATCTCCATCGTTGTAAACACAAAGGAGATTTATCAATATTTATAAGAGTAATCTCCAGCGTCTCATGCACGGTAGAGATTTTCTCAAAATCGAATGGAATCTCCAGCGTCGTAAACGCAAAGGAGATTGCTCGATATTTATTAGAGTAATCTCCAGGAAGTCATACGCGGTGGATATTTTCTCAATATCGAATACAATCTCCAGCGTTGTAAATGCAAAGGAGATCGATCGATATTTATAAGAGTAATCTCCGCCGTCTCATACGCGATGGAGATTTTCTCACAATTGAATGCAATCTCCAGCGTCATAAACGACAATGGAGATTGATCGATATTTACAAAAGTAATCTCCAGCGTCTTATATGCGATAGAGAATTTCTCAACATCGAATACAATCTACAGGGTCGTAAACGCAAAGGACATTGATCGATATTTAAAAGAGTAATCTCCGACGTCTCATAAGGGATGGAGATTTTCTCAAATTGGAATCCAAACTCCAGCATCGTAAACGGCAAAGGAGATTGATCGATATTTACTAAAGTAATCTCAAGCGTCTCATACGAAATGGAGAATTTCTAAAAATCAAATGCAATCTCCATCGTCGTAAACCCAAAGGAGATTGATCGATATTTATAAGAGTAATCTCCTGCGTCTCATACGCGATGGAGATTTCCTCAAAATTGAATGCAATCTCCAGCGTCGTATACACAAAGGAGATTGATCGATATTTTAAAAAAGTAATCTCCAGCGTCTCATGCGCGTTGGAGATTGTCTCAAAATCAAAGACAATCTCCATCATTGTAAACACAAAGGAGATTGATCAATATTTATAAGAGTAATCTCCAACGTCTCATGCGCGGTAGAGATTTTCTCAAAATCGAATGGAATCTCCAGCGTCGTAAACGCAAAGGAGATTGCTCGATATTTATTAGAGTAATCTCTAGGAAGTCATACGCGGTGGATATTTTCTCAATATCGAATACAATCTCCAGCGCTGTAAATGCAAAGGAGATCGATCGATATTTATAAGAGTAATCTTCGCCGTCTCATACGCGATGGAGATTTTCTCACAATTGAATGCAATCTCCAGCGTCATAAACGACAATGGAGATTGATCGATATTTACAAAAGTAATCTCCAACGTCTTATATGCGATAGAGAATTTCTCAACATCGAATACAATCTACAGGGTCGTAAACGCAAAGGACATTGATCGATATTTAAAAGAGTAATCTCCGACGTCTCATATGGGATGGAGATTTTCTCAAATTTGAATCCGAACTCCAGCATCGTAAACGGCAAAGGAGATTGATCGATATTTACTAAAGTAATCTCAAGCGTCTCATACGAAATGGAGAATTTCTAAAAATCAAATGCAATCTCCATCGTCGTAAACCCAAAGGAGATTGATCGATATTTTAAAAAAGTAATCCCCAGCTTCTCATGCGCGTTGGAGATTGTCTCAAAATCAAAGACAATCTCCATCGTTGTAAACACAAAGGAGATTGATCAATATTTATAAGAGTAATCTCCAACTTCTGATGCGCGGTAGAGATTTTCTCAAAATCGAATGGAATCTCCAGCGTCGTAAACGCAAAGGAGATTGCTCGATATTTATTAGAGTAATCTCCAGGAAGTCATACGCGGTGGATATTTTCGCAACATCGAATACAATCTCCAGGGTTGTAAATGTAAAGGAGATTGATCGATATTTATAAGAGTAATCTCCGCCGTCTCATACGCGATGGAGATTTTCTCACAATTGAATGCAATATACAGCGTCATAAACGACAGAGGAGATTGATCGATATTTACAAAAGTAATCTCCAGCATCTCATATGCGATAGAGAATTTCTCAACACCGAATACAATCTCCAGGGTCGTAAAGGCAAAGGACATTGATCGATATTTAAAAGAGTAATCCCCGACGTCTCATATGGGATGGAGATTTTCTCAAATTGGAATCCAAACTCCAGCATCGTAAACAGCAAAGGAGATTGATCGATATTTACTAAAGTAATCTCAAGCGTCTCATACGAAATGGAGAATTTCTAAAAATCAAATGCAATCTCCATCGTCGTAAACGGCAAAGGAGATTGATCGATATTTACTAAAGTAATCTCAAGCATCTCATACGAAATGGAGAATTTTTAAAAATCAAATGCAATCTCCATCGTCGTAAACCCAAAGGAGATTGATCGATATTTTAAAAAAGTAATCCCCAGCGTCTCATGCGCGTTGGAGATTGTCTCAAAATCAAAGACAATCTCCATCGTTGTAAACACAAAGGAGATTGATCAATATTTATAAGAGTAATCTCCAACGTCTCATGCGCGGTAGAGATTTTCTCAAAATCGAATGGAATCTCCAGCGTCGTAAACGCAAAGGAGATTGCTCGATATTTATTAGAGTGATCTCCAGGAAGTCATACGCGGTGGATATTTTCTCAACATCGAATACAATCTCTAGCGTTGTAAATGTAAAGGAGATTGATCGATATTTATAAGAGTAATCTCCGCCGTCTCATACGCGATGGAGATTTTCTCACAATTGAATGCAATATACAGCGTCATAAACGACAAAGGAGATTGATCGATATTTACAAAAGTAATCTCCAGCGTCTCATATGCGATAGAGAATTTCTCAACACCGAATACAATCTACAGGGTCGTAAAGGCAAAGGACATTGATCGATATTTAAAAGAGTAATCCCCGACGTCTCATATGGGATGGAGATTTTCTCAAATTGGAATCCAAACTCCAGCATCGTAAACGGCAAAGGAGATTGATCGATATTTACTAAAGTAATCTCAAGCGTCTCATACGAAATGGAGAATTTCTAAAAATCAAATGCAATCTCCATCGTCGTAAACGGCAAAGGAGATTGATCGATATTTACTAAAGTAATCTCAAGCATCTCATACGAAATGGAGAATTTCTAAAAATCAAATGCAATCTCCATCGTCGTAAACCCAAAGGAGATTGATCGATATTTTAAAAAAGTAATCCCCAGCGTCTCATGCGCGTTGGAGATTGTCTCAAAATCAAAGACAATCTCCATCGTTGTAAACACAAAGGAGATTTATCAATATTTATAAGAGTAATCTCCAGCGTCTCATGCACGGTAGAGATTTTCTCAAAATCGAATGGAATCTCCAGCGTCGTAAACGCAAAGGAGATTGCTCGATATTTATTAGAGTAATCTCCAGGAAGTCATACGCGGTGGATATTTTCTCAATATCGAATACAATCTCCAGCGTTGTAAATGCAAAGGAGATCGATCGATATTTATAAGAGTAATCTCCACCGTCTCATACGCGATGGAGATTTTCTCACAATTGAATGCAATCTCCAGCGTCATAAACGACAATGGAGATTGATCGATATTTACAAAAGTAATCTCCAACGTCTTATATGCGATAGAGAATTTCTTAACATCGAATACAATCTACAGGGTCGTAAACGCAAAGGACATTGATCGATATTTAAAAGAGTAATCTCCGACGTCTCATATGGGATGGAGATTTTCTCAATTTTGAATCCGAACTCCAGCATCGTAAACGGCAAAGGAGATTGATCGATATTTACTAAAGTAATCTCAAGCGTCTCATACGAAATGGAGAATTTCTAAAAATCAAATGCAATCTCCATCGTCGTAAACCCAAAGGAGATTGATCGATATTTTAAAAAAGTAATCCCCAGCGTCTCATGCGCGTTGGAGATTGTCTCAAAATCAAAGACAATCTCCATCGTTGTAAACACAAAAGAGATTGATCAATATTTATAAGAGTAATCTCCAACGTCTCATGCGCGGTAGAGATTTTCTCAAAATCGAATGGAATCTCCAGCGTCGTAAACGCAAAGGAGATTGCTCGATATTTATTAGAGTAATCTCCAGGAAGTCATACGCGGTGGATATTTTCTCAACATCGAATACAATCTCCAGCGTTGTAAATGTAAAGGAGATTGATCGATATTTATAAGAGTAATCTCCGCCGTCTCATACGCGATGGAGATGTTCTCACAATTGAATGCAATATACAGCGTCATAAACGACAAAGGAGATTGATCGATATTTACAAAAGTAATCTCCAGCGTCTCATATGCGATAGAGAATTTCTCAACACCGAATACAATCTACAGGGTCGTAAACGCAAAGGACATTGATCGATATTTAAAAGAGTAATCCCCGACGTCTCATATGGGATGGAGATTTTCTCAAATTGGAATCCAAACTCCAGCATCGTAAACGACAAAGGAGATTGATTGATATTTACTAAAGTAATCTCAAGCGTCTCATACGACATGGAGAATTTCTAAAAATCAAATGCAATCTCCATCGTCGTAAACCCAAAGGAGATTGATCGATATTTTTAAGAGTAATCTCCAGTGTCTCATACGCGATGGAGATTTCCTCAAAATTTAATGCAATCTCCAGCGTCGTATACACAAAGGAGATTGATCGATATTTTAAAAAAGTAATCTCCAGCGTCTCATGCGCATTGGAGATTGTCTCAAAATCAAAGACAATCTCCATCGTTGTAAACACAAAGGAGATTGATCAATATTTATAAGAGTAATCTCCAGCGTCTCATGCGCGGTAGAGATTTTGTCAAAATCGAATGGAATCTCCAGCGTCGTAAACGCAAAGGAGATTGATCGATATTTATTAGAGTAATCTCCAGGAACTCATACGCGGTGGATATTCTCTCAATATCGAATACAATCTCCTACGTTGTAAATGCAAAGGAGATTGATCGATATTTATAAGAGTAATCTCTGCCGTCTCATACGCGATGGAGATTTTCTCACAATTTAATGCAATCTCCAGCGTCATAAACGACAAAGGAGATTGATCGATATTTACAAAAGTAATCTCCAGCGTCTCATATGCGATAGAGAATTTCTCAAAATCGAATGCAATCTCCAGCGTCGTAAACGCAAAGAAGATTGATCGATATAACAAAAGTAATCTCCAGCATCTCATACGCGGTGGAGATTTTCTCAAAATCCAATGCAATCTCCAGCATCGTAAATGCACAAGAGATTTATCGATATTTATAAGAGTAATCTCCGGTGTCTCATACGCAATGGAGATTTTTTCAAAATTGAATGTAAACTCCGGCGTCGTAAACGCAAAGAAGATTGATCGATCTTTTAAAAAAGTAATCTTCTGCGTCTCATACGCGGTGGAGATTTTCTTAAAATCGAATACAATCTCTAGCGTCATAAACAAAAAGGAGATTGATCGATATTTACAGGAGTAATCTCCAACATCTCATACGCGGTGGAGATTTTCTCAAATTCGAATGCAATCTCCAACGTCGTAAACGCAAAGGAGATTGATCGATATTTATAAGAGTAATCTCCAGTGTCTCATACGCGGTGGAGATTTTCTCAAAACTGAATGCAATCTCCAGCGTCATAAACGCAAAGGAGATTGATCGATATTTACAAAAGTGATCTCAAGTGTCTCACACGCGATTGAGATTTTCTTGTAGGCAGGAGATAGAGTTTTTATTCAAGGATTGATTACACGGTAGCATTTTTAACAATTAGGGCGCTAGCGTAAGAGACTGGCAGAGTGATTTTTTGAGAAAGGGAAGAAATTAGAAACCGTTGCGCAATGGACTCTCATACTGAGCGACCTCTATCTCTTCATCGATTTCATAGCCCTCTTTGTCTAGGAAGTGGACCTCGAACCTTGTTTCTCCTTGATGGGTGAATGTTATGGTTGTGCCCAGGTCGAGTGTGTGGGATTCAATGAAATCCTTCGAACCTTCTGTTACCCATAGTGAGTGTTAGTGACCATCTAAGATGTGGACAGGAAAATCTTGTAGGGCGCGAGTTGATAACAAAATCTGCTCTGGCACCTGAGTTTCAAACTTTTCACCGAAATTGTAGGGCAGCATCATGTGTAAAAATTGTTCCTCAAAGTCTAAATAGATTTCGAAAGAGAAAGGAGTGTTTGAGCCTTGGGTTACCAGTTTTGTGAATTGTTGTGAGCCTAAATTGCCATGTTTTACACTTACTTTTATATCGATTTTTGTAAACATTTCATGCATTTGGGATAGAAAAGTATAGATTCAATGTAGTTTACACTTATTTGCCAAATTAAGGAGTCTACACTAGTTTCTGTTTAATTTCGCAGAAATCGGACGCACTTTGGAGCTTAAAGGAAAGTCATAAAGAAGCTAAGGATGGTGCAGCTGGAGGAAACGCCATTATTCACCATTCATCGTTCTAAATCAAGCTTTGATTTCTTCATGAAAGTTGTTGACCTCGAAAAGAGCTTTCCAACACATGCTCATATGCGTCAATCGGAAGAACGGGGACTCGGGAAAGTGCGTTTCAAGAACGGAGCAGAATTCTGAAAGCGTACAGAACTAGTTGACATCGACCAAACTGATCGACTTGCCTCCCAGAAGTCGAGAACGAGCACCAGACCGCTCGAGAGCACAATTCTAGTCAACGTCGAGGAGTTTTGGTTGACGACGGCGGGCGCTGACACGCCTTCTACTACAACGGGAGGAAGTCTTGTATTTATTTGCTGAGACGAAGAGTCAGTTTTGATTTGATATTTTATATTTATTTTCATACTTGACCATCCTCCTGCAACAACATGAATGTAAGTGGGTGCTTTTATAGCAGATGGAGAGGGGTCACGTGTTGTGATTCGTGATGCTTTGGTAAGATAGGTTGAACTTCCCCGTGACTTGTGGGACAATTTACGATTGCAGGCCCTCTCCCTCGTTCAGTGCACTTAATAAATGTTGGTGTAGACTAAATTGTCTGCATTTGTTACGATTGCAGTATATAAAGGTATGAGGAGTTGTTGTTGTAATTCAACCCACCATTGCTTTTGTTTTATCATTTTTCTGTCTTGGTGTAACACCCCCTTTTCAATCCCAAGGGAATGTTACAGCGCCAGTGAATCCGCAAACTTTAATGTCTTTGAATTCACCTGAGGCTTATAGGGACATGCAACCATGCTCCCATAAACAAGATGATAATTTAAATACAATAAAATAGGCGGAAGTGAATAAAATTTATCAATTTAAAATATATGTTCATAATAATAATAAGAGTACCAAAACCATAAAGCATGAGTAACTTCCCAAAATAACTGAAATGAAAGTAGCGACGCGGAAACTTTTAAAGGTTCAAACTTGTACTAAAATACTTAATAAATGACAGTCCGCTCTTCAACTCTCTGCTGCTTCGCTGCTTGCACTAGACCTGTGGAATATGGTCTGGTGTTTCGTGAGAACGAAGGACACCAGCCATCCAATAAATAGGATGGTTAGTACAATAAAGACTAGCAAATGATAGGGAAAATGTTCAGACTTTAACCTTACAGTGACCATAAAACGGTATGTCTCAGGTTAAGGGAATGACACGAATATATATATAGTAGAAACTGAAAGAAAATGATAAAAACTCACACATGACTCGGATGATCGTATCGATCGATTATTAGATAAGAAATGGAATTATACTCGAGGCAGATAAGTATAATAACTGAAATGATCACCTATTTAACAGTTGATAATAAAGATAACGATAATAATAATAATACTACGTGGTACAAGTCGGGCCTTTAACAAGGACCACGACCTACATCAGATCGTTGTTTCATCATCCCGCAAAGAATGCATTCCGGGATGGTGTTTCATGAAACCTTTTGAGGCGGTGGCTTAACGAACCACAACCTGTAAGTCAGTCTACTGCATAACTTGTCAAAGGCATAAAGCCACTCGCATCACATGGTGCGCATTTTAACATATCACAACTAAGCATCACATGGTGCCTACCTTATCATATATAAACAATTTATACTAGGTGATCATAATAACGACATTAAATCACATAGGGACAAGCATGGATAATTCAAAGGGTCTTACTATCACATGCCACTAGTTTGCATGAAAGAACAAGCAGAATATCATGCACTTTAGGAAGAAGAAAATGGGCAACCTTTACTTATCTCGAGTTATAAACAAACAAATCACATTTAATACTATAACACTATAATTACTTTAATAATAATTGCCCATTAATTTAACTCATGCCAATTTATGATTAAAAAGATAAATCACATCAAGCGGACGGGTATGCAATTTATCGAAATTGGCAAGGAAATTGGCCACAGGGCCGCATTCGACACAGAAGAATTTAAAAGGCACATCAAAGGAATCACGAAACACGCAAAAGGGCGATGAACGAAATCACTTGCCTTGATTTTCGATGATCAGCTGATGACAACCAGGCGAGATTTTAGCACCTATCGAATCCAACGGAAAAAGGAAATTTAATATTGATATTTTACGAAATTAATTTTACTTAAATCAATTTGAAATTGAATTCATTATATAAAGTTAAATATTATTTACCAATATGAATTCCTCGGGGAGCAGGATCCGGCGTGAATGCTTCGAGATTTCTTGGTGTCGCTGAAATGGGCAAGAATCGAACAGTTAAGAAACATTGGCCACTTAAATAATTAAATAATTAACTTAGGGCCAAAAACGAAAATTGAGTAAAACAAGGAAAGTTTTTGTAATTAAAACAAAAGAGATTAAAACCCGTTAGCTGCTTCCTCTTGAACTCACGTACAGGTAATGGCAGAGGATGAACTGGCGACTCCTCGGCGGGATGGCTCACGACAGTGTGGGCTTCGGCGGCGGCGCGCGTCGATTGGCCGGAACTCGGAGACAGCACACGGGCTGTGGTGGTCGTCGGCAACAGGCGGCGGCGCTCGGACTGTTGTCCAACGGTACGGCGTCGAACAGGGCTCGATTGATTCGTGGTTCACGGCGTGCTTCCGGCGAGGCGGTTGGCGACGGTGGTGGCGCAGGGCAATGACGGTGATGGTGACGGCACCGCAGCAGCGCTCGGACGGGGATCGACTGGGCTCGATCGACCGGGTGCGCTTCCGGCGAGGCGATTGGCGACGGTGGTGGCGCGAGGCTCGGACCTATGCTCCTGGGCGTGCTTTCGGCGAGGCTGGGCAGTGGCTCAGGTCGCCGGCGGTGCTCAGAGAAGTTGGAGGCGGGTACTGCGCTCAGCCTGGGTGAATTGGGAGGGGAGAGGGAGGCTTCGTTTGACTGATGGAAAACTAACGAGGGTCCTCCTCTATTTATAGGATCGGAATTGGGGTTGATCCGTTCCAATTGATACGATCCGGCTAGTTGGTTAGGATTGGGGATAAACTCCCTTGAGTTGATCACATCCCAACTGCTGAGATCTCGGATTTGGTTGAGGTTGAGGATAACCCCCTTTGGGTTTATCTGAACGTAGGAGGAGAAAGAATGAAAAAAGAAAAAAAAAAGAAAACAAATAAAAAAATAAAATTAAAATTAAAATCGGAATTTCATCTTTCAAATTTGGGTTGAGAAGTGGGTCAATTCCTATTGGGCTTAAAGAGGTAATTTGACCCTCTTTATTGGGTTTAGAGATGCAAAAAGAATTTAACTATATATTATACATATATATGGGTCTATATATATATCATGTATATATTAGCGGAAAGAAAATATTATTTAATTTAACTTTATAAATTAAATAAATTAAATAGCAAGAATGTTTAGACGATAGAGTTAGAATAATATAATTATTCTAATTTATATTATATATATCTTATGTGAATTTATTGGCTTCCTAAATTCATACAATATAGTATAATATTATCTAAAGAAATATCCCAAAAATAATTTGGGGTATTTCATACCTCCCTCCTTAAAATAAGTTTCGTCCCGAAACTTAAAAAGGAAAAAGAAAAAGCAAGAGAAAAGGAAGAGTAAACAAATGGGAATAAATAACTTAGAACTTTAGAACTGACGAGAGAAATAAACAAGAGATCGACAAGAATATAAACCATCAACCAACTGGATCATAACAAAAGGTCTCTAACAAGTTTTCTTATTCATCATAATTCGAATAAACAAGGTAATGAAATAACTATGTGACTCGCGCTAAGTAGAGAACAACTGAGGAAAGCGTCTCCTCATTTCTTCTTCAGTTTCCCAAGTCATCTCCTCCGTTCCATGCTTGGACCAAAGCACTTTGACGAGCGGGACTACCTTGGTGCGAAGTTGCTTCTCTCGCCGTTCTAAAATCCGCACCGGTTTTTCCTCATAGGTTCCGGTGGGGCGGACCTCAAAGTCCTCATAGCTCAGGATTTGGGTCGGGTCAGGCACATATTTCCGCAACAATGATACATGAAAGACATCATGTACCGGATGAGCTGACGGAGGCAGAGCAAGGCGGTAGGCAACATTTCCTACACGCTACAGGATCTCAAATGGCCCGACATATCGAGGATTCAACTTTCCTCTCTTTCCAAACCGGAAGACTCCCTTCGTGGGTGACACTTTTACAAACACCTTATCACCCACCTCAAAGTTGACCTCTCTACGCCTAGGGTCGGCATAAGACTTTTGGCGACTCTAAGCGGTTAACATTCGTTGCCTGATCATCGCAACTTCTTCAGTTGTCTTCTCTAACAGCTCCGGACTTATATGGATGGCATCAGTCGCATCATCCCAACATACTGGCGATCGACACTTCCGTCCATAGAGGGCTTCAAAAGGAGCCATTTTTATGGATGCATGCCAGCTGTTGTTGTAGGTGAACTCGATCAGACACAAACTGCTTTCCCAATCTGTCGGCCTATCCAGAACACAGGCTCTTAGCATATCCTCAAGTGTCTGAATGGTCCTCTCTGACTGACCATCTGTCTGAGGGTGAAACGCGGTACTGAAATTCAATTGTGTACCAAGTCCCTCATGTAGCTTCTTCCAGAACTCTGAGATGAACCGTCCATCGCGATCAGAGACAATGGACGAAGGAATCCCGTGAAGACGGACGATGTGCTGAAGGTACAATTCTGCTAGCTTAGCCGGCTTCCAGGTAGATCGGATAGGAATGAAGTGGGCACATTTCGTGAGTCGATGAACAATCACCCAAATGGCATCCTTCTGTCCTTGACCCTTAGGGAGCCCCATAACAAAGTCCATCGAGATCTGTTCCCACTTCCATGTGGGTACTGGAAGGGTTTGGAGCTTCCCACCAGGTCGCTGGTGCTCAATCGTGACTTGCTGGCATATCAAGCATCTGGCCACATACTCGGTCACTTCATTCTTCATACCAGACCACTAGTAGTTCTGCCTCAGATCCTTATACATCTTACTAGCTCCAGGATGCACCGAATAGCTGGATGTATGAGCTTCCTGGAGGATGGTCTGTCGGATCTCAGGGACATTGGGGACGCAGATGCGATTCCCAAACCATAGAGATCCATCCTCCCTCAGGACAAAGCCAGGAGCTTTTCCTTCGAGGAAATCAATGGTGATTTGCAGTAATACAACATCCTCTGTTTTCTTTGCCTTTATCTCTGCTAACAGATCAGACTGAATATCCATCATACACAACTGTCCTCGGTTCTTCTCAAACCAGACCTCAACCTCTAACTTGAACAGATCCTTCTACAAAGCAGGACTTGCTGTCAAACAGCTGATCATAGCCTCATGCTGAGATTTGCGGCTTAACGCATCGGCTACGACATTAGCCTTTCCAGGATGATAGAGAAGCTCAATATCGTATTCCTTGATGAGCTCTAACCAGCGTCTCTGTCTAATATTCAACTCCTTCTGGGTGAACACATACTTGAGGCTCTTGTGGTCAGTGTATATCTGGCAGCGAACTCCGTACAGATAATGGCGCTAGATTTTCAGAGCAAATACCACAGCAGCTAATTCCAGATCATGCACTGGGTAGTTCTCCTCATACGGCTTCAACTGTCGTGATGCATAGGCTATCACCTTCCCATCTTGCATCAACACATAACCCAGACCTTGTTTGGAAGCATCACTGTAAATCACATAATCCTTCGACTCCTTAGGGAGTGCCAGAATAGGTGATGTGGTCAACCGCTTCTTGAGCTCCTGGAAACTTGCTTCACATTTGTCATTCCAGATGAATTTCTGAGATTTACGCAGGAGTAAGGTCAGTGGTTGGGCCAATTTGGAAAACCCTTCCAAGAACCTCCGGTAGTAACCTGCTAGTCCTAGAAAACTCCGAATCTCCTTAGCGTTCTTTGGCGGACTCCACCTCTCTACCGCTGCTATCTTTTGGGGGTCGACCATAACCCCTTTCTCTGAGATAATATGGCCTAAGAATGCCACCTGCTTCATCCAAAAATCACACTTAGAAAGCTTTGCGTACAACTGATGCTCTCGCAGTGTTATCAAAATAGTCCTCAACTGTTCGGAGTGAGCCTCCTCACTTGGAGAGTAGATCAAGATGTCATCGATGAAGACTACGACAAACTTATCCAAATACTGGTGAAAGCAACGGTTCATCAGATCCATAAAGACTGCTGGAGCATTTGTTAAACCAAAGGGCATCACCACAAACTCATAATGCCCATAACGTGTCCTGAAGGCAGTCTTTGGAATATCCTCATCACGAACTCGGAGCTGATGATAACCAGATCGAAGGTCAATCTTGGAGAATACCTTCGCTCCTTGAAGCTGATCTAACAAGTCATCGATGCGTGGCAGCGGATACTTGTTCTTGATCGTCACCTTGTTTAGCTCCCGGTAATCAATACACAGGCGGAAAGAGCCGTCTTTCTTCTTCACAAACAGCACTGGAGCATCCCAAGGTGAAGCACTGGGTCGAATATAACCCTTCTCTAACAACTCTTCAAGCTGACTCTTTAATTCTTGCATCTCCACTGGAGCCATGCGATACGGGGCCTTAGAAATAGGAGCAGTTCCTGGCTCTAAGTCGATGGTGAACTCAATGAACCGCTTTGGAGGTAAGCCAGGAATCTCGTCGGGAAAGACATCAGGGAAATCCCGGACTACAAGAATATCGGAGATAGGGACTGGTTCGGACGGCTGATCTTGCAGATAGCATAAAAATCCGGCACACCCTTGACGTAACAATCGGGCTGCCTGCATCATATTGATAACACAGCCATCCTCCTCGGGGATGCGCCCACGAAATCGGCACACAACCTTGCCGTCCGACGAGAGGGTCACGATTCTCCGTCCATAATCAATGATTGCACCGTGACGAGTAAGCCAATCCATGCCGAGGATGATGCCCTGAGGAAGGATCGGAAGCAGAATAAGATCGACAAGGTACTCATCGCCACCTATCGCGATGGGGAAACGGAATAACATTTTTCTGCCTCTAACTCTATCCCCATTAGGGAACTTCACAACAAAAGAATCATCTAAAGTCATAGATTCTAATCCGAGTCTTTCAACAGTTTGCTCGGCTATAAAAGAATGAGAAGCACCCGAATCGAAAAGAATATTTATTGGCTCAGCTCGGAGATAGATAATACCTTGAGCCATAGGAGAAGCAGTGTCGTCCAGCCTACGCATCTCATATAAACGCGGACCCTGCTGAGATGGCCCGGCGACGTTCTTCCCTTTGTTCACAGTCGGCTGTGAACCTGCAGGAATCTGAGTATTCGGCTGGTACTGTTGCGGCCTTTGCTGCTGCTCGTTCCAATACTGTCTCTGCCCTTGATTACGCGGAACCGTAGCTGATGCCTGCTGTGAGCGGCCATGGCTTCCGTTAGGAATAAAACGGCAGAATCGGATCATGTGACCAGCCTTGTTGCATCCCCTACAGATGCGCTTCTGTTCCCTGCGATCTGGTTTCAGATGTCCTGATCTCCCGCATTTGTAGCAAATTGCTGACTGACCATCTCTAGCAGAAGTGGTGTCCTGAGTTGGCTGGGTACGGCCAGCTGCCGCCCCCCCCAACAGAAGCAGAATGAGCTGGCCTCTTTGAGCCAGAGTACTGCTGATGACCTCTCCTTCGATCATACATCTCCTGATTCTTCCTGTTTTCATCCAGAGTAGCCTCAACTCTATAGGCTGCATCAATATAAGCTTCCAGAGTCTCGTTCTTATAAGCCAACATCTGTAGCTTCAGTCTCGGATACATCCACTCATGGAAATAATCAACTTTGTGCTTCTCAGTTTGCACCAGTTCATCAGCATAAGGCAACAGCTCATAAAATTTCTGCACCAGTTGAGCTAGTTTCATCCCCTGAGTGTTGGGATAAAGGAATTCTCTCTTCTTCTCCAACCTCAGCGACGAAGAGAAGTAATGGTCGGTGACAAGCTTCTTGAAACCCTCCCACGAAGGATCATTTTCCCAAGTATGGTAGGCAGTTTCCCACCATTGTCCTGCTGCGCCCTTCAGGTACAAAGCATCAACATATACCTTTGTGTCATCGGAGCAGTGGATACCTCGAAAGACTTTCTCAATATGTGTGAACCATTGAACCACTTTGAACGGCTCACCAGTTCCATCATAGCTATCCACCTTGCTAGCATTGACTGACTTTAGGACATTGTTGTAGGTGTCCATCGGTCCAGTAGGGTAGTTAGGCGGAGGGTTAGGTGTCACCCGATCTCCATTTGCTGCACGCCCGTTAGGGGGTGGACGCCTACCCTCTCCCACTACCTCAGCCACAGCTTCCCTTACCATTCCTTTCAGAGCTTGCATCAGCTCCTCGTTCAGCATGTTACCAGCCGAGGCGTGCTGCCTCTGGCTGGCGCGAGAAGTTCTAGCCTGGCTTTGGTTGCCACTCTGCCTCTGGTTGGCGTGAGAGCCCCTAGCCTGACTTTGGCCGCCATTCTGTGATTGGTCCCCGGACTCATCCACCCACTCGTTAGGGGGTGGAATATGATTCTCCACCCGGTTGGAGTTAGGTGGTGGAATGATGGGCTCAGTAACGGCTCTAGCACGTCCTCTAGTATTCATGATCTGAAGGTTAGGAGATATAATATTAATCAACTTGACGAGATCAGGAATGAAAATAATGCATTTAATATCCAATACTTGATTATGCATACTGAAACGACTTTGATGCTAAAAAGAGTTGCAAACACTTAGGACATAGGGTAAGTATACCCTTTATTGGTAAGAAAATGCTAAATCGATCTAACAAATGGGAAAGTTTCTTAATGATGGTTGCCGCTGAGATCCTTATCTCCAATGCTGAGCAGTACGAGGAGGTTATCCAATTCGGAGTCATGCTTCTTGAAGGCTGCATCTCTTTCTGCCTTGGCATGCTCAAGCATCTTTTCGATCTCCTGTTCGAGCTTCTCCCTAGCCTCAGCACAGTGCTTTTCCAGCTCCTTTACAATCCAGTCCTTGTGCTTGTACGATTCCTCAGCCTCCGTTACACGGAGTTGCTGCTTTTCTCTTTTTGCATCCAAAGCCTGGATATCTGCTGGGGTTTGGGCTTCCAAAGAGGATCTCTTTCTTGGCTTCTCCATCATGGGACTTTGAGGTGGTTCCATGCCATACACTCGGACGAGGTTCTGGAGGTACTTCCTCTTCTTGTCATCCAAGGGAGCGGGCATGGCTTTCTTCTCCTCAGCCGCCTTTTCCTCACTGTAGAATCGAGGACTTCCCATGTTGTTCTTTTCGTACCATTCTCGAATGGCTCTATTGGCACATTCTGTGGCCTCAGCTCCTTCAGGAGGATCGACGAGCACATTCTTCCCTTTGGGCAGCGCTACTGTAGCTTTTTCCACGACCTTCACCTCCGTGCTGAAGTCACACCTAGTGTCAGAGTGGTAGGTGAGGTCAACGCTTTAGGGGTAACCCGTGGCGTGCAGATCCGAGGTCTTGCGAAAAATAGATTAAAGAATCCAGAAACTTAGTCTATGGCAGGAGCAGGAGCGTGAGCAGGACTATCGGACAATTATTTTAAAATCATTTGCAAAACTACTTACTTTTTATAGATAGAACTTAGTTTTGACAAAAACCTTTGAAATTCACTTTAAAAATTATTTTAAAATCTGAATGAAATGTTTTAAAACCTACAGCTCTGATACCACCTTCTGTAACACCCCCTTTTCAATCCCAAGGGAATGTTACATCGCTAGTGAATCTGCAGACTTTAATGTCTTTGAATTCACCTGAGGCTTATAGGGACATGCAACCATCCTCCCATAAACAAGATGATAATTTAAATACAATAAAATAAGTGGAAGTGAATAAAATTTATCAATTTAAAATATATGTTCATAATAATAATAAGAGTACCAAAACCATAAAGCATGAGTAACTTCCCAAAATAACTGAAATGAAAGTAGCGATGCGGAAACATTTAAAGGTTCAAACTTGTAGTAAAATATTTAATAAATGACAGTCCGGTCTTCAACTCTCTCCTGCTCCGCTGCTTGCACTAGACCTGTGGAATATGGTCTGGTGTTTCGTGAGAACGAAGGACACCAGCCATCCAATAAATAGGATGGTTAGTACAATAAAGACTAGCAAATGATAGGGAAAATGTTCAGACTTTAACCTTACAGTGACCATAAAACGGTATGTCTCAGGTTAAGGGAATGACACGAATATATATATATATAGTAGAAACTGAAAGAAATTGATAAAAATTCACACATGACTCGGATGATCGTATCGATCTATTATAAGATAAGAAATAAAATTATACTCGAGGCAGATAAGTATAATAACTGAAATGATCACCTATTTAACAGTCGATAATAAAGATAACGATAATAATAATAATACTATGTGGTACCAGTCGGGCCTTTAACAAGGACCACGACCTACATCAGATCGTTGTTTTATCATCCCGCAGAGAATGCATTCCGGGATGGTGTTTCATGAAACCTTTTGAGGCGGTGGCTTAACGAACCACACCCTGTAAGTCAGTCTACTGCATAACTTGCCAAAGGCATAAAGCCACTCGCATCACATGGTGCGCATTTTAACATATCACAACTAAGCATCACATGGTGCCTACCTTATCATATATAAACAATTTATACTAGGTGATCATAATAACGACATTAAATCACATAGGGACAAGCATGGATAATTCAAAGGGTCTTACTATCACATGCCACTAGTTTGCATGAAAGAACAAACAGAATATCATGCACTTTAGGAAGAAGAAAATGGGCAACCTTTACTTATCTCGAGTTATAAACAAACAAATCACATTTAATACTATAACACTATAATTACTTTAATAATAATTGCCCATTAATTTAACTCATGCCAATTTATGATTAAAAAGATAAACCACATCAAGCAGACGGGTATGCAATTTATTGAAATTGGCAAGGAAATTGGCCATAGGGCCGCATTCGACACAGAAGAATTTAAAAGGCACATCAAATAAATCACGAAACACGCAAAAGGGCGATGAACGAAATCACTTGCCTTGATTTTCGATGATCAGCTGATGACAACCAGGCGAGATTTTAGCACTTATCGAATCCAACGGAAAAAGGAAATTTAATATTGATATTTTACCAAATTAACTTTACTTAACTCAATTTGAAATTGAATTAATTCTATAAAGTTAAATATTATATACCAATATGAATTCTTCGGGGAGCGGGATCCGGCGTGAATGCTTCGAGATTTCTTGGTGTCGCTGAAATGGGCAAGAATCGAACAGTTTAGAAATATTGGTCACTTAAATTAATAAATAATTAACTTAGGGCCAAAACGAAAATTGAGTAAAACAAGGGAAGTTTTTGTAATTAAAACAAAAGAGATTAAAACCCGTTAGCTGCTTCCTCTTGAACTCACGTACAGGTAATGGCAGAGGATGAACTGGCGACCCCTCGGCGGGATGGCTCACGACAGTGTGGGCTTCGGCGGCGGCTCACGTCGATTGGCCGGAACTCGGAGACAGCACTCGGGCTGTGGTGGTCGTCGGCAACAGGCGGCGGCGCTCGGACTGTTGTCCAACGGTACGGCGTCGAACAGGGCTCGATTGATTCGTGGTTCACGGCGTGCTTCCGGCGAGGCGATTGGCGACGGTGGTGGCGCAGGGTAATGACGGTGATGGTGACGGCACCGTAGCAGCGCTCGGACGGGGATCGACTAGGCTCGATCGACCGGGTGCGCTTCCGGTGAGGCGATTGGCGACGGTGCTGGCGCGAGGCTCGGACCTCTGCTCCTGGGCGTGCTTCCGGCGAGGCTGGGCAGTGGCTCAGGCCGCCGGCGGTGCTCAGAGAAGTTTGAGGCGGGTACTGCGCTCAGCCTGGTTGAATTGGGAGGGGAGAGGGAGGCTTCGTTTGACTGATGGAAAACTAACGAGGGGTCCTCCTCTATTTATAGGATCGGAATTGGGGCTGATCCGTTCCAATTGATACGATCCGGCTAGTTGGTTAGGATTGGGGATAAACTCCCTTGAGTTGATCACATCCCAACTGCTGAAATCTCGGATTTGGTTGAGGTTGAGGATAACCCCCTTTGGGTTTATCTGAACGTAGGAGGAGGAAGAATGAAAAAAGAAAAAAAAGAAAACAAATAAAAAAATAAAAATAAAATTAAAATAGGAATTTCATCTTTCAAATTTGGGTTGAGAAGTGGGTCAATTCCTATTGGGCTTAAAGAGGTAATTTGGTCCTCTTTATTGGGTTTAGAGATGCAAAAAGAATTTAACTATACATTATACATATATATGGGTCTATATATATATCATGTATATATTAGCGGAAAGAAAATATTATTTAATTTAACTTTATAAATTAAATAAATTAAATAGCAAGAATGTTTAGACGATAGAGTTAGAATAATATAATTATTCTAATTTATATTATATATATCTTATGTGAATTTATTGGCTTCCTAAATTCACACAGTATAGTATAATATTATCTAAAGAAATATCCCAAAAATAATTTGGGGTATTTCACTTGGTAGATAGAAAAATGGCTTCATCAAATTCTGGGATGCGAGACTTTTATCATTCCATTGATGTGGAGGAGAGGCTCCGTCGCTTGGTGAGTTTTTAGCGTTTTTGCAGTACTTTTGCTTTTTTGTTTTAATAATAATTTTTATATATATATTGATGTTCTGCCGCAGCCTCTCCCTTGTTTTTTCAAGGATGTATGGTCACGTGGTGACGGATCGCTTTTGCTTGATATCTTCGAGTTGGCGGTAATTTCGTGTCCAAGTTTATAAGTATAGATTTAACCACTGGTGGTTCACCGAGGGTTGGAATAATTTCGCGATTGACAACTGCCTTCGTGCTGGAGCGACTATGGTGTATTTCAAAAACGTAAGGGGGCATCGCTTTAAGGTTCTTGCTCTTGAGGATGAGGAGTAATGTAATTAAATCGCGAGGCGATAGCCATGGATTGGTAATAAAATAGAGCAGATGACTCATTCATATTGTATTCAGGTGTCTTTGTTTTTTTAAAATGATGTTCGTTCGTTAGTCAGATCGCGATGTATTTTATTTGCTCTTGTGTAACATAATTGCTTTGAAATAATGTTTTGGAAGTAACGAGCAAATATGGTTGTGCTTTTAGGTAACTTAATGGCTGTTTGTGAGCTGGAAAAGATTATTTTCTGATTTGACGTGGGTGGTCAGGGTGGCAGGGTGTTGTCCTAACATCTTGCCACGTGTATTACATGCAGAGTATTTTTTGCGAAAATTTGCATTGGGCCGATCTTTTCATGCAGTGTATCCAATAAATGCTAAGCATAAATGTTCTGACCATCAATATATACATATGAGAGCGTGGGGTGTGTTTTGTTTCATTGCCCTTGTCCCCTCTCGTTATTTTCTTTACTAGTGTGAGAAATAATGGCTATTCCTAATCCGAGGCGTCGAAATTTCATTAGGTCCATTGATTCCGAAGAAAAGCTCGAACATTTGGTAACTCTTTTAACCCTTTACACCCGTTTCTTCATATTTTCGGGTCTTTTCCATTAAAGGTTGTTTTGATTTTTAGCAGTTGCTTCCGGATCTTTTTGGTGATATGTATGGTCATGTGGTGTCGGACCATGTTTGCTTGGTTTTTCCTACAGGTCGGGAGTTTCGCGTGATGGTATCTCGGGACAGTAAGGCTCGTTACTTTTTGACTAAGGGTTGGCGTGTCTTTGCGGAAGGCAGTGAGCTGCGTGCTGTCGCATCCCTGGTGATTTTTAAGTATGAAGAAGGGCATCGCTTTACTGTCATCGTTTAGAAAGCGAGTGAATAAGTTTTTTTTTTTTGTGAGTCAGCGATCATGTTGTTGTCTGAATATTTATCTTGAATGTTTTGTACTTCGTTTGGATCCATTATTTGATGAAAGTTTCATACCTTTTGCTAATTTTATTCTCCTTAGAGGCTTGTTTCCACATCCGTGTTCGAAAGACACGCGATTGTTAGTTTTATTCTCCATAGAGGCATGTTTGCACATCCGTGTACGAAAGACACGCGATTGCTGGATTTATTCTCCGTAGAGGCTTGTTTGCACATCCGTGTACGAAAAACACGCGATTGCTAAATTTATTCTTTGTAGAGGCTTGTTTGCACATCCGTGTTCGAATGACACGCGATTGCTAAATTTATTCTTCGTAGAGGCTTGTATGCACATCTGTGTTCGAAAGACATGCGATTGCTAGATTTATTCTCCGTAGAGGTTTGTTTGCACATCCGTGTTCGAAAGACACGCGATTGCTTGATTTATTCTCCATAGAGGCTTGTTTGCACATCCGTGTACGAAAAACAGGCGATTGCTAAATTTATTCTCCATAGAGGCTTGTTTGCACATCCGTGTTCGAAAGACACGCGATTGCTATATTTATTCTCCGTAGAGCCTTGTTTGCACATCCGTGTTCGAAAGACACGCAATTGCTAAATTTATGCGTAACGACGACCACATATAGTTTTCGAACTTTCATTTATATATATAAGAAGAGGTGTACCCAATCGGGATTCCTGGTGACTTCTATACATAGGAAATCTAAGTCATCGGGTCTCTAAGACACATGGCTAAATTTACGCAAAATAAGCATTGAGATTTTTGGCGTTCCATGACTTTGCGAGGATGGCTTCTTAGGAGTTTTGAAGCTTTGAAGAACCTCTGCCTACTTCTCTGTGAATGACGTAGGGTCCTTCCCACTCTGGTTCAAGTTTTTCTCCTGTTATTGCTTGTCAGGGGACCGAGTCTCCTTTCTGTATTGGGCGCAAGAAAACGCACTTTTTGTATCCTTCAGCTAGTCGACGTTGATACTCGTTCGCTTTGAGGCAGGGTGTCTCTCCTTTCTTATCGCAAGTGAAGTTCCAATTCAAGAGCTTCGTCGTTGGTGTCTTTGTTAAAATCAATTATTTAGGCTGATGGTACCAACAACTCGACCGGGATGATCGCCTCAACCCCGAAGGTCATTGCGAACAATGTTTCTCGGCTGGACTTTTGGCAGAGGTCCTGTAAGACTATAATACTTGAGGCAAGATTTCGGCCCATTCCACTTTTGTTGTCCCTAGTCTTTTCTTCAGCACGCTTAAGGTCTGGCAATTTGTGGTCTCGGCTTGTCCGTTGGACTGAGGGTAGGCCACATATGAGAATCGAAAATCTGTGTAAAGGCCCGCACAAAAATCACAGATTCCTTCGCAGTCGAATTGTGGGCCGTGGTCGGTGATGATGGCTCGCGGGACTCCAAATCGACAGATCATATTCTTCCAAAGGAACTTGCGTTCTTTTTCTACTGTAATGGTAACCATGGCCTCGGTCTCTACCCATTTCGTAAAGTAATCGACTATAACAATGATGAAATAGAGTTGGCCCAGTGTTTTTGGGAAATGGCCCAAGATGTCCATTCCCCACATCGCGAAAGGGCACGGTGCGGATATGAATTTCAATGGATCAGGAGGTCGATGATGGAGCGATGCATGTCGCTGGCAGGGATCACATATGTGGATGATCATTTCGGTGTCGACTCTGAGAGTGGGCCAGTAGTATCCCAATCGTGTGATCTTGGCTGCCACATCCCTCCACCCTTGGTGGTTCTCGCACATGCCTGCATGGAGCTCGTGGATGAGGTCGAGACCTTTTTGTTCTGATACACATACGAGATCGGGGAGGTTAAAACCTCTTTTGTATAATCTGTCGTCCCTGACTCGGAAATGAGCTGCTCGTTTTATGATGTCCTGGTCGCATGGGCAAGTGTTTACTAATATGCCTTCGGTAATGTAATGTAAAAGAGGTCTGCGCCAATCTCCGAGATTCGTTATTTTGAAGACCTCTTTGTGGATTCCCTTGGCGTGTTTTTGCTCAATTACCACGCGATCGCTCAAACCAAGGGGCAGTGTGACTCCTATTTTGGCCAAAATATCGACGCGTTCATTTTGCTCGCGGGGAATGGATGAAATAGAGTAGCGCTCGAAAGCTGTTGTTAGTGTCTGTACGCGCGCTAAATACTCTGGTAACATTCCTGTCTTTGCCTCGTATTCTCCTTTGATTTGTTGATCGATTACTTCCGAATATGTGAAGATCTAGACTTGGCGGGACCCATTGATCAGTGCTTTTTCGATGCCTGCGATTAGTGTTTCGTATTCGGCCTCGTTGTTGGTGGCCTTGAATTATAGCTGGAAAGATAGATCAGTTACCTCTTGGTTTGGGCTTGTGATTGTTACTCCTGCCCCACATCCCCCCCCCCCCCGGATACTGAACCATCAATGTTGATAACCTAATCCTCTCCATCGCGATCCTAAGAGGGACTCGGCGGTGAATGAAGAATCTGGTGTAGGGGCAGATCGGAGAGCACTTTGATGGTGTGGGCCTGGAAGTAAGGCCTCAATCGTCTTGCCGCAAAGATAACGGATAGGGCCATTTTCTCTATGGGAGTGTATCTGGACTCGGCGGGTTGTAAAACCCTGATGGCGAAATAGATGAGGAACTTGGACTCCCTAGTGAGCACAGTGGGTATGGGACGAACGTCGTTGGCACTTTCGCCCTTTGCCAAATAGTAATAATATCCAAACTTAAACACAAATCAATAGATTAGGCAACCAATCACTTGATACACTAAATAACTACGAGTATAGCGATGAAGTCCGATGTCGAACCCACAGGGGGAAGCGATTTCCTATTCAATAACTCTAAGCAAAGACTCTTATAGCAAAGCAATGATTTGTAACAAGTAGCAAAGATGTAAAAGTAACAAGATTTATGATCGCAAAGTAAATCGATATCAAAGTAAAAAGAACATTTCACCTGCAATTCTCAGACAATGGTTGGAATTCATGATCTTCGGATTGATCTATTAATTATTCATATTCCTAGGTATACTTGACTAAAGTTGAGAGATCCGCAGAGATTCACTCATCTTATTAACTATCACTATAGAATAGCATTAAGAACACAAGTAATCAAGACCATTTAGCACATTGACTCAACACAATTAAGACTAATAGGCGCATACCGAACTCAACCCTAATCGAATATCCTCAACATAGATCAATTGAAATCACCTACTACAAAGACAAAGAGACATCACTATCATCAATACATTTGTTTGCTATCGAGAAAACAACAACGAATTCATAGCTAAGATGCAATTCCTAACATGTAGATAAGACATAGAAAGGAACAAAAATATAAATTAAGCACATGATGATACCCAAGAACATGAATAATCAAATATAATCAAATCCTCACAATCCAAACAACCATGTCTTCGAATCACAGGAGAAACTATGAGTTTAGCAACTCATAGGCCAATTCTCTCTAATTGTGTTCATAGTCTCACAATAATCTCTCTCTTTCTAACCACTCCTCAATGAAAAGAACTGAAAACAACTAATAAGGCCTCCCCAATATCGGCAAAACCCTAGTAGGAAATAGAGTAGAATAATATAAAATAAGGATCCAAAAACACGTATCCAAAAAACTGCGTCACGGCGGGCGTTGTGCAAGGGCGGCGGGTGCCACCTATGCAGTGACCGACGTTCCTCAATTTCCTTCAGTAGATTCCAATGTCGTGCCTCCTTGCTCCTCTCTAGCTACTCCTTAGCCTCCATATGCTCAAAAATATGCTTCTTAAGCTCTTCCCAAAGTCCATCCAAGGTCGAAATGTAATTCTTCAGAATAAACACTAAAAACACATAGATTCCGAACTCGAATACCTCGCATGTAATAAACAGAACTAGACTCAAACAATAGCAAAACAATTACCTAATAGCAATAAGAAATACCTATAATGCCTATATGAAATATGCATTATCAAATCCCCCCACACTTAACTCTTGCTTGTCCTCAAGCAACCATAAAGCAAAACATCATCTACGCATCCCACATGAAATCTTTCATAACTTTACTCATCAAAAGCAACATCATAAATGGTGAAAATATAATCAAACATATAAACGTCATAACATGTATATATGGGATCAAGCTGCTTGCATGCTCAAAAATCAACCTTACCAAGGGGTCCTCCTCTATTTATAGGATCGGAATTGGGGCTGATCCGTTCCAATTGATACGATCCGGCTAGTTGGTTAGGATTGGGGATAAACTCCCTTGAGTTGATCACATCCCAACTGCTGAGATCTCGGATTTGGTTGAGGTTGAGGATAACCCCCTTTGGGTTTATCTGAACGTAGGAGGAGGAAGAATGAAAAAAGAAAAAAAAGAAAACAAATAAAAAAATAAAAATAAAATTAAAATAGGAATTTCATCTTTCAAATTTGGGTTGAGAAGTGGGTCAATTCCTATTGGGCTTAAAGAGGTAATTTGGTCCTCTTTATGGGTTTAGAGATGCAAAAAGAATTTAACTATACATTATACATATATATGGGTCTATATATATATATCATGTATATATTAGCGGAAAGAAAATATTATTTAATTTAACTTTATAAATTAAATAAATTAAATAGCAAGAATGTTTAGACGATAGAGTTAGAATAATATAATTATTCTAATTTATATTATATATATCTTATGTGAATTTATTGGCTTCCTAAATTCACACAGTATAGTATAATATTATCTAAAGAAATATCCCAAAAATAATTTGGGGTATTTCACTTGGTAGATAGAAAAATGGCTTCATCAAATTCTGGGATGCGAGAGTTTTATCATTCCATTGATGTGGAGGAGAGGCTCCGTCGCTTGGTGAGTTTTAAGCGTTTTTGCAGTACTTTTGCTTTTTTGTTTTAATAATAATTTTTATATATATATTGATGTTCTGTCGCAGCCTCTCCCTTGTTTTTTCAAGGATGTATGGTCACGTGGTGACGGATCGCTTTTGCTTGATATCTTCGAGTTGGCGGTAATTTCGTGTCCAAGTTTATAAGTATAGATTTAACCACTGGTGGTTCACCGAGGGTTGGAATAATTTCGCGATTGACAACTGCCTTCGTGCTGGAGCGACTATGGTGTATTTCAAAAACGTAAGGGGGCATCGCTTTAAGGTTCTTGCTCTTGAGGATGAGGAGTAATGTAATTAAATCGCGAGGCGATAGCCATGGATTGGTAATAAAATAGAGCAGATGACTCATTCATATTGTATTCAGGTGTCTTTGTTTTTTTAAAATGATGTTCGTTCGTTAGTCAGATCGCGATGTATTTTATTTGCTCTTGTGTAACATAATTGCTTTGAAATAATGTTTTGGAAGTAACGAGCAAATATGGTTGTGCTTTTAGGTAACTTAATGGCTGTTTGTGAGCTGGAAAAGATTATTTTCTGATTTGACGTGGGTGGTCAGGGTGGCAGGGTGTTGTCCTAACATCTTGCCACGTGTATTACATGCAGAGTATTTTTTGCGAAAATTTGCATTGGGCCGATCTTTTCATGCAGTGTATCCAATAAATGCTAAGCATAAATGTTCTGACCATCAATATATACATATGAGAGCGTGGGGTGTGTTTTGTTTCATTGCCCTTGTCCCCTCTCGTTATTTTCTTTACTAGTGTGAGAAATAATGGCTATTCCTAATCCGAGGCGTCGAAATTTCATTAGGTCCATTGATTCCGAAGAAAAGCTCGAACATTTGGTAACTCTTTTAACCCTTTACACCCGTTTCTTCATATTTTTGGGTCTTTTCCATTAAAGGTTGTTTTGATTTTTAGCAGTTGCTTCCGGATCTTTTTGGTGATATGTATGGTCATGTGGTGTCGGACCATGTTTGCTTGGTTTTTCCTACAGGTCGGGAGTTTCGCGTGATGGTATCTCGGGACAGTAAGGCTCGTTACTTTTTGACTAAGGGTTGGCGTGTCTTTGCGGAAGGCAGTGAGCTGCGTGCCGGCGCATCCCTGGTGATTTTTAAGTATGAAGAAGGGCATCGCTTTACTGTCATCGTTTAGAAAGCGAGTGAATAAGTTTTTTTTTTTTGTGAGTCAGCGATCATGTTGTTGTCTGAATATTTATCTTGAATGTTTTGTACTTCGTTTGGATCCATTATTTGATGAAAGTTTCATACCTTTTGCTAATTTTATTCTCCTTAGAGGCTTGTTTCCACATCCGTGTTCGAAAGACACGCGATTGTTAGTTTTATTCTCCATAGAGGCATGTTTGCACATCCGTGTACGAAAGACACGCGATTGCTGGATTTATTCTCCGTAGAGGCTTGTTTGCACATCCGTGTACGAAAAACACGCGATTGCTAAATTTATTCTTTGTAGAGGCTTGTTTGCACATCCGTGTTCGAATGACACGCGATTGCTAAATTTATTCTTCGTAGAGGCTTGTATGCACATCTGTGTTCGAAAGACATGCGATTGCTAGATTTATTCTCCGTAGAGGTTTGTTTGCACATCCGTGTTCGAAAGACACGCGATTGCTTGATTTATTCTCCATAGAGGCTTGTTTGCACATCCGTGTACGAAAAACAGGCGATTGCTAAATTTATTCTCCATAGAGGCTTGTTTGCACATCCGTGTTCGAAAGACACGCGATTGCTATATTTATTCTCCGTAGAGCCTTGTTTGCACATCCGTGTTCGAAAGACACGCAATTGCTAAATTTATGCGTAACGACGACCACATATAGTTTTCGAACTTTCATTTATATATATAAGAAGAGGTGTACCCAATCGGGATTCCTGGTGACTTCTATACATAGGAAATCTAAGTCATCGGGTCTCTAAGACACATGGCTAAATTTACGCAAAATAAGCATTGAGATTTTTGGCGTTCCATGACTTTGCGAGGATGGCTTCTTAGGAGTTTTGAAGCTTTGAAGAACCTCTGACTACTTCTCTGTGAATGACGTAGGGTCCTTCCCACTCTGGTTCAAGTTTTTCTCCTGTTATTGCTTGTCAGGGGACCGAGTCTCCTTTCTGTATTGGGCGCAAGAAAACGCACTTTTTGTATCCTTCAGCTAGTCGACGTTGATACTCGTTCGCTTTGAGGCAGGGTGTCTCTCCTTTCTTATCGCAAGTGAAGTTCCAATTCAAGAGCTTCGTCGTTGGTGTCTTTGTTAAAATCAATTATTTAGGCTGATGGTACCAACAACTCGACCGGGATGATCGCCTCAACCCCGAAGGTCATTGCGAACAATGTTTCTCGGCTGGACTTTTGGCAGAGGTCCTGTAAGACTATAATACTTGAGGCAAGATTTCGGCCCATTCCACTTTTGTTGTCCCTAGTCTTTTCTTCAGCACGCTTAAGGTCTGGCAATTTGTGGTCTCGGCTTGTCCGTTGGACTGAGGGTAGGCCACATATGAGAATCGAAAATCTGTGTAAAGGCCCGCACAAAAATCACGGATTCCTTCGCAGTCGAATTGTGGGCCGTGGTCGGTGATGATGGCTCGCGGGACTCCAAATCGACAGATCATATTCTTCCAAAGGAACTTGCGTTCTTTTTCTGCTGTAATGGTAACCATGGCCTCGGTCTCTACCCATTTCGTAAAGTAATCGACTATAACAATGATGAAATAGAGTTGGCCCAGTGTTTTTGGGAAATGGCCCAAGATGTCCATTCCCCACATCGCGAAAGGGCACGGTGCGGATATGAATTTCAATGGATGAGGAGGTCGATGATTGAGCGATGCATGTCGCTGGCAGGGATCACATATGTGGATGATCATTTCGGTGTCGACTCTGAGAGTGGGCCAGTAGTATCCCAATCGCGTGATCTTGGCTGCCACATCCCTCCACCCTTGATGGTTCTCGCACATGCCTGCATGGAGCTTGTGGATGAGGTCGAGACCTTTTTGTTCTGATACACATACGAGATCGGGGAGGTTAAAACCTCTTTTGTATAGTCTGTCGTCCCTGACTCGGAAATGAGCTGCTCGTTTTATGATGTCTTGGTCGCATGGGCAAGTGTTTACTAATATGCCTTCGGTAATGTAATGTAAAAGAGGTCTGCGCCAATCTCCGAGATTCGTTATTTTGAAGACCTCTTTGTGGATTCCCTTGGCGTGTTTTTGCTCAATTACCACGCGATCGCTCAAACCAAGGGGCAGTGTGACTCCTATTTTGGCCAAAATATCGACGCGTTCATTTTGCTCGCGGGGAATGGATGAAATAGAGTAGCGCTCGAAAGCTGTTGTTAGTGTCTGTACGCGCGCTAAATACTCTGGTAACATTCCTGTCTTTGCCTCGTATTCTCCTTTGATTTGTTGATCGATTACTTCCGAATATGTGAAGATCTAGACTTGGCGGGACCCATTGATCAGTGCTTTTTCGATGCCTGCGATTAGTGTTTCGTATTCGGCCTCGTTGTTGGTGGCCTTGAATTATAGCTGGAAAGATAGATCAGTTACCTCTTGGTTTGGGCTTGTGATTGTTACTCCTGCCCCACATCCCCCCCCCCCCCCCCCCCCGGATACTGAACCATCAATGTTGATAACCTAATCCTCTCCATCGCGATCCTAAGAGGGACTCGGCGGTGAATGAAGAATCTGGTGTAGGGGCAGATCGGAGAGCACTTTGATGGTGTGGGCCTGGAAGTAAGGCCTCAATCGTCTTGCCGCAAAGATAACGGATAGGGCCATTTTCTCTATGGGAGTGTATCTGGACTCGGCGGGTTGTAAAACCCTGATGGCGAAATAGATGAGGAACTTGGACTCCCTAGTGAGCACAGTGGGTATGGGACGAACGTCGTTGGCACTTTCGCCCTTTGCCAAATAGTAATAATATCCAAACTTAAACACAAATCAATAGATTAGGCAACCAATCACTTGATACACTAAATAACTACGAGTATAGCGATGAAGTCCGATGTCGAACCCACAGGGGGAAGCGATTTCCTATTCAATAACTCTAAGCAAAGACTCTTATAGCAAAGCAATGATTTGTAACAAGTAGCAAAGATGTAAAAGTAACAAGATTTATGATCGCAAAGTAAATCGATATCAAAGTAAAAAGAACATTTCACCTGCAATTCTCAGACAATGGTTGGAATTCATGATCTTCGGATTGATCTATTAATTATTCATATTCCTAGGTATACTTGACTAAAGTTGAGAGATCCGCAGAGATTCACTCATCTTATTAACTATCACTATAGAATAGCATTAAGAACACAAGTAATCAAGACCATTTAGCACATTGACTCAACACAATTAAGACTAATAGGCGCATACCGAACTCAACCCTAATCGAATATCCTCAACATAGATCAATTGAAATCACCTACTACAAAGACAAAGAGACATCACTATCATCAATACATTTGTTTGCTATCGAGAAAACAACAACGAATTCATAGCTAAGATGCAATTCCTAACAAGTAGATAAGACATAGAAAGGAACAAAAATATAAATTAAGCACATGATGATACCCAAGAACATGAATAATCAAATATAATCAAATCCTCACAATCCAAACAACCATGTCTTCGAATCACAGGAGAAACTATGAGTTTAGCAACTCATAGGCCAATTCTCTCTAATTGTGTTCATAGTCTCACAATAATCTCTCTCTTTCTAACCACTCCTCAATAAAAAGAACTGAAAACAACTAATAAGGCCTCCCCAATATCGGCAAAACCCTAGTAGGAAATAGAGTAGAATAATATAAAATAAGGATCCAAAAACACGTATCCAAAAAACTGCGTCACGGCGGGCGTTGTGCAAGGGCGGCGGGCGCCACCTATGCAGTGACCGACGTTCCTCAATTTCCTTCAGTAGATTCCAATGTCGTGCCTCCTTGCTCCTCTCTAGCTACTCCTTAGCCTCCATATGCTCAAAAATATGCTTCTTAAGCTCTTCCCAAAGTCCATCCAAGGTCGAAATGTAATTCTTCAGAATAAACACTAAAAACACATAGATTCCGAACTCGAATACCTCGCATGTAATAAACAGAACTAGACTCAAACAATAGCAAAACAATTACCTAATAGCAATAAGAAATACCTATAATGCCTATATGAAATATGCATTATCAAATCCCCCCACACTTAACTCTTGCTTGTCCTCAAGCAACCATAAAGCAAAACATCATCTACGCATCCCACATGAAATCTTTCATAACTTTACTCATCAAAAGCAACATCATAAATGGTGAAAATATAATCAAACATATAAACGTCATAACATGTATATATGGGATCAAGCTACTTGCATGCTCAAAAATCAACCTTACCAAGGATAAACTATGTATCTCTCACTCTCATGTGTTTAGGATTTAAGCACACACTCACCTCAATTCCATATACAAGCAACAAATCAAATGTTGACATCTATATCACAAAATTTCCACCGGATACGTCAATACAAAAATAAGGACATCATGAGGACTTTCTCTCAATGGAAACCTTCATAGAAGATTCCATTCGGAAGGGTTGTAATAGGGCTTGGTAGAAACATAAAGGCAATGAATTGTATTTGGTAATGTGGTGCAATAAATTCTGGGAAAACAAGATTCCAAAACTCCCAACATAACACAAACTAACTCAATAAAATCAAGCTCACAAATGCACAACATCTCTCAATGCCATCAAAATAACTCCAAAAATCGTCTCTCATCAAATCATATCTCATCTCATCATCTCACATATCATCCAATCTCAACACCCAACCAATAAGACTCATAACCAACATAAATCCAATTCTTCCTCATTATGCAAAAATAAGATAAATGACTCTTTTATTCTTTCCTTTTTTCGGATTTGTTTTACCTTACTTTTACCCCTAGGTGAATTTTATCCTCCCTAGGTCCAAGCTTTTTATTTCTTTTTCTTGAGCCAAAATACATGAAAATCAAATGCATAAAAGTGAGAGATTAAATAAGCACATAACATTACATCTTCTCAAAACCATAAACCATAACATCACACTTTTGCTTCATTCTCCTCAATCTCCAAAAACAGATTCCATAACCCACTCAAAATCTCCATTCCCCCGGAATAAGGGTAAGGCTCATCATAGTTCAGGAATAATAATTTTGTGGAGCTATCAATAAAAAGGCTAAAGGCTCAAATTGGCTTCAAAGCAAGATATAACATAAGGTAGCCATGGATAAATATGTGGTTAAAAGGTTGCCTCTATCATTTGAACTTATCAAGCAATGAACATGTATATAATCGGCCTTGAAAATCGAAATTCCTAGCAATACTCAATGATAAATGGATAGGAAGAGTAAATCACACAAAAAAGCAAAAGGAATAAAGATGTATCCCTTATAAGGCCAAAAATATCTCCCTGGGACAAATTCTTGTTTAATTTGAAGCATACTCTCAAACTTAGATCATACATGCTCAATTATATACGCTTAATCATATTTCACATAAAAACCAATTTTCAAGATAAGATCAAATCATTCCAGAATTCCATGAGATTTATAAGATCATGCCAGAACAAACTCAAATTAGATGGAAATCTTTGATAACACAATATGCAAAACAACAAAGCAAAACTCACCTTTTTCCATTTTTTTCGACATTTTTCACTTTTTTTTCATTTTTTGACATTTTATATAACGTAAAAGAAATAACATAAAGGAAATAACAAAAAAAATCAAAAACAGAAATTCAAACATGAACTAACCTAACTAATTCACTTCATTCTCCCCCCCCCCCCCTCCCCCCCACCCCCACCCCCACTAACATGTTGCATTGTCGTCAATGCATAGATACACAAAAAGAAACAATGAAAAATATAAAAATAAAGTGTTTAAAAGAAGCAAATGATTGACCAATTACTGTGAAGGCGGGGTCTGGGATCCAAACCGCTGATTGATGTCCCGGGAAATCTGCGCCCAGGGCTTACGAAGACATGCTTGTATCTTGTCTATCTTCTTCTCTAGACTCAACTGATGCTCATGCAGTCTACGAAAACTTCTTAATTGCTTAACTTCCATTTTAGTCAAGCGATTGTCAAGAATCTCCATAAGCTCAAACAAAGAACTGCTCTCATTAGGGATATCAAGATCATCATCAGTCTCATCTCCCAGAAGAAATCTGTTTCAAGAGGACGGGTCCACAACCATCCCAGTAGGTGTTGGAATATGACGAATACAGAAAGCAACCAATGTAGGGCCAACGGGTAAATGCACAGGAAGATACTGGTGGTGCTCATCCTTCATGCCAAATAACGAACAGAAACACTTACTACTGTCAAGGCGGATAACCCTTTCAATAAGACGAGCTTTCAGTAGGGATGACATGTCAAAATAGAAAGGCAATGTCAAGGGTTGCAAGGAGCTCAAATCCATACCCATATAGCGTGCTATAAGGATAATCAATCCACCAAAAGTAACAATATGGGCACTCATATCATCTCTCTTTTGAAGTGTTTCTGTACAAGCAGCTAGAAACAACTCTATCCAATCTTGTACATACTCGGCCTCCGGCAACAAACAATATAACCACATCCACATTCTCTTGGGAATAACCGTCGGATCAGCAGAACCATAGAAAGCAGGGGTCAAGACCCTGTGGCATAGCCTAAGGGAAGGATGCGTAATCAGATAATCATGAAAGTTCTCAGTCCCTCCAGCATGGCCAGACACTATAGCCCAAGTCTCAGCAGGTGGCGTAGCAAACGAGCTCCGACACTAAGGATTTGACCAAGGTATATGCATTCCCAAAGCATGAGATAGAAATCTTTCTAAATAGAGCATTCAGTACCCAATAATATGAAGCGAATGTCCTTATCAGATCGCACATCTAGCGTTGACAAGAACTCACGCACCAAAACATGATAAGTCAACGCGCTCATCGATATGAAATTAGCTAGACCTCCCTTATCAGGCATCTAAGATACTAGACCATGGAGACCAAGCCTCTGCAATGTATCCATATGAAAGAAGCGCGTCGACTGATAACTCACAACTCTTAGCTGAAAGCACCGCTCCTTCTCAACTGTATACAAACAGTTTGGAGCATCAATCTTAGGAGCACGAGAAATAATTCACAAGATTGAGCAAGAAAACCACGAAAACAACCAAAAGACGAGCTTGTTATAGCGGCAGCGGGCGCCGTGTAAGAGGCGGCGGGCGCCGTGTACGCAGAACCATGAATCCGAGTGAAAACGTTGAAAAACCAACGTTCACTCCTCCAAACTCAAAACTTTCATGAACAACTTGGTTTCAAAGGGTTCTTTGGTGGTAGGTAGAGGAATGGAATGGAAAAGGTTGAATTTTGCGGATATAGGGTAATGGCAGAAAGTGTTTTGGTGGATGGAATCGATTGAAATGCAAGACTTGAGGTAGTTGGAATGGATTCTAGTAGGCTTTTGGGTTTTGTAGATTCCTTGAGCAAGCTTGATTGATTCAAAATAGGGAGTAGCAATATATGGTGAGTTGGAAAGAATATCTATAAAAAAAAAAAAAAAGGGGAAAATATTAGAACTAGATAAAATAGAAATAGAATAGATAAAACCTCTAATCCTAAGAAATAAGGAAACTAATCCTCAAAAGAAAAATCTTATCCTAAGAAAAATAGAAAATAGATAAAAGATAAAATAACTAACCTAAGATAGATAGAAAATAATCTAACCTAAAATAAATAGAAAATAATCTAATCCTAGAAGAAAATAATCTAATCCTAAAAAGATATAAAAATAAACTAATCTAAAACGAGAAATAACCAAAAATAAGAAAGATAGAAACTTCTCTTCAAAGTTTACCAAAATGTGGATTCGTCAGGCAGACAGGGGGCAGCGGGCGCCGTGTCCACATAAAGTGACTCTGTTCTTCCAAATCAATCAAAACTCAATTCTAACATAGGTTTCACTTACCGTAACATCCGCAATCCAGTGACACAATTGATCCTACTTTATTGAACTGAAAACTAATTGCAAAATAGAAATACTACTTAACTACCTTGGGTTGCCTCCCAAGAAGCGCCTTTGTTTCACATCTTTGGCTCGACGTGATGCATTTTTTGATCAAGTCACTCCACCAAGATCCCTTACACTTGCCCTTTTCAAGACAAGAGGTGGAACTTTAGGAAACTGTTCGGCATATCCATCAATTGCATCTATCGATTCCTTCTTGAAATGAGTTACTCCTGGAGGTTGTCCTGCAATTGCAAAAACATCGACATTGTTAGGAACCGATTTCTCATAGGGAATAGCAATAAAATCCTTTGAATGAGACACATTTTCATGCGGCTTAAACAAATTCTCAATTTTCCTCTCAATGTCATCTTTCCCTAATCCAATTTCATCTTTGTTGGAAAACTCAAGATTCATAGATTCAGTTTCAACAGAAGCATCTAACATACCATTTGATTCATTCCTGTGACTACTTTCATTAGAGTCAAGAACATCTACAGAATCATTGGCAGAAAAAACAATAGGCTCAAATGTAGAAAACTCAATCTTTTTACCATCAAACTCCATAGTTAGTGAACCTTCAAAAAAATCAATCTTAGTCTTAGCCGTTCGCAAGAATGGCCTTCCCAAGATAATCGGGGTTTCAGGCGTACCTTGTTCCATGTCTAGAATGAAGAAATCCGCCGAAAATATCAAATCATTCACCTTAACCAAAACATCCTCGACAACTCCTCTAGGCTTAATGCTAGAACAATCAGCGAGTTGTATAGTAACACCAGTTTCAGACAATGAATTGAGACTCAAAAACATGTACAAGTTATAAGACATCACATTGATTGAAGCACCTAGGTCTAACATAGCTTTTGTGAAGCTGGCACTACCTATTGCACATGGGATAGTCAACACACTTGGATCTCCGCCCTTTTCAGGCAATCGTTTCCGAAGTAAAGCATAAACATTTTCACTTAAACTTACCTTTTTTTCCTTTGCATCCTTTGCTTTCGCTTCATCGTGCAGAGTTCTTTCAAGAATTTTGCATAGCGAGGCACAGTTTTAATCAAATTGAAAAGTAGAATATTTACCTTACAATGAGCGAAGGTGTCATAAAGAATTTGTTCATCTTCCCATTTACGATCAGATCTTAAGGCATGAGGAAAGGGTGGTGCAGGTCTTGAAACCTCAGAAGACCACTCTTTATAAGATTCCTTCAGGGATTGAACAACGTCAGAAGTCGGATCCGTCACTGGAGGAGGCGGCGGGTGCCGTGGTGAGGGGCAGTGGACACCGTCTATGCAGTGTGTCTCCAATTCCGTCTCTTCCTCCTTATTTCCCAAATCAACCTATTTCCTAGGCCTCTCTTCAACATTCCTAGTGGGTACATTCACTTGTTTACCTCCTCTAAGGATCATGGCGCTAACATTCTCCTTCAGATTTACTACCACATGCAATATCAACTTTCCCGAATCTTTCGCTTTCAATTCACCAATCTTCTTAGCCATTTGACTCATCAACTTTTCTTGAACACTCATATTGTCCAATAACAACCTCAATTTCTCATCTCTATCTTCATGTTGAGTGTTTCTAGGACGATTCTTCAATTGTCCTCTCTGAAAAGGAACTTGTTGCTACTGGCCTCTTCCGTTAAATCCACTTTGGTAGTTTGAATTGTAGCCTTGATTGTAGTTGTTACCAAAGTTGTGGCGAAGTCCATAATTCACAGCATTCACTTCAGCGGTGCCCTCCTGAATGAAGGGACACTTATCATTCGGATGAGTTGGATCTCTACAAACACCACAAGGTCTAGGCTGATGGGGATCATTCATTTGCATAGACATCTTATTCACTATCTCCATAAGCCTATCGATATCATCCTTGTGTCCATCTATAGAACTATCCAACTTATGGACTCCTCTAACTCCTTGATGTCTCCCATATTGTTGCGATGCGTTAGCCAACCCTTCAAAAATCTGCATTGCTTCATGAGGTGTTTTATCCAAAATATCTGCTCCGCTAGTAGCATTGATGAAACTCCTGCCGGTGTCAAACAAGCCTTCATAAAGTTACAGCACTAGATCATCCTCGAGTATACCATGTTGCGGACAACTACCTTTAAGCTTCTTGAACCGCTCAACATACTCATAAAGACTCTCCGTAGGTGATTGCTCAATATTGGACATCTCCTTCTTAAGTTTGTTGAGTCGAGTCGCAGGAAAGTACTTTTGCAGGAAAGCTTTCTTCAATTGCACCCAAGTAGTAATGCTATATGGGGGTAGGTAATAAAGCCAATCGCTTGCAGAATCTTTCAAGGTAAATGGGAACACTCTCAACATCAATTGGTATTCATTCAGGCCTTGGGGTCTAAGTCTATCACACACGCTCACAAAGGTAGCAAGGTGCTTGTTTGGTTCCTCCCCAGGCAATCAATGAAAGTAAGGCAAAATAGAAGACCAATTCGACTTATACTCAAATCTTGAACCCTCCGGGAGAGCAGGAAGACTAACTTGCATTAAATATTCAGAAGCATTTTGTATGTCCTCCTGTGGCGAATAGTATAATTACGTTTTTCTAGTTTATCTATCTAGCTTAGTCACATATTAAGAGTTGTATAAGATGGTATTTTCATCATGGATTCATGGCTTTTTTTTTCTCAAGGATCATGCATGCTGCTGGAAGCGTTCCAGTTTCTGCTGGAAGCTCTTGAAATGGGATTTCAAGGTCTTGAAATAGTACGTAATTGCTATGTTGTTCTTGAAACCTCACTCTGTTTTGATTAACAATGGGGGTTAGAACTGGACTCTGGAAACGTGTTGGAAGCATATCTCATTTTTCTTTTGATTTGGTCAATTTTTGCAGGTGGACTTAAATCAGTATGGAGCTAAAGTTACAAATGTTTTGAGAAATAACACCCAACTCCAGAAGTTATAATGATCTGCTGCCATTCTCATTAGATCACTAGTACAAAAAACCCATTTTATCACGGTTCATTTGAGGTTTTTATCACGGTTTTGAACTGTGATAAAATGTTTCGCGATAATAGAGTAAGCGGTACAGAACCGTGATAAATAATGCATTTTATCACGGTTGTTAACCGTGATAAAAAAAGACTTGCCAATCCATGATAAAATGAGGTTGAATGCATAACCATAGTTTCACATCACGGTTACAACCGTGATATATACTCCAATAACTGTGATATATACTTCAATTTGGCGTGTATACAATAGAATTATTTATCACGGTTCCACAATATAACCGAGATATAAAGCAAATATTTTTTTTCAAAAAGAATGGGTTCATAAAGAACCGGTTCAGTCATCCGAACCGGTTCTTTATGAACCCATTTTTTATATCCAGTCATTTCAACAAAAATAAATAGAAGTATCAAGAGAGCATTTAGGAGATGAAAAGCAAATGTAAATCAAAATTCATGGATGTACAATAAAATTTACATGACTATATAGAGGTGTATAATGATCAACAAACTATCAGTTCAAATGAATAACTCCATTGAATAGCTAATCAGCACTTCTGCAGATAAGTATAAACAATATTCAGCATTACAACCCACATAACTTTTGGGGCATAGGTTCTTTGTTGGCACATTCCTATCTATCAACTACCATAAACTCTTTCGCAACAACAGACATATCTCCTTCAGCGAATCCAAAATCAGTTGTCAGTGCTTCTTGCTTAAAACCCTTTGATCTTCCTGGTAGCTAGTATTGGTCATATAGATAAAACCCAATTGCACAAGCTTCTGAAGAGATGAGAATAATGCTCAATTGATGGTTAAAATTTCCAAAAGAAAGGAAGAGTATCTAAACTTACTACTCATCCATACTTGTTTAAAGCTTTCAATGTGTTGAAGGTTTCCATGCATTCCTACTATTCTGAACTTGCAACTCATTCCATGCTATCAAATTTTCATCTTTCGAGCCCGTTTCTGCTAGCCAAGTGATGATGGAGGTTCTAATAATCTTCTAGCTAGAGACAAAGGCATGATCCCAAAATTAAACAAATGGTGGTCAAATGACTAAGAAAGTATAAATATCTTTGTATATGAAACATTCCAACTAGAAGAGACATACTTTCATTTCTAGTCCTGTTTACTAACTCTTCCCCATGCTTCAGATTGCAAAGTAAAGAATCATGTTATTAACATATTTTGCAAGATTTCAAAGACTTGCACTAGGAAAAAAATATTAGAAAAATGTCTGAATTATCACCATAAAAATTTATAGACGCTGGAGTGAATGGATGATGTTCTTGGTTTAGTTAAATAGTTTAAAATATGAGTTACAAAAGGGATTATAATTTATACAATTGAGGCACTTTTATCAATGTTTCATTTAATCATTTTAGTGTGATGACAAAGAAATCTAATATGCAAAGGTTATAAAATCAAACACTGAGGCCAAATCCCATACCTTGGGTGTGCCAAGCATCTCACTATATGAGCCTTCATGTTGTGATGAACCCTCAACCTCCTTGTTCTGATAGGGTGGAATGACTTGCATCTGTTGCTTTATGTGCTCACTAGGCATAAAAATAAAGTGGTAACACTAGCATAACCACCTGCGGTGCAATGAGAAAAAGAATGATACTCCTGCACAGGAAAAAGGAAATACACTTAAGAATATTGATGCATCATATTGAAAACTATAATGGACAAAAGAAAATGTTAACAAGCTTCAACAAGAAAATGGCGTATCTAAACAGTCAGAAGGGAATAAGACCCCATTTCAATTCTAGCATATCTCCATGAGATTATGGGGACAGATAGATCAGAAGGGAAAGTTCTCAACTGCCTAAATCATAGGATAAGAATGCCGAGTTAAGAGTTGGGGACGTTCTTCCTGAAAAGGATGAATAAACAGTCAATCAGTAATAAACAGAAGACATACCTTTAGAAGAAAGGGACAAATGCCCCTTTGACTGTTTCATAGAAAGCAAGTAGATTGGTATGTAGATGGAGATCGAAACTTGCCTGCCTGCAGCCACCTAGCTAGCTAAGTAGCTACTATGAATGAATTGAAGAAGTTAAGAATTGATGATATAAATAAGAGTACGTAGCCATATATTCGACTAGTTGATGTATAGTGAGCTTGTTCGAGGAAACTCTGTAATTACATCGCCAGTAGAGCTACGTAATTGCCAGCTGCCATCCCAGTACGTTGTCAACACTAGTATTTATTTGCTTTGGATTTATAGTTAATTAGTTTGAATGATCGACCAATCAGGTTGTAGTATAAGTAGGAATTGAAGAAGATGGAGGTAGAAAACCACCCTATTAATTAATAAATGAAAGTGTAGATAGCAGGGATGAGTACTGATGTAGCAATATTGCTAGCTACTCCCCTATAAAGCCCAGTTAAGCCTAAAAAAGAATCCGATTAAATTAAAAAAAAGGAAAACTCCTCCATAAGAAAGAATGTCTATTATATTTTTTTAGTGGTATTGCAAAGAGCGAGGCCATGAATAATATTAAAGAGGTACCTATTATTTAAACCAACACCACCAAGCATAAGGGAAGGAAATTCAAGTCAAATTGTTCAATAGCGTTTACAATAGAGTGGACGCAACTGAGTGATAAAAAAAACTATTTGCAAATCAATAGGCAGGTGAATTCAGAACTAGAGATGGTCATTGAGTCAACCGTATATGCAAAGCTAGGAGGATATTGTGATTGGTGTATAGCATGCAATTCAGTGACTTATCAAAGCTGATTACTGTTAAGACAAAAAACACAGTCAACTGAAACGAAATTGTAACTATACAGAAGAAACACTAGCATAACCACCCCTATTAGACTTTTAATGTGTTTGCTCAATAGGGTTAAGTATCTACAAGTGTAATATATAAGAATATAAACCATAACTGGAAAAAAAACTACAAGTATTGCAAAGTATAAGAATATAAGCCATAATTCACCAAAAAAAAAACTTAACTCTAGGGTTGTATAGTGCAACACAAGTACGAAATCAGAAGTGTAAGGTTGATAGAGAAAGGTAAACAGGCATGTACTTGACATTTTATTCTTTCTGACCATCAAATTCTGAATAATGGACCACAAGCAAGATCAAGAGTTGCGACAACGACATTAATAATGTTATGGAACAACTATAGAAGAACATGAGAATAGATGAGTAACATTCAGTTATAAACAACGGAGAAGGACACATCGATATTAGAGAAGCGCACAATTGAGATTGGTATCCAGCAGTGAATCATCAGCCTAAGAGACTATGGATTATATTCTATCTTCATATATGCAATAGAAGTTAAGCAAATCACTATCAATTACTTGGAACCCTTAAAGAAAAAATCATCAATATTCAAAGCTTAGACATGTATGAATAGGCTTATATTAGAGGGTAAGGCAAGCAATTGCACAACAACATCTCTAAGGCATTTCATCGAATACTTAGAGGGCATCAACAACTCACATATCTAAATCTAAATTTCAAGAGTTGATAATCCACAGGCAACTAATACAGTCACGTAGTCTGTAAATCTACAACCAGAACCTCAAGGTCTTCACGTTAAGGATGGGAGAGAGGTAGATATGACCCAAGGCAGATGATCGAGAACTTGAAGAAAACAGGATGGAGAAAACATTGTATAACTAAGACATTATCCACTCACAAGGAAATCAAACTAAATGCAACAAGTTGTTGATCCCAAACACTAAAAAATCCAACTAATTGAACAACTAAGGGAGGATCTGATGCAATTACCTTCTTAGGTACACTGATGTTGACCCAGACAAAACAAGCCCTAGGAACATAATGAAGGAGAATGGGCCCCAAATTTCCTAATAGCTGAAGGCCTTCCTAGAATCTTCCCAATGAATTGGAGAAATTGCCGCTTCAAATTGATTATTGTTGTTCTTTGCAGCTTTCGTCTACAAAAAGAGGCGGTTTCTGAGCAACAGATCGAATTACTGGAGTAAGGATTCATAGGAGTGAGGGATAATACCATAGAGAGAGGCGTTGATTCACCAAGAGAGGGGCTAATGAACGATCGATGAAGAGGTTGATGTGCGATGAGAAAGTTGTTAGGGTTTCAGAGATGCGATCAATTAGAAATTGTGAATAGAGATATAGATGGTAGAAAAGAGATAAAAGAATGCAATAAACAGGTTGGAGGAAGATGTTCGGGGACCTGTAGTGGACGGTCGGAGATCGGAGGAGGGTGATCCGGGGAGGGGCGGTCGAACATCTCCGTAAGGACTAAAGGTCGTGACTCGTGAGGCTAGTCTCAAAATTTGATTTGGATGGGTTAGAAAACGAAGCGTAGAATTGGTCTGGTTTTTTAGGATATTCCCTTTTTTTTATCACGGTTAAATTTAAAACTAAGATAAAAAAACCTTAATCTTACCTATTAAGACAGAACAGACAGAACCGTGATATTTGTTGTGTGATAAAATGGTGTTTTTGTTCTAGTGGATACTCCTTCTTTTGATCACCTGCTTCCCTTCTGCTGTGGCCAGACATGATAATTCTTGAGCCACAATCATAATTTAAGCTATAACTCTGTGCACAATTTTATGCTCTATGAATAGTTGGATATTCAAACTTAATTTTAGGAACAGGTACATGAAAATGCAAATGTTTCAAGTTTTTCTATATTTTCTTCAAAGAAAAGGACACCCTAAATAACTTGTCGCATAGAGTTATATGTGTGTCCTAGTTGGAATCCTATTTTTGGGCCTTTGGCAATTCATGTCAGTTCCCAATACCTTTTCTTTGAAATACTGTATTATTTAACGAACCTTTCCTCTCTCCTTATTGCACTCCAGGTGTCTTCTTTAGCTGGCAATAGCCTCTTTAAGGATGTTCCAAGTGGAAGGTATCATCCCAAAGGCAACACATCTGAGATGAATGAACATGGTCTTCAATTTTACTCTAAAGTGTATGCGCTCTCCAGTTATCAATTGACCTCTCCGGTTCCCCCAATTTCACCGATCTGGATCTCGTTTTCGGTTTTCTTGCAATCGAGTTCGACTTCCGGCTAATCGATTAATTTTGGTCGATCTCAGACATTTGCAATCGACGATCTCCGACATTTGCAATCGACGATCTCCGACATTTGCAATCGATTTCGGCTTCCGACAGCACTGCGATCACCGTCGACACCACTCTCTCTCTCTAATGTGGTGCGTGTACCTGTGTTGAGCAATAGTTCCATTCTTGCTAATCCCCTTGGAGCAATGCCCATCCTCAAGGTAAATTTTGATTTAAATTTTGAGGAATGTATTTTGTTTTGCTATAGGTTTGGTCCTTCATGCTGCCAATTTGTGATTGCTGGCCTAGGTGATGGAGACAAGCCATTCATCTGCACTATGGATTCAATTGGTGCCAAGTTTGTACTTATGTTCTTATTGTGTGCATCTAAATTATTTTTCCTTTTGACGTTGTGTGACCAAGATCATAATTAGACCATAAATAATCCTCTTACATATATATGATATTGGCTTTCAAATCTTGCTTTAGTAGTTAAGTTGCTCACATTGGCATCAATTCCAACTTCCAGCTCAGTATCTAGTTTTGTTAGGTCAATTTGATTCTTCATTGAAGGATTATACAAGCTATTATTGGTGCCTTGGAAAGAGATTTGGTTTTCTTAACAGTCTAAATTCAGCTCCCCATTATCTCACCATGTGAATGAACTTATATTTTATGCCTTGTTGATTTGGCCTTGCCCCTCTCTTGGGAACCAAGTATTTGTTATTTTACAGGTATCTCAATATTCTCTGTCTTGGTATATGGTATATGGCATGGCTAAAATTTGTATATATACAAAAAGGTGTTTTTCCCCTAGCTACTAGATCCACTTGGCACTAGATCTGCTCATTGAAGGATAAAGTGCTCTTCCATAGGTTTTAACTGTTCTTAATTTTCAGTAAGCAACAAGCAGCAAGCAGCTATATGACATAAAAGATGGATGAATTGAATTGAAGGGTTTTAAGTTACATTGTTGACTATCTCTTTCTCTCTCTACTTTACCTTGAAATTTTCATATTTTAGCACTTTAAATTGCACATGTTTACTGCGGGTATTTTCCCACAAAATGATTCTCTTGAGTTATGTCACTATGGATTGAAAAATGTAGTTGTCAAATTTTCATATTTTAGCACTTTAAATTGCACATGTAGTTGACAAATTTCAGTAAGATATAGTTGTCAAATCTCAGTAAGATAGCAGCAAAAATCTGACTATTATTTTATTATTTTGTGAAGCCTATTAGCTCAAATCGGTAGAGCGTTGTGTACAAACACAAAGATACGGGTTCAAATCCCGTATAGGCTATCGTGTTGTTGGTTGTGTAAACTTTGGTTGAAGCATTGAGCCACTTGAATTGGAGACAAATAGAATGAAAAGTGTTTCTTGGAGGTGCTGACACAGATAAAATACAGTTGTGCAAATCTAAAATACAGTTGTGCAAATCAGTGTCAACACTAATTGTAACTAATATCAGTGTCAACACTAATTGTAACTAATATCAGTGTCAGCACTAATTGTAACTAATATTAGTGTCAGCACTAATTTTCACCACTAGCTGTGCAAAAATAAAGTATTGATGAGCAAAAATAAGAGCATGTTGTGCAATAATTTATTGAGAAAGTATGAAATTATATTGAGAGAAAATAAGATCATGTTGAGAACAAATTCACGAGTCTCGATTGTTGTGCAAAAATAACCTATAGTTGAGCAAAAATAAGATGGCGTTGAGCAAAATTTCACCAATCCCCCATGTTGTGCAATTATTGTCTATTGATGAACAAAAATAAGATCATGTTGTGCAATAATCTATAAAAAAGTATAAAATTATATTTACAAAAAGTAAGATCATCTTGAGACACAATTTCACAAGTCTCAAATGTTATGCAAAAATATAGTATTGATGAGAAAAAATAAGAACATGTTGTGCAATAATTTATTGAGAAAGTATGAAATTATGGTGAGAGAAAATAAAATCATGTTGAGAACAAATTCACAAGTCTCGATTGTTATGCAAAAATAACCTATAGTTGAGCAAAAATAAGATGATGTTGTGCAATAATTTATTGAGAAAGTATGAAATTATATTGAGAGAAAATAAAATTATGTTGAGCACAATTTCACAAGTCTCGATTGTTGTGCAAAAATAACCTATTGTTGAGCAAAAATAAGATGATGTTGAGCAAAATTTGACCAATCCCTCATGTTGTGCAATTTTACTCTATTGATGAGCAAAAATAAGACCGTGTTGTGCAATAATCTATTATAAAAGTATAAAATTATATTTACAAAAAATAAGATCATGTTGAGACACAATTTCACAAGTCCAGATTGTTGTGCAAAAATAAAGAATTGTTGAGCAAAAATAAGAGCATGTTGTGCAAATATAACCGTAAGTTGTGCAAATATGAATCAAATCTATTTTTTTTTTTTTAACATTTTGTCGTGCAAATATAAGAGTACGATGTGCAAATATAACCGTAAATTGTGCAAATATGATCCAAATCTAGTTTAGAGTTGCACTTTTTTCCGTGTCAGCACTTGTTTTTCCCATGTCAGCACTTTTTTTAGAGTTGCACAAGGATGGATAACAATTTCACAAAAAATCGAAGAAGCACAGGACAAATGAATCATAAGCCGATCAGATGATGTCGAACAATTCCATCAAGCCTGGATAACAATTTCACAAATATGATCCAAATCTATTTTTTTTACATGGATAACAATTTTTTTTACTTTATAATATTATTCTTGTGCTTTTTATTCTAATTTGTGCACTTTTTATTCTATTTGTGTCAGCAGTTTTTTAAAATAATTTTTTTTTCACGTCAGCACTTTTTAAAAGTTTTTTTTCTTTTTTCTATCACATCACAAATTTGAAAATTTGCACAATTTTATTTTACAATTGCACAACTATATTGTATAATTGCATAACTACACTTTAAAGTTGAACAAATGCACTTTATAGTTACAGAGTTACACAACTGCACTTTACAATTTTATTTTTGCACCTTATACTCTTATTCAAAAAGAGAAACATAATAAGAGATACCAAAAATAGCCTATGCGGGATTTGAACCCGCATCATTGTGCGTAGGCACATTGCTCTATGGATTCAATTGGTGCCAAGTTTGTACTTATGTTCTTATTGTGTGCATCTAAATTATTTTTCCTTTTGACGTTGTGTGACCAAGATCATAATTAGACCATAAATAATCCTCTTACATATATATGATATTGGCTTTCAAATCTTGCTTTAGTAGTTAAGTTGCTCACATTGGCATCAATTCCAACTTCCAGCTCAGTATCTAGTTTTGTTAGGTCAATTTGATTCTTCATTGAAGGATTATACAAGCTATTATTGGTGCCTTGGAAAGAGATTTGGTTTTCTTAACAGTCTAAATTCAGCTCCCCATTATCTCACCATGTGAATGAACTTATATTTTATGCCTTGTTGATTTGGCCTTGCCCCTCTCTTGGGAACCAAGTATTTGTTATTTTACAGGTATCTCAATATTCTCTGTCTTGGTATATGGTATATGGCATGGCTAAAATTTGTATATATACAAAAAGGTGTTTTTCCCCTAGCTACTAGATCCACTTGGCACTAGATCTGCTCATTGAAGGATAAAGTGCTCTTCCATAGGTTTTAACTGTTCTTAATTTTCAGTAAGCAACAAGCAGCAAGCAGCTATATGACATAAAAGATGGATGAATTGAATTGAAGGGTTTTAAGTTACATTGTTGACTATCTCTTTCTCTCTCTACTTTACCTTGAAATTTTCATATTTTAGCACTTTAAATTGCACATGTTTACTGCGGGTATTTTCCCACAAAATGATTCTCTTGAGTTATGTCACTATGGATTGAAAAATGTAGTTGTCAAATTTTCATATTTTAGCACTTTAAATTGCACATGTAGTTGACAAATTTCAGTAAGATATAGTTGTCAAATCTCAGTAAGATAGCAGCAAAAATCTGACTATTATTTTATTATTTTGTGAAGCCTATTAGCTCAAATCGGTAGAGCGTTGTGTACAAACACAAAGATACGGGTTCAAATCCCGTATAGGCTATCGTGTTGTTGGTTGTGTAAACTTTGGTTGAAGCATTGAGCCACTTGAATTGGAGACAAATAGAATGAAAAGTGTTTCTTGGAGGTGCTGACACAGATAAAATACAGTTGTGCAAATCTAAAATACAGTTGTGCAAATCAGTGTCAACACTAATTGTAACTAATATCAGTGTCAACACTAATTGTAACTAATATCAGTGTCAGCACTAATTGTAACTAATATTAGTGTCAGCACTAATTTTCACCACTAGCTGTGCAAAAATAAAGTATTGATGAGCAAAAATAAGAGCATGTTGTGCAATAATTTATTGAGAAAGTATGAAATTATATTGAGAGAAAATAAGATCATGTTGAGAACAAATTCACGAGTCTCGATTGTTGTGCAAAAATAACCTATAGTTGAGCAAAAATAAGATGGCGTTGAGCAAAATTTCACCAATCCCCCATGTTGTGCAATTATTGTCTATTGATGAACAAAAATAAGATCATGTTGTGCAATAATCTATAAAAAAGTATAAAATTATATTTACAAAAAGTAAGATCATCTTGAGACACAATTTCACAAGTCTCAAATGTTATGCAAAAATATAGTATTGATGAGAAAAAATAAGAACATGTTGTGCAATAATTTATTGAGAAAGTATGAAATTATGGTGAGAGAAAATAAAATCATGTTGAGAACAAATTCACAAGTCTCGATTGTTATGCAAAAATAACCTATAGTTGAGCAAAAATAAGATGATGTTGTGCAATAATTTATTGAGAAAGTATGAAATTATATTGAGAGAAAATAAAATTATGTTGAGCACAATTTCACAAGTCTCGATTGTTGTGCAAAAATAACCTATTGTTGAGCAAAAATAAGATGATGTTGAGCAAAATTTGACCAATCCCTCATGTTGTGCAATTTTACTCTATTGATGAGCAAAAATAAGACCGTGTTGTGCAATAATCTATTATAAAAGTATAAAATTATATTTACAAAAAATAAGATCATGTTGAGACACAATTTCACAAGTCTAGATTGTTGTGCAAAAATAAAGAATTGTTGAGCAAAAATAAGAGCATGTTGTCCAAATATAACCGTAAGTTGTGCAAATATGAATCAAATCTATTTTATTTTTTTTAACATTTTGTCGTGCAAATATAAGAGTACGATGTGCAAATATAACCGTAAATTGTGCAAATATGATCCAAATCTAGTTTAGAGTTGCACTTTTTTCCGTGTCAGCACTTTTTTTTCCCATGTCCGCACTTTTTTTAGAGTTGCACAAGGATGGATAACAATTTCACAAAAAATCGAAGAAGCTCAGGACAAATGAATCATAAGCCGATCAGATGATGTCGAACAATTCCATCAAGCCTGGATAACAATTTCACAAATATGATCCAAATCTATTTTTTTTACATGGATAACAATTTTTTTTACTTTATAATATTATTCTTGTGCTTTTTATTCTAATTTGTGAACTTTTTATTCTATTTGTGTCAGCAGTTTTTTAAAATAATTTTTTTTTCACGTCAGCACTTTTTAAAAGTTTTTTTTCTTTTTTCTATCACATCACAAATTTGAAAATTTGCACAATTTTATTTTACCATTGCACAACTGTATTGTATAATTGCATAACTACACTTTAAAGTTGAACAAATGCACTTTATAGTTACACAGTTACACAATTGCACTTTACAATTTTATTTTTGCACCTTATACTCTTATTCAAAAAGAGAAACATAATAAGAGATACCAAAAATAGCCTATGCGGGATTTGAACCCGCATCATTGTGGGTAGGCACATTGCTCTACCATTTTGAGCTAATAGGCTTTATATGAACCCTTGTTTACAAAAATGCAGAATGCATCTAAATTCGGAATTACTGTCTTAGAGTTGCACAACCCTGTCTTAGAGTTGCACAACTCAGTCTTAGTGTTGCACAACTCAGTCTTAGAGTTGCACAACTCAGTCTAGAGTTGCTCACTAAATGGAAAGTTTTCATATTACCATTGATTCCGTTAGAGGCTAATATCAGCCCATGGTGTAAGTTGGTCCTGGCAAGTATGAACAACTGCTTGCTAGAGTTTTTAAACTCCATGAATTTTTTTTAAATTACTAAATTAATTAACATGTGTGCAATTGTAAGATATGGTTGTGCAATTGTAAAATAGAGTTGTGCAATTTTAATTGTTGACATTGTTTTTTGTTTAGGGAGAACCAAATTATAAAGTGTAAATATAAAACTGAAAAGTGCAAATATAAGTACTAACAACAATATTCAACATAACAAATGAAAATCAGAGATACAAATCATTGTCTTCGACACTGAATTTTGGTAATATGATCCTCACTCGTAAGAGAAACTATGCTTATTGCCAAATGAATGTAAGTAAAAAGAATAATACTAATGTTTATAACTCAAGTCACTCCCAATTGGATGTGGCAGCGGACCAAAGGCAGACCGCGATACGATTTCAAGAAAGAAAACTTCGCCAATGTATAAGTGTCCTCAATGATTGATATATATATATATATATATATATATATATATATATATATATATATATCATTCCCTCGTTGTCAAACACGCTTCAAAAGCCGATGATCCTATCTACAAACAAATTCAAGTATCACAAAAACCTATATGATCTAGAAACCAGTATTTATATGTGAAGAGATCGAGCAAGCACCTTCAACTGTTAAAGCTGAAGTTCTTTCTTCCTGTGTAAATCCATTTACACATTAAAGGTCAACAATTTTCCTTCAGAATTTAGAGACCAAAATATAATCCTTGATCACATATAATGACCTTTAAAGATGACCACACGGTAAGCAACTAAGCATTCATCAAATCTGTGCACAATAAATTACAGATTACAAGGAGTTATTACTTAAATTTTCAAAATTATATACCTTAACACTTTGCTTTCCAAACCACGTTCCTACAAGGTACTCCTCCTTATCTTCACCAGAGTAAGTGTACAGGAAGATATAGCAATCACCACTGTAGAACGTTGACTGATCGGAAACTGAAAGAAGAGTCTTCTCATCGCCATTTATGCGCCAAACCTGCATTCCAATGTGGACAAAGAAAACTTGTCACAATGTCACTAGATCAAAGAAAAAATTGCTTCATTATAGCTCATAATGGCACCGCAAACAAAGCCAAAGAATGTTCTACTTAATACGTAGTATTTTTTAACCCATTCCTTCTCCTCTCACCCAGCCCATCGCTGCCTTTTCCAGGAGTTCCAATATTTTTTCCATATCAAAGTTTTTTTTAAAGAACAATGTAAGCACATCAACACCTCTTTCCTTTTAATGTGCAGTTACCAATGTTGTATACATCATAGTGTTTACAGAAATCACTAAAACATACATTGAAACTTTTATTTTACATAGGCTGCATAAAACTTGAATTTATAAAAAAGGCACCACTTCAATGAAATTTCTGGCCAACTTCTTTTCCTTTTTATTTGCCATGTTTGTGGGGAAATAGCTTGAGAGAATAAGAGAAATAATAGGATAATAGCAAGGTAGATGAAAAGTAATCCCAATGGATACTTGTTGAAATTCATCACTAAGAACCAGTGAATTTGCCCTACTTATCTCAAGTGGTTGAGGAGCGAGCACAAGTTCCTTTTCCATAAATGTAGTACTCATTAGTCATCACTTATGAGAAAAACTTGCTTTTTCATAAAAGCCTAGGTGATAGATGACCTTAAACTGGAAATGTATCCTTGCAAGGAATCATTTTACTTAAAATGCCATTGAAGGTAATGTCGGCACATTGCTACCAAAATATTAGCAGATTTTCAAATTTAAGGTCACTAAAGGTTGTCGAAGTGCGAAAATTGTAGTGTTAGTACCCAATTACTACCAATAAATGTTGTGCAAGTGTGCAAGGCCCTTCCTAGTAAAGCTACTTCTATGAGGAAGCTGCAAAGTATCCCAACATGTTTTCTACTTAAACAGATTTTCCTCACTGCAATGAGCAATGGAACCTTTGCATTTGAGCTCCCAGATAGTGGAATTTCAATGACGATTAATGGACCCCCTCTAACCTTGACAGAGAAAAGGAAGTGATACAGTGTACCAACTTCAACATTTTGGATAATTATGTTTATAAATAGACAACAAAGAAGATTGGATGGTTAACTCTTAGAAAGACCTGAGGACGGTTCCATCTATAGATACTCTTCACACTCACAGCGACCTCTGAGTGTATCAATGTTTAGTTTCTGTATGTTAGTATTTTAACGTGCATCTAATAGTTCAATGTATTAGTCTTTCTCTAGTCTTGTTTTCTCAACACAACGATCACATAGTGCCAACTGATTAAAAAGAATGAAAAAAAATCAATTGTCTACTATAACTAGCTGCATTTAGAGTAGAAACACAACACTAACACCATGACTAGCATTAGTCTATTTCAGGATAATTTTCTTTTGCAAATAAATAATGAATTCATCAAAGTGTCAATGTGTTATTACCTGCGAATTCCCAGTACAATCAATATGCGGTTCTGGCTCTTCTTCTTTTTCATGAGCAGACTTCACGAGAACCTTAACATCGACTCCCTGTCTTTTAAGGAGAGCTACAAAACAAAAAGTAGGTTCACAGTAAGATAGTAATGATGCTTCAGCTAATAATACATTGATCTTTGACTAGCATATACTAACCAGCAACCCTTCCCCTACCCTCCTCGGGTTCTGCATCTGGAGCAGCTTGTGGCCATGAATCAAACTTTGACCGGAAATTCGCTGGCTCAAATCCTTCAATAACACGGATAATATGGGACATTGGATGATCAAGACTACGGAGAAATTCCTGTATGGCAATGAAGTTGGTTATACTAAATGCTTGCCATGAAGCAAACTTTCCCGAATACGACAGATGCGGAAGTGGGGAAGCCGAAAGTAGCTAAAGAAGTCGGAGGAAGAAAGCAGTTAGGCAACTGTATGCACAAGAAGGGTACATTAGTCTCCTGGGAATTTACAACATTGACAGAAAGGGTAAGAATATTTGCAGTCTAGCTCTACTAAAGTAGTCGGCCTAACCTTCGGTTCCCGTAATCAAGTTTTTCTTTCTTACTCCTTATGTACTTTTTCTTACTTCATCCATACTTTTTTCTTTTTTAAGTGTAGGGCAAACGGCGCTCTCTACTTTGACTTCTAACTAAAGGCGAACAGCCGGCATTGCAAGCAAATAGAGAGCCCCCGCCCGTTTGAGTCGTTGCAAGCCGAAAAGCGTACCGGCGGTTTGAGTCGCGAAAGGGCCGCTTACTTCATTAGATAATATATATTCTATTTTATAGATTATTATATATCTATAAACAATAGGAAAATGAAAAAAAAATGTTCTCTTTTTTTTCCTATTGTTCATTCCTGGGAAGAGGAAGAAGCAGATAGAGCAAAGGCCTTCTCTTTCCGTCCGCTCTTCCCGAAGTGAGAGAATTGCATGTAAAGATCCGTAAGGGCTTATAGTTTAATTGGTTGAAACGTACCGCTCATAACGGTTATATTGTAGGTTCGAGCCCTACTAAGCCTACCGCTCTCTTTTCTTCACCCGATACAAGGCAGTCGAAGTCCCCGCCACCCTGCCTCAATCTAACGGCAGCACCTGGAACTACACTGCAGCCGCTGCCCTTCGGGCAATAGGCTTTCGTAATACGCGAAGCAGCTGAGCGATAGCTCTTCGATCGCTATATTCTTGCGATAGCGAAGGCATGGTTCATCCTCTAATCTAAGAGAGAGAGTAGATGCGAAGGTTCGGCCCCCGCAGCGGAGTGACTGCAGGGCAAGGCAAGGCTAGCGCTCAGCAGCCAGTTAGTTGAACCAATGCCAGTTGACCGTGTCAAAGAAATAGATCCAATTTTGAGCATTTTCCTTGCACATTTTAAAATCTTAAGAAAAAAATAAGTGATATAGGATCAGGAAGTTACTTCTGCACCTCCACTTGTACTTTTCCTTGCATCAAGGGAGGTATTCTTCCCTATCCAAATGAAAACTTGAGGCCCACAGTCTAAAATATAGCAAGTATCTGTCCCTAATAACTCCTTTGCTAAAGATTCAGTGGAAACTGGCTCAGCTTGACCCTTCTCAACCCTTCACACAAACAATCTTTTATGAATAAATATAGTTGATCGCCAGCTGAGTGAATCATACATGTGAAAAAGAAATGCATGGGACCAATATAGAGACTTACATCCTTCTATCAATCTATAATCCATCTAAATCCAAGCTCCAGAATTAAAAAGAACAAAACTGATATCAAATTGTTTGATTCTCCACTAAGTATTACAGATACATGAAAAGAAGACAAGCAACATATATGACCTCAATCTACATAGAAAAAAATACCTATAGAGTTTAGTCTCATAACCATCATAATCAGGAGCCTTATTTTCTTCGTTAGCTGTTTTCCTCGGTAAAGGAGAAAAGCCACCAAAAAATCACCAAAACTCACCAGATTCCGCATCAGCCATCAACTTTCCATCCTCTATATTGGATCAAGATGTAACATTAAAAATCAGCCAGCAAAAATGTTTGTCTCTTGTTAGCTTACTATGGTCAAAACACTTACCAATGAGGCCACATCACCTGGTTAAGATTTAATATTACTGCTACATTCATATATAACCTGCACTAGATGATCAATTACAACTATGAATAAGAATGGCTGAGATTCCAAAATTGAAATTATAATTGACCAACTTAGATCTACAATTCATCTTATAGATAAAGGGCCACATAAATGGTGAAAATTCATGAAAGCTACTAGATTCAACTGTGAAACCCTAGAAGCAGCTGAGATTCCGAAAACCTCATCTCAATCCATACAAATGAACAAAAAAAAATCAACAAATTTGCTCAAATTCAGAAGCAAGGCGACCAAAATCCAACAAAATCATCAACTCACAAAAACACCATACCTTAGCTTATGCTCGATCGCCGGAGACGGAGACGAGGCGAGGAGGAGCGATGCAGTGACGGAGACAAGGCGAGGGGGAGGTGCGAGTCGCCGGAGAACAGGAATCTCGATTAAAACAGCGCGCACAAAACAATAGGATGAAAGGCTGGCCGATGCAGTGACGGAGACGAGGTGAGGAGGTGGAGAGGTGGAGCGAGTCGCCGGCGAGGAGGAAGGGGAGAGGCGGAGCGAATCGCCAGCGGCTTCGAGGGTTCGAGCGGCTAGGGTTCGAGCGAGGGCAAGGGGGAAAGTGGCAACGAGCAAGGGCGATGAGGACTAGAGACCGGCAGCGAGCGAGTGAGGGCGGATGGGAGCGAGTGGAGGTCCGACGAACAGGAGGAAGATGGAGGTCCAGCGACTCGCCACCATCGGAGCCGGATCCGGTGGAGAGAGAGAGGAAACAGATCGAGAGAGGCATAGGAGAAAGGTCGGAGAGGAGAGAGATTCCAATTTGAGAATAAGTATATATATGGGGCATTTTGCTAAATCGTCCAAAAACGTAACCATTTTGCAAATTCGTCCAAAAAAAAGTGTCTATTTTGCAAATTTTTTCTTTAAAAATTGTCCTAGGGGTTTCGCTTTGCTAGCATAGCAAATGTCCAAAAAATTTTCATAATACCAACTTTACCCTTCTTTTAATTTAATCCCCAATTTTCTTACCCTTCATTCCTCCTCCCGTTCCCTGTGCGTTCTTCTTCCAGCCGCATCTTAACGGAGAAGCAATTTGAGAGAGAAAATCGATGAAGATACCAAGATCTCCCTGGCTCAAAGCGACGACCTCAGATCTTCTCCTCCCTCTCCTGTTGCTAGTGGCAACCGCAAGCGAAATTCACCCTTCTCAATCTCATCGTCCTCCGAGAAAGACGGCAGCGACAGGGCCCGACCCGAAATCCACCCTTCTCACACCATCCTCCTCCTCCTCCTCTCTCTCGAATGCCACTAGGAGCCTCGCTGCAAGCCTGAGCTCGTCGGAGCGCCCTCGATAGCAACCTTCACAACCGAAGACGAAGTGCTTGGTGGCGGTGGCTCCTTCTGTGTCCAAATTGATGCCTCGCCTCCAAGCGCTCCCTCCTCCTCGATCTCTCCATCTCCACCGAGAGCCTAATTAAGGAGATAAAGTCCTCTTTGTTGTTCGATTTAGTTGCAATTTGCAAGTCGATGTTGTCAACAAGAAACACAACGATTTTTGTTCATTCACTCTCATGTGGTTGTTTATTGAATTTGATTGGTTGATAGATATGAAATTTTGAGAATTTAGGACTGACATTGTGCATAGAATCAGAATTTTATTTTGTTGTTGGCTTCAAATTTAATCCAAGATTCTTCAAAACATTTTATTCTTGAGTTGATCACAATCTTTTCCAAATTCTCATTCATATATGTTACTGGGAAAGGCTAATTGTATTGCTCTTTAACAACTGCTTTGATGTCTGCAATCTACGGGGAGTACAAGGACGATGACGACGACTTTCTATACATGACCTACAGTGGAGAAAACATGTTTGGTTCGACTTTAACAATCCGTGGGTTTGTGTTTGCTTTGTTAATACTTTTACAATCAAGGTGGATGATCAAATTCTAAACAAAGAGAGTGGGATTTGATACAACTGGAGCATGTAATTTTCTTGTCAATACATGCATATCCATACGATAAAAATTTCACTTTTACAAAATATATGCTGATGATGACAAAGCTGAGCATTAATATTGATAGGATGGAATCAATAATCGAGAAGAGATTAAAGATACGATTTTATCCAAAATCATAACTATTAGATTATTAACCATAATTAGAAATTAGAGGCATGTCCACAATGAAAAAGTTAATTATTTACATTGACAAAATTGATGTCCATGGTGACAAAGGCTACACATTTACATTGATAGGATTGAAGCAATGATCGGGGAGAGATTGACTAAAGATACGGTTTTATCCTAAATCATATCTACTTGATTATTAACTATAATTAGAAAAGGAATGTTGTTAATGCATATTTCATATAGCCATTATAGGTATTTCTTATTGGTATTAGGTAGTTGTTTTTCTATGTTTTGAGTCTAGTTCCGTATATCGCTTGTGAAGTATTCGAGTTCGGAATCTATGCGTTTTTAATGTTTATTCTGCAGAATTACATTCCGACCTTGGATGGACTTTCAGAAGAGCTTAAGAAGCATGTTTGGGAGCATATGGAGGCTAAGGAGGAGCCACTAGTACAAAAAAGGGATTTTAGCCCGGGCGTTTTTGGTCATATACCCTGGATCTGAGAGCATATAGCTCCGGGCTTTAGGTTGGTTGGGGTAAAAGTGGCTCGGACTTTATAGCCCGGATATTTGAAGAAAAAATCCGGGGTATATAACCAAGCATATTCCTACAAGAAATGAGCTGAAAAACACGCTCGGGCTATATTCTTGTAATATCCGGGCTATATTCCACCAATATCCGGGCTATATACTACATTTAATCTGGGTTATAATAACCTTTATCCGGGCTATAAAATTCCATTGCTTCGGGGTATATGATACTCTCCTTTGATCATAAATTCATGTTATAAATACCATATAAATAAGATTCGGGCTATATAATTTTTTTTTTGGGTTTTATAATACCCATTTATATATTACATTATAAACCTGTAATTTAATATACAATTCTCATTCAAGTCAATAATCACCCACAAATCCACAACTGAACAATATGTCACATGCTTGAAACAATCTTGTAATTGAATATCTTAAAAGTGTCAAGTTCGTACAAGATTTCAAGACAAAATATATATATATGTTCAACAACAACACTTGAAATAATGTCTTGCTTCATCAAAAAGAAAAAAAAAAGTGTCTTGCAAGGTTTCGAGTTATGTGTACATGACTCATACCCTTATAATACGTTGGAAAAAGACGAGTCTATCGATCATGCAATGTTGCTTCAGAATCTAGGTGAACGGTTAGAAACTTCCTCCAAACTGGAGAGACCTTGATTAGCCTTGCCTAAAAATAATTCCAAAACAAATCGAAACATGATGAGAAAATAAAAATGAAGAAATATCAACATATTATAGCATGGAAACCTTGGAACAATGAAGCAACTTAGCTAATATGTACATTACAAACTTCTACACAATTTCCTTTGGATTGGGTGACTTATCATTTCCTTCAAATTAAAAAGAAGCAAGTCAATGTCATTATTCCATTTGATTTATAGCTACTACCTATAACCAATAGAACTTGATGAGCCAAATTCAGTGAGGAAATAGATCCATGCACGATTACAAGTTTTTTGAAAGTGAAATGTTTTCCTTTATCCAAAATGCATGCTCAAAAGACATCAATCCTAATTACTCAATCTACATAGTGACATAACAAGATACTTTAAGACAAAACAATATTTCGACAGGTCAATTGACTCAATTCTAGTGTACATGCCACAAGTTAATTGACTCAATATTTTATGGCGTTAAGACATAAAAATACTTTAAGACATAAAAATCTCTTGTCCATATTTTCTGGCGTATAGGCCACAGGTCAATTGACTCAATTCTGATTTTCAAATAGTGAAAGAGAAGCAAAGGAATGAAAATAGATGGCTAAAATAAGAATTCAATTAGTTTCTCTGTAGAATTTTTAATGTTTTTTCAGGTTGACAGAAAAAGAAAATCCCTACAACTCTCATTTGCAAACTAATAAGAATTTAACTAGTTTATCCGCAAATGTCTTTCTCTTTAAACTTCCTTCTAATCCATCAAAACATACACTTTCTTTGATCCTAAGAAATTGCAACGTAAGGAAAAAAAAGTGCTAATCAACTTGAGATAAAAGTTAACTGCAACTATATAAAATAAAGGCAAACACGTATTAGATATAAAGAACGTTATCTGAATTATCTAACTAGGAATTTTGATATCTTTCTAGACATAAAGATGATTTATGGCTGTTGTAATTTGGGCTACAAATGACATTTTCTTTGTTATACGAAAGTAATCAGAAAACCTATTTTCCTTCAAATGAGAAGTCAAAGAGAGTTTACTTCGATTGAGTCATGCACGTCTCCTTTAGACAATTGTCGCTACCGTAAGAGAGCCTTGTACCTTGTAGTACGAGTATCTGTTGTAGAAGAAATGAGATACAAGTGCTTAAATTAACATCTTCATTCTACTAATTCCATACATAAGAAATGACTAAGCTGCTATTAACCGACATAAGAAATGACTAAGCTGCTAGTAAATGCCATTCTACTCAATTGAAAGACGAGTTTCTCCTCTCCGAAGCTTAGGTTCCCAACAACTCGTTTCAAGCAATTATCAGTTGAACTGATAATAAGCACAAGCTAGCTAGTAAGATAAGGTTTTCAAGTAAGCTACAACGAGGTGATAATCTAGAAGAAATTCAGCCAGTGGAAGTCATTTAAAATAGAATTAGCAACAACACAACACCTCAAAAATGATTTTCAGAATTACAACAGCAAAAGAATGCAAAAAATGTGTCAACCAGAAAGAATTCAGTGTATATTGGGATTAAAAAAAAGGGTTTACCTCTCTTCTCTGTCCCTCCCACGGTCCCATGATCCTCCACCTCAGTTGTTCCATCCACTTCCCCCACCTCTACCTACAACTCTGCCTCCACCTCTGGTCCTCTACCACCACCTCCATCATACCCAGGATGCCCAGAATCTGCTCTAGGAGCACCCTATCTGGAACCACTACTTGGTCCAGGGTAAGAAGGCATGTCATTGAAGGAGGGCGGGGGTGCTATGTTAGATGGTGCTTGGGGCTCAGATGGTTGTTGTCGGTTACGCAAGTGCGGTGTAACATAAGCGAGTTTGATGGGTTGTGCAGCACCACATGCAGAACCTAACACTGCATTCTCAGCTTCAGAAGTAGAAACAGAATCTACCCAAGTGCGGTGGAATTAGTATGCTCATATTTCCAATCAATCACGAACATTCACCAACATCAGCAAGAAGCATAATCAGCCTAATCGAATCAAAATACTGGCTAATAATCAATTAAAAAACCAATATTCACTAAAAAAAGCACCAAAATCAACAACATCATGAAATCCAAAATCGAATTAATCCAAGAGTAAGGTTAAACAAAACACCAAAACCCAAAATTGTTCCTTAGTAGCATACACCGAAACACCAAGAGTAAGAGTGAGCAGCAGCAACCACGAACATACCTTGGAAAACAGACAAACAGACCTTGGAGAACAGACGAATGTCGTCTGGGAGGAGATTCGAGAGTAGCAGTAGCAACGACCGTCGTTTGGGATGAGATTCGAGAGCAGAGCAGCAACAACCACCAACCTTTGCCAAAGCTTCAGAGTCGTCCTTCGATTCCTCTTCAATTTGTCTTTTCCATAGCGTCGGAGTCGACCTTCGATTTAGGGTTTCACAGATCTACAATTTAGGGGTTTTGTTTAGGAAAAGGATGGCGGAGGAGAGGATGGCGGAGAAGGAGTGGACGGCGGAGGAGTGGACGGAGGCGAAGATGGCGGTGAAAAGGACGGAACCGAAGAGAGGAGAATGCGAGGACGACGAGTTGCGAAGGGGATGACGACGAAGAGAGGAGATGGAAGAGGAGTCAGGGAAGGATGAGTGTTCGGTGATGGAGGCGGCAGGGTAAGGCCGGAGAATTGCAGGTCGGACGAAGTTGGAGCTACAAGAGGGAGCATCTTCGGAGTTCAGAGCTACAGAAGGGTGAGGAGAGTTCGTCGATCTCTCTCCTCCTAATTAATTTCATTTCAAAATTAAAAAAAAAACTATTTTTTTAAACCGGATATTTAAATCATATATACCCCGAATATATTTATGGGGTAAAATAGTTAGATGCACCATTTCTTTCCGGGGTAAAAAATTATAGAGGAAATTGCACTAAATAGACCAAAAATTGGGCCTATTTGCAAAATTAGCCAAGAGGGTGAAAAATGGGCCAAAATGGCCGGGCTATTTCCTGCAAATAAAACAGCCGGTTATTTGTTACTGTTTGTAATCAGTTGTAGGGGGTTATCAAATTAAAACAAGGGAGGGAGAGAGACGGTTTCATTTCATTTCAAAGCGATACACAGCGAGAGACGGAAGGCCATCAGAGAAAGGAGAAGCGATACACAGAGAGAGACGGAGGACGAACTCGTCGAAGAAGAAGGCCATCAGTCACTGCCTGGGAGGAAGGAGAAGGTTGAAGACGAAGAGAAAGGTAAGCAACTATTGAGATTTTGTTTGAGTTGCGAAATTGGTGTCATGGGTATGCGGTTACATGCGGTTATTGTGAAGGATTTGAGACGATTTTGGGGGAGATGCCTAGCAGTAGAGGAGGAATGAAGTAGGAGGGGGTTAGGGGTGACATTGTGAGTCGATTTTGTGGAGGTGGGTGCGATTAGGGTTTGTGGGTGTCGGGAAAAGGATGGGTAAGGGTTAGGTGATGTTGGGTAAGACATTGGGGACAAAAGAGCAAGGAGGGGGTCGGATGGGTAGGGAATCCACATGATTGGGGGTAATCGGTAGGGTTTATGTGCACATGTGGTAGGACAGATTATCGAAGGTTGTGTTTGAATTTGTGGTAGCAGATTTCGTAGGACCGGGTAACGAAATTGGGAGGTTAAAATTGAACATCTGGTATGCCGAGTGGGGTGAAGGAATTTTTGGTTGATTGGTTTTTTAGTGTTTGTTGATTGGTTTTTTAGTGTTGAAACCGTAAGTGCCCACCAAGTGTTTGATGAAATGCCTAAAAATATGATAAATAAATGGTGATTTTGTTTTGGTTAATCTCCTTGCCTATATGATGTGTTGTGAAAGAGGTAAAATGAACCAAACGTGTGTAATGTGAAATTGGTAGGACAGAAGAGGATATCAGCAATGGTAGGACAAAATATGTGACCTGAATTTCTGATTTGATGTTTGGTGATTGTGTAGCAGGTACCCCCGCTTTAAACATCATATAAAATGCAGAAGTCAGGGAACAAGAAAGGCCGTGCAGGACCAAGCAACCAGGGGGTAAGGAAACTGAGAAAGTTTTTTTTTTTTGGATGTAAAGGTTGGGAAAAAATGTCAAAACCTAAGAGTCTTACATGTGTGTGCAGGCTGTCCTTGCTGTTCCAGAGAAACACCACTTCTCAGGGAGGGTGCTTTCCCATGCAAATTTCGAGTTGTTGGAAGGAATCGACCTCACCATTGACCGGGAGGATTACAAAGCCCTGAGCAAGAGCCAGTTTGGTGGCGTTGTGAAGATGGGGTCGAGAAACAAATTCTCTGCGTCGTTGATGCACTACTGCCTTCTCCACCAACTGAAGACTCGGAAGACACATGAGACGTGGTACTCCCTCCAGGGGCATCACGTTCGATTCTCTCTTCATGAGTTCGCAATCATCACGGGCCTTAACTGCTCACCACCCCCCCAGTGATGTCATGGAGGGGGACCACAAGGAGTGCATTAAACAGTTATTTAAGAAGGAGAGGGTGACGTTGAAGGATGTGGAAAGTGCTTGGGCCCACGAAAAAGAGTCGGACACCGGGTCCCTCATGACAAAGTACAAGCTTGCCCTCCTTGTCATAGTGGAAGGCGTTCTGTTTGGGTTGGAGAAGAAGAAACAAATAAGGGGGTGGGTTGTGAAGCTGCTGCTTGAGGACACAAACCGTTTTCTGGAGTTCCCTTGGGGAAGGCTCGTGTACGATAGGCTACATGAAAGCCTCGACGGCACGTTGAAGGCCATGGTGGCTGCAAAGAGTCACCTTAAAGACAGGCCGACCTACGCGTTGTACGGGTTCCCCATGGCCTTCCAGGTTAGTGAAGTTTTACAAAATGTTATAATCCTTTGCCAATTGTGAAAATTTGTATCCTACCAATGGGGTATAAATATCCTACCAAATGGATATTTATATCTTACCAATGGAGAATGAATATCCTACCAAAGGGAAAATTGATCTTACCAAATAGCTTAATTTGTCATGCAAACTGCGTTCTAATATATTACCATATTGTATTTGTAGTTGTGGGTGTACGAGACCTTCCCTGAGATTGGGAATCATTTTGGGCGCAACATCGACGACACCATCATCCCGAGGTGTCTGAGATGGGAAACGCCAAACTCGCACATCCGATACGAGAATGTTAAGTCCTTCCTCAGCCTGGACGCCCCCGCCAACGACCCAATTGATGAACACGTTCTGCTGGCGAAGCCAGAGCCGATCTTGCACCCCACCCATAAGGAAAAAGATGCGTACCCCCACTCATCGTACAAGAAAGACGCTCCAGACGTCTTCTTTGATCAGATTGTGGGCGACCACATGAGGGCCCGTAGAGAGAAGCTGCGACATGAGGATTCCACTGCTGAACCCAGTCAGGGAACCAGCCAGTCCGGGTCAGACGCGTCGTCTGCCGGTTTGGAGGCCCGGATTGTGGCTAAGGTTGAGGCTCTCTTCAAGGGCATGATGGTGGAGATGGGGTCCAGGTTCAGGGAGCTCGACGAGAAGGTGACTAAAGTTTCTAGACAATGCAAGAAGGCGTTATCAGAGAGGACCGGCAAGGGAAAGGTATGTGCTCCATTGTCCATCATAAGTGCAATTGGTAAGATAATGTTTGTGTGTTGGTAAACCAATTTAAGCCATATGGTATGACATACATGTGCAATTGGTAGGATCCTGTTGATGTATTGGATGACGATGTCATTGAGAAGGTTGTTGAGAAAGATTTGGACAAGATTGTGGCCGACGTGGTTGAGAAGGCTGAGAAAGATTTGGACAAGGACGGTGACAAGGTTGAGGAAAAGGCGGAAGACAAGGAAGAGATGAATGCTGATGACAAGGGGTCGGGAAAGCAGGGACAGAGCGTTGAGGATAACACGGCGGAGAAAGAAGAGCTGAACTCTGATCCGAAGGGGCAGGGCATGTGCACTGGTGAGGACGTTAAGGACAAGGTTGAGGAGGAGGCAAAGGAGGGTGACGAGGGCAAGGACGATGGAGAGAAGGTGGTGCAGGCTGAGGAACAGATTAAGAAGGGAGACATGGGTGGGGACGTGAAGGGAAAGGAGCATGTAAAAGAAGCTGCAAGGGAGGGTTCCAAGGGTGAGTCTGATGCAGACGATGCGGAGGAAAAAGTAAACCTTACTTGTTGGTAGGATAGTATGACCCTGTTGGTAAGATAAAAGATGTGTTTTGGTATGATATAAAAGGCAGTTGATTTTGGTCGGATATAATAACCCAGTTAGTAGGATATATTTACCCTTTTGGTACAATATTGAATCTATTTTGGTAGGATATTGACAGCTGTTTGAAAATAACTCGGGTGTGTTTGATTGTTAGGAGACGAAGCTGGAGCCGAGGAGAGGCAAGCATGATAGGAAGATCACAGCGAAGCTAGGGGACTGCGTGGTGACTCAACCCGCTAAGCGGGCCAACCACCGACGCAGCTGCGGAGGGGATGGTAACTGATAAACAGAGAGACGACTTCTTGGCTTGGCTCCTGAAGTTCCCCGCGCAAGTGAAGGGCCCAGACGGGACCCAATTGAACAAGGAGTTCTTCAACAACCTCATCTCACCCGGCGTCTGGCTTTCCACCAAGGTACGCAAACTTTAGTCCTGTACCTCATGTTTCCTTATTCACTTCCGTCATGGGACAAGCCCTCACAGGAATTTGGAACGTACCTCTTAACGCAGCACATCCAGCAGTCCCTGGTCCTGATCCGGAAGGCATTGGACGCCCGGGAGGGTGACAAGAAGTCGGGTGTCGTCGTGGTCGACCCATACTGGCAGGAAGCCGTGGTGAAGCAGTTGGATGCTGTTTCGGGCAATGTGAACCGCATTAACCAGCGCAATGTGTCCAAGGTGCTGCTGAGGTACTTCTCGGGGACACTGCCGGATCACCACGGGAGGACACGGTCGGTGGCGAACGCGAAGATATTAGCTCCTTAGTTGTACAAGGCGAAGCACTGGATTGGGCTCGTCATCGACCTCGTGAAGTGGAACATAGAAGTCCTCGACTGTGACTGGTACCAGATAAAGGAGAAGGATCTTCAAGCCCACCTCGAGCCTGTTGCGAAGCTGATACCGGTGGTGATGCAATTTTCTGTCGAGCTCCAGGCCAGGCACAAAGTCGATGTCCCCAACCCATTCACCATAACCCGAACCACCAAGATCCCTAGGAACGAAACCTCGTAAGTTTCTCTTAACTATTGGGTTATGTACGTCTACTAATATTAGTAGGATATAATAGGACTATTGGTAGGATATATTACATCCATTGGTATGATCAAATGACGGAAGTGGTAAGACGTAAATAACTTATGCTGGTTGTTAATTCCTTCACGTGCAGCGGTGACTGTAGGGCATACGTTATCAGGACTATCCAGCTGGTGGCAGAGGGTGTAGAGACATTCGAGAGCGTCAACGGCAATTATATTGCCCCCTACCGCCAGTACTTAGGGCTCTCCATCCAGCGCCACGATTTGTAGGTCTCTCCTATTTGTTAAGACATTCTCTCCTGTTTGTTAAGACATTCTCTCATGGTTTGGAAACTTCTGTTCTGTTCTAAGTAAACTTTGGTGGTTTGGACACTTGTGTTAGTTTCAAAACTTATGTTGTTGTTTGTAGTGTCTTTTGTTCACGGTTGGTAGGATGTTTTGTGATTGTAATGGTTAAAACTGGTATTTATGGTTCACGTTAATTAGTTCCTGCTTACACCCAAGGTTGTTTGTGTGTTGTATTATATTTGCATGAATGTTATAAGTGGTAAGATTATACGAAACAATTGGCAAGATAGGACGACACTTATGGCATGAGATAATTAAACATTGTTGAGGATGTCAATTGCAGTTAAGTTGAGAAGGAATTGGTAAGATAAAGAAAATGTTATGGTCGGATACGTTTTAACTATTGGGTAGACAAAGAGAAGATAGTGGTAAGACGACATGAGAAATACTTAACAGATCCGATAATTCATGTGATTGTGCCCAAAACATGCGAAATCCCCAAGATTGCATCACAATTAGCCCCCTAGGAACACGAAAATACGAGACACGTGCAAAAACATACTGGCAGAATCCACACTAATGTCGACGGCGATCGATGCCCAAAATAACTCCGTCAGCTGACTAGAGCGTCCACCAAGCAACACTACAATCGACGGCGCTTTGGCCCCTTGTATTCGCCCTTCGACGGATAGCGCTTCGTCTTCGGCCTTCCCGACGCACGCTTCACCACCGGCGGCAAGCATTTCATCGCAGCTATTTGTGGAGGCACCACCCATGCCTCACGAGGTGCCACTAGGTAGACGACATTGATGAAGTACGCGCGCCAAGCCTCAGCCCTGTACAGAGGATGGACGAGGGAGTATGGATCGATCCGACGTACCTTGGCCGCGGCGAGGGCATGTGCACATGAAATCTGGTCAATTTGAAAGTGCTTACATGTGCAACTCCGAGCAGAAAGGTTGACCAGCCAGGCGGACACCCCTTTACGGACCTCATACTCGTGTTCGCTCAAGGGCTTCACCTCAAGACAAATAGCCTGCATGGCGTTTTTCCTCAACACGGTATCCACATGGTCCGTCACAACCTTGTCAGGATTTGAACTTAGCTCCCGGCGCGTCACGAACCACTCACCCACTTTGTCGAGTATGCTGTCCATCAGGGAGGTGACGGGCAGGTCACGAGGCTGAAGGAATACCGAGTTCAAGCACTCGGCATGGTTTGTGGTGGTCACATTGAACCGATTGGCGGGATAGAAAGCCCGGGCCCAATTGGAGAAGCCGGCCATCTTAATGTATTCAGCACCAGTGGGCGACTTGTCTTTGAATGCTTCGAAGTGGCCATTGAACTCTGCAACGGTGTATGCGTTTGCCATCAGGAAGAACAGTTTTTGAAGGCCACCCGCCTTGTGATATGCCTTCACATTCTGAAATAGATGGTAAGTGCAGTGACCATGCTTTGCCAAGTCGTAATTTGCTCGGATTCCCTTCGTGATGCTCATGTGCATGTCGCTTACCCACACCACATGGGTCTCATCCGGGACCACGCGTTTCATTTGACGGAAGAAAAAACTCCAGGACGCATCATTCTCCCCGTCGACAACGTCAAATGCAACGGGGTATAGATTGTGGTTTGGGTCTTGGGCAGTCGCAAACATCAAGCAACCACGATACTTCCCCTTCAAGAAACTTCCATCCACCGAGAATACCTGCCAATGTCAATCAGCTTAATAAGGTCAGATGGAATAATGAAATTGGTAAGATAATACTATAATAGGACACGTTAAGTAGGATAAATGTACACAGTTGGTAGGACTATATATGGTGGGATGAACTGGCACTATTGGTAGGACAATTGTCTACAATTGGTAAGATGAAATATACCTGTTGGTATGTTAATAACGTGACATTGGCGTACCTGTCTGAGGTGTGGGATGGCTGCCTGCCAAACACCCAAGCTAACGAACGCATACTTGAATTGCTGGTTATCATCACGGACTAATGTGGTTATGGTCCCGGGGTTTGCTCGCTCAAGCATGTAAAGGTATGAGGCCATCCGCTCGTAGCTTTCTTCGTAGGCCCCGTAAAGGCCGTCCCGTGCGGCTCCCTGTGCCCTGCGTGCCTTCTAGTAGCTGCAGTCCACGCCCAACCGAGACTTCATCATCTTCCTGATTTGACGGGGACGAAGCTCCTTCCCTGACCCAGCAAAACTGCAAAGATGGGATCAACGAGTTACACCAACACCATTTGCACGAACACATTTACACCGGTTTAGGAACTTACTCGGACACCAAGCTCTGCCCCATCAGCTTGTAATTGGCGTTACGGTGGTAGTTGCTGACGACACTAACCTTGCAAGTGTGTGTGGCGACGAACTTACGAACCACCCACCTCTTAGTTTCCCGATAGGTTGACGCCCGAAATCACCATGAACAGTTCGGTTCGGGGCACACAACCAGGTACCTGTCTGTTGGGGATCGCTTCACTTGAATCTCGAAGCACCCACGCAAAGCTTCCCACTTCACCCGGGACTGAATGGCAGCCTTGGTATCGAACATCTCCCCCTCACGTAACTCCTTCACACTCTCCCGAGGGTCTCCGACTAGAGGAATGGACCGATCCACGTCATCTTCCACTTGCTCCAAAGTCGGCAAAGGCTGTTTGTGTCCTTGGTACGATCGCTCTATCTCTCTCAGCGCTGCCTCAGCCTCCTCATCCCATGATTCAGTTGTCTCGTTCGGACTCCCTCCCTCCACTTTCACGGGGAAACCACCCACGATCATGTCATCGTTGGAGCTTCCTACATCTATGATGTCCTCCATTTCGTGGGGGGGGGGGGGGGGGGAGGGGGTAGGACGTCCACATCGTCGTCGCTATCGACGATCACCACTTGCTTTCCGCGTCGGATGGCATCAGACCTGCTCACATCACCACCCTCCTCCTTGTCAAGCTGTTCCACTTCCTCGCTTTGTCCTACCATTATGTTGTCGTCCATCCTACCAACTTCGTCGGACTGGCCGACCATTACGTTGTCCTCCATCCTACCATTACCAGATTGTTTACCACTCCCAGCAAGACCCCCCTGCTTCCCACTCACGCAGTCCTTTGCAGGCCTACAACACTCTCCCTCCCCCGCTAGACACTCAGCACACAGGCAGGCCCCTCCAGTGTCACTGCTAAGGTCGTCCAACATCCCTTTCTCATCGACGAAGCCTCAAACCTTCTCCTCCGGCCCTCCGCCTCCATCAAGACCAACTTCCAAGTCTTCCTGAGTGCTGGGAGGCCCGGTTAGGAGCAATTTCACTGGGTGGGAGTCGAGACCTCGTCAGCCCCGTCCGAGTCTTCCGACTGATGTTCACCGGAGGTTGTGGAAGGGCTTGTCGTTTTCATCCGTAAGGTGACGTGTAGTGCTATTGGCCATGCTCGTGTGCCGGATTCAGTGTTGTAGAACTTGTAGGCTTCAATGTCATCGTCGTCCCGGACCCGAATCGGAGTTGCCCGACCCATGGAAGGAGGGAGGTAGATGAGCTCAATGTCGTACAACACCATGTCAACGTCGAATTTGGAGACTATCTTCCCCTTCAGTTGGTCGTATAAAATATTCTGTGGCACCACCATTGCTGCAGTACGTGCCTCTCCTTTGAAGACCAAGCTCCCACCTACGGGAGCCCACAACCTGCCGAACACGACATTGATGCATACCCTATCACCTGGGGTACATCAGGGGAAAAGAGTATCAGCCCGGGGGATAGTTCTGATATAGTAAAGGGGAACACCTACAAAGGAAAGGTACAAGATGACTTACCCATCGCTGCCACTGCCACCAACAAACTTGTTGCACTTTTCCTGGACTGGTTAGACAATACAAAACTGTTGGTAGGTCATGACTGTACTATTGGTAGGATGACAACTGTATCGTACCCTCGGATGCACGGTTGGGTTTTCCCCGTCCTTTCCACCTCTCTCCTGCTCTGCCTCACTTTTTGCAGGTCATGTTGGGGTGTTTGAGATCCTCCTCTCAAACTTATATATGTGCTTGCGGAACAGCCATCAATGCAATGAGTGCATTTTCCCCACATAAATGCTCCTCCCTTCCCCCCAAAGAAGAACCCCGTTTTGGCGCCAAAATTACACTGACAACCCGCCAAATAAGCTACTGACAATCCACTCCAAATTTTTCGAAAATTTCAGGTATGGTAGGACATGGTAAGCCTATTGGTAAGATAACTATATGCTATTGGTAAGATAAAGATACAATATTGGTCAGACAGATGCCATTCCCTCTTCCCCCAATGAAGAACCTTGTTTTTGACGCCAAAATTACACGGACATCCCGCCCAAACCACTACGGACATTCCCCTCCATATTATCTCCAAATTTCCAACTATGGTAGGACATAGTTGGCCTATTGGTAAGACTAATGTCCTCTTTTGGTAAGACTAATGTATTCTTTTGGTAGGACATAGTTCCCAGATATGAAGGTGATGCTTTGCCCTCACCATGCCACTCGCACTACTAGAAAATAGCAATTAGACATCTGTTGTCAACAGATGTCTTTCAAAAAAATTTCCGATCTCTTTGTGCGTGTAGTAAAAGATCCAAACTTTTCACATCGGTTTTAAGCAGATGTCTTTCCTGAGTTAAGACATTGGTTTTATTTTGAATATAGATTTAAATCAATCTCTCAAATTTGTTTTTGATATGTTCACTTGTTGTTAAATCCTTGTTGTTTTTCATTTATAATGTTTTAAAGATGTCCATACCAAGCCAAAATTTGACATTTACATCACTATTTTAAAAAAAATCAATGTATTAAAATCAAATAGACATCTTTTTTATTATATTGATTGTGTGTATATTAATTTCATATATATAAAGTTTGATTTTATATGGTTTTAAAATAATATACGACATAAAATATATACATAACCGATGTATTAATATCATATAGACATCATTCTTAGATTATTCATTAAGTATATATTATTTTTTTGTTTATAATACGTGATATTACATCGTTTTAAAGTAATACACTATATAGATTGTGTATATAAACGATGTTATTATTATTATTAACATCAATTTATTTATGGAAAACAGATGTTCTTGCATTATTAAACATCATTTAATATTTTGATAATGATGTTATTGTTATCAAATATATATCAGTTTATATTGTCATCTTAATGTAAAAACATCATTTGCTCGTTGCTACACCATTTCCTCGATAAAGACAATTTTTATGATCGAAACGAAAAGATCGATATTTTAATTAACTTATAAAACATACAATATATGTACATTAACATAAAACCAACATCAATAAAATATGCTAGACAACGACACTATGCTTCAATGTGTAAATAAGTATTCCCTATATCTCAGTTGCTCCCATAAAAACACAACAAAAATGATACAATCACCAACTGTGCAGCCATTGCTCTTTGTAAAATCAACCCCAAAGGTGCGATTCGAAGACTCGAGACCCGCACGAGCAACTTCAGTAGTCACCTAACGAGATACAACATCCTTTTTAATGTACATATCAAGCTTCTCAATATCCAAGCAAAACTTGCATAGAATGTAAAAACAATTTTAAAACATTCAATCAAGGAAACAAAATCAAGAGGCTCCCGTAACTTGAATATTTATATCTAAATAGAAACAGGTCACTAGACTATCGATGGAGATCTGCGCATTGCACTACTTGCAACAACATAGCACTAGTAATTTAGTAAACAACATATGGTGTTTCCAAATTTAATTCATCAATAAAGGACAAATTTTGACAAATCTGAAGGTAAACTGACAAGCTTGAACAAACAATTACAATCAATAACTCGATCCAAGGTTTAAGTAGATCACACATTCATATTTCAACCATTTCAACAAGTAAAGACAATTTACCACTTCATAAGAGAGGCAACAAGATCTCAGTTTGATATTCAAGTAAACCATACGCATACCTGCTTGAAATAGAGTGAAACTAAGGTCCGGGACAATTCAGAGTCGCCGGGATAATTGGGAATTCGCAGTCCATTAGGAGGATCAACAGCGATGGAGTGTTGGATGAAGACGAGGCGATCTCCGAGATGAGCAAGAGTGGGAGCGGGAACTTCTGGGGGTGAATGAGCTGCAAAGCTAATGGCCTAATCGCCTATTCTATCAGCTTTAAGAATGGCGAGCCTTATCTTATTAATTCCCTAGGATGCAAATGGCAAGAAATACTATAGAAAAAAAATGAGAAGCCAAAATTCAGGGACACTCTTCATTGCACTACTTATGGCATATTCATGTTTTCAACAGAAATTTATGAGTATTTTTATGAAAGTAACAACAAAAAGTTAAAAAAAAAACATCTTGAAGGTTTGAGGTTCTGAAAATTCAGCTTACAAAGCCAAAAACAAAATCAGATTACTTTGGTATCTTTTGTAGGCAATCTTCACTACATGGATCAAGCCTTATGGCTCTAATTACAATGTTTTTAAATGGCAATTTATGATTCTATTTTATGACAGTAACAATAACAAGTTAATAAAAAAAAATCTTGAAGGTTTGAGGCGTTGAAAATTCAGCCTATATGGCCAAAAGAATCAGACTATAGCTGAATAAAAAAGAAACATATTGCTTTCATACTTTTTTGTTGGCACTCTTCGTTGCACTACTTATGGCAAATTCATGCTTTAAATGGAATTTTATGAGTATTTGTGTGATATTAACTATAACAAGTTGAGAAAAAATTTGTTCAAGGTTTGAGCTGCTTAAAATTCATCTTATATGGCCAAAAAAATCAGATTACTATCATACTCTTTTGTGGGCACTCTTCATTTCACTACTTATGGTAAATTTACTAAATTCATACATTAAATAGAAATTTATGAGCCTTATGAGCCTTTTGTGTGGCATTAAATAGAAATTTACTCTACCCCATAGAAATTGGAAAGCTTATTTTACTTTACTCTTATGAACACACAGCGGTAAGAGGAGGATCCTAACTGCAAATGGCTTTCATTCTGAACAACAACACCACAGAACACAGTACACAACACATGAACCCACCAAATCCCCAACATGATTTATAAATTCACCCTAACTATAAAGCTGTGAATGACAATAAAATACACAAGTTCTAAATCCTTATAAGCTAAAAGGAACCTCGCTGATTTCTAAATTCTCGTATCTGGCAGAAAATCATTTTTTAAGTGTGATGAAAGAAAGCATAAAAGAAAACATTTACCACTTCAAGAAATCATTTCCTTGCTCTTAGGTTTCTTTTGTTTAACATTTTTAATGGACATTAAACAAACAGAACACTCAAAATACTATTTTAGCCAGAGATAAGATGTTTGTACAGATTCTAAAGAAGAATAATGGCTAGTCCCATACTTCTTGAATTTCGGCAAAAAAGAAAAGATCAGCTAACAACATGTAGTAAGATTTGCGAAAAATAGAGTAGTTAACATATAAGCACTAACTTGCAATAAAAGTGCAGCAGGCATCCCGACAATGTTACTCCTCCCTATGACGACAACCCTTTTCCCCTTTATTTCGATTCCATATCTATCCAACAGCTCAATGCATCCTTTAGGCGTACAAGGTACGAACATGGGCTCTCTTCCTCTCATTGCAAGACGACCAATGTTTAGTGGGTGAAAGCCATCCACATCCTTTTCGATGCTCACAGCATTCAAAATCTTCTCCTCATTCATGTGCTGCAAACAGAAAAAAAAAGCCATTCAGCTTATCAAGTAGGACAAATAAAATGTTGATAATTAGGCTAACTTAAAAGCAATACAGTATGTATGAGATACTCTTGAAAGACAACAAAATACAGTGCATGAAATAGTAAAATAAGGGAGATGATTTTCGGAACTCGAAAGGAAAATAACACATTCAAACTCTTTAGGGCTCATTTGGTACGAGGGTATCTAGTTTAGGAATTGGGTTGGGAAATAAGAATGAAGTGGAATCCTAGAATAGGAAACAAGAGCATAAACAACAAATAAGTATAAAATTTGTCACTGCAAAGATTTTGAAGCAACATTTCATACTAAAACACACTATAATTAAGAAGATTAAGGCTTATAAGCCAACGGTTTGCTACTACTACTCAGACTCCTTTGGCTCTGCCACCATAGGCAGGTTCCCTTCTTGCTCCACCAGCTCCAAAGACTGCAAAAACTCTACCAACCAAGGGTGATCCAGCTGCAGAAGCAAAACCATTTGAACCTGCAAAAGTTTTAGAGATTTAGGTAACATACATATTCAACTAAAGAGAGCAAAGAAGATACTATGTAGATTCAGCTGAAGACCTCACAGTCCTTCAATAGCAACAATAGCCCTTAGGCAGTAAATATTATAAAAGATTAGCTTGTCAGCTGTTGGTCGCTTAATCATGCTCCAATTGCCTACGGATATGATAGGGCTTCATTCGTAAGCAGTTGACATAGAGATGAGAATGAGACTTTATGATCTTGTAAATGACCAATTAAGCAGAAAATATCTATAAGCGTGGATGGCTTTCCAAGTCTATACCTATTGAAGTAGGATAAAGATCATAATACATGGAAATAGAAAATGAATCAATCATTCATGATAAAAGATAGCAGCTGAAAGTATGACATACAACATTAAATCAGCAGGTTTCCAGTAAGAACACCACATGTATAGATAGTTTAGATACAAGGACATTTTTGCACTCATACATGTCCATGCCCCCTCCATGAATTGCTTAATGATTCTTGTAAATTGGAATGCTATTCTTGTACACAACAATTTGCCCCATTTCATTTATTGTTAGGTGTGAATCTGTTACTTCATTGGAATTAAACCATTTTTCTAAAATAAATTTTCTCTAAAATCAAACTGAATTCTTCAAAAACACAAATTATCCCACTTTGCTCTCTTAACACAACATATCAGATTTATTTCTATAAACCCTAGATCTATAAACTGCCCTAATCCCAAAATCGAAATCTCTCAACCCTAAATTACAATAACAGGAGACAAGAAGAGGATAGGAGAGGAAGGGCATACCTGTGAGGATACGAGCAGCAGAGAGACGAAGGCGCGACCAATAGCGACACTGCAGGCGGTGACTCTAGCCAAACAACTATCTCTCGCCACCTTTTCCATTCCTCCTTCGCTCTCGAAAACCCTAACAAAAAAACCCCAAATTAAAACTGAAAGGAGATGGGAGAGAAAGGAGTCGAAACTAACAGATCTACAGAAATAATTTAGATCTAGGAAACTATAGATCAGATGAGAGGAAAGAGGGCGGCTAGATCTGCAAAAGGTGAGAAAGAGCTTACCTGCTAGGGTTTTGAAAGAGAGGGCCACCATCTTCGAATTGTAGTCGCTTGTCTGATGGAGAGAGGGAGATGTTTACCTGAGAGTAGCGGCGGCGTGCTGGTTGGGGGAGCAGCGGCGGCGACGGCGACATGGCAGTGGTTGGTAGAGATGTTTACCTGAGATGAAGAGAGAGTCGGGTAACAAAGAGAAGAAGAAACAGGAGAGAGAGAGAGAGAGAGAGAGAGAGAGAGAGAGAATTTCTAAGTGTAGAGAAGTGTGGAGATGGTAAATTTTTTAAGTGTTATAATTTCCTTCGAATTTTGAAGTACCGCTTAATTTCTAAATGTTCCAATCCCGCTTCTTTTGGACTTAGAAAATTTAAACCCGCGCCGGTTTTAATTTTTTTTTAGAACCAACAATTTTACATCTGTCCAAAACTTTGACAGATTTATAAACTCTTTAATACATCACAAAAAAAACTATTGATGTAAAAGAATAATTTTCACATCTGTTGTTTTTTGACAGACTTAGATGTGGTGTTGTCTATTGACAGTATTCTAGCAGTGTCGTTTCCTATGTTGGCTTTGTTTTTTCATAGCATTTACTAAGGAATGACACCCATCAATCAAGATTTTATAAGGGTTGATTCACACCCTTAATTACAATCATTTACATTTCCCCTCATAAATGCCCCCCCCCCCCCTTTTTATCTACTTTATTGGAGCCACACCCCAATTCCCTGACATGTGCAGCACCTCCCCCTCCTCATTTCTCTCAGCAAAATGAAGGAGCTACAGTGCCCGGTCTCAGCTTCACCTGCAACTTCCTCTCCCGGTTACCTTTTTTATTTGCACAAAATGGCCACTTTCTACCCCATGCAAATAATCAAGGCACATGGCTATTTGTGCAAAGTTTTTTTTTGGTCTAGTTATGCAAAATGGCCAAAATTATATAGCCCGTATTTCTTTCAAAAAAACGCCCGGGTATATTCTATAGTTTAGGTAATACCCCAAGATAATATAGCCCGGATATTTTTTATACGGTCCGTGGTATATTTATTTTAATAAACAAAATTGAATGGCAACATGTCATTTATGACTTTATATCCCCTAAAAATAGATCCGGGGTAGAATACCACGGGCTAAAATCATGATTTTGTACTGCATAGGCGGCGCCCGCCGCCCCTTGCACGGCGCCCGCCGTTGACCTGTTTTCCGGATACGCGGTTTTGGATCCGAAGACATTATTTTATATTATTCTATTCTATTTCCTAGTAGGGTTTTGGCGACTTTAGAGAGGCTTTATTAGTTGTTTTTCAGTTCTATTCATTGGGGGTGTGTCGTCGTTGTTAGGGAGTTATTGTGAGACGATGAACGCAATTAGAGAGAATTGGCCTATGAGTTGCTAAACTCATAGTTTCGCCTGCGATTCGAAGACATGGTTGTTTGGATTGTGAGGATTTGATTCTATTTGATTATTCATGTTCTTAGTTATCATCCTGTGCTTAATTTATATTTGTGGTCCTTTCTATGCCTTAACAACATGTTAGGAATTGCATCTTAGCTATGAATTTGTTGTTGTTTTCTCGATAGTAAACAAAGGTGTTGATGATAGTGATGTCTCTTTGTCTTTGTAGTGGATGATTTCAATTGATCTATGTTGTCTAGATTCGATTAGGGCTGAGTTCGGTATGCGCCTATTAGTCTTAATTGAGTTGAGTCAATGTGCCAATTGGCTTTGATTACTTGAGTCCTTAATGCTATTCTTTAGTGATATTGAATAAGATGAGTGAATCTCTGCGGATCTCTCAACTTTAGTCAAGTGGACCTAGGAATATGAATAATTAATAGATCAATCCGAGGACCATGAATTCCAACCGTTGTCAGAGAATTGCAGGTGAAATATTCTTTCTACTTTGATATCAATTTACTTTGCGATCATAAATCTGGTTACTTTTACATCTTTGCTAATTGTTACGAATCATTGCTTTGCTATAAGAGTTTTTACTTAGAGTTATTGAATAGGAAATCGCTTCTCCTTGTGGGTTCAACACCGGACTTCATCGCTATACTAGTAGTTATTTGGTTTATCAAGTGATTGATTGCCTAATCTATTGGTTTTGTGTTTAAGTTTGGATATTATTACTATTTGGCAAAGGACGAAAGTGCCAACGACGTTCGTCCCGCTCCAAATGTCGATCAACACGTGTTTCTAGACACCATAACATTATTACATTGACAAGATGAATGTGATTGTTGACAAAACCATTATTGACAGGATGGGCGATGGTGCTATCTGGAGGTTGAGGGTCGGGCGACGACCTGGAGTGAGAGGATGAGGGTGATCGTCAACCGGGCAATAAGAATCGACACAACGCCAGAGGGTGAGACCGATTGTGCTAGAGGGTCAGGGAGATGGTCTCGGAGTGTGTGGGCGATGAGTAGGAGGCTGAGGGCGGCGAGCCGGAACGGAAGGGTGAGGACGGGCTGGGGCTGCGCAGAGGGTCGGGTGCACCGTGTGTTAGGGATTGGGGATTGTACTGGTTTTTTATTTTTGCACGTTTTTAGATTTTAATTCTTTTAATTATTTAGTATAATTTATATATAAAAATAGATAAATACAAAAAGTATTGTACCATTTTTATATTCTGATTATTTTAGTCATGGGGTAGTTTTGCTAATTTAATAGGGTATTTTTACAAATTTTCATATGTGGGTGTAATTGTTATCAAAAGCAAATATTTTTGTAAAACAATTATGAAAGTAGAATATTTCCTATTAATTCCCATGTTTTTTTTAAATGGAATGTTAAATAAATTGAACAATTAAACTTGAATTAGGGGCATTTATGAAAACAAAACAAACTGAGATTTTACAAGTGGGTGATCTTCTAAAAATGGATCTAATTTATGAATGGTTTATTTTGATTTAAGATTTTGTGCATGGTTATTGGTTTGGTGAAAATTACTCTAATTTACAGGTGGTTATCTGTAATTTACCCTAGTAAGAGGTCTGAGCAAGCAGAGCAAATTCCTTAAATTCACTGATTGCATGAGTCAATATCCCTGATTCGATGCTCCACCTTATAAATTGCCACGCATCCTCATCCCCCCTCTCTCAATTTTTTTTTCCGTCTACGTATCTCTCTCTAATCTTTATGCCCATTTTTAGACAGACATTCAGCACAAGGATCCAAATCCAGGACATCCAACGGGGTAAGATTTGGTATCTAATCTCTATTTTTAATTTTCGTCTGTCTGATTCATTAGAATTGCGGGGTTCTTCCATTTTGATCTCATCCAATCAATATTTCCTTTTGTTCAGCTACAATTTTCCCTGTGATTGTTGGTGGTTCCGTCTTTCTTTGGATTCATTTGACCCTTTTTTTTGTTTTTTTTTTCAATTTTGGATCCAAATGTAAACGTGTAATAAATGATCAAAATTATATTCATTTGAAAGTTGTTTAATCTGCCATCTGGGTAGTGAGTTGAATTTTGATTTTTCATGTCTAATTGCTTTGAAATTTGTATATCCTTTTCTGGGTATATTGAATTGTTTTCCCTCTAAGATCCTGTTTGGGCGTGGGTGAATCTTTTCATAGAGTTACACGATTTTTGGTGTTTTGTTGTTGGATGATTTGCATGCTGGGCGGGGATTGGGGAAATGGAATGAGATCCGGTAGAGTTGTGATTTGGGTGGGTAATTTGTTTTCTGAATGAATTTTAGTGTTGATGAATTCTGAAGAAATGCTATGGGGAAAGGTGATCAGGTAGGGGTAACTGGTAAGGATGAATGAAGAGTGCAGAAAGAGGCCATGGGATGCATTGATGCCTGACACTCTAGGCCTCATCTTCCAGCAGCTTCCTCTTCAAGAAATTCTAAGTGTAGTCCCAAGGGTCTGTAAATCATGGGCTGATGTGGTCAGGGGCCCTTACTGCTGGCATCAGATCAATATAGAGGAATGCAGCAGGTACTGTCACCCCGAAGCCCTCGATCGGATGCTTCAAATGCTCCTCTCTAGAAGCTGTGGTTCCCTCCGAAAGCTCCGTGTCTATGGCCTCTCCACCAACACCACCTTCTCCCTCATTGCCGACAAGTACGAGGACCCTCCTTCCATTGTTTCTTCTATATATATATATCTTGCTGTAAACTCTCCTAGCTTATTGCTGATGCTCTTTTTGTTATTAGTGCGAAAAACCTGCAGGATTTGCAGCTTCCGAGGAGCGACATAAGCAATTCAATTCTGGAAGAGATTGCTTGGAAACTCTCCAATGTGACCTTCCTGGATTTGAGCTACTGCACCAAGATCGGGCCAGCGGCTCTTCAGGCTCTCGGGAAGCACTGTAAGCTGATCAACACACTGCTAAGAAACATGCACCCATGGGACGTAGTAGAGCGGCACCCCCAAGATGACGAGGCCCTGGCTATTGCAACCACAATGCCTAACCTGAGGCATCTCGAGCTGGCTTACCTGCGGATTAGCACTGAAGGTGTGATCCAGCTCATCGCGGGCTTGCATGGGCTAGAGTTGTTGGATGTTACAGGGTGTTGGAATGTGAAACTCCATAATGATTTGCTCGAAAGGCTGCCAAGGTTAAGGGTGGTGGGGCCGTTGGTCCCGGATTCTCCCGAAAGGGATGACAGGTCAGATTGGATCTCGGGTTTCTCGTGCAGTTATGTAGAGTACGTTGAAGATATAGATGAGATTTTAGATGATGAAATCTGGGGAGACGAACAAGCCGGGGCTGATGTGGAGTTGTTGTTCTACGACTAGTAGTTATGTACAGAGAAAGACGAAATCTCTGCAGGGAATTTTCTTCAGCTATCGATCCCTTTGTTGTCATTCCTTTGCAGCAAATGCTCTTCTTCCATTGCTGGCTCAGTAGAACTTTAGTATGGATGTTTCTTCTATACAAATAAGACTTGGTATAGTTCAACACTACGTTCTCAAGTATGTTTTAACTGCATCTCTACTTGTTCTCCCCTGTCAATCTCTTGTTTTTGGTGGAAGAACCTAATTCATTTGCTTACATCTGATGAGATGGTTCAATCATGGATGGCTACGAATAAAATTCAAAATTTTTACTCTTCATATTGTGTCAACTACTATTAATTAACATTGTGTTGGGGGTTTTGTATAATTGGCCCAGTTCTTTACCATATTTGAACACAAGATATGTATCTCGATCCTGAACAAAAACCACCAGAAATAAGAAAGTGTTTACTTCTGATTAAAAGGATATATATCTCCTAACAAAGTCAGAAACCACCCACGAGGGGATGAAACTGTTGAGGAGCTTCTTCATTTAGCGCCTGTTTGGCAGTAGCTTTTAATAGCGTGAGATAGAGCGTGGGATAGAGCTTGAGAGAGAACGCTCTCCACAACCTTGTTTGGCAGGCACCAATGTTTTCAGAAACGCTATGCGTTTATCTCCCTGGGAAGCTTTGGAAGCGTTTCCTCGGCCGCTCCAATCCGGAAGCGTTCGATGAAATTTGGATGAGCGTTCTCGACGGTGAAAAGAAGACGGAAGCCCTCTCCTCTCATCAATTCCTCTCCTCTCGACAATCTTCATTTTCGTCATCGCAGAAGCTTTTGCAATCGATTCCATGAGAGTTCCACGACAACAAACTTCGATCTCGCGATAAGGTTTGCAAGCTTTGCAATCGATCGATTTCTCAGCTTGCTTGTGAAAAAAACTGATATCCACTTCCTTTTGTTGATAGAGGCTCTTCACAGGTTCCATTTCGCTTTCTCCACCAAGCAATTTCGCTTTCACGTTCTTCATGTAATAGCGAAATTCCTCTTTCTCGCTCTTTGTTGCGCACTTGATGCAATTTCGATTTGCATTAACCCTAAATTTCGAATTACATAAAACCCTGGTTTTCTGGGGTTTACTTTCTTTTTGAGTTCATTTGTGTATTCTGAGATTGCAGTTCATTCCATTAATCTACTATCTATCCCTAGTTTAATTTGAACTTTGAACCTCATTCAACCGAAATGAAATTTCCAATCTCCATCTATTAAACACAAATGGATTGCTGATTTCAATTGCTGCTTGATGTTATGTTGATCAAGGAGTCCCTAGTCTTTTAATATGTACTGTATGTTCCAAACTCCTACTGGTAAGAAAGAAATGCATATGTGATTTATAGGGTTAAGTTGCTTGATGAGTTCCCACTGACCCACTGGATAGATACATTCAACTCACTGTTGTACTATGAGATTGCCGTTCACTTTCTGAGTTGATAGTTTATTGGCATTGAGTGTTGGTATGGTTTGGTTTTGTTCTCTTTCTTGTTCTCCATTTCACTTTCTCATCTAAATGATAGGGCTGTTTGAGCTAAAACCTTTGAACTAATTCCATTGATCAGTTCCATCGATCTGTATGATATACATCTATGATCTACATCTAAATTATAGGAGTACTATTATAGTTAAATGCATACCTCTTGTTACTTCATTCCTTTTTTGCTGATGGCATTTGTATTTTGTCCATGCATGAAAGTTAAATCAATTTTGATATGTGGTTATGATTGCAAGTGAGCTAGGAGATTGTTTAAAAACATATTTCTGTAAAAACAGATTTATGTAAAAATCAGAATGTGATTTATGTAAAAACAGATTGCCTTGTTACAGCTATCTATTGCATACTTGTATAATCATGTTACTGAAGCTATCTGTAAAAATCTGGTTTTTGTGATAATAGAGAGAGTAGAGACGAGAAGGAGAGAATGAACTGATGTATTATTGGGGTCTTCAAGACCCTTTATATAGGAGTTTACATCGGGAACTAGGGTTTACTAGTGTTTATCCATCCCTAATATAATAATATTATAACACTCCCTCTTGGATAAACATCCTTAAATACTACCTCATTACAAATCTCGCCTAGAAAACCCAATGGGACAAAACTAGGATCCAGATAACAAATACATATGACATTTGATACGCTTTGGTGATCTGCCTCGTTAAAAACCTTGTCAGGAAAACCCAGTGGGACAAAACCTGATCGAAGGGAAAAAGAGTGCAGTGCATATACTCCCCTGAATTCAACACCCTTCTTGTAGTCTTCTCATTCGGGTGGGCTCTTTGAACTTCTTGATGATGCTGACTGTATGAGCTGCATAGCCGAGTCTCAACATTTCCTTTGACATGTATAAGTTGAGATGTCTTCATACATTACAATTGACTTCGAATGATTGACTTTCATTTGCCGGCGTTGAGATGCTTTCAATGCACAAACATAAGGTACTTCAGGACTTAGTGTGTCATTTGATCATGGGGGATTTAGTGTATTAAATGGTGTCTAAGTTGCCTCGTTAAAAACCTTAACTTGGAAAAACCCAATGGGATAAAAACCAAGATCAAGGAAAAGAGTACAACATTGTATGGTACTTCGGGACTTAATGCAATATCACCATTTTCACAATTATAGGTACTTCTGGTACTCTTATAAGGATCTTTAATCAATTGTATGTGACGTGGCTTTGACATTAATGCTTCAGGCATTTTCAATCGATCTTTTTCATTTATACGCGTATGCAAGTAACACGTCTGTCATTTATATTTAGATCCAAAATTATATTTACTTCTGGTGAATACATTCTCCATATAACTTGTGATAAATTTTTGTGCAATCAACTTGGCTTTATATTTTATTTTGTACAAACACCCACTTAAAACCAATTGATGTTGCACTTTTTGGTGTTGGAACTACAAGTCCAATGCCATCATGCTTAAAGAACCCATTCTTGCATGAATTTTCTTTTTCTAGCTCTTTACTATCATTTCGATGTAGACATCCATTTGTTTATTTGATGATCATCATATTCTCATAGGCTCTTTCCACTTCTGGGGAATCGTATACCAAGAGCCTAGTGATCTCCAATACTTATGGCTAGTCATATGAGATATTGGTGTTCAATACCATGTCAATTCATACATATGTGTCATTGTTACTTCAGGTAACAATATCAATGCTCTTCTGGAGCTATATGGTATTTATCCTGGTTTTTCCATTCATGATTGTTTGAGAAAACTTCGATTAGGTGTAGGCCAAACAAAGGTATCAAGATACATTTGAAAGTAATGTTTCTGCTATACAAGTACATGTCTTGCCTTTAATGTTTACTGATCCCAGACCCTTGAATGGCTCAATTGGGTTCACACAGAATTTTGGTTGATTCTTTTGGTTGATTGATAGTTGAATTACATCTGTAAGATCGAGCATGAGATTCACTTGGAGATATATAGCTAGCTTAAGATTCACTTGTTAGATATATATCTATTTAGAATGTATGATTTTGGCTCAAAATTGACAAAACGAACATAACAAGAAAAAACGAGCATAACAAGCAAAAAGAGCAAACGAGCTCAAATTCGAGCTCAAGCTCGAGCTTGTCTAATTAATCGCAAACCAAATATGATCACAAAACCAAGCTTGTTAGAAAAAATCACCCTTATTGACAATGTTTGATTTTCTCTTTATAGCCCGGGCTTGTTGCAAGGCTATAAAGTCATGTAATTTTTATCTTTTATAAAGGAACTTTATAGCCCGGGTCAAATATGATCGGACTCTAAAGTCATACATCTAATAAAATAGATCCATTTTGATTATTTGACAATTTAATCTCCAAAAAGCTTGGATAATCGAAGGCATGCCAAACAAGATGTTCAATTTTAAACTAGATTAAAATTTTCATCTAGATTATAATCTTAAGCTAGATTAAAAAATGTGCATGCCAAACATGCCCTAAATCATCAAACTCATGTGGAGTCTGATCCTCTTGACTGGTGGCTCTTTCAGGTCCAAATAGGTTACCGTTCTTTGCAATCGCCAAGATGAGCTCAAGCAGATTTTATTGCTGATCCTCAACAAAGGAAATAGCCCTCGAAATGGAGGATAGATCCAATCATCTTAAGCGTTACTTAGATATCATATGAATGTCTTACACCGTTTGTAAGTGATGCAAGATCATGATAATGGAAGGTGTTGATCTCTTCTAATTAGGTATACACAATGGCGCTCGCAAGAATCGCTAGAGGGGGGGAGGGGGGCGAAATTGTTTGTAGGGAAATTTATTTTCCTCGGTATATTGTTGAACAAAAATGCGCGAATAATTGTAAAACATATTTTATTTAATTTTTTAGAATTTGAGTTCGACCCCCTTTGGTTATCCTCTTGATTCGAAGTCGTATCGACACTAAGACTTAAGTGGTTTTGGTGATTTGGGCTGCACCCGAATTTTAACGGGTTGCCTACGTATCTCTTGGAAGAGAATCAAGCCTTACATAGTTCAGAGTATTTAAATTGATTTGATTTTTTTGGGTTTTGGTGATTGAACCCGACGAGCTTGAGCTTTATGTCGGGTGTCCTACGTACCCGTTTGGAACGGGATCAAATCACCCGTAGTTCTTTTAAGGACAAATTTAATTTGATTTGAGATGGGCAACTGAATCCAATATATATTGAATTTTAATACCGGACTTCCTACGTAACTCATAAAAGAGTATCAAGTCTTCACGTGGTTCTTTTTTAGAACCATTTGAATTTGGGGACATTTAATTTAGGGTTTTGACTCCCCTTTCTTTTTGCTCGTTTAGAAGACAATTTTTGGGACTGACCTACTAGAATAAACCGACAATGAAATTTTACGAGTTTAACTTTATAATTTTGTTAAACTCAATTTCTAATTTGTGCCGATTATAATTATTATATTTTAGTGGGTTAATTTTATAATTAAACAAAATTTGTTCAACAAATGTGAATGGACATTCATTGTTTCGGCAACGGAGTTTTGATTGCTTGTTTTTTTTAAACAAAAAACACGGGCTTAAGCCCACAATCAATTTTGTTTAGAAAAAAAATCAACCCGGCCCATATTTTCTACTGGTGAATTGTACTTGCTCCCAATCCTCCATTTTTTTAACGAAACTTTTCCTCCTGCTGCTCAATTTTATTACTCGATATCTTTGAGATGCAGCTTTAACGCACAAAGGCGGCGATGGCACGAACGCAAGGAGCTGGCCGGTGGCTTTGTGGTCCTCAGCCTTGGTAGTCAGAAGAGAGGACAGGAGAGACACGATCCCCGGCCTTCGAGCCTGTCACTGTGACGACGCAAGCCAACGACGCCCCAAACCGGTATGCCTAACCTTTTCTCTGAAATTCCCCAACCCCGAATCTCAGGCTTAATTTGATCTTTGGACGATTCCTGGTATGAATTTTAGCTTCTCCCATGAATCCCCTTTCAATTGAGTGTCTAATCCTTAAACTCAACTGAACTCTGTTTCTAAATTGCGATTTTTAGGGTTTTAATTTGTGCAATTTGGGGCTTTTCGATTTCAGTATTCGAAAGAGAAAAGGAAGAGCCTAGGGAGAGCGTCCAGTAGTTGAAGATAGACGTGTTCTTGCAAAGAGAGGATGCCAGATGTTTGTTTTCATCCTTTCTTTGCCGATTCGCCTCTTAGTTTGATCTGATTTAAACTTCAGGAAACATAACTAGGGCCGACATGGTTGATTTGTAACTTGGGATTTGTCCTTTTGTTTTTTTCTTTTTTGTTTGGAGGCTTTTGGTTTTAGGACAGCTGACAGAGGAATCAAATTCAGGGTTCGAGAGGGACTGAGAAGGGCAGTTCACGAACTTGGGCGTGACCCTGCAACGTCGGAAATAACCGCTGTTTTGGCTTCTCCGCTTAGGTATGCCATCCTAACCTCCCCTGTTTCTTTTTTTACTGAATTGGAATCACAGCTTGTGCTAGACTGATTTTGATTTGGGTATTCTAGCTTAGGGTTATCAAGGTTAGTTGCAATATGGTAGCAACCCGTTAAGCCTTGGGATTTATTTCCGTTTAGGATAATCCGTTTCCCCTTTTTGATAAATTTTGGGGATGCACCTCATGTGCTTTGTTTGTTTTAGACAACCGAGAGACAGAATGTCCTGTTTGTTTCTTTGTTTTTTTTTCCCACAGGAACTTGGTTTCTCTGAAGTGATTTATTTAATCTGTCCAGAGAGTCCGTTCTCTTTCTCCAGAAAATTTGTTCTTTCTTCCTTGTAAATTTTGATCGAAAGGAAGAATGTCTTGTGGATTGTCATCTCCTCTCTTTTTTCATGACAATAACTTAGTTTGTTTGGACAAAAGAACTGATTTAATTGCTGCAGAAACTCTGTTCCTTTCCCTTTGCTTTCAATTTCGTTATATTTCATGCCCTGATGTAGTGCAATTTCTTCCTTTGGCTTGTTTGAAACCGTTTGCAATTTGTTGTGAATCAGTTGACCAATTTAGGGACAATTTGATTTTTTTTTTGTTTCTAAATTAAGATAATCGACAAGAGGAGTCAAACGAGACCCCGAGCTTGGGAATTTTGAAACTTCGACAAGGGTTTCGCCTTGGAGGCGGTGAAGGGCAATGCAGTAGCCGTGGTGTGACAGTTTCACGGGTAAGTTAATTTGTTCCCTACTTACTTTTTCCTTAGGGGATGCTCACAAGAGAGAAAACTGAATTGTTTGAACCGATTTAACATTGTAGACAATCTGTTCTCTTTCTCTGCCTTTGATTTCATTATTTCCCTGTCTAGCTGCAATAAAGTTGATTGCTTTTGCTTGTTTTCTGAGTGAATCTAGGCAGAACGACTTGAGGATTTGTTTTGACATGGACTGCTTAAGACATTGAGAGAAAGAATTCCCCGCCTGATTTGCTTTTCTTTTTACAGGAGCTGAGATTCTTTTTTTTTTATTTATCAATAGAACTTAGATTTTCTGAACTGATTTATTTTTTTCCAGAAAATTTGTTCCCTTTCTTTGCTTTCAAGTTTCATTACTCTTCCTGTCTGGCTACCATGAATTTGTTTGCTCCTTCTTGATTTGTTGTTACAGGAGCTTAGTTCCTCTGAAGTGATTTACTTTATCGAGAGAATCTGTTCTCCAAAAGTCCTCTTTTTTTGCTTTCATCTGCTGCAGTTTTTTTCTTATTAGTTAAGTTGGCTAGGCAAAATCCAGCAGTGTTTTGAATATGAATTTAGGCAGAGTGACTTTAGGATTTGGCCCCGTGTGAAACTGAATTCGACTGCAGTGAAGTTGTTTTCTTTGGATTTGCTTGAACGTCTTACAATTTGTCTGTCTGAATTCGTCGTTTAGTTTAGGAAAAATCCAGCAGCGTTTCGCCCTCTTTTAGGGCTATTTGATGATTCCGAAACCCAGGCCACAAGCGAAAGCCTGCAAGGTTTGCAAGGGCCTAATCCACGAGTGAAAGCTTGAGGGTTTGCAAGGGCGAGGTTTCGAGACTCGATTTTGGCAGCATATCGGCTTGATTTGGGGACAATTTGATGATTCCGAGACCCAGGCCTCAAGCGAAAGCCTGCAAGGTTTGCAACGGCCTAAGCTACGAGCGAAAGCTTGAGGGTTTGCAAGAGCGGGGTTTCTAGAATCGATAGGAATCCCCACGTATAGAGGGAGAGCTACCTTGTTGGCTCTCTTCTTCTTCTTTGCTTGCTCTCTACAGACGTAGTTTTTATTTTTTTTTCTGCAGCTTTTCCTTTGCTTTGTGCGTGCTCTGTTAATTTTTTTTTGCGTCTCTTCTCTTTTTTTTTTCAACTGACCTAGGCCTTGTTTTATAGGGGAAAAGATATCTTTTTACCTTCCTTTAAGATAATACAGAATATCTTCTTTTGGCTGATCTCATATCTTTTATTTCCTTTCAACAGCCTTTATATATATATATATATTTTAAAAGATATCGATAGCCTTTTTTTTTAGAGCTATTTGTTTATACGGAATATCTATTCAGCTATCCAATTTGTTAATTTCTTTAATCAAATTTGGAAGCCAATTGAGTTTGGATATTCCTTCTAGAATTGTGTTGGGCCTGCCATCAAGAAGCCCAACCTTTAGTCTTCACACGAGTATCTTTCAGATCCACTAATTCAATGTTGGCTCCTTTGCAGGTTGAATGAAGAGCCGGACTGACGTCCTCACACTCGCCCCTTTGGGATCTCGGCAATTTCGTTGTTTTACTTATTTATTTATTTCTATCCGACACTCGGCAGCTGTATTAAATTTATATATTTTAGTGTACAAGCTTGTAATACACTAAAATAACGTATGTGATATGTAGCACATTTTGTGCACTCATTATTTGCTTGTAAATATTGTTAGCCAATTGGTATTCGTGTTTAATGTATAGCGTATCACATGAAAGCTTCCACAAAAATAATTTCATGAGCTCATACGATAACTTTTAATTCACGAATTTTTACTCCCAAACAGATGCCCCCGAACTTTGAATTTGTGAGAAGCTCAACGAACAGATTTAAAGTTCTCCTTTGATCTTTTGACTTCACTTGTTTTATCATTGGAGAAAGAACAATATAGAGCTTACATATAGGGCATTTTATCCTGAATAGGTGTAATCTTTACACGATGACTAGCGCAGTTTTGATAATCATTGACCAAACTCGAGAGACAGTACACTTGCAATCCCATCGAGAAAGGGAGATTGGTGTTGTTTTTGTTTTTGGGGCTGCATCTAGCGTTCTTGACTAGCTAGATTGCCTACTTACCCTCTTCATGAGGGATCAAGCCGTTTGTAGTTCACTTGGGCACCCTTTTCTTCACATATTCGACAGGGTGCTTCGGCTTCGGACTAATTTCAAGTCCATCATTTTTTCGTTCATTGTACTGGGATCTTTTATTATTTTTTTTACCGCATCACTCAAATCATCTGGGCCCACCTTCTAGGAAGGGTTTCCCAAACGCTTCGACTATCATTTGCGAACCCAGTTTTTTTTTTTCGCGACTGAATTTGACATATTTTGGTTGTCAAACGTCCTATGTACTCCTTGTTGGAGATCAAGTCATGACGTAGTTCTGGACACTTTCGCTCTCGAGGCTTCACGTGAAATATTTCTTCACGAATTTTCCATTCACGCAGGAGTATACCACTTCACCTTCGGCATTTGAGAGTTCATATGCCCCTTTAGGGAAAAATTTGGTCACCACATAAGGACCTTCCCATTTTGCTTCAAATTTTCCTTGAGATTTTCGGTTGATCACAATTGGTCGCCTGATGGTAAGGACCAAGTCACCAATACCGAATGAGCGAAATTTAACCCGTTTATTGAATGCCCCAGCCACTTGGGCTTGGTAGATTTCAAGTTTTTGTTGTGGTGCTAGCCGGTGCTCATCCAATGCTTCGAGCTCGGCCAGACGAATCTTGACATTCTCTTCCGGGTCGGTGAGCTGAACTGCAACTCTGAGAGATGGCAACTAAATTTCTAAGGGTAAAATAGCTTCAGACCCAAAGACCAGATTGTAAGGCATACACCCAGTCGATGTGCGTGTTGTTGTCCGATAAGCCCATAGTGCCTCCGGTAGCCGTTCATGCCAATCTCTTTTGGATTTTGACACCATCTTCTATAGGATCTTGCATAGCACTTTATTAAATGCCTCAGCTTGACCATTTGATGATGGGTTATAGCTCGATGAGAAGCTATGCTTAAACCCAATCTTCTCGCTCAACTTCACCAGCATCTGGTTTTTGAAGTAGAGAGCGTTGCCGGAGATGATTTTGGAAGGAACTCCATATCGATAGATCAAGTGAGTCCTTATGAAGTTAGCGACTTCTTTAGCTCCCACTTCCTTCAATGGTATGGCTTCTGCCCTTTTTGAGAAGTAGTCTGTAGCAGCCAAGATATACTGGTGCCCTCGAGAGGACGATGGATTTATACACCCTACAACGTCGAGACCCCATGCATTAAATGGCCATGACAAAGTAGTTGGGTGCAACAATTGAGGAGGCTGGTGTATGAAGTCGCTGTGAATTTGACAAGCGTGGCAAGCTTTAGAAAAATCCATGGCATCCTTCACCATTGTTGTCCAATAATAGCCCAGTCGTTTGATTTGATTAGCTAATTTTGGACCGGCTTGATGCGCTCCGCATACCCCAGGGTGGGTTTCTGCGAGGATATATTTTGCTTCTTCATTTGACAAGTATCTTAATAACATTCCATTGAATGTCCTTCGATACAAAGTGTCATTCTTAAGTAGGAACCTTGGCACTCGCCTTTTAACATCCACTCTCTTTTTAGCATCATCAGGAAGGACTCCATGACGAAGATACTCAATGAGCGGTTGTCGCCAATCTGTTTCTTCCTCGACTTCATATACGGAAACGACATCCACCTCTTCGTTGGGCTCGACTCGCTCCAAAGCTGGCATAAGCAAATGTCGCTCCCCGATTGTAATCTCGATTTCTCTTTCACTTGGCAATGTCAGTGACGCTGCCAATTTAGCCAATGCATCTGCTTGGTCATTTTCGGACCTTGATATATGCACGACTTCTATCTGACGGAATTGGTGCATGAGATGCGTGGCTCTTTGATGCAAAAGAAGCAAATTTGTGTTTTTGACTTCATATTGGCCATTCAGCTGCCTGATTACTAACTGAGAGTCACCAAACACCTTTAATGGGTCAGCGTTCATCTCAAGAGCTACCTCTAGGCCAATGATAAGTGCCTCATATTATGCCACGTTGTTTGTGCAGTTTTCTAAAAGAGAAAATGAATAAGGCACTATTCCCTCGGTTGGGGTGATGAATACTATGCCTAATCCGGCCCCCCTTCTCTTTGCAGCGCCATCAAAGTATAATTGCCAAGATTTTTCTTCTGTCATGAAGATTTCTTCATCTGGCAAATCATCCACTAACTCCTCGTTATCGGGAGTAGGATGGGCGGCTAAGAAATTAGCTATGACTTGCCCCTTGACCGCCTTTTGAGGCACAAACTCAAACTTGCTGTCAAAGGGAGCCAGAAGCATAGCCCATTTAGCTAGTCTTCCTGACAACACCGTCTTGGACAAGATGTATCGCAAAGGATCAGCTCTGGAGATTAATGTGATTTGATGAGACAAGAGATAATGTCGTAGCTTTTGGATAGCAAAGATCAACGCTAGACATATCTTCTCCATAACAGGATAATTTAGTTCTGCCCCAACCATCGTTCGGCTGATGTAGTACAAGGCATTTTCCTTTCCTTCATCATTATTTTGGGCTAACATTGCCCCTAACGACCGCTCAAGACTTGCGGTGTACAAGACTAAGGGTTTTCCCTGAACTGGTGCCATGAGGACTGGCGGGTCAGTCAAGTATTTCTTGATGTTGTCGAGAGCATTTTAACAAGCTTGGTCCCATATGAACGGAACATCTTTCTTCATTAGCCTCAGAAAGGGCTGACACCTCCCCGTCAGATTTGAAATGAAACGCTGGATGTAAGCAAGTTTGCCCTGTAGACCTCGCAACTCACAGAGATTCCTCGGGGCTAGCATTTGCACGATTGCCTTGATTTTATCGGGGTCAATTTCTATTCCCCGTCCTCGAACAATGAAGCCAAGAAACTTGTCAGATGTCACACCAAAGGCACACTTAAGGGGATTCATCTTCAACTGGTGTTTTCGTAACCTTTCGAAGATTCTCTTAAGATCATCCAAATGATCCTCTCTTTTCTTTGTTTTCACCACTAGGTCATCCACATAGCACTCAATGGTGTTGTGAAGCAGATCATGAAAGATCACCGTCATGGCTCTTTGATAGGTCGCTCCTGCATTTTTCAGACCAAAAGGCATTACTGTATAGCAGTACGTGCCTAGAGGTGTCCGGAAAGTTGTTAACTCTTCGTCTTCGGGATGCATTTTAATCTGATTATACCCTGAGAAGCCATCCATGAAGGATAAGGCTTGAAACCCCGTGGTGGAATCAACCAACAACTCGGTTATCGGAAGAGGGAATTCATCTTTGGGACATGCTTCATTTAAGTCCCGAAAATCCACACAAATACGTATTTGTGTGGATTTTCGGGACTTAAATGAAGATAATCGACAAGAGGAGTCAAACGAGACCCCGAGCTTGGGAATTTTGAAACTTCGACAAGGGTTTCGCCTTTGAGGCGGTGAAGGGCAATGCAGCAGCCGTGGTGTGACAGTTTCACGGGTAAGTTACTTTGTTCCCTACTTATTTTTTCCTTAGGGGATGCTCACAAGAGAGAAAACTGAATTGTTTGAACCGATTTAACATTGCAGACAATCTGTTCTCTTTCTCTGCCTTTGATTTCATTATTTCCCTGTCTAGCTGCAATAAAGTTGTTTGCTTTTGCTTGTTTTCTGAGTGAATCTAGGCAGAATGACTTGAGGATTTGTTTTGATATGGAGTGCTTAAGACATTGAGAGAAAGAATTTCCCGCCTGATTTGCTTTTCTTTTTAAAGGAGCTGAGATTCTTTTTTTTATTTATTTATCAATAGAACTTAGATTTTCTGAACTGATTTATTTTTTTCCAGAAAATTTGTTCCCTTTCTTTGCTTTCAAGTTTCATTACTCTTCCTGTCTGGCTACCATGATTTTGTTTGCTCCTTCTTGATTTGTTGTTACAGGAGCTTAGTTCCTTCGAAGCGATTTACTTTATCGAGAGAATCTGTTCTCCAGAAGTCCTCTTTCTTTGCTTTCATCTGCTGCAGTTTTTTTCTTATTAGTTAAGTTGGCTAGGCAAAATCCAGTAGTGTTTTGAATATGAATTTAGGCAGAGTGACTTTAGGATTTGGCCCCGTGTGAAACTAAATTCGACTGCAGTGAAGTTGTTTTCTTTGGGTTTGCTTGAACGTCTTACAATTTGTCTGTCTGAATTCGTCGTTTAGTTTAGGAAAAATCCAACAGCGTTTCGCCCTCTTTTAGGGCTATTTGATGATTCCGAAACCCAGGCCACAAGCGAAAGCCTGCAAGGTTTGCAAGGGCCTAAGCCACGAGCGAAAGCTTGAGGGTTTGCAAGGGCGGGGTTTCGAGAATCGATTTTGGCAGCATATCGGCTTGATTTGGGGACAATTTGATGATTCCGAGACCCAGGCCTCAAGCGAAAGCCTGCAAGGTTTGCAAGGGCCTAAGCCACGAGCGAAAGCTTGAGGGTTTGTAAGGGCGGGGTTTCGAGAATCGATAGGAATCCCCACGTATAGAGGGAGAGCTACCTTGTTGGCTCTCTTCTTCTTCTTTGCTTGCTTTCTACAGACGTAGGTTTTATTTTTTTCTGCAGCTTTTCCTTTGCTTTGTGCGTGCTCTGTTAATTTTTTTTTGCGTCTCTTCTCTTTTTTTTTCAACTGACCTAGGCCTTGTTTTATAGGGGAAAAGTTATCTTTTTACCTTCCTTTAAGATAATACAGAATATCTTCTTTTGGCTGATCTCATATCTTTTATTTCCTTTCAACAGCCTTTATATATATTTTTTAAAAGATATCGATAGCCTTTTTTTTTAGAGCTATTTGTTTATACGGAATATCTGTTCAGCTATCCAATTTGTTAATTTCTTTTATCAAATTTGGAAGCCAAGTGAGTTTGGATATTCCTTCTAGAATTGTGTTGGGCCTGCCATCAAGAAGCCCAACCTTTAGTCTTCAGATGAGTATCTTTCAGATCCACTAATTCAATGTTGGCTCCTTTGCAGGTTGAATGAAGAGCCGGACTGACGTCCCGACACTCGCCCCTTTGGGATCTCGGCAATTACGCTGTTTTATATATTTATTTATTTCTATCCGACACTCGGCAGCTGTATTAAATTTATATACTTTAGTGTACAAGCTTGTAATACACTAAAATAACGTATGTGATATGTAGCACATTTTGTGCACTCTTTATTTGCTTGTAAATATTGTTAGCCGATTGGTATTCGTGTTTAATGTATAGCGTATCACATGAAAGCTTCCACAAAAATAATTTCATTAGCTCATACGATAACTTTTAATTCACGAATTTTTACTCCCAAACATATATAATAAAGAAATTTTTTTAAAATATATTAAAATAAAACCATAAATTGTGGTATAAATATGATATTTTTATTATAAAAATTCATAAAAATAATTTAATAATTTATATGTGTGTAGCATGATTAAGAATTTTTTTAAAAAATATGGCAAGAAATTTATAATTTTTTTTAAAGAATTTGCCATTGGTAAATGAAAAAAAAATTGATAGGATTGAAAACTATGACAAAAAAAAACCATAAATTGTGGTTTAACTATGACATTGATAGTAAAAAAAATTTCTATGAATAAAAATTAGAAGAATTTTTTAAAATATATGTGTAACATAATGAATAATCTTATGAAAATATTAAAAGAAAAATATAAAATTTGATTTAAATACTTTTATTTCGATTTATGTTCATATTTTATACTTTTGGGTTAGGAAAGTATGGAATTTGTGTAGTTTATGTTTATTTGCAAGTTATGGAGGTCTACACAAGTTTCTGTTTAATTTCGCAGGAATCAGAAGCATTTTGGTGCGATTTGGAGAAGAAGGAACCGAGCTGGATTTTCACTCGATGTCTAGTGAAAGGACTCGACATCTACTGGAGTGAAGCAGAGATTTGGGTAAGTGTTGGAGCAAGGAAAGCTACTGATTATCCACTCGACGTCTACTGAGCCACTCGACGTCGACTGAAGATGTGCCACACTTAGAGCCAGGAAGAAAGGACCACTCGACACCACAAAACTTGACTCGAGATCGAGTGGAAGAAACTCGAGACCACATGATGACTCGACGTCGAGTGACTTCACTCGATGTCGAGTGGAACCCTAATGGGCCGAGCGCGTTTTGACGAGTCCGGATTTGAGGAAGATTGCTTACACACGAAGTCAAGATCTTTTATCCTTCCTCATGAACATCTATCCTTTTGGGTTAATTCTTATTTACTCTAGGGAACTTTTATTTATTTTATATTATTTTAATTAGGATGTTTTATCTTTAATAAGTAGATATAGATTTATTTCCTTGACTAGCAAGGATTGATCTACTATAAATAAAGCCTTTGGGGGCTAGGTTTTAAACATCTTTCCACAAGCAATTGTGCACACTAGTTGTAGAGAGAGAGGAAGGCCGAGTGGAAGGGGATAGAGTTTGGAGCATTCGGTTGTAATCTTTCGACGTTTTCAACTCAAGTTAGTTTCTTTATGTCTATAATGATGTTTGCTGTGATGATGAGGCGTGAGTAGTCGTCCTACTTCTAGGGCCGGGGTGCGCCCGACGATAGCCATGTAAGTATGCTTTATTTATAATTCACATATGATTTTCATCTTCTATCCTATGTGCGTAAATCTGCTACTAGTGTAGTGGACAATTCCGTGTTTATAATATTGAAGCGAAAGGGAATTTATTATGAATTTGGATTAATTATGAGAAAGGGATAGTAACACTTAGGATTTATGCGATAGCGTCTGTATTCATATTTGTTAATAACGAAAATCATTTGATGAAAAGCATGTTTCTTTCATGAGTTTAGTATGTTGCTTGCATGATTATCGTTGTGGTAATTCCCCGGCTTTGGAAGTCTTTTAGTTTATTGATATTACAAACCCTTTTCTGCTGTTTCTGTTCACCTTTCGAAACCATCCTTACATTCTTTGGACGTTCTTTTCTGACTTTTTTATTTCTGTTTTTCTGTTACTTGACTCGATCTCTAGTGCAAACCCTGCAAGAAAACAAACACACTCGACGTCGAGTAGGGCAGCCGACTGACTTCAGTCGACTGCCCTACTCGACGTCGAGTGTGTTTGTTTTCTTGCAGGGTTTGCACTAGAGATCGACTGCTTTACTCGACATCAACTGGATCTCAGTCGATATTGAAAGCTTTTGGTCGACATCAGAGGGTTGTTTCCGAGACTATATAGGCGAGTGCTGACACGCTTCCTCGAGAATCGATCCTAGCTCCTACCACTACAGTGGGAGAAAGTCTTGTAATTTATTTGCGTGGACAGGGATCCGGTTTGAGTTTATATTTCATATTTATTCATGCTAGATTTCCTCCTAATAAATTTTTGGCGCCGTTGCCGGGGAGGCCATCAATCGCGCCCTTTTTAGTCTCTTTTACGCTCTTTGTTAGTGTTGTTTTCGTAGGTGTATGCGACGTGCTGATCGCACACCGGAGTTTCAAGGATTAGACGAATCAGGACACTTTGTTCATCTACAGGAAAGGCGTGCTAAAGAGAATCATGTCCAACCAACATGATATAGTTCTTACTACGGAGAAGGAATGGACCTTTACTCTCCTATAATGTAGCATGAGCAACATATTCAATGAGCACAAGTAAATAATCAACAGTTTCACAACCAATCCCCAAAACTCAGCAATATATAAAACCAACTAATCCAAAAAAAAAAAAGCCTAGCTAAATTTAGTTCTAGATGGGATCAAACCTAAACTCATCAGAACAACTAATTTCAAATCTCTTACACACAAATCTACCAACACGTTATCCCCATTTCTAGTAAATTAGCATCCTATAATGAAAAAGGGAGATCACATACCTGCACTTACCCGGTGGAAATCTAAGACAGATGACTCCAATTTGGAGATTAGTTGGCAATTGTGCGAACACGGGCTGTGGCAGAAGCCTGTAGCAATCAACGATTCCCAAGTAAGTTTCTAAGAGAGGTGGTGGAGTGACAATGGCGCGCGCTAATGAACTCACGAGCCACACGAGGAGATGAGGCAAACGAAGAAGTGGTTGTCAGAAGGAGTGGAGGTCTATTGGTGGGGTGGCGCGCGCTGATGAGCGCCAACAGTGAAGAAACGAGGGATGAGGAGGTTGTGATTTGGAGAGAGACAAGGGTGGCGACATCTGAGGAGGAGATGCTAGCAGGTGGGTGGACGGACAGAAGAGAAGGGATATGGGATGTGATAGAGATATGAGAGGAGTTTGCTTTAAAAAAAATTTCTTTCTTTTTAAACGGATCCGTTAGTTAAATAAGCTAGGGGCAATGAGGCATGATACAAAATGTTCCCAAACTTTAGGAGATTTGACGAAATATACCTGATAGAATTTGAGAGATATACGGATTACCTCGAATAGCGGAAGTGGAATCAAGATCGTCTTGCCTTCGAATTTGATCACCGGGTAGATCTCCATAGCACTAAATCCCGTTAGAGATTCAGGAGCAGTGGAGAGCCTACGATTCACAGCCTACACACAATGGGAAAGCGTTGGAGAGGAAGGAGACTCTCTCCATGGAGGAGAGTTCTGTGGGTTTCTTTCCTGAGAGGGACGTCTGACGAACAGACTCTCTAGGGTTTCGGTGAATGACTGACTTCTCAAGAGAAGCGTCTCTTCTCCTTATCTTATAGAAATAAGAGAACGTGTCTCTTATTTTATTAGATAGATATATAACGAATATATATTATCTATCCTCATATTAATTAATTCTTAACGAATAAGAATTAATTCCCTAATTGCATAAATTAGGCTATTTATCTTTTAGGCGTATCTATAAAATAATGTCCGAATTATAAAATAATTCTAACATCTCCCACTCGCACAAAAGTTTATGTTCCTCCAAAACTCAATCTCATACTTGTCGTGTATAGGCCGTGCGACCCGGTAATATTACATGCATAAAAATCCCGTTAGGGACTAGGTCACAACGTTAGTTGAAAATTATTGCTGCATCCCTAGGATTATCTTTCATCGGACTAGTTGACACACAAAACTGGATCCCTCTCAGTTTGGTTCAACTATAATGGCGATTCACAACAGTACGTAACTGCCGGATCTAGCAAATCCCATTTTCGTCAATGATTACTCATAATACCTTCCTTTCACATTGGCATTACTTTCATGTAAATGATGACCACTTTCACTAAATACCCCACTTAGAACGCAAATGGCCATCGGAACAAAACCAAAGTAGCACATCACCACCACAATTAGTAACCCAAGCCATTAGTCACTAAGGTCTGCCTTGTTTATACATATCTTAGCTCACACAGTGATAGAGATGCAATCAATCTATCACCTCAGAGGGTCGACTAGCACACACTAGTATGACAGTGTGCTACAGGGAGCGCTTCTCTAAAGCGTTGTCCACTAAACCTGTAAAGTTGTTCATCTCATAGTCACGTAGACTTGAGAACCATTTTACCCTACAACACCTTGCTTTTCTGAACCAATGGGCGCAGGAGCATAGGTACGAGTCATATAAATGACTTACTATGAATTACCCATTCAGTCTTTCCCAACCGGAGAGACTTCATCCTGACATCCAAAGATAGTCAAGGCGGTTATCATCTTATTCCGTTCCCATAAGAATTGAGATACCTTATAGCTATAGTGACGAACACTTTAGGAACGTTTGTTCGTGTGAGAGAACAAACTATGGTTCAGTGACATGTAACATATTTCATATTTACACCACCAGTTTTTATCATGTCAATGGCACAACATATGAGTTAAGACCAAAGTCTCCCACTTGCTAAAAACTCAAATCAGAGAGGTGTCTCGCATAACCATCAAGAGTCAAACATATTATGACAACGTTGTTCTTGAACAACGTCTATCTTACTAGACAAGATTTGATCTGAATATCATTTGATCTCCAACATCCCTTGGAAATCCTGATATTGACAAAAATGGTCAGTCACAACCCATAGTCATGACATCTACTCACCATATTTCGCCACAACCAAAATTTTGTGTTTTCAGGAGAATCCTTTTTCATAATCTCCTCGGAAGCTACTGATGATGTAAAAACCTCAGTTTCTGTGGTGGAAGGACAAGCAAGACAGTTTCTTGCTAGACAACAACGTCTCTTCTCCTTAGAGATAAGACTTACGGACTGATGTTTATACATACATCATCGTCTCCTCCCTTAGATCACTAAGATCCATATCTATGTTCCAACATGGACATAGATATCATCCACCATAACACAATACACAGTCTACAAGAGTGCTTTTGCAATCATTTATTGTGTTCAGTGCATAAGACTCGAATCAGTTTGTAAATAAACACATGTTCGCTTGTCTCATCTCTACATACAACATAATGCGAGACTGCACTCAGTTTCTCAAGTTTTCCTCACTTAATCCACTTCCTATGTAAGTTCATTTATGCATTTCCATATATGACAATGACATGCTTAAGATTATACGAAATAACCTTATAGACAACTACCCAATTTCTATGTAACAGATTCACTTGACAATTGTATCAAAGTTGTCATGCTAGAATCACAAAATAGTTGGCTATCAGTGTGTCATCTGCAACATAAGAAAGTTAAACTTTCCAATATGACATACTTACAATGATTCATATTTTGAACACAAAGTACAAAACATCTTATCATTGTCATCTAGATGCATGTTTCAATGCTTACATAGGTATGAGTACAAGACTAGTGTCTTTCTCAAAACCTTAGCAGAAACTTATCTAGAAAACGAATTTCCAGAAGTCCTCCCACTAGGAAAAACTTTGCTATCGAGGTCAACTTGTAAACGGATACAAGCTTTTGTAGCCATTCATCCGTCCGATTGAACACAATCTAACCATGTAGAGAGAAGGTTCCAACCTAACTCTCTTGATCTAGGGTATAACTCTCAATGGATCATTCCGCCTATAAAGCTTTAAGAACCATGTTATCTCATTGCTTTATGTCTAGGCATAATAGAAACCAGTTCAAAACATGGCTTCTTCTATAGACTCGTTATCTGTCATCATCATCTGCTCGTTGTGTCTTAGATCTACCAACAGATCACATACTCTAAGTGGCGATTAGTGCTATCTCATTTGGATACTTTTGGAGCAACCACATCTGATGTGTTTCTGAGATATCTCGTGTTCAAAACAACTCCCACTCTATAGTGGTTTCAATATGCTCATAATTGTTCTAGATGAAAATCCTGAACTCGAAACACATTTGTTCAACAAGTTGTGAGCCAAAAACAAAACTTCTTTAGCTCTGAACATTCTTAGAAACACTATATCATGACTGATCCAGAATATCCTGAGTGTTAACGTGGCAAGACAGCTTGTATCACAACTATCATAGGATAATGTAATAACTGAACTACCAGAGGCTATGCTGTGGTTTCATCAATCAAAACTCATCCTAAGTTGGTTTAACAACTGTCATACAATCATGATTAAGGATCCCTGAGATACGAAAACTCATTTTCCTTATCAGATTTCTCTCATCAATCTTAGAAGTTCACATTTCCAAGATGATTTAAGAATGTGTTCATGTACCTAGCCTCATGCCTAGTACACACATTCTTCTTGATGCCATTTATATGCAACTAAACAGATAAGGCTAAAATATATAAGAACCAACTTCTTAAGCTTATTCCATATCTTAAGGTTCATCAAGTGACCCTAAATCATAAGTATATCTCCTAAAGATCCTCTTATGCCTTTAGCCTTTAACATGACACATGTGCCATTTCCAGGAAGTAACTGACTAAGGATTGTCCAACAAATGAACTACTTCACAAATCAGCACAATACGCACTTAGCAGAAACCAATGCTTGCTTCTCGGATTTGACCATTTTGTGCAACTACATTCAACAAGAGAATTTAAGACATAAAACTTTTTGAATTTCATCTGATTTCTTCATCACCCAATGTGAGAGAAAACATGGATATATGTTAACCAACAAGCTCTCCTTGTATATCAACATCCATTTATGCACCCTTAGATCCATATTGATCTTAGGAGATCATGAAATTCAAACAGCACAATAGAATTTGTGCTTTAAGCTTCTAAATTTTGTAGAACGCAATCTACAAAAATGTAGTGATCTGTTACTAGTAACAGATTACCCTCGAAGCCTCAAGAGAAGTGCTTAACGCAATAAGCATCTAATCTCTTTGGACAATCCCACAATGATCATCCTGGACATACCCCAAGGTGTGTCACATCATTTTCAGATAAGGAAACATCCTCTTTTGACAACTCTGTCTTTTCTCAGGTTCTGTTGAACCTCTTCTCCCACTCGCTAGTAGAATACCTTTTAGAGTATGCATTTCATCTACCCTTTATCACTTTGCAAAGTGGTTAAACTACGCTTCCATAGTGACACTTCTCATGAATTACAAAAATTCAGCGAGGATTAGAAAATACCAAGATCTAAACTTGATATCATCTTATACGATTGGCTTCAGCTAAACTTCGAAGTTCAGCACCAATATTTGGGTATATCATCTGATCTCTTATTACTGAAACAAAATCAGCAAACTTATGATCATAACATTGGAACCGAAATCCAATAAGATCTCAAAGTATGTTCCATTACTAGCATCATGACATCACATGGTCTTTGTAAGGAAACTTCAGAAGCCCCTGACATTCCAGGAAAGCTAAACTTTTATTACTATGATATAAATCGATGTAACCTGAGTTTTGCTAACTTCTGATTCAGATCAGTGAAATGAGTATATTACCCGTCCATCACCATTGACCAGAAACATGTTACCGTTTATGCACGAAGCACAAACCAACACATATCATCATTTACCATGACCTTCGAAGCAAAAACATACTTGTAGCATGCAATCAACTCCGTTAGAACACAAATTCATGACGACATAATCGTCCGTGTGACAATTTTTAAACAACGTATGTTCAAGGTTATCTTTTGAACTGTGCGAGTCAGTCTAAAGATTTGCTCCCATTAGGACCAACGTCCCTAAGTGAAACAGAGTACACTAAATAACAATTTTCTTTAGCATGAAAATGCCTTAGAAACATGAAATTCAGTTTTACAACTCTTTTGATCTGAGAAAATTCAAAGTGAGCTTTACAAATTAGAAAATAATTTTTAAAGCCTAGGACTCAAGAGCCAAACTCTCATCAAGTCCATCTGCTTATTTTCTAATTTTCAAGGGAACTGCTTTACTATTGATGTACCCGAAGTACTCAACATCATCTCACACTTTATTTATATGTCCAACATATAGATATACACTAGAACAAATCCAGTATAATCGAGCAAAGTCTGATAACAGGTCTTCATTAAGACTATCGACTTTCAGGATCCTAGACATATAGGTCCTTACCCCTTAAGGGTTTATTCAGATTTTTAGAACTACGTTTAAAAAAATGCTATTCAAGATTACTGAATACTATCATCCATTTAACAAATGAATTACTTGCTCGATTACCTTGCAATCACACTTAAACAAATCAAGTGTCTTTCATAATTTCAAGTACATCACCACGTTAGTAGTAAAAACATGAAAATTTTCGCAAGGTTCAGAGATGCATCTCGAATGCCTATCTCTTATACAATCTTTACATAAAAGATTTATTTCTCATATTTCAATTAACTTACATAAAGTCAATTTTCCATTTTAAGTTAATAAGTTATACGCATTAACTATCCGTTAACTCAAAATAATTTTAAACAATTCACGATTGAATTATTTAAATCCGCTCAATTTTCAAGTTAAACGATATTCAACCAAAGTTAAACATCCTTGAAAAACAAATTCTTAGAAACAGAATTTTTAGAGAGCTCAGTCCATATGTGAACGTATCAACATAACTTAGGGCTCATCACTGCTCGTTATTAGATAAAAGGGCCACGTAGGTCGATATATCATATAACTTTCAAGTTTGTTTGCTTCAATCAAAATTCAATCAGACACATAGTTCGATCAAAATTTAGAGAGAAAACATAACCGAAAAGCTGTTTCAACTGACCCAGTTCACATAACTTAGTCCAGCTTGGTCATATAAAAGCGATAATTTGCGTTCGAACCGAATCAGGCTAAGCCCAACTCATCAAATGCAACCCACCATGTCTCGGTCCGGGTCCGAACCCGACTAAGACAACTGCAATGATCGGTCAAACACGACAAGTCCCCGTCCAAAACGAATCCGGACAGACTAGTCACATTCAACCCATAACAGCAAATCATCATTATATGCCTTTTTATTTCTGTTCAAGCCCAACAAAAATTAGGCCCAAACATTATAAACAAAACCTTCTGAGTCAACACCTTGACCAAGAATGTGGCTGAGGCCCAGAAGCGACCCGAAGGCCCGACCAAGCCCGAGACTCTAGGTCACCAGCACCCCGCTCAGCCCGAAAGGAAGCCCGAGGAGACCCGATGGAGCCCATGCGGCCATTGCAGCGAGCTCAAGTCTCCCTTATCCTCAGTTTCCCACTGCCTATGTCGTTTGCAGTTGTCGGCGACAGCCACAGGCGGTGGCGCCAGACGTCGGCAACACCACGAAGGGTGAGCAACATCAGCGGCGCCGCTTGGCCTTCGCGGCGTCGCAAGCATCTCCTCTCCCCGTCTGATCTCTGCTCAACCTACCACCACAACGAATGCGATTTCGGCCGAGTCCAGCTCAAAATAGGGACACATAGATTTTTCATCGACAACCGTGGGCGGTGGCATCGCCGCCTCCAAGTGATCTGGCAAGGAGCACGGTGGCGAGTTCGATCGACGCCGCTAAGCCGAGGTTTACCGCACTTACCAATCTCCATGTCCAATTTGAGGGACAAGAGCTCCAATTTATCAGATCTAGGTAAGAATCCACGAAGAACTCGAACCGTAAATCTCAAATTTGAACAACAAGACCTTCAAATTTCAGATCTAGGGTTCACTTTCACGAAGAACAGAATCCTAACAAAACAATATGAAATTCCAGCCTTCTCTAATGACATCGAGCATGAAAATCAGTTATCAAAGCCTTGTAGATCACCCCTGCATCCAAAGCAAGCAAGATCGAGCCCCGGTTGTTCGAATTTCATCCAAATCGCTCAATTCTTCCGACCCTATGCACAAAATCGAAGAGTACAAAAAAAAAACTTCGAATACAAAGCAACAGATCTCGAATCACAA